>CM077913.1:71679165-72962453 GCA_039766575.1 Serrognathus titanus
TGAAGAAATAATTTACGTATTTTTAATGTTTTTTACGTTGTTTTTTTTTAAATTCATTCCCCATTTTTGATAATTTTTGAGGAATTGGTTGGTAACACTGTTGGTAACTCTGCAGGCAATTAATACATATCCAAAAATTCTGTCCAATCAGAAATTTCCTTTCAAATTATTTTTTTTTTAATATTCGTTATTAATCTACTGAATCGCGCTCTAAAATCGACTGTCTTTTGTTTCTGTTAAAAGTGAAAGAAAAAAGTTATGTATTTTTAATTTTTTTTTTTTTAATTCATTCCTGAAATTTTTTAAAATCGTTCCTGAATTTCTTTTAAATTTTCTATGTTGAAAAGGGATTTTTGGTAATTTCTAACAGATTTCTGTTCTTTACACGTTGGCGACACTGTTCTCAACTAATACATAACCTAAAATTCTATCAAATCAGAAATTTCCTTTCCATTTGTTTTTTTTTTTATATATATATTCGTTATTAAGCTACTGAATAGTACTCTAAAATCCACCGTCTTTTGTTTCTGTTAAAAGTTAAAGAAAAACTTTATGTATTTTTAATGTTTTTTTTAATTTGTTTCTGAAATTTTTTTAAAATCATTCCTGAATTACTTTCAAATTTTCTATGCTGAAAAGGAATTTTTGATAATTTCTAAGAGAATTCTACTCTTTGTACGTTGGCGACACTGTTCTCAACTATTGACAACTTTGGGACCATTTAATACATAACCTAAAAGTCTGCGAAATCAGAAATTTCTTTTCAAATTGTTCTTTTTTTTATTAATCTTTTGAATTGCGCTGCAAAATCGACCTTCTTTTGTTTTTGTTAAAAATTTAAGAAAAATTCTAGATATTTAAAAATTTTTTACGTATGTTTTCATTTCATTTTATTTTCATTTCAATTTGGCAACATATTTAAAAATATTTGACATATTTTTGTAAAAACGCCAACGAAAGACTTAACTGCATTAATTAAACAATTGCGTTGTCACTTGGTATGCAATGTAACGAGTGTCTAAATAAAAATCTGGTCAAGTTGGCTGTGACCGGGAATTTGTTCACTGCATGCACGTCGCTTCTAAGTTCAACCGCCAAACTGTCAAATCTAAAGTCAAAACTTGTTGAATTATTAAATAGTGATTTTGTTCTGAAAACGGTTTTTTTTTCAAAACGATTTTTTTACAAAATACTAAAAAAAAAACGCCTTCTTCAATCGAAGAAAAGTCCTTTATTCATTTATCAATTGCCTTACGACGGTTTATTTTTTTGGGAAAAGTACGAAATTATCCAAGACATTGTCCAAGTCTTGTTTGGAAAATTTTCCATGGCCTGCTTGACGAAATTTTTTATTTACACAATCGTTATATGTCAAGGTCAAATGAATTTTTGAGAAGTTATTGCAAAAATAAAATAATTTCCTCGAATTAATCCATTTTCAAAATTTTATTCGTTTGTTTTCTTTGTTTTGTCACCTTTCCTCCCAAACAGTTTACAGAATACCGAATTGCACTCTAAAATCGACCGTCTTTTGTTTCTCTTAAAGAAAAACTCTATGTATTTTTGAAAGTTTAGTTTTAATTTATTCCTGAATTTTTTTTTTAAATTTATTCCTAAAACTAGTTACAAATTTTCTATGTTGAAAAGGGATTTTTGGTAATTCTCAAGAGATTTCTGCTCTTTACACGTTGGCAACACTGTTCTCAACTATTGACAATTTTGCGGTCATTTAATACATAACCTAAAGTTCTGTCAATAAATCAGAAGTTTGTAATTTGGCAACATATTTAAAAATATTTGCCATTTTTTTTTTGTAAAAATGCAATGATTGCATTACCACTTGTATGCAATGTAAATAAAAACCTGATCAAGTTGGCTGTGACCGGGAATTTGTTGACTGCATGCACGTCGCTTCTGAGTTCAACATTAGATGACACGTTATTGTTTAATTATTTATTTACAAACAAAATACACTACACTTTTTTACTGTTAATCCCCTGTCGGTAAGTAAGTAGTCTATTCCTCACTTCACAACGATACCAACTTAGGTAAGTATAAATCACTATACATAACACTGTCAAAGCTAAAGTCAAAACTTGTTGTTGAATAGTGATTTTAGCGTTAAAAATTATTCTTTTATAAAATACTAAAAAAAATGCCTTCTTCAATCGAAGAAAAATCCTTTATTCATTTATTAATTACCTTATGACGGTTTATTTTTTTGGAAAAAGTACGAAACTATCCAAGACATACGGTCTTGCTTGGTAAATTTTCCACGGTCTGCTTGACGAGTTTTATTTACACACTGGTTATAGTATATCAAGGTCAAATGAATTTTTAAGTAATTATTGCAAAAACAAAATAAATTTCCTCGAATTAATCCATTTTCTTACATCTAGGGCTCAAGGAAGCAAATTTTTTTAAAGATCGAAGATCACTTCTGCGACGTTTTTAGTGGAAATAATACCTAACAAGCAGCAAATAACAACACCCAAAAATTATAATTTTTTTAATAAAAACAAATAAACAACTGATTGTGATCTTGACCTTTGACTTCTAGATCTCTCTTGCAGTTGAATTCCCAAAGCCGAAAACCCCGTCATCGATGGCCATCACTCGAAGGCAACAAACGTCAACAAGAATCAACCAGTAAATAATTTATGGTTTTGTCGCATAAGTCGCGCATAAAACATAGAAAAGAACGAAGGTCAAGCGCATTAGATAACATGTATAAAAAAGATAGCGCTAATTATAAGCCTGTGAAGCGAGATTTGGCGCAGAAAAAACCCGGAGGTTATGCCACCAGTGAACCGAAACTAAACGGTTACGATGGGGCCCCTGGTCGGAGCTATAGACGAAGGTACGTCGAGTGCACGTTTCATACTGTTCAGGGCAGGCACCACCGAAGTCGTCACGTCCCACCAGGAAGAGCTAAAGAAAATATTCCCGCAGGAAGGATGGGTGGAACAAGACCCGATGGAAATCCTACACATTGTCAATCTCTGCATACAATGCACCATCGAAAAGCTGCAGGATTTAGGAGGAAAGGCCTCGGATATAGTAGCAGTCGGCTTAACGAATCAAAGAGAATCGACCATCGTCTGGGATAAGATGACGGGTGAACCCCTTTACAACTCCATAGTCTGGCTTGACATGAGAACGTCTTCCACAGTCGACCAATTATTAAACAAAGTCCCGAATAAAGCGCGGAACATAAACTACTTGAAACCCATTTGCGGTCTGCCACTGTCACCGTACTTCAGCGCCGTTAAATTGAGGTGGTTAATAGATAACGTCCCCGCAGTTAAGAAAGCGGTGGACGAAGAGCGTTGCTTATTTGGCACCGTCGATACTTGGATGCTGTGGAATTTAACAGGCGGGAAAGACGGGGGCATCCACGTAACTGATGTTACGAATGCCTCGCGCACCATGCTGATGAATATCGAGACGCTCAAGTGGGATCCTTTCCTGCTTAGTTTTTTTAAAATGCCTAAATCGGTTTTGCCACAAATAAAATCGAGCTCGGAAATTTACGGGGAGGTAGCAGAGGGGCCTCTGAGGGGTGTGACCTTAGCTGGATGTCTGGGTGATCAGCAGTCGGCACTCGTTGGACAACAGTGTCTTTCACCGGGTCAAGTAAGTACTTCAGCTTATAAATTGAATTATACCGAGTGAACCAAAAAAATTCTTGCCTGATTCAATTTCCCACAACTTTATAAGTTAGTCATGTTGGTGTCACTGGATCTTGTAGTTGCAACTTAATTGTCAACGCGAGAGGTCGCTGTTAAAAACAAAATGGTGGATAAGAAGGTGAAGCAACGTTACATAACCTACATATTACATGTATGTTTTGTGCCCATTTAATATCAGTTGTTTTTCTTTTTTCTTTTTAAAGTGTGAGAGACTTGTGTTTTCTTGCCTGAATTCTTATTCTACAAGACTCCTCGTATTTCGCGAAATATTCTACACTCTTTTGATGGTATCAATAATGACCACGAGAGGTCGCCTACTTTGTTTGGTTTCGCGAATTATATGCACAATGTGCATCATGTTGTAAATTCAGTGTTTTCTTCACTAAATCTTTCTGTTGAAATTTGAGAAAAATTTTAGTAAATTGAATTATACCGGATGAACCAAAACAATCTTGCCTGATTCAATTTCCCACAACTTTATAAGTTAGTCATGTTGGTGTCACTGGATCTTGTAGTTGCGACAGTATTCGCGACTTAATTGTCAACGCGAGAGGTCGCTGTTAATTGCAAAATGACCGACAAGAGGGTGAAACAACATTACATAACCTAAATGTTACATGTATGTTTTGTGTCCATTGAATATCAGTTGTTTTTCTTTTTTTCATTTTAAAGTGTAAGAAATAAATTTTCGTGCCTGAATTCTCATTCTTCAAGATTTTACGAATTTCATGAAATGATGTTCACCCTTTTGATGGTATCAACATTGACCACCAGATGTCGCCTACTTTGGTTTTGCAAATTTTATGCATATTATGCATTATGTTGTCAATTTAGTGTTTTAGTCACTAAATCCGGTGACTTTCTGTTGAAATTTGAAGCAAATTTTAGTAAATTCAGATGTGTCTGAAATGTAGTGATTTTGTGACTGGTTTAGTGACATACAGTGTTGCCAACTCTTCAATGAACTTTCTTCCTAAACATCAGTTGAAATCACCCTAAATAATTACATACTAAATTAACATCTCTAATTTTCTTTTCCAAAGACCCCCTAAATTTAGGGGGAAACGCCTAAGTTGGCAACATTGGTGATACATTTATTGATTTTTTTTTTTCATTTAATAATAACCAGACTCTTCGGAGCGTCGTCTTTGTAATACAATATGAGGACCATTGAAAAGTGCTCCTTCAGTTACCCCAAAATTTAGGAAGAGAACCCCTAAGTTGGTATCACTGACAGCGTTGCCACCTCTTCAGTGAACTTTGAAATCCCCCTAAATAGGTACTAAATAAATACTTCTAATTTTCTTTTCTAAAACCTATACGTTATAAATCGAATTCAAAATTGAGAAATGATTTAAAGATAAACAGAGAAATTAATTTATAGAAAAAAATAGTTTATTGTTGTAAAACAAAAATGTTAATAATTTTATATTAAAGTCAACTGGTTAGCTCATCAGCTGTCAAATATTCAGATAAGGCCAGTAAGACAGGCAACTGAATGCCAATTTTTGATTTCGATTTCATTCTCCCTCTATAAACAGCGAAAAAGAAAATTACCCCTAAAAAAACTCTCTCATAAAAATTTATTCCTAAATTTAGAGAAGAATCTCCTAAGTTGGGTTGGCAACATTGGTGATTTTTTTTCATTTAATAATAACCAGACTTCGAACATTTCGGAGCGTTGCTTTGGTTATGCAGAACGAGGACCAATGAAAAGCGTCCATTCATTGCGTAGTCATGGCAACGCTCCGAAATATCCGAAGTCTGACTAAATTAGTTATTTCAACATAACTAAATTAGTTATTTCTTTTAATTTTGTGATGACATCTGTCATATTCTTCTTCATCAACAATATGTGGCCATTTTGCAGAAGCAGAAAGAAGACAACGAACAAAAAATGAATGACGATCTATTACTGTCCCTTTTTTGGATAAAAAAAAACAATCGAAAGTTGTCCTTTTTATTGTCGCTCGTATTTAGTTCCTTTATTTAAAAAAAAAAAAATTGAGTCTTTCAAGGAAGAGAACGCGATAGAAACATGACCGTATTTTGTTTTTTTTTTTCTTATAAAGAAATAAGTTGGAATTCGAACGTCTTTTGTTTATCGATTTCAATTTATTTTTAACGCAAAAGTGAAATCGAAAGTTTCTCTAAACATTCAAATCGTCGACCATCTTTTTTTGTTTCTTGAATTTGTTAAATTATCGATCGTCTTTTGTTTATGTTTTTTGATGAATTTTTTTTTCTGGTGGTTTTAACCAGTGTTGCCAAAGCTAATAGTTTCATTTTTTGGCATTTATTTTTAGTGAATTGTCTGCTCCCGTTGTCATTTTACCGATTATTTAAGCTAAATGTCCAAAAGTCTATTGGCAACACTGGTGAGCATTGTGAAAATCGAAGCCACGTAATCTGATTCGAACGTCTTTTATTTATCGGTTTGAATTTATTTTTAATGAAAAGTGAAAACGAAAGTTTCTCTAATCTCTAATCATCTTTTCTTGTTTCTTGAATTTGTTACACTATCGATCGCCTTTTGTTTATGTTTCTGATAAAAGGCCTAGGTCCAATTTTTTTTTGTTGGTACTTTTAATCAGTGTTGCCAATGCTAAAATTTTGATTTTTTGGCATTTGTTTTCAGTGAATTGTCTGCTCCCAGTGATATTTTAGTGATTATTTAAGCTAAATGTGCAAAAGTCTATTGGCAACACTGGCGAGCATTGTGAAAATCAAAGCCACGCGATCTGATTCGAACGCCTTTTATTTTTTATTTAAATTTTTAACGGAAGAGTGAAAACGTCGACTATAGTTTTTTCTTGCATTTGTTAAAAAAAATTATCGTCTTTTGTTTATGTTCATGTTAAAAATTGTCTAGTTTTCTTCTGTAAATTTAACGAAACGTCTTTTAATACCGAGGCCGGTGTTGCCAAACGCGAAAGCATTTGTTTTTAGTGAATTATCATCGTCTGCTCCTAATGACATTTTAGTGATTATTTAAGTATCCGAAAGTCTATTGGCAACACTGGTGAGCATTACGTAAATCAAGGCCACGTGATTTAGTTTTCGTACGTCTTTTGTTTATCGATTTCAATTTATTTTTAACGCAAAAGTGAAGGCGAAAGGTTCGTTTACGTTCAAATCGTCGTTTCTTGCATTCTTTTGTTGAAAAATCGATCGTCTTTTGTTTATGTTTTTGACGAAAACCTTCAACTCTGAGTTTTATTTTGTAATTTTAACGAACAGCTTTTAATACTTTTAATACCAGTGTTGTCAAGCCTAAGAATTTGATTTTTCGGTATTTTTAGTGAAATATTGTCTGCTGTTGGAGACTATTTTAGCTAAATGAACAAGTCTATTGGCAACACTGGTCGACATTGTGAAAATTTAAGCCACGTGATCTAAATGTACGGTACTGCCAACGTAAGTGCGCTCGTGCTTAATTGAGTACCAATTCAATTAACCCTTGGATGTGTCGGTTAAGTTTATATTTCCAAATTCATCTACTTCTACATTTTTTTGTTTCAATTTAACTAACTAACTAAACGTCCATGATTTATTTCATAGAAAATTCATTAAATTTTGAATAGACTTCGGACATTTTGGAGCGTTGCAATGAATGGGCACTTTTCATTGGCCCTCGTATTGTGTAACCATGGCAACGTTAGGGAAATGTTCGAAGTCACTAAATATGTCACCAGTGTTGCCGACTTAGGGATTTTCCCCTAAATTTAGGAGTAAATGTTCCCAGTCTGATTATGAACTTAAATAATTGATCTCGCAAAGTAATATTTCAAATTTTTTCAACATTCTGGTACTCTCTTAGGTGTCTAGAATAACCTACTAGAGAGTTTAGGCTCCGTTTTTGAATCACCCTATGTTTTAATCCTGCTACTTGATTTCTTGTAAAGAGAAGAAACTCCAACTCATACAGTTTAGTTTAAAAGTCCTCCACCTTACATCCGTTTGCCATTATGTTATAAATGAAGAAGAATTTTGGTAAACTTGTGTTTGCATAGTCTCTTCTTTATTATTAAAAAAGAAAACTAATTAAGTGAAAATTGCAGGCGAAATCAACTTATGGAACCGGCTGCTTTCTTCTCTACAACACAGGCAACGCAAGAGTAAGCAGCTCACACGGATTGATAACGACGGTTGCTTATCAGTTAGGCCCGAGGACGCCCCCAGTGTACGCTCTAGAAGGATCGGTGGCTGTAGCCGGAGCCGCATTAAACTGGCTGAGGGATAATCTCAACATCCTTCCGGATTTTTCATTGGCGCAGGACATCGCAGAGAAAGCCGAGCTAGTCGATGGAGGCGATGTGTATTTCGTTCCGGCGTTCAGTGGACTTTACGCCCCCTATTGGCAACAAGATGCGAGGGGGTAGGTTCAACTGAAACTGATTTTCGCTTGACGAATCTAATTGTACCCCCCTTCTTGTTTATTGTAGAATAATATGCGGCATAACCGAGACGACTGAGTCTAGTCATATAGTGCGTGCTGCTTTAGAGGCAGTCTGTTTTCAAGTTAGAGATGTGCTGGAGGCCATGAACAAGGACTACGGGTCTCAACTTCAAAAGTTGCAAGTATTTTCGATAAAAATCTGATTTAAAATAAGTGTGGTGATTGTAATTTGTTGGTTTAGGTGGATGGTGGTATGACGGCCAGTTCTTTATTGATGCAGTTGCAAGCCGATGTCACGGGGGTAACGATTGTGAAACCTAAGATGGCTGAGAGCACGGCGCTTGGTGCAGCGATGGTTGCCGGGGCTGCTGTTGGGCACTGGAGTATTAACGATGCGCCTATGGAAATACCAGTGCAGACTTGGACTCCTGGGTGTACGCAAAATGAAAGAGATATACGATATTCTAAATGGAAGGAGGCTGTCGAGAGGGCAATGGGTTGGCAATAGTTTTATATTCATTTCATATTCATATAGGGGTTGAGGAACATTGTTCCTAAGCTGAGAATGTTTCCTGATTGGGACAATGCAAACTTGCCGGGTAAAGGCTGTTTCACAAATATTATTATTAGAATTAAGACAATAATTTAATAGCAAGTTTGTTTGCGCTTTTGTGAGTTTCAATTCTTTTAAATATGTTTATGAGACAAATTTTATTTGTAATAAGAATTTTATAAAACAATTTGGAAGAAATAAATAATAGAAACAAATCACAATCGATTTCACAACACAATTTAATGAGAAATTGATTGTGTACATCAATCACATGATGAAGGTTAGAACGAGAAGCGGTGACTTACATCCAAACCTAACTTAATTAAAACTTACATCCAAACTTAACTTAATTAATAAAGTATATAATTATTGTTTAAGCAGATTGTCATTACCATTTTTGATGAATGAATGGCAAGTAAAATCTTGGGATATCTAGTAACTTCCCCAGATCTCCTTATGTTGCTAACTTCATTTTAATAATTATATGTAAATATCGATATCAAGCAACGCAGGATCGGACAATCAATTTCGATCTATCTGTATTTCCATGAACACGTCTTAGATGCCACCTGTTGGTGGCTATGAGTAGTTGAAGGTGAAGGGTACCAAATAGGCTATGGAGGACGGAGTTGTAAGTGAATAGCTGAAGAGGCTACCTGGTATACCCCCAAAACGAGTTGACGTAAATAAAGTGTGCTTAGGAAGAAGTTCCTTTTCTGCGCTCGCTCCCCTACAGCCATTAAAGAGGGGGTGTTAAGTAGGTACCAATTCCCCTGTGTCTCAATAACGAGGCTAGGCTGGCGCTACTTTCTGAGAGGGATACGACCCCTCAAATACGAATCCCCGAAGGGGCGCATAACAATTTCTTTTTAAAGAACTATGAGAAAGCAAAGGAAATAAAATAATAAAATCCTTTAAAAATACGAAATAAAAAAATTCAAGAAAACGATAAAAACAAAAGACAATCGATTTTATTACTGCACAGTTCAGTGGATTAAAACTTTTAAAAGAAGGGCGACAAAGCAAAGAAAACAAAATTCGAAAATAAATACATAATCAATTTTTTTTAAATAATAAAAAACAAAAGACAATCGATTTTACAATACATTTTACATTTTGAAAATGTTGTGTTGGCCGATTAGGGGAGTTTTGCATTTTAAAGTTCATACATAACCTTATTTTTCGATCAACAACTTATGCGAATGGTTAGGCTTTTCTAAATGCAATTTTAAGCTGCCTAGAGGCTTTCACCTTTTTTTATGAAAAAGAAATAAAAAATCCCTTTTTTAGAAAAAGAAATTCTTTAATCCCTAACGCTTTGAAAGCAACCTTAAAAAGGGATTTTTATCCTTTAAGGTTGCAACGTCGCGCGTACTCTACACATTAGTTATTTTGGTGGTGTAAAGTTGGCAGTGATTCCAACAAAAAGTTGTGTTGCTAGCAACTGTTTTAGTTTTATTTCCCTTTAGGTTAATTAAGTACTTAATTAAGCTTTATTCTTTCGAGCAAAAAATCCAAAAATGTCAATAGAATGGTTTCTTCTTCCAAAATACCTGTGACTGTCAAAATTCTAGGGTTTCTGTTGGAACCCTGCTTTTATCACTGTGATGTATGTATTGAACTAGTTGGCTAAACTGGAAACAAGGACACTCCACGCCCTTTATGCATATGTTGTTGACGAAAATCAATAACCAAGAGATGGCGCTTAAAGGTTGCACTTTATTTAAATTAATTTTCTTATATAAATTTTGTTTCATTTAATATTTTTGGGTGTTGTTAACGTTAGAAAAAAGTTATAGTACAAGAAATACTATTAAAAATTATAAGAAAACATAAATGTAGTTTTAAATTTGCCGCCACTCTATTTGTCAACATTCTGGGGTGCGTTCATAAAGTCCACCGAGTTAACTCGATGAACTTTGAAACCATTCAAAAATTGTCAGAGTTAAAAAGAGTAAATCCCATGCAACGTTAAAGTTACTCAAAATTAACTTTTTCTAGTCATCTCCGAGAGGTTGGCACAATTTACCGGGCCTGTACAACGAGAGAAAATTACTAAAAGTAAATTAATTAAGAATTTTTGTTTGAGTTGGCAATGCTGAATTTTATTTTTAAACGATACCCCTGAAGTAACTTCCAGTTGTTGACGACTTGACTCTAGGTCTGTTCGTAGAGCTGTTGGTAATTAGTTTGGAACCGTCAGAACCAGTCGCCCATCGAAGTAGTGATCAGTTTCGTCTGTTATATGTAAAACGTTCATTGGTGCAACGATTCCAAACTGGACAGAATTGCTCTACGAACCGACTTACTGACAGCTGTCACTTTACAAACGTCATATAATATTTCAAATTCAAATCAAAACGCTAATTTTTATTCACATAACTTACAAACTTATCGCTGTTCTGGTTACGTTAAATTAACCAACAAAACATTTCACTGCAGTGTTGCAAATAGCCGAATAAGAAAATACCCTTAATTGTATTGCCAACTCAAACAGTTATTTTTGACCGCTTTGTCGTTATTATGAGAAATCGAGCCACATCATGCGCGGCGCAAATTAAATCACGCCTACAACTGTTCATTTGAACAGCTGAGCTCGGTTACTCGACTCCGTTCATTCTACTGACATTTTTCGATTGTTTGTTCTTTTTCGTTCACTTAAATCAGCTCGAAAGAATAAAGTTATTAATTAACCGAAAGGAAAAAAAATTAAAACAGTTGCTAGCAATGCAACTTATTTTTGGAAGCACTGCCAACTTTACGCCATCAAAATAATCAACGCGTAGAGTATGCGCGATGTTGCCACCTTAAGGGATAAATTCCCTTTTTAGGGCTGTTTTCAAAGTGTTAGGGATTAAGGAATTTATTTCTTTTTCTAAAGAAGGGACTTCTAAGTTTTATTTTTGTAAAAAGAAACTGAAAGCCTAACAATTCGCATAAGTTTTGAGTGAAAAATGAGGTTATGTACGAACTTTAAAATGCAAAGCTCCTTAATCGGGGAAGCCAAAATTTTTCGTATCCGTAAGATGTGTTGTAAAATCGATTGTCTTTTGTTTTCATTATTATTATTTTTAACTTGATTATGTATTTATTTTTGATTTCTTTATTTTTGTTTTCTTTGTTTATCGCCCTTCTTTTCAAATTGTTTTTTTCTTTAAGTTTTAATCTAATTTAATAAAATCGATTGTCCTTTGTTTTTATTGTTATTTATTCTTGAACTTGTATTATTTGGTTTTCTTTGCGCTAGTTTTGTCACCTTCCTTTCCAAATTGTTTTTTTTAAAGTTATTATTGACCCGAATTATGCAGTAAAATCGATCGCCTTTTGTTTTCATTGTTTTCTTAAATTTTAATATTTGGTATTTTTTAAAAAAAGTCTATTATTTTCTTTCTTTTGTTTTCTCATCGTTCTCTTTATTTCTTAAAAAAAATTATTAATCTGTTAACTTCGGTTGTAAAATCGATTGTCTCTTGTTTTTGTTATTATTTTTTTTAATTTGATCATTTGTTTTTGAATTTTTATTGTGTTTCGTCACTTTTTTCCAAATTAATTTTCTTTTTTTATTAAAATTATTGTTAATCTACTGAAATGCCTTGTACAATCGAGCGTCTTTAGTTTCAGTCTTCTTTAACTTTATATAAATAATTTATTTTTAAATCTAGTAACAATTTTTGGAATTTTTTGTGTTGAAAAGGGAGTTTTTTCTAACCTTATAGGGTTGCCAGTACGGACAATTTATCACCAATTGGACTCTCTTTAACCTACGATTTGCGACGTAAAATACTACTTACTACAATTAGTACATAGAAATGCGTTTTATCTAAGCACTGATTGGTCAAAACAGGTCCCTAAAATGATTATCGGTATTTATCGGTGTCGTTGTGAGTGACAGAATAGGGGCGTTACTTTGGCTGGCGAGTTAAAAGTCAAAATACTGGCAACCCTGGATATCTGCATTTTCTACGTTGGTAACACTGAGAACGCGCGTGACCACAGAACCGCATGAGTTTGCAATAACGACTAAGGTGAATTAATTCTTATCGTTGAGAACTCTATAGAATAATTCCTAAAAATTTGCTTACTTTAATAAGTCCTTCATGACAACCAGCGACATCATATTTAAATAAGATGGCAACACTGCATTTCAATGACGTTACTGAACACTCATAACCTAAAAAAGTATCTCCGGATTTTGAACGAAATGATTGAAATCTGTTTACAAAACAAAACGCCGTGCATTTACAGAATCAAAGGTATTTTTTTTTTAACCAAAATTCTGCAATACAAACTACAACTGCTCCTTTGTGTTTAAGACTGGGAGAAGCTGCGAACTCAACACAGGATAGTCGGTGAATTACTGGGAAATAATCTTCGCACCCCCTGTAAATAAACGTCGCAGACTCAGAGGCTATTTGAGATAAATAAAAAACGTGTATTCCAGCTTTGCCTTTGAAACTACTTCCAGAAGAAGCCGTGCTTCTAATCGACAAGGGCCTGGCAAAGTTAGTCTCGTATCCGAAACTGAAATCTGGATCTACCAAGGCGGATGAGGATGAGTACGCTGAACTGCAAGGGAAGTTGCTTGTTGAACAGAAGGAGTTGCACAAGGAATTGCGAAGCAAACAAATTGAGGGCATCCTAGATAAAATCGTGGAAGGAAAACGAAAGAAAGGCGATCAGAGAACGCAGCAAGAAATATACGAGGAAGAATTGAATAAATCCCACGTATCCGAAGAGAATATGTTATGGCCTACATTAATGCAACATACTGAAGCAATAAACGGTATGTAGACATCTGTGTTAAGGCCATTTATTATCGGGGGTTTTTGAAGGCCTGCCTTGCGATGAATCAAGAGACGAATTGATCTCGCAAACGAGTGACACAAGAATTAAAGTTTTCGCTGACTTGTGGGAGAAGGGCTATTATGTGACGGCCGGCGACAAATTTGGGGGCGACTTTCTAACATACTTAGGTAACTTTAATTTTGAAACGCATGAAGCTCGACGGATTAATAATTTAACTTCAGGTGATCCTCTTAATTGTCATGCAGTGAATATTGTGCGATGCGTCGACGCTCCACACGAAACTTTCCATCCCACCGAAATCGTAGCCTTCGGACGATTAGGAAATTCCGTTAAAAAGAACTCGATACTAGCGACGGTCATTAACGGGGAGGTCTCTTACTTAACGTTAAACTGGATGGATTCATAGAATTAATTAATAAAACCTGTCGACTATTTTTTATTCGTTACTTTTTATACCTGGTCTATAAGCTTGAAGTTCTGGTGTTGGGGTTCGGGTAGCACGTTGAAGTATTTTTTGAAGAAAGTTGTACCCTCTCGATGGCCGTGGCATCTTTGCACCCAAGTGTGGGTCCAATCGAGGTTCACCTTTTCACAAGTTATCACGACTGTGCCAGGCACCATCGCGAATAAAGTGCCGTTGTGCCCCATTCCAACCTAAGAAAGAAAAACGAATTCACGGATCAAACACATGTTCTCTCTTGTAAAGACGTTCGAATAAAATACTTTCGGCTTGTGAGCAAGTTACGTACGTTTAAGCCAGGATGAAAGCGTAGTGTTCGTTGAAGGACAAGGATCGTTCCGGTTTCGACCTGCTTTCCATCCTGCCTCTTCCAGCCCCTGTGTTTCGGTCTTACTTTCGTGCTTGTGTTCTTCGTACTACCCGCAGTCTTCTTACTGGCAGCCCTCGTTGACTCTGCGCAAGCAATAATCATTTTTAAATTCAATAAACTACATCATCGCGCTGTGAATTACGCACGCAGTAATAAAGTTTGACGTGAAAGTAAGTTCTGTGTAACGGCAGCAAGAATGGAATTCATAATGAAAGTCAACCAAACCGAACATAACCCCACTTATTCATGACATAACCTTACATGACGGAGTCGAGTTGTTGGGTAGACGGTTTTTAATAATTAAAGATATTTGCCGCAAAATTTAATTATAATCATTAATTTAATCAAGTTAAGTTATGAAATAGCTAATTGCGTTTAATTTTTAATTGTGGTGGTGATAAGGTAATGCGCGCAAAGTCTATTACTTGGTGGTTCTATTTAATGCACGGATCGATACGTCCCGTGACGTAACTATTCAAATAATTGTTGACTTTCATTAAAGTACCAACGAAATTTTCGTTTATCGTAACTAACTCACGGATTAAAATAAAACGTGACCAAAAATTAAAATTAAATTGTGTAAGTGTGACGATAGCCACGAATTCAATTCAGGGTTGTCGCGGTCTCTCCCACTCCCCCACCACCACCACCACCCAGTTGCAATTCTGACAGAAGGACCATGATCTCGTTGTTTGGTTTGCAACGGTTTTCATTGTATTTTATAAGTGTATTCTAATAGTTCGTTGAATTTATGTGTAGTGTTAATCGTAATAGTTTTATCAAAGTTAAATTGAAATGTTCAACACGAAGCTGGAGGTCGACAGGCACGTGGAGAACTGCCTGCGCAAAATTAACAACGACGTAGAGGTAAGCCCCGACAGGTTCGAGAGCACCGCCATTACGCCGGCGCTCGTTTCAACCGCCTCACCCTCGAACAACGCATGTTTTCACCGTTTTTCGCGAAAATAATCGACGATTGCGTTTCCACGGCTTTATTTATAGATTTGTTCCCATGCTGAGTCACGTGTAACTGGCGGGAAACCGCGGTTCTAAAAATATCATTGATCGCGATTCGAATCGAATGCAACGCACGAGCCCTCGTCCTCATCCACATGCGTTTTTCTTGCAGCATAATCTGAGATGTTTCGCTTTCGCGAAGTTGTACTTCAAAGTGGGGGACTACGAGCAGGCTCGACGGTACGTGTCAATTTACTTGTGCGTCAAACCCTTGTCAGCCGAGGCCCACCACTTGCTCGGGAAGACTTTGGAGAAGCTCGGGAAGCTCGACGCTGCTTTAGATGCGTATCGTACTAGCCTGGACTTGGATCCCAAACAAAACAATCTTCTTCTTAAAAGTAAGTCACCATTGTTACCCAAAATCTGATGTAATCTGTTTATTTTTTGTATATCATATAGAAAATCATTTTAATGTGACAGGAAATCACTTTAAATTAAGAGGGCCAATGATGAAAGAGTCTATGAATAATCCTTTAATTTTTTCACTACATTATGGTCAGTGTTGCCATAAGTGTGAAAACAAAATTCCATGCAAGTGCAATCAATATTAGATAACAAGTTAGCGTACATCATGTTTGTGTTTCTAATTAAAAAGTAAATTGAATGTAGGCTTAATTATTCGTCATTCTTTCTATTTTGTTGCCGAAAACATTCTGAGACTAGTTATAATGACTCTAGAGTCGGTCTTTCCATCTGCCCATTAAAGTTATTCAGTGAATAACATCGAAACTCACCCTCTGGCACTGTTATAATCTTTGCGCTGGTGCTGTATAGTCCGATTTTTCTGAGCTTATTTATAAAGAGTTTTTTTTTTTAAATCTGTTGTCGAAGTTGTCCATGAAAATTTAATTGTGAACCATCAGGCGCCTTCCAATTACACGTTTCTGCTACTCGGGACTAGTCTGGAGATGATCCGAAGCGTTCCAATTGTAAGAGCATGAAGCACCTGAACTAATCAGTTTTGATTTCCCTCTTCCCCTCGAGCACCTGTCATATCATTTGCGTTTCGAGCACCAAAAGGGTGGGGAAAGGGAATACATGTGGCTGACACATGGTCAGTTTGATATATACGTCACAACTGACGCTTGCTAGCGTTCCCATTACGATTTCTAAGCGTAGCTCGGATCAGATCAGTTCAGGTGCTTAGAGTTCGTAATTGGAAAGCACCTATCATCATCAAGTTGTCAATTTGACATTTGCGCCTGCCATCCCTAACCTAGCTTTTGAGGTTTCGAACTCAACCCTACGATAAGACGACACAAGAATGTGATCTATTGCAATAACAAACGAAAAAAGATAATAAGAAAATACTACAAATAATCAAAGTTGTGGTACGTGTTCATCTTGTCAAGGCCAACTTCGATGCCAAATTTAAGGGAACACCTGACATTTAGGGTGAAGTGTCAGTGCAGTTTTAACAAATAATAATTAATCAAAAAACAGTGTTTCAAGTTTGTACAAATAATGACTGCTTGCACCTTCTCTATAAACTTCTTTAGTATTTATTTGAACTCGGTTGAACGGTAGGTTGAGTCCGAAATACCTAGAGTTGGCAGCACTGGTGCGTTTTATCACATCACAGCGTCACACATTCTTTGGCCAATAAACAAACGTTGTTTTTAATATTAATCTATTTCTAGATTCTGTTTTAATGTTGTCAATATTGCTTTAATTCCGTTCGCAACTATTGTTTATTTACTTGACATCTGCACTGTCAAACTGATGGCAAGTTGGCATCACTGCAGACTTGTGACATTTCCCGTTTTATTTATAAATTACCAAAAAAAAAGTGTTTCAAAGGAAAGGTGATGAAACAAAGAAACAAACAAAACATATGTAAAACAACAATATAAAATAAATAAATAAATAAAAACAAGACAACAAAGCAAAATTCAGTAGATTCATGATTTAAAACAAACGAACAAATACTTTCGACATGGTTCAACAGATGGCGCTGTTGAATGTCTTTTAACAACGCCAGTCATTTTTTTTTTTGTAATCTTCCAGTTAGTGATTTCTCAGTATCCGGTGTTTTTTTTTTTTTAAATTTGGCATCGAAGTTGGCGGTGACAAGGAGTTTATTGTGAGCGCAGCACAACTTTTGAAATGTCTGCCAATTTCCTTCAGTTTGAAATTAAAATTGTTCTGCTTTCGCAAAAAGACGATAAGAAAACTGTTGCCTTGTTTCATTTGTTACAGCAGCTCGCATTCTTGTGTTGTCCTATTGAACTATCGAACTGGAAAGTAAGGTTAGGTACAACGTTGTTCACAATTATAGTTTCATGGCCAACTTTGGCGCCAGATTAAAAAAAAAAATAACCCGTCATAACCAGAGTTTCACTCTCATGGAAACAAATGAAAACAAGACTACCGGCAAGTTTCAGCAGATGGCGCTGTTGAAGGTCTTACAATAACGCAACAAATAGCAAATTAATAAATTAATAAAGAGCTGTCTAGGCGCTTTCAGTTTCTTTTCACGAAATGAAATTTGTTTAAAAAAATTTCCTTAATCCCTAGTCTGAGAAAAGCCCTTAAAAGTGATTCTTCTCTTAAGTTGGCAACAGTGTATATGCGCCGTAAAACTATCGTCTAAAATTATAGGCACGTGACTTTTTTCCCATAAACAAATAATCGTTAAAAGTAAAGGAATTACAAATACGTATGGCAACACTGGGTTCAATTAAACAGAGTCTTTAAAGCAGAAACTATAAGTACGTTTGGCAACACTGAGTTCAATTAAACAGGGTCTTTAAAGCAGAAACTCGCTAGATTTTCCGTAACTTATAAAAGTGCTTTAAAAGATTGAATCGCGGACGCTAATAAATAAACGAACATAATAAATGGAATTTTGAAATTACACAAAAAAGCCATGACCTGTAAATATGATAAGTACCCTCCGGTAGAGGGCGCACTAGTTTTTTTGTTTCAAACATTTTATGAAGGGCAGTAGAGATAAGTTGTTGATAAAGGCGTTGTCTATATTTATATTTTCAATTAAAAAATCTTTGAAAACCAAATTGATAATGATATTTATCTATAAAAATATATTATATTGCGTAATTAAAACCAACGCCGACAGCGCCCCTTGTGAGTGTTTGGATCGTTGTGACGTCATTCGTGTTAATTTTCTGCGCTAAACAAAACAAAGAAAAAACAAGAGGCGTCATCTGCACGATACTTTTTTAATTAAGCACGAATTTTTCGGCGCCAAATTTGAACGCTAAAGAAAATTTATGGAAAAAAGTTCAAATAAGCAAACTTGAAAAATTCTCCCTTAAGAATATGGGGCATATAGAATTGGCCCATTCAAAATATACCTTTAAAAATCTATTTAAATATGTTAAATATTTTTAAAGTAAAGTAATGCGTAATCAAAAGAGAATGAAAAGCAGTAAAACCGTGCCAAATTCGACCTTATCTCTACTATGATGCAATAAATTTCCGGACGTTCTCTTTTAATTGTTTTCTGAAACGGCATTTACTGAATTTTAAGTCATAAAAACTGGTGACGCCATCTATTACGTACCGTGAAAGCCCGAACAGGTGGCGCTGACTGCAATTAAATTTTTTAATTGGAAACACGTCTTTATTAAAGTAGACTCTGATAGTTGAACTTCAATTGCTATTTTCCATTAGTTTCTGACAATCGACAAAGCATAACTTCAAGTTGATTCTCATAGCACTCAACAGATGGCGACACCAGTAATCAAGGTTCAAAATTGGAAAAATTACATTATAATGGAATCAAGAAAATGTGGAAATCATTAATCGGCTTTGAATTCCTTCAGTTTTCTTCAAAAAGTTCTCTTTAAAAATTTGAGAAATATTCTTTCTAATTTTGAATTTTTATTACCGGTGGCGCCATCTGTTGAGTTATATGCGAATTAAATTGAGAGTTTTCCATTATTTCTCCGCCGATCTACTTTGTTTTTGTGGCGGCGCCATCTGTTGAGTTATTTGACAATCAAATTGAGAATATTTTTATACACTTCTAATTCCATCATAAAAATCTTCTTACAATGTTTTTCTAATGTTGAATTTTGATTGCCGGTGGCGCCATCTGTTGAGTTATATGCGAATTAAATTGAGAATTTTCCGGTATTTCTTCGCTGATCTACTTTGATTTTGTAGGATGCCATCTGATGATTTACATGAGTATCAATTTAATATTGTTATTTCATATTTTTAATTATGACTAAATAAATTATTTATTTATTTATTTTTCTTCAGAAAGTTTTCTTTAAAAATTTGAGAAACATTATTTTCTTAGAATGTCGCTATCGTGGCGCTATCTGTTGAGTTACACGCGATTTAAATTGAGAATTTTCCAGCATTTCTTCGCCGATTGACTTTGTTAAGTGGTGGCGCCATCTGTTGAGTTATATGAGAATTAAATCGAGAATATTTTTCATATTTTTAATTGTGACTAATCATGTCGAAGAAAATTAAAAGAATTCAAGTGCAATTTAGTGATTTCAAATTCTTCAAATTCCATCATTAAAATCTTTTCCTATAATTTCACTTTTCTAATTTAAAATTTTGATTGTCGGTGGCGCCATCTGTTACGTTAAATGCGAATTCAGTTTAAAAGAATTCTAATGCAATTAATGATTTCTACACTCTCCTAATTCCATCATAGGAACCTAGAATTCGAGCGCAAGACTGTACGTGTTAATTTTTTAAGCCTATGGACTCATGCTTCATAATTTTATTCAAATTTACTCTATGGTTTTATTACACCAAGTTTACAAGTAGCTTAAAAATAAATGATTGAACTTTGAGAGTTTATTATTTAAGCAATTCGAATAAGTTTGGAAAGTACTTGAAGTCTACCATACTTTGAAAATTGTATGTCTAAATAAAGCTGCTGTATTTTTAGAGTTTAAAATTAACTAATTGATTCTACAATGACTATTAAGACTTTATCTTGCATTGTAGGAGGATGACACATATCATCACTTAATTGTACTTGTTTTTTTTTAGCGAATGAATCACTAGGCTCTAATTTATTTGTTTTTTTTTTTTTTTGGATAATCCAAGCATTTCACATTTTCCAAGCAAAAATAAATCTTGCAATAACGCACTTGTGTACTAAAAACTCCACTCGTTTACAATAAAATAAAATTCCTGTAATTGTTTGTTACAGTTTGTGAGCTACTAACGTCGGACAACGTCAATTTTGATCAATCCGGGGCTCGATACTTCTGTGAAAAAGCCCAAAACATAGACCCTTACAACCCCGTAGTGTTCTCCTTAAAAGAACGCCTGATTTCCCTCGAAAGCAAGGACCCCAATGAGGTCTCGAAGCTCCTGCTGAAGGAACTGGAAACGAGACCTGCAGACGTGGACTTGAGGGTGCGATTACTGCGCCACCTTCTACAGAACAACCAAGTTAAAGAAGCGTACAAGCACGCACATGACATCGAGCAGAAGAACTTGTCGATTTTTGCCAACAGTTTGAACTGGTATGAGACGTTGGCGGAGGTTCTGATGCGATATCAACGCGACACTTCCTTGAGTAAAAACCTAAACTGGGAGTTCTGGATTCTATTAATTAGCACTCTCGATAAGCTGGTTTCGTTGAGCCTCGATGAGCGATCTGTTAACGTCAAAATTAGCACCGAGTACGTAACTAGTGTCTTTAATTTCGATCAGACACTGAAGGTGGCTGCGGAGAACGTAAGCGACTGCCCAGATAAGCACTTGATTCAAGAATTCATCAATCACTACAGGGGGCAATTGTGTTTACACCTGGTGGTACTCATTTTTAAACAGGCCAAGAAAGAGCTGGTTAAATACAAGGAAGCCTCGCAGATCACTCTGCCTCTCCTCTTCGCCGCTTATCACTTACAACCTGCGGATTTACAGTGTCTTTGGTTTGAGCATACCACGGAGGTGAACAAACAACTGGCTCTGCGTTGGCATCGAGAGGCTTCGTTTCGGTGTTCTCAAGCCGGGCATTTGTTGCTGTCGGTTTCGAAAGACCGCAAGCTGACCGTAATAGAGAAAGCGACCCAGGGAAGCGCTGGTTTGTGGAGGGAGCAGCTTCTGAAGAAGATCTTCGTAACGAGAGATCAACAGGCGAAGATTAAGAGCAGTTACTTCACGACCTGCCCTGAGTTGGTCGAGTTGACAATACGTCTGCCAGATACCTCGGAGGTAATTAAATACGACCAAGTGGCTCAGTTGGTTTACCCCGATTCCTTACACCACTACGTTTGGATCGGGTTGAACCAGAAACTCCTGCAATTTACTTGTATGGTCTTCAGCGGGCTAAATTACTCGGTCAAAAATTTAAATAGCTGCTCGGCTGAGTCTTTAAACGTACTCGACGTCCAGGCATTCCTCTATTGTGCCATCTTATGTGCACAGCAACAAATCGAAGAGTCAAAGCACAACATTTATTATCCATCGGATCGTCCCAATTTATTACCAGCGGCTATCACAGGGCAATTAGGGACGACCAACCAAGCCAAGTGGTTAATCTCGGCCTACAAAATGTACAAGAATGATTACGGTTGTGATTTCGGGGAGGTCCGCTTGAGTCTTATAAGAGGGATTGAAGTCGTACGCTGCGTTGGTAACCACGGCTTAGACGTTAAGCTCTTGGTGACACTCGCAAGGACTTTCGCAGAGAGATCCAGGACGTTATCGAAGCAATCCGAGATTGAATTTAATGACGTCAGAGCTGAGTTATACTGGAGGGCAGCGCTGCCTCTCCTCGAAAAGCTGAAGAACAACCAAGTCATATCTTACTCTTCAAACCGGATGTTCGAGTACAAGTCGAAAGAAATGTCGCACTCCGAGATACAATCGTACATCGATGATGGGAAATTATTCAGCGCGAAGCAGCTGATGAAAAAGAAGGAACACGAAAAGGCCCTGGAGCTTTTCGAGGGGTTGAAAGACCCGTACGCAAGTTTCTACCAGGCTCAGATTTACAAGTTGAAGGCCGAGGAGCAAACGAGTCAGAACCGGGAGAGTGTGACTTCGGAGATGCGCAGCCAAAATATTATCTTGCTCTCTAGAGCACGTGATTGCCTATACTTGACTTTAGATCGCTTGCGCGACCCCACTGTAGATCGAAAGCACCCCCTAAATACCCAGCTGGGAACGGAAATTGAGAAAATCGAGCGGATGCTGTCTCGAATTGACCCCGACGTCTGCCTAAACAGAAACGAATGTGATGGCATGTCTGACGAGAACATGTCTTCGCTTGGAAGCATGGGGGATCACTTTAATTACGGATTTGGGCACAGCTATGTCAACGGGCATTTAACCCCGAGGAATGAGAACCATTTGAATTCGACTCCGCTCACGCGTCGTGAGGCAAGGCCAAGTCCTGAGCGATTGGATGCTCAGCTGAGGCAATTGACTGCTTCCAAAGAAACCACCATGCACCATATTTTAGAGCAGAATAAATTCGTGGTGGAATCACATCGGGCACTGCTCGATGAAATACGAGGTTTCAAAGACGCTGTCAACAGCCTTACTTTGTCGGTGGATGAACTAAAGGTCATCAAGAGTACCGTGGCTGACTTGCAGGGTATTAAGAAGTCGGTTGATGAGTTGAAGAACGCAGTCGAAGACCTGCAGAATATTACGGATGTCGTTAGTGAAATGAAGAAGGAATTGACCGAGTTGAAGAAGGATACCATAAAGATTAAAAATAATCAGCTGAGTGACGAGGACTTGTATGTTTTGGATGAAGAATACGGTGCGGATTATGGTACTATTAATTCGAACGTTGCTGCCGGATTAACTAATAATTTGTATCAAAATCTCGGAAGGATGCCTGGAACGAATCCTTTGCCATATGCACCGTCTGCGCTGTATCCCGGAATGTATCATCCTATGCTACACTATCCTGGATTAGGATTACAAGCGGGTGAGTTCTTTTTTTTTGTATACATTTTTTAATCAAGCATTCAATGTTATGAACAATAAATGAGAATGAGTTCATTCTTCTTCTTATTCGTTGGTGAACTCCAAATTATAAATTTCTTTTCAACCTTTGACAGTTCCTGCATTTTTTTACGTATACTTGTGTTTCAAAGTTGCTAAAACTGAAAACATGAAAATAAATGATCTCCTGAACAGTAACAATATTTTCAATGAATATAACAAACTACGTTGTTTGTTTAAAAAAAAATACAAAGGACAAGCAGAGGTGCTGCTATTCTAGTGAATTCTGATTTCTAGTGTTTTTTACTTTTTTTTTTGTTATTGTGGTATTTGTGTTTATTGCTTATCTTGTTACTTAGTTTTTTTTTGTTTTCTTTTGGCTAGTAGTTTTTCAATGAAATGTTGCTCAGACACACTTGGTGCTTAAAAATCTTTTGATTAGAATGAAAAAGAAAACCAATGAAACATTGGTTTTCTTTTTCATTCTAATTTTCTCTTTGTTATAATAATAATAATAATAATTCAATAAAAAGAATGACATACACCAGCGTTAGAAATTTGAGAGTCACTTGTTTTTCAATTTTTTTAAAATTTGTTTCCTTTTTGTTTCTTTTTCAATTGCTTTTAGTTTTCCCTTTCAACTCATTATTTACCTTCGTTTTAGATTTGTTTCATTTTTGTTTTTACGGAAAAAAATAAGATTCCCAAAGAAAGTAAGAAAGACAAACGACGATTATAATACACAATTTAAAACCCAAGAGAATAATTATTAAACGTAATAGTGATTCAAATTCGTACAAAAAGAAGAGAGAGAGAGAGAGAGAGAGAGAATGTAAAACAAATCATGATCGCGACATTTACGAAAGAAAAAGAACGCAAAAAAATTGAACTTTCGGAAAAATGGTAAACAATAATTAAAAGCGAAGAAAACTGAGAACTTTTTTGAGGATCCAGTCGAATTGGAAAAAGAAACAAATGACGATCGTAATATTCGCGAAAGAAAAACATGTTTAATTATTGGAAAATTGTTATCGGCACAGAAAAGAAAGGAAACGATAAAGACAAAAGAAAAATTGATCTTAAATTTTGCGAAAGGAAAAAAAAACAAATGACGATTGTAATGCAACTTTAATTTTTCATTTGTTTTATTTTCTATTGTAAATTTTGTTTGCATTTTGTTTTCCATTTTTCATTTCATTTTTGTTTTTCTTTTGGTTTTTTTCCCATTTGTTTTTTTTCTTCTAATTTTTCAGTTTTATTTTCTATTTTAAATTTTGTTTGCATTTTGTTTTTCATTTCGTTTTTCGCTTTTCCTTTGTCTTCAGTTTTTTTTTTGGCCTTTATTCTTTCATTTTAATTTTCTCTTTGTTTTTCATTTGTTTCTCTTTTCATTTAATATTTGCTTTTTGTTTTACGTTTAATTTTTTGTTTTTGTTTTTCATTTGTTTTTTTTCATTTGTTTTTTTTTTCATTTGTTTTTTTTTCATTTGTTTTTTTTTCATTTGTTTTTTTCATGTTTTTTTTCATTTGTTTTTTTTTTTCTATTCATTTTTTTTCTTTTCATTTTTTCCATTTGTTTTTTTTTCTTTGTTTTTTTTATTGTTTTTTCATTGTTTTTTCATTGTTTTTTTTTCATTGTTTTGTTTTTTTTCATTGTTTTGTTTTTTTTTTCATTGTTTTTCACTTGTTTTTTTTTAGTTTTTTTTTCCATTTGTTTTTTCTTCATTTGTTTTTTCTTCGGTTTTTTCTTTATTTGTTTTTTCTTCATTTGTTTTTTCTTCATTTGTTTTTTCTTCATTTGTTTTTTCTTCATTTGTTTTTTCTTCATTTGTTTTTTTTTTCCATTTGTTTCTTTCATTTCCCTTTCGCCTTTCATTAGTTTTTTTTCCATTAAAATTCTTTCCATGTTTTCACTTGTCTCGCGTTTCATTCCTCATTTGATTTCTGTTTTGGTTTTTGATTTCTTCAATTAACTGAGAACTTTTGAGAAAATTCAGTGGGCATAGAAAAGAAAGAAAATTATAACAACAAAAAGGAAACAAATGTCGATCTTAAAATTTTGCAAAAAAAAAACTCAGTTTTCATTTGTTTTATTTTCTATTTTAAATTTTGTTTGCCTTTTGTTTTTAATTTTCTCATTTCGTTTTTGGTTTTTCATTTTGTCTTTTGTTCTTTCATTTAAATTTTTTCTTTGTTTTTCACTTTTCTCTTCCTCATTTAATATTTGCTTTTTGTTTTACATTTCATTATTTGTTTTTGTTTTTAATTTTTTTTCATTTGTTTTTTTTTTTTTCTCTAATTTTTCCTTTACTTTTTTTCATTTCTCTTTGGTCTTTCATTTGTTTTTTATTTTTCATTTCAGTTCTTTCCAGTTGCCACGATTCATTCTTTATTTGGTTTTTGATTTCTTCGTTTCTTCAATTTTGTTTTTCCTTTCATTTTGCTTTCATTATTAGTTTGCCTTTTGCTTTTCATTCTTTCATTCCATTTTTTGTTATTCATTTGTTTTGTCTTCCTCATGTCTGTGTATCTGACTTAAAATACATACGAAATTTACTTTTTTTTATCTTTAAGAAAAAAATGGGTGCCTTTTTGTCGACATTTTATTGGTTTGTTGGCAACATTGCCTATTAGAAATTTGACAACCCTGGTTCTAGTTCTGAATTCTTAGTAATTATGACAAATTAACGGCTTTTAACTTCCTATCGTTCGAGAACAATTTTATAAGCAATAAAGTGCAGTTATCATTATGTTAAGAAAGTACGAATAAAATTACAAAGTGGTCAAGTCACACTATTTAAGTTGGCAGGGCTGAATTTTATTTTCAAATGGTACAACTGGAGTTACTTCCGTTTGTCGACGTCTTGACACTAAATGCCGTCACATTACAAACGTCATTTGATATTTCAAATTCTAATTTTTTTTTTTCTCGTTTGTCTTGTTGGTGTTCGAGTAAAATTCTAATTAAAACAAACAAAACATATCCAGTTGCATTGTTGCCAATAGCCGAATTAAAAAATGCTCTTAATTCTATTGCCAACTCAAATAGTTATTCGTTGACAAATACAAAGTGGTCTGGAAGAACAGTTTGAGTTGGCAATACAATTAAGAACATCTTTTTATTCGGATATTTGCAACACTGCAACCAGATATATGTTTGTTTATTTGACGTAACATCAATAGTAGGTTAGGTAAATAATTTGAATTTGAAATGCCAAATGACAACCGGAAGTTACTTCACTTGTACCATTCAAAAATAAAATTCAGCGTTGCCAACTCAAGCAGTGATACTTTGTACACTTTGTACTTTAACATGAAACTTCAAATATCTTGCCAACTTAATACTTTTATGGGGAACAAGAGTCGCCATCTGGCGGGATTTATTCTTTTTTAGAGATTTTTTTATATCCAAAAGGTACAAAGGATTTTTTTATTATATAATTTAACGTGTACTTTGGTAACGTCATAACCTTTGGCAGCTTGCTCAGAAACTTTTGTGGAGAAGTTCTAAAAACGCAAATTGCATTTAGCAGTTAAATGCCATTTGCCAAAGAAGCTTTAACTCAAATAGTTTTAACTTTTATCAAAAGTGTTTAGTTAAATCTTCTTAAGGCAATTCCTTACGTTTTAATTAAATTAAAAAAGAGGCTTGTCTTTAATTCTAAAGCTATTTTACGCTATGTAACATTTTGGTGATATCTAAACCTTTTTTTTATTATTCTAGGTCCGTTGGCTTTTAGCCCTGAAACACACATGGCCGACTTCCGTGCCATCAGTTCTCTATCACAAAACTTAACCCCGGCTGGAACTTACCCTCAAGGAGCCGCTGGATTACCTCAAACCGTGCTACCCCCGGTTGGTTTAACACAAACAGCCCTGCCTCAACCGCCTCTATCTCAAACTGGTCTCACTCATTCCGGCTTAGTAGTTGGACAGCCGATATTGCCAGGCTCGGGTTTACAGTCGAGTTTCACATCGATTTCATCTGCCTCGAGCGCATCAGTATTACCCCCGCAGCCCTCAAGCGTTTTCCCTTCGACCAGCCAAAGTTTCCTGCAAGCCACAACCCCTTCCAGCAGGGCACTTCCGGTAAACGTCGTCATCACATCATCGGACCCCTTACCGACGACTAGGACAGCGACCGTGCAGCCTATTCTGTCCGTTACGGTCCCTCCCCAACACCTCAAAAGCAACCAACAGAAAATCCACCCCCACAACTACCAAATCCAATTGCCCGCAAGCTCGACGGTTACTTCCACCTTAACAACACCCAGCGTGATGAATCAACCACCTCTACCGGTTTCAACTCAGAGTATACTGTCGAATGTTGCCCCGCCTGTGTATTCAGCGGTCGCAGAGAAGAGTCCTGCGAAGAACACGAGCTTGGGGGTGGCCATCGAGAAGTCGCTGTCGAATAGTTTCAGTAACGCCGAAGACAAGAACAATGTTTCATCGACGTCCACCGAGGAACACGATCCTTGCCCCGATTTTAAACCCATCATTCCTTTACCGGATGAAGTCCCGGTGAACACCGGTGAAGAAAACGAAACCGTGCTCTTCGAGGAGCGGGCCAAATTATTCCGGTACACCAACAAAGAATGGAGGGAAAGGGGTGTCGGGGTCTTAAAGTTACTAAAGAATCCGGCTACAGGGAAAGTGCGGATCCTAATGCGCAGGGACCAGGTCCATAAAATCTGTGCGAATCACTTCATCACCAAAGACATGATTCTCAGTCCGATGAATAAAAACGACAAGGCCTTCATCTGGGCAGCCAATGATTATGCGGATCAGGAAGTCGTCTTGGAGAAGTTGTGTGTGCGGTTTAAAACGTCGGGCGAAGCCCAAAAGTTCCACAAAGCTTTCGAAGATGCCAAGAAGAACTTGCCGGGCCAAGATGAGAATAGAGAACAGCAACCAAATGTGGTGACTTCTTTAGGTGGGTTCGTATTCACCAGCACCCCCACTTTTAAACCGAAAGAGGAGGTCGCAGTCATTAAACCCAGTGTTCAAAGCGAGACCCCCAAATTGAGTCCTTTCGCAACGTTCACTTTCACTAAGCCACCGACGACCATTTCGACAACCGTGACGTTCTCACCAGTGAAAACCGACTTCAAACCCGTGCATAAAATCAACGAAAGCCTACTTGCGAAACCCTTAACTAAACCAGAGGCAGTTGCAATTGCGACGAGCCCTAAAGGGTTCAAGAGTGAAAGCCAGGATTCTTTGGTGGAAGATTTCGAGCCGAACGTCGATTTTAAACCCATCGTACCCCTTCCGGAACTCGTCGAGATCAAAACCGGGGAAGAGAATGCGGAGGTGCTGTTTGAAAACAAGGCGAAACTACTGCGCTATGACACCACCATCAAGGAGTGGAAAGAGCGAGGAATTGGGGTGATCAAAATATTAAAATACGAAGACAGAATTCAGTTAATCATGCGAAGAGATCAAGTGCATAAAATCTGCTGCAACCACCAACTAATGAAGAACGTCGACTTCACGGTCATGTCAAATAACCCGAAGGCCGTTTATTGGTACGCTCAGGATTTCTCAGAGGGTGTCTTAACAGTTGAGATGTTCGTGCTTAGATTTAAGACGGCTGAGCTGGTGAGAGCGTTCCTCGATGTGATATCGTCCTCACAAGCCATGCTCGATGAAAACAACGCACTCAAAAAAGGGGAGAAGGACCCAGACGAGTCTAAAGTTGAAAAGAAAGTTAAGGGTGACACGGAATTGAAGACCACCCCAGGAAAACAGTGCAGTTGGGGCGACAGGTTCAAACCGAAATCCGGTAGCTGGGAATGCAAGATTTGTTACATAGTAAATGACAGCAAATGCAATTATTGTGTCGCGTGTGATTCCCCCAAGAACGACACGGTCCCCAAGAAAGAAACAGACAACGGCGTGCAGTTTTCCTTTTTGGGAACGAAAGAGGCGCAGCAAGTAAAATCAGATTTCGGTTTCCCTTCTTCCAAACCGGAATTAGGTTGGGGCGACGCTTTCAAGCCCAAAGAAGGTTCCTGGGAGTGCAAACACTGTTACATCAGGAACGACGGGGCCAAGTTGTATTGTGTGTCGTGCGAGAACCCCAAAGATGAAACCGTTCCTAAGAAAGAGGCTAGCAAGGGGCTCAGTTTGGATACATCCGGAAGTAAATTCAATTTCGGAATACCCAAAACCCCGGCTAACACACCCATTACGACAACTTCGTTTACGTTTGGCACTCCGAGTACTAAGGTTCCTCTAGCGACGTTTTCATTCGGAACACCTAAGTTGGCTGAGACCTCGTTTGGAACAGCTTCCGAAATATCATTTGGTATGGCCCCCAAGTCGGCCGAACTTTCGTTTGGGGCCCCCAAGTCGACTGAACTTTCATTCGGTGTCCCCAAATCGACTGAACTTTCGTTTGGCACCCCCAAGTCTAAGGAGACTCCTTCGGATGCACCTTTAAACCTGACCGGAAGCAAAGGGTTTACGTTCAGCCTAAACGAAAGCAACAAAGACAAAGATAAGTTTGTGTTCGGTTCACCGCAGAAGCACACGTTTGAGTTCGTCCCTCGCTCCCCTCGAAGGCACAGCAGCGGACCGGGGGATGAAGAATCCGAGGGTAGTTACGTCGAGGAAGATGAAGACAACATTTATTTTAAACCTGTCATCCCTATGCCGGATAAAATCGAGGTTAAAACCGGGGAAGAACAGGAGGATGTCTTGTATTGCCATCGAGCTAAGTTGTATAGGTTTATTGATGGGGAGTGGAAGGAACGCGGCATTGGAGATGTTAAGATCCTCGCACGGCGTGATACTAAAAAACTGAGGTAAAAATCTCATATTTTTTACAGATTTCGTTTGAAATGATTTTGCAAAAGTTGTCAAAATTACAGGAAACTGTCTATGTTTTCGCTTTCAACTGTAGATGACAGTTTTTGTCGTTTGACGTTTACAATGTTTCTAATTTATATTCTCGTGCTTGCAAGCCTCGTTAGTTTAATGGTAAACATATTTTTGTATTATACGATCCTTACAGAGTCTTAATGCGGCGCGAGCAAGTTTTGAAGATATGTTTAAACCACGCCCTCACTGACAGCATCAAATACTCGCCGAAAGATGACAAGACTTGGTTGTTCAGCGCCCCCGATTATTCCGACGGTGAAATCCAACACCAGCAGTTCTGCCTCAGGTTTAAAAGTGCTGAGGTTGGGCAGGAATTTAAACAGGCCGTGGACGATGCTTTGAAAAATGCACAAGGTAAGAATAACAATAATTTTTTGTTATTTGTAGCTTCATGAGGTAAGTAGAGTGTTGTCACATAGTAGATGTATAAAAGTGTATTATTCTGAGTACCACGTTTGGCATAGGTCCTTTTCCCCCTTAAAAGTAACCCCAAAAAAATTCTATCCCTAAATTTAGGTAGAAGTTGGCGACACTGTTCGCCAAGTATTAAAATCGAGCATAATTCTTTTTAAATGTTTTTGGAAAATTGAAAACCAAAAAAGTGAATGACGCTTTCTGATCGTATTTTGTTTCGTTCTTTATTAATTTATTATTTTTGTGTCTTTCGAAGGGAAAAGGAGATTATTCTTAAAAACCTTGTCAATTTGTTCCACAATTGATCATGTTTTGATGTATTTTTTTACGAAATTCGATCAGCCTTTGCTATCGCTTTTATTTTTTTTTGCCAAAAATTGATCGACCATATTTTTTTTTGTTTCTTACGTCTTTTGTTTAAGTGTTCAACAAGAACCGTCAACTCTCGTTTTCTTTTGTAATTTTAACGGTGTTTTATGTTGAGGCCACTGTTGCCAATCCTAATATGCCCAAGTAGGGTATTTAATACGTACTATTAGAACCAAAACGATTGAAGCAGTTGGTAGCACTGATTTTAACGGTAAAGTCTTGAAGACGCAAGGAATTATTGGAATGCCACTGACAACTTGTAAATAATGAATCGTCAGTGGTTAGTGCATGTCATTCTAAGTAATAAAAAAGTGCTGCCAACTATTTCGGTTGTTTTGAGTCGCAACGTGTAGGTCATCAACAACGTATTTTTTCGGAATTTATTTCTAGTGATTTTTTTTTTCTTAGTGATTATTTAACCTAAGTATTTTTTTTGCGAACGCCTATTGTTGGCAGCACTTACGACAATACAAACTGCGAGGAGTACCAACTGCAAATGACTCTTTTCACATTCATTTCGTTTGACATTTGTGTTTTTATTTCTTGTTTATTTAATATTCTGTGCTCTTTAATTAATTTAATTATATTTCAAACTTTCCCACTTTTACACATCATTATTTCTGACTTTACATAATGTGTGTTTGTATCTTGAGAAAACAGCTGCAACTTCACACTCAATCAGTGTTGAGTTTTTTAAATACCCTGTATAAGGCCAAAGTTTCCGATTTTTGTTCAAAACCTGGTGCAGGACGATTATCTCTCGTGTATTTAAATTGTGGTTATGAGTCATTGAGTAAATAGCTACAACTTCACATCAAACAATCGTTTGTGCTCTCTCTGTATAAGATTACTTTTGTTACATGCAAAATCCATTGCCTTTTATCTCTGTTAAATGAAACTAATTAAAAGAAAGTTCAACTTCAAACTAATGTGTTCATTCGATTTTATTAACTCTTTTTTCATCTCGAAAATTTTGATAATTATTATACAGGGTGTTCAAAAACTTGTTTTGGATTTTTAGCTCAGTTATAGATCTCATCAATACAAACTCAAAAGTCTTAATAAATATAGGTCTGAAAATGTACCGTTTTCGAGATACAGTCGATTTTGTAAAAAAATCAATTTTCTTTTATCTCAAGAGATTGGCCCTCTCTTAAATGAAACTAAATGAAAGAAGTCAACGTTCAAACATCAAACTGATCTATTAATTCAATTTTGTTGACTTACCTTTCGTCTCGAACATTTTTATGACTTTATTACACAGGCTGTTCAAAAACTATTTACTAATGGCTTTTCACGTTTATTTCATTTGACACTTGAATCAGATTTCTCGATCAAAAATATGACATCAGCGACCTTACATGATTTCAATCTTATTACAGATTAACCCTAAAAACGAATCTATTTGTAAAAATGGCTCCTTTACTCTTTTTGTCACAAAGAAAAACTCTCGAGAATGGGTGAAAACCTCCCCCCTGCCAACAACGTGTTGGTAAGTTGGCGACATTGGTTGACGCTTAAAATAATTTCAAACAAATGCCAACTTGAAGGTTATGTTTCGAATTTCGACTTTTTTCTTCATAAAAAGAATAAAATACAATCAACAGTGAAACAAATTTAGAATAATCGTGCTTTTTTTCTTCGGAGAAACTCAACAAATAAATCAAGAAACAAAATGAATCGATAATAAAGAAGAGAACTTCGATTATTGTTTTTTTTGTTCAAGGAAGGGCAGAAATCCGATCGTCATTCATTTGTTTTTGGTGTTCCATAAATTGTCAAAACAATGTTTTCTCATTGCTAATTGTTTTATGACAGATATCATCACAAAATGACAGAATGAATTGAAATAATTATTTATTATATGTAGTAGTTTAGTTAAAATTACTTTCAAATGAAATCACTAGATTTATCACCAAATCGGACATGAAATCACTGAATTTTCGTTATGTCTGAACTCCCCCTTAGTTGTCTGAACTCCCTAGAAGTTATCTGAACTCTCTAGAAGTCATCTGAACTCTCTAGAAGTCATCTGAACTTCCCTTGAAGTTATCTGAACTTCCTAGAAGTTGTCTAAAAGTTCAACAGAAAGCAACCAAAACTAGTGACAAAATCACTTGGTCGTTAATGCATACCAACTTACTAAATTTCTTTACTTATTTGGCGACCAGATCATAATATCGTGCCTTTTTTTTAATTTTTCCTCGTGGTTGGCAGTGAATTGGTAGTTGTGAAGTAGCCTTGCTTGAAACTTTATAAAATATATTATATATTGGCCTATATCATAACCTCACTTTTCTTATCGAGGGAAATTGCTGACTTCGGTAAGTCTACTTTTTACTTCGTGCTTCCACCGCGTGAATTTCCGAACTTGACAAATGTCATTCATAACAAAAACGTGGGATTATGCTATTTCATACATCAAGTCGATTGAGCCTGGTTCACAACTAACAATTCACAGCCAACGAAAGGAGGAGAAATTAAAACAAAGGCACGTCATCACAAATCTTTTTAGCGATTTAAAAGTAATTAAAATAACGTGGCAGTGAATTGTTGCTTGTGAACCAGCCTTGCTTGAAACTAAGGTCGAATTAAGTGAATGGTCGAACCGCAAACAATCGTCAAGTCAACGGTCAGACCAAGACCACTTGACCAATCAACGATTAGGTAAATTGAACACGTGGTTTAGTCTGACCAGTTCACTTACCGCAACCTTAATAATTGACGTATATCTTAACCTCACTTTTTTATTACCGGATATTTTATAAAGTTCAAAATTCAAAGTAAAACTATAATAGGTGATCAAAAAGTCCACCATTTTCATCAAGACCGGCCTGGATTCTACGTAAAACCCAGGACTATTGAGGTTAGTTCACAACTAACAATTCACGGCCTACTAGAAGGAGGAAAAAGAGGCACGTTATTGCCAACCAAGAACAGTAAAAGTCACCAGGAAATAAGAAACGTACTTCACGTGAAAATTTGAAGAATGAAAAATACTAGAACCCTTTGGGAGGTACTACTGTAGTAAAATCTTTTCAATTGAACTGAAAATAGTACCCTTATTGCAACCCCGCACGTAATCAACCTGTTGAGATTTGACAACTAATGAACAGTGACGTTACATGATTCAAATGTGTGTCTTGGCGGGAATTCAACAAATTCAAGTTTCTTTTACTAATTACAACTTTAATATTCACCTAACAACAACAAAAAATAATAAGTTTCACTTTCAAAAATATAAAATTAAAAAAAAAAAGGTCGATGTTGTTGCTTATTTGAGATGCCAACAAATGTGGGTAAAGTCAAACAGTTTGGAGGTTATTTTTGTAGTTTAAAGTGTCATTGCCAACCTAATAAAATAAAATTTCGGATGGTTTAATGAGCTACTTTATGAAACCCGATTGACTTGCACGTGTTATTCCAGATAAACCCAGTGAAAAATCCAACATTGAAACTTCAGATTCGGACGTGGAGATTGTTTTCGAAACCAAAGTAACCCCCGAGGAGGAAGAGGAAGCCAAGAAACTGGGCCTTCCCCCAAAATTCATGTCATATCGCCAGCTAAAAGACTGCACGTGTGAAGAATGCAAGAAAGACGACGTCTTACTGAAGGACCTATTCGCTTCAAGCAGTTCGAAGGAGGTAGCAGCGACCCCCACTTCTTCATCGACACCATCAACGGGTTTAATTGCCCCTCCTGTTTTCAAACCACCCCTCACTGAGAGCGGCAATAACATGGCAGTTGCTTTGATCAGCCCGGTTTCACCCGACAACCTCAAGAAGTCGGAATCTCTGAAGGACCTCTTGGCTAAACCGTCTATGTTTAGCACAGCGAAGAAACAGTCACCATTTAGTAGTCCGAGCCTTGTAAATGCTGCGAGTGCTAAGACGAACTTGTTTGGTGGAAATGATATCGTCGTGGTTATAAAAACCCCAACTCCGACTGACCCTCTGAAGAGCTTCTCGTTCTCCTTGAATAAACCGGCCAGCATTTTCGAAACACAAAACAACATCTTCGTATCACCGAGCAAAAATATATTTGGCTCTTCGCCTGCTACTGGCTCGAGTATATTTGGCAATCCTGCTACCACCACCGCATCCAATTTGTTTGCAACGCCACCTACGACGGGGAATATTTTCGGGGGGTTTTCGTCTGGAAGTGCTTTTAGTACTACGAAGATGGGGGGAGGAGACTCTACACCCTCCATTGCATCAACGAATAGTTTCGGCAATCCCCCAACCACAGCGTCATCCCAAGTTTCGCTTGGAAATATATTCGGAAGTACAAGCCTGTTCGCTGTTTCAACCATAGCCAGCCCCAAGTTTACCCAGTCTGCACCCACCACAACGAGTAAAGGTAGCTTGTTTGGTACACCGACGTCCACCTCCAGTATTTTCGGGGGCCCAACCGTTTTTGGCCAGTCAGCCACACCAATTTTCGGCGGAAGTGTTTTCCAGACGAAACCGACGTCGACAGAAAACCAAAGTAAGGAACCCGTACAAACAACCACTGAAGAGCCTGTGGAGAAAACCGAAGCTATCGAATGCAATTTGAAATACGATGATAACCTAAGCTTCGCAAATTTGGCAAAGGATTCAAGTAATACAACAGCGTTCCAAACAACCACCAACAATAACAGTAAGTCACCTCGTACACAATTATATTTTTACAATAATTTTAAATATTATTTTTAAGGTGATGAAAATCCTTTCACTCATTTGGGGGCCGGTGCACCTATTTTCAACGCTGGTAAAAAGGGGAAGAAGAAAGACACGAAAGGTAAGAATAAAGAGAAGTCCAATGATGAAGGCGGTGAAGAACGCTCTTCAGATGATGAGTACGATCCGCATTATGAACCGATCGTTCCTCTACCTGATATCATCAACCTGTCGACTGGTGAGGAAGACGAACTGATTCTTTTCAACGAACGTGCTCAGTTGTATAGGTATGATACGCAAACCAAGGGATGGAAGGAACGCGGCATTGGACAACTCAAAGTGCTTCATCATCCTGTTAATTGTAAGCGTGTTTTTATTTATTCTTGATTCAGTTTTAAGTTTTTCCTGTTTTTGCACTTAATCACTTCTGCCCACTCTCGTCTGCGATTTTTATATGACGTGTGAGTTTTGAGTCGCTGAGAAAATAGCTGCAACTTCACACTCAATCAGTGTTGTGTACGAAATTCTCTTCGAGTTGGTGAAAAATTCCCATTCGAACATGTTTTTTAAATGTCCCATATAAAGCCAGCGGTGCCAATTTTTTTCTTTCTTCAAAATCTGGCGCAGGCCGATTATCTTTCGTGTATTTAAATTGAGGTTGAGTCGTTGAGTAAATAGCTACAACTTCACATTCAACAATCTCTTCAAACTCATGTGTTCATTCGATTTTATTAACTCCTTTTTCGTCTCGAAAATTTCAATAATTATTATACAGGGTGTTCAAAAACTAGTTTTGGATTTTCAACTCAGTTATAGATCTCAACAATCCAAATGTAAAAGTCTTTATAAATGTAGGTCCGAAAATGTACCGTTTTCGAGATACAGTCGATTTCGTAAAAGAAAAACAATTTTCTTTTAACCTCAGGAGGTTGGCAAAATGAAAACCAAAAAAGTGAATGACGCCTTCTGATCGTATTTTGTTTCTGTCTTTAGTAATTTATTGTTTTTGTGTCTTTCGAAGGAAAAAAGGCGATTATTCTTAAAAACCTTGTCAATTTGTTCCACAATTGATCATGTTTTGTTGTATTTTTTCACGAAATTCGATCATCTTTTGTTATCGCTTTTATCTTTTTCTTTGCCAAAACTTGGTCGACCATATTTTTTTTTGTTTCTTACGTCTTTTGTTTAAGTGTTCAACAAGAACCGTCAACTCTCGTTTTCTTTTGTATTTTTAACGGCGTTTTTTGTCGAGGCCACTGTTGCCAATCCTAATATGTCCAAGTAGGGTATTTAATATGTACTATTAGAACCAAAACGATTGAAGCAGTCGGTAGAACCAAAACGATTGAAGCAGTTGGTAGCACTGGTTTTAACGGTAAAGTCTTGAAGACGCAAGGAATTATTGGAATGTCACTGACAACTTGTACATAATTAATCGTCAGTGTTTAGTGCATGTCATTCTAAGTAATAAAAAAGTGCTGCCAACTGTTTCGGTTGTTTTCAGTCGCAACGTGTAGGTAATCAATAACGGATTTTTTCGGAATTTATTTCTAGTGATTTCTTTTTAGTGATTATTTAACTTAAGTATTTTTTTTGCGAAAAAATTTTTGTTATAATTTTTATTATATAGGGTGTTTAAAAATATGTTCGGATATTTAACTCAGTTATAGATCTCATCAATACAAACTCAAAAGTCGTAATAAATATAGATCCGAAAATGAATCGTCTTCGAGATACAGTCGATTCTATTGAAAAATAATCTCGAGGAACTTGGCCTCTCTTAAATGAAAGTAATTAAAATAAATAATTGTGCAACGTCAATTTAATTTAATTAACTTTCTTTCATCTCGAAATTTTTATAATTTTTGTTATACAGGGTGTTCAAAAACGATTTTCGGATATTTAACCCAGTTACAGATCTCGTCAAAACAAACACAAAAGTCTTAATGAACATGGGTCCGAAAACCAACCGTTTCCGAGATACAGTCGATTCTGTAAAAAAAATAATAAAATCAAATTCAATTTTTTTGGTAATCTTTTTTTTTAGATTAGAACACTAATTAAATTTATTACTTTCCTAGCTTTTAATATTTTTTCTTTTTATCGGAAGTATTAGTGTTGGTTTTTTCCGATAGATGGCACTGTAAATTTCTTCTTCGCCATTCTTGGTCTTTTTAGAACAATAATTCAAATTTATTTACTATCTTTTTTCTTTTCAAAAGAAGTATCTAAATTTTCCTAAGTTTTATAAAATTCCATTCGCCCCAAAAGGGCCCCAAAAAAAGAAGGAATTTCCTCATAGTTGGCAATGCTGTTCTGAATCATTTGTGCTCTCTCTGTATAAGATAAATTTTGACACATCAAATGAATCATTTTTCTTTTATTTCTGGTTCATTACTTCTCCTATAAATAAGAATTTTCTTTTTTCCACGTGACGATCAAAAACGACCCGTAAAAATGCAGAATTGCCCCTGGTTGGCAACACTGCCTTACACCAACAGATTTCTGTTGATTAGTGACTGATAAGAATTTCATTTGTTCCACGTGATGATCAGAAAAATCCCTAAAAAGAATTCCCCCTGCTTGGCAACACTGCCTTACACCAACAGATTTCTGTATTGGTGTTGGTTTTCTCCGGTAGATGGCAGTGATAATTTTTTGGCTGTTCTTGGTCTTTTTAGATTAGAACAGTAATTAAAGTTATTACTTTACTTGCTTTTAACGTTTCTTCTTTTTAACGGAAGTATTGATGTTGGTTTTCTCCGATAGATAGCACTGTTAATTTCTTCGATATTTTTGATCTTTTTAGAACATTAATTCAAATTTATTTGCTATCTTTTTCCTTTTCGAAGGAAGTATCTAAATTTCCCTAGGTTTCATCAAATTCCCTTCGCCCCTAAAGGGCCCAAAAAAAAGAAGGAATTTCCCCCATTGTTTGGCAACACTGTTCTCAATCTTTTGTGTTCTCTCTGTATAAGTAACGAATAATTTTTTTTTATTTCTGGTTCATGACTTCTCCATTTCTTCCACGTGCTAGATAATAATAAACAAATTTCTTCGCAGTTACTTACAGGTTATTGCTCAGACGAGAGCAAGTTTACAAACTCGTTTTAAATCAGTTGATCACAACCGAGATGAATCTGCAGCAGATGAAAACATCTGAGAAGGCGTGGTTGTGGGGGGGTTACAATTACTCGGACGAATGCGAGGGCATAGAAAAACTGGCAGCTCGTTTCAAGGACGTCGACGTGGCGAAGCAGTTTAACGAAGTGATCCAGAAGGCCATCGCTTCCATAAAGGAGCGAAACAATAAAGTTATTCCGGCCACGGTTGTGAACTTTGGAACCGAGGAGGGCAGCGAGGATGATGAACGGGAGAGTGTGGGCGAGGAAGACGTCGATGAGGAAGAAGAGAAGGACTACGATAACCAAGATGATGACGATGATTATGATGAGGAAGACGATCGGTAGGTCTTTCCATTTTTCAATTTTTATTTACTTCCGTGCACACTTTGTATTAGGTGTAAGCAGTGCATGTCTTAGAATTACTTTGTCTTTATTTCGCTGTTTATTTTAAAGTGTTACATGTAGCTGAAATATAGTTATATGGTTGCATTTATTTTGTTTATTTCAACTTTCATCCTCGTATTGAATTTATTTAATGCGTTATCAGTATGAAGAATTGATTCTGATTTTCTGAAGCGGATGTTGGATGTATGAATGTAAGAAGAAGGTAGGTGGATGATTATATATTTTCTTTTTTTTTTCTTTTAGTTTCGTTCGTGTGCTAACTTTATTTAAATTTAGTTACGTAACTTTAGGATTAATTCACAAATAGAGCAGGAGTAAGTTTCGTATGAGTTTGTTTGGAATGTTGTTGGTATACGAGGGATAGAGAGAGAGAGATGCATCGCGTTTTTTTATTTTTCCTAACATAAAACTTGATTTCCCAGGACGATATTGTGTAAAGAAAAATGCACTTTGAGTGAGCAAGAAGTCGAAGGCTGGAAAGAAGTATGCACCGGTGAAATCACTATTTATTATGACCCGGAAATCTTTGGGGCAAGAATTAATGTGACTGATGATAATGATGTCATGAAGAGCAGCACACTCATAGGCAACAATACTGTCATGACTGTAAGTTACTTTAATTAATTTTTTTTAAAATCACGTGTTTTGAAACTCCTTTTTTCAGATTGATGATAAGCATTGTACTTGGAGGGCTGTTGAGTGGGTGGATCACGCTTTTAAATGGAAAAACCTCCGTGCTACATTCGACAGCTCGAAAGTCGCCAGCGAATTCCATCTTACTTTCCTGGAAGGTGCCAGTTATGCCGAGCAGAGTGAAATCGTTGATGAAATTCCATCGTTTGAACCTTCAGAATAGAAAGCGAGTATTTCTTCCAGCTTTGATTCGTTCACGAATCCAACTTTAATTATTCTATTTATTTTGCAGTTGCCGCTTATTTAGATCTGCAAGACAAACAACAAACTGTACCTCTTACCCCTAACTTTAAGTCGATTAGGTTTAGTATTCCTCTTACAATGTGTAACATACATGTGATTATTTTATACTGTATTTTTTAGTACGACGAGTTTATATTTTTCTTATTTTGTTTATATTAAACATAGACTTTTAGTTTTGTAAAATAAATTTCGTTCCTTCTTTCGAGTTAATTTCTTTTTTTTTTTTTGGCCTACCACCTGGTTGGTTCTCTCTCTGTAGGTATAAGAATAATTTCGTTGCAAGATTCGATTTTTTTTTGTATTCTCCCTTAAACGAAATAAATACGTGTTAAACTTCAAACTGATGTATTCATTCAATCTGATTTAGTTTTTTCCCGTCTCGAAAATTTTTATTATACAGGGTGTTTAAAAACTATGTTTGGATATTTTACCCAGTTCTAGATCTGGCAGTACAAACACAAAAGTCTTAATAAATATAGGTGCGAAAATGAACCGTTTTCGAGGTATAGTCGATTTCGTAAAAAAAATCAATTTTTTTTTTGTCTCAAGAGATTAGCCCTCTCTTAACTGAAAGGAATTAAAAAAAATACGTGTTCAACTTCAAACTGATGTATTCATTCAAATTTATTAACTTCTCTTTCACCTCGAAAAGGTTTTCTAAATTTTATTATACAGCGTGTTTAAAAACTAAGTTCGGGTATTTAACCCAGTTATAGATCTCGTCAAGACAAACACAAAAGTCTTAATAAACATGGGTCCGAAAAGCAAGCGTTTCCAAGATACAGTCGATTGTGTAAAAAAATAAAATAAATTTTCTTTTAACCCTAAGAGATTAGTGTTGCCAACATTTTGAGTCAATTAAAAAAAAAAAAGACAAGAAATCTGTTATTAAAACTAGATAAACTATAAAAAAAAAAAGAGAAACGCGTAACGACAAAACAAAATAAAATTGAAATAATAATAAAAACAAAAGACAATCGATTTGATAGCATAGTTCAGTGGATTCACAAATTATAAAAAAAAAAAAACAGCTGTTTGAGAAGAATGTTTTCGAAACAAATGAACAAAATTAAAACTAAATATATCTATATTTAGAAAAATAAAAACAAAAGACAAACGATTTTACGACACAATTTAATAGATTAATAATTAAAAAAAAAAAATGAAAAGGACAATAAGAAAAGAAAATGGAATTTTCAAAAAATATGAACTAATAAAATTTAAATAACAATAAAAACAAGAGACGAACGATTTGATCGCACAATTAAGTAGATTAATAAATTTTAAAAAGAAAAATCCCTTGTTAAGTGATTTTTCCAAGTCAATAGGGATGAAGGGATTTTCTGAAAAGGGGTTTTCCCCGATTTTTTTCTTTTTTACAAAAGCTGAGGGCCCCTGTACAGCTCAACGTTGTTCTTTTGTTTTACGCAGAAGGAGATCCACCGTCTATTGAGGAAAGTTTCGGTGCGGAAGGTCAATAAGAAAATGTCACTTGTCATTAGTAAAAGGCGAAAACAATTGTGTGCGTGTGAAGTATCGAACAGCGCCATCTATTGCAGTGTTTCTTCTAATAATCCACGTTTTGTCATTTGTTTTGAATTGAATTCGGCTCTAAAATCGATCGTCTTTTTTTTTAGAAATACTGCTATTTTTTAAATTTTGATCATTTGTTTTCTTTTTTTGTCACCTTTTCTCCCAAGATGTTTTTTGTTTACATTGTTAATCTACTGAATTGTGTTGTCAAGTCGATTGTCTTTTGTTTTTATTATCATTTGATTATTTCATATTAAAAAAAAATCTTAATATTTCTTTTGCTTTCTGTCTACAGTCTGTTTTTAAACTAGGAGGAGTAATTTGAATTTTGCCCGCCAAAAACTGACAAAGTTATTGGATGTTTGACAGCCGGTTTTACACAAGCCTTCAATTTAAACGAAAAAATTAACATTTTTCATAATTCTTGTGACAATTTCAGTTAGTTTTAAACTTGTCAACAAATCTATTGATAAAATTGGTTATTTGAAGAATTTGTAAACCTTCTAACCAAGCCAAATTAATTTCTGATGTAGTATTACAGTGTGAATCTACCTACGACAGGCCGACAACTGTTACTCCTCCTAGTTTAAAAATAGACTATAGTCCATTAAGTTGTGTACGTTTTTGAATTTTTATTATTTTTCTTCTTTGTTTTATCATCGATCTTTTCAATCTTTATAATCAACCTAATTGCGTTTTGAAATCGACCGTCTTTTGTTTGTTTTCTTTGTCTTTTACTGAATTTAGTAACAAATTGAAGGATTTTCTTTGTCAAGGGAATTCTGTTTTTGCGTGTTGGTAGTCCGGTCGAGGTGACAAGATTCTCTTCTTTTTTTTTCCGGTAGATGGCAGTAATTTTTTTTGGCTATTCTTGGTCTTTTTAGATCAGTACAGTAATTAAGATTATTAATTTATTTACTATCTTTTAATTTTCTTTTAACAGAATGGTGTTGATTTTCTCCGGTAGATGGCAGTGTTAATTCCTTGGCTATTCATGGCCGTCTTGATTTAGTAATTGTTTTTTTTTTATCTTTTAAACATAAATATTTAAATTTCCATCGATGTTATAAGAATTCCTTTCGTCCCCAAAGGGCCTTGAAATTCCCCAAGAACGAGAATTTTTGCACTACAATTTTACGTAAATGAAACGAAGGCCCTTTTGTTCTAAATTTTTTATTTCGATAATGTTGTCCAATACAATGTAAGAAACGGGAATTAAAATTACAGATACATAGTCATCATACTACTTATAAATCCAGTCTACATAGGAGAAACATATAATGTAAATTATTACATTAAACGCAAAATTTGCTTCTAACGAAGAATACGCTGTGCTCATACGAACATTAAACATTTACAAAATCTCTTTGTATTAAACTATCGTTAAAAATATTTTTCAATACACTGTACAGTGTACCTTATGTTTTCAGCAATTGTATGTACTACCATCGAGCACATATTGCTTGACCATTACAAAAAAAAAAAAACAATTTCGTAACTTAAGGTACTCTGTACAGTCGTTTATTATTAATTATTATTAGTAAATGGACCTGTTATTAATAAGTCATGAAACACCAAAGATACCGACTGTCATTACACACAACTAAAATGAGGACCTACGTAATTGGTTTGATGAACTCCCAAACTGAAAATGCGGTAAGTCACGTTTAACTCTTGCGAGTCTTCTTGCTTTTAGGGCCAGCACCGTTTTTAACGTTGCCACCACGTCGACGCGTGGCAGGAGAAGAAACGGTTTTGACCTCAGATTCCGGTTCCTCCTCCTCTTCTGCTTCTTCGACTTTCGCCGCCTCCACTTTATCATCAGTTTTGATTAGGGCATCCACGTTTGCCCACTTGTCGTCGTCTTTGTCTTCGCTTTTCACATTTTCAGCGCCGTCCTCGCCGTCAGCTCCTTCCTTGCATGCCTCTTCAGGATCATACATATCTAGAAAATTTTAATTTATTTTAATCGAATTAAATTTAAAAAGATTTGTTCGTACGTACCATCTCCACCGTTTTCATTTTCTGCGACCGCAGTGTCCTTATCTTCTGCGTCTTCCCCATCCTCACCTTCTTCTTCGTCGTCCTTCTTCCTCTTGCGCTTCCCTTCTTCTGACTTCTCTGCGTTATTGCGGAACTTGGTCTTCACAGCGCTGACGAACTCGTGATAATGCTTCTCGGTTTTCAAGTGGTTCTGAGCGTCCGTTTCAGTTCGCAGGAACTTGCTGCAGATCTCGCAGAAGAAACCAGAGATGGGTTTCAGGCTGTTGTTGCCGACTGGACGAGACGGTATGTAAGACGGGACACGATTGTAAAGATTGGAGAGATCATCGTCCAATTCCAAGACGGGGTTCTCGTCTTCACCTTGGATGGTCTCTTGTAGCAACGGTTCGTTGTCCCATTCCACACTCTCCTCGATTATATGCCCCTCTGTTGATTCAAACAAATCAATTAATAATACGAGCACAAAAGGATCGAGTAATTCATTCACCTTCATCACCGGCTTTCGCATCCAGCATTTCCTTCACTTTAAACATGTGCTCGGGGGTGAAGCGATGATCCACCCATTCCATGCGCGATGGAAACTCCAAATTACACGTGTCGCAATTCGGATGCAAAAATCTCTTCAAACGTTGGTGGCCTTCGGTTCTAGAAAATAAAAACGTCAGCGTGAATTTATGGCCGTAACATTCCCACTTACTTTCGATGGGCGATTATTTTCCCCAAGAATTTCAGATCACACATGTTGCAGTGGCTTTCCGGTTCTTGTCTTGAATGGAACTTGCGATTGTTGCGCTGCATGCGGTTCCATTCGATCATCTTCTTCTCTTCTGCAAGGCGCATGTTTTCACGCAGGATCTTCACGGTGATTTGGAAACTTTCTTCCAAACTATCCAACATCTGAATATGGGCTTTACCTATTTAATATTCAATATGTTTAGAGTGTAAAGCTCTTAACCTGATGAATGGTATTTACCTCTCACGTGATTCTGAAAAGAATCTCCATCCCACATGCTTTTGTTGCAAACGAAGCAGTGCAACAGGCTGTTTGGTAGTCCAGCGAATTTGCTGCGATCTTTCTTTTCGTCCTTCTTTTCACCACTGCCCCCTTCTTCCTTTTTATCTTCGGAAGTGTTCTTCTCGTCCTTCCAGTCACGCTTGGTCTCGCTCTCTTCATCCCTGTGTCATTAACAAAAAAAAGAACAAAATAATAATAGAACGACGATGAAAGCAAATAGCTTGCAAAATCTGAGTCAAGAGAGGCTCTGAAAATTGTGTAAAATTTAGCGAATGATGCAGTTTCCCAATTTAAATCTGCCGCCGTGTAGAAATAGCAAATTGAGAATTTCCAGGCAATGGACTGTTCCATTGACATAAACAGAATGTAAAAGAAAATAAACACAGAAAATGAAAATTTTAAATGTCTTACCTAGACTCATCGAGATCGACTTGTTTCTCGTCTTTATCGGATTTTTGAGAGTCATTAGAGATCTTATTATCAGAAGACTTTTTATCGGGTTTAGGTTTGTCCTTGGATGAAGAGTGAAGGCTTTTTTCTTTGTTAGTAGCAGCAATAGAACGATTACGGGATGACAACGAGGCACCTCCTCTATTGCCTCTATCGTTACGCCAGCCGGTCCTTTGGTTCTATTTATGGAAACAATTCATTTTGGGGGAGAAGAACAACACATTAATGCAGATAGGTACTGTGGAAATTGAAAAACTTGAATTTCGTTTTTTTTTTAAAAACATGCAAGCACAATTTCAAATGCTGTAATAACTGGTTCGTTAGAAAACAGAGAAATTCATGATAGATAAAAGTATTTTTTAAAAAAGTTAAATTAGGATATAAATACATTGTACATAGATCAGAAAGTGCTGAGTAAAAAAAATCTATTTTGCTTCTCATTATATTTATTTATTTAGATGCTTGTGGACCAGAGAATTATATACAGGGTTTTTGTTTATATCTTGAACGGCACCTGACTTATTGTTAGATATATAAAAAAAAAGAATTCTAGGGATTTTCATGGACTGCCAGAATTTACTAAAAAGAAAAGACAAATGACGATCGGACACCTAACAAATGAGCAACAATATTTTTATTTTAAATGGAACGCTCACTCTATTTTTTCGAATTAACAAAGATTTTTTTTTCTTAATTCCAAAAACATATAAGTAGTTTACCTATTTTTGGTTTCGTACTTTTTTCTACAATATTTAAGTTTGAAATAAAAAAAAAGAATTTAGTAAGCTTTCGACTAATAGAAGAAAAAAAAAACAAAAGCTTTACGCTTAAAACGTTGTCCTTCATCTTGAACGCACAAACGCGTTTGTCAAGTGTTGGGAGGTTATGTTAGCACAAACAATTAATTGGACAGCTGTCAATGTTACCAACCTTCAGGAGAAAAAACACTAAAGCATGGCCTACTTTAAATGAATGCACGGTACAAATATGTAAGTTGCTATGAGAAAAAAAAAGTAAAATCGATCTTTAAGAGAAAATTTTGACAGCTTGAAATTTTGGAAAAAAAAAAACGATATTTTAAAATGCGTTAAAAAAACCGTTAACAAGTAGGCTTATGTCAAATGCAAGTTTTGACAGTTCACGCTGTTGACAGCTCGCAGTTATTCAAGGTTGCAACCTACGCCTTAGCTCCGACGTGCCGTCATAAAATAAAAGCAAATTCAGAGCCTTCTTGATAACGGATTTTTTTTGAACGCACGTTACATTTTAAAAAATCTGTTAACAAGTAGGCTTATGTCAAATGCAAATTTTGACAGGTCGCAGTTATTCAAGATTGCAACAAACGTATTAAGCTCCGAGGTGCCGTCATTTAAATAAAAGCAAATTCAGAGCCTGCTTGATAACGGATTTTTTCGAACGCACGTTACATTTTAATAGTACTGGTTTTCTCCGGTAGATGGCGCTGTTAATTTCTTGGCTAATCTTGGTCTATTTAGAACAGCAATTAAAATTATTACTACCTTTTATTACTATTTTCCTCTTTTCAAGGGAAGTATCTAAATTTCTCCAGATTTTATTAAATCCCTTCGTCTCTGAAGGGCCTCAAAATTCTCTTAAAAAAAGGGGGAGGGGAAATTTCCCTACAGTCGACAACACTGCATTTTCTAAACATCAATGTTGCACATTATTGGGTTTACAAAAAAAAAGTCTCTACCAGACACGATAATAGCAAAAATATACAGGGCCATTTGAAAATAAAAGTTGGCAGTCGTTTGACCTTGACGCTAATTAAAAAAAAAAAAAAGAAACTAGACTCATTGTTATTGTTTGTTTTCATGACACACTTTAAGGACTCAAAATTTCCTTTAAAAAAAGGAATTTCCCTATAGTCGGCAACACTGTACTTTTTAAACATCGATATTGCACATTATTGGGTTTACAAAAAAAAATCTCTACCAGACACGATAATAACAAACATATACAGGGCCATTTGAAAAATAAAAGTTGGCAGTCGTTTGACCTTGACGGTAATTAAAAAAAAAAAAAAAGAAACTAGACACATTGTTATTGTTTGTTTTCATGGCACACTTTAATATTTTTATGAAAAGCACGTTGTGCGTAATAGACCACATAGTTTACTTCGTTTTTTCTGCGAAAAATGCTTTCTAAACTTCAAAGTGTTGCATATTTAGAACAAAAAAAAAACTCTAACAGTTACAATAATAAAAAATATACAGAGCTATTTGAAAAGTAAAAAAGAAGACGAGAAGCAGAATAAATCGAAGACCTAATAAGAAGACAAGAAGCAGAATAAATCGAAGACCATATAAGTAGACAAGAAGCAGAAACATCGAAGACCAAATAAGAAGACAAGAAGCAGAAACATCGAAGACCAAATAAGAAGACAAGAAGCAGAAACATCGAAGACCAAATAAGAAGACAAGAAGCACAATCATCGAAGACAAATTAAAAAAAAAAAAAACTTCGTCCAACAGCAGCTTTGACGGAACGAAAGCAAATCCCGTGGTGACGACACGATGGTTGATGGGAAGGGTTGTAACGTTGTCTCCATTGCAAATCAGCAAGTCTGCTACATTTGCGAGCTTCTCCCAAACAAATGGATCACTTTGACGTCGTATTCAAAAACCCTCTCTACCCTCCACGTTTGTATTCGTTCCTTTGAATGTCTTGTCCACATATATTGCCGAAAAAGACAAATCAGAGACAGAAAATCAGGAAAAGGAGAAGATTTGTAATAGATTTCGATTACGATTGGGACCCCCTCCCTTTCTCAAAGATCTGGTCCAATTGGGGAGAGATTACAGGACTCGATCCGAAGCTGCTACAACGATTCTTCAACATCATTTCTTCAAACACTTGCAAGAGGCTAAGTTTTCCACGAAAATGCTATAGAGGTTCATAGAGGTTCTTTGTTCAGCTATATTCATTGTGCTAGGATGAAGACTTCACTTCCTCTTGTGTTCTACCTATTCGAAAAAACTGTCTGAAGAAACTGAGCCCTTACACTCTTTGCCTTTTGGCTTCCAGAGTATCGTGTCACAATCTCCTCTTTTTGCTTCTGGAGTGTCGCGACAGGATCTCTTTTTTCTTTATTCAGCTATATTCATTGTGCTAGGATGAAGACTTCACTTCCTCTTGTGTTCTACCTATTGGAAAAAATTGTCCGAAGAAACTGAGCCCTTACACTCTTTGCCTTTTGGCTTCCGAAGTATCGAGTCTCCTCTTTCTGCTTCCGGAGTATCGCGACAGAATCTCTTCCTTCTACAAAAAAAAGAAGAAGAAGCAGATTGTGTCGCGTACTTCGGAAGCCAGGAGAAGATTTGCTTAAGTTACCCTTAACATGAGACCCCTGCCACACAAAGAAAGGCTGCAATTTCTGGTGCTTCTGGAAAACGAACAAAACTCCACAACTAAGCCGGAAGTTCCCACTTCTGAAACTGCCTAACCTTTCTGAGCCAAAGTCTTTTAGAAGGATATGCCATCCTCTCTAAGAGAGATGGCATATCCCATTCTCATTAGGCAAACGCTATGAAAATCTACACTTGTAGATTGATCACTTTTAATGATATTAAGGTCGACGTCATCCACTGGACTAAAACTCTTGAAACCTACATTCAAGGATTGAAAGTATTTAGAGAAGGATTATTACACACACGATCTCCTATCATCTATTAGGTGGGACATCATTCCTTTCGAAAATTGAACATCTTTGCACCGCAGGGATCTACATTAGAAAATCCGGATGGTTTACAGAGGTCCTGTATCGCATAGCCACAAGTAACACTCCGAAGGTGTCTAAACTCCAATTTGTTACGATTTCGGCATATGGGGTTTTTCTTGTTGTTTTTAACACTTTTTCTTCTCTTTTCTAATATGTTGTAAACCAACAAGAGCTACTCACAAACCATTGTATTTATTGCTCTGTTATTAATAGTCCGATTTCAATAATTCAAAAATCACATAAAATTTGTAAATACTACAAAAAAAAAAAGTATAATTTTCTTTTAATATGATTTTTTGTCAAGCGATAGCCAACTTTTTTCTTTCAAATAGCAACACGCGCATATAATTTTTCATTCAGTTTGTTAGAGATTTTTTTTTTTCTGAATTCAACTTAATTTTGTAGAATAGTGCAATAAAATAAAATGAAAATGAAGTGTGCGGTGGAATATAAAGGAATGGCAAATTTTATTACGGACTAAAGTAAAGAAGCATAAAAAAACACAAAAGTTACCAAAATGTCTCCCACTTTTCTGAATACTTCTTAGCCCGTAAGTGTAGTATTCCACCACACCACTTCATTTTACTTAAAAAGCGAAATTATTTCCCCACAGCGTTCTAAGAAATCAAGTTCAAATGAAGCTTGAATTTAGAAAAAAAAGCAAAAGCTATTGTGTTAGCTTCATTTTTCCTTACCATATAAACAGCCAGCCTTTGCAGAAATAAGAAAAGTATTTTAACTCGAAGTAATTTTCTCGTCCCTTGAAGTTTGATTTATGGAGGTTCAACTGTATACTGATTGTTCCATTTAAAATAACAAAGTTGATACTCATTTGTTAGGTTTCTGATCATCATGTTTGTAAATAAATTTAGCAAATTCTGGTGTTTCAGATATATCCCTAACATTTTTTTTTATAAGTCTAATAATAAAATGTGTAGGTCCTGTTTAAAATATAAACAAAAAGAACCCTGTACGTGTAAAGACAGAACTCGGTTAGATTTTTGATAAAGCTAATAAAACCAGAGGGGGCCACACGACACATTTAGCAAAGGCTATGTGTGTGCTGTTAGAAATATTTATAAGTATGCGCATACTTATGTATGAAAGAATTAAACAGAAAATATGTTCTACCTGCTGGAAAAAGACTTTTTTAAATTGGATACAACAGATTTTTTGTTTTGTTTTATTAATTGCTAGGCATCAAAAGAGCAAAAAGATGTTCGTTTGTGACTGTGTGTGATGATAACACGTGTACAAAAAGTTTTGCTATCTCATTTTCTCGAATGTTCCTTACTTGATCCGTACCCTAAACAGACAAGTAAACAAACATAACTTAAAAAAAATTGTTTTATTGATTTGATTTTACAATGGTTTTCACATTGGAAGAAAAATCTTTTATGGTTTCGAAACTCCCAAAAAATTAATGGCGAATGGACCTGTCTATTCCTGATTGTATTGCAGAATTTCAGGAAAAATTTCCAGAAACTGTATTTCTGTACCAGAAATTTGTTAATCAACTTCAGTATTCTGTAGGACTATTCAGAGAAACTGGCAGTGTGGCTAGAAAACAGGTATCAGCTAGGCCTAAATGAGGTAGTTGAAAACGTGAGACAAATTATGACATGCTCCTCGCACTTCCATCCAACACCTGTCACAACAAGTTGATCTTCCTGACGGGACCTGGAGAACTATTATTGTTTGACTGCCATACATGAATTGCATTCAGTAGATTTTGAACCAAGGCGACCATATTGTCATTGGTTACCGGTATGAAGTTAGCAATAACTTTCAGCAATAAGAAAAATCTAAAATAATACCAAAATAGTTTCCGTATTTATACGTTAGTGTAACAATCTAATAATTAAGTAATAGTCAATAATTTAAAATGCATATTTTTGGAAATTGATTAGGAATTGACCTATTAAGTAATGTTGTGCAAGGCGTTCTCAACTTCTTCAAAAATAACAGCGTTGTCTTAAATTAAAATCAAAAATTTTTAGACGAAAATAATCTATTAATTACGGGCTTTCGATGGTGTAAAAACAAAAGGGGACATATTTTCTGTTTGGTCACAATTAAATCTCAACTTAGTTCCGCACGCTCCAGGACGCGCGCTTCTTTTTTCTCAAAAACGACAACATTGTCTTCTTTTTAAATCAAATAAGTCAATAAGAGGCATTTAATACTATAAAAAAACATTGTGTGTCTTTTTATTTTCAATTACATATTTATTTTGAACAGGTTTCCAAATTACCTTAGACATTTGAGGTGCTGTTTTGAATTCGTTAACTTTGAAATGGAATTCCAGTTTCCAGTTTGAGATTTAATTGTGGCCATACAAAAAATATGTCCCGTTTTGTTTTTACACCGTCGAAAGCTCGTAATTAATAGATTATTTTCGTCTAAAAATATTTGATTTAAAAATAAGTCATTTTTGAGAAAAACCAAGCGCGCGTCCTGGAGCGTGCGGAACTAAAGTTTGAGACTTAATTGTGGCCAAACAAAAAATATGTCCCCTTTTGTTTTTACACCATCAAAAGCCCGTAATTAATAGATTATTTTCGTCCAAAAACATTTGATTTAAAAATAAGACAACGCTGTCATTTTTGAGAAAAACGAAGCGCGCGTCCTGGAGCGTGCGGAACTAAAGTTTGAGATTTAATTGTGGCCAAACAAAAAAAAATATGTCCCCTTTTGTTTTTACACCATCAAAAGCCCGTAATTAATAGATTATTTTCGTCCAAAAACATTTGATTTAAAAATAAGGCAACGCTGTCATTTTTGAGAAAAACGAAGCGCGCGTCCTGGAGCGTGCGGAACTAAAGTTTGAGATTTAATTGTGGCCAAACAAAAAATATGTCCCCTTTTGTTTTTACACCATCAAAAGCCCGTAATTAATAGATTATTTTCGTCTAAAAACATTTGATTTAAAAATAAGACAACGCTGTCATTTTTGAGAAAAACGAAGCGCGCGTCCTGGAGCGTGCGGAACTAAAGTTTGAGATTTAATTGTGGCCAAAAAAAAATATATGTCCCCTTTTGTTTTTACACCATCAAAAGCCCGTAATTAATAGATTATTTTCGTCCAAAAACATTTGATTTAAAAATAAGACAACGCTGTCATTTTTGAGAAAAACGAAGCGCGCGTCCTGGAGCGTGCGGAACTAAAGTTTGAGATTTAATTGTGGCCAAAAAAAAATATATGTCCCCTTTTGTTTTTACACCATCAAAAGCCCGTAATTAATAGATTATTTTCGTCCAAAAACATTTGATTTAAAAATAAGACAACGCTGTCATTTTTGAGAAAAACGAAGCGCGCGTCCTGGAGCGTGCGGAACTAAAGTTTGAGATTTAATTGTGGCCAAACAAAAAATATGTCCCCTTTTGTTTTTACACCATCGAAAGCCCGTAATTAATAGATTATTTTCGTCTAAAAATATTTGATTTAAAAATAAGACAACGCTGTCATTTTTGAGAAAAACGAAGCGCGCGTCCTGGAGCGTGCGGAACTAAAGTTTGAGATTTAATTGTGGCCAAACAAAAAATATGTCCCCTTTTGTTTTTACACCATCAAAAGCCCGTAATTAATAGATTATTTTCGTCTAAAAACATTTCATTTAAATATAAGACAACGCTGTTATTTTTTAAGAAGTTGAGAACGCCTTGCGCAACATTACTTAATAGGTCAATTCCTAATGAATTTCCAAAAATATGCATTTTAAATTATTGACTATTACTTAATTATTAGATTGTTACACTAACATATAAATACGGAACTGTTTTGGTATTATTTTAGATTTTTTTTTAATGCTGAAAGTTATTGCTAACTTCATACCGGTTCATTGGTTTTTAAACAATAATGACTTGTTGGACAAAACTTTCGTCTCCAATGAGGCCTGTTTCCATTTAACAGGATACATTACTACCCAAAATGTGAGGATCTGGATTACAGAAAACCCTCGTATTTGCATTGAAGCCCCACTCTATCCACAAAAAAATTGGTGTTTGGATAGGTTTAAGTCAGAGAAGATTGATAGGTCCAATATTTTTTAATGGCACACTAATGGCACTTAGATAACGGGAAGAGGTTTTGCATCCATTTATTAATCAACTGCATGATGACGAGTTGCAATTTCGATATTTCCAGCAGGATGGTGTAACGGCCCATGCTGTTGGAGATACTTTAAATTTCCTCCAAGAGTTTTTTGGAGATCGGATAATTAGCAGAAATATGGCAAACATAAGGCCTCAGCGGTCTAACTCCTTTGGATTGCCTTGTTTGGCCCCACTTGAAAAATTCCATTTTTAAAATACCTGTTAATAATTTACAGGAACTTACCCAAAGAATCATCGAAAAGTGTGACGAAATAAACAATTCTCTCCACATTTTGCAAAATGTTATTAATTGATATCGCAGAAGAATTAGAAAATGCCTTGAAGAAGACAGAATTCACATTCAACGTTATCTTCAATGTTTTACTTTGTTTGGTTTCAAATACGTAATAAATCGTAATTATTGGTTATGATTTTCTGTTGACGTTATGTCTATTAGGCATTTACTGATCAAGTAAGGAACATACGTGAACATGCGAAAAAATGAGAGCAACACACGTTTTCTACACGTGTTATTAATAACAATAATAATAACTTTAGATATTTGTTGCAAGTTGGTTTTAGGTTAGGTCAAAAATCGGCCGCAAGATGTCGCTACTACTGAACTGTTGTTTAATTACTTTAGACGATGTCTAATAATTACCAACTACATATATGCGTACGTTCGAGAGAGTGAAGCAATCAATGACTGAATTAAAAATATTCAGAGAAGACAAAATAGATAATTACTCAAAGAGGTTGAGGACGTACTTGTGGAACGCAAGAGAACAGCGTCTCGTAAAATTTAGCTCAATAAACAAGAAAGTCGTTTCTGAAAAAATGTAAAATGTATTATTTACAAGTTTTTAGAGATCTGTCACCAAAATGAAGGTGGTCGGTGGTCTGGAAATGACACAATATGTAGGTAGTAGTAGTAGTAGTAAAATAAATAAAATTGCAGAAAATTAAATGCATACCTTATTGTAAGGCTCTGATCGTCTGAAACCTGACCTGCCTCTATCGCCGAAGCGATTCTGATAGTTGTCTTGATAATTTCCAGGTGAAGTGTTTAATGAAAGTAAAGATGGTGGATCATTGACTTGCTGTTGAGGTTGAAGCAAGCTAGACAGAGCTAGAGCTAATTGAGTATGCAGATTTGGGTTGTTCAATGCATTATTCGTCGGAGCCGGATTCCCTTGCCAAGGACTGACATTAGCTGTTTGAGGAAAACCGCGACCACCTCTCTGAGGTCCAGGTCCAAATCTTCTGTTAGCCATTTTATTTAGGTAGGTATATGGATACCGTAGCGCAAGAGTGTACGCGATAACGCTCTACAGAAAACTCGGTTTAAATCGACGGGAACGCTCACTTACAGATGAACTACATATGAATTTAACGAAACAGATTCATGTTTACTTATTTTCAACTAAATACCACCCTCAAATTGAATACTCACCGGAAATAATCCGCAAGAAATCTCTCCGTCACTGCCAGACACCAAACGACGCACACAAAATGGCCGCCGTCGTCATCAGCTCGCCGTGAAGTTAGCCGCGAACCGGCTGACATTGCGCAAGTTTGCGGCCCCCTCAAAAAAACAAACTGATTTTCAAAAGTAAAAAATTAATTAACTCCGCGCTTTCGTGAATCTTACGCGATTATATTTATTTTGGTTTGCAGCGTGTGGTTAAAGCGAAAAGCAATCGATTCTATTTACATTAACCGCAGCTAAATTCACGCGAGTTGAAATATATCACGCAAAATTGCAGTGCGAACATTTTTGATTAAAACCTGGAAGAAAATGTCCGATTGGGACACTGTGACCGTTCTGAAAAAGAGAGCCCCAAAGGCTTCCACGATGAAAAGCGAGCAGGCTGTCAACGCAGCCCGCCGACAGGGAATCGCAGTAGAAACACAGCAAAAATGTAACGTGTGGTTACCTCCTCCGGGACGTTCTTTAAACCTCGGTTTTTGTCTTCTACAGGGGGTGCCGGAAGCAACAAGCAACACGTTGCGACGAAAAACACCGCCAAGTTAGATCGCGAGACTGAAGAGCTACGGCACGAGAGGATAACCCTAGACATCGGAAGGCTCATCCAGCAAGGTCGCCAATCGAAAAACCTGAGCCAGAAAGACCTGGCGACCAAGATCAACGAGAAGCCTCAAGTGATCACAGATTACGAAGCGGGAAGGGGCATACCCAACAATGTCATCATCGGCAAAATCGAGAAGGCAATTGGGATTAAGCTTCGGGGTAAAGACCGTGGTCTTCCCATTGAAGCGCCCTCCGTGAAGAAAAAGTAAGAGCTCTCGGAGGGCACAATGACTTTCTTACACGTGTCTTGTAAGACATACAATTCATAATAAAAAAAAAATGTAGGTATCGTTGTTTAAATGTTACTTTCACACATTTAAATGGTGCAAGGCCCTTTTTGGTTTATCTCACAACTTAATTGCGGATGAGCAAAAAAGGAACTGTTACGTTTGTTGTGTTTTTTTTCAAACTTTGTATCAATGTTTGTAGAATTCGTTTTTTTTTTTTTTTTTTAATAAATGCTGTTGCCTACAGTCAGGATTTGTATGTGTGAAATTGTCTACTATTTAAAAAACGAGAGACAGGTACAATCGCTTTTAATTAAATCAACATAGTTCACAGATACAAGTAATTGTTAGGGACAGGTTTTTGTGGATCAAAAAATTTTTTTTAAATATTTCCTCAAGGTAATGTATGTTAGAATTTATTTCTGGCATATCTCTAAAAAAATATAGCAAAAAATGTTTACAAAATCCTGTTTATATGTATGCAGTTGCACGTTACTCATTTATTATGAATAAAACAGGCAACCATTGACCTCTCGAGGAAAGGTATTAATTATTTATTGTCAGTTTTAGGTGATTAATTATATCTCAAGTCTTTTTACATAATCTGTTACAGAAAATACAGACGTTAAACCCACACGAATTTTACTGAGTCTTTCTGTTTCAGGAACTTTTTTCAAATTTACAGGAATGAATATTCTTTCGAGGAATTTTAATTTTTTTTTAGCGTACGTTGCACATTGATACTATTTGTTAACCCGGTAATTTAATATCTCATAAGGCAAAGTATTTTTTTTAAAGTTTGTTAAAGAAATGAAACCTTTTAATTGGTTTATGACTGTTTCAAAGCGGGCACAATTATATTTATCTTATTTTTATGTTTTATATTAACATCTCTTAGTTAAAAAAAAAAAAAGAAAATAGTAAACTTGCTTCCTTTCAGGACAGACAAAATTGGAACCATCAAACTGGTTCAGGTTCAAGGTAATTGATTAGTTGTTAAACAAATTATTTAACAATTCTTATTAAAAAAAATGTTGCCACAAAACATGTTTTCTTTTTCAGTGATAGTTTTGTTTAAAAACGTTCTCTATTAATTAACTATTCAAAATAGGAAACGTTCACATTAAATTTATTTTGATAATAATTGTATAAAATAAATTGAGGCCCAAATTCGAAATTACTTTAACTCCTTGTATCTATTAGTTTGGAAACAGTTGGTAATTTCGCATTTTAAGTTGGCCGACCTGATTTGATGTTGCTTTTTTTTTGTTTTAAGTGATCACGATGGAATGGAATATTAACATAACATCCAGGGTTGCCAGATTGGGCGAAATTCCACCATTTGGGCTACATTCGACGCTTAAAAATCTTAATTGGCGACGGGCGCCTAATTTGGGCTACTCCGTTCACATAATGAACAATCAATAAAATTATCACTATCTCTAATCCTGGTACACTACCGACAAAAAAAAAAAAAAAATGGTAATTACATCTTTGTTTTCGGTATTTTTAATTTTTTATTAATTGTGTACGTATTTATTTTCGAAATATAAAAATTGGTTGGAATATTTTTATTTTATTCCAATTTTTGAGTTTTATTTGTTTTTACCACCATTATAATATTTTCCTTTTTCTTTTAGTTTTCATTTGTTTTTCTTTGCTTTCCGTTTTCCTTTTCCATTTATTTACATTTTCATTTGTTTTATTTTTGTATCTGTGGAAAAAAGTAAGAATCTCAAAGAAAGTAAGAAAAACAAACGACGATTGTAGTAAAAAAAATAAATAATAAAAAAATTAAAACTCCAAAAAAATAATTAATAAACGTAATGGCATGTAATTCAAATTCGTAAACAAAAAAAAAGAGAAAGGAAAACAAATCACAATCGCAACATTTACAAAAGAAAAACGCAAAAATTTTTTGATTATGTGATTTCTGAAAAATCGTAAACAATTGAAAAACGAAGAGAATTAAGAATTTTCTTGACGATCGAGAAATCCAATGGAAATGGGAAAAAAATAAGAATTTCCGAAGAAAGTAAGAAAAACAAAAGACGATCATAATGAAAGAGAAACAAAACAATCACAATATTTATGAAAGGAAGAGAAATCCAAAGTAAAATTTCTTAATTCCTGAAAAAAACAGTCGAAACCAAGAAGAAAATGAAGAACGTTTTCGGTGACTCGAAACTAGAAATGAAAATTTTTGGAAAAAGTAAGAAAAACAAATGACGATCGTAAAATTCGCGAAAAAAATTAATACAATTTCAGATAGCGTAGATAAAAAATAAAAACAAAATATTGTAAAAATGTAATCGGCATAGAAAACAAAAGAGAAACGGTAACTGGAAAAGAAAAACAAATGACAATCGAAAATTTTACAAAAGAAAAAAGACAGAAAAACATCGATCGTATTGTTCAAAACAACTTTCGTTTTTCGTTTGTTTTTTTTTTTTATTTTAAATTTTGCTTGCCTTCCGTTTTCATTTCACTTTTGGTTTTCTTTTCGAATTTTTCCTTTCCATTCACTATTTCGTTTACCTTTGGCCTTTCATTTTAATTTTTTTCTCCCTATTTTGTACGTCTCTCTTTTCTTTTAATATTTTCTTTTCGTTTTTCATTTCTTTTTTGGCTTTTTGTTCTTCATTTGTTTTTGTTTTGTTTTTCTTCTAATTTTTCCTTTACTTTTAGTTTTTCGATTTCCTTTGGTCTTTCATTTGTTTTTTTCTTCGCTTGTTTCGTTTCATTCTTTATTTGTTTTCTATTTTGGTTGCTGATTTCTTTTCTTCAATTTGGTTTTCCTTTCGATTTGCGTTCGATTTTGGTTACTTCATTTTAATTCTCTATTTGTTTCCAGTTTTGTTCATTTGTTCATTTCATTTTTGATTTCTTTTCTAGTTTTTGTTTGACTTTAAATACGTAGGAAATTTCCTTTTTTGATTTCCAATTGATTTCACATTTAAATCATCACATTTTCCGAACAAGTTGGCGATACTCGATAAATAGATCTGGCAACCCTAGTTGGAATCAGTGTTGCCAATTCGTGGTAATTTTTGCGCCTTCAAATTGCAAAAACTTTTTGAGAAAAGGGGAGTTTTTAAAGACGAAACTTAAGATTTAAGTTTTTAAAAATTTTTTTGCTAGTCGGTTTTGATTGCTCTGTACAACTGCTTCGGCCCTATTTGAGGCCTCATCAGCAGAAGCGTAACTCGAGAATTTCACTGTCCTGTCCTAGTTATTCGCAAATGCCATGTAATAGTTTAGATCGCGACATCTACAATTTTCATTAAACTTTAAGGTAAATTTGGGCAAAAGTGCTTAGAAATATGTAGCTTAAAATTGCAATTTCAAGGAAAAAACGAGCATAAAATGATGATGGAAAAATAGTTGGCAACACTGAGTCGGAATGGAGTTTTAACATAACCTCACACAATGGGAAAGCAAAGAAATCGTCGCAACAAGTTACATTTACCTTCGAAAACGAAAACAGACCCTTCGGCAGCACCCACGGAACCACCTCCGATTACATTCACGCCCCCAGATAATATATTCGCCGGAATTAACATCGACGTAAGCAGTTTAACAAGAAAACTCAACAGCGATGACACCGTCAGCCTTAAATCCTACAAGTCCCTCAAATCAGAGCTGGGCGATAAGGCCTTAAAAAAGAAGGACAAGTTGAAGCTGCGCAGGGACCTTCTCCTGAGGAAGATCGACGTGGTCAATCAGCTGAAGAAGGAGCGCAAGTTGAGGAAGAGGCGGCAGAAGAACACCATAATCGGAGACACGAATCCCTTGCGCGACGCCCTACCGACTTTGGATTCCCTCCTGAAGAGCAGGGGCGTTGGCCCGAAGGAAACGGTGGCTTCGACGAAGGTCCGGGGCATTGAGAAGGCAAGCAAGCGCAAGAAGGACTTCGTTAAACAAGTGGGGATATTTAAGGAGGTGTTGAAGAACAAAGACTTTAAGGCGGACCCTCTGTCCGCGATAAGCAATCATGTAAAGGACATGGTTGAAAACGGACGCTTGAAATAGTGTGTATTAAATGTTTGTTGTTTTTTGTGATAAGTAAAGTTTTATGAATCTTCATTTTTAGGATTAATTTTATTTGACGTTGCTCATGTAGTAAATTATAAATTATTAGATATGGCTTTCACGGCCATCTCTTGATGGCCTTGGTTTACTTGCTCTAAATTGCAATAATAATGGAATAAAATGAATGAATGCGGGGAAAGAGGTTTGAATAGTTTGATCACGTGGAGAGCATAATATTTCAAAAGTCGAAATGTTTATAATTTCATATTCTTGTTTATTTTTTTATGTTGGCAATAACACTCAACAGTAAATTTGAAATAGGGTGACGACGGCAACAGGCGGATTTATTCAATTGTTTTATTGTTTGGCGTCTTAGAAACGTTCTTCAGTCTCTCGGCATTTCAAGTGAAAATATTGTTATTAATTATTGCTGCTGGAATTAAACAATTCGTACAATGGCCGTTTGTCAGATGCAAAGTTCCGCGGTGAGTATTGCAAATCGTTGTTTAGTGCGAACTTTCAAATTTACAGCGCGCCTAAAATTTCCTTCGCGGTCAAGATGGCGATTGTAGGTTTTTCCTTTTTACATAAAACCTCTAGGTAATTAGAGGTCATCTTTTTGTGCTTACTTTTTAAGTCGGAATATCTGGTGCAAAGAGCAGTATCTGCATAAAATTATTTTAATTCATGAAGTACAAATTTAGCGTAGGTCAGCTCTGATTGGCTGGCTATCTTGGCGGCAAATTCAAAAAATTTAAGCGGTTAACGCTTTCTAATAATTTAAACGTTTATAATTTTTCTTTCGATAACTTAGTTATGTTGGTATTAATAATCAATAATAAATTTAAAATAAAGTGACGACAACAGGCGGATCTATTGTTATTCAATTGTTTTATTGTTTGACGCCTTGTCTCAGCAACGCTTCTGCCTCTTGGCATTTCTCTGAAAATATTGTTATTTATCGCTGTTGCTGGAATTAAACAATTCGTACAATGGCCGTGTGCCAGATGCAAAGTTCCGCAGTGAGTATTGCCAACTTCTTACTTAACGCGTACTTGAAATTTGCAGCTCGTGTTCAATTTACTGGGCGGTCAAGATGGCGGTTGTGAATCGTCGCCGGTTTTCTCCTTTTTTATGTAACAAATCTAATTAGTGGTCAGCTTTTTGCGCCTTCCTTTTAAGTCGGGATATCTGATGCAAAAAAAACAACGCATAACATTAATTTTAATTCAAATTTAGTATGGGTCAGCTCTGATTGGCTGGCTATATCGGCGGCAAATTCAAAAAACGTTGCTGAAGTGACCCTCGAAATAATCAATAAAAAGTCGATCGTCTTTTGTTTTTGCGTTTTCATTTGTTTTTCTTTTTGCTTTTGTATCTACGAAAGTCGTCTTTTGTTTTGATATTTCATTGTTCTCTGTTTTTCGAAGGAAAAGAAGTTCAAATGAAGCGATATTATTTTGGCACTCTTTCGTCAACACGTTTTAGTGTTTTGTTTTACACGTTTCGTCTTTTGAAAAATTTCCTTTTTCGTGAAAGCGGAAGTTTATTAAATTTAATAAAAGAGAAGTTGACCAGCCGTCTTTTGTTTTTGCGTTTTCATTTGCTCTTCTTTTGTCAACACGTTTTTAGGTGTTTCGTTTTGCATTTAATCAATAAAAAGTCGACCGTCTTTTGTTTTTGCGTTTTCATTTGTTTTTGCTTCTATTTTTGTTTTTGTTTTTGTATCTACGAATCATTCTTTTGTCGACACGTTTTAGTGTTTTGTTTTACACGTTTCGTCTTTTGAAAAAGCTTCCTATTTTTGTGAAAACGGAAGTTTATTAAATTTAATAAATGAAAAGTTGACCGGCCGTCTTTTGTTTTGCGTTTTCATTTGCTCTTCTTTTGTCAACACGTTTTTAGGTGTTTCGTTTTGCATTTTTACTAAATTTAATCAATAAAAAGTCGACCGTCTTTTGTTTTTGCGTTTTCATTTGTTTTTGCTTCTATTTTTGTTTTTGTTTTTGTATCTACGAATCAATCGTCGTCTTTTGTTTTGATATTTCATCGTTCTCTGTTTTTCGAAGGAAAAGAAGTTCAAATGAAGCGATTTTCGTTATTATTTTGGCACTCTTTTGTCAACACGTTTTAGTGTTTTGTTTTACACGTTTCGTTTTTTGAAAAATTTCCTTTTTCGTGAAAGCGGCCGTCTTTTGTTTTGCGTTTTCATTTGGTCTTCTTTTGTCAACACATTTTTAGGTGTTTCGTTTTGCATTTTTACTAAATTTAATCAATAAAAAGTCGACCGTCTTTTGTTTTTACGTTTTCATTTTTATTTTTGTGTTTGTTTTTGTATCTACTAATCAATCGTTGTCTTTTGTTTTGATACTTCATTGTTCTCTGTTTTTTTGAAGGAAAAGAAATTCAAATTCAGCGATTTTCGTAATTATTTCGACCGTCTTTTGTCTACACGTTTTGGTATTTTGTTCTCCATTTCTCTTCTCCCTTTTTGTGAAAACGAAAATTTGCTAAATTTAATAAACGAAAAGCCTTTTGTTTTTGCCTTTTTATTTTCATTTGTTTTCGAGGAAAAAAGTTCGAACTAAGCGATTCTTGTGACGATTGTTTAGACACTCTTTTGTCAATATTGTTTTGTTTCGAATTTTTTCCGTCAAAAATTCTCCTTTCTGCAAACGCATATAAATGCGCTTTCATTTGTTTTACTTTCCGTTTCTGTCGAGTGATTGGTTTTAATTAGTTGTGACTTTGCAAACTATTATCTATATTCACTACTGATCAACAGAACATCAATAATAAAAATGAAAAATAAATAAATTTTTACTAAAAGCAGAAAAAATTGGATTTGAAAATTGAAAATTAAAAAATTATATACAAGATGTCCTATAAATATCTCGCCAAATTGAAATGGGTTGTAGAATCGTCTTTTGTTTTTTTTTTTCATGAGACTCTAGAAACAGAAGCTTTCGAATCTTATTTCAAAGTGATTTTTTTATTTATTTATAATCATTTCAATAAATATTGTCTTTTATTTTTCCTTTTCCTTGTCACTTCGTCAACTTTTTCATTGAAATGGTGCAAATGGTGTTTCAATGCAAGATGGCGCTTGTGATGCTGGCGCACATTATTTTCAGCTTTCAGGACTACTTACTTTTGCTTTTTATTATTTATTTGTAACGCGCAAGTTTTTATACATTATCCATATACAGGGACGTGCACTCCTAAATATACACACATTTCACTTTTCATTACCAACAGCAAACCTCATGTGATTGGCTGTTGATTTTCGGCGGTAATTTTAAATATTTCGCACGCCTGATTCTTATAAATAGAAACTTATTATTATTATGAATAAACTTTAATTTTCAGAACACGGCTGTTACATCCTACATGGCTTCAGTCCGTTTTGTAAAGCACCTAGTGAAAGTATCACTGGTTAACATAGTTTATCATAGAGTCGATGTTAATCCGGATGCCTTCGAATCTCGCAGTGTCAAAGAATACAAGTACATGGCTTGCAAGTCAAACGCAGAAGACCCCGTTGCTGTTTCCATTTATTACGCAGCCAAAGGGGTTGCACATGCTATAGAAAATAAACACGTAGGTCCCAAAGTTTTACTTTCGGAGCAAAGTTACATAACAGACATATTTTTTTCCAGTTACGTGAACTGTACTTGATGTTTAAAAATAAAGACTCCGGTGAGGTTTTCGAATATTACAAATTCACTTTCGTTTATAGGGAAGAGCCTGAGAAGTACGTATCAAATATTATACAGAGTATTATTGAATTTCACAGCTTGGATTAAGAGGATCAAAAATTGTTATATAAAGTGGTGTCGCTTTCGACTTGTCAGACGAACAATTAAATTTAATTTTGTGTAACTGACGTAAAAATTGAATTAAAAAAAAATGGGGACATTACTTTGGATTTCCATTCTTTTCGTCACACTTGATCCAAGCTATAATTCTGCGAGATTGTTGCAACCAATTCAATAACACCCTGTATTATGAACAATGAATTTTAATATTGTGATTTTCAGCAAAGCTATCCCAAAATCTGAGGAAGTGATAAAAGCATCGATTGATTTTATGAAAAACATCGAAATGCTGGGAAGTTATGGAAAGTTACCTTCGAATTTAGATGTCGTCGTCGAGATTTCGTTTTTTGATGACAGTTAGTTTTAGAAATCGAATTTCAATTATGTTCACTTGAATACGTGCTTTGTTTCAGCGACTCCAAAAGACTACAGTCCCCCTTACTTTCGAAAGCGCATCGATTCCCTTCCTCTTTTTCAACAACTACCCGACTTCATGTCACCACCGATTCGTGTTGGCTACGTGAACACTGGTTATCATAAAATTAAATGCAGGGCAATAGGACAGTGTGTAAGTATAATTTTCACTGACGTTTTTTTCTTTTATACTAAACTGTACATTTGCATTCGTAGTTTAATGATACACCTTTTTCGACTCCTCGACCTACACCGTCAAGCAGAAGATTCAGTATTAACGATGAAAGCGAGGAGAAAGAAAATGAAGCACCCAAAGAGAAAAATAATTTGCCAAGCGAACTGTTTCGTTGCGATACAGAAAATGAAATTCAAATTGTTCAAGATGATTCAAATCATGAAGGCAGCAATAAAGAAAATGAAACTCCGGACAATATAGATGCGCCCAAAAATTATGAAATTGAAAAAAGCATCTGCACGATCTCTGACACGTCAGAAGGTGCTTGCGCATAACATTTCTGTGAGGGTGGTAAATTAATTGTGATGTTTTAGTTCTAGCAGATTTAAACACAGACCTTTTGGATTACAATCCAAAGAAATATTTCTGCTCCTGCAGGATTAATGAAGAAATTCAAGGCGTTCAAACAATTGTGTGTTCCATATGTCTTCAGTGGCAGCACACCATATGTGTTGGCTTTGAGAAGGCAGTTTTGGTTCCTGATCCTTATGTCTGCATAAATTGCAAGCAAGAAAACCATCCGGCCGCAGATAAAATTTTGCTTGACGTTCAACCACCATGTTGGCGTGACATTGCTGCTCTCAGGTATGAATTAGAGTTAATCAAACATCAAGTTAATAAATTTAATGAATACATCTTGACATCTCAAGATGGAATCGATATTTGGAATTAATTATTTCAAATTCTGATCAAAACTAAAATCTAATGTTAACTTCAGGCTTGGTTTAGTAAAATGCAAAAAAGCCAAAGATTCCAACCAAGAAATAGAAGAAGTTCTAAACTGTTTTCCTAAAAAGATACAATATCGTGTTTGCGAAATGTTGAAGAAGGCGAAAGTCATTGATAAAGGCGAGAATAAGTAAGAGTTTAGGTAGTTCATAATAATAGTCCATTTATCAACAATGTTGCGGAAATTTTAGGAAAATAAAATACAATTACCAAATGGCGGAAGCCGTTGCATTACGAGTTTTTAACGCTGTGGCTGTGCCAGATAGTTTGCAATTGTGCGATGAAGGAGATGACATCAGCACAGAAAACAACAAGAAAACAACTCCTTCGCAGGGAAAAACTAAGCACAGCGAAAAACTCACCGAAACATCATGTGGAACTAAACGAAAAAGACACTCGCTTAGATTCTGAGCTTATTTATCATCACCAAGTTATTTAATAGTTTGTTTCAGAAACAGAAAAGTTTATAGCTTCGTTCCTTTAAATCAATTAATTTAATTAACCCATAAATTAAGTGTTACTTTAATTAATCTAATAAATCCAATTTTCAGTTACACTTTATTAAAAATTAATATTACACCGAACGCATGTAATAATTTAAAATCGAATGATTAATCCTTTCTCAGGGGAAACACTTCCGTTTTGATTCCATCTTTAGTAATAATGCAAATGTCGATGCTATCGCCAGTGTAAATATCTCTCTCCGCGGCCGAGATAAATACGTCTCTCAAAATAGCGATTGCCCTATCTATTGTAACAGGTTTGTCTGGGACGTTCAGCATATTCTTCAGGCCGATTTGGTTGTCCAAGAGCGGCTGCAATAGGGCTCCGGCGGAGCCTCCCGCTCTGTAGGTCGTTCTCTCGCAGTGGCCGATGGGGTCATAACTGTACACGCAACCTTTCCCGTCAGCATCCAAACCAACCAGTATGTTCGAGATGTAATAAGGGAAAAATCGTTTGTAGTACAGCATGGTTGATAGCATCTGCGCAGCTGCTGTGGTCGACATGGTCTTGTGATGCTCCTGCTCGTACATTTGCATGCGCGCTTTCACGATTCTGGTCAAGGTTAAGGTGTCACACCAGCAGCCAGCACAGCCTAGCACCGTCTTCTCTGACAGCTTGAACAGCTTGCTCTGTTCACGCGTGTAAATGGAAAAGCCGGAACTCAGGCGGGTGTCTGCGCCCAGGATTACGAAGTCGTCACCAGCAATTGCGACCACACTCCTAGAGAATAAAATATAGGTACGATGCATACTTATAATAATTCAAATAAAAGAAAAATAAAACGATTACTGTCACAAGGATATTTTAGATAATCTAAAACTAATTAAAATGACTTCATTTCTGTTGCAAACTTGAAGACCTCATGAAGCACTTCTCGTATTTTAAGAAAACAGATAAAATAAAAAGTATTGATATTTTGAAAGAAGAATGCTTTCGTAACAAAGACAATTTTTAAAATTTTTTGCTGATACATCTTGCCTATTTCTAGGTTATGTTTTAACTTACCCTCCGTTATCGGCGTAAGGGTTGAACTGGTGCTGTCTTGGTGTTTCCGTGGCGTAATCTGGAAAGTGTGGACGCGAATCGTTCATAACCATTGCCATTTTTGCTTTTATTAAACGCAATTTATGTTACAAAGCAGAACTTGTTCGAAAAACCGCAACTCACTGATGACAAACACTGTTGCCAACTATAAAATCTGTCGCCAACGTAATAAATACACGGTACCATCAACGACGAAAAGCAGAAATCTCTTAAGTTGTCAAAAAATCTCTTTTCAACGTGCACGAAATCCCCGAATTTGTTACTAGATTCGGGTGTAAATTAAAAAAACTCATTAAAACTACATAAAATTAAAGAAAAACAAAAGAGGGTTTTTACTAAAAACAAAATACTATCGATTTTGCGACATAATTTAACAGATTAATAAATAGTTTCTTTAAAAAACAACAATTAAAAGAACGATGAGAAAACTAAAGAAATAACAGAGTTTTTAAAAAAATACAAAATAATAAAAACAAGAGACGATCGATTTTACGGCACAAATCAGTACAATAATAAAAAAAGAACTGTTTGAGAGGAGAGGCGACGAAACAAAGAAAAACAAATGAACATAATTTTTAAAAATACAGGGTGTAAATTAATGTCTAATAAAAATTTCAAAGGGTGATTCCCAGGTCGATTTTAAATAAAAAACTTCATATAAACGTACGGCCTAAAATGCCTCGTTTTCGATATGCAGAGTGAAAAAGTTTGAATGAAATTTAAAAAAGGACGAAAACAAACAAAAAATAATAGAAAAAAAATGAGATATAAACAAAAGATGAACGAGAGATTTCAATTGAAAATAAAATAAAAACAAAACAAGATCGCCAGCTTTCGAATTGAGCAGACGTTCTGAAAACAAAATCAGTTCGAAGAATTTCAATTAAAAATGAAAACAAATTACAAAAACAAAAGACGATCGACCAGCGAGAAGTTCGTTTTGAAACAAAAACAAAACAAGAATTGCTGAAAGAAACACGATTCGGTTTAAAAATAAATGCAAAAAGGAAAGGAAAAACAAAACACGAACGCCAGATATCATCAAAAAAATTAAAGAAAAACGAAAAAAGGTTTTTACTAAAAACAAAATACTATCGATTTTACGACATAATTTAGCAGATTAGTAATTTCTTTAAAAAACAAAAATTAAAAGAACGATGAGAAAACTAAAAGAAATAACAGAGTTTTTAAAAAATACAAAATAATAAAAACAAGAGACGATCGATTTTATGACACAAAAGAACTGTTTGAGAGGAGAGGTGACCAAACCAGGAAAACAAAAGAACACAATTTTTAAAAATACAGGGTGTAAATTACTGTTTAATAGAAATTTCAAAGGGTGATTCCCAGGTCGATTTTAAATAAAAAACTTCATCAGTTCGAAGAATTTTAATTAAAAACGAAAACAAATTACAAAAACAAAAGGCGATCGACCAGCGAGAAGTACGTTTTGAAACAAAAACAAAAAAAATTGTTGAAAAAAACACGATTCGGTTAAAAACAAAACACGAACGCCAGATAACATTAAAAAAAATTAAAGAAAAACAAAAAAGGGTTTTTACTAAAAACAAATACTATCGATTTTGCGACATAATTTAGTAAATTAAATTAATAATTTCTTTAAAAAAATTAAAAGAACGATGAGAAAACTAAAGAAATAACAGCGAGTTTTTAAAAAATACAAAATAATAAATTTAACTAATAATAAAAACAAGAGACGATCGATTTTACGGCACAAATCAGTAGAATAATTAAAAAAAAAGACTGTTTGAGAGGAAAGGTGACGAAACAAGGAAAACAAATGAACAAAATTTTTAAAAACATGCAACAATAATGTGTATTTTAAAATTAAAAAAAAAAAACAAAAGACAATCGATTTTAAAGAACAATTCACTAAATGTATAAATGGGTGACAAAACTAATAAAACAAAATTAAAAAAATATGTGGATATAACAACATTTAAAAGAATAAAAACAATAATAAAAACAAAAGCATTTGAAAATCAAATTAAGTTTTCATTGTTTTTTTTTTTTTGAGCAAATAAAAAATCGACGATTTCCAGCGCGAAGCTTTTGAAAATAAAATCAAGCTTTCATTTATTTCTTTGCATTTCATAAAATAAAAAGGTAGTACCGCAAAAATTCTGTGATGTTTGTTGTTTACCAAAAAGATGGCATCGAAGTCGACAACTGTCAATTTGACATTCCTAACCTTGCTTTCGAGGTTTCGAACTCAACAGTACGTTAAGGCGACACAAGAATGTGATTTATAATAACAAACGAAAAACGACACTAAGATTGAGATCTATTGTAACAAACCAGAAAAGATTTACAACAAATAATCAAAATTGTGGTCTGTTCACAGTGAGCACCTTGTCACATGGCCAACTTCGACGCCAAATTTAAAAGAACACCTGACACTGTGAATTTTAAAATTCACATACGTCATTCTGAATATCAGCTGGCGTCAAATCAAACAAACTTAAAGTCGACTTAAAGTTAAAACTAATCAAGTTGTTTATTACAAGAGTAACTGACAACTAGTAGGTCCTAGCAATTTTGTAATAACGTGCGTAAATCTCGTTATAGATCTATTACGAAAGTAATAGAATTGGCAACGTTGCTATTTTTAGATATCGGTTTCGCTCTAGAGTAAAGAAAATGTAGAGGTGACATAGAGACCATCGCTTCTACGCAAAATGGCGGCGTGCTTGTAATTGTAGGTTATGTTCGGTTTACTATTGATTTTGGCCATTTTAGAAAAGAAGTTGTAGCAAAAATGTGTTTATATATCAAAATAACGATTGGCCATCATTAAAAAAATAATATTATCGACATACTTATATAAAGAAAAAATTTTAACAAGTGGAGTACATAACAAAATCGTATAAGTCAGAGACGTATTGAATTTTTTTAGGTATTGGCACATCTTTGCTGAGTGTAATCCAAAGAAAATCCTCGGTTTGCCGCGTCTCCGCTCTCGTTGCCGTTATTTACTACCGTCAGGACGAACGGTTTGGAAAAAGCTGAAACAAAGACGAATGCATAAATTTTGACAGCTAAGTTAAATAGATAAATATCGATATCAAGCTCGTGGCAAGCATTGCAGGGTCAGGACAATCAATTTCGATCTTCCTGTATATAATATTATACCCCACGTGATCAAATTGTGCTTGATGGTTAAGTAATATCACAGTGTTGCCATTGTGTACTATGATTTTAACCAATCGGTAGATACTCGGCTAGATACGTCATAAGTCACGTGGTGTACAAGATTAAATGAAGATCCGGTAGTATGTATACAGGTCCGTCTCTTGATAATAAACTTACTCGTCATGGTTGGAAAATAGTTTCCGCAAAATCTGTCATACTCGTTAAGGGTTCCGTTTATATAGGGCGCAGGAACAACCACAAAGTCGTTGAGGCAATCGGGACTTTGGAAGCCTGCGTGTGGCATTCCGATTTCTGCCACTTCTGAATCGTGCGAAACAGTAAAAGAATCCGTGGCAGACTGTCTCCAAACAATCGAACAGTAGCCCGGTACCATCGCAACACAAATCCCATAATTCTGGTTAACCAGTTGCCTTGTGCCGGCCATGCCGAGCGAATTTAGGGAACTGCTTGCCGTACCACCATAATTAAAGCTCTGCACAGTTCCGGACACTCCCGTGTAATACATAAGACAACCTGGAGGAGCTGGAATAGTACATGTTTAATTTCGGGTCGGGATTTTTAAATGTGCCTACGTACCTAAGGTTGGGCAAGAGCAAGCTAGTTGGGTTACCCTAAAGTTCCAGTTCCTTCCCAACGTTAATGAAGAGCTGGTCGAGACGGCGATGGTGATGTCCTGGTCTTCATAAAAGTCCACGTACACGTGTTGGCCGGTGTTTTCCCCGCAAAGTATTGGTACTTGGGATCCCCCACCTGATATCACCAATCTGTCGTTGACGCAATTGCCATCACCGTCTGGTTGGGCTAGTGTTGCGCTTATAAAATCGATGCGGACCTTTCGAAATTATACACGAAAAGTAAATTTCAAGTAAAAGTGGTGGACTGGGCAAGATGTCAGCTTGTCCAATGCGACAATTTGTTAAAAAAGATTGCCTTATCAGTGTGTCTTTTAGTAACCAAAATTTTTAGACCCAGTCCGCCCCTGGATATTTCGCCATCATCGTCAACAACGTAAAAATCTCATCCCCATTAACTCTTTGGTTAATAAGAATAGAAATTCTCACTTATTTTTTTTTTTTCAATCATAAAGTTCACCTTGTATTGTACAATAAATATACAGGGTGTAAGTTAATGATTAATAAAAATTTCAAAGGGTGATTCCCGGGTCGATTTTAAATAAAAAAGTTCATAAAAACATATGGCCTAAAATGCCTCGTTTTCGATATACAGAGTGAAAAAGTATGAATGAAATTAAAAAAAGGACGAAAACAAACAAAAAATAGCAGAGAAAAAAATGATACATAAACAAAAGATGAACGAGAGATTTCAATTGAAAATAAAATAAAAACAAAACGCGATCGCCAGCTTTCGAATTAAGCAGACGTTCTGAAAACAAAATCGGTTCGAAGAATATTAATTAAAAACGAAAACAAATTACAAAAACAAAAGACGATCGACCAGCGAGAAGTTCCGTTTTGAAACAAAAACAAACAAAAAAAGTCGATGAAAAAAATACGATTCGGTTAAAAAAAAATTGCAAAAACAAAACAAGAAATAATAGAAAAAAATGATATAAAAACAAAAGATGAACCAGAGATTTCGATTTAAAATGAAACAAAAACAAAACACGATCGCCAGCTTTCGAGTTAAGCAGACGTTCTGAAAACAAAATCAATTCGACGAATATCAATTAAAAACGAAAACAAATTACAAAAACAAAAGACGATCGACCAGCGAGAAGTTCGATTCCAAACAAAAACAAAAAAAATCGATGAAAAAAACACGATTCGGTTAAAAAAATGCAAAAAGTAAAAGAAAAACAAAACAGGAACGCCAGATATCATAAAAAAAAAATAATAAGAATTAAATAATTAAATGAACAACAAAAATAAATGAAAAAAACAAAAGACAAATAACAGAGCACGAATAAAAAAGCGAGATTCGCTTTAAAACAAGAAAATTGATTAAAAAAGAGTAAAAAAACGAACCAAAGATTTCAAATAAAAAAGTGAAATTTGAAGAAATAAAATTAAAAAAAAAAGACGAAAACAAACAAAAAAACAATAGAAAAAAAGATTATATAAAAACAAAAGATGAACGAGAGATTTCGATTTAAAACGAAACAAAAACAAAACACGATCGCCAGCTTTCGAATTAAACACAAAGATTCAGGTCGGGAAAAAAAATTCAGCTCGAAGAACGAAAACAAATTACAAGAACAAAAGACGATCGACCAACGAGAAATTCCATTTGAAATAAAAACCAAAAAAATCGATGAAAAGAACACGAGATTCGGTCTAAATAATAAAAAGTAAAAGAAAAACAAAACACGATCGCCAGATTTCATTAAAAACAAAAATTGAAGAATTACATAATTAAACGAACGACAAAAATAAATTACAAAAACAAAAGACAACTGACAGATCGCGAATAAAAAAGCGAGATTCGCTTTGTAACGAGAAAAAGACGGACGAAAGATTTCGATTTAAAACAAAACAAAAACAAAACACGATCGCCAGCTTTCGAATTAAAAAAGGAGATTCGGTTCTGAAAAAAAAAGCAGCTCGAAGCGAGATTCGCTTTGTAACGAGAAAAAGACGGACGAAAGATTTCGATTTAAAACAAAACAAAAAATGGTAAAAAAATTGAAGAAATGAAATTTTAAAAAAAAGATCAAAACAAACAAGAAGTAATAGAAACAATGATCTAAAAACAAAAGATGAACGAGACATTTCGATTTAAAATGAAACAAAAACAAAACACGATCGCCAGCTTTCGAGTTAAGCAGACGTTCTGAAAACAAAATCAGTTCGACGAATATTAATTAAAAACGAAAACAAATTACAAAATCAAAAGACGATCGACCAGCGAGAAGTTCGATTTGAAACAAAAACAAAGAAAAAATCGTTTTAAAACACAAGAAATTCGGTCTGGAAAAAAAAATGCAAAAAGTAAAAGAAAAACAAAACACGATCGCCAGATTCGCTTTAAAACAAGAAAATAGATTTAAAAAAATAGTGAGAAACGAACCGAAGATTTCAAATAAAAAAAAGTGAAATTTGAAGAAATGAAATTAAAAACAGACGAAAACAAACAAAAAAAAAAAACAATAGAAAATATGATGTAAAAACAAAGGACGAACGAGAGATTTCGATTTAAAATAAAACAAAAACAAAACACGATCGCCAGCTTTCGAATTAAAAAAGGAGATTCAGTTCTGAAAGAAAAAAACAAAGCAGCTAGAAGAATTTTAATTAAAAACGAAAACGAATTACAAAAACAAAAGACGAACGACCAACAAGTAATTCCATTTGAAACAAAAACAAGAGGTAAAGAAAAAGAAATTCGATTGAAGAGAAAAACACGAGATTTGGTCTCGAAAAAAAAAACGAACAAAAAGTAAAAGAAAAACAAAACACGATCGCCAGATTTCATTAAAAAAAGTAATTAATTAATGGACAATAGAAGTAAATTACAAAAACAAAAGACAACTGACAGATTGCCAATAAAAAAAAGCGAGATTCACTTTTAAGCAAGAAAATTGTTTAAACAATGGTGAAAACGAACCAATAAAAAAAAGTGAAAATCAATTTGAAGAAATGAAATTTAAAAAAAAGACGAAAACAAACAAAAAATTGCTCTCTCTAGTAGGCTGACATTTGAAAATTCTTATAAGTTGTAATTTCTTTAAATTAAATAATTTATAATCGGTTTTGATTGCGGTGGATTCCTCGAGCATCCTCTGTACTACTGTTTCGGCCTTATTTGGGGGGGGGGGGGTCTCGTCATAGGCAGCCAAATATACACAGTCGTAATATCTGGTTGCCTACGGATCAGACTTCTTTATTTTAAAAGTGGCCACTTTTTAAATAATTTAATTAAATAACCTGTGAAGGTTCTAGAATATGTCCAATCTTTTAGGGCGACCCACCTAAGAGGTATGCTTACAATAGCTATTACGTAAGTGCATTCATAAATATCTTGCCTAGGGGCGCTTATTATGTTAATCTGGCCCTGCGCAAAGATATAATTTTTTTTTCTGATTTGTGCATAGAAATGAACGTAAACTACAATTTTGTTCGAAATAACTTTAGGTTGGTACCAAGTTGAAATCAGAAAACTTCTACAGTTGGCAACACTGCTTTAACAATTTGACAGTAGCGACATGATTTGAAATTGCGTTTAATTTGAGCAAGTTTACGTTGGGTTACTATGGAAAGCTCGTCTGAATCAGAAGACGAAATTCTCCACCCTTACGACCCAGAAGCCCCGCTGGTATCAACACAATAATCTGCGCTTCGCGCTTAATACTTTTCGTTATTATTTTCTTTGAATCCACAGGTCTCTGCACGTAGGTTTTACTACCCGGTCAATTCAACCACGAACAGCATAAACGCGGCAATTCAAGCGGAGAACTTCGAAAGAGTCGTCCAGTTATTAAACGACGGAAGAGATTTGAATTTGGCGGACAGCCGAGGCTTTACTGCTCTCCATACCGCAGCATATTGCGAAGAGTAAGAACTCACTCGTATAGCTTTATTTTATTTATTTATTCTCTGAGAAATTTGTCAAATTGGTTGAATATCTTATTCGTACTCGTTATGCTTTACAGTTTAAAAGTCCTGGACGTGCTATTGAGACAGCCACTAATTAGGAAAGACGTGAGAAGTCACCGAGGTGAAACTCCTTTATGCGTTAGTTTACTCAACGATGCAAACGATGCTGTGGTCATAAAGTTAATAGAAGCCGGCTGCGATGTAACCATACCGAACCTAGAAAATGTGACGCCGCTTAGTTTGGCTGTGAGAAGACGTAGCATAAGCGTCGCACGTTTACTCATTGAGAAAGGGGCCGACGTAGACGCCAAGGATTTCGACGGGTACACCCCGCTTCACAGCGCCGTCATCACGTCCTGTTACGAAGCCGTTTGCATGCTCCTTTATTACAACGCTTCGGCGAACGAGATAAGTTTCAACACCAGAGTAACCCCGTTCATGCTGGCTTTAAATTTAAAAAACGACCAAATCGCCAAAGTACTTTTCAATTATGTGACGGATTTCAACGCGGTGGACCACGAAGGAAGCAGCACTTTATTCCTCGCTTTATCTTCCGAATCGTCTTTGACGAAAAACATCCTGTTACGTTGTAATATAAACAACGTCGAGGATAATATTTTGTGCTTGAAAGAAGCGATGAGGTGGGAAGACCCTTCGTTTTTCAAATATATATTCTCAAGGATAAATCACGGTGCGCTCGCGCATAGAAGTCGATTCCTCGAGGATTTTATGCACTGCTGCGATTTCAACCTGGCGGATTTTATGCGGTGCTTACATTTGATACTCAGCTCGAAATACGCGTGCCTTTTCGCTGATAAATGTCACACCATCATTCCACTCATCCAGAAGTTTTACAACGAGAAAATCAGTCAGGAAGACAGAGTGAAATCGCTGTATTTACTGTTCGCTTCGGGCGTGAGCATTTGCTACTACGAATTCTGGTACATTTATAAATATTTCGGTTTCGACAAGGAACTGGAGACTATCTTCGTGGCGCAGCCGATCATTAAGAACGACTCGATTTGCACTGGCATGTTCCACTTCTCCGAGAACTGCATTAACTTGGCTTGGGCCATTTTTTATAATTACTATGGCGAGGTGGATGAGCTACAGGTTTGGAGGATAACGAAAAACAACTTCGAGGACATATTAGTGGACTACTTAAAGTATTACACGATCGACTACTGTTGTAAAGAAAATTACTTCTGTTACTATCACAAGTCGCTGCAGCCTTCCAAACATTACGAGGGGGTTGTGGCGAAGCTGAACGAAAGAAACATCGCGAGCTTGAAGGAACTGTGCAGGAACGAAATTCGGAAAGTTATCATCACCAAGGCGCAAACGAAAGACATGTACAAAGTGTACGACGCCATCAAAGCTTTGCCCGTGCCAAAAGTTATTCAAGATATATTACACTTAAAGCGACCACTGTACAGGTAACGTAAATATTCGTTTTTATAAGTTTTAACTGAGACTGGTTTAAAAATGACTGTAATTATAATTATTTTTGTTTTATTACTACTAAGAATTAGTCATTTCGATATGCGTAAATAAAATTTACTTACTTGACAAATGTCGGGATTGCATTTCTTGATTGTGTAAACGCATCGTGAGCTGCCTGTGACTCTACTCGGGTAATTCGGGCTTACGAAATACGTGTTGTTGTATGAAGATGTGCTTCCGCAAGAGTACTGGACTGAAACGTTTCGATTTCGAGTTGGATCCGTTTCAAGAATTAAGAGCGTACTTACTGACGCAACAGACCCCGATGTTTTGGGCGCAACTTCCCGTTGGGGCGCCGCTCACTTCGCGACATTGTCTTCTGGTGTAACACGTGCCACGAAGGCCACTGGTGCTGTTGCAAACACCGTTTTGAAATCGGACCAGACCGATCCCGAGCAGGCTCCAAACTGAACCAAAGTTAATACATGCTTAAAGGTACCCCTCTTTTTGCTTAAGTTATAGGTGATTTATTCTTTGGAATTTTCTTTTTTTTTTGGTACTTGTATAATATATATTATTCTTATTTTTAAATACCGCAATATGCTTTTAATTTCTGGACTAAGCCAATTGGCGCATGCAAAAATCGACCAAAAAAGAGCCAAAAATCTTTATAATCAAGGAAAATAATCTCAAAAAAAAAACAAACAATAAAACATCAAATATTGTTCTCCTACACAAAAAATGAAGGTAATTCCAAGGACACGCTAGGACAGATCTTGTCTTAACAGGAATTTTTGCTATCGGAGAACCACTTTGTATGTTACTACAACCAAAAATAACATTAAAAATCCTATAACATTCAAAATTTAGGTCTATTACATTGTAGTCCTAGGACAGCTACTTTTGGTAGCTACATTTTCAACCAAAAAGCACCTAAAAATCACAACAAACCTACTTAGAAACAAGAAAATATCTCAAAGTAATTGATCGTCCATCAACTGTGCGATCGACTGTCAACTGATAATGTCATATACTTAAATAATCGACTGGCGGTGGGATCGTCAATTGTTAATTTGTCATTAATCGATCGTCAATTGTTCATTTTTACAATGAATTAATTAAACAGTCGATTACAATCGATCTTCAATTGTTATAATCGAGTAGTTAGTAAGAAAGGATCGACTGATGTCTTTAATCGAGCGTCAATTGTCTTTTTTCTTCAAATAATCGATCGTCTATCAACTGTGCGAAACGACTGTCAACTAATAATGTCATATACTTAAATAATCGACTGGCGGTGGGATCGTCAATTGTTAATTTGTTATTAATCGATCGTCATTTGTTCATTTTTACAATGAATTAATTAAACAGTCGATTACAATCGATCTTCAATTGTTACAATCGAGTAGTTAATAAAAAAGGTTCGACTGACGTCTTTAATCGAGCGTCAATTATTTTTTTTTCTTCAAATAATCGATCGTCTATCAACTGTGCGATCGACTGTCAACTAATAATGTCATATACTTAAATAATCGACTGGCGGTGGGATCGTCAATTGTTAATTTGTCATTAATCGATCGTCAATTGTTCATTTTTACAATGAATTAATTAAACAGTCGATTACAATCGATCTTCAATTGTTATAATCGAGTAGTTAGTAAGAAAGGATCGACTGATGTCTTTAATCGAGCGTCAATTGTCTTTTTTCTTCAAATAATCGATCGTCTATCAACTGTGCGAAACGACTGTCAACTAATAATGTCATATACTTAAATAATCGACTGGCGGTGGGATCGTCAATTGTTAATTTGTTATTAATCGATCGTCATTTGTTCATTTTTACAATGAATTAATTAAACAGTCGATTACAATCGATCTTCAATTGTTACAATCGAGTAGTTAATAAAAAAGGTTCGACTGACGTCTTTAATCGAGCGTCAATTGTTTTTTTTTCTTCAAATAATCGATCGTCTATCAACTGTGCGATCGACTGTCAACTAATAATGTCATATACTTAAATAATCGACTGGCGGTGGGATCGTCAATTGTTAATTTGTCATTAATCGATCGTCATTTGTTCATTTTTACAATGAATTAATTAAACAGTCGATTACAATCGATCTTCAATTGTTACAATCGAGTAGTTAATAAGAAAGGATCGACTGACGTCTTTAATCGAGTCAATTGTTTTTTTTTTCCCAAATAATCGATCGTCCAACTGTGCGATCGACTGTCAACTAATAATGTCGTATACTTAAATAATCGACTGGCGGTGGGATCGTCAATTGTTCATTTGTCATTAATCGATCGTCATTTGTTCATTTTTACAATGAATTAATTAAACAGTCGATTACAATCTATCTTCAATTGTTATAATCGAGTAGTTAATAAGAAAGGATCGACTGACGTCTTTAATCGAGTTAATTGTTTTTTTTTCCCAAATAATCGATCGTCCAACTGTGCGATCGACTGTCAACTAATAATGTCGTATACTTAAATAATCGACTGGCGGTGAGATCGTCAATTGTTAATTTGTCATTAATCGATTGTCAATTCGTTCATTTTTACAATGAATTAATTAAACAGTCGTTTACAATCGATCTTCAGCTGTTATAATTGTGTTGGTCAATAAGAAGGATCGACTGACGTATTATAATCGAGCGTCAATTGTTTTGTTGACTTTCAGCTGATAATATCGTACTTATATTTAATTCAGCGATTGTCAATGGGATCGTCAATTGTTAATTCTTAATTAATCGATGGTCGATTCGATCGTAAATTGTTACTTTGTACGATTAGTGAATGGAAAGCGAGCAACCGTTACATTACAACCGACCGTCAGTTGTTTTCTTTCGCAATTGATCGATTAACTTTTACAATTAATTAAGTGATTAGGTTACGATCGACCGTCATTTGTTTGTTTTTTTGTTTTTGTTTTCGACTGGTCGATCGTCAATATCATTAATTTTAAAAATTCGCTGGTAATTGAATGAAACCGTAAAAATTTAATTGATAGTGGTTGATTATAGATCGTCAATTGTTAATTTTTACGTCATGATCGATTGTTAATTCGAAAACTTGATTAACAATTACGTAATTGCAAGCGATTGTTAATTTTTACAATGAATTGTAATTTCGTAAGGTTGTTTTCATTGTTAATTCAAGGTTGACAATGAGCGATCTTCAATTATTATTTCGCAAGGTTGGTGAACGGGAAATTAGGCATCAACTGACACTATGCCATCGACTATCAATTGTTTTTTTTTCTTTGTTTCCGAATTAATCCATCGCCAATTGTCGGCTATAAAGGATCACCGATTGTTAATTTTAAAACTGATCGAGAAATAATTGTCACTTAATTAATTGCACAGTCGATTACGATCGAGCTTCTTAATCTATAAAAAAAAAAAAAAAAACACCCACATCTACAAATCTGAAAAAGTTCAGAACACACATGAAAACCTATATTGTAAGCGTGAAAAAAAAAACACATAACTTTATTAAATAGCCTACAAGGCTGCTAGGTTTCAGCTTGTTTCATAACGTTTCTAGAATCGAGAATTAGCATGAGCAATGACTTTATATATCAAAAATAATAAAGGTACCAGCAAAAAAAATTCAACTAATTACTGATACTTTATTAACGATATCAAAACAGTAAAGTAATGTTTTCAAAATAATAACCAAGGTTAACACTGTTTCATAGTCCTCAGTCTCATTGTACAATGGCGTGAACAATTACAAGAACCAATAGAACAAAGCACAAAGATAATTAAACTGGATAACTTTCTTAGCTTGTATCATAAAAATAATTATGCCCATTTTTTCCTTTTTCAGAAATGATGCTCAAACAAAACAATTTGGCCCCAATCAAGCAATTTTAGGTGTGCCAAAAGTTACAATAGATCGAGTGTTTGCTTAAACTACATCCTGAATGGCCTTTTTGTCCCACGCCTCCAGGGTTCATCACTTTTGTAATTGAACTGTCCCTTAGAAAACAACAGAGCATTCCTAAGCAACTTCCCAGACACTCTTGCTTTTGGAATAACATTGAATATATTTGTTAGTTTCTGGCTATTGTATGTATTACCATAAAAGAACTCATTGTGGATCTTCCAATCAGTGGATCCTTCTGCAATTTCTGAAGTCGCAAAGACTCTAACAAATTTGTCGACTGGCTGTTTCATATCTAAGCATCTTAAAAGGTTCGCAGCAACATCCTTCATTGAATCTCTCTTCAGCCAGCCAACTAACATGGTTTCGAGCATATCATCATAATCAATTGAGTTCGGTGATCCTATCTCTTCAGTCCTGTTAACATTCTCCGACTCCAGGACCTTCCTTTTCGTGACTATGTCATGGAAAAGCTTTTGAACTTTTTCAAGACATTCTTGTGGGCAAGAATTTAATCTAGCTTCTCCTTCTTCATTCTCATCAAAACCAGTAACGTCTCGGATCAAATCACTCTCATTAGGTCTGACAATAGTGAAAATTGGGAGAAGCTTCATATCAACGGCGTCAGAGGACTTTGCTAGGAGTGGCAGGAGTCTGTGGACTAAGTAGAGATACAAATGGTACGTACCGAATTCTCTATCTTTCTTCTGATATACAAAGATGTCCATAGTTTCCTGATATTTCGGGTCTTGGGCGAGGATCTGGACAAGGCTTGTGTTTATTTCAAGGGCTTCAAGCCTCTCATAAACTCGGGATACTGTTGGTATTAGATGATGCAGTTCGGCGGAGCAAAGAGGTATGCAGTCGTCATCGAGGACAATGTCTTTCCCATCTGTGCTTGTAAAAGGGAGCTTGTATCTCCAAACTGGTTTTATAGGATAATCTAAGCTCAAGCATTTGTGAAGGCTTACATCTCCCGAGGAGATGACATACTTGCATCTTTTACACTTCAAACTGGGTCGCACTTTTCTTGTTCCATATCGATCAACTAGAGTCACCTGTTCTATCAAATTAAACAATGTTTCTGTATCACTCCTGTTGCATAGTAACATTGGACGCAAATCTTTTGGCCTTTTTCCAGCTGTAGCTTCCATGAAGTCCTCCTTCGATACCGGGCTCAAAACATGAAAGCATTTTCTCTGCGATTTTTGAAAAAAATAACAATCACATTCCTTCTTTTCTACCTCCATGGAGAAGAGAATGCCAGTGGCAGTTTGAACATCCATACTGATAATATCTCTGACATAACTTTCATAAGACTGTTCTCCCACGTTACACTGAAAAAGCCATTTCAGAAAACTCATTCTTGGGTGCTCGTGACGAAATAAGCCATCTTGTTTATCAGGAGGTGGTCCTCGTGATGACAAGCTTGAGTTGCTCTCATTTGACCCAACCACTCCATTCATTGCTTTGATTGCTGCGGATAGATAAGAATTTAGAAAACAATTCTTAATAGGCCGCATAGAAACTAAGTACTGTATATACATCAGGGACAGCTTAAATATAAGAAATAGGGGTAACATTTCTTACAATTTATATTACAACCTTTAAATATGGGGGTGCATACTAAAGTGTATATTAAAGGTTGTAATAAATTCTAAGAAATGTTACCCCTAATTCTTGTACTTAAGCTGTCCCTGATGTGAAGTACTTAGTTTGATAGTGACAGTGATGTCGAAACTGCAGTTACGATAATTAAAATGTAGTGATAATTACAAAGTAAAAGTTTTTTTATTTAATAATTATGGATTATCACAAATTAATAATCCACTCTGATTCACACATGTTGAAAATTAAATATATATAGCACTATTCCAAGCCCATAATACTGTATTTTTAAAAGAATTTCTTTAATGTATCTGAAGCCAATTTGTTAAATACTGACGTTACAGCTGGAAGTAAAAATTTACCCTAACCTTAAAAAATACACGTGGCACTTCTTATTAAGAGCACTAATATTGTACAAAAGCAGTTTTAAAATATACATACCTTTGAAGTTATCTACTTTTAATAATAATGCGAATTCAAAGTATTTGTTTACTTTCCCTAACAAATCATGTTTCTTATTCGTTACAATTAGTGTCTAAATTTTACGTCATCGTTGTTAATGTCGCACAACGGAACTTAGAAAATAATAAGGACTATGCTTACCTCGTAAACACAATTAAAAACCACGACGACAACGACAATCCACAAACACAAATAATGTTTATCAAAATGTTAACGGAGAAATCCGGCTGTATCGGCCGGAACAGCGTGGCGTACTGCGATATGTTTTTCCTGGTCTAGATGGCGCTAGCTATATCGTTTTATGTAATTTATTACCTCCGAAATATAAAAAGTGTAACGGTTTAATATTACAAAATAAAAAAAATCAATTTTAGTAAGTTGTGTAACAAAAACAAATTATAAAACAACAAATTTTACGTTCGCATCATTACCTACTTATAATTGAGTTTATGTTTCTTAAGCGTCCACTCAAAAAAATGTTGGCAACTGAGATCTGGTGTATCCTTGTTGTTTGATTGGCAAATATTGTCACTAAAATAAATAATTAATTTCATCTACCACTAGTCTGGATTGATGAAAACCTTAATAGTTTACCACCTATAAAATATAACTAATAACCACGTCGTCGACAATTACGTTCCATTTCTGTGATAATGCCAAAATCTGTCAAAACGCCAAAAGTACTAAATAATGGACACTTTTCGTTATTGCACACGTCGAGGTGCTCATGCGTGTAAACGCTCTCTTTTACCCTATGCTGTGGTTATTTTGTTGATAGGAAGTTGGCACTGTTGGCAGTTCAGAGTTTCAAAAAATAAAGATACTGTTTCTTGTTATCCACAACTCCCAAGAAGGTTTAAGCTACATTTTATCGAGCTGATTTAAGTAACAATACATTTCGACATTTCGTACAACGAAATAAAGTGATAATAATTTTTGGTTATGTTATACTTCAAGTTGACATTCGGATAAAGTCACCAGATTTGAACAATTGTGGGCGTGACTTAATTCGCGCCGCGCATGTCGTTCCACGATTTCTGAATAACAAAAAGGGTCTATTAAGTCAAGGTCACACATTTCCCCAAAAACCAGCCTCACACCAAACAACTTCCACAAATTTACACTAGGGAATGGACGCTAAGAAATGAACTCAACTGTAGCTGTAATAAACAATTGACGCTCGATTAAAGACGTCAGTCGATCCTTTCTTATTAACTACTCGATTGTAACAATTGAAGATCGATTGTAATCGACTGTTTAATTAATTCATTATAAAAATGAACGATTAACCATCGAATTTATAATCGATTAATGACAAATTAACAATTGACGATCCCATCGCCAGTCGATTATTTAAGTATATGATGTTATCAGTTGACAATCGATCGCACAGTTGATGGACGATCGATTATTTGAAAAAAAAAACAATTGACGCTCGATTAAAGACGTCAGTCGATCCTTTCTTATTAACTACTCGATTATAACGATTGAAGATCGATTGTAATCGACTGTTTAATTAATTCATTGTAAAAATAAACGATTGACGATCGATTAATGACAAATTAACAATTGACGATCCCACCGCCAGTCGATTATTTAAGTATATGACATTATTAGTTGACAGTCGATCACACAGTTGACGGACGATCGATTATTTGAAAAAAAAAATTGACGCTCGATTAAAAACATCAGTCTTTCTTATTAACTACTCGATTGTAACAATTGAAGATCGATTGTAATCGACTGTTTAATTAATTCATTGTAAAAATGAACAAATGACGATCGATTAATGACAAATTCATAATTGACGACCCCACCGCCAGTCGGTTATTTAAGTATATGACATTATTAGTTGATAATCGATCGCACAATTGATGGACGATCGATTATTTGAAAAAAAAAACAATTGACTGTCGATTAAAGACGTCAGTCGATCCTTTCTTATTAACTACTCGATTATAACAATTGAAGATCGATTGTAATCGACTGTTTAATTAATTCATTGTAAAAATGAACAATTGACGATCGATTAATGACAAATTAACAATTGACGATCCCACCGCCAGTCGATTATTTAAGTATATGACATTATTAGTTGACAGTCGATGGCACAGTTGATGGACGATCGATTATTTGAAAAAAAAACAATTGACTCTCGATTAAAGACGTTAGTCGATCCTCTCTTACTAACTACTCGATTATAACAATTGAAGATCGATTGTAATCGACTGTTTAATTAATTCATTGTAAAAATGAACGATTGACAATCGATTAACGACAAATTATCAATTGTCGTCTTTAAATGATTTTTGCCTGTGCCAATTGGCTTGGTCCAGAAATAAAAAAAAAGAAACTTTGTAAAGTTCTTTGTTGTTTTTAAGGTAACTTTGCTTGATTTTGGATAATTTTTAACGGTTTTTTCGTTCCCCAATTTCTGGTGGTCTATAAATAGATGTTTGGGTATTTTTGGGGCGCATAAAAATTAATGATTTTGGGCTCTTTTCGGTTATTTCATATCCTTTTCTTTGGTCATTTGCATGTGCCAATTGATGTGGTTTAGAAATAGAAATTCATTTTGGGGTCCATAAAAACAAGCGAATTTGTGAGGTTTTTGGCTATTTCCGGTTGTTTCATGTCCTTCTTTGCCGAAATAATTTTGGGACATCCTATATAAGTACATCAACATGTAACATAATATAAAAGTTTTTTTTAGCTCTACCAGTATATTTAGAGCGCATTCTGCGGAAGTAAGAACAGATTCGATTTTTGTAAACGTGTTTGCTTTTAAAACTTATAGATAAAAGAAATCTTCGGCCCATATTCTCATCCTATGATTAATTTAATACGCGATTATTTTACACTCTCTTACACATTAAATTGACATAAAGCTACGTCGTCGTTTCTAGTTTATTTTAATCACTATTTTAATTAAATACGACTCATTAGAAGATGAGAATACGGGCCGTTGTCTTTCACAAACACATTTCTCAATTTTTTTTTTTTTGATTTGCATGTTATGCTCTGCTACTTTTCACTCTGATGCGTGCATGCGATACTCACATTTCGAGTGCCTTTCCCCGATGACGTATGATTTAACGGAAACCCTGTATTTCTTTTTGTCGTCGTCGGCTCTCGTCAAGCAGAAAGCAAGAACGAAAAGGGCGACGAACAGAAGGGGCGACGAAAATCTTTGACAAGTCATTTTCTGAGATTTTCTGCGGAAAGTGCCAAGCTTGCGAATTTATAGCGTCATCATATTTTCTATAATTTTTATTACGCAAGTCCATTTCAAATAGTTTCCAGCAATTAACGCGCGAGAGTTAAACGGTGTTTACCGCTCGCGTAACAGGAGATTTTATTTGAACATCAAACACCGAGAGGAAATTTATTCAGTTGCAAACAACGGTACGCTATATAGGGTGATTCAAAATAAAGAATAGCGTCCTCTTATTATTTACACTTTGTCCTTTTTAGTTTTGACACTTCCATACAAGTGTTCGTTACACAATGCTTCATAGTCTACTAAGAAGTCCGGAACCTGATCCCAACGAAGGCGTACTCCAAAGGCCGTCTTCCAAATAGACTATTCTGCTCTTATTCTTGCTGAGCTTTTTGTTTAATTAAAATTTTTCAAAAAGGTAATTAACACTGCAGTATGTCGTAAAAAAATGTGATTCATTTCTTCCGTCTGCACCACAACTTCGATGTCCGCAATAAATGAATTGCCCGTTATAAATTCTTTCCGCACAAATAAGGTCATAAATGAAAACGTTTTTAGTTTCAGTGCAGGGTGAACGCACGTGTTTCGTTTTATTTTTGCGAGAGATTATTGCTTTCGTGACGCAATACAGTTGTTCCAGTGGACACCAAACAATTTACATCTGAATCTTCAACTAATTTTATCTCAAAAACTATGCACAACAGACCCCCCATGATTATAGTTTTTTTGTTTTGTTTTTTCATGTATTACCCGTGGTTAACGGGTCGGACACTTATTTTGAGTCACCCTGTATATGTGTGCATTTGCGTACAGCTGTCCCATAGGTAATTGGCTAGAGCTTGAATGTGAATCGAGACGTTCTTTGTTTCTGACTGAATCTAATTTTCAACTATAATCGAAGAATTTGTTTTTGTATCAGTGCTTAAAGATTTCAAAATACTTTCGAGCACGCCTCTGGTTAGAAACCTAATTTCACGCTCCTCTAATCAACAACAATTAGATAGTTAAAAATAACCAGATGACAGAACGTTGTTATGTCTCCGTAAAATCGGCTAATATGTCAAGTCATTTGAATTTATTTGGACGCCGGGCCTTTGCGCTAGAAAAGGAGGTACTCAGTAGATTTTTGCGCAACGCCGCGGTACGTAAGTAAAGAAACATAAGCCAGCCTTGAGGAACCAACGGCAATTTGAGAGCGTGCGATAATTTTTCAGATAAAAAAACAAGTCCGCATGATAAACCAGTCTCATACCGACTGCCTCGAAATGACCAGCTCGTCCTCCACCAGGAAGATCGTCAACACCGCTCTGGCCCCCAAACCGGTTGGACCATATAAGTAAGAAATTCGTTGCCAATTTCAAAAGAATTGATTAAATTTTCTTTAACGTTGCAGCCAGGCCATAGTTTTGGATAACACCGTGTACGTATCAGGATGTCTGGGCTTGGACAAAGACACCATGAAGTTGGTGTCGGGGGGAGTAGCTGCAGAGGCGAAGCAGGCCCTGAAGACACTGGGGCACGTGCTGGAAGCGTCAGGTTCGAATTTAAGCAACGTCGTTAAAACTACGGTTTTCTTAAATGATATAGGGGATTTTGCTGCCGTCAATGAAGTGTATAAAGAATGTAAGTTTTACTCCAATTAACAAAAAAAAAAATCTTTAGTTTTTACGCAAATAACTTGGCCTTGGTTTGTATAGGGTGATCCACGAATAATTTCTTTATATAAACAGGAAATGTCACAAATAACTTAACCATCATGTATGGGCGTATTTAAACGGCGGATTTTGTTGCCGTCTACGAAGTGTACCGAGTGATTTTTTAAAACAACTCTTGCCATGAAATCTGGAAGGCATATCTTAGTTTTTTTTAGGTTAGAATTGGTCTTTCATGTTTCACTTCTTTTGTTTTCTGTTCGGTCAATTATGGCTTATTGAAGCGTAACGCAAAAATTAATGCGACGAAAAGGAACAAAAAAAAAAAAACAAATGAAAGCCCGATTTGATCTTCAAAAGTTTGGCGGCGGAAATCGTAGATTTTTTTAAATTTCTTCTTGGTTCCTTTTTTTTGCTTTTGATTTTCAACCGTTCTCTGTTTCATCCACTTCTGTATTTCGTTGTTCGTAGAAACATCAATTGTGAAGCGAAAAAATCATGCGTCAAAAAGAAACAAAAAAAAAAAAAAAAAACAAAGGATAGGTTGATTTCACTTTCGAAAGCTTCGCTTCGGAAGTCGTCGATTTCTCATTACTTGTTCTCAAAATGAGAATCGACGATCTTCTTTTGTTTTCTGTTCGTCTAATTTTGCATTTCGTTGTTGTTTGTTGATGTGTCGATTGGAACGCGAAAAATTAATGCGACGAATAGAAACAAAAAAAGCAATGTAATGCAAAAGAAACAAAAACAAATGAAAGCTCGATTTGATTTTCAAAAGTTTCGCGGCGGAAATCTTAGATTTTTTAAATTTAAAAGAAAGGAAAAGAAACAAAAAAAAGGATGTAATGCAAACAAAAAAAAACAAATGAAAGATTGATTTGGTATTGGAGAGTTTCGCGCCGAAATTTTCATTTGTTTTCGGTTTCCTTTGATTTTCTATTGGAACGCGAAAAATTAGTGCGATGAAAAGAAACAAGAAAAGCAAAAAAAAAAACAAATGAAAAATTGATTTGATTTTCGAGAGCTTCGCGCCGAAATGTTCATTTGTTTTCGGTTTCCTTTGATTTTCTATTGGAACGCGAAAAATTAGTGCGATGAAAAGAAACAAGAAAAGCAAAAAAAAAACAAATGAAAAATTGATTTGACTTTCGAGAGCTTCGCGCCGAAATTCTCATTTGTTTTCGGCTTCTTTTGATTTTCAATCGCTCCCAGTCGAACGAGAATAGATGAGATGATCTTCTTTTGTTTTCTGTTCGTCCAATTATGGCTTACTGAAGTGTAACGCAAAAAATTAATACGGCGAAAAGGAACAAAAAAAAAACAGATGAAAGCTCGATTTGATTTTCAAAAGTTTTGCGGCGGAAATCTTAGATTTTTTAAATTTAAAAGAAAGGAAAAGAAACAAAAAAAGGATGTAATGCAAACAAAAAAAAAACAAATGAAAGATTGATTTGGTATTCGAGAGTTTCGCGCCGAAATTTTCATTTGTTTTCGGCTTCTTTTGATTTTCAATCGCTTCCTGTCGAACGAGAATAGATGATCCTCTTTTGTTTTCGGTTCGTCCAATTATGGCTTATTGAAGTGTAACGCAAAAAATTAATGCGACGAAAAGGAACAAAAAAAAAACAAATGAAAGATTGATTTGATAATTTTGCATTTCGTTGTTGTTTGTTGATGTGTCGATTCAAACGCGAAAAATTAGTGCGACGAAAACAAAGAATAAAAGCAATGTAATGCAAAAAAAAAACAAATGAAAGATTGATTTGATTTTCGAGAGCTTCGTGCCGAAATTTTCATTTGTTTTCGGTTTCTTTTGATTTTCTATTGGAAAGCGAAAAATTAGTGCGACGAAAAGAAACAAAAAAAAATCAATGTAATGCAAAAAAAAAAACAAATGAAAGATTGATTTGATTTTCAAATACTTCGCGCCGAAATTTTCATTTGTTTTTGATTCCTTTTGATTTTCTATTGGAACGCGAAAAATTAGTGCGACAAAAAGAAACACAAAAAAGCAATGTAATGCAAAAAAAAAACAAATGAAAGATTGATTTGATTTTCGAGAGCCTCGCGCCGAAATTTTCATTTGTTTTCGGTTTCTTTTCATTTTCAATCGTTCCCAGTCGCACGAGAATAGATGATCCTCTTTTGTTTTCTGTTCGTCTAATTATGGCTTATTGAAGTGCAACGCAAAAAATTAATGCGACGAAAAGGAACAAAAAAAAAACAAATGAAAGATTGATTTGGTTTTCATGATCTTCGCGCCGAAATTTTCATTTGTTTTCGGTTTCTTTTGATTTTCTATTGGAACGGGAAAAATTAGTGCGACGAAAAGAAGCAAAAAAAGCAATGTATTGCAGAAAAAAAACAAATGAAAGATTGATTTGATTTTCGAGAGCTTCGCGCCGAAATTTTCATTTGTTTTCGGTTTCTTTTGATTTTCAATCGTTCCCAGTCGAACGAGAATCCTCTTTTGTTTTCTGTTCGTCCAATTATGGCTTATTGAAGTGTAACGCAAAAAATTAATGCGATGAAAAGGAACAAAAAAAAACAAATGAAAGATCGATTTGATTTTCGAGAGCTTTGTGTCTGAAACCATCGATTTCTCATGTTTCCAATTTCTTTCTTGCTTACTGATGGTCTCTTGATATTCAATCGTTTTCAGTTCATCCAATTCTGTATTTCGTTGCCTGCAGAAGTGTCAATTTTAACGCGAAAATTAACGATATACAAAGAAATAAGAAAAAAGAATGTAATATTAAAAAATTTTCAAAAGCTTCGCGCCAGAAATAGTCGGTATTTCATTTGTTTTGGATTTCTTTTTTGCTTATTGAGGATGTTTTGAATTTCTGGCTTCTTTCTTTTCGATCTTTTGCACTTCATTTGTTCTAGACTTCTTTTTTGCTTATTGCGGATCTTTTGAGTTTCTATGTTCTTTTGTTTTCGGTCTTCTTTTGTTTTCTTTTCGTGCAATTTTGTATTTCGTTACAGAACAAATCGAAATTACAATAAATTAACAATCAACTTGAAAAAAAGAATTAATTGAAGCTTTCCAGAGATTCGAAACGATGAATGACCGTTTGGGGACCACTTGGATTTTCAGGACATTAAACACCACCCCATTTTTTTTTAAACGTGGATAATTGTTTTGTTTTTGTTTTTTTACAGTTTTCACGAAGGATTATCCCGCGCGCTCCTGTTTTCAAGTCGGGAAATTACCGCTCGGCGCCCTTGTGGAAATAGAAGCGATAGCAGCTGTGGGGCACGTCGAAACGACTTCCTCCTGAGGGCCCCCTTTTTAGATAGTGAATTTAATTCTTTATTGTTCCTTAATATTGCCAGCCAATAAAATTATTTCGAACGAGAGATTTGCACATTTTCTTGGTTTTATTTAAAACCGAAATTAAAGAAGTGAGAAAATTTATGAAATTAAAAAAAATATTGTTTTGTTTAATTATGTATTACAATTTTAACGGTGGGTATAAATAGTGCTTTATTCATTTATTTATTTAAATAATAATGTTTTTTTTTAGGCTTTTGCAATGGCGCCCGTCAAAGTTCTTATAAATTTGGAAACGATAGATCTTGACCAACCTGAAAAGTACCGCTGCCAAAGGCGGAGGGGCAGGGGGGAAGGGGGGCGCCGCCCGTTAAAAACGCGTGGTAATTAAATTATCACCGCCGAAAGCAAACAGGCCGAAATGTGATTGAACTCCGTAAGCCCAAAGTATTTATTTGAATTTTTTCAGCAATCCGTAGAAGATGCGTCCCGCTGCGATTGCCATCGTGTTAATTGTGAGTGTGTCCATCGACGCCAAAATTTACACAGATCTTGCAAATAGGATTATATATCGAGAAGGAAAATGTAAGCAAAAATATAGAATTTGATAATAATAATTAAAGTTCCCCCCAAAAATTTCTGGGGCTTTCCAATTTGTTTGTTACATTTTATTTTTTCGTTTTCAGTTTTTGGCATTGGTTTGGTTCGTTTCCAAAACGGCGTTTGCCCTTCACAGGATGGTTACGATGGTACTTGCTACACGAAACGGCAATGCTCAGATATTAACGGAAGCGCTTCGGGTACCTGCGCCAGCAACATTGGGGTTTGTTGTGTTGGTAAGATTGTCACTGTCACTATTACAAACAATTGAAAACAAAAAAAAATTCTTGAAATATTTAAATATACAGCATGTCCCAAAAAACAAATAAGTTTTTTTTTTCGTTGTAGTACAAGGAACATGTGGTGGTTCCTCATCCTACAACAACACGTACTTTTCTAACCCTGGCTACCCCGGTACGTACTCCGGAGGAATGTCTTGCACCTTTACCATCGTGCAGTGCAATAGCAACATATGTCAGGTATTTCCGAAATCCAAGCAACGCCTTGGAGTAAACCGCTGAACCAATGTGTGACTTCAGGTGAGGATAGACCTTTTGAACTTCATCTTGGCCCAGCCGAATGCGAACGGCCAATGCGTTTACGACTCCATGAGTATTGTTGGTGGAGGCGCCAACATTCCGACGCTTTGCGGCGAGAACAGCGGGCAACACTTGTACGTGGATTTCTACAACGGACAGGATATAAGGATCATCATTTCGACGAGCGGGGACCTCGCCTTGCAGAGGTCGTGGCAGCTGAAAATTAGCCAAATTGCTTGTGATTGTCCAACACTCGGTAAGTTACTTACAGGCAGCGTTTTCAAATCATTGCTCTAGTGCAGAGGTTTCCAAACTTTCTGGGGTTCCTGCCCAGTTCATAGGTTCCCAAACTTCTTGGGATCACCAGGACAAAATTTTTTTAACGCCTGTGAACCCGCTACCGTCCCCCCAGAAGGCTTCAGCGCCCACTGGGGGGAGGGGTGCCGCCTACTTTGGGAACCTACACTATAGCTACAGCGTTCTTAAAATATCTTCATATCTTTTTATTACATGACGTTAACAATATGGTTGAAGAAAGTTATCAAGTTTGCCACGGAATGGAAAAGAAAGAAGATCGTGTTCGCAGCAGAATGACCTATTACAGTTTTCTGTTTTATCGACATTTTGTGGATCATATATTTTTTTTAAGTAGCAGATTCCGAAACTATTTTGCAAATTACGAAAACCGTTTGGATACCGAAAGGGACGAAAATGTATCATTGCTGTGGTGCTGCCAACATCGTAAAGTAAATTTCTTGCAACAATCGTTTTATTTTTTAGCCCCATCTGGTTGTTTACAATACTACACCACCCCCACCGGAACCGTACGGAGCTTTAACTACGGCAAAACGACGAGCAGCGGTTACATAACCGATGGTCAGCCTGGTACCAGGGAGCTCGCCAATTTGAATTACGGAATATGCGTGGAACCTCTCCCGGGCTACTGCGGAATAACTTGGAGCCCCTCGTCGGGTGTCTACGGTGCTTACTCGTTCACCGTTTCCAATAGTACCACCGCCGCCACTGGTGCGATGACCGTGGGTACACCCGCAGCCGCTTTGAATGGAACCAACTGCACCACCGACTTCATCGTGGTGCCAAATCCGTACACCGGCGGAGTACCCACGAATACGGACAGGTTTTGCGGAAATTACTTGCCACCATTGACAAGTAAGCAGCCAATAAACAATCAGACTTTGGAGCGTTGCCATGGCTACGCAATGAATGCTCCGAAGTCTGCTAATAATAATAGTGCACTTGTAGTTTTCTTTTGCAGCATACTCGAAGCCTTTCGTGTTGACGGTGGTAGACAATGGTGACGATATTACCGACTCGGGAAACAGGGGGTTTTCCATATCGTACTCGGAAGTGAGATGTAATGCGTCGTCTTACGTGTACAAGTGAGAACACGTCAGGAGTGCGTTTTTGTATTTTCAATAAAAAAATGCGGAAGGACTTCTTTTTTTCTTGCGTTACTATTGGTTGTTGTAAGGAGTGCAGGGTTGTCAGTTTTTTTTTTTTTTGTATAGGCAATGTCGCCAACTAGTTCACAAAATTCGATTCGCAATAAAACAAGGCGAAAATAACCTTTCTATTAAAATACTTTTTGCATCTTGTAAGTTGGTCGCAGTCGCAGCAGGCAATAATAAATAACGCCTCCCCGATAAGTTCATAGAGAGCTTGGGGTTTGAAGAAAGACCGAGAAAGTAACTGTCTTATATATTTTAAGAAAGTGACTTTATTAAAAAAAAATCAAAAACCGCTGACACTACTACCGATCTCGGAGAGACTACGTCGAGACCATTCCATTCTGCATTCACGCGCTTCACCGATCAATAAGCGTTCGGCACGCGGCAACTGATGTAGCAATAAATCGTATTTTGATGCAACATTAGATTGTCATAATGCCACAAATGATGCTAAGGTGCAGGGGTTATTTCTTTATTTGTAATTATTGATACCATGTAGGTAAGGGGTAGAATGATTTGCTGACTTCAGCAGACAGGAGTGATAAAACCTCGAGTGGCGAGTAAAGCGGGGAGTCCGTGCCCGATTATCGTGGAAGAGAGTTACGTGGGGGGATCAGAGAAGAAAGCGGCCACCGAGGGTAAAGGGCTGATCCTGTCTGCTGAAGAGACGCAAGGAGGTGTTAGTTTAATAAAGGGTAAAACAGGTACGTGCTTTTTATTTACTTTGTCGCCCTTAAGGTACCTCTGCTGTTGCTCCCTCTGAGCAACCCCCCAGCGACCCTTCAAAAAGGGAGGGTCGTGACAATATTGAACGTTAATAAATAAAAGTTTAAGTATTTCTACGTTTCATTGCAATTTCGATTGGTGGCGAACCGCCACAAACAGGAAGGATTCATAATGCAAATGAGGAAAATAAAAGGTTCGCGGAAAATAAAAGAAAGTAGGCAACGGAAAAGAGTTCTACGTGAACAGATTCGTTGACGAATCCAAGTAGAAAGAAGTGGAAAGCAATCCAAAATTAAAAAAAATATTTATAGGAAGGATTCATAATCCAAATGAGAAAAAGAAAAGATTCGCGAATAAGAAGAAAGACAACGGAAAAGAAACCAAAATATGAATAAATTCCTTGATGATTCCAAGCAGAAAGAAACAATCCAAAATTTCTAAAATAATTTAAAAAACTAGCAACACCATCAGCAGCACCAGTGGCCCTGAGGAAGTTCTTCTGTAATGGAGAACGAAACGTCGGCAGTTGAAGCAGTCGTGACGCGGTTCCAACCGGAAGCCAAATCAATTAAAAGAATAAGAAAAATAAAAAATGTGAAAGTAAAGAAATAAAGAACAAAGAAGTGACAAGCGGAAAAAATCAAATGCAAATGACAAACCTAAAAGTCAAGGAAAAGTTAGAAAAGAAACAAAAAAGCAAATACCAAAAATGAAATGAAAAAATGCAAAGAGCAAATGAAAATGAAGTAACTAAAAATGAAAGTAAATTGAAAGGGAAAATAAATTTGAAAAAAATAATTCAAAAAGCAAAACACAAAGTAAACAAAGAAAGAAACGAGATAATTAAAAAACAAAAAAAAATCAAATGAAAAACTAAAGGGAAATGACAAACCAAATATAAAAGAAAAATAAAAAAATAACAAATGAAAAGTAAATACGAAAATAAAATGAAAAAGCAAATGAAAATAAAAACAAATTGATAGAGAAAACAAAATTGAAAAAAAAATCAAAATAGAAAGCAAGAAAAGATAGAAACGAGATAAGTAAAAAACGAACAAAAAATGAAAAAGAAAATCAAATGAAAGAGCAAAAAAAAAATGACAAAAACTAAGAGTAAAAAAATTTTAAAAAAATGAAATCAAAATATACTAAAAATAAAAGCAAATTGAGAGGAGAAACAAAATTGAAGAAAAGAAATCAACAACCAAAACTGAAAGCAAATAAAGAATGAAATGAGACAAGTGAGAAACAAACAAAAAATTAAAAAGAAAAAGAAAATCAAATGAAAGATCTAAGGGAAATGACAAGCTAAGAGTAAAGGAAAATTAGAGAGAAAAGAACAAATGAAAAGCAAAAAGCAAAAAAAAAGTTAAAATGAGAAAATAAAATTAAAGGCCAAAGGCAAAAGAAAAGCTCAATAGAAAGGGAAATAAAAAAAAACAAAAGAATAAAAGCAAATTGAAAGGGGAGGCAAAATTGAAGAAAAGAAATGAAGAAGAACCAAAATTGAAAGCAAATAAAGAATGAAATGAGACAAGCGAGAAACAAACAAAAAATTAAAAAGAAAAGGAAAATGAAATGAAAGGCCAAAGAGAAATGACAAGCTAAGAGTAAAGGGAAAATTAGAAAGAAAAAACAAATGAAAAGCAAAAAGCAAACACGAAAACCATGGAAAAAAATAAAACGAGAAAATCAAATTACAGACCAAAGGCAAAAGAAAAGCCCAATAGGAAGGAAAATTAAAAAAAAACAGAAGAATAAAAGCAAATTGAAAGGGGAAGCAAAATTGAAGAAAAGAAATCAACAACCAAAACTGAAAGCAAATAAAGAATGAAATGAGGCAAGTGAAAGACAAACAAAAAATAAAATGAAAAAGAAAATCAAACGAAACACCAAAGGGAAATGACAAGCTAAGTGTAAAGGAAAAATTAGAAAGAAAAAAACAAATGAAAAGCAAAAAGCAAATACGAAAACCATGAAAAAAGGTAAAACGAGAAAATCAAATTAAAGACCAAAGCCAAAAGAAAAGCTCAATAGAAAGGAAAATTTAAAAAAAAATGAAAAAGAAAATCAAATGAAAGATCAAAGGGAAAAGGTAAGCTAAGAGTAAAGGAAAAACAAAAGAATAAAAGCAAATTGAAAGGGGAAACAAAATTGAAGAAAAGAAATCAAACTGAAAGCAAATAAACTTTGAAATGAGGCAAGTGAAAAACAAACAAAAATTAAAATGAAAGACCAAAGGGAAATGACAAACCAAAAGTAAAAAAAAATAGAAAAAAAAACAAATGAAAAGAAAATACGAAAAATAAAATGAAAAAGCAAATTGATAGAGAAAACAAAATTGAAAAAAAATTCAAAATAGAAAGCAAGACAAGATAGAAACGAGATAAGTAAAAAAAGAAAAAAAGAAAAAGAAAATCAAATGAAAGAGCAAAAGCAAATTGAGAGGGGAAACAAAATTAAAGAAAAGAAATCAAGTACCAAAACTGGAAGCAATGAGGCAAGTGAAAAACAAACAAAAAATTAAAATGAAAAAGAAAATCAAATGAAAGACCAAAGGGAAATGACAAGCTAAGAGTAAAGGAAAAATTAGAAAGAAAAAAACAAATGAAAAGCAAAAAGCAAATACGAAAACCATGAAAAAAAAAGTAAAACGAGAAAATCAAATTTCCGTCACTTCAAACCAGTGTCGCCAACATGTAAAATTGAAAAATCCCTTTAGATAAAAATGAGGAACCTAATCTTAGCCTTAAAGAGGGTAGACATCACAGGCCAAATTGAAATGGAAAACTGTAAAAATAACGGGCATTTTCCGTCCTCCCTTATTTTTTACGATACTTAGAAATTAGGAGAGACTTTTAACGTCTCTGTTTAAAAAAAGCCATCACCTGTTGAAGTACGTTGCCAAAAAACAAAATTCCCAGATTTATTTTGGTTGGTACTCCGTGTATTTTATGCGCGACAAAATTAAAAATGTCACATTAACACTACTTTTGCCTAAAATCTTACGTGCCTCGAAAACGTAGAAATCTTTTTGGATTCAGAGTTAAAATTTTCTTCCCCCTAAATTTGTCATTAGCAAGTACCACGCGATCATTTAAATTTATAATTGAAGTGGGCTTATGAAAGAGGTAAATTTTGAAGTACTACACAATGAAGGGTTGTGATAATTTCAATTTTGAATCAAGACAGTTGGCAACACCGATTGAAAAAATTTATGTTGGCAGTCCCGGACGTGTCAGTCGAGATCGGTTTATTATTGCTAACCTCTGCGAGCTTCGTGTGCATAGTGCAATTAAAGCAAAATGCAGTTACTCGTTGTTCTTAACACCGTGAGTGCCTATTTATTAATTTTAAGGAAGACCAAGTGTGGACGTTTCGATTTAAAAGCGGTGGTGGTGGTGGTGGCTTCGTTGCTTCGTTCACTAGTGAAATCAATTACTAGTGCATTTAATAAACGAACGCGTTCGCTCTGTATCGTTTAATAAAATTTGTGGAGCAGTTCAGAGAAAGCTCGTAAGTGTTGTGGCGGCAGAAGCCGAAGACATTCAAGATTCTAACCTCAACAATAGTCGAACGAATTTGAAGTCGGTGCAGTGGAGGTAAGTGTTAGTTAAAATTATTAACAATCTCGTAGAATGTCATTCAAATACGTAGCCAAAGTTTTTTGAAGTTCTGCACTAACTTCACTTCACCGTGAGAGTAACTTAACCTCAAAAAATGAAACGTCTATTTTTTAATAACAATAATAATACCAAGTAAATTGCAATTGATTAAAAACAATCAGGCCTCCTATTTTGCAGTTGCTTGTTAGTTCCAAAATCGATTTGCATCTCTTTTCTAGTTACTTTTTTTTTGGAATTTTGGCACTGCATCCAACATGTTATTAATGATAACCTCCAAATTGTATTTTTTTTTCCTGTGTATTTAATTGATCGAGAACGTTGGCAATTATACTATACCGTACAAACCAAACTGTCAGATGTCAACAACGGTAATTAACTTATGTTTTGTTTTCTTACAAGTGGTAACACTGAGAAAAGGGAAGTCCCCGCAGTGTTATCAACCTCTAATGTAGATTATATGTTACCCTGAAGACATTACGTCTACCAATCACGACGCATATACCGGGTGACAATCACAATTAACGTTAAAAAAAAAAAAAACCAAATGACATTCGACTAATTGAAGGGTCCGATACAAGAAGTGAATTTTTCATTTTTTTTTAGGAGAACACGGTTAATAATATAGACATGCTTTTTGAACAATTAAATTGGGCATCCTGTATAATATACGAATGCGCTCCACAATTTCTCAAACTTTTTATTAAAACGACCCCTGCGTATGTTTTTAAAATTATCGATTGCGTTATTCAACAACGCCATCTGTTGAAACTTGCCGGTAGTCTTCTTTTGATTTGTTTCTGTGGGGGTGATTCACTGGTTTTTGACAAAAGTCACATTGATTTGAGTTTCGACCGACAATCATTTCTGAACAGTGACAAGAAAAGATTGCGTGATGCGTTGTCATTGGACATTCAACAGTGCCATCTGTCGAAAGATGTCAAAAGTTTTTTTTTTTTTTCGTTTGTTTTAATACTGAATTGTTCTGTAAAATCGATAGTCTTTTGTTTTTATTGATTTTTAAACGTTAATAAATTGAAAATTTTTTTTTTGTTATCATTTTTTAATTGGACTATTTTTGAATTTTTATTATTTCGTTTTCATTGTTTCCTCACTGTTCTTCTCAAATCATTTAAAAGAAAATTATCATGATCTATGAAAAAACCGATCGTCTTTTGTTTCCGTTTTCTTTAACTTTATGTATGTCTTATGACTTTTCTTTTTTTTTTTAAATTTATTTTTTTTTAATTTGTAGCCCACCCAATTTTGAGCTAATTTTAGATTCGTAAAAAAATAACTACTTTTGGTTCATTCCGCGGCAAGCGCCGCTGCGTCGCTATTGAAGCGACAAATTGCTACGATTGTGCAACACTGATTGTTACCAACAGAGTGCAATGACAGCCAGCGGATTGACCAATTCATCGCGTACGTTCAAACTCCATGGCCTGCCAAGAATGGAATTTGAAAGAAGCGCATTTTTATCAAATTCATTATACGGGGTCTTCAGAATAGATTGTACCCCACGTGACCAAACTGTGTCGTTACGTTAAGCAATTACAATACAAACGATTGGCAGGACTGCAGCACCACTAAATTCAGGTATTAATTTTTTTAATTAATTTTTATTATTGTATGTTATATGTTACAAATTTGTAGCAATAAATATTATTTTAATTGCATTCTTTACATCAATCTTTTACTGTTTTTGTGTTGTTGGTAAGATTGTGCGAATACTGACACGTTCCTTTTCTCATTTGTCTGAGTTCCTAAATCTGTAATTTTGTTTTGTTTTATTAATAACAAATTTGGTTTCATATATAGGGTGTGCCACTTGAAATAAAAAAGTCGTATCCGTTACCACTGTTTTGATTCACCCTGTATAAATGAAAATAATTTTATGTTCTAAAGTTAAAAAAAGAATTGCGCTGAAGCCTGTTTTGTATCTTCAGTAGTTATCGAGATATTTGTCCGAGAACGCACTATTGGTACAACCTGTACATGCAAGCACGTGTGCATACATACTGGCGATAAGCCACCCAGTTGTGGTCTTACCGGCAATAAATGCCATCGACCCAAGAATTTGAAGTAACACATGTTAACATACGCCAGTAAGACGTCAATAGCACTTGTTAACACATGCCGGAGAAAAGCCGTGAGCTTTGCGATTATAAAGTTGCCCTTGCGGGTACATGTGTCGACACATACCGGCGAAAACTCGATGAAAAACTAGTTTAAGCGGAACATTTCGTTACTTTAATAAATGAAAAACCAATACAATTTTGTTTTTGTAGTTTCCGTACCTTTACTTATCAAATATCATAATTATTATGATCTCTCGTATATGTATTTCAAACTGTAGTAAATATAAAACAAACCACCATCGCCAAGAACATTATATTTTTTTTGCTCATACGTACAGACTCGCTTAGCGGGGAAGTATCTACGTCACTCGCTGCGGCTGCGACCGACTTGTTTCTCTCGTTTTGTTTGCCTTGTAAATTGGGATTCGTACGACTGTATATTAGATTACTAAAATCGATTTTCTTTCAGATATCGATGGATTTCTAACTTTAAAATTGAGAATCAAAAAACGCACATCGACGAAAGACCGTTCGCCTGTAAAGTCTGCGGCTACAAATTCCGAGAATTAGGAAAATTGAAGCGACACACGCTGACACATGCTGGCGACAAGCCGTTCAGTTGCGACCATTGCGAGTATAAATGTGCCCAAGACAGATACTTGAAGAAACACATGTTAACACACACCGGCGGCAAGAAACCGTTCAGCTGCGATTTTTGCGATTATCAATGTCGAGAACCTGGAAAGTTGAAACGGCACAGCTTAACGCACACCGGCGAGAAACCATTCACTTGCGACGTATGCAATTACAAATGCCGGCAGCTCGCAAACTTAAAGCAGCACCGATTAACGCACATCAAAGCCGAGAAGCCCTTCAGCTGTGAACTCTGCGATTTCAGGTCACGGCTGGTCGGCAATTTGAAGAAGCACATGTTGACACACGATGGCGATAGACCGTTCGCATGTGAGACTTGCAATTACCGATGCCGAAAAGCCGGTAATTTGAAGCAGCACTTGTTGACGCATACCGGCGAGAAGCCGTTCAAATGTAAGTCGTGTGATTACAAATGCGCGCAAGCCGGAAACTTGAAAAAGCACATGCTAACGCACATCGACCACGCGAAGCCTTTCGCTTGCGAGCTTTGCGATTACAGAAGTCGAGAGTCGGGAAATTTCAAGCGGCACATGTTAAAACACACCGGCGAAAAACCGTACAAGTGTAATAGGTGCAAGTACGAGTGCTCTCGAAGCGAACGTTTAAACGCACATCTCTTGATGCACACCGATGAAAGGCCGTTCAAGTGCGACCGTTGTCAATATGCGACCAGAACATCTGCTTTATTAAAACAGCACCGGCGAGTGCATTCTGATGAAAAGCCGTTCAAGTGTGGCGAATGCAACTATGCAACTAAATTGCGGGAAAGTTTAAAGAGGCATATGTGGACGCATAAGAAACCGCTCAGGTGTATTATTTGTGGATACACGTGCAGCTTATCCAGCGATTTGAAGACACACATGTCGACACACACCAGCGAAAATCCTTCCTGATTATATACTTTGATCTTGAAATTTCATTAAAACAAAAATAAATGTTGTAAACAATTGCTTTGTTGTTTTTTTGTTCTTCGTATTTGGATTGATGAGGTTTTTTTGTGCGAGTGGAGAGTAGTTTTGATATTGCAATTTTATTTGGTATCGTGTTCATAAGAGAATTGTTTTCTTCTTCCGCCCGGTAGGTATATTTGCTGGTTATTCAAGAATTGCCGCCCGTAGCGGCTGCGACCGACTTACAGATGTTTACCTTCTCCTTCGGTATTGACTAATTAGCTGTGTAATTGTGAGGTTATGTTCTGCTACGAACTTGTTTAAAAAAGTTTTTTATTAAAACTAGTTTTATTTCAGACAGTCGCTTTCTACATCTTGTGTTGCGGACAAAAAACACCTAGCGACACCTACTGGTGAAATACTTTGCGGTCATAAATGCTGCCGTCTCGCAGATTTGAAACGGCACGTGTCAGCGCACTCTATCGCCAAGGAAACGTCCAGCTGTGGCATTTGCGATTACGAATGCCAAAATCTCGCAAGTCTAAAATGGCATAGGTTGACACACACCGGCGGGAAGACGTTCAGTTGTGACTTGTGCAAGTACAAGTGCAAAAACCTGTCGAATTTCAAGCGGCATAGGTTAACACACACCAGTGAGAAGCCGTTCAGTTGTGACCTATGCGATTACAAGTGCCGAAATTCGCGAACTTTGAAACGACACGTTTTAATACACACCGACGAAAAACCGTTTGCATGTGGTCTTTGTGATTACAAAAGTCGAAGGCAAAGAATATTGAAACAGCACATGTTGACGCACACGGGCGAGAAGCCGTATGAATGCGATGATTGCGATTACAAATGTCGGCAACGGACCAGATTGAAAGAGCACAAGTTGACGCACAGCGGTATGCGGTTCAGTTGTCACCTTTGCGATTACAACTGTCACTACCCCGCATATTTCAAGCGGCATATGTTGACGCACAACGAGAAAGTGTTCAGTTGCGAAGTGTGCGGTTACAGTAGCGGCGATCCCGGTAAGTTGAAGCAGCACAAGTTAATACACACCGGCGAGAAGCGGTTCAGCTGTGACTTGTGCGGCTACAAATGCCGACAACCGGGAAAGTTGAAACTGCACGGCTTAATTCACACCGACTATAAGCCGTTCAGTTGTGACCTTTGCGATTATAGGTGCAGAGAAAGCGCAGCTTTGAGAAAGCACATGTTACTACACACCGGCGATAAGCCGTTTAGCTGTGATCTTTGCGATTACAAAGGACGACAAGCCAGGCTTTTGAAGCAGCATATACTGAAACATCATCCAGATGATGACATTTGAAATTGTAAGAGATAGTAACAATTGTATAAATAAATTTATATTTTAAGTTGTTTGATATTTATGAATAAGATTAAAAAACTAAGTACGTCGACTTGCTTTTGTTTTACGTTTTTTATTCGTTGCCTCTATATAATTTAATACCGAGCTGAATTTATATTTTATTCATTTTATTTTTAATATCTTGTTTCAGGTCCAAAAAGGCATTCAAATCGGAAATTCCGAGCGGAAAGACTTTCGAATGCCGCATTTGCGCCACTTACAAATGCCGAGAACTGCGATACCTAAAAAGGCACTTGTTAACGCACACCGACGAAAAGCCCTTCGGTTGCGAATTTTGCGAATACAGATCTCGGCAGGTCGGAACCTTGAAGCGCCACATGTTGACGCACACCGACAAGAAGCCGTTCAGCTGTAAACTATGCGATCACAAATGCCGGCGACTCGCTCATTTAAAAAAGCACATGTCGTCGCACGCCGCCGAGAAATCGTACAGTTGCATGCAATGCGATTACACGTGCCGAGAAGCTAGAAAATTAAAGCAGCACATGTTAACGCACACCGATGGGGAGCTGTTCAGTTGTGACTTGTGCGATTATAAAAGCCAAAAGCTTGGGTACTTGAAACGGCACGAGGTCACACACAAGGACGTAAAGTTGTTGACGTGCGAACATTGCGGATATAGAACTCGGCACAGCGGTTCGTTGAAACGACACTTGTTGATACATACCGGCGAGAAACCGTTCAGTTGTGAACTTTGCGGTTATAAATGTCGATTGGCCAGTGGAGTGAAGACGCACATGACAACACATCGACACTCCGACACTGCACGATACATACTTGGAAAATAGCATGAAACTGTTCCCAAATAAATAAATAAATAAAAACAATTGTTTATTAATTTTTAATTTTGCTTAAAACTTCTTTTTCTTAAAACCAAAACAGTACTATACCTTTTTTTTAAATTTCAGATGCCAGCTGACTTTTGAATCTGAACCTGAGGAGGACAAAAGCATAAACAAATGCCGCATATGCGATTTTCAATTGTCATCTCGGAGAGGTTTAAGAAATCACGTGCTCATACATACCGGCGAGAAACCGTACAGTTGTAACCTTTGCGATTACACGAGCCGACTGCGTCGCCAGATGAAACAGCACATGGTGAAACACACCGATAAAAATCCGTTCAGGTGTGCCATTTGCGATTACAAGTGCAAAACAAGCGAGCTTTTGAAACGCCACATGTTAACGCACGGCAACGTGAAGCAATTCGGTTGTGACTTGTGCGATTACGAATGTCGACAAGTAGGGAGTCTGAACCGGCATAGGTTAAAACACGCCGGCGAGAAGCCGTTAAGTTGTGGTGTCTGCAATTACCAGTGCCGATCTGCCCGAGATATGAAGAAACACAAGTTAGAACATCGCCAGTTGTTCGCTTGTACTGTTTGCGAATACAAAACCCGACGTGCGAAAACATTGAAGCTGCACATGTCTGTGCACACCGGTGAGAAGCCGTTGTCGTGTGAAATTTGCGATTACAAATGCCGAGAAGGCTCTAGATTGAAACGACACATGTACAGGCACACTGGTAAACCGTTCTCGTGTGGGGTTTGCGGTCGCAAATGCCGAAAAATCCAAGAATTGAAACTACACATGTTAAGACACAACGGCGAGAAGCTGTTCGGTTGCAATTTTTGCAATTATAAGTGTCGATACGCCACGGTTTTACAACGACACAGATTGAAACAACATCCTGGCGAGGTGCGTTGTAAGCGCTGCGATTACAAAACCCGGACGCCTGCGTATTTGAAACAACACATGGTCACCCACACCGACGAGAAACCTTCCAATTTATTGTAAGACGAAGCTGCGCCTTGGAATATTTTGTTTTTGAAGTCGGTGTTGTTATTCATTTATACAGGGTGACGCGTCACTTTATAAACGTAACCGAAACAATCGAACGACGGTGTCAAATGGGTCCACGAAATTATAATCCTTGATACCCAAGGTAGAGATCATTTGCTTCCTTCTTAACAATAAGAAAATTATTTAAAAATATGTAAAATGACCTGTCACCTTGTATAAATTTTATACAGGGTGACGCGCGACTTTATAAACGTAACCGAAACAATCGAATGACGGTGTCAAATGAGTCCACGAAATTATGATCCTTGATACCCAAGGTAGAGATCCTTTGCTTCCTTCCTAACAAGAAAATTATTTAAAAAATGTAAAGTGACGCGCCACCCTGTATAAGTTTTCTACAGGGTGACGCGCGACTTTATAAACGTAACCGAAACAATCGAATGACGGTGTCAAATGAGTCCACGAAATTATAATCCTTGATACCCAAGGTAGAGATCCTTTGTTTCCTTCTTAACAATAAGAAAATTATTTAAAAATATGTAAAGTCACGCGTCACCCTGTATAAATTTTATACAGGGTGACCCGCGACTATATGTACAATAAAATATTATAAGGCAGGTCGAGTGTAATATCCAATGAATTTTCAGATGTATTAGTGAAACAATTCTAACGGCAAGACCTTGAAAAATAAAAATCAATGTTAATATTTGTTGCGTGTCGTTATTTTTTTTTGTCCCCGATCGCGTAAAATTTAAGCAAAATTAAAACTAGTTTTTTTTTGTTTTCCAGATGTAGGAGAACGTCTGAATCTGAAATTGTGAGAGAAACAAAACGCGGATGTCGTATGTGCGGTTCTAATTTCAAATGTCGCAAGCACAGCAGCGGGCACGTGCTGCTACATACCTCCGAGAAGCCATCCAGCTGCAATTTTTGCGGCTTCAAAACCAAACGTCTTGACAACTTGAAGCGGCACATATTAATACACATCGGCGAGAAGCTGTTCGCTTGTGACTTGTGCGATTACAAGTGCCGCGATTCCACGCTTTTTAAATGGCACGGACTAACGCACAACGCAGGCAGACAACTGTACAGTTGCAATCTTTGCGATTACAAATGCCGGCTGACCGGAAAGTTCAAGCAGCACATGTTGGTACACACCGGCGAGAAGCCGTACAGTTGTAACCTTTGCGACTACAAAACTCGACAGTCGGGGAATCTGAAGCAGCACATGCTCACGCACACCAACGAGAAGCCGTTCGCTTGTGAATTCTGCGATTACAAGAGCGGGCTGCTGGGTAAGTTGAACCGGCACATGAAAACACACACCGGCGTAAAACCGTTCGGCTGTGAACTTTGCGATTACAAGTGCCGACTGCCCGGGATGTTCAAGCGGCACATGTTAACGCACGGCAATCAGAAATTGTTCAGTTGTGTTTCTTGCGATTTCACGTCGCAACGAGCTGGAACCTTGAAGCGACACATGTTGACACATGCCGTCGAGAAGACGTTCAAATGTGACATCTGCGGGTACGAATGCCAATTGGAGGCGGAGTTGAAACTACACGTGTTAACACATCCTGACGAGAAGAGATTCAGTTGTGATATTTGCGGGTACAAGTGTCAATTAGAGGCAGAGCTGAAACTGCACGTGTTAACACATCCTGGCGAGAAGACATTCAGTTGTGATATTTGCAGGTACGAATGCCAATCAGAGGTGGCGTTCAAGCGGCATATGTTACGACATCCTGGCGAGAAGCGGCACGCTTGTAAATTTTGTGAATATAGAACTCGACACTCCAGTACATTGAAACGACATGTGCTAATACACACCGGCGAGAAACCGTTCAGTTGTGAGCTTTGCGATTATAAATGCCGACAAGCCAGCCAATTGAAAACGCACGTGACGACACATCGGCAACCAGATGCCGCACAGTACATACTTGGAGAGTAGTTTTAAGTGCATGAAATTGATTTTCGTTCCTCATATGTTGCAAGAAAAATTAAATCATTTCTGTTTATCAATTTTTAGCTTGTAGGTGTAACTTGTTTGTTCTTTCTTATGAGGGTGTAACCATGGTTTGTTATTACCTGGTGAGTAGGCCACCAGCAATACAAAAATGAGCGCGAAATTTAAACGGTTTCTTCTAGAACGAAGCTGCGCGTTTTTCGTTTGTTCGTGAACTCAGTGTGTTGTTCAGAAACCAGTCGGAAAACTGAATAAAGGATCAAAGACCGCTCTACAGTTCGCAATTCTCATTGCGACAATAATAATAATTGTAGCAATAAAAAAATTGAGCAATTTGCAATAAAAAAAATCGAGCAATTTTTATTGCCGCGCACTTTACAAGGAATAAAAAAAACAAATGACATTTTTTTTAGGGATGTCCACGTGATTTGAATGTTATAAAAAAAAACTGACAGTCGTAAGGACGAACGCAAAGAGCCGTATTTTTCTAAGTTTTAAAAAATCACATAGGGCTCGGTGCTGATTTTTTTAATTTAAAAAAATAAGAAAAACACTTTAAGTCGTTCGACATTTTTTAAATTTTAGTGAAAATGCGTTTTCAAATTAATTAAAAGTGAGGGGCGAACGCTACAGGGCCGCACTTTTTTAAAAGTTTTAAAATTCTAAAATAGCTAACGGGACGTTTTCGAATTTATTGAAAAAGAGTGAAAATCGTAAGGGTGAATCACTAGGGCTCGGCGCTATGATTTTGTTTATTTTAAAAAGTAAAGTGAGTCGTTCGACATTTTTTTAAAAATTTTATTGAAAATGCGTTTTCAAATTAATTAAAAGCGAAAAGTCGTAAGGGCGAACGCCCCGGGTAGCTGTATTTTAAAATTTTTTAAGTATTAAAAAAAGGGTGTCTTCAAATTTATTCAAAAAAAAAATGTAAAAATGGCAAGGGCAACACGTACAGGGTGTTTCGATTTTTTAAAGATTCTGGAAAAAGTCGTCCGGCACACTTGCTTTTTGTTGAAACTGTTCTGCCTCCACATAGGGCTCGGCGCTTTGATTTTTTTTTATTTAAAAAAATAAAAATAAAACACTTCTTAAGTAAGTCGTTCGACATTTCTTGAATTTTAGTGAAAATGCGTTTTTGGAGTGAGCGTTTCACTCATACTTATCTGACACGGGTGTTTCGTGTACCTCCTCCTTGAGTGGGTGTCTCACTCATACTTACCTGACACGGGCGTTTCGTGTACATGTTCCTGAGTGGGTGTTTCACTCATACTTATCTAACACGGGTGTTTCGTGTACCTCGTCCATGAGTGGGTGTCTCACTCATACTTTGCGACGTCCTGCTCAAAGAAAAATAAATAAATAAATTAAACCTCCTTGTAACTAAAAGATCAGCACCAAGCATATCCCGTAGCCCAATTTCGGAGAGTGGGAGCGGGTCTTCAACAAGCAATATAAAATTTGGGCGCCACGTATTTTAAACGCTTCAGATATGGTGATCAAGACCTCGAAAGTAAAATACGAAATCACAAAGTACGTTACCGGGAAGTGAAAAGCAATACCCGTAGTTATCAATATCTTTGGGATTTTGGGTAACAAAATTATAATTTTTTTTTTCAAACGTATAATAATAATAATAATAAAGACAAGGTCTCCGAATTCCGGAGAAAATTATATATTTAAATCTTCAATTCTAAATTTAGGTATTTAGAAAAATTAAACTCCACAATAAAATTTACCACGGTACCAAGCTTGATATGCGGCTTACAAAATGTAAACATACATCGCAATTTGTAAATCTTCTAGTAATGAAAATAGATTAAACAATGTTAACTGTACGAAAAAAAAGAAATAATAAGAAAAATAATTCTGACAATTAAACTTCAATTGTGGTAATTAAAATTAATTAACATAATAATAGAAATGAAAAATCAAGTAAATAATTTTCGTAATTAAGAAAAATAAATGTTCGCTGATAAACCAATAATTTGTTCAGTTCATAAACTCACTCAGAGTACCGCTTGCGCCTCCACCTTAGCGCAGCCTCCCCAGTCCAGAGTACGTTTTCCTTCGACCAAATTTGTACGGGGAAACAAAATTCCGTCCCGCTCTACCTCTTTCAGAACTGGTCCACTCGAACTCAAACTGATAAGATGGCGGATGTTGCCCCAAATTTCCAACAGGAAATTAAAACCACTAAAAAAACAATAACTTAAACTACCACGTGCCCCAATTTAGAGATAGGGGAAAATACCCCCTGAACACAACCCCAAAGAAAAAAAAAAAAAACAACGAAGTAAAGATACCTGTAGATTCTAAATTAAAGAAAACAAAATATTGTTAAATACCTATTTTACAAAAGAAAAGACTAATTGAATTTTTACTTACGTTTCGAAATTTCAGAAACTGGTCTAGCAAAACGTAGAAAACGTAACGATAGTTGCAATGCGAAAACCACAAAGAAAACGTGGTCCGCATGGTCGATTTCAATCCTCCAAACAGGAGTAAAAATTTCCTTCTTCCTTTACGCCTTGGGCTTACACGTCCACTAAGGAAATTTCTTAAATGCCAAAGAGGGTGAAAAATATTGAAAATTCCAATAGTTCAGCCAAGAAATGAACAATACCCTCGAGCAAACATCAATCGACTGCCGCAAGCTAACGTTATCTTATCACACCCAAGAACCTGTTTGTCTTCGTACTAATGAGCGTGAATAATTTCGCGCAAGAATTCAAAATTATAATCGAAATTCTTAGGAAAGAGAATCCTACTTACGAAAATAAACTGCCCCGAATTTTAACCCGTAACAACTTACCTGACACGGGTGTTACATGTACCTCGTCCTTGAGTGGGTGTCTCACTCATACCGACCAAATACGGACGTTTCACTCGTACCTCGTCCTTGAGTGGGTGTTTCACTCATACTTACCTGACACGGATGTTTCGTGTATCTCGTCACTGAGTGGGTGTCTCACTTACTACCACTAGAAGATCCGATTCCTGGAGCCCGAACCGTAACGTTTGCACAACACTCGACGAGAGAAAGATGACCTCTTACTAATTTTTAAAAATAAAAAAACGAGCGTCTTTTGACATTTATTAAAAAAATGAAAAAATAGAAAAAATCGCAAGGGCAACAGGTACGGGGGGTGCTTTTTTTAATTTTTAAAAATTCTGAAAAACGACACTTCAAATAAGTCATCCGGCAAATTTTTTAAAAGTTTTAAGAAATCACATAGGGCTCGGCGCTGATTTTTTTTAATTTAAAAATTAAAAAAACACTAAGTCGTTCTACATTTTTTAAATTTTAGTAAAAATGCATTTTCAAATTAATTAAAAGTGAGGGGGAACGCTACAGGGCCGCACTTTTTTAAATTTTAAAAAATCCAAAAATAAGTAACAGGACGTTTTCGAATTTATTGAAAAAGAGTGAAAATCGTAAGGGTGAATCATTAGGGTTCGGGGCCATGATTTTGTTTATTTTAAAAAGTAAAGTGAGTCGTTCGATATATTTTTTTTTATTTTAGTGAAAATTCGTTTTCGGGTTGAGCGTTTCATTCATACTTACCTGACACGGGTATTTCGTGTACCTCGTCTTTGAGTGGGTGTCTCACTCATATCGACCTAACACGGGCGTTTCGTGTTCCTGTTTCTGAGTGGGTGTTTCACTCATACTTATCTGATACGGGTATTTCACTCATACTTATCTGATACGGGTGTTTCACTCATACTTATCTGATACGGGTGTTTCGCGTACCTTGTCCTTGAGTGGGTGTCTCACTCATACTTACCTGACACGGATGTTTCGTGTATCTCGTCACTGAGTGGGTGTCTCACTTACTACCACCCAGTAAATCCGATTCCTGAAGCCCGAACCGTAACGTTTGCACAACACTCAACGAGAGAAAGATGACCCCTTACAAATTTTTAAAAATAAAAAAAAAATGAGCGTCTTTTGAAATTTATTAAAAATGTGAGAAAATAAAAAAAAAATCGCAAGGGCAATACGTATAGGGTGTTTTTTTTTAATTTTTAAAAATTCTGAAAAACGACACTTCAAATAAGTCATCCGGCAAATTTTTTTAAAGTTTTAAAAAATCACATAGAGCTCGGCGCTGAATTTTTAAAATAAAATTAAAAAAAAATAAAACACTAAGTCGTTCGACATTTTTTAAATTTTCGTGAAAATGCGTTTCAAATTCATTAAAAGGGAAAAGTCGTAAGGGTGAACGCTACAGGGCCGCACTTTTTTGAGTTTTAAAAATCCAAAAATAAGTAACAGGACGTTTTCGAATTTATTAAAAAAGAGTGAAAATCGTAAGGGTGAATCATTAGGGCTCGGCGCCATGATTTCGTTTATTTTAAAAAGTAAAGTGAGTCGTTCGATATTTTTTTTTATTTTAGTGAAAATGCGTTTTTGGGATGAGCGTTTCACTCATACTTAGCTGACACGGGTGTTTCGTGTACCTCGTCCTTGAGTGGGTGTCTCACTCATACCGACCTAACACGGGCGTTTCGTGTACCTGTTCCTGAGTGGGTGTTTCACTCGTACTTATCTGACACTGGTGTTTCGTGTACCTCGTCCTTGAGTGGGTGTCTCACTCATACTTACCTGACACGGATGTTTCGTGTACTTCGTCACTGAGTGGGTGTCTCACTTACTACCACCCAGTAGATCCGATTCCTGGAGCCCAAACTGTAACGTTTTTACAACATTCGACTAGAGAAAGATGACCCCTTACAAATTTTTAAAAATAAAAAAAAACGAGCGTCTTTTGAAATTTATTAAAAACGTGAGAAAATTAAAAAAAATCGCAAGGGCAATACGTATGGGGTGCTTTTTTTAATTTTTAAAAATTCTAAAAAACGACACTTCAAATAAGTCGTCCGGCAATTCTTGATTTTAGTGAAACTGTTCTGAAGCCTCTAGCGCGTTAAAAAAAAAATTAAAAAGGGCAAACAGAACAGAACGCCTCGATTTCCTTTTTTTTTAAGATAAAAAAAAAAACAATTTGTAAGAGCGAAATGCAAATTTTTAAAACTAGAAAAAAAAAAAATAGTTTTGAAATTAAAAAAAAATTTAAGTCGTAATGGCGAACAGCACAACGTTTTTTCAAATGTGAAAATCGCAAGGGCGAACCGCATAGGGTGCAAACCGTTTGACATTTTTTGGATTCTAGTGAAAATGTGTTTGCAAATTTATTAAAAATGAAAAGTCGTAGGGACACAGGGAGCTGTATTTTAAATTGTTTTTAAATCCAAAAAAAAAAGAAAAATGTAAAAATCACAAGGGCGACACGTAAAGGGTGATTTTTTAAACATTTTTTAAAAATTCTGGAAAAAGCAAGTGACACTTCAAATAAGACGTCTGGCATTTCTTGATTTTAATGAAACCGTTCTGAAGTCTTCAACGTGTTTTCAAATTTATAAAAAAATTGTAAGAAATTAATGTTTTAGCAGAAACAGTGAAATAAAAACGAAAAATTTATATGTTTTTGTTATTTACTTTAATTTTTCTCTCATTTTTTTAATCAAATTTATTAATGATTTAAGTGATTTTTAATTACTTCATCTTTTGATTTTTCATAATTTGATTCTTCTTATTTGTAGTTTATTTATTTCTCATTTGTTCCTTTTCATCAAACTTTGTATTTCATTGACTTTTTTACAGCTGTCTTTGAGTTTTCTATTTTTTTTTCGCTGGAAATCGTCGATTTTTCATCTGTTTTTTTTTTTAATCCGTGTTCTTTGCTCTTCACGAAAGCTTTGATGTTACGAAAACCAACAAATTACTGACATATGAAAATTATGTATCACCAGAAAAGTCCCAACAAATTTCGCAATCTAGTGAAGAATGCAAATGAACCGTTTCGCGGTACGACACTGGCGGTTACGTTGAATGAAAACTCGTGCATGTCACAGCTGTCTCTAGTAAATAAAATTAATTAACTAATTAAAATAATAACCCCAAAAAATTTCTCAGTGATGGATTGCAGGTAAAATGAAGCGTTTTACACTTTCGGAAGAAATCGATATGTTTAAGCGCTATTTTTTTTAACTTGAATTTGACCCATTGGGAAAAAGCGATTCCCCACCCCTGTTCTAGAGCACTCTCAATGTACCTACATACCTCCGTATTTTATTTAATGTATTTATTTGTATTGTATCTACGTATATCTATGTGTATTGTATTTTTTGACGATTGTAAGCAGTGTGATGATGAGAAGAATAAAGATGTGATGTTGTTTTAATATATTATTATGTAAAAGTTTCACAGCCGCTTCATCAGTGCATTCTTTAAAAAGTGTTACATTTCGTGAACCCAACCCAACCCAACCCTGTTTTTTCTTTTCTCTTTTTTTTGTAAAATATTAATATCGTCTTACCTTCCCCCTATTTTCTTTAAGGGCCTATATTTTTAAATCGATTATTTTTTATTTCAATTTATTACTATGTATAAATATGAAACAAAAACTGCAGCTTATTTCATTTCAGATGCAAACCGACCTCCAAATCTAAACTCCGGAAGAAAAGAAAAATCAACTGCCGCATATGCGATTCCAAATTTGTTTGCCAAAGCGAATTAAAAACTCACTTGTTCGCACATACCGGCGAGAAACCGATCAGTTGTAACCTCTGCGACTACAGATGCCGGAAGCGTCAGTACTTGAAAATGCACATGTTAACGCACAGCGCCGAGAAACCGTTCAAATGCGTCATCTGCGGCTACGAATGCAAAATGGCCTCGCGCTTGAAACACCACATGTCAATACACGACGACGAGAAGCCAATCGCTTGCGACCTTTGCGATTTCAAGTGTAAAACGGCGGAAAGATTGAAGTCGCACCTGTTAATGCACACCGGCGAGAAACCGATCAGCTGCGATCTATGCGATTACAAATGCCGACAGTTAACACTACTGAGACGGCACAAGCTAAAGCACACGGATGCCGAAAAGTCGTTGAGATGTGACGCTTGCGATTACAAGTGCCGACATCACGTAGACCTGAAGACACACAAGTTAACACATACCGACGAGAAACCTTTCAGTTGTAACCTCTGCGATTTTAAATCGCGACACATGGGCACTTTGAAATACCACAAGTCGACGCACACCGGCGAGAAGCCGTTCAGTTGCAATCTCTGCGATTACAAATGTAAGGGCGAAAGACAATTGAAGTCGCACATGTTAATACACACCGGCGAGAAGCCGCTCAGTTGTGATCGTTGCGATTACAAATGTCGACAATTCACGACAATGAAACGACACAAGTTGATACACACGGATCCCGAGAAGTCGTTGACTTGCGACGTCTGCGATTACAAGTGCCGTTATCACATAGACATGAAAAAGCACAAGTTGAAACATACCGACGGCGAGAAACGGTTCAGTTGTACCCTTTGCGATTATAAAAGCCGACTGGCCGGAAACCTGAAGCAGCACATGTTAGTACACAGTGACGAGAGGCCGTTCTCGTGTTCGGTTTGCGATTGGAAATTCCGACAAGCCAGCAAGTTGAAACGACACATGTTAAAACACACCGACGAGAAGCCGTACAGCTGCGATCTTTGCGATTACAAGGGTCGCGATGCCTCAATTTTGAGGCGGCACAGTTTAACACATAACGGCGGCGGCGAGAAACGCCTCACTTGTGACCTGTGCGATTACAAGACTCGGTTGCCCGGACATTTGAGACGGCATTTGTTAACGCACACCGACAAGAAACCCTTCGTTTGCGGCGTTTGCGACCACAGATCTCGAACGCGCGAGGATTTGAAACGTCACGTGTTAGTGCACACCGACGAGAAGCCGTTCAGTTGTGACCTTTGCGATTACAAAGGTCGAACGAACGGAAATTTGGTCGAGCACAGGGCAACGCACACCGGCGAGAAACCGTTCGTTTGTGGTATTTGCGATCGCCAATTTCGACAGCTCGCGAAGTTGAAACGACACGTGTCAGTACACAATAAGGAGAAGTGATCGCTGTTTCTACGAAGATAGAAGTGTAGGATATTTGAAAATGCACATGGGGGGTACATAATGTTAAAAATTTATGCTACCTAAGGATCTTGGGAAAGCACCAGGTGGTGGGTTAAGATTTTGGCACTGGGTTATGGATTCGTACATTAATTGGAGATTATAATTCGCATTGCGGTGGAGGTCAACGTAATTTTCGTTGTGATTAGATTAATGAGGGAATGGTGGTGGTGGTGGAGGCTACGTTCCTTTAATTCGCTTGTGACAGAGCAGTGTTGCCAACTGGGTTGTAAAAATTCCGCTACATCTCCCTCCAATCGAAGCTGCATTGACGTTGGCGCGTTGCGTACACCGCTATTCCAATTTCTGTCGATCGGAGGTGTGACGGAGGCAGAGTCGAGCCAAACTACATATTCAGGGGAGGCTGAATTGGCGAAACATTATTATCGATCCAGTATAAAAATATTTTCCCCTGTTATACATGGAATGATTCAGTAAAAGAACGACTTTTTGAGAAAGATTCAACATAACAATGACCTTAGTGGAACGATTCAGCATAAGAATGATCTGAAAACATATTTTTTTTGCTATAGAGGACGGTTCATAGAATTAATCAGCATAACAATGATCTTCATGGAACGATTCAGCACAAAATGACGTTCACGGGACGTTTCGGTGTAAAAATGACCTTGGTGGAACGATCCAGCGTAAGAATGACCTGAAAATATCATTCCTCTGTTATTCTAGGAATGATTCAACATAAGAATGACCTTAGTGGAACGATTCAGCATAAGAACGGCCTTAGTGGAACGACTCAGCATAAGAATGACTGGAAAGTATATTTATTGTGTTATAGAGGGCGATTAATATAACTAACCAGCATATAAATGGCGTTCATGGAACGATTCGGTGTAAAAGTAACCTTAGTGGAACGATCCAGCATAAGAAGTATCTGAAAATATATAGGAACGACGATCATGGAACGATTCAGCATAGGAATGACCTGAAAATATATTTCCAGTTGCTATAGAGGGCGACTCATAGTATTAATCAGCATAAAAGTGACGTTCATGGAACGATTCGGTGTAAAAATAACCTTGGTGGAACGATCCGGCACAAGAAATACCTGAATATATCTTTCCTCTGTTATGCAGGAAATGATTCAGTATAGGAATAACGATCATGGAACGACTCAGCATAGGATTGACCTCAAACTACTTCCCTATGCTTTAAAGGGCGATTCATGTATTGATTTAATATAACGAAAGCATAAGAAATACCTGAAAAATATAGGAATGACGATCATGGAACGATTCAGCATAGCAATGACCTGAAAATATATTTCCTGTGCTATATGGGGCGACTCATAGCATTAATCACCATAAAAATGGCCTTCATGGAACGATTTGGTGTAAAAACAACCTTGGTGGAACGATCCAGCACAAGAAATATCTGAAAATAACTTTCCTCTGTTGTTCTGGGAATGATTCAGCATAGAAATGACGACCATGGAACGATTCAGCATAGGTGCGACCTGAAAATATTTCCCTACATAAAAGTGACCTTGATGCAACGATTCAACCTAGAGACGATGATCCATTGAATGACTCAACATAAGAATGACCTGAAAATAGTTTACCTCTGTTGAATAAAGTATAGTTCAGCATAAAGATGACCTTGATGGAACGATTCAGCATAAGAATGATCTAAAAATATACTTCCTGTGTTATAGAGGGCGATTCATAGATTTAATCAGCATAGGAATGATCTTCATGGAACAATTCAGAATAAATATGACGTTTATGGAACGATTTGGTGTAAAATGACCTTGGTGGAACGATTCAGTACAAGAAGTACCTGAAAATAACTTTCCTCTGTTATACTGGGAATGTTTCAGCATAGCAATGACAATCGTGGAACGATTCAGCCTAGGAGTGACCTGAAAATATTTCCCTATGCTTTAGAGGGCGATTCATGTATTGATTTTACATAAAAGTGACTTTGATGCAACGATTTGACATAGAGGAGACGATCTATAAGAATGACCTGAAAATATATTTCCTATGTTAAAGAGGGCGGTTCATAGAATCAATCAGCATAAAAACGACCTTCTTAGAAAGATTCGGTGTAAAAATGACCTTGTTGTAACGATCCAGCGCAAGAAATACCTGAAACAAACATTCCTCTGTTGTTCTGGGAACGATTCAGCATAGGAATGACGATCATGGAACGATTCAGCATAGGAATGACCTGAAAATATTTCTCTATGCTTTACAGAGCGATTCATGTATTGATTTGACATAAAAATGAGTTCGATGCAACGATTTAACATAGAGGCGATGACCCACGAAATGACTCAGCATAAGAATGACCTGAAAATAGTTTCCTTCTGTTGCATAAACTATAGTTCAGCATAAGGTTGACCTTAATGGAACGACTTAGCATAAGAATGACCTGAAAATATACTTCCTATGTTATAGAGGACGGTTCATAGATTTAATCAGCATAGAAATGATCTTCATGGAACGATTCAGAATAAATATGACGTTCATGGAGCGATTCGGTGTAAATATGACCTTGGTGGAACGATCTAGCATAAGAAACACCTGAAAATATCTTTCCTCTGTTGTTCTGGAAACGATTCAGCATAGGAATGACGATCATGGAACGATTCGGCATAGGAGCGACCTGAAAATATTTCCCTATGCTTTAGAGGACGATTCATGTATTGATTTGACATAATAGTGACCTTGATGCAACGATTCAACATAGAGACGATGATCCATGGAACGATTCAGCATAAGAATGGCCTGAAAATATATTTCCTGTGCTATAGCGGACGTCTCATAGAATTACTCAGCATAAAAATGACGTTCATGGAACGATTTGGTATAAAAATGATCTTAGTGGAACGATCCAGCACAAAAAATACCCGAAAATATCTCTCCTCTGTTATTCTAGGAACGATTCAGCATAGGAATGACGATCAAGGAAAGATTCAGCATAGGAGTGACCTGAAAATATATTTCCTGTGTTATAGAGGGCGGTTCATAGAATTTATCAACATAGAAATGATCTTCATGGAACGATTCATCATAAAAATGACGTTCATGGAACGATTCGGTGTAAAAATGACCTTGGTGGAACGATCCAGCGCAAGAATTACCTGAAAACAACTTTCCTCTGTTGTTCTGGGAAAAATTTAGCATAGGAATGACGATCATGGAACGATTCAGCATAGGAGTGACCTGAAAATATTTCCCTATGCTTTAAAGGGCGATTCATGTATTGAATTGACATAAAAGTGACCTTGATGCAATGATTCGACATAGAGGCGATGATCCATAGAATGACTCAGTATAAGAATGACCTGAAAATATACTTCCCATGTTATAGAGGGCGGTTCATAGAATCAATCAGCATAAAAATGACCTTCATGGAACGATTTCGTGTAAAAATGACTTTGGTGGAACCATCCAGCATAAGAAATACCTGAAAATATCTCTCCTCTGTTATTATGGGAACGATTCAGCATAAGAATGGCGATCATGGAACGATTCAGCATAGGAGCGACCTGAAAATATTTCCCTACGCTTTAGAGGGCGATTCATGTATTGATTTAACATAAAAATGACCTTGATCCAACGATTCAACATAGAGACGATGATCCATGGAATGACCCAGCATAAGAACGACCTGAAGATCGTCTCTTTGTCAAGCTAACATGACTCTATTATTTAAGACAATGAATGACAATCATGGAACAATTTAGCCTTGGAGTGACCTGAAAATATTTCCCTATGCTTTACAGGGCGATTCTTGTATTGATTCAGCATAAAATGTAACCTTGATTAAATATAGAGACGATGACTCAACATAAGAATGACCTGAAAATATATTTCCTGTTATAGAGGACGATTTATAGAATTAATCAACATAAAAATGACTTTCGTGGAACGATTCATCATAAAAATGACGTTCATGGAACGATTCAGTGTAAAAATGACCTTAGGAAAGACGATCATGGAACGATTCAGCATAGAAGTGATCAAAAAATATTTCCCTATGCTTTAGAGGGCGATTCATGTATTGATTTGACATAAAAGTGACCTTGATGCAACGATTCAACATAGAGACGATGATCCATGGAACGATTCAGCATAAGAATGACCTGAAAATATATTTCCTGTGTTGTAGAGGGCGGTTCATAAAATTAATCAACATAAAAATGACCTTCGTGGAACGATTCATCATAAAATGGAACGATTCGGTGTAAAAATGACTTTGGTGGAACGATCTAACACAAGAAATACCCGAAAATATCTCTCCTCTGTTATTCTGGGAATGATTCAGCATAGGAATGACGATCTTGGAACGATTCAGCATAGGAGCGACCTGAAAATATTTCCCTATGCTTTAGAGGGCGATTCATGTATTGATTCAGCATAAGATATGACCTTGATCTAACGGTTCAACGTAGAGACGATGATCCATGGAATGACTCAGCACAAGAATGACCCGAAGATCGTCTAACACGACTCTATTATTTAAGACAAAAAATAAAATACTTTCCCCCTCTGTAGCTTTCTCCTTCCACTTCCACCGTCGCATAATAGTATTAATTTTTTTTTTCACATTGTCACGCTCTAATTTTACTTTCTCTTGCATGAAACTAAAATATTGTTCATTTCAGACGCATACTCACATCCGAATCTAAAACTGCGGACGAGAGACCATTCAAATGTCACATTTGCGGTTCCAACTTCCCACATAAACAAACTTTAAAAAAACATGTGCGCACACATACCGACGAGAAACCGTTCAGATGTGCCCTGTGCGATCACCAAACCCGAGAAGTCGGAGCGTTAAAGCGGCACATGTTGATACACAGCGGCGACAAGCCTTTCAGTTGTGATCTCTGTGATTTCAAGACGCGTGCGCGATACTCGTTGAAAACCCACGCGTTACTGCACACCAACGAGAAACCGCTCAAATGTGGCCTTTGCGATTACGAATGCCGGGCGAAAACGAACTGGACGAGGCACATATTGACCCACAAGGACGGCAAAACGAAGCCGTTCAGTTGTGAGCTTTGCGATTACAAATGTCGCGAATCGGGATATTTGAGGAAGCACATGTTAATACACACCGGCGAGAAGCCAATCAGTTGCGATCTCTGCGATTTCAAATGTAGACAGCGCGGAAGTTTGAAGCGGCACATGTTGAAACACACCGGCCAGAAACCCTACGGTTGCAATATTTGCGATTTTAAGTGTCGGAGCGCCGGAGATATTAAACAGCACAAGCTAAAACACACCCGCCAGGAGAAGCCGTTCAGTTGTAAGCATTGCGAGTTTAGGTGTCGGACAGCGGGAAATTTGAAACAGCACGTAGTGAGACACAACAGCGAGAAGCCGTTCTGCTGTGGACATTGCGACTATAGATGTCACCATCTCTCAAAGTTGAAGAGACACATGATAGTCCATACCGATGAGAAGCCGTTCAGTTGCAATCTGTGCCTTTACAAATGTCGCAGTTCAGAAAGTTTGAGAGCACATGGATTAGTACACACGGCCGGCGGCGTTGAGTACAGCTGTGATCAGTGCAATTTTAAAACCCGCCGTCGTCCGGCTTTGAATAAGCACTTGCTGGTGCACACCGACGAGAAACGATTTAGTTGTGACGTTTGTGGCCATAAGTCTCGAAGACGCTCGGATTTGAAGGCTCACCTATTAAGACACACCGACGAGAAGCCGATTAGTTGTAGTCTTTGCGATTACAGGTGCCAGTCAAAATCGTGCCTAACTAGGCACATGTTGAAGCACACCGGCGAGAAGTCGTTTAATTGTGGGCTTTGCGATTATAAATCCGGTATACGCGGGAAGTTGAAGCGGCACATGTTGACGCACAATAGAGAAAAGTTCAAATGTGGTTTGTGCAGTTATGAAGGTAGAACGTTGGGAAATTTAAAAAAACACTTGCCGGTTCATAATGTTTAAATTTTAATATTTCTGATTTTAAGTGTTACGTACTTTTTTTTGTTTGTTTTATTCACCGATTGTACAGAGCTTTCGCAAATGATGCGTGTGGGTCTGGTGATGTCTGAAGAAAAAAAAATTAACATTTGCCGCTTCTTGATAATAGTGGCAACTGTCACAATAAATTTAGCAATTTCACAGTCAAAAAGAGGCGGCAAATTTCAACACCTGCTAGGACCTGTTACTCATTTATGTGAAAACCCTGTATAAACATGAATTAACAATTTCTTGTTTTCAAAATGGTTATCTTTATCTTGCGTGTTTGTAGAGGATAGAAACGTTTGTATTGTTTTATATAAACTTTAATAAAAACATCGCATACAAGTCACAGAATTATTATTTAAAAAAACGTACACTCGTGGACATCTAAAAGAGAACTTGTACCGAACTCGACCTTATTTCCATTTTACGTCAGCGCCAAACAACTGAGCGTTCACTTTTAACTATCCACGACTGTACATATTTGACATCATTCTTTATTTTATAATTTTCGTTAAATATATTAAAATCAGTTTTGTTTTAGGCTCCAAGTGACCCTCGCCGACCAAAAAACATACGAGTGTCACCTATGCGGCTCTAAATTCCAATCGCAAGCTTGTTTGCGCGAGCACGTGCTGAAACACACCGACGAGAAGCTATTCCGATGTGTCGTCTGCGATCATAAATTTCAAGACATCGAAAAACTGAAGCGGCACGTCTCGACGCACGTCGGAGAGAAGAAATTCGGCTGCGAACTTTGCAACTTCAAATGCCAACAGTCCGAATTGCTAAGGCGGCACGTGTTGATACACACCGGCGAAAAGCCGTTGAGTTGTAACCTCTGCGATTACAAATCCCGACATCCTGGAACCCTGAAGCGGCACATGTTAATTCACACCGACGAGAAGCCGATCGGTTGTGATCTCTGCGATTACAAGTGTCGAGAAATCGGCTCGCTAAAGCGGCACATGTCTGTACATACGGGCGGTGAGAAATCGTTTAGCTGCGCTTTCTGTGATTACAAGTGCCGAAAACCTCGGAATCTAAAACGTCACATGTTGAGGCACACCGATGATAAGCCGTACACTTGTGATGTTTGTGATTATAAATGCCGAGAACTCACGTATTTAAAACGGCACATGCTGATACATACCGGCCAGAAGCCGTTCGGTTGTGATCTATGCGATTACAGATGCCGACAAGTCGCGAAATTGAACATACACAGGTTAATTCACACCGACGAGAAGCCGTTGAGTTGTGACCTTTGCGATTATAAATGTCGGCAAGGTGTAGATTTGAAACGGCACATGTTGATACACACAGGCGACGAGAAACCGTTTAGCTGCAGCTTCTGCGATTATAAGTGTCTGCAGGCGGTGAATTTGAGGCGTCACATGTTGAGACACACCGGGGAAAAGCCGTTTAGTTGCGACCGTTGCGCTTACAGATGCCGCCAGCTCATTTCTTTGAAACATCACACGCTGACACATACCGATAACAAACCGTTCAGCTGTGATATTTGCGATTACAAATGCCGAAGGGCCGAGTTACTGAAGCGACATATCTTAACCCACACCGACGAGGAACTGTTCAGGTGTGGACTTTGCGATTGTAAAAGTCGGGAACTCGCGACGTTGAAGCGGCACATGTCATCAGTGCACGTGGGGGTCAGGAAGGTGTTCGTTTGTAATTTGTGTGAATACAGGACCGGGTTGTCCGTGGAAATAAGCCGTCACGTGTTGAGACACACCGGCGAAAAGCCGATTGGTTGTGAGCTTTGCAGTTATAAATGCGTGCAGCCCTCACAGTTGAAACGGCACATGCTAACACACACCGACGAGAGGCCGTTCAGTTGTAACATTTGCGAGCATAAATTTCGAAGTTCCAGCAACTTGAAACGTCACATGCTAACACACCGTTAAGAAGTCGGCCGCCTGATGTTGGGGAATTTTAGGTTGCATTGCGCAGGTATGATTTCCACCATGCAACATGTTACAACACATACCGGCGAGAAACCGTAAAACTCTCGAAATTAAAAAGTTCGTTTCTTCTGTGTTTAGGTTATTAGTAGTTCTTCCGGGAATGTACCGGAATCAGTGAATGAAGAATTTTCTCGTGCGACTCGAGTACCTATTGTAAGGAGAGTCGAACATTCGCGAGCCGGCAGATTAAAACGAGAAGGCAATATATGTATGTATGTATATAACCTCTGTACATAACGAATTCAAATACAATAATATAAAGCTAACAAGGTAACAAATTTAATTAAAAAAAAAAAAAAAAAACGGGTTACTTACTGTAGAATAAAACCCCATATTCTTACATGTGTTGACATTTGTTTTATTTTAGATGCGAGTGGAGTTTCGAAAACAAATTTGCGAACAAAATAACCTACGAGTGTCGCCTCTGCGGCTCAAAATTCCAATCGCAAGGATGTCTACGCAAGCACATGTTGAGACACACCGGCGAAAAGCTGTTCCGATGTGTCGTCTGCGACTATAAATTTCAAGACATTGAAAAATTAAAGCGACATGTCACGACGCACATCGGCGAAAAGAAATTCGGCTGCGAGCTTTGCGACTACAAATGCCGACAGTCGGAATTATTAAAACGGCACGTGTTAACGCACACCGGCGAGAAACCGTTCAACTGTAACCTCTGCGATTACAGATGCCGACAACCCGGAAATCTCAAGCGGCACATGCTGACTCATACCGACGAGAAACCGTTCGTTTGTGATCTCTGCGATTATAAATGCCGCCAGACTGAATTATTGAAGCGGCACATGCTGATTCACACAGACGGTGAGAAGCCATTCAGTTGTACTTTCTGCGATTACAAGTGCCGAAGATCTGGAAATTTGAAGCGGCACTTGTTGAAACACACCGACGAGAAGCCGTTCAGTTGTGACCTTTGCGATTACAGATGCCGACAGCTCACGTACTTGAAGCAGCACATGCTAACGCACACCGAACAGAAACCGCTAAGCTGTGATCTTTGCGATTACAAATGCCGGCAGGTCGGAAAATTAAAACTGCACATGCTAACTCACACCGACGAGAAGCCCTTCAGTTGCGATCTCTGCGATTATAAAAGTCGACAACGCGCAGTGCTGAAACGACACATGTTGATACACACAGGCGGTGAGAAACCGTTCACTTGTAATTTCTGCGATTACAAGTGCCTACAGGCCGTTAATTTGAAGCGTCACATGTTGAGGCACACCGGCGAGAAGCCTTTCAGTTGTGATGTTTGCACTTACAGATGCCGCCAGTTCATATCTTTAAAACAACACATGCTAGCACATACCGACAGGAAGCTGTTCAGTTGTGACCTTTGCGATTACAAATGCCGACAGGCCGTGTTACTGAAACGGCACATCTTAACTCACACCGACGAGAAGCTGTTCAGTTGCGGTCTTTGCGATTATAAAAGTCGACAACTCGCTGCGTTGAGGCGGCACGTGTCAATGCACGCGGAGGGCGAGAAAACATTCAGCTGTAATTTGTGCGATTACAAGAGCCAATGGGCCATTGATATAAAGCGTCACGTGTTGAGGCACACCGGCGAGAAGCCGGTTAGTTGTGATCTTTGCAGTTATAAGTGCGTACAGCCGTCACAATTGAGACGGCACATGTTAACGCACACCGATGAGAAGCCATACAGTTGTAATACTTGCGATTACAAATTCCGAAGTTCCAGCAACTTGAAACGTCACTTGTTGACACATCGTTAGGTAATGGTTACAAATTCTTTCTCGCAATTGCTCAACGTTTCACTATAGGTTGACAGGTTCGTCCGGATAACAAGCGTATTCATTTTTTTAAGAGGGAGAGAGAGAGGGGGGGCAATCGTATGCAGCTTTAATGCGACATGTTTCAACACGTACCGGCGAAAACCCTTTTTGATATTATGATTTAATTGCAAATTGAAGTTAGACTATTTTATGATGTTCTTTGAAAAATAATTTTAATTTAATTTATTTTCGTTGCTTCTGTGCCTAAGTTATTACGTTTTCTTTTATGTACGTGATAATATGTAAACATTTATGATATTTATAGTGATTAGGCACGTAATTACTCATCTAGGCAATAACTTAAAACGTGATGTGGTTTTGTTATTTGCTCGACCTACATCGCGTGTCAAATAATGAGTGACGTGATTACTGTAATTAGCAGAGAGCTGCCAGTTTTAGATTTTTGATATCAGAAGTAGGCAGTTTGCCTTGAATAAGTCATTTACAAGGTTGACTTGAATCAGTGTGAACAAGTAAATGTACAAGATTCCGTAAGAAGTATTAATGGAGTTGTACCTAAGGTCATCCGCTCTCTGGTTATTAGTTGTGTAGTTGTTTCAACGTTTGTACGTGCGTAAGTAAGAAGGCAAAATGTCAGTGAAGTTGAAAAAAATCGCAGAAGATGGAGCTTTCGAAGCTGAAGGTCACCAGTTCGTTTATTATTGAAACTCTGCCAATAGAATTAAATCTTTTGTTTTTAAAACAAATTTCTGTTTGTTTTATTTCTGCCTTCTTATGCTAAAAAGAAATAACAATAACAATTTTGTTTTCTTTTTTTTAGCATAAGCTAATTGATTTCTTTTGTTTTGTTTACTCTCTTTTAGGAAAGCAAATTTATTTATCGTAATGAGTAAAGCGCGGATTTAGGTGTGTGTCTAGGTCGTGAGTCATTTTTTTAGTCGAGTCGTGATGACTTAAAGATGCACCAAAGTGTCACGAAAGCTGTCATATGAACGGCCTTTCTTACTTTCGGTGGAATGTATTGGCTTTAATCATTTCAGAGCGATATTTCTCGATCGGCTCGCATATTGCGCCATCTCTCGTCCAGTAACCATAGTATCTTCGCTACGATTGTAATTCTGATGGAGAAATTCGAGTTCATTTTTAGACTTATTCGAAATAAGACTACACAATTTACACAAAATGAAATAAAATAAAAAAACACGTTGACTGTTTATGATTATGAAAATTACACTTTCTGAACGATTTTGTAAAGCGTCATCTCGTCCATTGCTGACAGTATTAACGCTGCAATTCTATTTCTGACAAAAGAATTTAGGCACAATCTATATTTATTTTGAAAAATCCAACAAAATAAAATAAAATAAAAAAAATGTAAGAATACGTTGTCAGTTTGTGATTTTAAAAGTGACATTTCTGATCGATTTTGTAAACTTATCTTCCGCAGCGCTATCTCTCGTCCGATGCTGATACTTTCCTCGGTGCATTTCTTAGGTCTAACAAAATGAATTTAGACTTGAAGCGAGATTTTTCAAAATCCTACCAAAATAAAATACGCTAACAGTTTATGATTCTGAAAGTAACATTTCTAATCGATTCTTTTAAGTTGTTTTGTAGAGCGTCATCTTGCGTCAGCAACTGACTTCTTCATTCTAACTTTATTTATTTATCAACTCCCAAGCTTTAGCCAACGCTGAAAGCTTTCATTTCTTCTTTCTACATTGCCTCTTTGTTTTTTTTAAATTTTATTTTCTGTGTATCATCGCAACTTTATTTCGAAGCAAATTGAAAATAATCTGACTTGGATCAAATCGTCTTCTAGAGCGCCATCTCTTGTCCGGTGATTTCTGTTTTGCGATCAATTTAAAAACAAAACTTAACACAAAAATAGAACAAAAAAAATATGCTGACAGTTTGTATTGTCAAGTTCTACTTATTTAAGAGCTTTTTTTTATTAAAGTGAACTTTTTAGAGCGCCATCTATAGCCTGGCACTGAAAGATTCCTCGTTGTAGCCCGTTTCGGAACAAACTTAAAGTGGCCTTTGATTTTGATCAAATTACCTTCTGCAGCGCCAACTTTTGTCCGGTACTGACAGTTTCCTCGCTACAATTTAATCTTTGACGCAAAATTCGCGCGCAATTTGAACCAAAAGTTGTCTTCAAGAGCGCTATCACTCGTTGGGTATCGACACTTTCTTCCTTGCTGACCGAAAGATTCGCGTTCAATTAAAAACTCAAAACTTAAAATTAAAAAACAAATGAAAGAGCACTTTGACAGTTTGCGTTGAAGTCAAGTACTAATCATTTAAGAGCAATTTCAAAAGAACTTTAATACGAGCGCCATCTTTTGCCCGGCGCTGAAAGTTTCCTCGCCGCAATCCTGCTTCGGAGTAAATCGAAAGTGCTTGATTTTGACAAAATTATCTTCTAGAGCGCCATCTTTTGTCCGACACTGATAATTCTGCTTCGGATTGAAGTATTCGCGTTGAATTTGAACCAAATAAAAACTGAACTTTCATAAAATTCTACAAAAATAAAATAAATTCAAGCTCTAATTATTTAAGAGCAAAATAAAAAAAACATTTTTTAATAGATAGGACTCTTTAGAGCGCCATCTCCCGCCCAGTCTTGGAAATTTTGTTTTTGGTCGCAACTCTATTGTTTTATTTCTGTCTTATGCTAAAAACAAATAATAATAACAATTTTGTTTTTGTTTTTGGCATAAGCTAATTAATTTGTTTTGTTTTGTTTACTCTCTTTTAGGAAAGCAAATTTATTTATCGTAATGAGTAAAGCGCGGATTTAGGTGTGTGTCTAGGTCGTGAGTCATCTTTTTAGTCGGGCCGTGTAGTGATGACTTAAAGATGCACCTAAATCCGTGCTTTAGTAATAAGTGTCACGAAAGCTGTCATTAAATAACCAAATAAAACATATTAAAAAAAATGTTCTATTTTTTAGATTAGTCAAGACTTGTTGCTTTCAAGACAAAAAAGATAATATTGATAAAACACTGGCCTGAACTAATTAGTAATAATCACAGATCGGGAAATTTAAGTTGGGCGTTGTGGAGTGATGACGCCACTGACATGATGACGTCGAAATATTTGTTTCCTATGTGTAGTAATAATAATCAAGCTGCGGACATTCCAGGCGTTGCCATCACTACGCAATATGAGAGGATGCACGATGAATGCAAGCCATTCATAGGTCCTCGTATTGCGTAACCATAACATTCAAAGTACAGTTATAATTAAAGCTCGGATCTAAGTGGACTTTTAGGCCGTGAATTATCATCTTCTAAGTTGGGCGTTGTGGAATGATGACGCCACTGACGTGATGACGTCGAAATATTTGTTTCCTGTGTGTAGTAATAATAATCAAGCTGCGGACATTCCAGGCGTTGCCATCACTACGCAATATGAGGATGCACGATGAATGCAAGCCATTCATTGGTCCTCGTATTGCATAACCATAATATTCAAAGTACAATTATAATTAGAGCTCGGATCTAAGTGGACTTTTAGGCCGTGAATCATCATTTTCTAAGTTGGGCGTTGTGGAATGATGACGCCACTGACATGATGACGTCTAAATATTTGTTTCCTATGTGTAGTAATGGTAAACAAGCTGCGGACTTTCCAGGCGTTGCCATCACTACGCAATAGAAGATGCACGATGAATGCAAGCCATTCATTGGTCCTCGTATTGCGTAACCATAATATTCAAAGTACAGTTATAATTAAAGCTCGGATCTGGGTGGATTTTTAGGCCGTGAATTATCATCTTCTAAGTTGGGCGTTGTGGAATGATGACGCCACTGACGTGATGACGTCGAAATATTTGTTTCCTATGTGTAGTAATAATAATCAAGCTGCGGACATTCCAGGCGTTGCCGTCAGTACGCAATATGAGGATGCACGATGAATGCAAGCCATTCATAGGTCATCGTATTGCGTAACCATAACATTCAAAGTACAGTTATAATTAAAGCTCGGATCTAAGTGGACTTTTAGGCCGTGAATTATCATCTTCTAAGTTGGGCGTTGTGGAGTGATGACGCCACTGACGTGATGACGTCGAAATATTTGTTTCCTATGTGTGGTAATAATAATCAAGCTGCGGACATTTCATCACTACGCAGTATGAGGATGCACGATGAATGCACACTATTTATTGGTCCTCGTATTGCGTAACCATAATATTCAAAGTACAATTATAATTAAAGCTCGGATCTAGGTGGATTTTTGGGCCTCGAATCATCTTTTAAGTTGGGCGTTGTGGATTGATGACGCCACTGACATGATGACGTCGAAATATTTGTTTCCTATGCGTGGTTATAATAATCAAGCTGCGTTGCCATCACTACGCAATATGAGGACCGACGCTATTCATTGGTCCTCGTATTGCGTAACCACAATATTCAAAGTACAGTTATAATTAAAGCTCGGATCTAAATGGACTTTTAGGCCGTGAATCATCATCTTCTAAGTTGGGCGCTGTGGAGTGATGACTATTGATCTAAAAATGCAGTAAAGTTTGAGTTTTCTATAGAGATGAACTCTCAAAATACAGTTTCTTATGATTCTCAAGACCAGGACATCCCAGGTTGAGTGGGGGGGAGGGGGTATTAAAAGTTTTCAGTGACGGAAATGTACGAAAATTCTAAAAATTAATACACCGCCCTAAGGGAAAGTGATCTTTCAGACAAAAATATTTTCACTTTTATATCACTTCCGGTTATACCGGAAGTCGTCCTTAACTTTCTTATTTTTAACCGAATGCTATATTTTTATTGCAAATTCTGATTCTACACGTTATTCTAAATAAAATGTGTTAAGGCTTCCCTATGCCTAAACATAACCGATTTTGAGATATCTTCAAATTTGTTAAAAACGATTGTTTTGGTGACCTCTCATTTAAGAGGAGATATATTTTCGACGTTTTCAAATTCTAGTGGTATGTTAGAAAGTATAAAGTTCAGACTTTCAAATCATGGCCTAATTATTCCTGAAAATTTCACAGGGTGTTCACAATATGGCGTCGAACCTCATTATGCGTAACTGCCCAAAATTCAATTCCTGTAAATGGTACAACCTGTATATTTCTTCATCACGAGTTGCAGAATCATCAAATTCCACGTCGATTATTTTCTTATTTAACTTTTCTCACTTTAAAATGGGAATGTGGCCACGATTCATGTGGTAACGCTCGCTCGTCGCATTGTTTAGACATAGAGCGATATCGTTTCTTGTTCATTTCTTGTTCATTTCAATCACGACTCTAGTTAATTACGACCTTAATCATAAGATGAGAATACGAGCCATTTTCTACTTTAAATTGGATCACTTGTTGTCACAAATTAACACACACCGACGAGAAGCCGAAGTTTCAAGGAGCACGTGTTAATACACACCGACGAGAAACCTCTGAGTTTCCGGAGTTACGTACGCAAAAATCCATAGAACCAAACAAGAAATGGTTTCCTCTAATTGAAAATATGACCTTATAGCAGTTTTTTTTTTTAATTAAACAGAACCGAAACAGTATTAAAGCTTTTTTAATTTCAGGTTCAAACGGACTTGTAAATCCGAACTTGAGGACAAAAGAAAATTCCAATGCCCCAAGTGCGATTCTAAATTTACGAGGCGGACAAATTTAACGGCACACGCGCTGGTACACACCGGCGAAAAGCCGTACAATTGTGACCTTTGCGATTACGGAAGCCGATTGAAAAGAGACTTGAAACTGCACAAGTTGAAGCACACCGATGAAAAGCCGTTCGGTTGTGGTCTTTGCGACTACAAGTGCCGATCGTTTTCAAATTTGAGTAAGCACAAGTTGAAACATACGGACGAGAAGCCGTTCAGTTGCGACCTTTGCGATTACAAGTGCCGATTGAACAAGAGCTTGAAGCAGCACAAGTTAACGCACACGGGCGAGAAGCCGTTGCTTTGTGGCCTTTGCGATTACAAATGTCGACAGACTGCGAAGATGAAACTGCACATGATAAAACACACGGGCGGAGAGAAACCGTTCGGTTGTAAATTCTGCGATTACAAGAGCTGTCAGGCCGTGAACATCAAGCGCCACGAGTTGACGCACACGGGTGAAAAGCCGTTCAGTTGTGATCTTTGCAATTACAAATGCCGACAACCCACGCGCTTGAAGCATCATATGATGAAGCACACAGGCGGCGAGAAACCATACAGTTGTAATTTTTGCGGCCACAGGTGTCGTTACGGTGGAGATATGAGGCGTCACGTTTTAACACATACCGACCGAAAGTCGACTAGTTCTGATAAATGTCGGAAATCCTCAAAGCCGTTTGGTTGTGGCCTTTGCGATTATAAGGGTCGACAGCATTCACATTTGACGTTGCACATGCAGTTTCATACCGGCGAGAAGCCGGTCAGATGTGGCCTTTGCGGATACGAGTGTGGAGCAATCGGCGACTTGAAACATCACGTGTTAACAACACACGGAGAGAATGATTACAAATTAGAATAACAAGGAATCTCCAAAAGTGGGTGTCTTTCTTTGTATGCGTATCTACAGGGTGAATCAAAACCCGTCTAAACAGAACCAAATAGAGAATGGTTGTCATAGATTACGAAAGAAATGTTTAATTAATAAATTAGAGTTAATTAAAACTTTTCCTACGTCTTGTGACTTTGATGATTGATAGTCTTTTGTTTTTTTTTGTTATGTTAATGTAAAAATAAACAGTATTTGCATTTGCGCAATTTCTAGTTGATTTTTAAGAACCAAGTCATCCTCTCCTAAATTCTTGTTAGCGTTTATTTAATGTGTTACATATTTTTTCCTTTTTAGATACCCGGGGGTTTTTGAAAATAAAATCATGAACGCAATGGACGAATGCCTCCTCTGCGGCAACAGATTTCAAGACCCCGAAGTGCTGAAACACCACATACTGGCGCACGAGGTATTTAAGCCGTACAGCTGCGACTTTTGCGATTACAGGTGCCGACGTAACGGGCAAATGAAAAGACACAGGCTGATACACACCGGCGAGAAACCGTTCGGTTGCGGTCTTTGCGATTATAGGTGTCGGGATCGTTATAGCTTGAAACAGCACTTGGTGATGCACATCGATATGAAGCCGTTCAGTTGTGATCGTTGTCTTTACAAAACTCGACGAATGTGTAATTTAAAAAGGCACAGGTTAAGACACGCCGACGAGAAGCCGTGAAGTTGTCATCTTTATGTTTATGAATGCCGTCGCCCGGTAAGTTTGGTGCAGTTACAAGAAGTGAAGGTGTTTCCTATTACAAAAACGAACACTATGTGAAGTGAAATAGCCGCTTTTCCTTCAAAATGGCGGTTTTTCACACGTTTCATTAAATAAGATGCGCATTCGTCGAAATTAACGTTCCCACTGACGCACACCTTTCAAATTGTATTATTAGTTGTGTTTTGTTGGTTACAAATGCGCCTTTTTTGTATAAAATTCAAGTTATATAAGATTATGTGAAATTTATGGTGTGTTTAAAATATATGATAGAGGGAGGCCATGTAAAAGTTAGACTAACAATAGTTTAGTAAACTTTATTTTAACCATTCAATACAAACTTTGTGCTAAACGTAAATAAAGTGTTTTTTTTTAATAATGAAACTTGTATACTTCTGTCTAACACCCTACATACAGGGTGACTGTTAATTAACCGAAGAAAATGGAACCTTGACTTGTGACGTTTGCGATTTTAACTGTCGATATCCTTACAAAATGAAGATGCACAAATATGCACGGTTGTAGCCTTTGCAATTACAAATTCGAATAAGCAATGGCACATGTTAAGGCACAGCAGCGAAAATTTGCAATCGTGATTTCAGGTTGCCTCAAAATTTGAAATACACACCGGCGAGAAGCCATTCAGTTGTAACATTTATGATTACAGAGGTCAAGACAAAATGAGTGTGAAGCGACACACTGCCGAGAACTCATTTAGATGTGACCTTTGCAATTAAAAATGTTGACGAATAGGAAGTTTCTGTTAATACATACAGGGTGACTGTTAACGAACTCGACAAAATGAAACCACTAAAATAAATCGCTTCTTCCGTCCGAGAGTAAAAAGGCAGAAACGATTTTAAAAAAATTAAGCGATTCCTTGAAATGTAATCGTTGTCTACCTCGATTTCTAGCAGTTCTCTCTCAACCCCAGCAATTTACATTTTCTCGTAGTCTCGTAGTCTAGGACATTCACGCACGCGATTTGATCAAAAATTGTATGGATAATAAATTCCAGTTATTTTAGAAATTACTAATAATTACGTCTCGTGAAAGAAACTGCTACATACCCGTCCTGGTGGTCGGCAAATTTCATAGAAGGGCAAATTATGTTCTCCAATCACCGCCGGCTAACCCTTGGAGGTCAAGCAGAACCCCGAAGTATAAATAAATAAAGTGAAACTCACCAGTAATGCACCCTTGTTTTTATCTATACGCAACGTTGACACGTTAAACAGAAACAAAAATATCGGACAGACAAGAAATGTCCAAGTAACGTGTCCAAAATGAAGTTAAACTAAGAGCAAGTACGGATCTGTCTGAAGTTGTGACACTTATAAACGCGTTCGTCACAACTCGACGACTTCCCGGTGTACAGTGACATGTGTCGTTCCAAACTTTCATGCATTCGAAATTTGTAGTCGCAGACGTCACAAATCCAAAGGTTTCTCGTCGGTATGTGTAAGCATGTGATTTTCTAGAGACTTACGAGATGAACGTTTGGTAACACGTATGTGGCGTTCAAATTTTCTTTTGTTCACAAGTTTTGATTTATATACTTGGCCGCTTGCACCTGAAACAAACTAAACTTCAATGCTGAAACGGTTTTATGTTATACATAGAGTGTTCCTCGTAATGAAAGTTTTATTTCGCGTAATTCAAAATTATTTTCAACTTACGCAAGTTACGCTTATGAGATTTCCAAGCAACTCCAGCAATTTACATTTTCTCGTAATCAGTGGCATTCACGTACGCGATTTGATGAAAAATTGTATGCATAACAAATTAAGCAACGCGTTCAAAACGAAGTTAAACTAAAAGCAAGTACGGATCCGTTCACACTGTATGTGAATTGTAATAAAAACAGACAATAATGCTGTATACCACATAAAAGGCGGCTGTACAGAACGTACTAACGGGCGCACAAAATAAATAAATCAAACGAATCATCCGACCTATTGATATCCTAAAAGCGAACGCCCAAGTCTTGTGTCTGTCTCAAAGCGCGACGTCAAACACCTGACAGATGTTGCTCCGTTTCAACGAGAAAGCGAACACCAGGAGGGAGTCACTCTCAGTTACCACTTCGATGGCGTTAAAGTGGTAACTTCTCTTGTTCAGGTAACCAACCCTAAGATGGCGGACCAAAACGGCTAGCATACGCTCTTAACCGAGACGTTTCATGTGATGCCATCGTAGGTTTCTTCTGCGTGCCTCCGATTACCAAACTCCGGTAAGGAGTCCGGAACGTCGTGGGGACAGAAGGCGGAATAAGATAATGTAAAATATACCAAAAGGAAAGAAAAAAAAACTTAGATAAAGGGAAATGCGGATTAAGAACCAAACTGCCGTAGAATCGACGGACAGGTTTGGAAAGGCCTGCAGAACGAAAGGCCTTGGACTCGCAGCAAACAATTCACAACCGGATTATTACTTTTTCACTCCAGAACAAACACAGTTCAATGAAAATTTAACCAAAAGTGAGAACAATTCTCCATGCGGTCTGTTTGCCAAGCGAGCAGCAACAAGACTGCCACGGATTTTCAGTCGGGCAGCTTACAATGCGTAAGGTTTGGGGTGGGAAGAAGAATCACATGTTTCGGTTAGGCGAATAGCAAGTCTAGTGTCTACCCGGAACAAACTCATTATAACAAAGAGAGGGTGTATGGAGGTGGTTCCTTTTGCGGTCAAAGCTCGAAAAGATCAATATACAGGTTGACCCAAAAACTAAAAATGAATTTAGCGAAATTCTTCACCGTAACAAAACAACCCAGATTTCCGTTCCCAGCTGTTAAAAGTGTAATTAAATGAATTGAGATGTGTGTCAAGCGGGTGGTCAATAAAAAACGTTTCTAATCTTATTTTACCACCGCTTTTATAAAACGTGGCGTCGTATTTCAGCCGGAGCTTGATTTTAGGGTAACTTTTTAATTAATTATAAATTCTATAGAAGTGTTTTTTTTAACATTTTTCCCATATCCTCAAACATAGTTTCTTTTAGTGGTTCCATTTCGTCGGGTTAATTAACAGTCACCCTGTATTTAGAAATTTTTATTTTACAAATGCAGAGGGAGAAACAGATTTTCGGAAATCGAAAAGCCACATATACAGGCGAGAATCTGAATTGGTGTTCGCATTATATGGGTATAGCTATAAATATGTAATGTATTAGTGTATACAGGGTGTCCCGAATCTCTGACGTAGTACAAATATGCCCTTTTATATACATTTTATCAAAGAGAATCTTAATTAAAGTTGTGTAGGTTGCTGGTTCATTTAAAAGATACAAACCTAACTTACGATTTCTTAAATGGAATACCATACGTTTGATTGCAATTTTGATTAGCCCTTAAAGAGCCAATGAAAATGATATAACAAAATATTTTGAGTATTTACCGAGTTATTTTTAGTTTAGTTAGCAAAAATTGGGTCATAATCGATCTGTTGCCAAATTATCACTTTTATTGATACGACGCTTAAACTATTTCTACACGTATGTACTTTTAAAATATTCAATGTGATTACTATCGAGTACAGTACGGTTTAGTTCGCGTATTGCAAAATTAGTCAATTTTTGCAAGTGGAACAGCCTGTATATTATAACATACAGTGTGTACCAAAAAGTTTTATACAAATGGAAAAATAGTTTATCTTACATTTCACAAAAAAAAATATTCTTGATGAAAAGCTCTGCATGACTTGGAGATCAATAATCAGATACAAAATTTTTAAAAAATTGGCTGGAATACAAAGAAAATAAAAAATAATGAATTTTTAAAAAAATTTGTACCTGATTATGGATCTCCAAGTCATGCAGAGCTTTTTATCAAGAATATTTTTCTTGTGTGAAATGTATGATAAACTTTTTCTCTCTTTGTATAAAACTTTTTGGAACACACTGTATATGCACAGCCCTTTCTGCGAGCTTTCTACTGAAACACATTTTATTGGCTCGCGATTGTTGATAGTAACTCACAAGTTATCAATCACAAACCCATAAAATGTGGTGTCAATGGAAAGCTTGTAGAAAGGTCTATAATATACAGGCTGTTCCATTTGAAAAAACTGACTAATTTTGCAATACACGAACTGAACCTTACTCTAGTTGATAATCACTCAATTTTCAAAGACGTTGAAGATTTTAAAAGTACAGATGTGTAGATATAGTTTGCTCCAAAATTCAGCGTCGTACCATTAAAAATCACAATTTGGGAATAGATCGAATATGACCCAGTTTTTGCTGACTAAAAAAAAATAACTCCATAAATACTCAAAACGAGTAACTATTATGTTATTATTTGCATTGGCCCTTTAAGGGCTAATCAAAATTGCAATCAAATATACAGCGTTTAAAAAATAATAAGTGAGGACTATAACTTTTAAGTGAACCAGCCTGTAGTTGGAAATGATTTTAAATTATGCGGAACGGAAACCTGCATTGCTTTAATTAACATTTCGTTTTGATAAAATGTATATAGAAGGAAATTTTTGGCAATAATTCAGAGGTTTGGGACACCCTGTATATACTAATATAGAGATATTTATAACTATAACCATGTATAATGCGAACGCCAATTCGGATTCTCGCCTGTACGTGTTATCACGTGGCTTTTCGATTTCCAAGAATCTGTGCCTCCCTCGGCATCTGTAAAATAAAAATTTCTAAATACAGGGTGACTGTTAATTAACCCGACGAAATGGAAGCACTTAAAGAAACGATGTTCGAGGGTACTGGAAAAATGTTAAAAAAGTTCTATTGAGTTTATAATTTGGTTTGAAGGCTTCCGCGGCCGTTGTCCATCACAATCTTGTTTCCGGGTTGGGAACCGCGTCAATTCTTCGTCTTGCTGACGTTTCGTCCATCTCGCCGTGGACTTCTTCAGGGCTTCGTTGGAGGCTGTAGCTGCTGATGTAGTCGCTGCTGCTGCTGTGAAGACTCAGAGTCAGAGGCTACAGCCTTCAACGAAGCCCCGAAGAAGTCCAGGGCGAGATGGACGAAACGTCGGCAAGACGAAGAATTGACGCGGTTCCCAACCCGGAAACCAAGATTGTGAGTTTAAAATTAATTAAAAAAATTACCCCAAAATCAAGCTCCGGCACTGTGGACGAAATACGACCCCACGTTTTATAAGAGCGGCAGTATAATAAGACCAGAGAAGTTTTTTATTGACCACCCGTTTGTCACACATCTCAATTCGTTTTATTAAACGTTTAACGGCTGGGAACGGAAATCTGGGTTGTTTTGTTACGGTGGAGAATTAATTTTTAGTTTTTGGGTCATCCTGTATATTGGCGGGAATGTGGTCGCATCTCTTGGAGCTTTGACCGCCAAGGGAGTCGCCTTCGTATACCCTTTTTTGTTGTATTGAGTCTGTCCCGGGTCGACACTCGTTTGAATTCTAGGCCTGCTATTCGCCTATCCGAAACATGTGATTCTTCTTCCCACCCCAAACCTTACGCATTGTAAGCTGCCCGACTAAAAATTCGTGGCAGTCTTGTTGCTACTCGCTTGGCAAACAGACCGCATGGAGAAATGTTCTCGCTTTTGGTTAAATTTTCATTGAACTGTTTGTTCTGGAGTAAAAAAGTAATAATCCGGTTGTGAATTGTTTGCTGCGAGTCCAAGGCCTTTCGTTCTGCAGGCCTTTCCAAACCTGTCCGTCGATTCTACGGCAGTTTGGTTCTTAATTCGCATTTCCCTTTATCTAAGTTTTTTTTCTTTCTTTTTGGTATATTTTACATTATTTTATTCCGCCTTCTGTCCGCTCCCACGAAGTTCCGGACGCTTCACCGGAGGTTGGTAACCGGAGGCAAGCTAGAAAAACCTACGGGGGCATCGCTGTGAAACGTATTGGTTATGGCGTATGCCAGCCGTTTTGGTCCGCCATCTTAGGGTCGGTTACCTGAACAAGAGAAGTTACCACTTTAACGCCATCGAAGTGGTAACTGAGAGTGACTCCCTCCTGGTGTTCGCTTTTTCGTTGAAACGGAGCAACATCTGCCAGATGTTTGACGTGGCGCTTTGAGACAGACACAAGACTTGGGCGTTCGCTTTTAGGATATCAATAGGTCGGATTACTCGCTTAATTTATTTATTTTGTGCGGCCGTTAGTACGTTCTGTAGAGCCGTCTTTTAAACGGTGCTGCGGCGAAATTATACAGCGTTATCGTCTGTTTTTATTAAAGTTCAGACACAGGATGAACGGATCCGTACTTGCTTTTAGTTTAACTTCGTTTTGGACGCGTTGCTTAATTTGTTGTGCATACAATTTTTCATCAAATCGCGTACGTGAATGCCACAGATTACGAGGAAAACGTAAATTGCTGGAGTTACTTGGAAATCTCATAAGTGTAACTTGCATAAGTTGAAAATAATTTTAAATTACGCGAAATGAAACTTTCATTACGAGGAACACCCTATATATAACATAAAACCGTTTCAGCATTAAAGTTTAGTTTGTTTCAGGTGGAAGCGGCCAAGTATATAAATCAAAACTTGTGAACAAAAGAAAATTTGAACGCCACATACGTCTTACCAAACGTTCATCTCGTAAGTCTCTAGAAAATCACATGCTTACACATACCGACGAGAAACCTTTGGATTTGTGACGTCTGCGACTACAAATTTCGAATGCATGAAAGCTTGGAACGGCACATGTCACTGTACACCGGGAAGTCGTCGAGTTGTGACGAACGCGTTTATAAGTGTCACAACTTCAGACAGATCCGTACTTGCTCTTAGTTTAACTTCATTTTGGACACGTTACTTGGACATTTCTTGTCTGTCCGATATTTTTGTTTGTTTAACGTGTCAACGTTGCATATAGATAAAAACAAGGGTGCATTACTGGTGAGTTTCACTTTATTTATTTATACTTCGGGGTTCTGCATGACCTCCAAGGGTTAGCCGGCGGTGATTGGAGAACTTAATTTGCCCTCCTATGAAATTTGCCGACCACCAGGACCGGTAGATAGCAGTTTCTTTCACGAGACGTAATTATTAGCAATTTCTAAAATAACTGGAATTTATTATCCATACAATTTTTGATCAAATCGCGTGCGTGAATGTCATCATAGAGTACGAGAAAATGTAAGATATCGACAAGAAGCGGTTCGGTTGTGGGCGTTGCGATTACAGATGCCAACGAGGCACCAATTTGGAACAGCATTTGCTGACATATCACAGCGATAAGCCATTTGCGAGTTCTCGATTTCTTGAAACGCCACGTATTAATACACACCGGCGAGAAGCCGCTCAGTTGCGATCTGTGTGGGTATAAAAATCGACGAAGCAAAGGTTTGAAAGCAAACTGTCGATAAGTCATTGAGTTGGCAGGTTTGAAGCTATGTCCAAACATCGCTCTAACAAAAGTGGAAATTATTCACTTCTTTACATTTGGCGATCCATTGCATGACCACTGCGAATGGTAAACAAATCATTTGCTTTTTATGGGCATAAAACAATATCGTTCAAGAATAAACGTGTTTCTTTTTTTCCATGGCTTCATCTGTTACCTTTCAGTACTTTATTGCTAACGTAGAACTGAAACAGTATTTTATTTCAGATGCAACAAATGGACTCCTAAATCTGAACCCGTGGACAAAAGGAAACTCAAATGCCGCATATGCGGCTCCAAATTTGCAACTCGCAAAAGCTTAAGGACGCACGTGCTGATACACACCGACGAAAAGCCGTACAACTGCGAACTTTGCGATTACAAAGGCCGACTGCACTCGCACTTGAAACGGCACATCTTAAGGCACTCCGAGAAGTCGTTGAGTTGTGACGTTTGCGATTATAAATGTCGATACGTCCACAGCATGAAGCTGCACAGGTTAAAACACACCGGCGAGAAGCGATTCAGCTGCAGCCTTTGCGAATACAAGTGCCAGCAAGCGGCGCATTTGAAGCGGCACATGTTGAAGCACAGCGGCGAGAAGCCGTTGACCTGCGAAATTTGCAATCGTGAGTTCAGAATGCACGAAAGCTTGAGATTCCACATGTTGATACACACCGGCGAGAAGCCATTCAGTTGCGATCTTTGCGATTACAGAGGTCGAGATGGCGCCAGTGTGAAGCGACACAAGCTGACGCACTCCGCCGAGAAGCCGTTCGGTTGTGACCTTTGCGATTACAAGTGCCGCGAATACTCGAACTTGAGGCAGCACAAGTTAACGCACACCGAAGAGCCGTTGAGCTGCGACGTTTGCGATTACAAGTGTCGAAATTCTCGCGGTATGAGGCTGCACAAAATGAATCACACCAACAAGAAGCGGTTCAGCTGCAGCCTTTGCGAGTACAAGTGTTTTGGAGCGCCGCTTTTGAAACTGCATATGTTAACGCACAGCGCCGAAAGGCCGTACGCTTGTGAAAGTTGCGGCTTTAAATTCAAACGTCTGGATCAGTTGAGGCGCCACGCGTTGATACACACCGGCGAGAAGCCGTTCAGTTGTGACTTTTGTGCTTACAATTGCCGACAGGTTGCGCATTTGAAACTGCACATGCTGAAACACACCGACGAGATTCAATTGTGATCTCGACGAAACGGAAGTTTGGAAACACCGGCGAATTTATTTTATTGCATTTGTAAGAGTCATAACAATTCGAAATAATAAATAATAATATTAATTAAAAAAAGCTTGTATTTGTAACGATAATTATTAGAGCAAGGATTAAAAAGTCCCTGCCTCAGTTTACCTATAATTACACCGGACCACTGCACGTCACAAAGCCAGCGGCGCGGAAGCGATTTCCCAGCGAGTCTTCCTGCGACGGCACTATTTAATCCTGGTTTTAATCATTATTATAACACGCATGTCTTCTGTTTTAGATACCAACGGCTCTCTGGGACGGACAAGACAACTCGCGAATGTAGCACTTGCGGTTCCGAATTTAAATCGCAGGTCTCTCTACGTCAGCACCTCCGGAGACATACAGAGGAAAAGCTGTTCAGATGTGTCGTTTGCGATTATAAAGCCGGAGACGCTTGGAAATTGAAGCGTCACATGTTGACGCACACCGGCGAGAAGCCGTTCAGTTGCGACCTCTGCACTTACAAATGCCGACAAAGCGGACTACTGAAAGCGCACATGTTTAAACACACCGGCGAGAGACCGTTCGCTTGCGACCATTGCGCTTACAAATGCAGACTACTCGGACAACTGAAAGCGCACGTGCTAACACACACCGGTGGGGGGAAATCATTTAATTGCAGCTTTTGTGGTTACAAGTCTCGAATGTCTAGAGATTTGAAGCGTCACCTATTAATACACACGGGTGAGAAGCCGTTTAGTTGCGATACTTGCGATTATAAGTGCCGACAGCTTACGAGTTTGAAGCGGCACATGTTAAGACACACGGGCGAAAAGCCGTTCAGTTGTGATCACTGCGCCTATAAATGTGGACACGTCGCAATTTTGAAGAGGCACTTGCTAACAACGCACACCGACGTGAAGCCGTACGGTTGCGGTGCTTGCAGCTACAAATGCCGCGAATACGCCCGTTTAAAAACGCATATGTTAACGCACACCGGAGAAAAACCGTTTGGTTGTAACGTTTGTGGTTACAAGTGCCTGCGGCCCGGAGATATGAAACGTCACGTATTAACACACACGGACGAGAAGCCTATCAGTTGTGAGCTTTGCAATTATAAATGTCGAGAGAAGAGGCATTTGAAACAGCATATGTTCATGCATACCGGCAGGCAATCGCTGAGTTGTGATGTCTGCGATTTTCAATGTCGATTGCTTGCGAATCTGAAATCGCACATGTTGATGCACAAGGGGCGAGAATTTACTTAGTTGTAAGTTTTGTGAGTACAAGTGTGCGTCACGTGTTGACGCACACCGGTGAAAAACCGCCACTTTTCGTTTAAATATAAATAATAATTAAACTCCGGTGGTGGCAGCTTATTCATTTCCCTTAATTTTCGATAAACACCTCAATTTTATTATTCGTTAATACGTGTTAGCAACTCTTGACCTTTCACCTGCACGACCCTTCCTATAAATGTTCAATGTTAATGTTGAATTTTTGTTGGCACCAGTATTACTAACACAAGTTTTATTCTAGATACCATTGGGTTCCTGGAAATAAAACCGAGGATAAAATGGGTGTTTGCGAAGTGAAATTTCGCGACCTTGGAAAATCGAAACGCCGCAGGTCAACGCCACGCCCCGGTAACAAGTCGCTAAGCTGCAAACTTTGCGACTACAAAAGTCAACAACCCAGAAATTTGAAAAAGCACATGTTACTCCACGCCGACGAGAAGCCGTTCAGCTGCAACCTCTGCGATTACAAATTCCGGTTTAATAAAGATTTAAGAGCGCACAAGTTAACGCACGCCGACGAGAAGCTCCTCAAATGTGGCCTCTGCGATTTTAAATGTCGACAAGTTGCGAGGTTGAAACTGCACATGTTGAAACACACGCGCGGCGAGAAACCGTTCAGTTGTGACGTTTGCGATTACGAGTGTGAGCAAGCTGCGGATATGAGGCGGCATGAGTTAATACACACAGACGAGAAGCCGTTTAATTGTGATTTTTGCGAATACAAGAGCCGACAATCCGCGCACCTGACGATGCACATGTTGGGACACACGAGCGACGAGATGACACACGGTTGCGATTTTTGTAATTACAAGTGCCCACGCTTCGGAGATATGAGACGTCACTTGTTGACACACACCGACGAGAAACCTTTCAATTGCGAGCTTTGCGATTATAAATGCCGACAGCACGCGAATTTGAAAAGGCACATGCTGAAACATACCGGCGAGAAACCTTTGAGCTGTGGTCTTTGCGATTACAAGTGCCGTCAGCTTATTGACTTGAAACGTCACATGTCATCGCACGTACAAGAAGATCAATAAGAATACGATTTAATAAATAAATAATTGTGGTGTTATTTAATTATTTCTTTCTAGACGCACAGGCGCCGGAAAACCACTTAGCTGTAGTTTTTGTGGATACAAGCAAGAGGCGATGTGAGGATAGACGCCGGCGAAAAGCCTGTCAGTTGTGAACTTGGCAGTTACGAATGTCAAGAAAACACAAGTTTGCAAATGCATATGCTAACGCATACCGGCGAGGAACCTTTAGCTTGCTGTTTTTTGCGATTTCAAGCCTCAAAGACTTGAAACGTTACATGTTACATACTTTACGATTACAAATTAGAAAAACAAAATATTCCAAAAGCATTTAGGCTCGTATGCATAGAGCTCAAGTTTAATTACGTGCTTATGCATGCGCCGAGTAGCGGTTTGCTACCCAGCGCTTGCTTAAGCACGTGCTTATGCTTGAGCTCTGACTATGTCTGCGGGCATTAGTGTGTAAGTTAGTAATAATAGTTAAATTGAAATTGTATGTCATTATATTATGTGTCATTCATTATGTGTACGTACAGACAGGTAATAAAAAGATGTCCCCGCCCCATATAATGTTATGTTTCTTCCACGCACACACACACCTGCCCAAAAGTGAAAATCTGGAGGAGGGGGGGGGTAATTTCTACCGATCTTATAGTGGATTCCAAGTCATTCGTTCCTGAGATCAAATAATTTTGGGAACTTTGCTCCAATTATTGTGTTACAGTGTTACATGCACATAAAATTTTTTGTGAATGTGAAATGTATTTCAAATTCGGGAAGTAAAACTCGGACAACGTAATAACAATGTATATTCTGAACGCAGTAAACTTCACACAATACACGACATGTCAAAATTAACCTCAATTTATTACAACAAATTCTAAAGATTTTGTGAAAAATTTTAAATATATTCAAATTGAAATCAACAAAATGTAAACTATTTTCGTTACAGCGCAAATGTGTTATGTATCTAAGTATTAAAAACACAGAAAAACGATACAACTCGTTCTTAGCTGCCCTTTTAATAAATTTCAGTTTGTTTTAAGTCAAAAGGCACGATAATTATCCTCGTTTGTAATGTCCTCCAACAGGTTAAATATGAGAACAGAGGTGAAAAGAGAAAGTTAGAAATGGACAACTTACTATTATAAAAATTATGAAAATTTAGATATATCGACAAAGGAAGAGATCTCGAGCTCGCGTTTAGAAACTGGGAACTACACGAACTACCTCTCTTACAACAGACGACGAAACACACCTGGAACGTTAAAGCGAGCAGTCATTTAGAGAAGCCGCGTTTCATTATCGTAGCAGAAAAAATGATGTCTTAAAAAACACCAGTCAATTTGATCGTTGCAATTTAACAAACATAAAATTGTATTTAAATTCAGAAGTCCACCCTTACGATAATCTAAATTTAAATTTCGGAAAACATCAATACCCCATTTTATACGAAGTGTACGCGCAATTTACTATTACAAAAATTACTATTATACTACTATTATAAAAAATGCAGGCGAACCGTGTCTTAGCTTTTCAAAATTTAAAGATTTAGCGCCGTGGACATAAGATTAGAATTCGAAACTAGCAAAAATATCCCCGCAAACATCTGCACTTTTTGTCTCATTTTACATGATAGATTAGTAAAATATAATCCACTCACAAATGTTGTAAAAATGTTTCAAAAAAATTATTATGAATAAAGTGTTTTGTAATCATTTTATTCATTCATCCTCAAAATGCCCGTTCCGGTGAAACACACCTGTCCTATATATACCTCAAACAAAATGTGTATCCTGTCTCTTGGATCAATTGCAGAAAGATCTGCACGGAAAAAAAACATTAATTTAGTGCCTTATTAGTTTTAAATACTTCACATGTAACGTTTTTTTTATTAAAAATAAAAATATAGGTATACCCTAAAGTGTATGTGTTTCTTTCGATGAAAGCGAAAAAGAGCAAAACCTAAAAGATGAAAACGCAAGAAAAACTTATTTTAAGAACAGGAATTAATTTGTACAGGGTGGCCCAACGATGCGTATTTCTTCTATAAAGCCTAGGGCAAAAAATTAAGAAAAAAATCGAAATTTATACTAGATAATACGCGGCATATTGTAAAATTATTTTCAATTATACAGAGTGATCACAAAAATGGCAGTTCGTGGAAACCAATTTTTTTTAAATAGAACAGCCTATATATTTTTAGATATTTGGATGCGTCGCAGTGAGCTGATTACAATGGCATAAATATATATAGATTTTATTGAACTATTTTCGTAAAATAATTTTTTTCTTAAAAAAATTTTCAAAAATTCAGTTAGTTTGGATATGAATTTCTGATTACTGAGATAACACAGATCAACGAAAATTTAATGCGATATTTTTAGGACTTTGGCCTATATGAAAATGTGAACCAAATTAAGATATCTTTCTGCATTATACCGAGCGATCGATACTTACGAAACATTCGGTATCTCATTTTCTTTAAATGGAACGGCCTACTTTTTATTTTAGAAATGGATAGCACTTAAATGCAGCTTTCTCATGATATAAAGTTATATACCTTTATTTTTAATAGTTTCGTCACTAGAATTTTTTTTTCACAAGTATTTCAATGGTCGCCTTTTTAAACTACACACATCCGCACATCTGATGTCGCCACCAGTCGGAATATGTATTTTTACTACAAATTTAAAATTTACGTCTGTTAATTAAGTCTACTGTTAAAAGAAAAAATAAAAAATTCCGAAAGTTCGGTAACAAATATTAAAATTCGATTAAAATATCCTAAAATTATCGCCTTAAGTAAGAGCCAGTTTCATAATGAAATCTCAAGGAGGCTTTAAAATTAAAGGCACATTCAGATCTGTAAACAAATGTGTTTTCATATTCGTTTTTAAAATACGAACAATATCTGTTTGCATTATACCGAGCGATCAGTACTTACAAAACATTCGGAATCTCATTTTTATAATGGAACGGCTTACTTTTTATTTCAGAAATGGATAGCAGTTAAATATAGCTTTCTGCTGATATAAGGTTATATAACTTTATTTTTTAATTATATTTTTAATTTAAAGGAGGCTTTAAAATTAAAGTTAGATTCAGACGTGTAAACAAATGTGTTTTCATATTTGTTTTTACATCAGAAAGTAATTTTAAATTTAAAATCTCCTTTAAATTCCATTATGAAACTGGTCCTTAGTAAAATATATTTTAAAAAGTATGTAATTTAACATAAATTAACAAATGTAATTCTTGACTGCGTTCGAAAGTTATAGTTATAGTTATAAGAAAGTATGTTTCTTATGATTTACATATTAAGAAGATGTAATACAAATTGTCTTCTTGTCTCCAGAATTTATGGTGAAAGATATCCAAACCGTCGCTCTATTCAAGTAAAATGTTTCAGAAGCCTCAAGAGACGTTTTGAACCAAACGATAATGTTCATTACAAGAAGAAAATCGTTAATCATCCAAACACAACACATGAGGATAATCAGTTTACAGTCCTGGCAACAATAACAGAAAATCCAAATATAAGTTCGCGCGAAAGAAGCAAGATAACAGATATCAGTAAGACCAGTGTCCAAAGAATTATAAAAAAAACATAAATATTACCCATACTATATTTCTTTACATCAAGATTTACATGGTGACGACTTTCAAAATAGAAAAATATTTTGCAACCAAATTTTTTTCGTAAGTACAGAGATCGCTCGGTATAATGCAAAAAAATATCTTAATATTGTTCGTATTTTAAAAACGAATATGAAAACACATTTGTTTAAACATCTGAATATGCCTTTAATTTTAAAGCCTCCTTTAGATTCCATTATGAAACTGGCTCTTACCTATGGTAATAATTTTAGGAAATTTTAATTGAAACTTAATATTTGTTACCGAACTTTCGAAATTTTTTATTTTTTTTAAAACAGTAGACTTAATTAACAGACGTAAATTTTAAATTTGTAGCAAAAATACATATTCCGACTGGTGGCGACATCAGACGTGCGGATGTGTGTAGTTTAAAAAGGCAACCATTGAAATACTTGTGAAAAAAAATTCTAGTGACGAAACTGTTAAAAATAAAGATATATAACCTTATATCATCAGAAAGCTGCATTTGAGTGCTATCCATTTCTAAAATAAAAAGTAGGCCGTTCCATTAAAAAAGAAATGAGATACCGAATGTTTCGTAAGTATCGATCGCTCGGTATAATGCAGAAAGATATCTTAATTTTGTTCACATTTTCATATAGGCCAAAGTCCTAAAAATATCGCATTAAATTTTCGTTGATCTGTGTTATCTCAGTAATCAGAAATTCATATCCAAACTAACTGAATTTTTGAAGAATTTTTTAAGAAAAAAAATTATTTTACGAAAGTAGTTCAATAAAATCTATATATATATTTATGCCATTGTAATCAGCTCACTGCGGCGCATCCAAATATCTAAAAATATATAGGGTGTTCCATTTAAAAAAAATTGGTTTCCACGAACTACCATTTTTCTGATCACTCTGTAGAATTGAAAATAATTTTACAATATGCCGCGTATTGTCTAGTATAAATTTCTTTACCGATTTTTTTCTTAATTTTGTTTGCCCTAGGCTTTATAGAAGAAATACGCATCGTTGGGCCACCCTGTACATCATCGAATTTGATAGAACGAAAAGACCTCTCTCGCTTGCTTGCCTTGCTTGCGATATCTGTTCTCCTGTTACCGTTCACAATTAAATTCGCCCTTTTAAACAGGTAAGCATTTTTTTTACCTCAGTCAAGGGTAGATCCGGGGAGCCCGCACACCTCTTCACCTAAAAAAATTCACCTCTCGTCTCTTTGCCCGCACTCACGCACACTTCTTGCAAAATTGCGTCATCGCAAGAAAAAGAATCCTTCTACGACCTTCTCCGGTAAAATTACGTCATTGTCGACAACTCTTCTTCTTCAGCCACAGGAACCCTTTGGGTTACTTCGTCTGCACGAAAAAAAAAACCAACACCCTCCATTACCTAAAAACTCTTCTGCAACCTCCTCCGGACAAATTACGTCATTGTTGACAATTCTTCAGATACAAGAAACAAAGAGGTTACTTCGTCTGCACGAAAAACCACCCCTTAATTACTTCTTCAGCAACAAAAGCAACCCCTAAACACAGAAAACGCCCTCGACGGTGGTCACTTCGGATGGACATGCCATCGAAGTCTCCCAGGTTCCCGCTGGTTGCACTACTACCATACTTGAAGCAGGTGATGATTTCTACATAACGGACCAAGGAAGACTAACTAAATTGTGTTTTGGGTCGCACTTTTAAAGGGGAAAAGCTTCATAAAAACATGTTCAACCTCAAATCCCAAACTAAAAATTAAAAATTCTCGAAAATAAAATAACAAAACCAAATTCTAACAATAGATAAATTAGCCCTAATTAAAGTGCGTTCAACTTACAATTAGACATTTTAATCTTGCTCCCATCCGGCAGCTTCAGTTCAAATCGCCGCACGAAACAAATTTACCCAAAATAGTAGTTACGTTTAGATTAAAACGCCAAATTCACAGCGTACATCTGTCATAAACGTTTCATAATATTCGCTCATGGTAAACCAAACCATAGACGTGTTAAGATGCGTACAGGGAGCCATGCCTCTGAATGTGCAGCTCGATTTTAATAGATCTGTGTTAATACACTTATTGTTGTTGAAAGGGGTTAAGTTTTCAGAGAACTAAAAACAACCGATTATTTAATTTATTTGGAAATATGTTTCAACAATAAACACACTAACTAAAGTCTAGGAAATTAAGCGCTGACCCCTTTCTACACCAAACGGTGCTTACATACCTTTACGATGTATTTTCAGTGACGTCACCTGCCCCTTAGACACGCAACCGGATTCGTCAGCCAGACTCTTACGTCAAGGACTGTAGGTTTCAACGTTGCCAGCTTCCAATATCCATATATATATAAATTTTTTTAAAAATCTCAAGTAAACTTATTCGACCATTCCTGGATTTTGTATTAACCCTGTATAGCGGAACGATCCGTCCATGCAGCAAACGTTTACGTAGCATTCAATACGTTATAGTTGTGATGTGAAATTATTTATCTTAAACGACACTTCTTGTTCCAGATGTCTACGGATCCATCAAACCGAAACTGTGAATAAAAGAACGTTCGAATGCCGAATATGTGATTCTAAATATGCGTCTCGTGCAAATTTGCGCAATCATGTCCTCACACATACTGGCGAGAAGCCGTTCAGTTGCGATCGTTGCGACTATAAATGCCGACAGCTCGGAAACTTGAATCGGCACAAATTGAAACACTCCGGCGATAAGCTCTTCAATTGTGACCTTTGCTATTACAAATCCGAACGATGTGGTGACTTGAAAAATCACAAGTTAATGCACACCGGCGAGAAGCCGATCAGTTGTGATGTTTGCGGTTATAAATGCCGATCCCTCGGAAACTTGAATCAGCACAAGTTAAGACACACGCTTGAGAAGCCGTTCGGTTGTGATCTTTGCGATTATAAATGCCGACAATATAAGAATTTGAAAGTGCATATGCTAACACATACGGGCGAGAAGTCGTTCAGTTGTGATGTTTGCAATAATAAATTTCGACACGCCGGGCACTTGCGAGAGCACAAATTGACGCACACCGAAGAAAAGCCGTTCGGTTGTAATCACTGCGACTTTAAGTCTGGACGTCTTGGAAGTTTGAAACAGCACATGTTAAGGCACACCGGCGAGAAGCCGTTCGGTTGTGATCTTTGCGATTATAAAGGCCGATCCGTCGGAAACTTGAATCAGCACAAGTTGAAACACGTCGAGAAGAAACCGTTTGGTTGTGATCTGTGCGATTATAGAACCGGACGGTGTAAATATTTGAAAAATCACGAGTTAATGCACGCGGGCAAGAAGCTGTTCAGTTGTAATCTTTGCGATTTTAACTGTCGACGCCCCGGAAACTTGAAACGTCACAAGCTAACACACACAGGCGAGAAGCCGTTTAGTTGTGATATTTGCGATTTCAGAAGCCGACATGCTTCTACTTTGAGCAAGCACAAGTTAAAACATGAAGTTTGTTTTTCGAAATTGTAATAAATCTGCTCATTGAAACTGGAAGAAGAAAAAAAGTCCTAAGGGGTCGCTATTTAAAAAGAAACTCGATGGTGAAATTTGATTTTCACATTAAAACTTCTAAATATTTAATTTTTTTTTTTTTGTGTCAAGCATAAAGAAATTACAGGTTCACTGTATGTAGGTGTTTTTGGAAGTGTTCCCCTTCCCCAATCTTCGTGAAATTTCAATCCTGATCCCTTTGAATCCTCCTACGTTTACGATTCGTCTAGACTCAACTTCATTCCGATCTATTCGAATCATGTGAGAGCAAAAAAGAGAGCATCTTATGTCCAAAATAGTGTTGCCAACTCTGCCACCGTAATTATGCTGCCTGGACGTTCAAAATTGTCGCACTTTACACTCCACAACAAATTCGTCAAAAGAAAAACCCCCCGAACGTCGACTAAACCAACTATTAATTAATATTATTGCAGCACCATCTATTGGCAAATGAATTAAGCTTAAAATGAAACGAAAAAAGGGAGACGGCAAGACCTTAGAGAAATAGAAAGGAACTCAGAACGACTTAAATCTCAAAATGGCAAAAGAGAATCGAGTTACTTGAAAAGAGAAGTAGAATTTATTTACCGGAAGGGAACGTCTTAACCGGAAGTGTTTGACGGGATAATGACAGCTGTCAGCGAGCACGTTTTTGACGTCAATACATAGAGTTTTCTCAAAAGCTCCAATCTCTACCAGATCTTTATGTATTAAAAAGAATTCTTATGTTTTTATATAAATTTTATAAATCAGTAAGCTTACAGATTTTTATTTCAAATTCTTAACACTCACTCAGTTTAAAAATTTAAAAAAATAGCAATGAACAGAGCATGACAAGTAAATGACTGAAAAAGAAGTTGGTTTTTTTTTGACAGTTGGTAACAGAGTGAAATTAATTTCGTTACAACTGCATTTGATTGTTATTTTATGATTGAGAGAGTTTGTAGTCTGATTTTTGATTCGATTCTTATTCTGTATAATTGTAAATTCTTAACAATCGATAAAAAAAATTAATCTGAACGATCAAAGCGTGCTAAACAAGAGTTGGAAAACACTGACAGTTGGTAACAGGGTGAAGTTTGTTTCATATATCCATTCTGTTGGAATATTATTTTCGATTTGCATTTGTCTTTTTATTCTGAATTGTTAACAAGTCGATGAAACTTTAAAGAAATTTAAAATTCTCAAGAAACAAAGCGTGGCAAGCAAGTGGCTAATAAAAAAGGTAGCCGTACATTGACAGTTGGCAACAGAGTGAAATCAATTACGTCATTTAAAGATCGTTTCTGCTTTTGATCTAATTTTACTCCTGGGGAAATTTGAAGATTTAAATTGTAAATTCGATTTTCATTCTGTACACTGCAGATTTCTTAACAATCGATAAAATAATAATAATAATAATAGTTTATTCATCCAGTAGATCAACATAGTACCATTAAACAAGTCAACACTTACGAACTAAACATTCATAAAGAAGTAAATAATAATAATAATAATAATAATAAAGCTTTATTCCATGAAGACTACAAAGTAGCATGAGGTCGTCAAGTATTGGTAACAATACACTATGAGCATAAATGATTGAGAACAAGTTGAATTTCCCGCCTTTCAATATTTTTCTTAAGTTGGTCGAATGTGTAGGCGTGCACCGAGTGCAATGTGGATAACGAGATTAATACTCAATAAAATAGTCTGGTAATTAATTATGAATTAATTTGATTATTTCAAATACCTAATTGCAATATGTATGCAAACGTTGGCTCTGAAAAGATCCGACATTGAACAAAAATTAATTTATTTTTCAGGACGGCTAAATACAAGGAGTAAAAATCACTAGATATAGACGCGGGAAATACAACTTGTTCTCAATCATTTATGCGCATACTGTATAAAAATACATGGGTATGTAGTAACAGTTTTAACAGTAGGTCAACAGTAGTCTAATAATCTAAATTATCTTGAAGAAATTCTTGCGTACTATAATAGCACTTATCTAATAATATTTTTTATTTATTTTTTAAATGCCATTAAAGGTAATTCCCTTATATGTCGGGGTAATTTATTAAAAAAATTCTTCCCAGCATATTCAGGGGATTTTTCATATTTCGAACGAACAGAGTCTGATAAACAAAAGGCCAATAAAAAGAAGAAGGTAGGCATTTACCGACAGTTGGCAACGAAATGAAGTAATTGTTTCATTTGTTTTGTATATGGCTTTTGTTTTGATAGTATTTTTATTTTGTACATTCTAGACTAAATTAAAATTCTTGACAGTCAGTAAAATAAAAAAAAAAATTATGGGACCATACACATCATTAAATTTGGTGTCCAACGTGGGCCCAAACATAAATTCCTAAAATATCTAAAAAACACACAGTAATATGTATTTTCATGCGGTCTTTCCACACGATGTACAGTTGCAAAGGAAAGTAATGAAAGTCTGGAAAGGGTAAGCGGCCACCCGACTTCGCCCGATAAAATAAAAAAAAAACACAAAAAAGACCACGACAGAAAAGTATAATTTGCTGAAAGAAAACAAATTAATTAACAATATTAAAACAAAAACTTAAGCAAAGTTTAAATAAAAAACAACAATAATAATAAAAACTATTGCAATACAACTCAAACAGAAAATCAAAAATAAAACTGACTAAAACTCACTTGCTGCTCGTTCAACTTTCCTTGGTGAGGCACAAAGGCAAATAATCAATGTTTAAACAATCGAAGTTTATATAGCTTTGAAGTTCAGATTAGCAGAATACTAAGAATATAAAGAAACACGTGTTCCTTAATGGGATTCAAATGAAATTGGACTAAATCTTTCAGAATAATTTTGTGGGCTGTAATCACATTCCGTTTAATTATAAATCGGATTTAATTATTCCGATTTCGTATTAAAAGAACATTTAGCATTTTTATTTCCTGTTTGAGTTTTATTCCAACAATAGACGATGGACACCGGGACGCCTTCAATATAATAGGATTATTTTGTTCTGTTTTAATTTGTAATAAAAATATTTGTTTATTAAAAGTCTTTTCTTTCTGCGTCAGTTAGATTTAATAATTTTGTTGCGCAATAACTATTTTATTTTATTTATTTACCTTTATTTCGTTTTATGAAAGAGCATCAAATAATTATTATTTCCTAAAGATTAATTATGAATAATATAAATATTTTCATTAATAATATTTAGGATACATAATACTTCTTGCTAATAAGAAATTCATTGATGTCGGCCAATTACATTTAATAATTACGTAACGTAATATTAGCAATGCCTGCAGTTGAGGGTAGGTAGATATTTCCAAGAATTTTGAACGGGCGGAGCTACGGCGTTTATCTCTCGGTCGGGTGGCCGCTTACCCTTTCCAGACTTTCATTACTTTCCGTTGCAATAGTACATATAATGTAAACAAGAATTAACTTTCAAGTCGGAAATGTACGAAATTTTGTTTGTTTCAGGTGTCAAAACAATGTAAAAGAAAACACTAAAATATGTGATTCTAAATTTAGATATCCTATACATTTGCACAATGACCTTTTGATGCATACCGGTGAGAAGCCAATCAGTTGTAATCTTGACGATTATAAATGCCGATGGTAATGGATATTTGAAGCGACACAAATTTCATACACACCGAGGAGAAACTTATAAAAGCAGACCGCACAACTCTTAATACACTAATTCAGTGAGGAAACAAATCAGATGAAGATCATGTGCAAACCTGACGAGACAGGAGCGGAGAAAATGTGATAAAAATCTCCAGGGACGCCAGGACCTTGACATCTCACATTTGTTTTTGTTATTTAAATTGTAATTAAAAAATTCTTAGTGTTTGTAGTCGTGGACAATGTATAATATACGACTCGCTATAATGGCTATTATATATTGCCTCGGATAATTGCAAAACTTGCTCGTCCTTGTAACAAATTATCCTCGGTAATAATAACATTCGTCATAACATCGTGTATAAAACACTATTCTTTCATACGCTCCTAAAATACTAATAATATGTATATACTTTGCAAACGGTTGGTTTATTTTTTCTCAGTTAGGATTATTACAACTAAAATCGGCAGTCTTAAGAATTTCGTTAACTTTCGATGTTATACTCGACGTATAGTTTAGTCATCACCACGTATTACAAGCTGGAAACCGTTTGATTATAATTCTCGGGCGTCGTCGGCGTTCAACGATCGGCACTCGGAATAACGTCACGAACGACCATCCCTACGGCCAGTGAGTGAGACGACGCGAACCGCTGATTAGTCGAGCGAGAAGCTACGGCCATTGGATTGAGACGATTCGAGCCCGTGATTAGCCGAGACCCTACGGCCAATAAAAACACACAACGCTAGCATTGGTCGCGTGAATCACGTCACTCGATGTAAATACTCTACAACCAATGAGAAATACCCACGAAGATCAGCCTTTCTAAGGGCGGTGCGATGGCGATGTTTTTTTGTGACAAAACCACCACTCAGCGAATTAAATATAAGACTTTTTCAGAATATCAAAACGTTCTATTAAAATTCTTCATAATATTTTCATAACAATTACTTATTATGTGATTGGAAAACCAAATTATTATTGTTTCGTGTTAGACAGTAAATCACATTTTAAATCTCTTGTTGATAAGTATTTTATTTCGAAAATATTATCAAATTTAACGAGTCTCTTTGTTACAGGCGCCCGCGGGGATATAAATCTAAAATATTCGAATGTCGGATATGCGACTCTAAGTTTCAATCTCTCGGCCATTTACGCTCACATATTCTGATACATACCGGAGAGAAGAAATTCACTTGTGATCAATGTAATTATAAATTCCGAGAGCTCGGGGATTTGAAAAGGCACAAGCTGACACACACCGGCAAGAAACTGTACAGTTGTGATCTATGCGATTGTAAATGCCTGCGCTCCGCATATTTGAAACAGCACATGTTGAGACACACCGGTGAGAAGCCGTTCAGTTGTGATCAATGCGATTATAAATGCCGGAGCTCCACATATTTGAAACAGCACAAGTTAAAGCACACCGGCGAGAAGCCTTTAAGTTGTGATCTATGCGATTATAAGTGCCGGGACCTCAACAGTATGAAACTGCACAAATTAAAGCACACCGACGAGAAACCGCTTAGTTGTGATCTCTGCGATTTTAAATGCCGGTGCTCCGCATATTTGAAACGGCACATGTTAAAGCACACCGGTGAGAAGCCGTTCAGTTGTGATCTATGCGATTATAAATGCCAGTTCCACTCACGTTTGAAAAGGCACAAATTAAAGCACACCGTTGAGAAGCTGTTCAGTTGTGATCTATGCGATTATAAATGCCAGAGCTCCGCATATTTGAAACAGCACATGTTGAGGCATACCGGTGAGAAGCCGTACAGTTGTGATCAATGCGATTATAAATGCCGGTTCCTCGCAGGTTTGAAAATGCACAAATTAAAGCACACCGGCGAGAAGTCGTTCAGTTGTGATCTATGCGATTATAAATGCCGGAGCTCCGGATATTTGAAGCAGCACATGTTGTGGCACTCCGATGAGAAGCCGTTCAGTTGTGATCTATGCGATTATAAATCCCAGAGCTCCTCATATTTGAAACAGCATAGGTTGACGCACACCGTTAAGAAGCCATACAGGTGTGATCTTTGCGATTATAAATGCCGACTGGTTAGGCTAATGAAGATGCACAGATTGAAGCACACCGGCGTGTAGCCATTCGGTTGCGATTACAATTGTCGATTTGAAAAGTCACAAGTTGAAACATAATGTAGCATTTTTCTTATTATTATTCAGTTTCAAAATTTAAATAAATTTCGGAACATCCGCACATTTTGCCTTTCGGGCTTAGCCATTCCAGGCATTTACTTAACGTATTGCTGTGATGCCGGCCAAATAAAACGAATTTATTTCTTCGTTTGGGAAAATTTATCTGAGGGTGTGAAACTTTTAATTTTTGTGAGGTTGGCGGCTCGATACGGGGTTCCTGTACCGAGTCGTAAATGATAATTGGCACCGGCTTAATAGTTTAAGAATGCTAGGTTTATGTAATTGATAAAATAAAATTAAAATTCTTGAGAGTTTCAAACAATGCTCGTTCAACTCGTGAACAGGTAAGTAAAACTCGAACAACGCAATAAAAATGTTTATTCTGAACGCAGCAAACTTCACACAATACACGACATGTCAACATTAACCTCAATTTATTACAGCAACAAATTCTAAGGATTTTGTGAAAAATTTTAAATATATTCAAATTGAAATCAACAAACATGTAAACTATTCTCGTTATTAATGTGTTGGATAAATGCGCAAGTGTGTTATGTATCTAAGTATTAAAAACACAGAAAAACGAAATAACTCATTCTTAGCTGCCCTTTTAATAATAATTTAATTTGTTTAAGACAGAAGGCACGATAATTATACTCGTTTCTAATGTCCTCCAACAGATTAAATATGAGAACAGAGGTGAAAAGAGAAAGTTAGAAATGGACAACTTACTATTATGAAAATTATGAAAATTCCATATTTCAGAGGTTAAAGAAAAATTAGAATTACGTAGATATATCGACAAAGGAAGAGATCTCGAGCTCGCGTTTAGAAACTGGGAACTCCAAGAACTACCTCTCTTACACAGACGACGAAACACACCTGGAACGTTAAAGCGAGCAGTCATTTAGAGAAGCCGCGTTTCATTATCGTAGCAGAAAAAATGATGTCTTAAAAAACACCAGTCAATTTGATCGTTGCAATTTAACAAACATAAAATTGTATTTAAAATTCAGAAATCTACCCTTACGATAATCTAAATTTAAATTTCGGAAAACATCAATTCGCCATTTTATACGAAATGTACGCGCAATTTACTATTACAAAAATTACTATTATACTACTATTATAAAAAATGCAGGCGAACCGTGTCTTAGCTTTTCAAAATTCTAAGATTTAGCGCCGTGGACATAAGATTAGAATTCGAAACTAGCAAAAATATCCCCGCAAACATCTGCACTTTTTGTCTCATTTTACATAATAGATTAGTAAAATATAATCCACTCACAAATGTTGTAAAAATGTTTCAAAAAAATTATTATAAATAAAGTGTTTTGTAATCATTTTATTCATTCATCCTCAAAATGCCCGTTCCGGTGAAACACACCTGTCCTATATATACCTCAAACAAAATGTGTATACTGTCTCTTGGATCAATTGCAGAAAGATCTGCACGGAAAAAAAAACATTGCTAAACGCACCTTGGTTTATAGCGAACGTTTCACCACACCATGATCTTCAAGTGCGCACAGTGCATGAGGAAATAAAACAATCGAGCGCTAGATATTTATCCCGAATTGAAGCACACACAAATTAAATGCGTAATGTGTATTGAAGTTTTAAAAACACAGAAAAACGATACAACTCGTTCTTAGCTGCCCTTTTAATAATAATTTAATTTCTTTAAGACAGAAGGCACGATATTTATTCTCGTTTCTAATGTCCTCTAATTTAATCGATTAATCTTTAAGATTTATTTTTGGCTTTGTAAACGAAAGATGGATCCGTGCTTCGGACCTAATTTTATTCAACTTGGTAATACGTTTTATATATTCAAATATTAACCACCGAAAGTGTTACCAAATTGCAGTATGTATACGTTTAGCGAGGACCTTCTTTGAGCGCCTCAAGGGTTGGCTCGCGTATGTACCTGAGCGCCTCAACGGCTAGCTCGATTGTGTGCCTTTGAGCGCCTCAAGGGCTGGCTCGCGTTTGTGTTTGGGCGCCTCAAGGGCTAGCTCAATTGTGAGTCTTTGAGAGTCTCAACTGACTGGCAAACAATAAATAACTTTGCGAGTTTCTGGTGGGCAAAATACAAATTTCTCCTCACTAGTCTCAAAGCAAACTATAAAACTGTTTTAGCTTTTGACAGCAAAGGAGTCAACTCCTTGATAGCTGATCGATACTAGGCCGTCTATTTTATAAAGCCGATATCAGCGGCAGCACCTGGGGTTTCTCTAGGGGTTGACTCGGCCGTCTGAATAGCAGGGCGTTACAACACAGGGGGCCGTTAGTGACGAGATGCAGCGCAGCATTTTTGGCGGAGGTACGGCAGCGTAAAGAGAGAACCCTCAGGAGCCCGTTGTGCTGGAAGCCTTAGGGGTTCAGTGGTCCCTCTGATTGTTCCCCGCGGTGGAGAGACAGAAAGATCACCTAGCAGTGGTGCTAGGTGTCTTTGAGTGCCTCAAAGGCTGGCTCGCGTATGTACCTGAGCGCCTCAACGACTAGCTCGATTGTGTGTTTTTGAGCGCCTCAAGGGCTGGCTCGCGTAGGTAATTGGGCGCCTCAAGGGCTAGCTCGATTGTGTGCCTTTGACCGCCTCAAGGGCTGGCTCGCGTTTGTGGTTGGGCGCCTCAAGGGCTACCTCAATTGTGGGTCTTTGAGAGTCTCAATTGTATCGAATCTTCCTGTCTTTAATACACCTTTGTGTTATGTGTACGTACGTTTAATTTTTTTAACAAACCCCATTTAATTTGCTTACTTAAAATTTGTGTTAGCGTAAATTTAAAATTTTAATAAAACCTCTTTTGTTTTAGACACCGACAGATCCCCGAAAATAAAATCAAGGACGAAAGAGGCCCCAAATCTGAATCGCGCAGATATTTACGCACGAGACACGCGGACGAGAACGCGCGTGATTACAAACTTAGAGACTCTCGGAAGTCGAAGCGGCACGCGTTAACACATACCGGCGAGAAACTCTATACATGCGATATTTGTGATTACAAGTCTCGACTGTCCTCACGTTTGAAACGCCACTTGCTGATCCACACGGGCGAAAAGCCGTTTAGTTGTGAGCTCTGCGATTGTAGATTCCGATTTGCGGCAAATTTGACGCAGCACATGTTAACGCACACAGGCGAGAAGCCGTTCAGCTGCGATCACTGCGCTTATAAATGCGGACAAATCGCAAATTTCAGAAGGCACTTGCTAACGCACACGGAAACTAAGCCGTACGGTTGCGATTCCTGCAGTTACAGATCTCGACAGTCCACAAATTTAAAAAAGCACATGCTAATACACACCGGAGAAAAACCGTTTAGTTGTAATGTTTGCGATTACAAGTGCCGTCAGTCCGGAGATATGAAACGTCACGAGTTAACGCATACCGCCGAGAAGCCGTTGGGTTGTAATTTTTGCGAGTACAAGTGTCGAGAGATCCGAAATTTGAAACGGCATGTGCTGATCCACACCGGCGAGAAGCCTCTGAGTTGCGGTGTTTGCGATTATAAGTGTCGTCATCCTGGAACCTTGAGAAGGCACATGTTAAAGCACTCGGTCGACTTGAAACCGCTTGGCTGTAATTTTTGTGAGTACAAGTGTCAAAAATCTGTAGATATGAGGCGGCACGTGCTAACACACAAAGGCGTAAAGCAGTTCAGTTGTGACCTGTGCGGTTACAGATGCCGACGGCTCGCATATTTGAAGCAGCACATGTTGAGACACTCAGGCGAGAAACCGTTCAGTTGTGATCTTTGCGATTACAAATGTCTACTGGAAGCAAGTTTGAAGAAGCACTTATTGGCACATACAAGTGACAGGAAACAATAAAAGTTTTGTGATTACAAAAGCCACAAACGACGAGTTTGTCTGTAAAACGTCATGCCTAGGAATTATGATTCCGATTGTACGCGAGTTGTCAGTTAGCTTTGTGAAGTAGCATTATTTAATATTGTAATATCTTAGTATTTGAAGTACACTTTTTAAATATATATCAATTGTTTTTCTTTAATTTTTCCGCCGTTACCACAGACTGAATAGAATTCTTCTCTGTTCTTCGTTTTTTTTTTGTTAAAATTTAAATTTTCCAATCAATTGCTTTCAAGTAACGAAAGATCCAGAGCTAACCAAAGAAAATCCCCGTTATCCAAGGTGTTATAAAGAAGAATACATTCAGTCCAGCTTGATTGCTAAGGTACTTGATGCTTCTCTTCCTCGTATATACCCAAAATCAATAAGAGGTGATGATGATCTTTTGGAAGAAGGAACCCTCTCTGACTCTATGGGCCCCCATCTTCATCACTGTGGACACATTCATCAAGAAAGCGCCGTAAGCCCCAATGGAGTATAGGTTTCTCATGTGCTCTCGAGTTGGCGGAAGAAGACCAATCTCAAACATGAACAAACATCCAAACCCACGGCGAGCACCAAATTTCCAATCAATTACTTTCAAGTAACGAAAGATCCAGGGCTAATCAAAGAAAATCCTCGTTTCCGAGGTGTTACAAAGAAGAAAACATTCATTTCGTGTGATTGCAAAGATACTAGATGAAGATAAATGCTTCTCTTCCTCGTATATATCCAAAATCAATCAGGAATGGACACTACTTCATGATTTTTCTGGAAGAAACAACCCTCTCAAGCCCTCTGGCCTCCAGCTTCATCATTTTGGACATGTCCACCAAAAAAGTGGTGGAATTCCCAACGGGGATAGGTCTCTCATGTGCCCTTGATTTCTCCTCACCTTCTGCAGTAGAGGAACTGGTGTCCCATTTACCTCTAATTTTCTCATGTCTTAAAAATTCATCAAACCATCTGGCCAATATATCATTATAAAGCAAAAACCTCCCTATATACATACACCTAAAGAACTCTTAGCGATGGACGCATGTACCTACCAAGGAAGCTCTAGAAAAGTGGAGGATAAGCCTTAATGATTCTTGGCCACCTGTGCTCTTGATTTCCCCCTCACTTTCTACAGTGTCCGAACTAAATTCTACTTGAGGAATTCTCCTCATGTCTTCCCTACATCGCAGCTTTGGGGACGGCAAGGAACTAGAAGTAAGAAACTGAATCCCTCGTGATGTACAGTTGCAGCGGAAAGAAATGAAAGTCTGGAAAGGGTAAACGGCCACCCGACTTCGCCCGACCGAGAGATAAACGCCGTAGCTCCGCCCGTTGAAATTTCTTGGAAATATCTACCTACCCTCAACTGCAGGCATTGCTAATATTACGATACGTAATTATTAAATGTAATTGGCCGACATCAATGAACTTCTTATTAGCAAGAAGTATTATGCATTCTAAATATTATTAATGAAAATATTTATCTTATTCATAATTAATTTTTAGGAAATAATAATTATTTGATGCTCTTTCATAAAACGAAATAAAGGTATAATAAAATAAAATAGTTATTGCGGAACAAAATTATTAAATCTAACTGACGCAGAAAGAAAAGACTTTTAATAAACAAATATTGTAATTACAAATTAAAACAGAAAACAATAATCCAATTATATTGAAGGCGTCCCGGTGTCCATCGTCCATTGTTGGAATAAAACTCGAACAGAAAATAAAAATGCTAAATGTTCTTTTAATACGAAATCGGAATAATTAAATCCGATTTATAATTAAACGGAATGTGATTACAGCCCACAAAATTATTCTGAAAGATTTAGTCCAATTTTATTTGAATCGCATTAAAGAACACGTGTTTCTTTATATTCTTAGTATTCTGCTAATCTGAACTTCAGAGCTATATAAACTTCGATTGTTTAAACATTGATTATTTGCCTTTGTGCCTCACCAAGGAAAGTTGAACGAGCAACAAATGAGTTTTAGTCAGTTTTATTTTTGATTTTCTGTTTGAGTTGTAATGCAATAGTTTTTATTATTATTATTATTGTTTTTTATTTAAACTTTATTTAAGTTTTTGCTTTAATATTGTTAATTAATTACTTTTCTTTCAGCAAATTATACTTTTCTGTTGTGGTCTTTTTTGTGATTTTTTTTATTTTACCATTTATTTGTTTTTTGTTTTTAACAATTTTTTTTCTTCTTTCAGCAAATAATCATTTATTTTTCAGAATTTAAATACTTCTTTCAATATGTTTAGTTTTCTGTTTTGATTTTATTGTAATAGTTTTTAATATTTTCATCTTTTATTTAAGCTTTGATTTAATTTTTGTTTTAATATTGTTTTGAGCAAATTAATTTTTTGTTCTGGTTTAATTTTCATATTTTTTTATGTATTTTGTTTAATTTTCTTTGATTTTTTTTTCTGTAAGTTGTTCGCGTTGCTTTTTTTGTCACTCTTTTAATTAAACTTTTTGTTCGAATTTCCGTTTGTTTCTTTGTTTTCATCTCAATCAATTATCTTTTATTTTCTTTAGTTTATTCAAAATATAAATTGTTAGTTTCATTTTTTTTTGGTTACTCTTTTAGTCAAACTTTTTTGTTCCTTCATTTCCTTCTTTTCTTCTCAGTTAATTTTCTTTTGCTTTTTTCTCTAAGTTGTTTTTCTTGTTTTGTTTTCGCTTCTCTGATCACGATCATAATCAAATAAAAATCTAAAGTCTCGCTACTTTTGTCAGTAATCTACCTTTTGTTTTTCTTAGGTTTTTTTTTCATAAGTTCTTTGTATTGTGTTTTTTTTAATTACTCGATTTTCTTGTTCTTACTTATTTGTTTTTGTTTCTCCTCCATTTTTGTTGGTCATTTATCTTTTGTTTATTTCAGTTTCCTTTTCCATAAATTGTTTGCGTTTTGTTCGAATTATGTTTCTTTGTTTTCTTCGCGTGTTTTGATTCTTTAATTTTTGTTTCATTGTTTTCTTCACTTGTTTATTGGTCATCTACCTTGTTTTTCTTCGTTTCTTTTGTAAATTGATTGTGTTGCTTTTTCGACTCACTCTATACTTTTCTCTTTGTTTTCTTCATTTGTTTATTAGTTAACAACCTTTCTGTTTTCTTCGTTTCTTTTTTAAATTGATAGCGTTGCCGTTTTTGAGTTATTCGATGTTTCTTTGCTTTCTTCACTTGTCTGATCCTATAAAAATCAAGAGCTTATTTCTGTCAATTTTTTAATTTTTCTTCATTTTTTTCCGCATATTTACATTATATGTTTTTTTTTTAATTTTTCTTCTTGCCTTATTACTATGATTGATTGATTGCCTTTTCAGTCAATCGACACTTTATTTGTTCGCAATTTTATTAATTTCTTTATTTTCTTCTCAGACAATTTTGTTTTTCTTTAATTTTTTAAAATCGTTTGCATTATTCTTTTAGTCACTTTTTTAATTAAACTTTTTGTTTGAATTTCCGTTTAATTCTCTGTTTTCATCTCAATCGGTTATCTCTTGTTTTACTTTAGCTTTTTTCTCCATAAATGGTTTGCATTTTGCCCTTTCAGTCACTCGATACTTTTTTGTTTGAATTTTGTTTCTTTGTTCTCTTCGCGTGTTTATCAGTCAACTACCTTTCGCTGTTCTTCGTTTCTTTTTTAAATTGATTGTGTTGCCTTTTTTTGACTCATTCGATAATTTTTGTTTCATTGTTTTCTTCACTTGTTTTCCTTCGCTCTTTTTTAAGTTTTTCAACTCACACTATAGTTCTTTTCTTTGTTTTCTTCATTTGTTGATCAGTTAACTACCTTTCGGTTTTCTTCGTTTCCTTTTTAAATTGATTAATAATAATAAGGTTAATTACATTCTGTTTCTTTGTTTTCTTCACTTGTCCGATTCTATAAAAATCTAGAGCAACTAATCATTTATTTTTCAGAAATTAATTACTTTTTCTTTCTTTAATTTGTAATTACAATATTTGTTTATTAAAAGTCTTTTCTTTCTGCATCAGTTAAATTAATAATTTTGTTCCGCAATAACTATTATATTTCGTACTGTCTTGTTTGTTAAATATGTATTTATTTTTACCAAAAATGTTATTTACCAAATAGGTATTTAATGTAATATGTTTATTTAAATGTTATAGATTTAATGTAATCTGAGTAATCTGACGAATTTGTAATCTTAATTGCAAATAATAAAACGAACTATGAACTATGAACTATTTTATTATACCTTTATTTCGTTTTTTGAAAGAGCATCAAATAATTTCCTAAAGATTAATTATGAATAAGATAAATATTTTCATTAATAATATTTAGAATGCATAATACTTCTTGCTAATAAGAAGTTCATTGATGTCGGCCAATTACATTTAATAATTACGTATCGTATTATTAGCAATGCCTGCAGTTGAGGGTAGGTAGATATTTCTAAGAAATTTCAACGGGCGGAGCTACGGCGTTTATCTCTCGGTCGGGCGAAGTCGGGTGGCCGCTTACCCTTTCCAGAGTTTCATGACTTTCCGCTGGGGTAGTACATAATCCCTGCGCTCTCCTCATCCATTATAGTAGAGAAATGCATACCCCCCAAGTAGTTATGTCCTAAAATATCATAGAACACCTCCTGGTATGAACCAATCAAGCATATCAGCTATGAGGAGAAGAATGTCGCCAGTTTCTAGTAGATCTATACCCCCATCGAAGCAGTAAGATTGCAAGGCAGATTAAAAGCAAGTAGGATTACATTGGACGAGAATAGCTTGAAATAGAATCTGTTGACCATAATTAAGAAAGGCCAACACAATGGTGTAGGATCATTGGCTGGCAAAGGAAGAACAAAATCCCCTGAATGGTGGCAATATCAGGAAACATGATGATAGAGAACCACTTAAAACAGGAGAAGCCAAGTCGTGATGAAAAAATGGAAAACCAAGAGGAAAATGGATGCAAACTGTAAAATTACTAAGAAGGGCAAGATCCCTTAAGATAATGGAAAGAAAGAAATCTGCGAAATTACAAAGAAGGACAAATGCCATGGACTAAGGGCATCAAGAAATTGCTGGATTAATGAAAAGCAGAGCAGTAGTTGAGAGAAGGCAAGCTCATGGGAGCAAAGAGGGGGTTTAGTATGTCAAGAACAAGTGTGATCGACTAATGATATCAAAACGTACAAAATGGAGATGAGCAGCTTATAGTAGATATCCTAGTCATAGACGACAATTAAAAAATGTCAAAGTTGTCTTGGAAAAATATAAAGAGCAGAGGATAGACGTCTCGTAGTCAAGGAAAGTACCTGAAGCAATCAAATTGATATCCCTCGTGGGACTGATGGTATCAAGGGGACGGGTTCTTGCACGTACCCACAATTGCGAGAAGAGCAGTATATACGAATTGGGGTGGTACCTGTCCCAAGGTGTCTCAAATTTCGAGAAAGCGGGAGTTGTTAGCGGAAAGTTTAGGAGTGAAAAGAGAGGAGGTGTACCCAGTAGCACCTCATAGTATCAATTATAATCAGGCCACAATTTAAATTAATTCTCCTTTAGTCTTGTTATGCGAATGGCCCATAGCATACACGGACGTTTCGTATATCCGTCCTTGAATGGGTGTCTCACTCATACTTACCTGACACGAGTGTATCGTGTACCTCGTCCTTGAGTGGGTGTCTTACTCCTACTGACCTGACACGGGCGTTTCGTGTACCCGTTCCTGAGTGGGTGTTTCACTCATACTTACCTGACGTGGGTATTTCGTGTACCTCGTCCCTGAGTGGGTGTCTGACTTACTACCACCCAGTCTAATCGATTAACGAGGAACAGCAGCCCCGAGCAAGTTCTTTTGCATTGAGAACGAAAAGTCGGCAATAGAAGCAGACGTGACGCGATTCCAACCGGAAGTCAATTTAATTATGAACAGACGTTTTCAAGTTAAATTACGTTTAAACCATCTTTTGATTTGTGCTTCTTTAATTTAAGCGTTCTTAAACCCTGTTTTATTTTAGATGCCGGGGGATTTCCGGAAATAAAATTACGAACGCAGTAGACGAACGCCCTCCTTGTGGTAGCAAATTGCAAGTCTCATTAGCATGTGAGGTATTTAGGCCGTACAGTTGTGATTTCTGCGATTACAAAAGCCGACGAATGTGGGAATTGAAAAGACACGAGTTAACACACACCGGCGAGAAGCCGTTCAGTTGTGGTCTTTGCAGTTACAAATGTCGACAACTTTATCACTTGAAGCGGCACATGGCTATGCACGTCGAAGGCGGCAAACCTTTCAGCTGTGACAGTTGCGATTATAAAACTCGACGAATGTGTGATTTGAAAATGCACAGGTCAAGACACGACGACAAGAAGCGGCTCGGTTGTAGCCTCTGCGAATACAGGTGCACCAAGGCAGGGCGATTGAACCAGCACATGCTAATGCACAGCATCGAAAAACCGTTCATCTGTGGAATTTGCGAGCGCAAATTCAAAATGGCCGCCCACTTGAAACGCCACATGCTAATACACACCGGCGAGAAGCCATTCACTTGCGATCTTTGCGATTACAGGAGCAAAGACGTCTCAACTTTGAAACGGCACAAGTTAATACACTCGACGAATCACTGATTTAAAAAGGCACAGACGAGTTACAGTTACAAATGCCAACACCTAGCAAGTCTCGAAGCAGCAAATTTTAATGTATTTGTGTCTTAGAATTATAAAATATTTGTAATTAATCGTTTTATTTCAATATTATTATTATTTGTAAAAGTAAACGTTTGTCTGAAGAAAATTTCTCTTTAAAAATCGCGCAATCGCTTAACGTTTCGCTCTTGGTTAATAGCTTTGTCGGGATGCTATAGGTACGGAAAAATTAATACACGGAAATACGGGGGAGAGTGCAGAAGGGCCAGAAAGTCTTAGTTTTGCTATTTTTCTTCTATACTATCGTTAAGTTGGGATGAGTACAAATGTTACTAAAACGTCTTTTATTTTAGGGACCGTCGGATTTCTGAAAATGAACTTCCGGGCACAGTAACACACGATTGTCACACTTGCGGCTCTAAATTTAAAGCACGCCGATACCTAGTCAAGCATATGCTGATACACACCGACGAAAAGCTGTTCAGATGCGCCGTGTGCGACTACAAGTGTCACGATTCTTGGAAACTGAAGCGGCACGTGTTAACGCACACCGACGAGAAGCCGTTCGGTTGTGATCTTTGCGATTACAAGTGTCGACTGAAACAAAATCTGAAAGAGCACAGGTTGATACATACAGACGAGAAGCTGTTCAGTTGTGACCTGTGCAGCTACAGATGCCAGCGACATACAAATTTGAGGCGGCACATGTTGGTACACGCAAGGGGCGATAAAACGTACGGTATCCATTAGATGTGAGGCGACGTGAATTAAATACGCACTGGTGAAAAGCCGTTCACCGCAGTTATGTACAAAGGCAGACAATCGACAATTACAGTTGTAATTTTTTTTTGTTATAAGTGCTGCTATTCTATCGATAAGAGTTTTTAGAAAACTCTCAGGGCAACTCAAGTTTAGTTTTATGTAATTTGCCTACATATTTATATATTTGAAATAAAATCTACTACACAAACCTTTAATAGCAGATGTTCGATGTGACCTCCACCCATATAAGTCCGATTTCCAACAACCATAATGAGTGTGGAGATTTGTCGCCAATCAAACTTACAATGAAACTTAAACTTTTACTAACGTTTAATATGACGATCTAATGTTGCATCAAAATACGATTTATTGCTACATCAGTTGCTGCGTGCTGAATGCTTATCGATCGGTGAAACGGTATAGCTTCTTCAGAGTCTTGATAGCGGCGAGATGCAAAATGGCACGGTCTTGATGTAGCCTCTACGAAGTTGGTAGTAGCTGCGAGATGCAGTGCGGTATTTCGGGGGGGTACGACAGCGTGGAATAGTTCGACGTGGTCCCCGGTCGTTGTCCATCGGCTGTCACTAATGTTATGGGGTCGCTAATCAATCGCTTTGCTTTTAACGAAATAGAAATTGTCGTTTTTCTACATATAATTGATTGGCTCTTTACTTTTTTTTTGGGGGGGGGGCGATCGACTTTCATTATTTCGTTTTTTTAATTTCTTAAGATACTTTACTTGAGGCTTTAATTTAAGTAAAGACATACCGCGCTTCTTGCTATCTCAAATCATGGCCAGTTCCAAACGCGTGATACTTTTATCAAAAAAAAAAAAAATTTGGTCGAACAATCTATTTTCTTTTTTTTTAATTTTTATTTCGCTACTTTCTTGTTCGTTCATTTTTTCCCTTTTTAAGAAGCGAAATAGTTGAAAATCATTCAAAACCGATCGTCATTTGTCTTCTATTTATTTGTTGATTGTAATTCAAATTCGATCTACATTGTTTATTTAATTTTCGTTGATAATAATTGAAAATCAGCCGTCACTTGTTTTCAATTTTTTTTTATTTTTGTTATTTTCTTTTGGTGACGACGGTGTGAGATCGTTTAAAATCGATCGTTATTTGTTTCCTTTTGATTTACATCTCTTTTGATAACAATTGAAATCGATCGTGTTTTGTTTTCTAGCCCTTTATTTTTGTTTAATTTTCTCTTGATAATTTCGAAATCGATCGTCATTTGTTTTCTATTTTTCTATTTGTTTAATTTTCTTTTTTTTTAATTTTCTTCGTATAACTGTTCAAAATCGATTGTTTTTTGTTTTTCATTTATTTAGTTATTTATTTTTCTTTTGGTAACAATTCAAAATCGATCGTCTTTTGTTTTGTACTTGTATTATTTATTTAATTTCCCTTTGAGAACAATTAAACATTTTGTTTTCTATTTTTTTTTTGTTTATTATTGTTACTATTATTATTATTATTATTTTTTTGATAACAGTTCAGAATCTATCGTCATTTGTTTTCAATTTTTCTTTATTTGTTTAATTTTCTTCTGGTGTCGATTTAAAAACGTTTAAAATCCATCTTCATTTGTTTTCTGCTTTCTTTTTTTCAATTTTCTCTTGGTGACGATTCACAATCGATCGTCATTTGTCTTCCGTTTATTTATTTATTATTTGTTGATCATAATTCAAAATCGATCTTCATTTGTCTAGTATTTGATTATTTATTCAATTTTCATTGACAATAATTAATTGAAAATCAACCGTCACTTGTTTTCAATTTTTTTTATTTTTGTTATTTTCTTTTGATGACGATGCGAGATCGTTTAAAATCGATCGTCTTTTGTTTTCTATACCTTTATTTTTATTTAATTTTCTCTTGATAATTTCGAAATCGATTGTCATTTGTTTTCTATTTTCCTATTTGTTTAATTTTCTTTTTTTTTAATTCTCTTTGTATAACAGTTTAAAATCCATCGTTCTTTGTTTTCCATTTATTTATTTATTTTGCTTTTGATAACAAATCAAAATTGATCTTCTTTTGTTTTGAACTTTTATTATTTATTTAATTTTCCTTTGATAACAATTAAACATTTTGTTTTCTATTTTTTTTAATTTGTTTAATTTTCTTCTAATTGTCAATTTAAGAACATTCGAAATCGATCTTCATTCGTTTTCTGTTTTCTCTTTTTAATTTCCGTTTGGTAACAATTTAAAATCGATCGTCATTTGTTTTCTATTTTTTTCTTTTTGTTTATTTAATTTTCAGTTCGAAACCTATCAAATTCGATAATCATTCGATTTCTATTTGTTTATTATTCATTGATAATAATTCAAAATCGAGCGTCATTTGTTTCCTTTGTTATTGTTACTTGATTTTCTTTTGATAGTTATTCAAAATCAGCTTTCGGTTGTTTTCATTTTTTTAAAATTTACTTAGTTTTCATTTGATGACGGTGCGACCTCATTCAAATCGATCGTCGTTTGTTTTATATTTATGTATTTATTATTTAATTTTCTCTTAGTACATATAAAAGTACAAACCCATTCAAAATCGATAGTTCTTTGTTTTCTATTTATTTATTTATTCGTCTTTTGATTATTGATCATCCAAAATCGATTCGAAACTTTTTATTATTATTATTTTTTTTTTTAATAATGTATAATACAAAAGCAACTGTCACTTATTTTCTATTTTTTTTTAAGTTATTTAGTTTTCTTTTGATAGCAGTGCAAAATCAATTGTCATTTGTTTCCTATTTGTTTATTTATTTAACTTTCCGTCGATGACAGTTCAAATTCGTTTCAAAAGTTTTGTTTTCTATTTCTTTATTTATTCAATTTTCTTTGGATAACAGTTCAAAATCGATCGTCACTTGTCTTCTCTGTTTTTCATTTCTTTGAATAACAGTTCATAATCGATCTTTTTTTTTTGTAATCACTTGGGGAGCTAGCTCACTTTGTGTGTATAGGGCGCCTCGAAAGCTTGCCCGCGTATGTGTGAGGGCGACAGATCTGCTCGAAACGACTGGTTTTGACGCTCCGCTCGCCTTCTTGTATATCCTCGCCCCTGTGATACCCGATCTTCCTGGGTTCTGGCCATGGGGTAATTAATTCGGTTGGTGTAGTCACTCGTCCACTCATCAATAGCTTCAGGGTTGTCTACGTCATTTCTGTAGCCAATTAGAGTTATCCTACGTCACGACCAAGCTTGTGACGCGTTCTTCCGAGCGTCGCCCATTGTTGATGACGACATTGATACACAGCGGCTAATTAATGTCGTTTCACGTCACCGGCTGAGTTCATGACGTATTTTAGCGCAGTTGTTTGAAACGGCACATGGTAATCCATATTGAAGAGAGAAACCATCCATACATGCTGGAAACACACCGACGAGAAGCCATGAAGCTGTCATGTTTACATTTATAAGTGCCATGTAAGGCAAGTTAAGTTTAGTTTTGTTTAATTAGGCTATTCTGACGTGCCCTATTTATACATTTTTGAATAAAATTCCCAATACTACTAGACAAACCTTCAATAGCATAAGCACGATACTAAACAAAAACATTGGTTTTCTGTGTGACACATGAATGAACGTGATGGTTTACTCTAATTGAAAACATTACCTTTCAAGTACTTTTAAACGTCTTTATCGTTAACAGTATTGAAGCTTATTTCATTTCAGATGCCAGTGGACCTCCAAATCAACGCTTGCGAACAAAAGGAACTTCAAATGCCTCATATGCGGTTCTGAATTCGCGAGACGAACAAATTTAAGGACGCACGTGCTTATACACACCGGCGATAAGCCGTTCAATTGTGACCTTTGCGATTACAAATGCCGACAATACTCGAGTTTGAAAACGCACATGTTGAGACACTCCGAGAAGTCGCTGAGTTGTGACGCTTGCGATTACAAGTGTCGATATTCCAACAGCTTGAAGCTGCACAGGTTAAAACATACCAACGAGAAGCCGTTCAGTTGTAGTCTTTGCGACTACAAATGCCTACGGGCAGCTCGCTTGAAACAGCACCTGACAGTGCATACAGGCGAAAAGCAGTTCGCTTGTGGAATTTGCGATCGCAAATTCAGGCTGCGCGGGAATTTGAGGTACCACATGCTGACACACGCCGGCGAGAAACCATTCAGTTGCAATCTCTGTGATTACAGAGGTCGAGACACCATAAGCGTGAGGCGACACAAATTAATACATGCAGTCGAGAAGCGGTTTAGTTGTGACGTTTGCAATTACAAGTGTCGCCAGTCGTACCGTTTGAAACAGCATAAATTAAAGCATACCGACGAGATGCGGTATAGTTGCAGCCTTTGCGAATACAAATGCCATCTAGCAGAACGATTGCAACAGCACGTGTTAATACACAGCGGTGAGAAGCCGTTCACCTGCGAAATTTGCGGTCGTAAATTCTCGCAGCTCGGCAACTTGAAGGCGCACACGTTGAGACACACCGGCGAGAAGCAATTCAGTTGCGATCTTTGTGATTACAAGGGTCGAGATGAGTCGTATTTCAAACAACACAAACTGACGCATACCGACGAGAAGCGGTTTAGTTGCGATCTTTGCGATTACAAATGCAAACTAAAGAAATATTTGACAAGACACAAGCGAATGCACACCGGCGAGAAACTGCTGCGTTGCAATGTTTGCACTTACAAGTGCCTAAGACCAACTCATTTGAAGCAGCACATGCTCATCCATGCCGATGTTAAAACACTCAGTTGTGATCTTTGCGATTATGAATGTCGAGAAATCGGAAGTTTGAAACGGCACAAATTATCACACACCGACGAGAAACCGTTCAGCTGTGATCTTTGTGAGTATAAATGCCGAGTGCTGGGAAGTTTGAAACGGCATCGATTAACGCACACGGACGAGAAGCCGTTCGGCTGCGACCTTTGCGATTATAAATGCCGAGAGCTTGGAAACTTGAAACAACACAAGTTGAAGCACACCGACGAGAAAACGTTCAGTTGTGGTCTTTGCGATTATAAATGCCGAGCGTTCGGAAGTTTGAAACGGCATCAGTTAACACACGGACGAGAAGTCGTACGGTTGTGATCTTTGCGATTATAAATGCCGAGAGGTTGGAGATTTGAAGTAGCACAGGTTGAAACACACCGACGAGAAACCATTAAGTTGTGATCTTTATATATCGTAATAAATTCGCTCGTACACAACGTTTCGAGTTTAAGTGTCTTAACAATGAAATAAATATAAATTCTATTAATCGCAGCTCTTTCTGAACCGAAATCCTGAATCTTAAAAAAAATAGTTAGTCTTAAATGTGAAACTTGTTTTGTTTTTAGGTGCCGGCTGACTCCTGCAAATAAAATTAAGAACAAATTGCACCAATGCGTCGTTTGTGATAACAAATTCCAAACGGCTTGGATGTTGAAACGGCACATATTAACGCACACCGACGAGAAGCCGTTCAGTTGTGACGTTTGCGATTACAAGAGCCGGCAGAAAAATAATTTGAAAGAGCACAGGTTAATACACAGCGACGAGAAACGCTACAGTTGTAGTCTTTGCGAATACAAGTGCTTTAAAGCAGGACAGTTGAAGCAGCACATGGTGAGACACAACATCGAAAAGCCGTTCACCTGTAGAATTTGCGAGTTTAAGTTCAAGATGCTCCGCAGCTTGAAACGCCACATGTTGATACACACCGGCGAGAGACCATTCAGTTGCAACCTTTGCGATTACAGGGCTCGGGACATCTCAAATGTGAAACGACACAAGCTGACACACTCTGACGAGATGCAGTTTAATTGTGACCTTTGCGATTACGAATGCCGACGAAGCGGAAGTCTGAAAATGCACATGTTGAAACACGCCGACGAGAAGCCGTTGATTTGTGATTTCTGCGATTTCAAATGCCTGCGCTACCAAAATTTGAGGCAGCACATGATAACGCACACGGAAAAGTCGCTGAGCTGTGACGTTTGCAATTACAGGTGTCGACGTTCCCACACTATGAGGCAGCACAAGTTAAAACACACCAACGAGAAGCGCTTCGCTTGTAATCTTTGCGAATACAAGTGCTTTGTAGCAGCGCATTTGAAACAGCACATGTTAACACACAGCGAAAAGTCGTTCGCTTGCGGAATTTGCGGCCATAAATCCAGACAGCGCGCACACTTGAGACGTCACATGCTAACACACACAGATGAGAAGCCGTTGAGTTGTGACCGTTGCGATTACAAATGCCGACTACTCACACATTTAAAACAACACATGTTAACACACACCGACGAGATTCAGTTGTGATCTCTGCAAACGCAAACGAGAACGAATCAGATGTGTTAATTAAAAAAAAAAAATTAAGAATCAGAGACCCATTCAAATATGTTGCGTTTAATAAATTTATTCACAACGACACTGGTGCTTTTACTTATTCATATTCAAACGAAAGCGGAAATTTTTGCAAGTCGGTTTAGATCACAATGGATTCAAAAACCGGCCACAAGATGTCGCCACTTGAGCTATTGATCATTTCTAAATTATTCCTTCTGTCTCGGTAAAATTTAAATGTCATTCCAACACTGTTTTATTCTAGATGCCAACGACGGATTTTTGGAAAAAAAAATTTGGGCAAATGTCCTGTTTGCAATTACAAATGTCGAAACGTTAAGAACCTGAAACAGCACCTGTTGACGCACTCCGACGAGAAGCCGTTCGGCTGTGACCTCTGCGACGTCAAATTCCGACAGAAAAGAGATGTGGGAAGACACAGGTTAATACACACCGGCGAAAAGCCGTTCGCTTGTAGGTTTTGCGACTACAAGTGCAGACGGCACACGTACATGAAGGCGCACGAGTTAATACACACCAGTGAAAAGCCGTTCGATTGTGGAATTTGCAGTTACAAAGGCCGACACTCCGCCAGTCTGAAACGGCATATGCTGAGGCACACAGGCGGCGAGAAGCCGCTTAGTTGTGACATTTGCGATTACAAGTGCCGACTCTCCTCAGACATGAAACGTCACGTCTACAAGCACACCGGAGAAAAGCCGATCGGTTGTGTCCTTTGCAGTTACAAATGTCGACAACCCACAAGCTTGAAGCGTCACATGCGAAAACATACCGACGAAAATCCCTTGAAAATCGAAACAGAAGACGGAGATCCTCTGAGCGCAATCAATTCTAATCGCCGTTACTCTCATTAATAATTATCGTTAATAAATTATTTTTTTTTACTTATAGCTTGGCGTTATTATTGGACATTCACGGCTTCATAGTAGAATGTAAGTTGTGTTAATAAAGCCTGTTTTTTTTTCAGACACCAACGGATATCCGGAAATAATATCACGGATAAAATCACACACGGATGCTCCATTTCGCTTCTAAATTTAAATCTCGCCGATATCTACGCTCGCACTCGCTGAGACACACCGACGAAGGGCTGTTCAGATGCGTCTCTCAATTTGAAACGGCACATGTTAACGCACACTGGTGAAAAGCCGTTCGGTTGTGATCTTTGCGATTATAAATGCCGACAACTAGAGAAAAAAGAAAACCTAAATAAAGGAAAACATGGATTACGAACCAAACAGTGCACAATATCACTAAAAACATACCTGCCGTAGAATCGACGGACAGCAGCAACAAAACTGCCACGAACTTTTAGCCGAGCAGCTTACAATGCGCAAGGTTTGGGGTGGGAAGAAAAATCACATGTTTCGGATGGGCGAATAGCAGGCCTAGAATTCAAACGAGTGTCCACCCGGGACAGACTCAATACAACAAAGAAGGCGTGTACGGAGGCGGCTCCTTTGGCGGTCAAAGCTCCAAAAGATCAAACGGTGGTGCGACCGCGTTTCTGCCAATATACAGGCTGACCCAAAAACTAAAAATGAATTTTGAATTTGAATAATGAAACTATTCCAGAATACTAAAATGTCTTCATTTTCTTCTTCTTAATTATACACACAACTTGCCACCATGCAAACCCCAAACTCTCTACGAGCTTACCGGGGCAGGCGTTAGGCTAGTTACATTGAGTGTTTTTTAAAATGTTTTATCAACTCTTGCCATGGAATTTAAACGGCCTGTCTTAGCTTTACTGTAACACAGCATCATAGTTTTCACTTAGCTAGGACATGCCGTCCAAATTTCATGACAAGAGTTGATATAATATTTAAAAATCACTCGGTAGTTTATTGCCTGCTGCGACTGTGACTGCCTTACGAGGAGTTTTTCTCCTTCGGTATTCGCCTTACAAACTGGGGAAATGCAGCAAACCTAGTTCGAATGAGCCGTTGTGAGTCCGAAACTCAATCCGACACACTCTCTCTTTCACATACACGTACACAAAACAGAGAAAAAAGTAAGAAAGAAAATATAGCAAATAAAGAGGAAGTATAGCAAATAAAGAAGAAGTAACATTCTGAGGAAGACTCAAACAAAATTAATATAAGTTAAATAAGAAACCATCTACAATACATAAACGAATAAAAATTAAAATCAACGTGGGCCGACAAGCCATCACAACAGTCGCCTAAATTGGCGCCCAACGTGGGGCAGCCCTCATCACAAAATTCCATAAGTTGGCGCCCAACGTGGGGCAACATTGCAATATATATTGAAGTTAATAAATTGTCCATGAATTTACTATCCATTGTTATATGGTATAAAGCTACAGTAATAATGTTGTTATTATTCCACAATTGCTATAAATGCTGTCAGTTGGGCTTTTTTGTTGTCAGGTTCAAACGAATTCCCAAATCTAATCTTGTGGAGCAGAAAAAATTCGCATGCCGCATATGTGATGCAAAATTTACGACTCACTCATATATGCGGGTGTCTCAAAACCTATGCCTTTAATTAAAACTGTAGGTATCTCATTATAAAAGAGATTGATTCTCCAAATCTGAACGGTATTGCTGAAAAATGAAAAACTTACCTAGCACAAGCGCGTGCAGTTCCTTTGTTTTGAAATCTCTGCTTACCTTATGACTTGTTGAGGCAAGTCCGCTTTCAATAAAAAGCAAAAACTGCAATAAATTTTTTATTTACGTTTGAAAGACTTAGGTCAACGTCTCAGATGCCGCACGCGCGTCATCGGCAATTTTTTTATATCCATCTGTATTTCACCGACGATTACTGACATAGCGAAAAGCGTTTTTCGTTGCGCTACGTGATATTTATTTCTCGCTTGTTCAGCAGTTCTTTTAATAGCTTATTAAAGAGACGACATAATCAACACACTTAGTCATAATTTGTATTTTAAACACAAACGTTTAACTTTATTTAATTTAATTAAAAAGTTTCTAGTTTACTTTGTTCATATAGCGGTGTTTGTGCAGCTTATGAAAAAATAAATTGCAGCTTTCTTAAGAAAGTAGAGACAATGTGACAAGCATTGCTGTATTAAATTAAATTTAACAGATCGTAATTCGAGAATTGCAACTGTACGTCTGCGGTTAACAATATGCGAAATAAAAAAAAATGTACAGTACAGCACAAAATGCTTATCAAACGTGCTGTCATACCTGTGCCTTCATTATGACATTAGTATTTTAGTAAAGTTCACTTCTTGTTCTTAGCACTGATATTTGTAAATATAAAAATGTTCAAAATGTTGTCCTGCGGTATTAACACATAATTCGGCACAATTTGTCAAGTGTGTACGGTATTCACAAACTGTTCTAGAGCAGCGCGCGAGCAAATCGCTGCGAACCAAAGAGAGTCGGTTTTTCGACGTACACAGAGGAATATTGCGAGGAGGTAGGACGGCGTTCGCGGTAGGAGCGCAATTCTTAACATATTTGAATTGTTTCTCGTTTTAGTGATTTTCTTATTAATCTGTCAGAGGGGGGGCGCTGCTATTCTTTGTATGGACTAATCTGCTTCATGTGATTTGCATCAAGTAATAAATTTTCGTGTTTCGTTTGTATATCACGGCATCGTAAAATTCCACTTAAAGGTCAAGTTCACGATGTCACGCCGCCGTATCATAAAACCATAAAAAAAACTTTTCCGAGGGTATTTATTTCGTTCATCTGCCCCTCTATATTTTAACCAGGGCGCATCGTCGTTTTGGGGCTAATTTTAGATTATTTCTCGAAAACTAAAGTAGAAATAATTTTTCCCATACTCTCGGATATCGCTTCTTTTAGTGGTTTCATTTTGTGGGATTAATTAACAGTCGCCCTGTATCTATGTAGTGAATAAATGTAAACATACAACAAAGCAACCAAATCGTTGGAGTTGGAGGTGGCATTAACAACTTATTCTAAAAAAATCTTTATAAGAAACCTGATTTTGGCACAGCCTGTATAAACGTACAGTAAAAGGCGCGACATGCAATATTCATAACGTAACAGTGTATGTGTTAGGGTCAAAGTAAATTAAAGAATTTTTTGTCGATTCTATTTCTGTTATTTCTCTTGTACTTAAAAATATGCACTGCATCGAATTTGCGCTTGTTTTAGGTATTAAAAAAATTACAGTTCGTTCGTCGGTTTGCCGCACTAATTAGCCGGGTCGTGTTAAACGATTTTACAGTAAGGCCCCAAGAATTTCTGGGCCACTTTTCTTAAGCTGGACAGCAGTTTCAAAAATGGTCATGTACTTGGTTAAGGGTTTGTTGTTGCTCGCTCTTTTCAGAGAAGCGGCCGTGGATAATACAACGATTGAGTATCGTGTAGGAAAATGTAAGTAAAAAAAAATTAATTTAAATAAAAAAAACTCTAATTCATAGCCATTTGGTTCGTTCCTTGTTTGCCGTGAGTTTTTGTTTCGTTCACAAAATATAATTCAATTTTTCTAATCTCTCTATTTCATGTAGTTCTCAAAATGTTGACGTTTAATCATGTTTAAATTTTAATTTCAATAAACACAAAATAAATGCAATGCAACTCTCTTGGTTCGGACTAAATGGGGCGCAGATATCTTTCCGAAATAACGAAATTTTGAACTGTGCAGTTTCTTTCTCCCCGAATACAACCCTGACCATTGGTTTTATGCGTACTTTAAAGAAAAGTTCAAATTTTTCGAACCGTCCTCATTTACTGAAAGTAAAAAAATAAGAAAGTACGAAAACTTGAAAATTCTTTTAAGATACTCACAAACTAATGGTCAGGGTTGTATTCAGGCCCATAAAATTAGAAAAACTTTATGAAATTCTTTTGCAAAAATGATCCTAACAGGTAATAAGTAACCTGAGGCCTAAGAATGACAAAGTGGAAGTTACAAAGGTCGCCGCACAGTCTTTAATCATCTTTAGGACATTTTTCTTTTTGACTTAGGGTTCGGCATAGGAATTGTACGCTTTGAGAATATAGTATGTCCCGCAGCAGACGGCCTGGACGGAACCTGCTACACCAGAAGACAATGCAGTGACATTTCAGGCATTGCCTCCGGTACCTGCGCAAGCAACATCGGTGCTTGCTGCGTCAGTAAGTCCACACACTAAAACCATATCCCTAGCGACACACGTAAGTGTTATGTCTTCAGTTCAACAGACCTGCGGAGGTACCTCCTCCTACAACAACACCTACTTCATAAACCCTGGATTTCCTCAAACCTACTCGGGTGCCCTCACCTGTACGTTCATCATACAAAAATGCAACGACCAAATTTGTCAGGCAAGTTACGTTTATTAAAATTTCATTCGTTCCAAATTAATTAATTTCACAGGTCAGAATTGATTTCCTAAGTTTAACACTGGCACAGCCCGATGGTAATGGTAACTGCGTCTACGATTCTCTTATCATAGTCGGAGGAGCCACTACGGTACCGATTATATGTGGAGAGAACAGCGGCCAACATGTGTATGTGGACTTCAACGGGGCCCAAGATATTCGCATTATGATATCCACAACCGGAAGCATAGATTGCCCCAGAATTTGGAACATAAAGATCGCCCAGATTGATTGTAATTGCCCCACAAAAGGTAGGCCAATTTTTTTTATTAATTATTTAATGCTTGCTTCATGATGCTTTAGCCCCCCCTGGTTGTTTGATGTACTACACCAGCCCCAGTGGCATTGTAATGAGTTTCAATTTTGGCGTCACGGTAAGTGGCTTGCTAAATGGGGCCACACCGCCAAGACCGGGGACCAGGGAGCTAGTTAATCTGAACTACGGCGTCTGCATTAAGGCAGTCCCCGGTTACTGTGCGATCAGATGGAGCCAAACGAGTGACCCCTACTCATTTACCGTGACAGGTGACACCATTGGGTTATCGGTGGATCCTGGCCTTCCCACTGGAGGGCTAAACGGAACCAATTGCACAACCGACTTTGTGGTCGTCCCAAACCCAATCGGGGTGCCTGCGGATAGGTTTTGTGGAAACCAATTCCCGACCATCACAAGTAAGATTGGGTCATGATTAACTGCGAGCATGAGATTAAACGAAAAATTTTAGCTGCTGCAAGACCCTTTGTGTTGACGGTGGTGACCAACGGGGATGATTTGCCCGACATAGGTAATAGGGGGTTCGCTCTGTCATACACCGAACTGAGATGTCCCCCGCCGACGTAATTATAAAACCTTTTTGCAAATAAAATGATTTAAAAAAACTAGGCTCAATTATTAAAAATAATTAACAAAAGGATATGAGACAGGTAAGTAAAAAATTAATTTCGTAACGATTTTAAAAGTCAGTGTAATTATCTACTTAACACCTTACTCAAATCACAGCTGCATATGCACTTTTATGCCCGTGGATGGCTTGCTTCACACCGTAGTACCACCTCTCGATGCTGCTGTTCTCCAACAAATCCTTAAAGGCGCTGCACCCTTCGATACTGCTCAGAACTCCGTACACGGATAGGTCAGCTAAATTCGGCCTGTGTCCTCCGAGGAAGGGGGAGCCCTTCTCTTTCACGGCTATTGCCCATCGGTTGCTTTCTTGGTAAAGCGACTCCCGCACGTCATCGTTTAAACTATACCTAAAATAAATTTGGTGTTGTGAGGATGGATGATTTGGGGAATGCCTCGAGTTACGTTACTTTTTTTTAAGTCTCTTGCCGATGAGCCACATGGCAAAAGCACCGAAATAAACTATGAGGAGTCTCTCCCACGTGGGAAAGGCCCTCTCCCAATCACCGGTTTCCGAGAACCATTGGAAGGTTTCTATGGATTCGTTCATGGTTCGATAGACGTTCGGGGATAATGTATGGACCAGGACGTCGTCCACCCACCTTCTCCACTTGCGCTCTTCCCTAAAGAATAAGAGGTATTAAAATTGAACATATTTGATTGTATAGTGTGGTTCAATTTATTGCCTGCATTTTTTTTTCAAGCATGAGAAGTTTTAGTTTACTTTTATTTATTCTTCTTCATTCTAAAGGGTATCAACCGTGCATAAATTTTTAAACCGTTTTTATCATCCGCCAAATTAGCGATTTTTATTTCTGATTGTAGCCACATTCGCTTCAAGCGGTTGGCATCAGTGATTTGGGTATAGAAGGGTACAATCTTCGTGACTTCTCAGACCCCGATCTTCAATTGTTTCAATTTTTTAGGCGCAAGGTGTACTTTTTACACTTCTCTGCTTTTCTAACAAGTGATGATCACATTAGCTATTATAGAATGATCATTATTTGCAGTTGGCATCAGTGATTGGGTACTAAAGGGTACAATTTTCTTTACTTCTAATTCGTCGATCTTCAATTGTTTCAAAGAGGCCAACGCCTTCTTCAATTTTATAAAAGCAAGACGTATTTTTTACATCTCTGCTTTTCGAATGAACAATGAATGTTAACAACTAAAATCATCAGTGTTTGCGGTTGGCATTAGTGATTGGATATTAAAGGGTACAATCTTCATTACTTCTCAGACCTAGGTTACCGTCTTCTTTAGTTTTTTTTTAAATGTAAGTAGCGACAGTATAGTGAAAACGGCTTAGCGCTATCTCTGGTAGAGGGAGATAACGATTTCAGTACTATTCATTTTCGTCTCATTTTCTCCTGCTTTTTTTTAATTACAAAATCGATTTTACGTTCGATTTCACCGAGAATTTTTACGAGTATAAATGTCGCCATTTGTCGAGGAGTGGCGAAACTAGCGCCATCTGTGGTAAAGCAAGAGAATGATTGTATTACAATTCACTTTCGTCTCATTTTCTGCTGTTTTTTTTTTTTTTTTTAATTACAAAATGGATTTTTACGTTCGATTTCATCGACAATTTTTATTTTTTTTCTTCAAATTTCTAAGAATACGTCAAAAATAATGTCGCCATTTTATCGAAGAGTAACGAAACTAACGCCACCTGTGGTAAAGTGAGAGAATGATTCGAGAATTGATTTTCATTTCTCTCTTCAAATTTTTGAGAATACGGTCAAAAATCGTGTCGCCATTTTGTCGAGAAGCGACGAAATCAGTGTTATCAGTGGTAGAGTAAGAGAATGATCGTTTTCAAAACATTTTCGCTTCATTTTCTGCTGTTTTTGTTTTTAATTACAAAACCGGTTTTTACGTTCGACTTTACCGAGAATTGATTTTTTCCTCAAATTTTTAGTCAAAAATAGTATCGCCATTTGTCGAAGAGTGACCAAACTTGCGCCATCTGTGGTAGAGCGAGAGAATGATTGCATTTACAATTCATTTTCGTCTCATTTTCTGCCGATTTTTCGTTCCACTTCATCGAGAATTGATTTTCATTTCTCTCTTCAAATTTTTGAGAATACGGTCAAAAATCGTGTCGCCATTTTGTCGAAGAGCGACGAAATCAGCGCCATCTGTGGTAGAGTGAGAGAATGATCTATTCAATCCATTTTCGCCTCAGTTTCTGCTGTTTTTGTTTTTGTTTTAATTACGAAACCGATTTTTACGTTCGACTTTACCGAGAATTGATTTTTTCTCTCAAATTTTTAGGAGTACTGTCAAAAACAGTGTCGCCATTTTGTCGAAGAGTGACGAAACTAGCGCCATCTGTGGTACAGTGAGAGAATGTTTATATTACAATTCATTTTCGTCTCCTTTTCTGCTGTTTTTCTTTAATTACAAAATCAATTTTTCGTTCGATTTCATCGAAAATTGATTTTCGCCTCATTTTTGCTGTTAATGTTTTTTTTTTAATTACAAAATAGATCTAACGTTTGACTTCATCGAGAATTGATTTTCATTTTTCTCTTCAAATTTCTAAGGGTACAGTCAAAAATGTGTCACCATTTTGTCGAAGAGTAACGAAATCAGCGCCATCTATGATAGAGTGAGAGAATGATTGCATTACAATTCATTTTCGCTTCATTTTCTGCTGGTTTTGTTTTTGTTTTTAATTACAAAACCGATTTTTACGTTCGACTTTATCGAGAATTGATATTTTCTCTCAAATTTTTAGGAGTACTGTCAAAAAGAGTGTCGCCATTTTGTCGAAGAGTGACGAAACTAGCGTCATCTGTGGTAGAGTGAGAGAATGATTGTATTACACTTCATTCTCGCCTCATTTTCTGCTTCTTTTTTTTTAATTACAAAATCGATTTTTACGTTCGATTTTACCGAGTATTGATTTTTTTACTCAAATTTTTACGAGACAGTCAAAAACAGTGTCGCCATTTGTCGAAGAGTGACGATACTAGTGCCATCTGTTATAGAGTGATTGCATTACAATTTATTTTCGTCTCATTTTCTGCCGTTTTTCTTTTTCTTTTTGTTTTTTTAATTATAAAATTACTTTTTACGTTCGACTTCACTTTTTTCAAATTTCTACAAATACGCCAAAAATAGTACCGCCGCTTTGTCGAAGACTGACGAAATCAGCGCCATCTATGGTAGAATGAGAAAATGATTGTATTCAATTCATTCAGTTTCTGCTGTTTTTGTTTTTTTTTTTAATTACAAAATCATTTTTTACGTTCGACTTTTCCGAGTATTGATTTTTTTACTAAAATTTTTACGAGTACAGTCAAAAACAGTGTCGCCATTTGTCGAAGAGTGACGGCACTAGTGCCATCTGTGATAGAGTGAGAGAATGATTGCATTACGATTTATTTTCGTCTCATTTTCTGCCGTTCTTCTTTGTTTTTAATTACAAAATTACTTTTTACGTTCGACTTCACTTTCTTCAAATTTCTACAAATACGTCAAAAATAGTATCGCCACTTTGTCGAAGACTGACGAAATCAGCGCCATCTATTGCAGAGTGACAAAATGATTGTATTTCAATACATTTTCGCCTCATTTTCTGCTGTTTTTTTTTTTTTTTTTTTTTTTAATTACAAAATTACTTTTTACGTTCGACTTCATCGACACTTTTCATTTTTTTCCTTCAAATTTCTAAGAATACGTCAAAAACAGTGTCATCATTTCTCGAAGAGTGAAACTAGCGTCATCTGTGGTAGGGTAAGAGAATGATTGCATTACAATTCATTTTCGTCTTATTTTCTTTAATTACAAAATCGATTTATCGATCGATTTTATCGAGAATTGATTTTCATTTTTTTCTTCAAATTTCTAAAGGTACAGTCAAAAATGTGTCGCCATTTTGTCGAAGAGTAACGAAACTAGCCCACCTGTGGTAAAGTGAGAGAATGATTGTATTACAAATCATTTTCTGCTGTTAATGTTTTTTTTTTTTTTATTACAAAATAGATCTAACATTTGACTTCATCGAGAATTGATTTTCATTTCTCTCTTCGAATTTCTAAGAGTACGGTCAAAAATAGTGTCGCCATTTTGCCGAAGAGTGACGAAATCAACGCCATCTGTGGTAGAGTCAGAGAATGATTGCATTACAATTCATTTTCGTCTCCTTTTCTGCTGAATGTCTTTAATTACAAAATCGATTTTTCGTTCGTTCACCCACTTTGGGAACCCATGAGCTAGCTAGAATGACCATTATTTGCTAAAAATGTAGGCATGGCCACATTGAAACAATTGAAGGTCGAGGTCATTGAAGTTTCTCTGTCAATTATTCAATGCAACATTTCAAAATAAGAAAGTTATTTTGAAAATACAGAATTCACCCTGTATTGTGAGGGGTTAACAGAATTTTAATAACTTACTCTAATTCATCCTTATTTTTCTCGGGCATATTACTGTTGAACATCACAAAGTATTTATTCATAATATCACGTCTGACTGTACCACTCTCGTCAGTGTAGGTGAATTGGGGGTAGTATTTAGCGAGTTCGAGGAAATCCACAGTACGGTCTTGCAAGTAAGTGGTAATCGCCGACATTATCATGGAGCTGTCATTTAAAGGCTAAAAAAAAGCAATTGGAAATACACAGAGGAAGTTCAAGAAAGAAAGTATTACGTACCTGATATCCCCCATCAACCTTCACCAGCATTATCGGCACCTTCTTGTACTCAGACCATTTGATTGCTTGCCTGAGGACAGGGTCGACTTCAATCACATCGTAGGATATGCCGTAAAAATCTAAAAACGCTCGTACCTTACAGCAGAAGGGGCAAGTTTGGTACTGATACAGCGTTAACTCTAAACCACTCTCGTCATTTATGTATTGAATCTGAATAAGTTAAATGTGTTACGAGTTAAAAGTTTGCGAGCCTTGACAACATAACCTCACCCGTCTTGATGGCCTGATTCTTGGGGGTTCCTTCAATACAGGCACGATGGCCTGTGAATTGGAAATGTGCGTCGTGGTTTTGTTCAGTTGAAAGATGGAATATCCCGTGCCAACGACTGCTCCGACGCTGACGCCGACAAGAGAGAGTTTCAGGAGGCTGCGTTGGGCGCCCCGCTTGGTGGTGCTCGCGAATTTCTTGCCGATGTTTATGACTCGCGCGTCGTGGAATAAGCTGAGGATGTTGGTGATGTTACCTGTTCGGGAGAACGTCTTGCATAAGAGGGACATACTTTGGTACGGGAACCAACAACTGACATAACCAAAGGAAGGCGGAAGTCTTGAATAATAAACACGAAGTTTGCCGGAACTTCCAGGATAGCCAACTAATTTTCAGACGAATGAACTGTCGATGTAGAATGAAACGCCGACGTTTTAATTGATTCTTATAACTAATATATAACATATTTTGCTATAGTTTTCAATAGACGAGAAAATGTTTTCATCATAAGTAGAGGATTTTCAAAAAATTCGCATACAGTGTTGCCAACCTGGGATCTTGCTCTTCAAATTTGGGGATATTTCTCCAGAGTACAGATCAGCAATGAGTTGAATTAAAATTGTCATGTTTCATTGAGCTGTTATGGTCACTGTGGATTGTATGTGTAAACTTCTTGCTTTAATAAAATCTAGTGTTGTGAATCGGTAAATTTCCAGTGTTACCGGTAGCCGGTACGGATTATTCACTTGTTACCGGTAGTTTTTGAATGATATTACCAGTGTTGCCAACATAATGGAAAAAACTTTAAGTTTTTGTTTAGAAGTTTGATTATTTTGTCGGAAACAAATAAAAAGAAAAAGAAAACTGCAGGAAACGTTATCCTTTTTAAATTAAAAAAGGAAAAATAAATGAAAGACTACGCTGATATATGTTGATGTAATACATTCTGGAAATAAAAACAAAAGGCGGTGTAATTGAAAAAAGGAAAAATATGGAGAAAATTTGCAACACAAAACAAAAAAAAGGAATTTCCAAATTTCATTTAAAAAAATAAACGGCAAATTCAAGATATAATTGAGAGGGAAATGGAAAAAACAAGCGAAAGTTTGCAAAGGAAAGCACACGGCAAGAAAAAACAAAAAAAAAACGTTTTAATCAAAAAATAATACTGATTACAAAAACAATAATAATCTCTGATTATTTGCGAAGAGAAAATTGTAATCACAGAGAAAGAGACAGAAAACAAAAGACGATCGACAAATTGCACTTGCAATGCAGAATAGAGAAACGAAAGACATTTCAGTTAAGAGAACAAGAGACGATCAGCAAAACAAAATTGAGAGAGAGAAGAAAGGGTACGTTTCCGATGACAATTGTTTTTTAATTAAAAGAGAAGAAAAATAAACAGAAGACAAATTGACAGCAAAATTATAAAATTTCTGGAGAAAACAAAAGAAAAGTGAAGAAAACAGGAAGATTTACAGTTATATATTACAAAGGAAGATCTAAAAAAAAAAACAAAAGACGATCGGCAAATTGCACTTCCAATGAAGAACGGAGGAACGAAAGGCATTTCAGTTGAGGGAACAAGAGACGATCAGCAAAATAAAATTGAGTGAGAAAAGAAGGAAAAAAGAAGAAAAGAAGGAAAAAAGAAGAAAAATAAACGGAAGGACAAATTTACGGTAAAATTATAAAATTTCTGGAGAAAAACAAAAAGAAAGTGAAGAAAACAGGAAGATTTTTACAATTATGTATTACAGAGAAAGAGCTAGAAAACAAAAAACGATCGTTGAATTGCACGTCCAATGAAGAATAGAGGAACAAAAGGCATTTCAGTTGAGGGAACAAAAGACGATCAGCAAAATAAAACTGAGAGAGAAAAGAAGGGAAAAAGAAGAAAAATAAACGAAAAGACAAATTTACGGTAAATTTATAAAATTTATGGAAAAAAAAACAAATGAAGAAAACAGGAAGATTTTTACAATCATGTATTACAAAGAAAGAGCTAGAATACAAAAGACGATCCGCAAGTTGCACTTTCAATGAAGAATAGAGGAACGAAAGGCGTTTCAATTGAGAGAACAAGAGACGATCAGCAAATTGAGAGAGAATTACCGATAATTTAACAACATGATAAAATCGTTTGTTTAATCGTCAAATTGTCAATCGGCATGAGGCATCCGAGATCCCATTTGTGATTGGTTGATTTAAAATTTCCAATTCAAAAGTTTTGAATCAACCAATCACGAATAGGGTTCCGGATGCCGCATGGCACCATCACTCAAAGTAAAGTGTCTTCAAAAACACCCACGTTTGGAGTTGGCCATGACTTGAGATAGCAACAAACAAAGCATGTCTTTACTTATTAATTGCGAGTGTCATACGAACAAAAATAAGCAGTAAAGTAAATTGAGGTTATAAAAATCTTTACACTTACCGTTCAGTTCCACTAAATTATAAAAGATGATTAAAATGTCCACCACCGGATTCAATAAAAATAGTTTTTAATAAATGGATTAATGACAAACAGAAGCAAGAGAGAATTAATTCCACAACAAAATTGGAACCTTAAAATGTGTTGCGTTTGCAAACGCCGAAGTTTTTGAACGCACGTTATGTTGCCGCAACAGTGTTGCCAATTCATCAGACTTTCAGAATTCTTTTTTAGGAGTTCAAAAAGTACCATTTTTAACGAGAAATTTCCTGTCTTTAAATAAAAAAAAAAACAACGTGCCGGTGTAAAATGTTGCACACAGCTATTAATCAATTTCTTAACAATTTTTGCTCACGACTGACACAATGCTCAAAATTAGCGCAAACGAATGCAAATTCTCTATTTTCTTTTTAGAAAGCGCCATCTATGGGCATTATTTACAACCGCATAAATAGATTTTCAATTTGCTTCGGTTTCTGTTATCAACCGCGTAGTTGTCAAGAACCATTTTCGTTTACTTTTTCAGTTTCACATAAAATGTGAAAAGCTTCCAGAAATCTTGGTAGATACCTACAGTTTAAGAGTCGGTTGGTATTTAAATTTAGAACTACTGTCAACTCTGTACAATAGTGCGCTGGTGATAAACAAAGACGGAACTAAACAACTGTAGTAGGAGAAAGAGAGAGAGTGAATATAAAAATAACTATAAAATCCCAAAACTACTTTTTCAATTTTAATTAAAAAAATACCTTCCAAAATAGATAAACACTTACAGTTGGCAGCACTGGATACCAGCACTACGACAGTGTAATGGGAGCGTAGCATAGAAATTTTAAAAATGTAAAAATATACCAAAATATGTCTGCCACTGTTAAATTACGCCATGACGTGTTACACTTACATTTTTATATGTTACATATTTACAACACACGTACATGTAATTGTCATTAATTTGAGCGGCCATATTAGCAGCGATTGCAGCGCCACATAAGAAAGGTGACAGCGGATTGAATTTGATGCCTTCCTTTGGTTCTGTTCTCTTGGTTGGTAACACCGGATGGCGATGACGTTACATAATCGGAAACAGGGAATTCCCCTCTTAATTTGGGGGTGAATTTTATGGTTTATGGGTTTCTTAGGGGGAAATTTCTTTTAGGGTAATTTTTAGGGAGGTGAGGGAAATTAAAAATTAATGCAATTACTTTTTATAACAAAAATACTTATTTAAATTCCATTTTAATCGCAATGAAATGCATCATTGTCTGTTGGCTGTCTTACCATCATAAAAAGACATTTTATACAGAATTTCAAAGTGTATTTACTTTTATGCTTAATCGTACAAATTTCTTTACAATATAAAAGTTTTAAAAACAATAAAACAAACTTAGCGAAGGGATAGAGGCACCAAACTCATACAGAATAAAATTACTTATTTAAATGAAAATACCTTTTTTTTTTTTACCATCTTCCACCTCCTCCTCCTCCTCCACCACTGTTACTAAAACGTCCACCACCGCCACCACCTCTAAAACTTCTTCCACCTCGGCCACCACCACCACGACCACCTCCGAAACCACCACCCCTACCGCCACCACCACCACGTCCTCCACGACCACCCCGTCCACCTCCTCTACCACCACCTCGACCGCCCCCTCTCTTCTGCACTGAACCAGGTGGTCTCGGAAGAAACCTCTGCAGCGGCAGAATCTTGGCAGGGTCTATGAACAGCTTTTGGTTCTTCTTAAAACTTCCGGCCTTCATGTTCTCACTCAACCTAATCGTCACATAGTAGTCCCTCAAGTTACCGAATATTTCGTCAATTTTTCCTATTTGCTCCATGTTCTCTAGGTAGATGGGGGCGTTGAAGAAAGGCACGTCTTGTATCTCCACTTTGCACACCAAGTCGTCTTGGACGGTGTAGTCAAAATAACCCAGAGGGATTACTTGTTCGGGGGGGCCCTGGTCGAAATGCCTGCCGCCGCCTCCTCGGCCACCGAAACTGTTCCTGTTACCACCACCTCGGTTGCCCCCGCCGAATCTGTTGCCTCCGCCGAATTTATTGCTGCCTCCGAAACCGCGACCACCTCCACCTCCACCTCGACCACGAAAAGACATACTTTAAAGACCTGTAAAAATATAATTGGAACAGAGTTTTACAACAAACAAAAATTGAGGTTATGTTAATATGTGCCGATGACACGTGGTTGAAACTCGAACGTACCTGCAATACCTCAGTCCACAAAGCAACAAACCGTCTCGATACTCAATTTTATTAACGCTTTAGAGCTTTTACATAATTCTTTGTTATAAATATGAATAGAAAAATAATTTTGAATTTAATACATTCTGTAAGCGTCGTTTCACGCAGATAAGACGCCACCGCTAGCTCGACGCGTTGCCAACCTTCACAACCTTTTTCTGAATTGCTTTTATATAAGTGAACTCCTTAAATGTGACGCAGTATTTATGCTAGGAGAAAATCAACTTCCAAAGTGGTTTAATTTTTACATTACCCAAAAGCAAGTAACTAACAGAATTTCACCAACGCGGAATGTCCTATCTGAGCGTTCATAATTTGTTATAAAAATTACTCAAGCAGAAATCATTCTATTCTACATACAAACGTGAATGTTATATACAGGCGGCATGCTATATAGTTGTTTTTAATACATTCGTCCCAAATTAACGTACGCAGACTTAGTTTTAAGCGACCGATATTATTTATGTTGGCAGCACTGCGTCCATGTATGTAATTGTCAAACATTAACCTATATAAAGTGTGCGGGTAAATCTAATCATAAAAACTGAATTTATGTACAATTCGTAGTGCCGCGAGTGTTAGTTTATTCATTTTTTAAAAAGCAGTGCGAGGTTTTAAAAATTAAATCTGACAGTAAAGTGCAGTTCGGTGTCCTTTTGTAGTTGTGACTCTGTTGTAAATAATGTGTTTATTTGGCGATTACAGTGAAATTAATCAGTGTAATTCCCTTATTCTATCATCAAACACTGCAGTTATTCAAGAAGCGTAACGCACTTCATTCTCCACGTTGTGTTTTGTGTTGGTGTTGTGGAGACTCTGTCCGTCGAGCAGTTGGTTTGTATGTGTGTGTTCTTTGGCTGTACTACATCCATGCTAGCTATCGGAGGAAGGTCGTGGTCAAGTGACACATCCACACCGGGATAGGTTCGATGATTTTTATACATTCTCATTAATCTTAGAGTTACTTCACGAAGAGAGCTCGCCTCGGTCTTTGCATGCTTACACATGCTTACTGCCATCCATTTCACCTATGCTATGCATACGAAGTTGCCTCCTTTGTGAAGTTGCCCTTACTGTAGTATTTACCCTGAACGGGTTGAGTTAGTCTTTACTTTTATTTTGATGTATTTTTTTGAGTGATGTGGTTTTTTGAATACTAGGGTACTGGAGGTAAGTATGAAACTCATTAACAGGTTTAGTAATGATTAGGTATCGTTAGAGAGTGGAAGTTTAGGCTTTTGGGAATTTGCTTTGAGCTAAATGTAAATTTTTTACTGCTTAAAACTTCTGTAGATTGCAGATGTCCAGGCAAAGTAAAAAGATGCACCCAAAGTGTCTAAATGCAAATTCTTAAAATACCTGAACTTCCACTGTCTAGCTAATTATCACGGGAAGAAATGAAATTGAAAGAAATTGGATTATTGAATTATCTGTGACTGTGGCATGAGATTTTTAAATCGAAAACAGTTTTCAATTGTACATTTTACATATGTAGGTAAAAAGGTGTCTTCATTATAAGGCATTAAAGTTACTTTAAAATGTAAACACATATTTATTTAAATAAATTCTCCTTTAGTCCTGTTATGAAAATTGTCCATAGTATAATATTTTTTTTTATAAATAAAGAAAATAATAGCTTCCTTAAATTTAGTAAAAGTAAGCTATTTGAATATAGTTATTTATGTATTGTTGACATTACTGGGAGATTATAGCCTGATCGTATGTTTAAATCAAGTGTGCCTTTAAAAGTTTAGGGGCTATTATCTACAATTATGTCCGTGGTACATGCAAGTTTTATTTTATTTTGGCCTTAAAGTGGCCAACATTTATGGATTTGTTACGGTGGAGAATTTCGCTAAATTCATTTTTAGTTTTTAGGTCATCCTGTATATTGGTGGAAACGTTTGATCTTTTGGAGCTTTGACCGCCAAAGGAGCCGTCTCCGTACACCCCTTCTTTGTTGTATTGAGTCTGTCTCGGGTCGACACTCGTTTGAATTCTAGGCCTGCTATTCGCCAATCCGATGCATGCGATTCTTTTTCCCACCCCAAACCTTGCGTATTGTAACTGCACGACTAAAAGTTCGTGGCAGTTTTGTTGTTACTGGTTTGGCAAACAGACCGCATGGAGAATTGTTCTCACTTTCGGTTAAATTTTCATTGAACTGTTTGTTTTGGAGTGAAAAAGTAAACGGATGTAATAATCCGGTTGTGAATTGATTGCTGCGAGTATGTTTTTAGTCATGTTGTGGACTGTTTGGTTCGTAGTCTGTGTTTTCCTTTATCTAGATTTTTTCTTCTTCTTTTGGGCATATTTTACATTATCTTATTCCCCCTTCTGTCCACCCTTACGACGTTCCGGACGCTTTACCGGAGTTTGGTAATCGGAGGCAAGCTAGAGAAACCTACGGGGGCGTCATTGTGAAACGTTTCGATTAATGGCGTGTGCTAGCCGTTTTGGTCCGCCATCTTAGGGTTGGTTACCTGAACAAGAGAGGTTACCACTTTAACGCCATCGAAGTGGTAACTGAGAATGACTCCCTCTTGGTGTTTGCTTTTTCGTTGAAACGAAGCAACATCTGTCAGGTGTTAGACGCGACGCTTTGAGGATTCCTAATCTCGACGGACACAAGACTTGGACGTTCGCTTTTGGGCTATGAGAAGGTCGGATGATTAGTTTTATTTACTTATTTTGTGCGGCCATTCTGTATAGCCGTCTTTTAAACGGTGCTGGGACGAAATTGTACAGCATTATTGTCTGTTTTTATTAAAGTTCAGATACAGTGTAAACGGATCCGTACTTGCTTTGAGTTTAACTCAATTTTTGGAGACGTTGCTCAGACATTTCTTGTCTGGCCGATATACTGTACGTTTTGTTTAACGTTTCAACGTTGCATATAAATAAAAGCAAGGGTGCATTACTGATGAGTTTTAATTTATTTTAAAATTCTACCCCTTTGCTTCGGGGTTTCGCATGACCTCGACCTTTTTCCAAGAGTTAGCTGGCGATGATTGGAGCACTTAATTTGCCATCCCATCAAATTTGCTGACCACCAGGATAGGTAGGTATCAGGTTCAATACTTTTATATCGTACGCGAGTGCTGTGCATGTTGTTTTCATAAAATAATTATTATACAGAAGACTGCTTGTATTTCTCTGGGTTTGTTTACATTAGCAACTTTAGGGTCCTCTGGCAATAAAGGCCAAATTATCCCCCCCAATTAAGTGTCAATGAACAAGATTACGGTTCCAAAATAAAATAAGTGCTATTATGATATGTTAAGTTAAAGCAAGTGCATAACTTAACATTAACTTTATGGTTAAGATGAAAGATAATGAACTTTCAAGGTCACAGATGGGTTGCTGTTAAATATGTTATTTGAAAGCAAGGATTTAGATGCATTTTCTTAGGTTACGAGTCATCACTTCGCCCTCCTCTAAACGGATGATTCATGTCATAAAAATGCACCTAAATCCGTGCTTAATAATAACATAATTTTAAATCGACAAGATGATAGAGTACTTACAGATAAAATTCAGCTCAAGTAAATATGTATTTCTTGGGTGTTTTTTCTTAATTTTATTATTATTTTGTAATAATGCCAAACTTTATTTGGGATTTTAATTTGGGGCTCCCTACTACTTCCAAGCCTATGTAAGCGTAAGAGCGCGGGCAAACCGACTCGAACGCGTCTAGCAACCTGTGGTACGTTTTTATTACTTGTCTTTGAGTGGGTGTCTCACTCATACTTAACTGGCACGGGCATTTTGTATATCCAGCCCTTGAGTGGGTGTCTCACTCATACCTGACACGGGCGTTTCGTTTACTCGGTTTCCGAGTAGGTGTCTCACTCTTAGTAGGTGTCTTACTCTTATTTATTTAACAAATAAATAAATTTAACAAATGAACAGCCATCTTATTTAACAAATAAACAGTCATCACACACATTAACATATAACTTATCATTTACTGTATGTATTTTCACAGGTTTACAAGAATATAATGATTGAAACGAACAAAAAAAATAATCTTCTGGTTGTACTTCAACTTCATAGCCGCGTAAATATGAATTAAGACCAAGTGTTGTGTGTTTCCAACAAAGTATATGTTGTCATTATCAAACAGGATGAAAATAATTTTTCCATAAATATTCATATTATTTTCAATATCTAAAATAACCAAATCATCCTTTTTAAAATGTTGACCATCTATTTTATACCATTACATTATCGTAATTATATTGGAAAAATGTTTCGGAAGTAAATGTCGAAACAGAGAATAATTTACAAGATTTTCAATACTGACACATCTTTCAGTTCCCCTTTCACAAGAAGTACTTAGACCATTCTTACTTGCAAGCCGATGACAAAATTGTAATTGGTTTTTAACAGATAACGTGCGAACAATATTTTGTAATTAGCGAGGATAATGCACTAGAAAATGATGTTTTGGTTTAAGTTTACAGTTAAATATGTTGATGTACATATCATGATGTTGTTCAATTAAAGTTTTTAATAAAGTTATACATTGTTCATGTATTACTGGCCTAATTAAGATATCTAATATTTCACTTAAAGTCAAAAGGAAATTCCAGACAACATTATCTTCTGGTATCAAATCACCTACAATTAATCCGAAATTGACTACTAAATGTAACATTTCTGAAGATGACAAAATAAGATAACATTTTCTTATCAGCTGGTTCTTTATCGCTGGAGGTTTGCTTCCTATCTTGTTACCATAATTAAAGGTAACAACTCTATGGTTTAATAATTGCAGCTTTAAATATTGAGGAGTGTTCAGGGGGGAAACTTGCTACAGAATAATAAACTGCACCAATTTTGTGAAGTCCAACATATGAACCTAAATCACTTCATAAAACTTAAAAGCAACTAATCATAATCAATTAAGAGGAAATTAAACAATACAGAATAAGTATTGGTCCATTCTTCCATCTGACACGGGAGTTTCGTGTACTTCGTCCCCGAGTGGGCTCTCACCTTTACTGACCTGACACGGATGTTTTGTGTACTCCGTTCCTTAGTGGGTGTCTCAGTCTTACCGACCTGACGGGTGTTTCGTGTACTCCGTCTTTGATTGGGTGTTTCACTCTTACCGACCTCACACGGGTGTTTCGTGTACTCCATTCTTGAGTGGGGTTTCACCCATTCTTACCTGACACGGGTGTCTCGTGTACCCGGGGTGTGTGTTTCACTAACTTCTGACCCATTCCCCAGAACCAGAACCGAAACGTCAGCACTGTGTTACTGTAAGTCAAATCGTCCGGAAAATAAATATTTTTAGTTACCGTCCGGTTTCAATTGCCGTTAATTCAAACTATCCGGGATATACTTTCTAATTTGTACTTATGTAAATATAAACTATGTTGTCAATAAAGTCGTGTTGCTAAGATCTACGTGTTTGATTGCACTGAACCTGGACGCCGGCGAGCAAAACCCAGACCAATGAAACCGACGTCGAGCAGAGTAACACCAGCTGAAGAAAGTCTACTCGTTACAATTATGGTCCCTCGTTATATCAGAATTTTACTGTATTATGGCACGACTATTTGATGGTAAGTATTAATTTTTTTAATCACTGGGAAGTAACCATGAGATGGTGTCTTTAGTTCACGTAATTTGAAACAACGACATGCTACCGCCAGCGCCTGGCAATAGTCATGATAGGCAACCATACATGCTAGTTTGATACATTTATAGTAAAGCTACTGCTTTTCCGATTTTATAAATGCGTTTTTTTTTTGACAAAGGCAGACTAGCAACGTGTTTATACAATTGCAATCCTTCCAGTTATGATACTATTTGTCTTACCAATCAGTTCCCAATAAAATTTAGTTAACACTGTTAGTATCAGTGTACTATTACGGATGCAAGTATCTTTTTTATGTTTTTGTTTAGTCTGCGAATTTTTTTGTCACCATGATTAAAGCCATTTTTATTTCAGATGCCAGCGCACTTCTAACTATAAAAATGCGGGCGGAAGAACTTACAGCTGCCACATATGCGGCTCGAAATTTAAAGATCGTGCATACATAAGCAGACATCTACTGATACACACGGGCGAGAAACCGTTCCGCTGCGAGCTTTGCAATTACAAAACTCGACAACTCGGAACCTTGAACAAGCACATGCTAACGCACACCGGTGGCGAGAAGCGATTCGGCTGCGACATTTGCGATTACAAATGCCGGGAACGCGGAAAGCTAAAGAGACACAGGTTAACGCACACCGGAGAGAAGCCGATTGCTTGTGAACTTTGCGATTACAAATGTCGCGAGTCCAGAATATTGAGGCGGCACATGTTAAGACATTCCGGCGAGTTTGGCGTTTGTAACGAACGCGTCAACGAACTCTCAACTCCAAAGTCGGATCGATTAAAAAAAAGGCTTTTTGATGAGGGACCGTTTAAATGTAACTTTTGCGAATACTCGGCTAAATTCTTGCGAGAGTTAAAGGCACATGTGTTGACACATACCGACGTCAAGCCATTCGAATGTGATCTTTGCGATTACAAAGGTACAACGTTGAGAAAATTGAAAACGCATGTGATGGTACACAATGGTGAGACGCTGCTCAGGTGTAATATTTGTGGATACACTTATAGGTGTCCCAAGGATTTAGAGCGACATATTTCGAGACATAACACAGCTTAATTTTTGTGCGTTTCTAAATTTATTGATTTTAAAATAAACCATCGTATCCGATATATTGTTTACTTATATCAAAGGCAATGTAATTTTAAATTTAGATATAGGTTTATTTTGAGAATGATGAACTTGTTTAAGTCTAATGTTCTGCACTTTGCTGTCAAGTGACACTTCTAATATTTATAGTTATACGAAACGTTGCATGTTGCTTTTATTTATTTAAATTGAATATTATATTTTCTCAGGTTTTTGTTAGTGCAGAATAGGAAATGTTAAAGCCAGTTTTATTTCAGATCTACAATTCCGGACATAAGGACCCCCGAACATGGCGTACGTGGTTTTGATCAGTACATACCTAAATGTAATATACTGTACTTAGCTCTGTCCTCTGGAATTTCTAAATCTACAGTTCCGGACATAAGTGCGCCTAAACACGGCGCATGTGGCTCTGATCCGTATTGCAACGAGGGGCCTTTCATCTGTAAGATTTGCAATCACGAATCTCGATTCGTCACTAGTTTCAAGTACCACGTGTCAACGCACACTAACGAAAAGCAGTACGTCTGCGATCGTTGCGGTTTCAAATGCCGCACGCCTTCATCTTTGAAAGCGCACATGCAGAAACATACTGGCGAGAAACTGTTCAGCTGTGATCTCTGCGCACGAAAATTTCAGCATTCTGCTAATTTGAAAAGGCACAAGTTAACACACACCGAGGAGAAGCGGTTCATGTGTGAACGTTGCGATTACAGATGTCACCGATTAGAATTTCTGAATCGGCACATGATAAAACATAACGGTGAAAAACCGTTCAAATGCGCTCTCTGCGATTTTAAATGCGCAAGACCTATATACCTGAAAAAGCACATGCTAACGCACACGGGTGAAAAACACTACAAATGCCATCTTTGCAGTTACGAATGCAACCAGGCCGGTAATTTAAGGTCGCACTTATTAACGCACACAGATGAGAAGCCATTTAAGTGCGAACGTTGTGAGTACGTAAGCAAAACGGCCAGATATTTAAAGCTACACATGCGAGTGCATTCGGATGAGAAGCCGTTTAAGTGCGACCTTTGCGAATACGCGTCTAAATTTCAAGGTAATTTAACGAAGCATATGTCAATACACGGGGAACTGCTCAAGTGCAATATTTGTGGGTATACATGTAAATTGGCCAAGGATTTAAAAAGACATGCGTCATCACATGCTTAATGTTTTGTTATACTTGAAAATTATTTGAAATGTATGAAGTATGAATATAAATATGTTATAACCAGAGAGTCTACATTTTATATGCTATATCCCAAGCACAAGCCTAGCATTGCAGGTATGCGCAGTGTTGCCGAGGTCATTACATTAGTACTTAGTTCAGTACTAACACGTCAATACGTTTATCTTTTTTTTTGTCATCTGTCAGTTGTAAATGTAGCCTGTATTACTATTAATGATTTTGTCTTTGTTGAAATTTGTTGTATTCTTGTATATTTTCACTTTCCATTTCCCTTGTCGTACGTAAAGTATTTTTCAAGGCTAAATTTGTTCTTGTTTAACGTCTTTCTTGAAGTATATGTATGTAGTACGGCAAAGTGCAGTTATATGAAACTTATTGCCTCAAAAAAGAAGCCACGAGGGAACAACTTTTTGGGTTGATTGGGCTGACGAGGTCCCAAATAGTGCCGAAATAGCTGAGGGATCCACTGCAATCAAAACCGATTTGCAACAAAATTTGTTAATATTTTATAATTCCTCATGTTTTTGTTAGTTCAGTTAAAGCTAATTTTATTCCAGGTGGTCTAAACCTACAATTCCGGTTGGAAGGACAACTGAATATGGCCAAAGTGGTTCTGATTTGAAATCTCCTGAGCATGAACCCAAATCCATTCTCTTAAATAACGGCGAGAGGCTATTCATTTGCGACCTATGCGATTATAAATGCGAACCAGTGAGCAGCATTAAGCAGCACATGAAGACCCATTCCAACGAGAAACCCTTCGCCTGTGAGATTTGCGATTACAAATCCCGATTCGTCGGAAACTTGAGACAGCACATGTTAGTGCACACCGACGAGAAGTACTTCGTTTGTGATCGTTGCGGTCACAAATGCCGCACGAACGGATCTTTGAAGGTGCACATGCAAAAACATCTCGGCAAGAAGCTGTTCGGTTGTGACCTGTGCGCTCAGAAGTTTCAACATTCCGCAAATTTGAGGAGGCACAAGTTAACGCACACCGGCGAGAAGCCGTTCAGTTGTGATTCTTGCGATTACAGATGTCGGCGGTTGGAAACCTTGAAAAACCACACGTTCATACATAACGGCGAAAAGCCGATCAAATGCGCTCTTTGCGATTATAAATGCGCGAGATCGATATATCTGAAAAAGCACATGTTAACGCACACGGGTGAAAAACACTACAAATGCCATCTTTGCAGATATGAATGCAATCAGACCGGAAATTTAAGGTCACACTTATTGAAGCATACCGACGAGAGGTCATTTAAGTGCGAACGCTGTGAATACGTAAGCAAGTCGGCAAGATATTTAAAATTGCACATGCGAGTGCATTCGGACGAAAAGCCGTTTAAGTGTGACCTTTGCAAATACGCGTCTAAGTTTCAAGGTAATTTACAGAAGCATATGTCAACGCACGAGGAGCTGCTCAAGTGCAGTGTTTGTGAATACACGTGTAAATTGGCTAAGGATTTGAAAAGACACGTGTCATCACACGTATGAAAATTCTTCTTGATTCAAAGTCATTTTAAATGTATGAAATATGAATAGGTACGTTATGCATAGTGTTGCCGAAATCAGTACGCTCCTATTTAATTCAGTACTAGTACACAGTATAAATAATTACCCAGTGGCGACACTTAAGCGTCAGTATCGAATTCGACCGCCATACTGACCCAGTGGCGACACTTAAGCGTCAGTATCGAATTCGACCGTCATGCTGTTTGATATTTATATGCAAACGTAATGTGATTTGCAAATCAGTAGGTATCAAACAAAATGGCACGTGTGACAGTTATTGTTACGTTTCAATTTCAACTCCGTTTGTTTGGTTAATTTGTCGCTGGCAACTAGCAATGACAGTTGGTAACATTGCTCTTCCCAAAATTCGTTGCAATATGGGTGGAGTTTAGCCATTTTTCTCAATTTGTAACCAATGCCGTCCATTTTGACTCAGAGTTCGAACACGTTTCGACGGGTCGTATTTTACGTTCTTTGTACATTGCTAGTTAAGACCTTGAGAAATTGAGATTCTTGATGTAGTCAATGAGGTTTCGTTGGTAGATAATTACACGTCGCTCGAGGACCAAAATGTTACGTTTCTTTCGTCTGCCCATTGTTCAGAAGTCAATAGGGTTAAGTCCCATTTGAATGAGTTTCCTTTTCGTTATCGAATTTCTCTTATTTATGCGTTTCTTCCTAGCACTTTGGATTGGGTCAGTTTTATGGATTGTTGAAGCTTTAGGAGCCACAATCGTTCTTCTAAACGAGCTTTGTTGCTGATACCATAGTATCCGTAGGTCCGACTACCTTGACACCAGTTCGCAGAAAAATGACCTTTGGGTGTAGCTGCCGAACGTCTCTTATTTATGCGTTTTTTTCCCTGCACGTTGTGTTGGACCAGTTTTATGGGTTGTTGAAGCTTTTGGGGCCACAATCGTTCCTCTGGACGAGCTTTGTTGGTGATACTGTAGTATCCCTAGGTCCGATTACCTTGACACCGGTTCGCAGAAAAATAGTAATAGCAGTTTATTGGTAAATGCGTTACATAGAAATAGGAACAAAAATAAAAAATAAATATTAAATTTTAACATTGTGGATAACTAAATTAATATGAGATTGATTAATTATACAAGCATTTACCAAGAGCTCAAAATCAGCGAACTTGACAAGAAGCAGCTGCTCTACCTTTTGAGCTCTCAGACAAAAAAAAAAGACATAAACGAAGTGGAAACAAAAAATAATAATAAATTAGTAACTATGAACTTAGGAAACAAACATCTAAACTAAATATGATTCGAATTACCCGAAAATGAATTAAGAAGGAAAAAATTAAAGAATAGTAAATGAAATGTAAAACAGAGCACAAGAAAAGAAAAGAAAGTAGTGATCATTCTGTTAGAAGGAAATATTTCCGTAACTGACGAGTAAAGGTTGGCGGAGTTAAAGATCGCAGAGGCGCCGGAATAGCATTAAAAAAAAATAAACAACGTTATAGGAGAAAGACCTTTTAAAAATTTCAAGATGATATATTGGAGGAGTTAACAAGCCCTTATTTCTAATATTGATGTGCACATCTATTCTAAATGTCAGCTTACGATATAAGTAACTTGGCTTTTTATAAAAAATATTTTGTAATAAAAATTCATGAAATACAACTCAGCTCTTCGTGACATTTTCATCCAGCCCGCCCATGTATGTGATATTCTATCATATTTACGTATGCCATAAATAAATCGTAAGCAAGCATTCTGTAGACGCTGTCTAGGCAAGGATAATAAACACTCAGACAAAAATTAAAACGCACAAGTGATTCACATAATTTTTTTCTTAAATGGCTAACTAAACAATCCTTACTTCCATAAAGTATTTTAAGATTACAATACCCTTGTCTAATCAAGCGAGATACATGTTCTTTAAAGCGCAATTTTGTATTTAAATACAACCCTAAATCACGAGCACAATCAGATATAGGAATAACGTCTTTATTAGTTTCCAGTTTAATAGCATTAACAACAGAAGCTCTTGACTTGGTACGACCAAAAACTAAAACTGAAGTTTTTTTAGTATTAATACGAAGATCGTGCTTAGCAGAAAGTTCCATAAGGGATTTTAGATCATCATTAATAGAAACAGCTGCACCAACATTTTCCTTATTGAATGAAAAATAAAGCTGCGTATCATCAGCATAAAGGTGATACATACAATGGGATAAACATTTAGTAAGATTTGAGGTATAAATAGTGTAAAGAAGGGGACCAAGTATACTGCCTTGGGGAAAATCCGAGATAATAGGAAGAGGAACTGATAAGTCGCCATCATATGACACTTGCTGAGTTCTATCGGCTAAGTAGGAAGAAAAGAATTTTATCGTGTTTTGATGAAAACCTATATACTTTGAAATAGTAAGTAAAAGAGAGTGATTAAGAGTATCAAAGGCTTTTGAATAGTCTAATAGAACTAAGATTGAAATTTTATTATCATCAATGCTACGTAATAAGTCGTCTATAATATTAGCCAAAGTCGCTTCACAACTGTAATCAGGTCGAAATCCTGACTGTTGAACGGGTAAAATATTATGTATATCTAAAAAGCCACGAACCGGTGTCAAGGTAGTCGGACCTAGGGATACTATACCATATCAACAACAAAGCTCGTCTAGGTAAACGATTGTGGCCCCAAATGACCTTTATCCGCTTTGTCCCTGCACGTTGTGTTGGACCAGTTTTATGGGTTGTTGAAGCTTTTGGGGCCACAATCGTTTACCTGGACGAGCTTTGTTGTTGATACTATAGTATCCCTAGGTCCGACGACCTTGACACCGGTTCGCAGAAAAATGACCTTTGGTTGTAGCTGCCGAACGTCTCTTATTTATGCGTTTTTTCCCTGCACGTTGTGTTGGACCAGTTTTATGTGTTGTTGAAGCTCTTGGGGCCACAATCGTTTCCCTGGTCGAGCCTTGTTGCTGATACAATAGTACCCCTAGGTCCAACTACCTTGACACCGGTTCGCAGAAAAATGTCCTTTAAACGTCTCTTATTGATGCGTTTTTCTCTGCACGTTGTGTTGGACCAGTTTTATAGGTTGTTAAAGCTTTTGGGGCCACAATCGTTCCCCTGGACGAGCTTTGTTGGTGATACTGTAGTATCCCTAGGTCCTACCACCTTGACACCGGTTCGCAGAAAAATGAGCTTTGGGTGTAGCTGCCGAACGTCTCTATTTATGCGTTTTTCTCCTGCACGTTGTGTTGGATCAGTTTTATGGGTTGTTGAAGCTTTTGGGGCCACAATCGTTCCCCTGGACGAGCCTTGTTGGTGATACTGTAGTATCCCTAGGTCCTACCACCTTGACACCGGTTCGTAGAAAAATGACCTTTGAACGTCTCTTATTTATGCGTTTTCTCCCTGCACGTTGTGTTGGACCAGTTTTATGGGTTGTCGAAGCCTTTGGGGCCCAAATTGTTTACTTGAACGAGCTTTGTTGTTAATGCCATCGCATTACTAGATTCGGCCACCTTGACACCGTGTTCGTAGAAAAAGGACCTTTGGTTGTAGCTGCCGAACCTCATAGGACCCTCTCCGAAGATTGCACCCCTAATAGTTTGGTAGTTTGGTGGAGAACGTTGTGGTATCGTTGACTCTTTTTCTTGTTTCTGTTATAATTAAAGATTCAATTTTTTGGGTGTAAATAAACGACCGTACGGTTATGTCCCGTGCCTTTATTTAACTTTTGTTTGCCATACAGGGTCTCTGTTCATTGTGTCACTATACAGGGTGACTGTTAATCGCACATGTTCGGCGGTTATAAACCTGTGGTAATTTGATTTACTCTTAATAACGTGTATAGTCCTAGCGGTACTACGAGTAGTACACCTCTGAGCTGGGCTTATTTCCAGGTAGAGCTTTAACATCGACGATTTTACCATAGTGTTTACAACTTTATACAAGGTCAAATAGGTAAGACGAAAATGTAGGTAGCATTGTAGTTGAGTGTCGCTGCTAGGTGAATTCCTACATTGTAACTAATACTGCCATAATTATTTTCTGTAAGTTTTTAATAGTTTATGTGATTTCACTTTCTATCTGCGCTGCTGTATGTAAACTTTTGTTCTGGTTTAGTGCTTTTCCCCTGAAATTGATGTTTGTAGTTCGGCTAAGTACATTTCCTTTTTTCTATTTTGTGCGTGACATCACAGCACTCAGGCTTGACCTAGAAACCTTTATAAACATCTTATAAAAGTAGATTTAGAATATAATATGTAATCTTTTTTTTTTTTTAATAATTAATTGATAATAAAAGTATGTTACATTTTGGGTTTGATAGTTTTCTTTATTGAACAAGTTTGCGGAGATTACGGTGGAGAATTTCGTTAAATTAGTTTTTAGTTTTTGGACCATCCTATATATAGACGGAAACTTGGGCGCATCACCGTTTGATCTTTTGGAGTCGCCTCCGTACACTCCTTCTTTGTTGTATTGAGTCTGTCCCGGGTGCACACTCGTTTGAATTCCAGGCCTGCTATTCGCCTATCCGAAACATGTGATTCTTTTTCCCACCCCAAACCTTGCGCATTGTAAGCTGCCTGGCTCATAGATCGTGGCAGCCTTGTTGCTGCTCGCTTGGCAAACAGACCGCATGGAGAATTGTTCTCACTTTTCATTGAACTGTGTTTGTTCTAGGCTGAAAAAGTAAACGGATGTAATAATCCTGTTGTGAATTGTTGAAATCATATAACTAATACATTTTTATTTATTATTCACTAAGAATAGATGAAATATATGAAAACAAGATAGAGATACAGGAAATACTTAATTTAGAATATTTTGAACGTTTTATTTATTAAAAAATTTCTACAGTATTTTATTTCAGATGCCCTGTTGGAATTTCTAAATCTACAACCTCGGCCTTCCGGACACACGAACATGGCATCATAAGAGGTTCTGATGATAAATCTCGCATACCCAAACACATACTGCCATCTACTGGCGTGAAGCTGTTCACATGTGATACTTGCGGTTACAAATGCAAATCAACGGGTAACCTAAACCAGCACATGAAGACCCACTCCAAAGAGAAGCCTTTCATCTGTAAGTTGTGCAATTATAAGAGCCGATTCGCTAGAAATTTGAAAAGACATACAGTAACACACACCGACAAAAAGTACACCTGCGATCATTGCGGTTACAAATGCCGAGAATCAGCGACTTTGAATCAACACGTACGAATACACACCGGCGAGAAACCGGTTCCGAGACCTACAGACGAAAGGTGGTTATCTTGCGATAATTGCAGCTACAAATGCCGAGGAGCCGCGTGCTTGAAAAAACATATGCGAAAACACACCGGCGAGAAACCGTTTAGTTGCAGTCTGTGCGCCCAAAAGTTCCCACACCTTGGAAACTTGAAAAGGCACATGTTAGTACACACCGGCGAGAAGCCGTTCAGTTGTGACTTTTGCAATTACAAAGGCCGAAATTTAGCAGACGTGAGACATCACAAGTTAATACATAAGAATGAAAAACCGCACAAATGTGCCGCTTGTGATTATAGGTGCGTGCTACGTGCGCAACTGAAACGGCATATGTTAACGCACAACGCCGACAAACACTACAAATGCTACCTTTGCAGTTACGAATGCAATCATCCGGGAAAATTGAGGTTGCACTCTTTAAAGCACACCGACGAGAGGCCATTTAAGTGCGGACTTTGTGAATATGCAACCAAAACGGCCACTCATTTAAAAAGTCACATGCTGGTGCATTCCGATGAGAAGCCGTTCCAGTGCGACCTCTGCGAATATGCGACTAAATATTCGTTTAGTTTACGCAAACATATGAGGGCTCACGAGAGTCCGCTCAAATGCAACGCTTGTGAGTACACGTGTAGATTAGCCAAGGATTTAAAAAGTCATGTCGCGTCACGTGCGTGCGAGAATTCTTCTTGATGGCTTAACTATGATAAATGAAATGTTTTGTTAGATTATTTCAATCACACTTGTATAATAGGAGACAGTATACAGAAGACCTCAAAGCAAGAAACCATAAATATGGAGCACCAAAAGGCTCAATCCTTTGACCAATCTTATATCAGGTTCGTTAGATTGCCTAAGAAGAATAAGAAGATCGGTGCTTACCAAGCAGCACTTAAGACGAAGCATTCCTTGCTTCATAGTAGAGCCACTTATGGAATTCTAAAATGGGGGATATCACCAGCGGCGCAGAATGTTATCCTGAATCAGAAAAAGGCTATTAGGATCCTAGGAAACGAAAACTGCAGAAGTGGTTGCAGAGGTTTGCTTAAAAGATTGGGAATACTTATTTTACCAAATTGTCATAATACTTGCCTGTCTGACGTATGTGTTTAATAATCGCCCAAAATTTTATTTCAATGAAGACTGTCATGATTATTACACAAGGAATAGGAAAGACTTGGCAACACCGCATCACAGGGTAAAGAAAATACAACAGGAAATGAACTATTTAGGAAACGAAATTTCGATCCCCACTAACTAAGAGAAACTTCAGTCATTATAAAAAAGATGTTCGACGTTAATAGCATAGTTTAAATACCTAGAATGTAATTAGAATTGTTTTTGCTATGTAACTTTAACGTGTCTAATTTTTTTTTCTTCAAATGGTGAACGAATAAATATTACTATCAACGAACTAACTGATTTTTTTTTGCTTGACGTTAAGTTTAACGGCTAACATTATTTTACAGATTTGTATTTATTTTTCAAAAGACCAAGAAGTATGCATTTAATAAGCTGGAAAGAAATTTTTTGTACAAAGGGAGCATACAGGGTGACTGTTGATTAACACGACAAAATGAAACCATTAATAGAAGCGATGTCCGAGAGTTTGGGAAAAATGTAAATTTTTTATAGTTTTATGATACGGCGGCGTTTCATCGTGAACTTGACCTTTAAGTTTTCAGGTCAACGGCCCATACCATGAAACACGAACGAAATACGAATATATACTTGCATGTAAATCGCCTGAAATAGATTATTCCATGCAAAGGACGACAGCGGCCCCACATTGAACACCTGCTTTGACAGGTAAATATATAAATCACTGAATCGAAAAACAAATTAAATTGCCGTGTTGAGAATTCGTTCGTACGCACCATATGCTCCTACAGCGAACGCCGTCCATTCTTGCGCGCAGTATTCCTTTGTTTTCGTCGAAAATTCGACTCTCTTGGGTTCGCGCAAATGGCTCGCGCGATGCTCTAGTACAGTTCGTGAATACTGTACGCACTTGACGAATTGTTGCATTTAATAATAAAAAGTAACAATAAACGACGTTATTTTCCAAAAAATATATATTGCAGTGTTTAAAAAAAAATGAATTAAACAAGTACAGTACGTGAGTGGGCGATTAAGCACTGGAATTTTGTTGAAGCAATGCAGCAGGGGTTTGGCTCATTCTGGGGGGCCACTAACGCCAAAATACTATCCAGTAGACGGAAAGAAGTCGCCCAAAAACAAGAAAAGACTAATATATTTGGAAGACGGCCGAAAAATACCAATTACCAAAAATTATGTGATGAACACATATGGCAAGGTTAAAAAAGAGAGAATAAGAGATTAGGATACTATTATTATAGGTTAAGTTTGTTTTGTTGAGAAATATTTTTAGATAAGTTGTGTTTTATAGGTTAGATAATTAGAAAATAATGTGTTTAGTTACTTACCCATTGTTTAGAATTAAGTTGTTCCATTTTTAATTCAATTTTAGTTTAATTTCAATGTAATGTACTCATATTTAAGGTAAAACGCTAATTGTGAAACGTGACGTTTTGGTTACCAACTCAAATATAGTATGTAACTAGATCAGAACGCGGATATTTCGGTAACCAAGACAACGAAAAACCGCTATAAAAGGCGAACGCTCCGCAATTTGGAGCATTCCTGCTTCGACCACCGACAGTAGGATTCCTGCTTCGACCACCAAGAGTAGGATTCCTGCTTCGACCATCGTCAGAATTCCTGCCTCGACCTCCGCAACAAGCAGAAAAGAAATTTTAATTAATAAAAGGTTATCTAGTACGAGGTATTTTCATTGAGAAAGAAACATTTTTGGGTCCTGAAGACCTATATCCTTTTTCCTCAAACAACGCCATGGACGACGCTTCAAGGTAGGGAAATACGTGACTACACAAAAAAATTTTCATTTAAACACCGGACAACGGGAGACGTTTAGGTATCGTCGAAGGGCGCCTCTCTCTTGTGAAGGAGTTCAGGCACATGCGTGATCGGCAATACAAAGCGTCTCTCTTTTTAACAAGGATACATCAGGTAGGGCAAGAGGTACACCTACCTTGTGAAGGGCGAGGTGACACGACCGACTTGTGCTAACTGGAGTACATTTTTGGGACAGACAATAACTTTTTCTATAATTTTTTTATTTCTTTTTCTGACATACGGACGCATATACATTTAACACTGACACTCCCTTCCCTTCCCCCCTCAAATTTCTGTGTTTTGTCATTGTATGTGCCCACCATGGGGCCATAAAACGAGAAGTGGGTAATTCCGAGCGACCTAAAGAGAAACCCCGAGAAAAAGATAAAAAGAAAAGTAAAAACGTACCCACAAATAACATACAAAAATATTACTGCAAATGGCACCGCAACTTGGAGAAAATTACATTACAATTTTGACACCCCAACGTGAGGCACTTACAACAACATTACAATATTCATATATCTGCTTATGTATGACTTTTTCCAGGACTTTCGAAAGTGCAGGGAGGATGGATGCTGATAGGTTTTAGGTCTTTAAAAGAACACGGTTGTTTAATCTTGGGGATGGGAATAACATACACATGACGTCATATCTGGGGAAATGCATTGTGAGTCAGACAACCATTAATTAGGTGGGTTATGTGAGGAAGTATAGTAGGAATGGAATTAGTAAAGAAATTATTGATTTCAGAATTTTTATAACGAAGTTAGATTCGTGACTTTCAAAACTTTTGACTGTTACGACACATTTCGTGTTCAATTACATGTTCGGCGTGTACATAATAACTTTTATTATTTTGTTTCCGATCAAAGAAAGCGCGTATTCGAAATTTTGAATCGAAATCGAAAATTTGAAATCGCTATGTGTTGACTTGGGGGGTTCATGCTTCGCACCGAAACGCCAACATAAGTTACTACTGCGTAATGTTGCGTCCTTAAGCTACATTGTTGTTTTTTTTTTTAATTTTAATTAAGAGGAATGACGTCACAAATCCCTTTTTGGGCATTTTTCAAAATTCACCGATAAAGTCCCGATGAAGTTATCGCAGCAAAAAAAGGCGAAACAGGGTCATTCTGAGCTATTCGGGAACACCTCTCGGAACATGGGAAAAATGTTAAAAAAAAATCTCAAATCAGGGTTGCCAAATTTTTTATAGACAATGTCGCCATCTTGTTCACAAAAGTCTCCAAAAGCCGCACATTTTTTTCTAACCGTTAAATGTGAAATACCGCGCCTTCAAACGAATTCCTCATTAAAGTAAGTTGTGATTTTTCTAGAAAGTTGGCAGCGCTCAATACAATAACTGTCATCTAATCATGACGTCACATAAAAAAAATGTGCAAACTCAAAATTCAAAGAAACACTTAATTACTTCAATTCAAAACAACATTAACGCTTAAAATGTTGTCCTTCATCTTGAATGCACAAACGCGTTTGCCAAGTGTTAGGAAGTTATGTTAGCACAAACGCGTTTGCCAAGTGTTAGGAAGTTATGTTAGCACAAACGATTAATTGGACAGTTGTCAAGTGTTGCTAACCTTTAGGAGACAAAACACTAAAGTCATGGCCTACTTGAATCAGGAATTTAATTGAGTGATGTGACTGTAGTAATAGCAATAAAAAAAGAAAATGGTAGATTTCCTACGTATTTTAGGACAGACACATAAAAATTAGGGACAAGCAAAACAAAACAAACGAAAAGCAATGAAAAACAAAAAGCAGATATTAAATGAAAAGAGATATAAGCGAAAGACAAGGAGAAAATTTACATTAAAGAGCAAAGGCAAATGAAAAACTGAACTAAAAGGGAAAATTTGAAGAAAAAAAAACAAAAGAGAAACAAACAAAAACCAAAAATGAAAAACAAAAGGCGAACAAATTTCAATGTATAAAGTAAAGCAAATGAAAAACGATCGCCATTTGTTCTGCTCTCTTTTTTTTCGTAAAATCTACGATCGTCATTTGTTTTTCTTTTAAAACGATCGATGACATTTTTCCAATAATCAAAAATGTTTTTCTTCATTGTTTTTATTTCTTAGTTTTCTTCGTTTTTAATTGGTTTTCAATTTTTTTTTTTGCGTTTTTCTCTTTCGTAAATGTTGCGATCGCGATTTGTTTTCCATTCGCTCTTTTTTCTTTTCTTTGCGAACCTGAATTACCCGCCGCGTTTTTTGTAATTTTTTATTGCGATCGTCATTTGTTTTTCTTACTTTCCTCGGGAAGTTTTATTCTTCTCCGTAGAAACAAATGAAAAATAAAACAAGTAATTAGTAGAAAAGAAATACGAAAAGCAATGAATTTGTTAAAAGACGTCGAAAGTTCCTTTTTCGTTTGTTTTTATGGAGATGATAGATGCAATAAAAAATGTCACTTTTGTTTTATTTTTTTTTATTATGGCGTGAACAGATGGCGCCATCGTGCTTCTTTTAAATCACAGGTGGCGTTGTAATTTTTTTCTTATAAACTTGTTTTCATTTTTATTTTGACTTCAACAGATGGCGCCGTTATGCTTCTTTTAATCACAGGTAGCGTCATTTTCTAACTTCTTGTTTTCACTTTCATTTCACTTCATTCATCAACAGATGGCGCCTTCGTGCTTTGTTAAATTTTTTCTTCTTGCTGCAAGTTTGCATGAATCAGCAACTATTGTGTAGCGTAATAACAAAAAAAAAAAAAAAAACTTGCCGGTGTTGAATTTCAGGTCTAATAAATCGTTTCACGTTTGTTTAAGCGATTCTTTGGAACTGATTTAGAAATTAGTAATAATTACGTCTCGTGAAAGAAATTCTCAGAGTTCCGTTCCCAGCTGTTAAACGTGTAATAAAACGAATTGTAAAAAATAAAAAGAACTTTTATAATCCTATTATACTGCCGCATTTATAAATGCAGTGCCAGAGCTTGATTTTGGAGAATTTTTAAATTATTTAAAAATTCTTTTGAAGATTTTTTTTAAACATATTTCCCTTACTCTCGGACAACGCTTCTTGTAGTGGCTCCATTTTGTCGGGGTAATCAACAGTCATCCTGTATTTACATCTTGCCTTTCTACATGTATCAAATAAAGTATTTGTAATTGGAAGAACGCTCACAAATTAAAAATAATGCAAATATTAAAAATAAACTTGGTGCCTGTTTGCATTTGTTTCTTTTGTGTATACAGAGTGAGTCAGGAATGTTTTGGGAGGTGTCATTTCATTTGATGTCCAACAATAAATGAAGAGAAATCAATTGATACGTAATTGATACAGCAATTCACCAATCTTCCAATGATTATGGTTACGTATCATTTCATTTCTCTTCAATTATTGTCAGATTTCAATTGGAATAAGTTGGTGCTTACAGAATACACGTGATTATTTGATTAAAAAGTCATGGACGTTTTATTTATATTTGAATTTGGTACTTTTATTTTAAATTTGATGGACAATCCGAAAAAAACAAAGGAAGTAGGCTAGGATAACTACGGAAAGGAGATATAAACGTACCTTCATGTAAATGTCTTTTTGTGATCACCAACTTAAGTTGTTAATAAAAAAATATAATCATATATGTTATTCTTCTTTTAATACTTGGTTTTAATGAGTATGAGTTGATATGATACTCTTTGTTGCAAACTTTTTCTTACACACCAAAATTTAACTTGACTATTATATTTTCTCAGGTTTTTGTTTAGTGCAAAATAGGAAATGTTAAAGCCAGTTTTATTTCAGATCTACAATTCCGGACATAAGGACCCCTGAACGAGGCACACGTGGTTTTAATCAGAACGTACCCAAATATAACATACTGCTGTTAGCTCTATCCTCTGGAAATTCTAAACCTAAAGTCCCGGACGTAAGCGCACCTAAACATGGCACACGTCTCTCAGATCAGTACTCCAGCGAGGGCGGGCCTTTCATCTGTAAGATTTGCAATCACAGATCTCGATTGGCCGCAAGTTTCAAGTACCACATGTTAACGCACGCTAAAGAAAAGCAGTTCGTCTGCGATCGTTGCGGTTACAAATGCCACACGGCTTCAGCTTTGAAAGTGCACATGTACAAACATTCCGGCGAAAAACTGTTCAGCTGTGATCAGTGCACTGAGAAGTATCAACAACTTGGACATTTGAAAAGGCACATGCTAATACACACCGGCGAGAAACCATTCAGTTGTGAATTTTGCAGTTACAGATGTCGACGATTAGAATACCTCAAACGCCACATGTTAATGCATAAAGGTGAGAAACCGTTCAAATGTGCCCTATGCGATCATAAATGTGCGCAACTCTCACATTTGAAGCGGCACATGCTGATGCACACCGGCGAGAAACACTTCAAATGCAATCTTTGCGCTTACGTAGGCAATCAGGCCGGAAATTTAAGGTTACACATGTTAACGCACACCGACGAGAAGCCATTCAAGTGCGAACATTGCGAGTACGTGAGCAAAACTGCCAGATATTTAAAGCTACACATGCGAGTGCATTCGGATGAGAAGCCGTTTAAGTGCGACCTTTGCGAATACGCGTCTAAGTTTCAAGGTAATTTAACAAAGCACTTGTCGACACACGGGGAACTGCTCAAGTGTAATATTTGTGGGTATACATGCAAATTGGCCAAGGATTTAAAAAGACATGCGTCATCACATGTTTGTGAGAATTCTCCTTGATGTTTTCCTATACTTGAAAATCATTTGAAATGTATGAAGTATGAATATAAATATGTTATAACCAGAGAGTCTACATTTAATACGCTTTATCCCGAGCACAAGCCTAGGATAACAGTACGTTCGTACTTAATGCAGTACTAATACATCATTCTGTCAATTGTAAATATCATTGGTCTACGTTAACGATTTTGACTTTGTCGAAATTCATCGTGCAACCCGTTTTTGACTTGGAACTTTGCGAAATTTGTTTCACATTTTATGTATGCCGTTGCATATAAGAGTATTTTCAAGGCTAAATTTGCTTTCGTTTATCTCTTTCTTGAAGTACGTACAGGGTAACTGTTAATTAACCCGATAAAATGGAACCATTAAAAGAAGCGATGTCCGAGAGTATGGGAAAATGTTAATTCTTCCAAATAGTTTATAATTAATTAAAAAATTACTCCAAAATCAAGCTCCGGCACTGCGCACGAAATACGACGCCACGTTTTATAAATGAGGCATATAATAGGACTATTAGGACGCTTGCCACCATTGCATCTCAATTCGTTCTATTATGCATTTAACAGCTGGGCACGGAAATCTGAGTTATTTCTTTTACGAGACGTAATTATTAGTAATTTCTAAAATAAATTGGATTGCATATTCTCAATTAATTGTTTGCTAATCTTTTCGGATTATTTACTAGTGCGGAGTGTACCAGCTGCTTCAGTCACACAAAGAGAAAATTGCAAGAATTTAAATCTGTAAATCCATAACGTCCGAGAGCGTGCAATTTTTGATCAAATCGCATATTGTCATAAATTACGAGAAAATGTATAGAAAGTTTTTAACTGATTAATTAATTATAAGTTTCGGAAAAAAAGTAAATATGGTTAGTTTAAAACACCAAATTCACAGCGTACGTCTGTCATAAATATTTTTTGATATTCATTCAGACAAGAAGCTTGTAAAACTTGACCTTGCCTAATAGACGTGTTAAACGGCGTGCAGGCAGCGTGCCTCGGGATGTAGGACCTCAGCTCGTTTACTGACGAGTTCGGAATTTTTACAAAAACGCGACGAGGCTAATTTGGGGCTAATTTTTAGATTAATTATTTCTCGAAAACTAAAGTAGAATTTTTCTAAACATTTTTCCTATACTCTCGCAAATCGTGCGCATCGCTTCTTTTGTCGGGTTAATTAACAGTAAGTAATTGACACTGTCAAATTTGTACAGTTACGTTTTCAAATTGCCTAGAATAAAACTTCAATCGAACTTTATAAAATAAGTAATACAGTTAGTGTGAATTTTTATATTGTTTAGAGTAAGGTAGGTAGAGGTACCTATTGTATTGTCATTTATGTAGAAAATAAACACATATTATTGCGTTGAGATTTTTTTACGTGTCCGTGAGCCCCTTTTTCGTGTTTGTCAATTATTGTCTTTAATGCATGCGGCTACGGGTACTACTTTCTTTTTTGTCTTTCTCTCAGGGGTTTCTTGGGTCGCTCGGAATTACCCACGCTTCGTATTTTGGCCCCATGGCGGATACATACAATGATGAATACAGAAAAATGAAAGGGCGGGGATGTCAGTGTCAAATGTGTATGCGTCCGGGCATGTAAGAGAAAACAAGTAAAGAAAAGGGTTTATCCAAAAAGGTTGTTGTCCGTCCAAAGCGAACGCTTAGTACCACAAGGTTCGGTGGGCCTCTTGCCCTACCAGTTGTATACTTTATCAAAAAGGGGACGCTCACGCATGTGGCTCAACTCCTTATACCTAAACGTCTTCCATCGTCCAGTGATTATAAACATTTTTGTTTGTGTCGTCACGTATGCCCTACCTGGAAGCGTCTTCCATGTTGTTAGTGATCAAGGAAAAGAACACAGAATATTCAGGATTCAGTGAATATTCTCCGGTTCTTCTTAATAAAAAACTATGATTACATTTCAAGGAAATCGAATCAAAAATCGAACTAAAATGGAACAAACTTAACTCTAAACAACAGGTAAGTATCTTAAATACATTATTTTCTAATGAATCTAACCTCTCACGCGTTACTTATTTTAAAAATTCATAACTTATTACTAATTGTCAAACTTAACCTATCATAGCGTCCTGCACTTTTATAATCTACACTTTGTCTCTTTTTTTTTAGCTTTGAAACTTCCGTACAAGTGTTCATTGCACAATGTTTCGTAATCTATTAGGAAGTCCGGAACCTTATCTCAGCGAAGGCGTACTCGACGGCCATCTTCCAAGTAGACTAGCCTTCTCTTATTTTTGATGGGCTTTTACCCGTACACCGGATAATATGTTGCTGTGAGTGGTCCCCGGAACAAGCCAAACCTCCCCCGCATCCTTTCGACGAAATAAAAATGTTTGCTAGCCCATTTAAACTATTCTAGCACCTTCGAGCTCTCCTCCGAAATGTTTATTTGATTCGTCGTGCTGCAATTATGCTTGAGATAACTGCTGCGTTTACATTTGTTTTGTATTTGTCCTCTAGTCTGTTTGTTTGCTTTAAATGCATGTCGTTCTGCCGAAAAGTTTCGTGACTCTTGCGCCTACCTCGTCAAGTTGTTTCGAAAGCTGTTGTTGACCATCTGCTGGACCGTGGCACTGTTGTATATGTTTTAACTCTTCCCACGTAATGTAATTGTGTAAATAAAAAAATTCAAAAGATAATTAACACTATGAGTGTTGATAAAAATTCTTCTGCAACCTCCTCTGGTCAAATTGCGTCATTGTCGACAACTCTTCGTCTGTCTGCACCAAAAAAATACAACACCCTCCATTACTTAACAAATTCTTCAGCAATCTCTTCTGGACAAATTACGTCATTGTCGACAACTCTTCGCCCGCAAGAATCAAAGGGTTACTTCGTCTGCACGAAAAAACTACCCCTAATTACTTCTTCAGCAACTAAAACTACCCCCAAAACACGGGGACAACCCTCAACGGTGGTCACTTGGGATGGACATGCCATCGAAGTGTCCCAGGATCCCGCCAGCTATACTACTCAAAATATTGTACAAGTAAACAAAAGCCATAACCCTACGCTATACTGTAACGCTCTATTTCACTTGTTCCCCTGCATAATTCGACTTAACTTCTTTTAACAACCCCTCGCAGTGTTCGTCCGTCAACACGAAGCACAACTGAACGAGTCAGTATCTTGTTAACCATGCTAGGGTGCACAGCGTTTTATTTGCCGATTGTGTTTTTTTTTTTTAAATGTGTTGTTTGTGAAGAAGGGGATTGATACGCTCCGTGATTTGAAAAACGCACCCTACGTGATACTGAAGCAAGTAGTTACGCTTTCCGAAGCATGGTCTCTTCTTACAAGTCCGGTATTTATACGAGCAAAGTTCTGGTCGTAACGTTGTTTTTTTTCTTCGTTTTGCTTAATTAGGTTTTCTCCGGAGGTCTTGTCCATGGCATTAACGCAGGCTTTTATTTGGGGTCACATAGTTGGAATACCTGAATGCGGCTGTGGGCTGATACTCTTGGAACATCGTTGAGACACACGTTTAGTTGGTGATTTCAACTGCGTTCTGACCTGACGCTTGACATCGTCGACGTAAGAGGGAGTTACTGACGTCACATCCCTTTGCCAGACGTTGATACTTGGGGGACCTCTTCGACTTGCTGACAGCTGATGTAATGTCAGTACCGTAACGTAAAGTTTGCGTCGAATATAAAACAAGCAGCATTTGTTATTTAACGCGGAGAATTATTTTCTTTGTGAGCGAAAAGCGGATCCGTGCTTCGTGGTTCACTATAACTTAACCTAACTTAGTACGTTGTTCGTATTTAGCGTGCACTTAACTATTGTAGACCTGTGGTGGTCTCTTAAATCTTTAATTAAGCGTCACAAATAAAGACAAGTGTGCAACAGCTGGTGACTTATTTCATTTTATTATCCTCCTTTGCTTCGGGGTGACGTACGACCTCGACCTATCCCACTGAGTTGAGTGGGCTTTGGGACGATCTTAATTTGCTCTCCCGTACATATGCAAACAAGGTGGGTAGCAATTTTTTTTTTAATAAGTGGTCGTATGAGTTTCTTATATTTAAATTAAATATTGCATTTCTTCAGGTTTTTCAGAATGAGCGATGTTAAAACCAGTTTTATTTCAGATGCTTTGGAATTTCTAAACTTAAAATTCCGGACGCGAGGACACCTGAACATGGCATATGTGTTTCCGATCAGTATATGCCAAGATATAACATCCTGTTATCTAATGGCGTGAAACTATTCAATTGCGATCTCTGCGATTATAAAAGTCAGCGAATTGCTAACATAAACCGACACGTTAAGGTCCATTCCGACGAGAAGCCCTTCACCTGCGAGATTTGCAATTGTGATTGCGAATCCCGATTAGCATTGAAACAGCACATGTTAGTACACACTGGTGAAAAGCAGTTCGTTTGCGATCGTTGCGGTCACAAGTTCCGCACAGTTTCAACTTTGAAACTGCACCTGCAGAGACATCTCGGCGAGAAACTGTTTAGTTGCGACGTGTGTGCTCAAAAAATACAACAGTCAAATTTGAAAAGGCACAGGTTAACGCACACCGACGAGAAGCGGTTCATGTGTGAGCGTTGCGATTGCAGATGTTACCGATTAGAATTTTTGAATCGGCACATGATAAAACATAACGGCGAAAAACCGTTCAAATGTGCTCTTTGCGATTTTAAATGCGCAAGAGCTATCTATCTGAAAAAGCACATGCTAACGCACACGGGTGAAAAACACTACAAATGCCAACTTTGCAGTTACGAATGCAATCATTCCGGTAATTTAAGCTCGCATTTATTGACGCACGCCGACGAGAGGCCGTTTAAGTGCGAACGTTGTGAATACGCGAGCAAATCAGCGAGATATTTAAAATTGCACATGCGAGTGCATTCGGATGAGAAGCCGTTTAGGTGTGATCTTTGCAAATACGCGTCTAAGTTTCAAGGTAACTTAACAAAACACATGTCAACCCACGAGGAACTACTCAGATGTAATATTTGCGAGTATAGATGTAAATTGGCCAAGGATTTAAGAAGACATGCGTCTTCACATGTTTGTGAGAATCCTTCCTGATGATTCGGGAATCTGTTCACTATTTATTAAAAATATAATTTATTTTAGAAATTTGATTTTTTGTATTAAATTCGAGCAATAAAATACCAACATTGTTAATGAAACATGTTTTTAAAATTCGCTACAGTGGGATCGAGCATCCTCTGTATAACTATTTTGGCGGCTCTGCTTGGGGCCTCGTCAGCAATAGACTAGTGAGAGTTTATTTATTAGACTAGTAACAGTTTTATTTTTTCACAGTTTTTTTTTATACAGTTATTTATTTCAGATACTCTGGACTTTCTAAATCTACTATTTCGGCCTTAAGGACACATGAGTGTGGCCCAAACGGTTATCCCATACTCAAACACTTACTGTTGTCAAATGACGTGAAATTGTTAACTTGCGATCTTTGTGATTATCAGTGTAAAGCAATCGGCAGCCTAAAACAGCACATGAAGACTCATTCCAAAGAGAAGCCCTTCATCTGTAAGATATGCAATTACAGAAGCAAATTCGTTGGAAATTTGAAAAAGCACATATTAACACACACTAACGAGAAGCGGTTCATCTGCGATCGTTGCGGTTACAAGTGCCGGGAAACCACGGTTTTGAAGCAACACATGCGTACGCACACTGGCGAGAAACCGTTCAGTTGTGACACGTGCGCTGATAAGTTTCAACAACTTGGAAACTTGAAAAGGCACATGCTAGTACACACCGGCCAGAAACCGTTTCGATGTGACCTGTGCACTCAAGAGTACCAACAACTTGGAAGCTTGAGGAGACACATGTTAATACACACCGACGCGAAGCCGTTCAGTTGCGAGTTATGCAGTTACAAATGTCGACGATTAGAATATCTGAAGCGGCACATGTTAATGCACACTGGTGAAAAACCGTTTAAATGTGCCGTGTGCGGTCATAAATGCGGACGACTCGTACATTTGAAGCAGCACATGTTAACGCACACCGGCGAAAAGAACTATAAATGCCAACTGTGCAGTTACGAGTGCAATCAGACCGGAAATTTAAGGTCGCACTTATTGACGCACGCCGATGAGAAGCCGTTTAAGTGCGAACGTTGTGAATACGTGAGCAAATCAGCGAGATATTTAAAGCTACACATGCGAGTGCATTCGGATAGAAAGCCGTTTAAGTGTGACCTTTGCGATTACGCGTCCAAGTTTCAAAGTAACTTACAGAAACATATGATAACGCACGAGAAACTGCTCAAGTGCAACGTTTGTGCGTATACATGTAAATTGGCCAAGGATTTAAAAAGACATGCGTCATCACATTGTGAGAATTCGTCCTGATGTTTTGATATACCGAGTGATTTTAAAGAATTTTTATCCATGGAGTTTGGAGGACATGTCTTAACTTTACTGTAAAATAGCAATGATTTGCTTTTCAACTAAGCTAAGATATACCGTCCAGATGTCACGGGCTGAGTGGAATTGATTTTTATTATGTAACCATAAACGAAAGAGGCGAGCTGTGTATGTTGGGCTAGGTCAGGTTCGTCCATCGTAAGAAAAAGAGCGATGTTTTCAGTCAACTAGTTGCAGACGCTCTTACGACAATTGCTATTACTTATTACATAATAATTTCTAGTACTAATTAGCAGTGTAATTTACGCTTACGTTTATTTTATTCAAAGTTTGAACTCGTAGCGCCAGTTTTTATTTTTATGTCTTAAATAATTACAATGTCTTGATTGTATGATAGAAATATTTTTGCACGTATTGCCGCTTGATTACAAAGAAGGAGGTAGTCGTTTGGTGCCGAGCCTTACGCGTTTCAAAATCTTTGTTCCGAAGGACATCGTTTAAAAATAAGAAACCTGTATCTTTAATAAGTTATTAAACGAATAGTTTAACATGCGCCAAGTAATGTTAATAAAAACTGACGACAACGCATTTCAGTGTCAATTATCGATGTAACTCGCACGAATATTTAAAAATTGCCTCGATGACGTCTGTAAGTCATTCGTATTCGTTTACAATGAGACCTTGACCCAGTTCTTCTGCACGTAAATAAAAAGTTTTATTGCAGTTTATTGCGTTTTAGTGGAAGCGATTGTGAAAACAAGTCATAAACTGAGCAGAGGTTTCACAAGGAAGTGACTCCGCCTAAGTCTTCTGTCTTGAGGCAGGTCAGTTTCACATTTTTTAATAAGGCCGTTGTGATTTGTAAACCAATTTCAGATATAGTGAGGAACTTACAGTTTTATTTAAAGACTAAGGTTTAGAAATATTCTGTATAATGAAAACTCCATAGGGAGTGCCATTACTTGTACTCCCTAGGGAGTTAATATATTATTTTTGTTACGATATAAGTGTCTATCTACTCTTGTCCCTGAATAAAATTCTTTGTTTGTAATTAAGTCCTAAATTCGATTGACATTCCAATAAAATCAAAAGAAATATGATGAGATGTGAAGGTACATTACGTTATTCTACTTTATATATTTCATATTTCAGTTCTTTTGCACGTAAATAAAAAGTTTTATTGCAGTTTATTGCCTTTCGTGTGAATTGGCCAAGGATGCGTCATCACGTGTATGAGAATTCTTCTCGATGGTTTGATATACTAGAAAATTGTTTTAAACTTGTGAAATATAAATGCATATGTTATTTTCTTCTTAATTAAATTAATAAATTGTTATAAAATGCGATCCATTATTTTTCAGGTACTCTGGAATTTCGAACTTAAGGGCACGCAAACGTCAAATCAGTGGTCCTCGTGGACCCATACCCAAACACATACTGTTAGCTAATGGGGGGAAGCTGTTCACTTGCGATTATTGCGATTACAAATGCAAACCACTCAGCAGCATAAAGCAGCACATGAAGACCCATTCCAAAATGAAGCCTTTCACTTGCAAGATATGTAACTACGAATGCCGATTCGCTGGAAATTTGAAAAGACACGTGTTAACGCATACCGGCAAGAAGCGGTACGCCTGCGACCACTGCGGTTACAAATGCCGAGAAAGCGCAAGTTTGAAACAACATATACGAAGACATACCGGCGAGAAACCGGAACCTAGGCACGCGGACGAAAAGCGGTTCTTTTGCGACTATTGCAGTTACAGATGCAGAGGAGGCGCAAGTTTGAGGCAGCATATGCGAAAGCACACCGGCGAGAAACCGTTCAGTTGCGATCAGTGCGCGCAGAAGTTTCAACAACTTGGAAATTTGAAGCGGCACAAGTTAACGCACACCGGCCAGAAACCGTTCAGTTGTTATCTCTGCGCGCTAAAGTTCCAACAACTCGGGAATTTAAAACGTCACATGTTAATACACACCGGCGAGAAGCCGTTCAGTTGCGAACTTTGCGATTACAAAGGTCGAAGTTTAGCAGATGTGAAACAACACAGGTTAATACACAGTAGCGAAAAGCCGCTCCAGTGTGACGTTTGTGATTATAAGTGCGTACTACCTAGACAACTGAAACGGCATTTGTTAACGCACCACGCCGACAAACACTACAAATGTTACCTTTGCAGTTATGAATGCAATCAGGCGGGAAAATTGAGGCTGCACTTTCTAAAGCACACCGACGAGAGGCCATTTAAGTGCGAGCGTTGTGAATACGTAAGCAAGACGGCCAGACATTTACAAGAACACATGCGAGTGCATTCGGATGAGAAACCGTTTAAGTGTGACCTTTGCGAATATGCAACTAAATTTTCGGGTAATTTACACAAACACATGTCAACTCACGAGAACCTGCTCAGATGTGATGTTTGTGAGTACACATGTAAATTAGCTAAGGATTTAAAAAGACATGTGGCGACACATGCATGTGAAATTTCTTCTTAATAAATAAAACAAGAAAAAACATTTGCATGAAATTGTTTGTTTGCAAGAAATTGCTATGGACCATCCTCCTAAAACATCAAATTGCTTCTAGACTACACTGTGGGATTTGTTTTAAGGAGATTATGCCTCTGCCTTTGAAGTCTCCTTATTATGTCCTAAAAAAATTTTAAGAATTATCGCAGGTGTAGCTCCTGATTATTCGGGAAAGGATAGCTTTGTACTACTTAATCGTGGAAACGCTTGGAAACCACAAATAAAAAAATATGTTTACGATGTTTCTGTAAAATTCACGTCATGAATTATGTGTGATGCTTTATCCCGGTGGCAGCCGCCTTTTTATATGGTCCCAAAACGGAAATTCCGATTACGTACAAGAACTTGCACTTTTCACGATTGCCCTATCAGTCATCGAGGCTTTCCTTGGCCTTGGATTGACTGTTCCCTTTGATTTAAAACAAACAAATCTTTTTACACAACGGCGGCAATCTCTATGAGTTACTTCGGCGACTCTTTGATAACGCAATACGCAGCTGCAATTTTGCGAATGTAATTTTATTGCAAAGGTCAGTCATGACTCATGATGGCAAAGTAAGTTGCTTGCCTACATAATTTTAATAACCATTCAATTAATAATTTGCTAAATGCCGTTTTCTTACAACTATACGAAGACGTTTATGTGAATACGGCTTTTATTCTCAGTCGTATCGGAAGTATAGTTACTTAAAAATGTGTTGCCTTCTTCTGCTCAGCTTCGAAATACCTCGAACTGACTGATAATATTGATTTATTATTATACGTTCTTTGGTTTTATTTGTGCAGAATAGGAAATGTTAAAATCAGTTTTATTTCAGGTGCTCTGGAATTTCTAAATCGACAATTCCGGCCGTAAGGTCACCTAAACGTGGCACTTATGGCACTAAGCGGTTTTCCAACGAGAGGCCTTTCATCTGTGAGATTTGCAACCACAAATCTCGATTCGCAGATAGTTTCAAATACCACATGTCAACACACACCGACGAAAAGCGTTTCGTCTGCGATCGTTGCGGCCACAAGTACCGCACGGCTTCGATTTTGAAAGTGCACATGCAAAAACATATCAGCGGAAAGCAGTACAGTTGTGATCTGTGCCCTCGAAAATTTCAACTTTCTGCAGGTTTGAGAAGGCACAAGTTAACGCACACCGGCGAGAAACCGTTCGGTTGCGAATTTTGCGATTACACATGTCAACGTTCGGAATATATGAAGTATCACATGTCGAAACATAACGGTGAGAAATCGATCAAATGTGCTCTTTGCGATTTTAAATGCGCAAGGGCTGCATATCTGAAAAGGCACATGTTAAGGCATACCGGTGAAAAACGCTACAAATGCCGGCTTTGCAGTTACGAGTGCAATGGGTCCGGAAATTTAAGCTCGCACTTATCAACGCACGCCGATGAGAGACCATTTAAGTGCGGACGTTGTAAATACGTAAGCAAAACGGCCAGGTATTTAAAATTACACATGCGGGTGCATTCCGATGAAAAGCCGTTTAAGTGTGACCTTTGCGATTACGCGTCTAAGTTTCAAGGTAATTTAACAAAACATATGTCGATACACGAGGAACTGCTCAAGTGCAATATTTGTGAGTATTCATGTAAATTGGCCAAGGATTTAAAAAGACATGCGTCATCACACTGTGAGAATTCTTCCTGATGTTTTTATATATCGAGTGATTTTTAAAAGTTTTTATCCATGGAGTTTGGAGGACACGTCTTAGCTTTACTGTAAAATAGCAATGATTTGCTTTTCAACTAAGCTAAGATATACCGTCCGGATGTGACGGGCTGAGTGGAATTGATTTTTATTGTGTAACCATAAACGAAAGAGCCGAGCCTTGTATGTGTTTGTTGGGCAAGGTCAAGTTTGTCCGTCGTAAGAAAAAAAGCGATGTTTTCAGTCACTAGGTGCAGACGTTCTTACGACGATTGCAATTACTTATTACATAATAATTTCTAGTATTATTAGCAGTGTAATTTACGCTTACGTTTATTTTATTCAAAGTTTGAACTCGTAGCGCCAGTTTTTATTTTTATGTCTTAAATAATTACAATGTCTTGATTGTATGATAGAAATATTACTTTGCACGTATTGTCGCTTGATTACAAAGAAGGAGGTAGTCGTTTGGTGCCGAGCCTTACGCGTTTCAAAATCTTTGTTCCGAAGGATATCGTTTAAAAATAAGAAACCTGTTTCTTTAATAAGTTATTAAACGAATAGTTTAACATGCGCCAAGTAATGTTAATAAAAACTGACGAAAACGCATTTCGCTGTCAATTATCGATGTAACTCGCACGAATATTTAAAAATTGCCTCGATGACGTCTGTAAGTCATTCGTATTCGTTTACAATGAGACCTTGACCCAGTTCTTCTGCACGTGAATAAAAAGTTTTATTGCAGTTTATTGCGTTTTAGTGGATGCGATTGTGAAAACAAGTCATAAACTCAGCAGATGTTTCACAAGGAAGTGACTCCGCCTAAGTCTTCTGTCTTGAGGCATGTCAGTTTCACATTTTTTAATAAGGCCGTTGAGATTTGTAAACCAATTTCAGATATAGTGAGGAACTTACAGTTTTAATTAAAGACTAAGGTTTAGAAATATTCTGTATAATGAAAACTCCATAGGGAGTGCCATTACTTGTACTCCCTAGGGAGTTAATATATTATTTTTGTTACGATATAAGTGTCTATCTACTCTTGTCCCTGAATAAAATTATTTGTTTGTAATTTGTATTAGTTCGAAGAAAGTTCTTTTACTTCTTCTTTAATAACTTTCTTAAAATCAAATTGAAAATCTCGAGAAAGCTGCCATTTCACAGCGAAATTTTTCAACGAAGATGGAACGCTTTTTATTTAATATTTTATTGCCAAGTTTCTTGTTGAATTTTCTTTGACTTTTTATGCGTATATTTTGTATCATTTCGTAATATTTTATTAATTTTTTTTAATTATGTCTTTCTATTTTTTACTCTCTTTAGAAATTTCTTTTTTTGATTTCGATTGTGTTTCTGGAACGTCAAAAAAGATTCTCATTCTTTTTTGTTTCCGATTGTTTTCATCTCTTGTTTGTTTTTGTCTTTCCGTAAACGTTGCGATTGTCACTTGTTTTCCTTTTTCCTTCTCCATATGTATATGTCTTTAGCTTACATACGATTTAATATTCGATACGTTTCGAATAAGAAGAAGAAGTGACAATGAATTAATCTTTTTAAATCTTTTCAAGGCGCTGCAGTGTTACCAACGCTTAAGTAGCAGAAATCCCTCAATTTGTTACGAGATTCGGGAATAAATTTAAAAAGAAAATTAAAAACATCTTTAAAGATTCGTTAAATTAAAGAAAATAGACAAAACACGGTCGATTTTACAGCGCAATTCAGTCGATTAATAATAATTATTCAAAAGGAAAAGAAAAAAGATTTGAAATTAATGACAAAATAAATTAAAATAACGATGACAAAGCAAAAGAAGTGGTGGAGTTTTGAAAAAATATGAAATAATAAAATTTCAATAATAATAAAAACAAAAGACGATCGAATGATAATAATATTGATAATAATTAACTTGAGAGGAAAGATGACAAAACAAACAAAATTTTAAAAAATATGTAACAATAATATTAAAAAATAATAAGAAAAACAAATGAATTTAATTAATTAATTTAATTTAATCGATTTTAGAGCGCAATTCAGTAGATTCATAAATCAAAAAAAAAAAGACAAGCAATTTGAAACAGACTGCAACAGATGGCGGTGTTCAAGTCTCACACTAGTACGACCTTCATTGCCCCACCATATTTTCGACAATAAGATAAAATAATAATAATAGGTAATATTGATTAATTTGACGGGAAAGATGACAAAACAAGGTAAACAAATGAACAAAAGTTTTTAAAATACATAACAATAACATTAAAAAAAATAATAGAAACAAAAGACAATCTGTTTTAGAGTACAATTCAGTAGATTCATGAATTAAAAAAACAAGTAATTTGAAACAGACTGCAACAGATGGCGTTGTTCAATATCTCACACTAGTACGACCTTTCTTGCCCCCCTCCCTTATTTTCGACAAAAAAACAAAATAATAATAATAATATTGATTAATTTCAAATATAGTGAGGAACTTACAGTTTTAATTAAAGGCAGAGGATTAGAAACATGGTGTATAATGAAAACTCTCCCATGGAGTGTCATTACTTGTACTTCCTAAAGAGTTAATATATTATTTTTGTTACGATATAAGTGTCATGCAAACTTCTACCTACTCTTGTTCCTGAATAAAATTATTTGTTTGTAATTGTAATTAAGTCCTAAATTCGACCGACAGTCCAATTAAATCAAAAGAAGTTTGATGAGATATGAAGGTACATTACGTTATTCTACTTTATATATTTCATATTTCAGTTCTTCTGCAGGTAAATAAAAAGTTTTATTGCAGTTTATTGCATTTCATGTGAATTGGCCAAGGATACGTCATCACATGGATGAGAATTCTTCTCGAGGGTTTGATATACTAGAAAATTGTTTTAAATTTGTGAAATATAAATGCATATTTTATTTTCTTCTTAAAGAAATTAATAAATTGTTACAAAATACGATCCATTTTTTTCGAACAAGTGACGGATATTACACGATAGTATTACGTCGGTTTCATATCATATTAGCTGTTTTATTTTATTTTTTTAATTTTATATGATTGTTTTTTTCAGGTACATTAAAATGTCATGCAGGATAAGAAATGTTCAAGCCAGTTTTATTTTAGATGCCCTGGAATTTCGGGCTTAAGGACACAAGAACCTGGTACAAGTGGTACTGACTTTAAATCTCTTGAACATATACCCAAGTACGTACTGTCATCCAACGGTGTGAAGCTATTCGTTTACGATCGTTACGGTTACAAAAACCACACGTCTTCACTTTTGACACGGCACATGCGCAAGCATACCGGCGAGTAACCATAGAGTTGTGATCTGTGCACTCAAAAGTTTAATCTGCTTGGTAATTTGACAAGGCACAGATTAACACACACACGCGACAATCCGTTCGCTTGTGAATTTTACGACTTAAAATGTCAACATATACAAGACTTGAAACGCCACGTGCTAATTCATAAGAGCGAAAAACCGTTCAGATGTGATCTCTATGATTACAAGTGCGTAAGAGCTTCAAATTTAAAGCGACACATGTTAACGCACTCGGGCAAGAAACAATACAAATGTCATCTTTTCAGTTATGAGTGCACTCAGGCCGCAAATTTAAGGTTACATCTTTTCAAACATACCAACGAGAAGCCATTAAGTGCGGACGTTGTGATTTTGTAACCAAAACGGACAAATATTTACAGTCACACTTGAGAGTGCATTCAGATGTAAAAATGTTTAAGTGTGACCTTTGCAGATATACGTCTAAGTTTTAAATAATTCACAGAAACATATTGCAGTGTAAATTACCTTTTTGAAAAATTTATTGAAACAATTACATTACATGGGAAGAATTAAAACATACACAAAAATGCCATGGTCCAGCAGACGTTCAATAACAGCTTTCGAAACAATTTGACGAGGTAGGCGCAAGAGTGACGAGACGTTTCGACAGAACGACATGCATCTAAAACAAACAAACAGACTAGAAGACAAATACAAAACGAAATGGGACACTTACGAATGTAAAACGCAGCAGTTATAGAAAGCATAATTGCAACACGACGAATCAAATAACCATTCCGGAGGGGAGCTCGAAGGTGCTAGAATATTTTGAATGTGCCAGCAAACATTTTGATTTCGTCGAAAGGATGCAGCGGAGGTTTGGCTTGTTCCGGGGGCCACTCATAGTAACATATTATCCGGTGAACAGGAAAAAGCACAACAAAAATAAGAAGAGGCTAGTCTACTTGGAAGACGGCCGACGAGTTACGCCTTCATTGGGATCAGGTTCCGGACTTCTTAATAGACTATGAAGCATTGTTTAACGAACGCTTGTATGGAAGTGTCAAAACTAAAAAAGACAAAGTGTAAATAATAAGAGTGTATGACGCTATTATAGGTTAAGTTTAATAATTAGTAATACGTTGTGAATTATTTAAAGATAAGTTGGAGGTTAGATCAATTAGAAAATAATGTATTTAAGATACTTACCTGTTATTTTGAGTTAGGTTGTTCAATTTAGTTCGATTTTTGATTTGATTTCCTTGAATTGTAATCATATCTAAAGCAGACGTTAATTGTCAAAACGTGAAGTTTAGTTCCCAACTCAAATCTAGTATGTAACTAAATCAGAACGCAGATGTTCCGGTAAGCATGATAACGAAAATACAAACAAAACGAAGCGTTTCGCGATTAACAGGACTTCTGCCTCGACCTCCGCGGGTAACACGACTCCTTCTTCGACCTCTGCAGGTAACACTTTGGTAAAAACAAGAAAATAAGAAGATTTTTGTTAAAAAAGTTATTAAAATACAACGAGGTCTTTTCATTAATAAGAACCAAAGAACATTCGCTGGATCCTGAATACCCTGTATCCTTTTTCCTTCACCACCAACATGGAGGACGCTTCCAGATAGGGCATAAGTGATAACACAAACGAAATTTTTTTATATATATATAAACACCGGACACGGGAGACGTTTAGGTATTGTCGAAGGGCGCCTCTCTCTTATGAAAGAGTTGAGGCACAAGCGTGATCGGCAGTACAGAGCGCCTCCCTTTTGACAAGTATACATCTGGTAGGGCAAGAGGCCCACCGAACCTTATGAAAGGCAAGGTGATTTGGCCGACTTGTGCTAACGGGTGTACAGTTTGGACAGACAACAACCTTTTTGATAAACCCTTTTCTTCTATTCTTTTTCGGACACGAACAGTTATATTTCGCGACTGAGCGGTTCACATGAAGTACGATTTTAGTAAACAAGATCAAGGTTGCGCAGTTACAAGTTACGAACACCTGAAATATGTTATTAGTAAACAGGGTCAGGGTTGCACAGCGGCACTATTTACATAAAGGGATTCTTTGTTGCATATAAAACTTACAAATGTTTTCGTCTATATTTGTAGCTAGCATACAGATCTACAATTGTAGGAATTTTTCTCAAAAATTTGTTCCTGTGTAATCATTTGAAAGTGAGAACATAGGGAATGTAATAGACAGAAAGCGGTATAGGCACGCTAAAGAGATGAGGGGGTTTTCCTTACTGCTCTTTAATTTTCTCATAAATGCATAGAATGTTATATTTTCTCTAATTTTGGTTAGTTTAGTTTAGGAAATGTTAAAGCTATTTTTATTTCAGATGGCCTGTGGTTCCAGGTGGATGGGCAACTGAACGTGATGCTGATTTTGATTCTCCTAAGTTCGTACCCGAATGTATACTGTTAAATAACGACGCGGAGCCCTTCACCTGCGACCTTTGCGACTATAAATGCCAACTAATCAAACACCTGAGGCAGCACATGAAGATCCACTCCGACGAGAAGCCTTTCACCTGCGACATTTGCAGTTATAAATGCCGATTCGCCGGAAGCTTGAAACAGCATATGTTAATACACACCGACGAGAAGCACTTCGTTTGCGATCGCTGCGCCCACAAATGCCGCACGAACGGAGCTTTGAAGCGGCACATGGAAAAGCACGTCGGCGAGAAACTGTTCAGTTGTGATCTGTGTCATAAAAGATTTAATTTATCTTCGAATTTGAGCAGGCACAAGTTGACACACACCGGCGGCAAGCCGTTCGGCTGTGAGTTCTGCGATTTAAAGTTTCATCGTTTGTCAGACCTGCGACGTCACATGCTAACGCATAACAGTGAGAAACCGTTCGAATGCGCTCTTTGCGATTATAAGTGCGTACAGTCTGCTTACTTGAAGCGGCACATGTTAACGCACACCGGCGAGAAACAATTCAAATGTAATCTCTGCAGTTACGAGTGCAACCAGGCGGCAAACTTGAGGTTGCACTTGTTAACGCACACCGACGAGAGGCCGTTTAAGTGCGAACGTTGCGAATACGTAAGCAAATCGGCCAGATATTTAAAATTACACATGCGAGTGCATTCGGATGAGAAGCCGTTCAAGTGTGAGTTTTGCGAATACGCATCTAAGTTCCAAGGTAATTTACAGAAGCATATGTCAACGCACAGGGAACAGCTGCTCAAGTGTAATATTTGCGAGTTTACGTGTAAATTGGCTAAGGATTTAAAAAGACACGCGGCATCACATTCTTCCTGATGGTTTGATATAGTTGTTTCGTATGTAAGAAATCATTTTTTTTACAATTATATACAGGTTGCCCCATGACATAACAGCAATTGAAAAAAAAAATTTTTTATTAATTAAAAAATAACTTTTAACAGTAAATGGCACAATAAGTTTCTGAAATTCGTCGTTCAATTGTTATTTTTATAATTGTGGCCTTCAAGTGAAAAAAAAAAAAAAATACATTTTCACTGAAAATGGTATAATGCACTTCCGAAATTCGTTGTTCTTTTGTTTTTTTTTGCGATTGCGGTCTTCAATTGAAAAAAATCGAAAAGTGGTGTGGCAATAAATTTCTAAAGTTCGTCGTTCGTTTGTTTTTTTCTTTCATAATTCTGATATTCAATCGAAAAAAATAGATTTTCCCAAAAAAATTGGTATAATGCCTTTCCAAAATTCGTTGTTCATTTGTTTTTTTTTTTACAATTGCGGTCTTCAATTGGAAAAAATCAAAAAATTAATAAATTTCTAAAATTCGTTGTTCATTTGTTTTTTTTTTTTCATAATTCTCGCTTTCAATTGAAAAAATAAATCTTAACAAAAAATGGCATAATAATAAATTTCTAATTTTCGATGTTCATTTGTTTTTTTTTCTTTATTCTCGCGTTCTATTAAAAAAATTAATTTGAACAAAAAATGGCACAATAATACATTTCTAATATTCGATGTTCATTTGTTTTATTTTTTCATAATTCTGGCCTTCAATTGAGAAAAAAAAAACAATTTAAGATCAAAAATGGTATAGTAATAAATTTCTAAAATTCGTTATTCATTTGTTTTTTTTTCATAATTCTGGCATTCAATTAAAAAAATACATTTTTACAAGAAATGGTAAAGTACCTTTCCAAAATTCGTCATTCATTTGTTTTTTTTTTACAATTGTGGTCTTCAATTGAAAAAAATCAAAAAATGGCATATGAATAAATTTTTAAAATTCGTTGTTCATTTGTTTTTTTTTTTAATTTTCCCGTTCTAAAATAAAATAAATAAAAAATAAATTTTAGCAAAAAAAAATGGCATAATAATAAATTTCTAATTTTCGATGTTCATTTGTTTTTTTTTTCTTTATTCTCGCGTTCTATTAAAAAAATTAATTTGGACAAAAAATGGCACAATAATACATTTCTAATATTCGATGTTCATTTGTTTTATTTTTTCATAATTCTGGCCTTCAATTGAAAAAAAAAAACAATTTAAGATCAAAAATGGTATAGTAATAAATTTCTAAAATTCGTTATTCATTTGTTTTTTTTTTTTCATAATTCTGCCATTCAATTAAAAAAATACATTTTTACAAGAAATGGTAAAATACCTTTCCAAAATTCGTCATTCATTTGTTTTTTTTTACAATTGTGGTCTTCAATTGAAAAAAATCAAAAAATGGCACATGAATAAATTTTTAAAATTCGTTGTTCTTTTGTTTTTTTTTTTAATTTTCCCGTTCTAAAATAAAATAAATAAAAAATAAATTTTAGCAAAAAAAATGGCATAATAATGAATTTCTAATATTCGATGTTCATTTGTTTTTTTTTTCATAAAATCGCGTTCAATTGAAAAAATAAATATTAACAGAAATTCACATAATAAGTTTCTAGAATTCGTTGTTCATTTGTTTTTTTTTTTTCATAATTCTCGCACTCAAATGAAAAAATAAATTTTAACAAAAAAAATTGCATAATAAATTTCTAATATTCGATGTTCATTTGTTTTAGTATTTTTTGATAATTCTGGCCTTCAATTGAAAAAAATTAATTTTATAACAAAAAATGGCATAACACTAGATTTTTAAAATTCGTTCTTCATTTGTTTTTTTTTTCGTAATTCTCATGCTCAATTGAAAAAATAAATTTTAACAAAAAATTGACAATAAATTTCTAAAATTCGTTGTTCATTAGTTTTCTTTTTTCTCTCATAATTCTGGCATTCACTTGAAAAAAAAATACATTTTCATAAAAAATAGTGCAATACATTTTCAAAGTTCGTCATTCATTTGTTTTTTTTTTTTGCAATTGTGGTCTTCAATCGAAAAAAAATCAAAAAATTGTATGCGAACGGTTCAGTTTAGGGCATGACTTTATTCGAATTTTTTACTCAATCTGGTCTATAGATTACATACCCGAAATAGTGACATTATGTGACATGGGACACCCTGTATATTATAAAGTAGTTGAAATACAAATAAAATTTGAATATACATATAGTTAGAATACTATAGCAAAGAATTATAGTTTCTTATAAAATCTTGAATTATTCTTTAATAAATAACTATGTTGCTATTACTTACTTTTCATTTATTGTAGGAAGTGTGTAGTGGCAAGTTTTTTCTTGTGTAATATTGAGGGCGCAAATGTGTGGGGGCGCAACTGTCCCGACACCGTTCCTTTTCTTTGCAAAACGTACTCATAATTTGTTATCGAGTGCTATTTCGACGTTTATTAATCTTTCCGGTGAGAAAAACTTTACATTCCAAGTCAAGGATCAGATTTGACAGTTATTCAAACTTGGTATTAGTCTGTGTCGCCATCTGTCGGTGTTCCGAAAATCACGCGACCTACTTCGGTTATAAATTCGTTCGACCTCGTGGTATTACGTTTTTAATTGTTTTATACTTTTCCTATATCTAATGCAGGTAATTATTTGAAAGTGAGAGCCTGAGCAATTGTTTTTTCGCTTAGCTTAGTTTAGAAAATGTTAAAACTATTTTTATTTCAGATGCCCTGGAGTTTCTAAATCTGCAAGGACCGGCAAGGCGAGGTCATTGATTTGCGGTCTTTGCGATTATAAATGCCAACTAAACAAGCACATGAAGCAGCACATGAAGATCCACTCCGACGAGAAGCCTTACACCTGTGAGATTTGCAGTTATAAATGCCGATACGCCGGAAGCTTGAAAGAGCACTTGTTAATACACACTGGCGAAAAGCGGTTCGTTTGCGATCGCTGTGGCCACAAGTGCATCAAAGCTTCGACTTTGAAAGCGCACATGCAAAAACACACCGGCGAGAAACTGTTTAGTTGCGATCTCTGCGCTCGAAAATTTCAATATTCTTCCAATTTGAGAAGCCACAAGCTAACGCACACCGACGAGAAGCGGTTCACGTGTGAACTTTGCGATTACAGATGTATTCGATTGGAATACTTGAATCGCCACATGTTAAAACACAACGTTGAGAAACCGTTCAAATGCGCCCTTTGCGATTTTAAATGCGCGAGATCTATGTATCTGAAAAAGCATATGCTAACGCATTCAGGTGAAAAACACTACAAATGCAATCTTTGCAGTCACGAATGTAATCAGGCCGGTAATTTAAGGTCGCACTTATTAACGCACACCGATGAGAAGCCATTTAAGTGCGAACGTTGTGAATACGTAAGCAAAACGGCCAGATATTTAAAACTGCATATGCGAGTGCATTCGGATGAGAAGCCGTTTAAGTGTGACCTTTGCGATTACGCGTCTAAGTTTCAAGGTAATTTAACAAAACATATGTCGATACACGAGGAACTGCTCAAGTGTAATATTTGTGAGTATTCATGTAAATTGGCCAAGGATTTAAAAAGACATGCGTCATCACACTGTGAGAATTCTTCCTGATGTTTTGATATACCGAGTGATTTTTAAAAGTTTTTATCCATGGAGTTTGGAGGGCACGTCTTAGCTTTATTGTAAAATAGCAATGATTTGCTTTTCAACTAAGCTAAGATATACCGTCCGGATGTCACGGGCTGAGTGGAATTGATTTTTATTATGTAACCATAAACGAAAGAGCCGAGCCGTGTATGTGTTTATTGGACAAGGTCAAGTTTGTCCGTCGTAAGAAAAAAAGCGATGTTTTCAGTCAACTAGGTGCAGACGTTCTTACGACAATTGAAATTACTTATTACTAATAATTTCTAGTACTAATTAGCAGTGTAATTTACGCTTACGTTTATTTTATTCAAAGTTTGAACTCGTAGCGCCAGTTTTTATTTTTATGTCTTAAATAATTACAATGTCTTGATTGTATGATAGAAATATTACTTTGCACGTATTGTCACTTGATTACAAAGAAGGAGGTAATCGTTTGGTGCCGAGCCTTTCGCGTTTCAAAATCTTTGTTCCGAAGGACATCGTTTAAAAATAAGAAACCTGTACCTTTAATAAGTTATTAAACGAATAGTTTAACATGCGCCAAGTAATGTTAATAAAAACTGACGACAACGCATTTCAGTGTCAATTATCGATGTAACTCGCACGAATATTTAAAAATTGCCTCGATGACGTCTGTAAGTCATTCGTATTAGTTTACAATGAGACCTTGACCTGTTCTTCTGCACGTAAATAAAAAGTTTTATTGCAGTTTATTGCGTTTTAGTGGATGCGATTGTGAAAACAAGTCATAAACTGAGCAGAGGTTTCACAAGGAAGTGACTCCGCCTATGTCTTCTGTCTTGAGGCAGGTCAGTTTCACATTTTTTAATAAGGCCGTTGAGATTTGTAAACCAATTTCAAATATAGTGAGGAACTTACAGTTTTAATTGAAGACTAAGGTTTAGAAATATTCTGTATAATGAAAGTGCCATTACTTGTACTCCCTAGGGAGTTAATATATTATTTTTGTTACGATATAAGTGTCTATCTACTCTTGTCCCTGAATAAAATTATTTGTTTGTAATTTGTATTAGTTCGAAAAAATTTCTTTTACTTTTTCTTTAACAACTTTCTTAAAATCAAATTGAAAATCTCCCACTTCACAGCGAAATTTTTCAACGAAGATGGAACGCTTTTTATTTAATATTTTATTGCCAAGTTTCTTGTTGAATTTTCTTTGACTTTTTATGCGTATATGTTGTATCATATCGTAATATTTTATTAATTTTTTTTAATTATGTCATTTCTATTTTTTACTCTCTTTAGAAATTTCTTTTTTTGATTTCGATTGTGTTTCTGGAACGTCAAAAATGATTCTCATTCTTTTTTGTTTCCGATTGTTTCCATCTTTTGTTTGTTTCTGTCTTTCCGTAAACGTTGCGATTGTCACTTGTTTTCCTTTTTCCTTCTCCATATGTATATGTCTTTCGCTTACATACGATTTAACATTCGTTACGTTCCGAATAGGAAGAAGAAGTGACAATGAATTAATCTTTTTAAATCTTTTCAAGGCCCTGCAGTGTTACCAACGCTTAAGTAGCAGAAATCCCTCAATTTGTTACGAGATTCGGGAGTAAATTTAAAAAGAAAATTAAAAAAATCTTTAAAGATTCATTAAATTAAAGAAAATAGACAAAACACGGTCGATTTTACAGCGCAATTCAGTCGATTAATAATAACTATTTAAAAGGAAAAGAAAAAAGATTTGAAATTAATGACAAAATAAATTAAAATAACGATGACAAAGCAAAAGAAGTGGTAGAGTTTTGAAAAAATATGAAATAATAAAATTTCAATAATAATAAAACAAAAGACGATCGAATGATAATAATATTGATAATAATTAACTTGAGAGGAAAGATGACAAAACAAACAAAATTTTAAAAAATATGTAACAATAATATTAAAAAATAATAAGAAAAACAAATGAATTTAATTAATTAATTTAATTTAATCGATTTTAGAGCGCAATTCAGTAGATTCATAAATTTAAAAAAAAGACAAGCAATTTGAAACAGACTGCAACAGATGGCCTTGTTCAATATCTCACACTAGTACGACCTTTCTTGCCCCCCCCCTCCCTTATTTTCGACAAAAAAACAAAATAATAATAGTATTGATTAAATTCAAATATAGTGAGGAACTTACAGTTTTAATTAAAGGCAGAGGTTTAGAAACATGCTGTATAATGAAAACTCCCCCATGGAGTGTCATTACTTGTACTTCCTAGGGAGTTAATATATTATTTTTGTTACGATATAAGTGTCACGCAAACGTCTACCTACTCTTGTCCCTGAATAAAATTATTTGTTTGTAATTAAGTCCTAAATTCGACCGACAGTCCAATTAAATCAAAAGAAGTTTGATGAGATATGAAGGTACATTACGTTATTCTACTTTATATATTTCATATTTCAGTTCTTCTGCAGGTAAATAAAAAGTTTTATTGTAGTTTATTACATTTCGTGTGAATTGGTCAAGGATACGTCATCACATGTATGAGAATTCTTCTCGATGGTTTGATATACTAGAAAATTGTTTTAAATTTGTGAAATATAAATGCATAAATTATTTTCTTCTTAAATAAATTTATAAATTGTTATAAAATACGATCCATTTTTTTTCGAACAAGTAACGGATATTACACGATAGTATTACGTCGGTTTCATATCATATTAGCTGTTTTATTTTATTTTTTTAATTTTATATGATTGTTTTTTCAGGTACATTAAAATGTCATGCAGGATAAGAAATGTTAAAGCCAGTTTTATTTTAGATGACCTGGAATTTCGGGCTTAAGGACACAAGAACCTGGTACAAGTGGTACTGACTTTAAATCTCTTGAACATATACCCAAGTACGTACTGTCATCCAACGGTGTGAAGCTATTCGTTTACGATCGTTACGGTTACAAAAGCCGCACGTCTTCACTTTTGACACGGCACATGCGCAAGCATACCGGCGAGAAACCATAGAGTTGTGATCTGTGCACTCAAAAGTTTAATCTGCTTGGAAATTTGACAAGGCACAGATTAACAGTAGTTACTAATTACTAAAAATAAAAGGGCAAATATTTTTTCAGTTAATTCCACGACAACAAAATTACCTATAGCTTGCTATCTACCTGTCCTGGTGGTCAGTTTTATATAAACAAAACATACAGTATATCGGACAGACAAGATATGTCCAAGCAACGTCTCCAAAATGGAGTTAAACTAAAAGCAAGTACGGATCCGTTTACACTGTATCTAAACTTTAATAAAAAAGACAAAAGTGCTGTGTAATTTCGTCCCAGCACCGTTTAAAAGATGGCTATACAGAATGTACTAACGGGCGCACGAAATAAATAAATAAAACTAATCATCCGACCTTCTCATACCCTGAAAGCGAACGTTCAAGTCTTGTGTCCGTCGAGAATAGGAATCACGTCAAATACCTGACGGATGTTGCTTCGTTTCAACGAAAAAGCGAACACCAGGAGGGAGTCACTCTCAGTTACCACTTCGATGGCGTTAAAGTGGTAACCTCTCTTGTTTAGGTAACCAACCCTAAGATGGCGGACCAAAACCGCCAGCATACGCTATTAATCGAGACGTTTTACAACAATGCCCCCGTAGACACCTGAAATATGTATTAGTAAACAAGGTCAAGGTTGCACAGTTGCGCTGTTTACATAAAGGGATTCTTTATTGTCAATTGTTTTTTTTGTCATTAGCGACTGTCAATTGTTTTTCTTCACCGACAACTGTCAATTTGCTTTTTCCCAACAACCGTCAATTGTTTTTTTTTTCGATTATTAATTGGTTTCTTTACGAATGACTATTGTCAATTGTTTTTTCTCACCAACGACTGTCAATTGTTTTTCTTCACCAATGACTGTCAATTGTTTTCCTTCACGGACGACTGTCAATTTGCTTTTTCCCAACAACCGTCAATTATTTTTCTGCGATTATTAATTGTTTCTCTTTACGAATGATTATTGTTAATAGTTTCTCTTCGCCAACGACTGTCAATTGTTTTTCTTCTTCAACGAGGGTCAATTGTTTTCATTATGAACGGTTGTTAATGATAATTATTTCTCTTCACGAACGATTGTCAATTGATTTTCTTCTCTGACGACTGTTAATTATTTTTCTTTGTGAATTATTAATTGTTTTTCTTTAGGAACGACTATCAATTATTTTTTTCTTTCACAAACGATTGTCAAATTTTCTTTGATCAACATTTCACAACTTTCTTTTGTTCTATTTTTATGAACGATTTTCAATTTTTTTTCTCCACAAACGATTGTCAATTGTTTTCCTTCATCAATAAATTTTCTGTATTGGTGATTGTCGGATGTTTCTCTTCATCGTGAGTTGTTTCTTCATCAGTTTTTTACTGTTTCGGTTCAGCATTATTTCACAACTCTCTTTTGTTTTGTATGTTCCTTTTTTTTGAAATGACATCGCGAAAACAACTGAGGTCTGAAATAAACGTCAGGAAACAGAGCGAGAAACAAATGAAGAAACCGCGGAAACAACTGAGGCGAAAAATTATCTAGATCTAGAGAACGTCACAGAACAATTGATCTTCGGAGTTATAAACTGACTAGAAGAAAGAAATTCTTTTGTTTTAGAATTTCCTGCACTTCCTACACTTTTTTCTATTTAAACGCTATGTGAAACGCAAGGAATCAAAAAATATATGTAAGCCTACATTTTCAAACGAGAGAAAAACAAATGAAATCGCGAAAACAATCGGACAAAAGTTGACGTAAACAAACAATCTGAGATAAACGTCAAAAATGTCTTTTTTCATTTAAACATCGGTCAGCGTTAAACTTATTTTTCATAAAAACCGCCGTTTTCTTGCATTTAAACCTCGGTTCGTGTTAAATTTGATCTTCGTTAAGATCGCCATTTTTATTGTATTTAAACTTCGGTCCGTGTTAAATCCGATTTTCCTTAAAATACGTAATTATTTGAAAGTGAGAACATAGACAATGTAATAGACAGAATATTATATTTTCTCTGATTTTGGTTAGTTTTATAGGAAATGTTGAAACTATTTTTATTTCAGATGCCCTGAAGAATATGGCAAAACGAAGCCATTGATTTGCGATCTTTGCGATTATAAATGCCAACTGAACAAACACATGAAACAGCACTTGAAGATCCACTCCGACGAGAAGCCTTACACCTGTGAGGTTTGCAGCTATAAATGCCGATACGCCGGAAGCTTGAAAGAGCACGTGTTAATACACACTGGCGAAAAGCAGTTCGTTTGCGATCGCTGCGGTCACAGATGCATCAAAGCTTCGACTTTGAAAGCGCACATGCAAAAACATGCCGGCGAGAAACAGTTCAGCTGTGCTTTATGTCCTCAAAAATTTCAACACTCTCGAACTTTGAGAAGGCACGAATTGGCGCATACCCGCGACAAGTCGTTGAAGTGTGAATTGTGCGATTACAGATGTCGACGTTCGGATTATCTGAAATCTCACATGTTAAAACATAACGGCGAGAAAACGTTCAAATGTGCTCTGTGCGATCATAGAGTCGCTCAGCTTGCGTTTTTGAAACGGCACATGTTAACGCACACCGGCGAGAAACACTACAAGTGCAACCTTTGCAGCTATGAGTGCAATCGGTCTGGAAATTTAAGGTCGCACATCTTGACGCATACCGATGAGAGATCGTTTAAGTGCGAACGTTGTGAATACGTAAGCAAATCAGCAAGATACTTAAAGTTACACATGCGAGTGCACTCGGATGAAAAGCCATTTAAGTGTAAGTCTTGCAAATACGCGTCTAAGTTTCAAGGTAATTTAACAAAACATATGATAACGCACGCGATGTAATTGGCCAAGGATTTAGAAAGACATGTGTTGCCACATGAAGGTGAGAATTCCTCTTGATGTTCGTGTGTTTACATTGTTGTTAATGTATGGAATAATTTTTAGTAAAAGTGGATAACAAGATTGAGTCATTAATAAATTAAATAAAAATTTGATATTACGTTTCTTTTTAAATAAATTTAATAAATCGTTATTACAAATGTAATTATTTTTCTGGTAAGCAAACGGGTATTATAAAATTATGTTAACTGCTTGTATGAAGTTGTCTTATTATTGTTTATAGTTTTTCTTACACACTAGAATTTAAATTAAATATTTTCTCAGGTTTTCGTTAGTGCAAAATAAAAAATGTTAAAGCCAGTTTTATTTCAGATGCTCTGGAATTTCTAAATCTGCAATTACGGACATCAGGACTGATCAGTATATACCCAAATATAACATACTGTTATCCAATAGCCTGAAGCTATTCATCTGCGATATTTGCTATTATAAAACCCAACGAATCGCCAACATGAAGCGACACATTAGGACCCATTCTGACGAGAAGCCTTTCATCTGTGAGATTTGCGATTATAAATCTCGATTCGCCGGTGGTTTGAAACAGCACATGTTAACGCACACCGACGAGAAGCACTTCGTTTGCGATCGTTGCGGCCGCAAGTTCAGCAAGGCTTCAACTTTGAAAGCGCACATGCAAATACACACCCGCGAGAAATTATTTAGCTGCGATCTGTGCACTCAGAAATTTCAACAATCTTCCAACTTGAGCAAGCACAAGTTAACACACACCAGCGAGAAGTCATTCAAGTGCGAACTTTGCGATTACAGATGCCGGCGTTCAGATTATCTGAAATCTCACATGTTCAAACACAACGGTAAAAAGACGTTCAAGTGTGCTCTGTGCGATTATAAAGCTGCGCTACTTGCGAAATTAAAACAGCACATGTTAACGCACACCGGCGAGAAACATTACAAGTGCAACGTTTGCAATTACGAATGCAATCGCTCCGGAAATTTAAGGTCACATTTCTTAACGCACACCGATGAGAGATCGTTTAAGTGCGAACGTTGCGAGTACGTAAGCAAATCAGCGAGATATTTAAAGCTACACATGCGAGTGCATTCGGATGAGAAGCCGTTCAAGTGTAACCTTTGTAAATACGCGTCTAAGTTTCAAGGCAATCTAATCAAACATATGACGACGCACGAGAAAATACTCAGATGTAATATTTGTGGGTATACATGTAAATTGGCCAAGGATTTAGAAAGGCATGTGTCGTCACATGCAGGTGAGAGTTCTCCGTGATGCAAATGAACGGATTTTTTTTCAACACCTGTATACATATATGTACATATAAATATATCTTAGTTAATAAGAGTGGATAGCATGATTTTGAGTCACCAATAAACGAAGTAAAAATCACTTCCGTCAAAATTATTTGTAAACACCAAACCTGGACTAGACGATTTTGAATTTGTGTGATAGCAAATGGGAATTACACGAAACTTTCTTAGACGTCGTTTTCATTTCTATTTTCATGACAGCCAGGAATTTTAAGGGCAGAGAAAAGTCTGCGTGCCATTGAGACCCTTTTCGCTGGCTCCTCGTATTCCTTGAGCTTATTCTCAATGGATGTAAACATAAGGATTACACAAACATAGTGAGAGGTACATTTTTGGCGTATTGTTACGGTTTCATTTTATTCCCCGAATTGTAACATCTACTTTCGGTTTCGTTTGTTTGCTCCATTCGTTTCTATACCCTAAGGTTAGTTTTTTACTTCTGTTAAATCGTTCTTGGTTCCTTTCCGTAACAGTTGGGGACACTGAAACGACAGTGGAGGGGCGTGGCCTCCATCTTTTCGCAGTTTGCAAGTCTAGGGTCCATCTTGTAAGATCCACATACAACGGTGGTGTTTTCTGGTCGCACTTTTAAAGCTCGTGTTTTGAGGATTTTGACCGCCCAGACGTGTTGGGGATTTAGTTTTGCTTGTGAAGAACATCTGGAAGTTTTTAACTTCAAGTATCAAGGTGCCACGTCTTCCTTAAGTTTGTCCGCTTGCTTTTTGGGGTGAGTTGCATTCGATCTAGTTTCTTTCTCTTTATTATATTTCACTTATGGCTCTATTTTCTTGCAATAGCACGTTGTGGGGTGCGAATAATTAGGGTCTGAATCAGTCTTCCCCCCCCCCCCATGGTTTAGGTTAACGTAACTGAACGAGTTCGTCGCTAATACCATCGATTTCGAGAGCCTTTTCTACAACGATATCCTTGCTCGCCGTCCAGAAACCCTGTTAGGAGCTGCCGACCTGTTCAGGGTTAGGAGCTGCCGACCTGTTCAGGGTTAGCTTCGAGAGCCGCAACGCTTAGTAGGATTGGTGGGGATCGTCTTGGTATCGTCTTGCAATTTTTGCGTTTCAAATTGACTGGGAGTAGAAACGGCAGACACCTCTCTTCTCAAAGCCTTGAGGAATCTGAACAATTTTGAGTTACGCCGACGTTCAATTGTTTCTGTGAGAATCTGGAAGATTATTGAGTGTTGCATCTCGAAGATACGATGTTCGTTTGTTTTTTTCTACTGATGACGCCTCTAAATTTGAAATTTATTGGGAATGGGAATGGCAAAGACTTCTCTTCTTCAAAACTTTAAGAATCGGAACAATTTTGAGTTGAACGATGCTCGTTTGTTTTTTTTTTGTACTGATGACGCCTCTAAGTTTCAAATTTATTGTTAATGGGAACGGCAAAGACTTCTCCTCTTCAAACCTTGAGGATTCGGAACTATTTTGAGTTGCGCCGACGTTCAATTGTTTCTGTGAAAATCTGGAAGATTATTGAGAGTTCTATGTGTGCTTGTTTGTTTTTTTTTGTACTGATGGCGCCTTTAAATTTAAAATTGACTGGGAATGGGAACAGCAAAGATCTCTCATCTTAGAACCTTTTTTTTTATAGAGGTTTAGAGAATCTTCGAAAGACACCTCCGGATACATCAATTCCGGAGGTGTGTTGGATTCACCCCTGTTTTTCTACATGGGGCGCCTACCAACTAAACTACTTTCCTCTCTCAACGCTCTGCGCAGGGTGTACCGCCTCTCGGCATTTCTTCCCCTGCGCATGTTGTCTCTAGTTCATCATCTTCATCCTCATCCTCCTATCCTCTTCGTCCTCTGCATCCTCCTCCTCTGCGTCTCTTCTTCCTCTTCATCTTATCTTCCTCCTCATTCTTCTCCACATCCTCTTCGTCCCTTTTCCTCCTTTCTCCTCTACTACCCAGCTCTTTCCTCTTTGCACTTCTGGACCATTATCGACCTTAGCATGCCGATAATGGTCTTCCAAGCTCCTCCGTCTCTCGTCAGTAGCTCTGACACATTTTCTTTCGTTATTGGGCAGCCTGCGTCGAATTCCGCCGCGCATCGGTGGGAGGCACTCGAAGATCGTGTGTCCAGGAGTGTCCTCGACGCCTTCACCACAGTATTAGCTGTGTCCCTTTTCCTTTTCTCTTTCAGGTACCTTCCGAAGGACCCGTGTCCAGTGAGCGCCTGCGTAACGAAATAGTCCACGTCCCCCTCGGGCCGATTGCACCAGGCCTCGACGTCTTTGATGAAGATTTTGGCCCAGCCCAACGGACCTGCCATGCCGCGTACAGTTCTTCTCTGGCCAAAGCCTTCGCCTGGTGCCCCTCTCTATAGATCTTCTCCCTCTCGGCGATCTGTAAGTTGACGAGGGGGGGGGAATCTCTGCTATGACTAGGACGGCCTCTGTTGCCACCGTCCTGTACGCAGACGCTACTCTCACCGCTGCCAGTCTTTAACCCTCTCGAGCATTTTCGCGTGATGTGCGTACTTTGTCGTATTTTGCCAGATTGGGGCTGCGTACAACATCTTCTTCGCCTTCGGGCCTCCCACGTGGGGTATCAGCCTAGCCAGGGCCACACAGGCCTTGTGGGCCCTCGTGGCAGTTTCCCTGACGTGGGTGGTCATCCTCCAATCTTTATCTAGGTGTACTTCTAGGTATCTCACCTGTCTGGAGGACACCACCTGGATCCCATTTACTTTCACGGTCGTGCGTGTCAGGTTCCTCTTGCCTGCCAGGATGACTAGCTCCTTTTTCTCGCTCGCAAGGGCCAGCCTCATCCGTCTTAGTTCCTCCTGGATTTTCAAAGGCCAGTCCAGCTCTCTCCTCCAGGAGGCCCGCTGTCCTGGCAGACACCACCACGGCGAGGTCATCCGCGTACGTGATGTTGGTGACGCCCTGCCCCATGTCCAATTCGAGGATTCTGTTGTACATGACGTTCCACAGCGTCGGTCCGAGCACAGACCCCTGGGGGACTCCACAGGTTAGGCTGTAACACTTGCCATCTTCCGTCATTATTGTCCTATCCGTGAGGTACGAGCAGATTATGCTCTTCACCCCTCGCTGATCTTGTAGGAATCTGAACCATTTTGATTTAAGTTAACGTAACCTGTTCTTCCCGAACGAGTTTGTCGCTGATACCATCGATTTTGAGAGAATTTTCTACCACGACATCTTTGATCGCCGTTCGGACCCCTGCTAGGAGCTGCCGATCTGTTCAGAGTTTACTTTGAGAGCCGCTGCCTTTCCAAGGCCGAACGCATAGTAGGATTGGTGGAGATCGTCTTGCAATTTTTACGTTAACTTACGTATACGTTAATTTTGGGTTCTTACCTGTATCTCTGAGTACGTTTTGAAATTTCCCTGTGAACCGTTCAGGAATTTCTCGCCGGTACTCACGCGGTTAATTTCGCGTTGTTACGTTTGAAATACTTAACCGTGCAGATTGTCACGACAGCTTCCGTATTGTTTTGTTCTTTCGGTAACGCCTGTTAAATACTGTGTTCTTCGTTTTCTGTGTAAATAAACGACCTATCATCCTATTTTGTGTTTTGTAGATTTTGTTACGATACAGGGTGACTGTTCATTGTGTCGACTGGCAATCGTATACATACGCGGGTATAAGCCTGTATATAAAAAATCGAATTTGTGGGTTTGTATACCACCAGAAGGTACGTATCAGGAAAATAGTGTTGTGCGCTTAAGTTGCTACAAAGTAACCAACTGTATTACAAAAATTACGACCTGCTCCAATTACAAATTTGGTGTTTGTTTATATTGTTGTGTCGTCCTTAAAACTTAAATTGTTTTATTTCAGATGCCTTGGACTTTCTAAATCGACAATTCCGGACATGTTGTCACCTGAACGTAGCGTATGTGGTTCTGATCAGTACTATCCCAGATATAATAGATTGTTGTGTAATGGCGTGAGATTATTCGTTTGCAATCTATGCGATTATAAATGCCGACCAATGGGTAACATGAAACGACACATTAAGGTCCATTCCAACGAGAGGCCTTTCACCTGTGAGATTTGCAATTATAAATTCCGATTCGTCGGCAATCTGAAGCAGCACATGTTAACGCACACCGACGAGAAGCACTTCGTTTGCGATCGTTGCGGCCACAAATTCCGCGCAGCCGGAACTCTGAGGCAGCACATGCAAAAACACGTCGGCGAGAAACTGTTTAGTTGTGACTCGTGCGCTCGAAAATTTCAAAATTCTGGAAACTTGAGCAGGCACAAGCTAACACACTCGGGCGAGAAGCGGTTCGTGTGTGAATTTTGCGATTACAGATGTCAGCGTTCGGAATATTTGAAACGCCACGTGTTCAAACATAAAGGTGAGAAACCGATCAAGTGCGCCCTTTGCGATTTTAAGTGCGCGCAATCTGCATATCTGAAAAAGCACATGTTATTGCATACCGGCGAGAAACGCTTCAAGTGCCACCTCTGCAGTTACGAATGCAATCGGTCCGGAAATTTAGGGTTACACCTTTTAAAGCATACCGACGAGAAGCCATTTAAGTGCGGACACTGTGAATACGTAAGCAAATCAGCAAGGTATTTAAAATTGCACATGCGGGTGCATTCGGATGAGAAGCCGTTTAAGTGCGACCTTTGCGAATACGCGTCTAAGTTTCAAGGTAATTTACTGAAACATATGTCAACGCACGAGGAACTGCTCAAGTGTAATGTTTGTGAATACACATGTAAATTGGCCAAGGATTTGAACAAACATGTATCATCACATGTATGAGAATTTTTCTTTGTTTGAAACTTGTTTTCAATATATGTTATAATCAGAGAGTCTACATTTAATGCATGTTTCCTCGGAAACCTTAGCTGCGCACCCGCCTGCTGGCAATATAGGACTCTACATTAAAGCTAATTTCATTTCAGATACTCTGGGGTTTCTAAATCTACGATTTCGGACTTGGGGCCTTGTACGAGTGGTTTCAATTTTAAATCTCCTGTGCCCAAATACATACTATCACCTAAAGGTGTGAAGCAATTCGTTTGTGATATTTGCGATTATAAATGCCAACAAATCCAACGCATGAAACAGCACATGAGGATCCACTCCAGCAAGAGGCCTTTCATCTGTGAGATTTGCAATCGTAAATTCCGATTCGCCGGAAATTTGACAGCGCACACGTTAGTACACTCTGACGAGAAGCAGTTCGTTTGCGATCGCTGCGCTTACAAATGCCACACGGACGCTTCCTTGAAGCAGCACATGCGAAAACACACCGGCGAGAAACCGTTCGGTTGTGATCTGTGCCCTCGGAGATTTCGACAGTCTTCAAATATGAACAAGCACAGGCTGACGCACAACGGCGAGAAGAAGTTCGGTTGCGAATCTTGCGATTACAGAGGTCGAAGTTTGGAAGACGTGAAACGCCACGTGAAAACACATAACAGCGAGAAACCGTTCAAATGCACTCTCTGTGATTTTAGGTGCGCGCGACCTGTATACTTGAAACGCCACCTATGGAGGCACACCGGCGAGAAGCGCCACAAATGTCACATTTGCAGTCACGAATGCAATCAGTCGGCGAATTTAAAGTTACACTTATTAACGCACACCGACGAGAGGCCGTTTAAGTGCGAGCGTTGTGAATTTGTAGGCAAAACGGCGAGATATTTAAAACTACACATGCGAGTGCATTCGGATGAGAAGCCGTTTAAGTGTGACCTTTGTAAATATGCGTCTAAGTTTCAAGGTAATTTAACGAAACATATGTCGACGCACGAGGAGCTGCTCAAATGTAACATTTGTGAGTACACATGTAAATTGGCCAAGGATTTGAAAAGGCATGTGTCATCACATGTGTGAGAATCATTCTTCGGTGTCTTTTACACCGGAGATAACATTGTTAATAGCAATGTTATTAAAAACCGATACTAAAATGTTATTAACGACTTGTTGAGAATAATCAATAACAAAACAAGACAAAACATAAGAGTGGATATTACTTAAATTCTTGATGTCAGATCTGAAATTCATGGCCTTAGGTTCCCAGTTGATATGCAACATTTCCAAGAAGATCCTGTCCCAGTAATTCCTTTCTATTCCCAAAATTCTAGTGTCATTAAAGCTCATATTATGATAATTTCTAAGTTTTTGTTTACCTGGCTAGGATGTGAATTCTGTTTTTCAGAGCTAGTACTAAATTGGTTTTCATTTCCGTGGGATGATGGGAGAGGAAATTTATGTATCTACCGGAAGCTGTGGGTTTTCTACACCAATCTAACATAATGGTGTTGCTATCAGGTAATCTGATTAGTTTAGTGTCCAAAAACGGTAGACTATGTTCTTGTTGGTTTTCCTCTTCTACAGTGAACTTAATATGTTCATCGTAGTTATTGAAAATTTCGTTCGTTTTTCCTTCTGGGAGAGCACAAACTGTATCATCAACATATTTCTTTATGAAAGGACAATTTGGGGATACAATCATCTAATAGCAAATCCATAACCAACAAGTCTAAGATTGGACTTCATTTGGAGCCCATCGGACAACCTAACATTTGTAGAGTTAAAAATGAAATAATTACAATTAAAAATGAATTCTATAATTCCATTTTCTATTGATTCCTGATATTATCAAAGGAAGGGAAATGCTACTAAAAAGTAATACTGCATCAAGACTAGTCAAAACGTAACCAACAGGTAAGACGCAATCATTCACGAGTTGTGTGACCTGAAAGGAATCTCTGACGTGGTATTCACTTTCATTTTCAGATTTTCTTAAAATTTCGGCAATGAAGTGAGATAAATTCTCAACAGGTGATATAATGGATGAAACAATGGGCCCTAAGGGCCAATTTTCTTTATGAATTTTAAGTAACCCGTACAGTTGGGAGCTACAGCTTTTTTTTTATAGAGGTTTAGAGAATCTTCAAAAGGCACCTCCAGATATATCAACCCCGGAGGCGTGTTGGATTCACCCCTGCCTTTCTGCAAGGGGTGCCTACCAACTAAACTCCTTTCCTCTCTCAACACTCTGCGCAGGGGGTACCGCCTCTCAGCATTTCTTCCCTTGCGCATGTTGTCCCCTCTTCATCCTATCCTTTCTTCATCCTCTTCTCTTCCTCCTCCTCTTCATCCTCTTCTCTACATTCTCTTCTTCCTCTTCTTCATCCTCTTCTTCCACTTCCTCCTCCTCTTCATTCCTCTTCTCACTGCTCTGGTCTCCCCTGCTGCCTATATCTCTCGTCCTCGCATTTTTTCTTCATTATAGTACGTAGCATGTTTGTGACGGCCGTCCACGTACGACCATCCCTTTCCATAAGTTCGGCTACATTTCCCACATTTATCTCTCGCCCGGTTTCTATTTCCGCCGCAATGCGGTCCGCGGCTCATCTTGGGCATACAAAGATAGTGTGTTCCGGGGTATCCTCCTCGTCCCCGCAGTACTAACAATCTGCGGTCTCCGTCTTCCTGATTGTCTTCAGGTACCTCCCAAAGCAGCCGTGTCCCGTCAACGCCTGTGTGATGTACCAGGTCTCTACATTCTTTACGAATACTTTGGCCCAGCCCTCGTAGCTATTCCATCGGGTCTGCCACTCCCGAGAGAGCTGTCTTCTGGCCAAGTCTCTTACCTGGTGCCGCTCCTCATACAGCTTTGTTCGTTCTGCTATTGCAGTTTGATGGGGGGAGATCTCTACTATCACTAGGACGGTCTCGGTCGCCACCGTCCTATGCGCCGACGCGACTCTTATGGCGGCCAGTCTGGTTACCCTTTCTAGCATCTGTTCATGGTGTTTGAACTTCATCGCCCCTTCCCAGATCGGGGCAGCGTATAGTATTATCGAGGAGACCACCGCTTCCTCTTCTTCGCACCGGGTCCTCCGACGTTTGGCATCAGCCTCGCCAACGCCATGTAGACCTTCTGGGCCTTTGCGGCTACTTCCCTAACGTGGGTCGTCATTTTTAGCTCTCTGTCGAGGTGGACTATGTTCTTGTTGGTTTTCCTCCTCTACAGTGAACTTAATATGTTCATCGTAGCTATTGAAAATTTCGTTCGTTTATCCTTCTGGGAGAGCACAAACTATATCATCAACATACTTCTTTATGAAAGGACAATTTGGGGGATACAATCATCTAATAGCAAATCCTCCTCATCCCCGCAGTACCAGCAATCTGCGGTCTCTCTTAAATAATTAAATAAACAACAAAATTAAATTACAAAAACAAAAGACAACTGACAGATCACGAATAAAAAAGCGAGATTCGCTTTGAAATAAGAAAATTTGATTTAAAAATGGCAAAAAACAAACCAAAGATTTCTAATAAAAAAAAGTGAAATTCAATTTGAAGAAATGAAATTTTAAAAAAAGACGAAAACATTAAGAAAAAAAAGACAAAATAATAGAACCAATGACACAAAAACAAAAGATGAACGACAGATTTCGATTTAAAAATAAAACAAAAACAAAACTCGATCGCCAGCTTTCGAATTAAAAAGAGAGATTCGGTTCTGAAAAGAAAAATTCAGCTCGCAAAGTAAGCTACAAAAACAAAAGACGATCGACCAGCGAGAAATTCAATTTGAAACAAAAACAAAAAATGAACAAAAGTTTCGATTTAAAAAAAAAGCAAGATTCCGTCTGCAAAAAAATTAACAAAAAGTAGAGCAAAAACAAAACACGATCGCCAGATTTCATTAAAAACAAAAATCGAAGAATTAAATAATTAAATGAACAACAAAAATAAATTACAAAAACGAAAGACAACTGTCAGTTGTCACGAATAAAAAAGCGAGATTCGCTTTGAAATAAGAAAATTAACTTAAAAAAATGAACCAAGGATTTCCAATAAAAAAAAAGTGAAATTCAATTTGACGAAAACAAACAAAAAATAAAAGAACAAATGATATGAACACAAAAGATGAACGAGAGATTTCGATTTAGAATAAAACAAAAACAAAACAAATCGCCAGCTTTCGAATTAAAAAGAGAGATTGAGTTTGGCATCAGCCTCGCCAACGCCATGTAGACCTTCTGGGCCTTTCCGGCTACTTCTCTAATGTGGGTGGTCATTTTTAGCTTTCTGTCGAGGTGGACGCCCAGGTACTTGACGTGCGCCCTCGTCTCTACTTCCACCTCTCCTACCTTCAAGACCACCCTTGTTTGCCGTCTCTGTTTTTTGCCCTGCCAGGAATAGTCCCATGATCTCAAGGGTCTGCCCGATTTTCTCAATGGCATAGGCGGCTCTCTCCTGTAATAGCCCTTTGGTTTTGGCTGTAACTACCACTGCCAAATCGTCGGCATAGGCCCGGTTCCAACTTCAAGTTCCGCTACTTTATTATATACGATGTTCCAAAGGGTCGGTCCTTGTGGGACTCCCCGTGTCATGTCCGTGCGGGTGCCATGATTTCCCTATCAGATAGGTATGAGGCTACCATCCTGATAATTCCAGGCCTACGCATTATGCCGAATTAAAGGCGTTTCTTACGTCCAGGGACACTATTATGGGATACTCCGTGTTATGGTCGGCCTTGCTTCGTATGGTTTCTACTATATCTTTGACCTGCCCCAGCGCTGTTAGTGTGAATTTTCCCGCTCGGAACCCGTGTTGGTTTTGGCTCTTGGGTGAGCCTGAGCTTGATGAGCGTTTCCAGGACCTTCCCTATCACATCCAGAAGGCTGTATGTGGTCTCCTCATTTCTGGGGCTTCTCTATCAGCACCAGACTGGGGATCTTCCATACCTTTGGGAAGTATTGGGAGCTACAGCTGTGTGGCTTAGAAAGACCTTCATCAATCGTTTCATTTCTTTAATGCCATTATTTTTCTTTTGAAATTTTGATGTAGGGTCACGGCTAAATTTACTGTCCAGGTTGAAGTTCATTGATTAAGTGACCAGGTAATAAGGAAACTGGTTTGTTTTCAATCTCAGACAAGAACCTTTCCGCATGCACTACGTTATTGTTAGTTATTTCTATCTCAAAATTAAGAGTTATATTCTTCAACCTGTTGGTAAATCCACTTATGGCCGCTGATGTCCGTCCTGGTTGCGTGGTGATGAGTTGCAGAAGATTCTTGGAGCCGTTATATGGTTTGGGATGACAAGAGTGAACAAGGAACTTGCACGTTTGCTTGTATGTACTTGAATTGATGACCGAAAATCAATTTATTACTAAATTAAATAAGTTTTAAATATCCACGCGATTTCACATCGCTGCTGCATTCGGCGTGTGGCAAAGTTGAATACACCGAGATTTCGGTCAAGGACAAAATAAAATCTAGTCATAAATTTCTTCGCTGTTTATGGATTTATTACCCCCCTGCAGCTGTGTGCCATTCATAAATGCAATTTTCGGAATCGGTTGATGACTTTTCAGAATTAAAAAGACCTTTAAAGGAAAATTAAAACTCTTTTTAAGGATTTTAACATACCTAATTTAACCCTTCAAAATTGTTAAATCTTCTGAAACAATATAAGAAAAAAAGAAATTTTTAGTTCCTCCTAAGAACCTACTAATATGTATATAGTGCAATCTTGAAAATAATATCAAGCGTTTAAACGTTTATCCGAATTTGAAGCGATTAGGATAGTTATTTACAATGCTTTAAAAAATCTATTTTAATTAATAACACGATGTTGTAAATTCTTTTTTTAAATAAATTAATTATTATACGATATTTTTTATACATTAACATTTAAATTAGGTTTTTGTTCCTCCAGATTAGGAAATGTTAATACAAATTTTATTTCAGATGGCCTGAGATTTCCAAACTGGACGTACGGACAATTGATGAACCTGGCCAAGGTGACTTAGATTTTCAATCGCCCGAATATGTGCTTAAATACGTCCTGTTAAATAACGGCGTGAGGCTGTTCGTCTGCGACCTCTGCGATTACAAATGCCAACCGGTGAGTAGCATTAAACAGCACATGAAGACCCATTCGGACGAGAAACCTTTCGCCTGTGAGATTTGCGATCACAGGTCTCGATTCGCCGGAAGCTTGAAGCAGCACATGTTGACCCACACCGGCGAGAAGCATTTCGTTTGCGATCGTTGCGCTTACAAGTGCCGCACGGCCTCGACTTTGAAGCAGCACATGCGAAAACACACCGGCGAGAAACCGTTCAGTTGTAAGCTGTGCGATCAAAAGTTTCAACAGTCCGGAAATTTGAAAAGGCACATGTCAACGCACACCCACGAGAAGCCGTTCGGTTGTGATTTTTGCGATTACAGATGTCGACGTTTAGCAGACCTTAAGCACCACGTGATAATACACAACAGTGAGAAACCGATTAAGTGTGACCTTTGCGATTATAAATGCGCGCAACCTGCGTATTTAAAACGCCACATGATGACGCACACCGGCGAAAGGCACTTCAAATGCCACCTTTGCAGTTACGAATGCAACCGAGCCGCCAATTTAAGGTTGCACTTCTCAAAGCACAGCGACGAGAGGCCGTTTAAGTGCGAGCATTGCGAATACGTAAGCAAAACAGCCAGACACTTGCAAGTGCATATGCGGGTGCATTCGAACGAGAAGCCTTTTAAGTGTAACCTTTGCAAATACGCGTCTAGGTTTTCAGGTAATTTACAGAAACATATGACAACGCACCAGAAGTCTAATGTGAATTAACCAAGGATTTGAAAAGGCGCGTCGTCACATTCAGGTTTGATATTTTAAACGTTTTTGAATTGTAATCGAAATTGTGTCCACAATTTGAAATTCAGTGTTTTAAGAAGAGAATAAATGCTTTTGAATTCTCATGTGTCGGCTTATGTTCGAATTCATATCAGCTAATTCGAATTGTATATTTTTTTTATAATGCAGTAGACGGAAAGCGTTAGTAAGTAGGTCGCAGCCGCTGCGGGAGGTAAGTGGTAGGAAATATCCAAAGTTCGTCTGGCGGCGACAAATCGTAGATGAGTTTTCCTAGCTAGAATTCCACAAATTGTAACCCACGAAACGTGCGAAATATGAAAGTGCAAGAGAAACAAATGATTACACCATGCGTGACAGCCAATCGGACATGCAGTTTCTCAGGGTTGTCACTCGAACGCCTAGGTTGGCCGAAATCTCCGATGTTGCCATCTTTCCGTGCAGTTTCAAAAAGTAACAATGTTTTGAATTAATTTTCAAAAATTGAATACTCAGGTGTTGGTTTGCGTTCTGGTTTATACCGGCTTATTCCAATTGGGTCGTTTTTGTAACGCCCTAGTTTGTAAAGTGCACGAATCATTGTGTCATCCTGATTGCTCGAGAAACATAAGTGTCGTGTTAACGCTTTTTACTTTCTATTTTATATCACCCTTTCTTATACAGGGTTTTTTTTTAAATTTTTGTTTTAACTGAAGAAATCTTGACAGCCTGTCTTAGCTTAATTGAATTGAAGGTTATTTTACCGCAAAGCTAAGACGTACCGTTCTTGGTAAGAGTTGATAAAGAAATCAGTCTTGCTTAATACTTATATTTATATTTTTTTATTGGTGCAGAATAAGAAGTAGTAAAGTCAGTTTTATTTCAGATGCACTGAACATACAATTCCGGACGTAAGCACACATGAACATGGTTCTCATTTTGAATCTCCTAAATATCTACAAAAATGCGTTAATGGCGTGAAGCTGTTCTTTTGCGATCTCTGCGATTACAAATGCAAACGAAGGTGTCACATGAAACAGCACATCGTGATACACATCGACGAGAAGCCCTACAGCTGTGAGATTTGCAGCTACAGATGCCGATATGCCGGGCTTTTAAAAAAACACGTGTTCGTACACACTGACGGAAAGCAGTTCCTTTGCGATCGCTGCGGTAATAAATTCCACGCGGAAGTATTTTTGAAGAATCACATGATCACGCATTCCGACGAGAAACCGTTTAGTTGTGACCTGTGTCCCAAAAAATTTAATTTGTCTTCAAACTTGAGAAGGCACAAGTTCACGCACAACAGCGAGAAGCCGTTCGGTTGTGAGTTTTGCGACTTCAGATGTCGAGAATCAAGGAATCTGAAATGTCACATGTCAATACATGACAGTAAGAAACCGTTCGAATGCGTTCTTTGCGATTATAGAGGCGCACAAGCGGGGTATTTGAAACGGCACATGCTGACGCACACCGGCGAAAGACGCTTTAAATGCGACCTCTGCAGTTACGAATGCAGTCAGGCTGGAAATTTAAGGTCGCACTTATTAACGCACACCGATGAGAGATCATTTAAGTGCGAACGTTGTGAATACGTCAGCAAATCAGCGAGATATTTAAAGTTGCACATGCGAGTGCATTCGGATGAGAAGCCGTTTAAGTGTGACTTTTGCGAATACGCGGCTAAGTTTCAAGGTAACTTAACGAAACATATGTCAACACACGAGGAACTGCTCAAGTGTAATATTTGTGAATACACGTGTAAATTGGGCAAGGATTTGAAAAGGCATGTGTCATCACATGTATGAGAAATCATCTTGGCCAATGTATTGTGATATAATTGTTTTGAATCCATGAAATATAAATACGTTTTCAACAAAGAGTCTAGATTTTATGTACTTTACCTCAACTGCAAGCTTTTGCTGCTAAACTCAAGTACCACTTATCTTTCGTGACAGGAATTGAAATCCTCCAAAAACTTTAAAAATCCTTTAAATATTAAACCACCATTAAAACCAATTAAAATCTTGACTGCCTACAAGTCCGCTGCTAGGGTGTCGAACGCCCTTGTGCAAAACATATTTTCGTGCTCTTTTAAAATTCTAATCAAATTACTCCTTTACCATTACTCAAAATGTACTGGATAGCCAATATTTACACACATGTAGTTGTGCATGCTACTTCCCTCTCTGAAAAACGAATTAACATACAGGGTGTATATACAGGGCGTCTGACAATTGTTCCACAAATTAAAAGAAAACGCATAACAGAATGACTGTCACAGATTAAGAGAAAAGTTCTATGGAAAGTTAAGCAATTAAAAATTTACCCAAAAAGTATGTTACTTTTTTGCATTGCAGCCAATCCCATCAACACCGTAGAAAAGGCTAAAAATTTAGGTCTGATATTTGACACCAATATTCGGTTTACAGAAAGTGTTAATGAAATGATTCAAAAATCTAATCAATTCTGTTCTTACAAATATTCTATCAAGCATATAGCATATAGCAGGGTTGTCACTCGAAGGCCTAAATTGTACTTAATCAAAAATTAAAAATCGTACCAACACACCAACAATCGTACTGTCACACTTTAGCCAAGATTAAAAAAGAACCAAAGAGAATCACAAGAACAATAGAAAAATAATAACTATTGCGATTCTGTTTATGGCCCATGTAAGGAAACTGCTTCTCAGGGTTGCCACTCGAAAACCTAAATTGTATTTAATCAAAAATTAAAAATCGAACCAACAGAGACGCTTGTACTGTCACACTTTAGCCAAAACCAAAAAAGAACCAAAGAGAATTACAAGAATAATAGAAAAATAAAAACTATTGCGATTTTGCTTATGGCCATGTAAGGAAACGGATCAGACTTTGACGCACGCGGTTTCTCAGGGTTGCCACTCGAAAGCCTAAATTGTACTTAATCCAAATATTAAAAATCGTACCAACAGAAACACTTGTACTGTCACACTTTAGCCAAAACCAAAAAAGAACCAAAGAGAATTACAAGAACAATAGAAATTAATAACTATTGCGATTCTGTTTATGGCCCATGTAAGGAAACGGATCAATACTTTGACGCACGCGGTTTCTCAGGGTTGCCACTCGAAACCCTAAGTTGTACTTAATCAAAAATTACAAATCGTACCAACAGAAACGCTTGTACTGTCACACTTTAGCCAAAACCAAAAAAAGAACCAAAGAGAATCACAAGAACAATAGACAAATAATAACTATTGCGATTCTGTTTATGGCCTATGTAAGGAAACGGATTAATACCTTGACGTACGCGGTTTCTCAGGGTTGCCATTCGAAACCCTAAATTGTACTTAATCAAAAATTAAAAATCGTACCAACAGAAACGCTTGTGCTGTCACACTTTAGACGAAACCAAAAAAGAACCAAAAAAACAGGAACAATAGAAAAAAGAATAACTGCTGATTTCTGTTTATGGCCCATGTAAGGAAACGGATCAATGGTTCGACGCACGCGGTTTCTCAGGTTTGTCACTCGAAAGCCTCAATTGTAAAGGGCTTTCCAATTGGCGCGTCAGAACTTTAAAATGAGACACAATAATAACTACAAGAGATAATCCTTTAATCTTTATTGTATTTTGAAGAACAATCGATGTCATTATGTTTTAAAAATAGTATCCTTTAAATGTCCTCCTCGACTGAATGCATTCAGGAGGCCCAATTGGTGACTACTTTTTCACACATATCGCGTGGTATGTTTGTAATATTGCGTTGAGTGTTCCGTTTAAGCTCGGGAATTGTTTGTGGTTCATTTTTGTAAACCAGAGATTTCACATGACCCCATAGAAAAAAATCCAAGGGCGTGAGATCTTGGTGGGCGGTTGACATTAGCAGTTTTCGGAATAACGAGACCGGGAAACTGTTGTTGCAATAAAACAATTGACTGACGAGATGTGTGACACGACGCTCCGTCTGTTTATGTCAAAGATATTCAGTTAACATACTCCTGCACCGTTCACCATTAACAGTAATGGGATTTCCATTATCGTCTTCAAAGAAATAAGGTCCGATCACGCCGTGAGCCCCAAAACCGCACCAAACGGTGCTCTTCTCAGGATAAAGAGGCGATTCGTGAATCACTCGAGGATTGTCATCAGCCCAAATTCTGCAGTTAGGCTTGTTTACTTACCCTTCATCGGAAAACAATATCTTTTCTGGAAAATGTGAATCGGCTTCCAACTGCTCAAGAGCCCAGTTCGCAAAATTTCGACGCAAACGATGATCATTTGGCTTCAGGTCTTGAGTGATTTGAACTTTATAAGCTTTCAAATGGAGATCTGCATGGAAAATTCTCCATGTACTCGTCTGAGAAAGGCCGAGTTCTTGAGAACGACGTGGAATAGGGAGATTCGGATCATTTTTTACATTTCGACTTGCAGCCGCAATATTGGCCTCCGATCGTCTTTCATTCTAACCCCCTTCCTAATGTAAGCATCTGTGAATTTATGACAGCATGATAATAATAATAATAATAATAAAAACAAACAATAAAGTACGAGGAACGAAACTGAGCCAGCTGAATTTTATTTTATGACAGTGCAATTGTTACCAATAAATCGCTAAGGCGAATGTAGGTAAACGTTTCTGAAAATTCCGAATTATTTTAAACCAGAATCAAATTTTCATCACGAAAACTAATTGAGCCAGTCGTTTCTTGCATTTAATTAATAATTATCAACAATTTTAGTAAACATTTATTTTTGTCTTATCAATGAACATAAACATAACATTTTGCAGTTTACAGTGTTAAAGTTGATGTACTGCCATGAAAATAAAATTGAATTGCACAATTGTGCTACGAATTTAGTTTGCTTTTAAATTTTACTTTCAATAAATAAGCATAAATAAAGTAGTATTAAGTAATTGCAATTGTCGTAGGAAACCTCCCGGCAGAGCGCGTGAAGACGTTTTTATTTAAAATCCCGGCGAAATTTTTGTACGAAGGACAAACATGAACTAGGCCTCGGTGTTTATTCGTTGATGGCCACAAAAGCCACCAATTCTGTACAACTGAGACATTTAAATCCATTTAAATCACCAACCAGCGTTACCAAAACAATTTCTTAGAGAACGAAAACTGATTTTTACCGGAGTTATTATTTACTCTTTCCCTATTGTTGTACGACAAAATTTGCTTCTTTTTTTGACTACTGTATGTGGTTTCAATTAAAGTCATAGGTTTTGAGACGTTCACTATATCGCTTCTTCTCGTAGTTTTTTGGTCAGTCACCCTATATACTTATTAATCTACTTTACTTTCATTTTAAATTAATTCTGCTGAAATAAAGTTTACAAACAAGGTGCTCTTGAATAATTATTTTTGCTAGCTTTAGTCTCTAAGCAATTCATTTTTTGTTATAACTATTTAAATATTTACAGATAATTTGGCGCTCCTCTGATCAGGCGCCCTTGTGCGTTGCACAATCTGCACAAAGGACAATGGCGGGCCTGACTGCATATCTATTTACTATGAATTTTACTGAGAATACGCAACTCTTTCCTTAACTTCAATCATTCGACGATTAAAAAAGGCATAAGGCTATACGAAAGCTAAGTAGAAGGTAGACGATTTATTTGAAGCCAACATCATTAGGATATATTGTGGGAGGGAGAGGGCGGGTAGTGTTTTGTTTACTTACACAGAATACTTTTTGGTGCTGTAATAATCCATTGGGTACCCTTTATGTGGTATCTTGTGGTCTGGTGCTTGTCTTCTTCCTAGTAATTTTGTGGTGACGCGACGGCTGGAGTCGATTTGTTTACTGTTGCCCCATGTTGGGCGCCATTTATATGGTACTGTGGTTTGACTATTGTGCCCCACGTTGGGCGCCATTTATATAGTATTTAGTGTACTACTGCAGATTCTTTTAATAGCCCCTCACGTTGGATGCCCTTCGTGTGGTATCTTTTAATCACCAATGTGAGTTGAAATGCTGCAATCACTTCTCTGGCGTCCCATCGAATTGCGTTCCAGTAGAGAATGGTGTTTGAACCTTGAGATATCTCGCGATGTCTTGCGTATTTACTACGGTTGGTGTAAGCTAGACTTTGCACCCTCATAATAGTAATATCACAGCAGTATGTAAGCAAAATAACCTACAAATTGGCTTTTGTTTGACATTACCTGTACTTGTTGGCATCTCAAATTCTAAACATAACCTCAAAATTGACGTTTGTTTGAAATTATTTTAAGCGCCAACCAATGTCAGCAACTGCCCCAAACAAAACAGAATTTGCCTAGAATTAAATTACAAAACGATGTGGATTCTTCAGCTTTTAAGAATCGAAATCGAAAAAATAGTTTCAAATGCGTGTTTCGTAACCCATTTTGGAGCATGGTTCATTTTCTAATCCTGGACCAACACCATGATTTATGAAACTTGTTTTTCAATACGGTTTAGGTTTTGATTAGTGATAGGTTAAGAAATATTAAAGCCAGTTTTATTTCAGATGCTCTACGATTTCGTACTTGGGGCCACAAGAACCTGATACAACTAGTTCTGATTTTAAACCTCTTGAATATATACCCAAATATATATTATCACCTGATGGTGTGAAGCTGTTCGTTTGCTACCTTTGCGATTACAAATGCCGAGTAGTCAAAGACATGAGGCGGCACGTGAAGGTCCATTCCGACGAGAAACCTTTCGTCTGTGAGATCTGCAATCACAAATCTCGAACCGCCGGAAATTTGAAGCAGCACTTGTTAAGCCACACCGACGAGAAGCATTTCGTTTGCGATCGTTGCGCTTACAAGTGCCGCACAAGAGGAACTCTGAAACAGCACATGCTAAAACATACCGGCGAGAAACCGTTTAGTTGTAATGTATGCGGTAAACCATTTCAACGGTCTGGAAATTTGCAACGGCACTTGTTGGTACACACCCACGAGAAGCCGTTTAGTTGTGAATTTTGCGATTATAGATGCCGATGTGTACCAGAACTTAAGCAACACCTGAAAGTACATAACAGCGAGAAAACGATCAAATGCGTCCTTTGCGATTATAAGTGCGCGCAGCCCGTGCATTTGAAACGGCACATGATCAAGCACGCCGACGAGAGACGCTACAAATGTCATCTTTGCAGCTACGAATGCAATCAGGGCGCAGGTTTAAGGTCACACTTTTCAAGGCACACCGATGAGAGGCCATTTAAATGCGAACACTGTGAATATGCAGGCAAGACGGCCAGGTATTTACAATTTCACATGCGAATGCATTCAAAAGAAAAGCCGTATAAGTGCGACCTTTGCAAATATGCGTCTAGGTTTCAAGGTAATTTACAGAAACATATGACAACGCACGAGAAACTGTTCAGGTGTAATGTTTGTGAGTACGTTTGTAAATTAGCCAAGGATTTGAAAAGACATGTGTTGACACATACATGTGAGAATTCTTGTTGATTTTTTTAATGTACTCGAATGTCTTTGAATTGTTTTTAAAATTATTCAGTGTATAAAGAAAAAAATAAATGCTTATACATATAGTAATGGCATTTTGAATTTATTTTCAAAAATGTAATACTCACTCGTCGGTTTGCGTTTGGGTTTACATAGGCCCATTTGAATTGGGTCATTTTTGTAATAAGCGAATTGACTAATGCGTCATCCCGAAAGCTCAGGGAAATATAAATTTTTGTCAAATCCTACCAAGAAATTTTTTCTTAACTCAATCGAATTGAGTGTTATTTTACACTAAAGTTAAGACCAAATTTCTTAGATATTTGTAATTGAATTGGTTTCCGGTTGGAACCGCGTCACGATTGTTTCTGCCTGTCGACAATAGAAGCAGTCGTGACGCGGTTCCAACCGGAAGCCAATTCAATTAAGGACAACGGTCGCGGAAGCCTCCAAGTTAAATTACTTGATATTGATTTTAATTTGAGGTAACATTTTTAACTACGTTAATATTTATATTTAGATTATAATTTTTTATTAGTGCAAAATAAGGAATAGTGGTCACTTTTATTTCAGGTGCATGATTTCGGACTTGCGGCCGCAAGAACCTTCTGATTTTAAGTCTCCTGGATACGTGCCCAAATACATACTGTCACCTAAAGGTGTGAAGCAATTCGTTTGTGACCTTTGCGATTATAAATGCCAAGAAGTTAAACGCATCAACCAGCACATGAGGATCCATTCCAGCAAGAGGCCGTTCATCTGTGAGGTTTGCAATCGTAAATTCCGATTCGCCGGAAACTTGACTGCGCATATGTTAGTACACTCCGACGAAAAGCAGATCGTCTGCGATCGCTGCGGTTACAAGTGCCACACGGATGGTTCCTTGAAGCAGCACATGCGAAAACATACGGGCGAGAAACCGTTCGGTTGCGATCTGTGCGCTCGGAAATTTCGACAGTCTTCAAATATGCACAGACACAAGTTGACACACCTCCGCGAGAAGCCGCTCAAGTGCAAATTTTGCGACTACAGTTGTCGACATTCCGGCTATCTGAAATCTCACTTGTTAAAACATAACGATGAGAAACCGTTCAAGTGTGCTCTCTGCGATTTTAAATGCGCAAGACCTGGATACCTGAAACGCCACATGCTGACGCATACCGGCGAAAAACAGTTCAAATGTAATCTCTGCAGCTTTGAATGCAATCGCTCTGGAAACCTAAGGGTACACCTATTAACGCACACCGACGAGAAGCCATTTAAATGCGAACGTTGCGAATACGTAAGCAAAACAGCACGATATTTAAAGCTACACATGCGAGTTCATTCGGATGAAAAGCCGTTCAAGTGTGACCTTTGCAAGTACGCGTCTAAGTTTCAAGGTAACTTAACAAAACACATGACAATACACGAGGAACTGCTCAAGTGTAACGTTTGTGAATACACGTGTAAATTGGCTAGGGATTTGAAAAGACATGTATCTTCACACGTGTGAGAATTTGTTGTACTCGAAGATTGTTTTGAATACGTTATAAACAAAGAGTCTACATTTTATGCACTTTACCTCGACTGCAAGCTGTTGCTTGTTGTGCATAATTTTTTTAATTTTTTCACCCACAAAGCGAGTTTTTTCTTAAGATTTTTTCATAAGAATTGAGGACTTTATGTGATTATACACAATTTACAACCCATTTGATTTTATTTTGGAGAAATTACGCTCGCACCTCAAGAGCTAGCCAAAGACGCTCTTTCCCTAACGAAGAGTTCCCAGACTGAACGCAACTCAACTTATTTTTCAAACAACAATATGAATACGACTCAAACCCTTCCGCAGAACAAGGCCAAGAAGAATAGGGTGAGAGGAAATTATCAAATTACAAGTCATAGGGTTCTCAACGGTATTAGAGGACGTAATCCAAAGGATAGGAATTTTGGGGGCGATATCCAAGGGTACCAGTTGATACAGATTACGAAACCCTCGACGAGAAATATGGACCGAATAAATTCCAACCGAGTCGCTTCGCCGCCCTCGCGACAGAAACCGCCCATTTTAAGTTTCATAAAGACATGGCTTACGTGGAAAAAGTTTTGAAGATGGCAGCATCGATGGAAACGACGAATTTTCTTGAAACACTGCAAAAGTACGAACAATCAGAAAACGAGTCACAAGGACTCCTGGACGAAACGAAATTAAACCAAGCTACAGCATTTATTGGAGACTTCGAAGCTTCGAATGAGAGAGAAGCTGCACGCGAAGTCTCAGCAACTTGACAAGATCGCAACCAAATACGAAGATTTGATATACAGAATGAGATCAAAGAGCACTACCTTGAATCGTGGGAGGACTCGAGGACGTACCAGAATAATTTCCTTGTAGGCCAGAAGGAAGAGAAATTCCAGGAGGCCATCAACTCTGCATTAGGCGAGGGTTGACTGGGAGATACAATATTTTGAAAACACAATCCAAAATGAATACATGGGACTTATAGAACCTTGGATGCAGAATTACGAAAGGGATGTTGAGAATAGCGAAACGGCCATCCAGGAGCTTACGCAGAAACGAACGAATCAGTTGGAGGAACTTGATGATTTACAAAACGAATACACTAAACGAGAACAAGAAATGAAAAACTATATCGAAGCAAGAGAGATTCGTTTGGAAGAAGAAGAGGAAATGAGGAAAATGAATGCAGCAGCGGTGAAAATTCAAAGATGGTGGAGGAAGCTAATGTGCAGACCTTACAGAAAGAAAAACAAACAGAAAAAGAAGAAATAACCCAATTTAATAGATAAAGCTATTGTATAAGGCAAATATAAATAAATAAATATAAATAAACCCTTCGCGTCACGAATTGAAATCATCCTCCAAAAGCTTTAAAAATTCCTTAAACATTAAGCCACCGTCATAACCAATTAAAACCTTGAGTGCCTGCATACCAGCTGCTGGTGTGTCGAGTGCCCATGTGCAGAACATATTTTGGCGCCCTTGAATAAAGCTTTCTAAAATTCTAAACAAATTAATCCTTTACCATTACTCAAAATGTACAGGATAGCCAATATTTGCAAACATTTAATTGTGCATGCTATTTCCCTGTCTGAAAAACGAATCAACGGTGTATACAGGGTGATTCAAGATAAACGTCCGACCCGTTAGGAGCGTATTTACTAAGGCCATGTAAGAACGAAATGTAATAATAATAAATAAATTTAATCGGAGGCCTCTTGTGGATCTTAAATCGAAACTGTTTAAATACCACTGATGACTATTAGAATGTGATACGTGCGACGCTTATAAAATTACGTAAGAAAACCCCCACCGAGACATCTTTTTATAACGAAAATAAATTTTATTGGCGTGGTCAGCAACTGTAGCAATAAAAGCGTGGTAAAAATGAATGAACTATTTTGACTGTAAATTTATTATAATCGACATTGAATTTGGTGCCGTTATAAAAGTTAAGTCAAGTTTTTTGTGAGTTTCATATTAATATTAAAGTGAAACGTTGCATAAACTTAAACTTACGATTTTTATAACAGATGTTCGATACGACCCCCTTCTTGTTGTATGGTGTTAGTCGCACGATTGATGAATGATGTACGTACCTCAGGAAACATTCGATTCGCATTGTTTCGAATTATTTCTGCTGCGGCAAAAATGCGATTGTGAAGTTCTTCAACCGTATTAATGGGGTCTTTATAAACCAAACTTTTCATATGGCGCCACAAATAAAACTCTAAGGGATTCATATCGGGCGAGCGGGGAGGCCAAGCTACTGGCCCACCGTGCACGATCCACCTATTTCCAAACTGAACTGTTAAAAATTTCCGCACATTACGTTAAAAATGTGGCGGTGCACCATCGTGTAACCACCACATATCACGTCGTATGTTCAGAGGCACTTCATCGAGCAGTTCGGGCACCGTATTACGAATAAATTCCAAATACCCATCTCCGGTTAAACGCTGTGGCAATACATACGGCCCAATTAAAAAATTCCGCCCACAGATTAATATAAAATTGTCTTTGAAAATGACTACTACGGCGCACATGTGGATTTTCTGTTGCCCAGACATGACTGTTTCATAAATCAAAGATTCCAGCACGAGTGAAACACGCTTCGTCTGTAAACAGAATGAAATCGGGAAACAGCGGTTCCTCGATTTTGTCTAATAACCATCTACAAAAAATTAATCGTTGGGGATAATCAGGTGGTTCAAGCGTATGCACGCGTTGATAGTGATATGGGAGAAGTAAATTTTCGTGTAGAATTCGCCATACGGTAGCTTGTGTCACATTTAGTTGACGCGTAAGAGTACGGGTGCTTAATATTGGATCGACTTCGACACTTTGAAGAATTTCTCCGGTAGCTTTTAACCTGCGATCACCTATAACACGTCCGCGTTGTCGATTTCGTGGCACAAGCGAGCCCGTTTCTCGGAATCTGTATGTTGTGCGTAAAAATATCCGAGCCGGTGGGTGTCGTCTTGCAGGAAATCTTTCTGCGTAAAGGGCAGCAGCTTGGTTAGCATTCTGATGACATTCTCCATAAATTAAGAGCATGTCTGTTAATTCTTCATTGCTGTATTACGCCACGGTAATCTTAATATGCACTGATTTCAATAAATTTCCATCAATTGCCAATACAAATTAAGCGAACGTTTCGCGCACAAACACGAACTAATTTGCACTGACAAAATCATAATTGTACCCCCCTACGTATGTCGTAAAAAATGTGATTCATTTCTTCCGTCTGCACCACAAGTTCGATATCCGCAATAAATGAACTGCCCGTTATAAATTCTTTCCGCATAAATAAGGTCATAAATAAAAACGTTTTTAGTTTCAGTGCACGTGTTTCGTTTTATTTTTGCGAGAGATTATTGCTTTCGTGACGCAATACGGTTATTCCAGTGGACACCAAACAATTTACATCTGAATCTTCAACTAATTTTATCTCATAAACTATGCGCAACAGATCCCTCTTGACTATAGTTTTTTTTGTTTTGTTTTTTCATGTATTACCTGTGGTTAACGGGTCAGACATTTATTTTGAATCAGCATGTATATAGGACGACTGAAAATCACAGATTAAGGGAAAAATTCTATGGAATAGTTAATCAATTAAAAATTTAGCCAAAAAGTATGTGTGTAGAGCATTTGCAATACAATTTCAATTAAAATCAAAGAAAAATACTAGGAATTTTTAGTAACTCGGACATTGAATTGTTTTCGTGTTGTAATGCTTTATTTGTTTGCCTGTCAAAGCAGGTGTTCAAAGTGGTTGCTGTCCTTGTCGTATACAATTTGTACTTACTTCATGCATTTGTCAATAACTTCGTAAATATTTTGGAGCTGGATAACAAATAACAACATCCATTCCATTTAAACATCCAACGCCCCTAACAGTCATAAATTTATAATACACTTTTGTGCTTGTACTTATTTCGTTTGCCTGCTTTTTTTTTTTAACCAGGGACGAGTCTTCGTTTTGAGAATAAATTTTCATTAGTTAGTTTTCGAAAACTAAAGTGCTATGCCCATACAATGTGACAAGCATTGTTGTATTAAATTAAATTTAACAGATCGTAATTTAAGAATTGAAGCTGTACGTCTGCGGTTAGCAACATGCGAATTAAAAAAAAGTACAGTACAGCACAAAATGCATATCAAACGTGTTGTCATACCTGTGCATTCATTATGACCTTAGAATTTTAGTAAAGTTCACTTCTTGTTCTTGGCACTGTTATTTGTAATTACAATAGATGTTCAAAATATTGTCCTGCGGTATTAACACATAATTCGGAACGTCGTATCCAGTTATTTGTTACAACTGGGAAATTATTTCGAAATTATGTACACAGATATTTACACGAATTGAACTAACACAAAACAAACTACACACTACGTAAATTTGATAAATAATACTAAGCCTATTAAAGTTTTTAAAAATTTATTTTAACCTCAGTCTCTTATAAAATACAAACGCACTCGCTCACACTGAATTTTCTCAAAAACTATTATTTAGCACTTCGTCTTTCATTCTAACCCCCTCCCTAATGTAAGCATCTGTGAATTTATGGCAGCATGATAATAATAATAAAAACAAACAATAAAGTACGAGGAACGAAACTGAGCCAGCTGAATTTTATTTTATGACATTGCAATCGTTGCCAATAAATCGCCAAGGCGATTGTAAGCAAACGTTTCTGAAAATTCCGAATTATTTTAAACCAGAATCAAATTTTCATCACGAAAACTAATTGAGCCAGTCGTTTCTTGCATATAATTAATAATTATCAACAATTTTAGTAAACTTCGTCTTATCAATGAACATAAACATAACATTTTGCAGTTTACAGTGTTAAGGTTGATGTACTGCCATGAAAATAAAACTGAATTGCACAATTGTGCTACGAATTTAGTTTGCTTTTAAATTTTACTTTGAATAAATAAGCGTAAATAAAGTAGTATTAAGTAATTGCAATTGTCGTAGGAAATCTCCTGGCAGAGCGCGTGAAGACGTTTTTATTTAAAATCCTGGCGAAATTTTCGTACGAAGGACAAACATGAACTTGGCCTCGGCGTTTATTCGTTTATGGCCACAAAAGCCACCAATTCTGCACAGCTGAGACATTTAAATCCATTTAAATCACCAACCAGCGTTACTAAAACAATTTCTTAGAGAACGAAAACTGATTTTTACCGGAGTTATTATTTACTCTTTCCCTATTGTTGTACGACAAAATTTGCTTCTTTTTTTGACTACTCTATGTGGTTTCAATTAAAGTTATAGGTTTTGAGACGTTCACTATATCGCTTCTTCTCGTAGTTTTTTGGTCAGTCACCCTGTATACTTATTAATCTACTTTACTTTCATTTTAAATTAATTCTGCTGAAATAAAGTTTACAAACAAGGTGCTCTTGAATAATTATTTTTGCTAGCTTTAGTCTCTACGCAATTCATTTTTCGTTATAACTATTTAAATAATTACAGATAATTTGGCGCCCCTCTGATCAGGCGCCCTTGTGCGTTGCACAATTTGCACAACGGACAATGGCGGGCCTGACTGCATGTCTATTTATTAGGAATTTTACTGAGAATACGCAACTCTTTCCTTAATTTCAATTATTCGACGATTAAGAAAGGTATAAGGCTATACGAACGCTAAGTAGAAGGTAGACGATTTATTTGAAGCCAACATCATTAGGATTTATTGTGAGAGGGAGAGGGCGGGTAGTGTTTTGTTTACTTATACAGAATACTTTTTGATGCTCTAATAATCCATTGGGTACCCTTTATGTGGTATCTATCTTGTGGTCTGGTGCTTGTCTTGTTCCTAGTAGTTTTGTGGTGACGCGACGGCTGGAGTCGATTTGTTTACTGTTGTCCCTTGTTGGGCGCCAATTATATGGTACTGTGGTTTGACTATTGTGCCCCACGTTGGGCGCCATTTATATAGTATTTAGTGTACTACTGCAGATTCTTTTAATAGCCCCTCACGTTGGATGCCCTTCGTGTGCTATCTTTTAATCTCCAATGTGAGTTGCAATGCTGCAATCTCTTCTCTGGCATCCCATTGAATTGCGTTTCGGTAGAGAATGGTGTTTGAACCTTGAGATATCTCGTGATGTCTTGGGTATTTACTACGGTTGGTGTACGCTAGACTTTGGACCCTCATTCTAGTAATATCACAGCAGTATGTAAGCAAAATAACCTACAAATTGGCTTTTGTTTGACATTACCTGTACTTGTTGGCATCTCAAATTCTAAACATAACCTCAAAATTGACGTTTGTTTGAAATTATTTTAAGCGCCAACCAATGTCACCAACTGCCCCAAACAAAACAGAATTTGCCTAGAATTAAATTACAAAACGACGTGGATTCTTCAGCTTTTAAGAATCGAAACCGAAAAAATAGTTTCAAATACATGTGTCGTAACCCGTTTTGGAGCATTGTCCATTTTCTAATCCTGGATCAACACCATGTTTTATGAAACTTGTTTTTCAATATACTTTAGGTTTTGATTATTGATAGGTCAAGAAATATTAAAGCCAGTTTTATTTCAGATGCTCTACAATTTCGTACTTTGGGCCACAAGAACCTAGTGCAAGTGGTTCTAATTTAAAATCTCTTGCATACGTGTCACCTAATGGTGTGAAGCTGTTCGCTTGCGACGTTTGCGATTATAAATGCCGATTAGCAAAACACCTGAGGCAGCACGTGAAGATCCACTCCAACGAGAGACCTTTCGTCTGCGACGTTTGCAATCACAAATCTCGATCCGCCGGAAATCTGAAGCAGCACAGGTTGAGCCACACGGACGACAAACATTTCGTTTGCGATCGTTGCGCTCACAAGTGCCGCACGGCCTCGTCCTTGAAACAGCACATGCGTAAGCACACCGGTGAGAAACCGTTCGCTTGTGATTTGTGCGATCAAAAATTTCAACAGTCCGGAAATTTGAAGAATCACATACTAACGCACACCCACGAGAAGCCGTTCGGTTGTGAATTTTGCGTTTATAAATGCCGACGGTTGGCAGATCTCAAGCACCACATGATGACGCACAACAGCGAAAAGACGATTAAATGTGCCCTTTGCGATTTTAAATGCGCGCAGGCTGTGTATTTGAAACGGCACATGATCACGCACACCGACGAGAGACGCTTCAAATGTCATCTTTGCAGTTACGAATGCAATCGCGCCGCAAATTTGAGGTCACACTTTTCAAAGCACAGCGACGAGAAGCCGTTTAAGTGCGAGCATTGTGAATACGTCGGCAAAACGGCTAGATATTTACAAGTACATACGCGAGTGCACTCGAACGAAAAGCCGTTTAGGTGTAAACTTTGCAAGCACGCGTCTAGGTCTTCAGGTAATTTGCAAAAACATATGACAACGCACGAGAAACTCCTAAAGTGTAACGTTTGTGAGTACACTTGTAAATTGGCCAAGAATTTAAAAAGACATGCGTCGTCACATTCAGGTGAGAAATCTTGAATTGTAAACGATATTATTTTTAATTCAGTAAATTGAATTAATATCCAAAAATAAATAAATAAAATATTCACGTTTTTTTTTAAATGCCACGAGGGGTGGTTTGATTCACCACTGCGTCATTTTTGACGTCTAATTTAATCTAAAAATCTAAAACTGACGAATTATGAAGTGATAAGGTGAAATTAATGATTTGTTATTGTTATTGTTATTGTGTAATAGAAACTTTCGATTTTTATTAAATAAATTTAATTCAAGTATGAAAGGGCGTTTGGATGAATAAACTACCTAACGCGTGAGAACGCGCACCCACACGCGACGGAAGCAATCGGTCAAAAAATTGAGTATTCTTATCCCTTGGGGTAGGCAACTTAATTCGCCTTCGTGTTCTCTTTGGGTACATCACCCGAAAAAAAGGTAAAGGGGCGCCACCTTACGGAGGGGAAGCCTCCACGAGAACATCTATAAGCAGGTCGCAACCGCTTCGGCAAGTACATGAGTCATTTTAATTTGCGATAACATTTACGTTAATACTTATACTTTTTTAATTGTTTCAGATGCACTGGAATTTCTGAACGTACAATTTCGGAGCTAAGAACACTTGAACATGGTGTACCTGGTTCTGATTTTGGCTCTCCTAAGTATACACAAAAATGCGTTAATGGCGTGAAGCTGTTCTTTTGCGTTCTTTGCGATCATAAATGCAAACGAAGAGATCACATGAGACAGCACACCATGAAACATTCCAACGAGAAGCCGTACAGCTGCGAGATTTGCAGCTACAGGTGCCGATATGCCGGAAGTCTTAAAAATCACATGTTAGTACACACCGACGGAAAGCAGTTCGTTTGCGATCGTTGCGGTTACAGATTCTACACGGAAGCATTATTGAAGATTCACATGGCCACGCATTCCGACGAGAAACCGTTTGGTTGTGACCTGTGTAGTAAAAAATTCAATTTACTTTCAAGGTTGACAAGGCACAAATTAACGCACACCCGCGATAGGCCGTTCAGTTGTGATTTCTGCGATTACAGATGCCTTCGTTTCGAAAACCTGAAACGCCACATGTTAACGCACAACGGTGAAAAGCCGTTCAAGTGTTCTCTTTGCGATTTTAAATGCACGCAAGCCACTGGTTTGAAACAGCACATGTTGACGCATACTGGCGCAAAAGACTACAAGTGTAATCTTTGCACTTACGAAGGCAATCGGTCTGCAAATTTAAGGTTACACTTATTAACGCACACCGACGAGAAGCCGTTTAAGTGCGAACGTTGTGAATACGTGAGCAAATCAGCGAGGTATTTAAAATTACACATGCGAGTGCATTCGAATGAGAAGCCGTTTAAGTGTGACCTCTGCGAATACGCGTCTAAGTTTCAAGGTAACTTACTGAAACATATGTCAACACACGAGGAGCTGCTCAAGTGTAATATTTGTGAATACACGTGTAAATTGGCCAAGGATTTGAAAAGACACGTGTTATCACATGCGCCTTGAAGTTACTATTTGCTATAAACAGAGAAAGCTTGTTTGTATTGTAAATTTTAGTTCCGCAATAAAATCATTCTATTTGCTGCTCAATTCATTTTGTAAAAAAACATTAATTATTACACTTTCTTTAGTACGTACAGGATGAGAAACATTAAAGCCAGTTTTATTTCAGATATTCTCAACTTCCGGACATTAGGACACCTAAACTTGTCTCGAATTTTAGAATTGAATATATACCCAGTCACGTACCGCCATCTAAGGGCGTGAAGCTGTTCATCTGCGATCTCTGCAAATATAAGTGCAAACGAAAAAAGCACATGCTACAGCACGTCAAGATACATTCCGACGAGAAGCCCTACAGCTGTAAGATTTGCAGTTACAAATGCCGATTTGCCGGAAGCTTCAAAACTCACATGTTGATACACACCGACGGAAGGCAAGTCGTTTGCGACCGCTGCGGTCGCAAATTCTACACGGAAGCGACTTTGAAGAATCACATGGTGACACATTCCAACGAGAAACCGTTCGGTTGTGACCTGTGCCCGAAAAAATTTAATTCATCCGGAAACATGAAAAATCACAGGTTGACGCACAACACCGAGAAGCCGTACGGTTGCGAATATTGCGATTTCAAGTGTCGAGAATCAAGAGCTCTGAAAAATCACATGATAATACACGACAGCAAAAAACCGTACGAATGTAGTTTTTGCGATTTTAAATGCGCGAGACCTGCGTATCTGAGGAAGCACAAGTTGAACCACACCGGCGAAAGGCGCTACAAATGTAACGTTTGCAATTACGAATGCAAACAGTCCGGAAATTTAAGCTTGCACTTATTAACGCATACCGACGAGAGGCCGTTTAAGTGCGAACGTTGCGAATACGTGAGCAAATCAGCGAGATATTTAAAATTGCACATGCGCGTGCATTCGGATGAGAAGCCGTTTAAGTGCGACCTTTGCGATTACGCGGCTAAGTTTCAAGGTAACTTAACGAAACACATGTCAACACACGAGGAACTGCTCAAGTGTAACGTTTGTGAATACACTTGCAAATCGGGCAAGGATTTGAAAAGGCATGTGTCCTCACACGCAAAAGACAATGCGCTTTGATGTTCCTGTTTACTTCAACAAAAATAAATTGCATCTGCTTGTGAAAATCTGTGTTTTAAGCATAACACGATAATACTTAATTTTTTATTAGTGCAGAATAAAAAATACTAAACTCAGCTTTGTTTCAGATGCACTGGAATTTTTAAACATTCGATTCAGCTTACCCCAGGTTACCTGGTTCTGATTTTGAATCTATTATATGATGGTGATTTTTGAATAAACCGCCAAAAAGAAACCTGTGAAAAGAATTCAATCATAGGATATGAGGAAAATGTTAAAAAAATTCTTTGGGTAAATTTGTAATTAATTAAAAATGACCCCAAAAAGCACGTTACGCCAATGTGTATGGAGTTCGTCGCGATCGTAAGTTTTATGATGTCTTGTTTTCATACCCAGAGCAATAAAACTGTAAAAGTTAACCGTGAAACTTATTTAATAGAGGGAATGCCGCTGTAATGACCTGCCACGAACGTTTAAATTCATCCGAGCATTTATTAATTTATTAGCACGAAAACGATGGCTTGTAACCGTCACTCCGCTGGGACATTTAAATCAGATCTGACTGCAGTTTCAACAAAAGACAATACCCTCGCAACAATTTAAAGCATTACGCTCCTAACGCAAAGCCCTACGGCTGTGAGATTTGCAGTAGCAAATGTCGAATTGCTGGAAATTTAAGAGCACGTATTGTGGTGTTATGTTAGTGCCCCTTGTTCGGGCTCCATATATTGTAATGTGCTTTTTGTACGTGTCCGTGAGACAAGATCCTTGTCAATTATTGTGTTTGTGTATGTGGGTACGTGTACTATTTTCTTTTTGTCTTTCTCGGAATTACTCACGTTTCGTTTCTTGGCCCCATGGTGGACACATACAATGACGAACACAGAAAAATGAGAGTGGGGGGGTGTCAGTGTCAAATGTGTATGCGTCAGTGCGTGTAAGAAATAGAAATAAAGAAACGGTTTGTAACACGCCCGGACGTGTCACCTTGCTTGTTGACTTTACGGACAACTAAATAATTAATAAACACGGTCCAAACTAAAATTTATTGACAAATTAATTTATTAAATGGACCGAAGAATTTGACTAAATTCAATGCAGCAATAACCGCCTCTTTACCGCGTGTTTGTTCAGTGTCCGGAAGAGCCGATGTTAATGTTAACAGCATACGCTTTCTAAAGAGGGTAGCTACCTGCTAGAATTGTGGTTTAGTGGCGCTAAGCAACATACTTTTACTGATCTACATCTACCGTCGGCCCTTTAGGAAGGAAGCCTTTCCCGGAATGCTCACCTCAATGAAATGACTTTAATGCCGTGTTCGTGTTCGTCTAATTAAAAAACAAAAACGGGCCCTACGTTGTGATACCTGGATTCTAATTCTGGTGAGACGGTGAATTAGTTTTGAGAGATGAAAGGAACTAAATACGTATCAATAAAAATGCGAGGTGTTAGATTAATTATTTATTGGAAAAAAAAGAAAAGAGGAAAAAAAAACTCCCCCGCGAAGGACGGGTCAGCTTAAGCGTAAAAAGAACCTCGTTGAAACTTCTAAAGAAGTACAACAAGTTTCGCTTAACGTATTTAACGCTGAATATCGTAGTGATCTAATTTATTTCAATTCTCACAGTTGGTGGCTTGTTGCACACGCAATTAGGCTGTGTCAACTTTGTAACTTAAATTAGATCAACAATTAATTTCTTTCTTTATTCAAAGTAGCTTGGTCTTGGTATTCGTGTTTGCCACCTTAGCTAGTACTCGAAGACGCTACGAATAATCAACCAGCGCAGAGTGTGACAGTGTATATACAAGTGTACTTTGTTAGTGGGAACAATTAATCAATCCGATGTTCGGAGATGTATGTGGTACAAAAGGCCGCTCCGGCGATCAATTTGCAAGATAATCAACAGCAATTGCCGTTAGTTTTTCACGGGCTCCATATGGAGGTGTTGGAAGAGCTAAACCTAACAGGTCATGGACAAGGATCTTTCGTCTACTACGTTCTCGTGCCCAATGTACGGCCTTTTTCAGATCCCTCGACGTCGTTTTTCGTTGGCTAACCTAATTTGTTTGCGCAAGGACCCAACTGACTGTTTTCGACACTCCGCTATGGGCGTTTATGGTCCGTTCAGTCGCTCGACCAATTGCTTTCAATTAACCTGCAAATCTTTCATCAAAAACAACACTGTAGCACCACACGCAAGGTGTGAGAAAAGTTCTGTGAAGAAGATGTCTATTGATAGATGTTGGCCTCGAAATTCTACGAAATTCGTAACGCGTATTAAATTTGCCTTGATTTCTGAGCTAGACTGTGTTGGCCGCACTGTGCGCGTTGGCGGATATAACTTGCCTGGCCAGAGGTTTTAGTTGCAGATACCCCTGTACAATCGGAATAACCCTGAGAGCGTGTCTCCGAATTGCCGAGAATATCGCGAAAAAGGTAGAACTAAATTGCAAAAAAAATACACTGTATTTGGAATCGAACAAAAGATTTTAGGTGTTGTTAATTTACTCTGGTTGATTAAATCACAGATCGCGCAACTATTGAATTCATTGAGTTTTAACTTAATTCAACAGAATTAATTCAAATAGAAAAAATTCCGTTCCGCGACGTGCACTTCATTAATTCACTCGCGCACTCGTTTTTTATTCGCGTCGCGATCGCGCGCGCCTCGCGGTTATTTATTTGATCGCGCTTTTGAATTCACTATGATTTTAACGCCCCGAAATAATATGATTCTATGCTAATTATGCAAGCTAGATGAAGTCAATTGCAAAGCACTCAAAAATGAACTTCTCGAGTTAAATTAAAAATGCAGCCTTCCGTTCGAACGATCCGAAGCTTTCTGCCCTAAGTTTCTACTTTTTCCCTTCGCGCTAGCCCAAATTAGACTCCTCCCCAGCCCCAAAAATAAACTTCTCGAGTTAAATTAAAAATGCAGCCTTCCGTTCGAACGATCAGAAGCTTTCTGCCCTAAGTTTCTACTTTTTCCCTTCGCGCTAGCTCAAATTAGACTCCTCCCCAGTCCCCAAAGTAACTTAAAAAAAAAACGGTTGGCCAATAAACGCTTTTCGTTCAGAAAGAAGCACACGCTTCTCCCCCGTTCGCAGTGCATTCCTGGTAAAATTACGGCCACCCAATTCGCCTGACAGATACTCTGGCCGCTGCACATGTTCAACTTTCTAAATTCCTCAAATACAATAGAATACAAGTGTCCATTGGCATATTTATTACTTCCCGAGCTTGTCGATTTTTCCCAAAACGAAAGCCAAGTTCTTTTCTACTGGTGGCGATGCAACGTGATACTTTCTAAATTTTACAAAATTCTTTCAAGGACTCTAACGGGTACAATGACAACCCTCGACAGGCAGCTCTGATTTATAATATGCTGCAATTGTGCTTCAAGTGCCGTTTACGAACTCGGTATTCTAAAAGACCATAAATTTGACCCGAGTCATCTTCTTGTGACAAACTGCGACTCGTAAATTTCTCTTTGTTAACAAGCAATCAAATAAACGAACGCGATTTGTTTTCAAATCAAATTCGCGACCGTTTCAGGTTTATCCAAAAAGGTTGTTGTCCTACCTCGCCTTTCACAAGATTCGGTGGGCTTCTTGCCCTACCAGATGTACACGTTGTCAAAAGAAGGACGCTCTGTACCGCCGATCACGCATTTGCCTCCATTCTTTCACAAGAAAGGGGCGCTCTTCGACAATACAGATTGTTCCGTCCAAAGCGAATACCAAGTATCATAAGTTAGCCAATTCACCTCGCCTTTCACAAGGTTCGGTGGGCTTCATGTCCTACCAGATGTACACGTTGTCAATGGGGCGCCGATCACGCTTGTGCCTTCATTCATTCACAAGAAAGAGGCGCCCTTCGACGATACCTAAACGTCTCCCATCATCCGTATCATGGAGCCATTGTAATGTTGTGAATCTTTGTGTAGTGGAAGAAGCCAAAATGATGTTTTTGATTTGTGGGTGTGTAAATAGTAGTTCATAATTTATAAACTGCTCAAATTTGTATATTGTGCTTCTTCCCTTTCTAAAAATCCTGAGACCTTTGTACGTCTGCTCTGACTACTTCGATGCTTTCACTTGGCCTATTGTATTTTGGTTTTACTCTTGCCTCATTTCTTTCTTGTGGCCTTGTCTCATCCGGTTTCCTCCATCTTTGTTGTCTGGTGTCACCATGTTGTCTATGGACGTTCCTGTATCTCGGACTTCTTCCGTTCCTTCTTTCTCTATTTCAGTTTCTCTATCTCTTTACATCCAACGTGAATTTCTTATTTGTTTCTGTTTATTTTGTAAAAGCTTCTCTAGGATTAAATTCAGTCAATGCTGGGCTTTGGCGGTCATTTCTTAGCAGTTTTGGCTAAAATATATATCTTTAATTACTTACGTAGCATATTTAGGAAAGAAGAAATAAATGTATAAGTTGGTAGTGCGTGAAACATACATACATATGAGACTCCCATGTTTGGAATTGGTGTTGGCAAAGCGTCACGTTGGATATTGCTTCGTTTCAACGAAAAAGCGAACACCAGGAGGGAGTCACTCTCAGTTACCACTTCGATGGCGTTAAAGTGGTATCGTCTCTTGTTCGGGTAACCAACCTTAGATGGCGGACCAAAACGGATAGCATACGCCATTAATCGAGACGTGGGAGTTTCATATAATAATTTTTTTTCCAGCTATATATCTCCATATATTTTAATTTGATGTGTTATGGGGACTTTGGTGTTTATTTGTTTATTGGAGTTTACTATGGCGCTTATGTTAATCATCTTTTAACAATAACTTGCTATCTACAGTTATCGCTTCTATAGCTTCGCTTAATATGTTTTTTATTGTATAGTAGTTAAGGTTAAGTGTAAGAGCAATCTAAGGCCCTCCGCTGAAGATTGAACTTTTTGCATATTCCTTGCCAGAATTATGAGACAATAAAGTCATTTATTGTTGTTATTAAATTTTCCATGCAGCTTTTTGTTACTGCAATATTAAAGCCGATTTTATTTCAGGTACTCTAGGGTTTCTGCCCCCGCGTTTTCGAATCTAAGGACCTCCGAACATGGCTCGAGTTTTAAATCTCCTAAATATATACCCAGTTACATATCGTCATCTAACGGCGTGAAGCTCTTCATTTGCGATTTCTGCGATTACAAAACCAAACTAAAGAGTAGCATGATACGACACCTCAAGTTGCATTCCGACGAGAAGCCTTACTGTTGCAAGGTATGCACCTACAAGTGTCGATCTGCCGCAAGCCTTAAATATCACATGTTGATGCACACCGACGAAAAACAAGTCGTCTGCGATCGTTGCGGTCGCAAATTCTACACGCAAGCAATCCTGAAGATGCACTTGTCAACACATGCGAACGAGAGGCTGTTTAGCTGCGACCTGTGCCCTAGAAAATTTAATCTCTCCGGAAATATGAAGAAGCACAGGCTAACGCACACCGACGAGAAGCCGTTCAGTTGCGACTCTTGCGACTACAAATGCCGAGAATCGGGAAGTCTGAAACGCCACATGACTGTCCATAACACTGAGAAACCGTTCAAATGTGCCCTCTGCGATTTTAGATGCTCGAGGCATGGGTATCTGAAGCAGCACATGTTGACGCACACAGGCGAGAAACAATTCAAGTGTAATCTCTGCAGTTTTGAATGCAATCGCCCTGAAAATTTGAAGTTACACTCCTTAACGCACACCGATGACAGGCCATTTAAGTGCGAACGCTGCGAATACGTGAGCAAATCGGCCAGATATTTAAAGCTACACATGCGGGTGCATTCGGATGAGAAGCCGTTTAAGTGCGACTTTTGCGAATACGCTTCTAAGTTTCAAGGTAATTTAACGAAACACGTGTCGACACACGAGGAACTGCTCAGGTGTGAGATTTGTGAGTACACTTGTAAATCGGGCAAGGATTTGAAGAGACACGTGTCATCTCATGCAGGTGATAATGCGTTCTGATGTACTTCAAGGAAAATACGAAGAGAACACTTGTTTGTACTGTTGATTTTTGTTCGATAAATAAATAGGCAATAAGTTTTTGTTGATTACTCAGCGCATTATGTTTTAATTTTTCTGTCGTAGCTTAATTAAGCTAATTAAACCCGAGGTTAGGTGGAAGAGCACATACGGCCCCATTTTAGTTAATTTAAAAAAATGAATGGGGCCATTATTATTATCTTATGGGCACTTCTGTCCATCAAAGACATAACCTGTCGCCGATGAAGAAGGTGTAGCGCCAGCGGCTTGCATTAACACGCGTTCTGCCTTTATTTCGTGGCGGGGATTAGGTAACCCTGCATCATTGGGCTGTTTGCTTGGTTGAATCAGTGATGAGCAGAATTGCGCCCTATTTGTTGGAGGGGAGTGTTTAGTTCGTTGGTTGTCTTAGCAATCAAAATGAGGTTTGCCGTTCTATAAGAAAATGTAGCGCCAGCGACTTGCATTAACACGCGTTCTGCCTTTATTTCGTGGCGGGGATTAGGTAACCCTGTATCATTGGCGTGTTTGCTTGGTCGAATCAGTGATGAGCAGAGTTGCGTCCTATTTGTTGGAGGGCAGCCTTTCTGTGTTTGGTTCGGTGATTGTCTCAGCAATCAAAATGAGGTTTGCCGTCCCATTTGTTGGTCAATCAGTAGCGAATGCGCTTGCGCTCTCATTCTTTGAACGGCGGCCTTGATTTTGTTTATTTTGACGATCCTGTTACGTAGCTGTCAATGACGTTTCGCCCATATCTGTCATTGATGTTTTTCGTCATTATGACGTTGCTTGACGTCTGTCATTGTGACGCGTCTGGTCGCTAAGCAACGTGTGGGAGCCCCCACAATCTCAAACGGCATTATTCATGGCTTTTTTTTAATATTATTTTTAAAATTGTTTTAAGGATTGCACTACATATACTTTATGAAATGCTTACTGTATTTTACTTCATTTAAATTGTCCATCTCAGGTTTTTATTTTATGTGGAATACGAAAAGTTAAAAAGCGAATTTTATTTCAGATGCCCCGGAGTTTCTAAATTTATAATTCCGGACGCGAGGACACCCGACAATGGTAGAGGCGGTTTCGATTCAAAACGCCCAAAATACTTACTGTCGCCTGACGGCGTGAAACTGTTCACCTGCGATCTTTGCGATTACAAGTCCAAACGAAAGAACAGGATGAAAGAACACATGATGAAACACACCAGCGAAAAGCAAGTCGCTTGCGATCGTTGCGCTTATAAATGCTATACGGAAGCAGCGTTGAGGACGCACGTGCTCATACATTCCAACGAGAAATCGTTCAGTTGCGATGTGTGCCCTCGAAAGTTCAACCTGTCTGCGTACTTGAAACGGCACAAGTTAACGCATACCGCCGAGAAGCCGTTCAGCTGCGGTTTCTGCGATCACAGGTGTCGACGTTCATCAGATCTGAAACTCCACATGAGAGTACATAGCAACGAGAAACCGATCGAATGCGCTCTTTGCGATTTCAAATGCGGACGACGTAGATATCTGAAGCAGCACATGCTGACGCACACCGACGAGAAACCCATCAAATGTAATCTCTGCAGTTATGAATGCAATCGGCCGGGACATTTAAGGTCGCACATGTTAACGCACACCGACGCGAAGCCATTTAAGTGCGAACGTTGTGAATACGTGAGCAAAACGGCCAGATATTTAAAATTACACATGGTGGTGCATTCGGATGAAAAACCGTTCAAGTGCGACCTTTGCGAGTATGCGTTTAAGTTTCCAGGTAACTTAAAGTCACATATGGCAACACACGAGGAACTGCTCAAGTGTATCATTTGTGAATTCACGTGTAAACTGGCCAAGGATTTACAAAAACACGTGTCGTCACATGCAAATGACGATGCACCTTGAAAAATGTAATGTAATAAAGAAGAGAAATATGATATATCTCTCCGAAAAATATATGTATTTAGTATTATTTACTTTTTGTTATTATTATTATTTTAAAATAATAAATATTTTCCCTTAAGTTTTGTTTTCCCTATTTCCCAGTAGACCCCGACGTCTATGTGCAACGTTTTAAATGACGCCCGTTTCTACTCTTCTCTAATTACAAACAATCAAATGTTTATGACGGACACGTTGCTTTACTTGCAATAAAATTGAAATGAGCGCTTACTTAGATGTTTAAAGATTAAGTTCACATCCGACGCCGCGTTTTAACATTCATAAATCTATTGAAACACTTTTATTACTGTATTCATTTCGTTCATCTGCTTGTATTTCTTAACCAGGGGCGTTTCGTTGTTTCAGGGATTAATTATTTCTGGAAAACCGAAATGCTTAGTATTTTTCTCGTACGCTCAGATTTTGCTTCTTTGGCGGAATAATAGTCAGTCACCCTGTATATGTTTAGAGCCAAGGCGGGAGCTAGCAAGATTAAACAAATTCAAACGTGTATCATCCTGTAAACATAAAAGTTTTTTTTTTACGCTAAACAACTTGTTAGAATTAGGCTCAGAATAAAATAAGATCTTAAAGAATAATAACAAATGGTGATGATAAATAATTTGTGACAAATCTATACCTATATTGTAAGACTAAGGTTTCAAACAAACGCCAAATTCGAATCAATAATTATTTCTCTTTTTTTTTTACACGAGGTCGCAATGTCGTCGAAATAAATTACTTACTAAATTACGTGAATAAACCGCCTGCAGCATTTTCCAGATATCAGAATTTCATAAGTCGATTACGTTTATCATTATGTAACGTTTTGGCCGTCAATAACAGAAACGTGCCGGTCCAACCATTATGTAAAACTTCAACTCCACCTAATATCGCTAATGAACTTTGCTTTTCGAATAAGTGTACACACTTAGGCTGTTTATCGTTTTACGCAGAGAATCGCTATCTCGATAACATTGTAGTTTAAACAACTTTCAACAGTAATTAAAGGCAGGCTTCCACAGTGGTAACCGTGAATCAATTAGTTTACGTTTTGTCTTCCGCATTACAATGCCGACCCTGGCAAATGTCACAGGAGCCCGGGATAACGCACAAAGCTCCTCGTCCTGCAGGACCAGCTTAGAAAGTAACTATCATTAGCATTCCCCGGCTAGGATAACCATAGCACGCTGTAGGTGGTTTAATGGGAACCAAGGGATAACGCACGAGGTTCCCTCCTTACAGTCTACTAGGGGATAACCACCCAGAAGGTTTCAGGAATCTAACCACTAGATTTAATAGACTGGCATTCTCCGGCTAGGATAACCATAGCCCGCTGTAGGTGGGAACCAAGGGATAACGTACGAGGTCTCCTCCTCACAGTATACTGGAGGATAACCACCCAGTATGTTTTAGGAATCCAAACACTAGATTTAATAGACTGGCATTCCCCGGCTAGGATAACCACAGCCCGCTGTAGGTGGTGCAATGGGAACCAAGGGATAACGCGCGAGGTTCCCTCCTCACAGTCTACTGGGGGATAACCACCCAGTAGGTTTCAGGAATGCCACGTAACGACCCGCGGGTTATCAGACAATTAACTAATTTTAATCAAAACTGCCCTGACTTTTAGCTATCTAACTGGCATTGTTACCGACTGTTCATTTAGCGATATTATTCTTATTAAATCATTAAAGTGTACGTGAATAATTGACTCTGCACTAACCTGAATTTTATTTTTTCGACCGGCGCACCATACAAGTTCACACCGCCCTAGTTAACACTCCTCTGACTCTCGAAACCTTATTTATTTATTTTTCTTGCCACTTACGTAACTGGGAATTTTAACAAGTTTAGACTAAAAATTCTTGAGCCTTGAATCATTTTAAGTCGGGGACAATGTCGCTCTAATTACACAACGTAAGCACTAATTAGTTGTTTTTTTTTTAAATATATATTCAAACAAACGCACCACCATTAAACAAAAGGAAATAAATTTTAAGTTTGAAATTTCATGTAACTTCACAATATATGTATTTTCTCGTCACGACAGTGTTTCGGTTAAATTCGTTCTTTAGTTGATCTGAAAGATGAGAATTTACTGGATTTTGGTTTTAAACTAGAATTAGATATCCTATTATTCATAATGTAAAGTTCAATTCCTGAGGAGTATTAGTTATTCTTGAAATTTAAAAAATTTGGCGGTGTTTTAGTCTGTTCAGAGGAACCTGTCCTGTAATTGATAATCCACGATTAATTAAACTCATTCTTTTAGTTTGTATATCGTCGTTATTTGAGTATCTTTTGAAAGGTTAATACTCAATATTAAACATTTTGCTTGATTAACAGAAATTGCGTAGAAACAAAAACATAACGAATTGAAGAACGAGAAATTGCTAAGTTTATAGAGCTGGGTCACGTTTTAAAATGAGCACTGCATAGTAAGAGAGCGAATACAGTGATTAAAAAAAAGATCTTAAGTCTCTCGTCGTAATACGTTTATATTTTTTTTTTAATATAGAGGAATTGTAACGTATGTAATAAGAAGTATTAAAGCAAATTTTATTTCAGATGGCCTTGGGAATCTAAATTTATAATTCCGGACTTCAGGACGACACCTGAAATTGGTACAAGTGGTTCGGATTCTAAACCCCCTGAGTATATACCCAAATACGTCCTGTCATCTAACGGCGTGAGGCTGCTCGTTTGCGACCTCTGCGATTTCAAATGCAAACGGATCAGCCGCATGAAGCAGCACTTCGACATGTCAATACACACCAACAACGAAAAGAAAGTCGTTTGCGATCGTTGCGCTTACAAATGCCACTCGGAAGCGACGCTGAGGCACCACATGTTCACACATACCAACGAGAAGCCGTTCGGTTGTGACTTGTGCCATCGGAAATTTAAAACGCCTGGCAACTTGAAACGGCACCAGCTAACGCACACCGGCGAGAAGCCGTTCGGTTGTGATTTTTGCGATCACAAATGCCGACGTTTATCAGAGCTTAAACTCCACTCGATGACGCACAGCAACGAGAAAACGATCAAATGCGCCTTTTGCGATTTTAAATGCGCGAGGCTTGGATACCTGAAGAAGCACATGCTGAGGCACACGGGCGAGAAACACTTCAAATGTCATCTTTGCAGTTACGAGTGCAATCAGTCCGGAAACTTAAGGTTGCACTTGTCGAAGCACACCGACGAGAGGCCGTTTAAGTGCGAACATTGCGAATACGTGAGCAAGACAGCCAGGCACTTGCAAGTGCATATGCGAGTGCATTCGGAGGACAAGCCGTTTAGGTGTGAGCTTTGCGAATATGCGTCCAGGTTTTCGGGTAATTTACAGAAACATATGACGACACACGAGAGACCGCTCAAGTGCAGCCTTTGTGAATACACGTGTAAATTTGCCAAGGATTTAAAAAGACACGCGTCGTCACATGCACATGACAAAACGTCCTGATGTTTGAATAGAAATTAATTTGGATACAACACATTTAAGCACTTAGATGCGAAATTGTTTGTAATATTTTGTATTTTAAATTCTTGCTTGGGAATAAATGTATTATATCCGCTCGTAGTTTTCAGCCCTTCATTTATTTCTAATTTCAATAAAATGTGGGTCTTTTCAACTCCCAAAGAAATTACGTCACTTCCGAAATGAAGTCATAACTAAAGCACGGATTTAGGTTCACTTTTGGGTCATGAGTTAATCATTTCACACCACACGCTCGACTAAAAAGATGGCTCCGCGCTTTAGTCATAACAATACAGGGTTGCCAGTGTACAACCCGCGTCATCAAAATTAATACTGAGGTTAGGTTATGTAATTGTCAACCAACATGTCAAATCAGTTGACGTTTAGAACGACCGTTTTAATTCAAGACAAATTTTATTTCAGATACCTTGGAGTCCTTAAATTTCTAATTCCGGACATGGCGACACCTGATTTCAAATCTCCTGAGTATACATCCGGATACGTTCTGCCAACTGACGACGTGAAGCCCTTCACTTGCAATATCTGCGGCCATAAATGCAAACGGTTGAGTAACATGAAAAAGCACATCAAGACGCATTCCAACGAGAAGCCTTACAGCTGCAAGATTTGCAGTTACAAGTGCCGATATCCCGAGGGTCTTAAATATCACATGTTGAAACACACCAACGAAAAGCAAGTCGTCTGCGATCGTTGCGCTTATAAGTGCTACACGGTGGGAAGCCTGAAGTTGCACATGGCCAAGCATTCGAACGTGAAAGCCTTCAGTTGCGATCTGTGCCCTCAAAAATTCACTCTCTCTGGAAGCTTGAGGATTCACAAGTTAACGCACACCGGCGAGAAGCCGTTCGCTTGTGACTTATGCGATCACAGAAGTCTACGCTTAGCAGATCTGAAACTCCATATGGAAACGCATAAAAGTGAGAAATCGATCAAATGCGACCTTTGCGATTTCAAATGCGCGCGACCTGTGTACTTGAAGCGGCACATGTTGACGCATACGGGCGAGAAACACTTCAAATGCGATTTTTGCAGCTACGAATGCAATCGCTCCGGAAATTTGAGGCTGCACTTATTGACGCACAGCGACGAGAGGCCTTTCAAGTGCGAACATTGCGAATACGTGAGCAAATCGGCCAGATATTTGAAGCTACACATGCGAGTGCACTCGGATGAGAAGCCGTTTAAGTGCAAGCTTTGCAAATACGCGTCTAAGTTTCAAGGTAATTTGCTGAAACATGCGACGACGCACGAGAAACTGCTCAAGTGCAGTGTTTGTGAGTACACGTGTAAACTGAGCAAGGATTTAAAAGGACACGTGAAGACGCATGCGAAGGACAATGCGCCCTGATTTACATCAATGCAAATAATAAGTAGGATGCTTTAGATTGTAATTCTTTTTTATATTAATAAATATGTTCTACCTGCTTGTAAATTAAAAAAAAATTACAAATGAAAATAAAAATCGCAACGTAATTGGCTTCTGGCGTGTGGAGTGGGGATACTATATTCATTCCCCACAAATACCATTACATAATTGGCCCCCCCAAAGTGTGGGGACACTTTCTAAATACAAATTAAATATAAATTCCCCACAGAAATCACAATAGTATGTACCAGGATGCTCACTTAGAACCAGACTCCACCGTGCAAACCACACCCTTGTGAACATTCAAGAATCCCCTCTCGATCACTGTAAGGGCCACGATATTGCTGAGTGGTGTCATTTTAATTGAGCGTCATTGTACATCCGTGGACTCCTTAACGAAAGGCAATAAAATTCTGTCAAATTCGACCCTATTGAACACAAAACGAAGAACCCTATTGGAGTGGACTTTAAAGTAAGGTAATAAATATTTTTACGTGATTATTCCGTTCAGGTAGGTATAAATATTTATATTTAATCTCACAAAATCGTTGCTTGTCGTATCAATAAAGAGACTTAAATATCAAACTGCTTTGCTCGTCAAAAAAAACGGACATTTACATTTTATTATATATGGATATGATTAGCAGTCGATTATTCTTTTGTTTCTTGCCTTTCGTCACGTTTAATGTCATATATTATATTGTAAAAATATTGTTTCCTTAATTGATCGGAGAATGAGGTCCGAAGAAGTCATCAAAGCGGTTGCATTACGTGAAGATGGATGAAGCATTCGTTATGTAGCCCAAATATTAAATGTGGCTCGAAGCATTATTGCCGATGCTATACTGAAACTGGATCTATACTAGAAGAGCTGGATTAGGTCGAAGACGAGCAATAATCAGACGGGTTGATCGTTTTATAGTATGAAATCGGCGTTTTACTGCAAGGAATCGGCGAAATCGGCGTTTTACTGCAAGGAACATTGCTGAACGTTTAGCTGAAGTTAGAGGAGTGATGGTTTCTACAAGTACAGTCAGTAGAAGACTTAATGAAAGTAATTTACACTCCAGAAGACACGCTAGTGGACCTAGATTAACGGCAGCCCATCGAAAAACAAGGTTACAATTTGCTCAAGAACATGTTAACTGGAGCAATGTTTGTTTACAGACAAGTTCCGCTTCAGCTTAAAGTCACCAGATGAGCGTGAACGAGTGTGGCTTAGACAAGGAGTGTGGCATATCCCCAAGGACCCCATTTGACGGACGATCATGGATGGCTTGGGCGGGCATTTCATTAAATGATCGTACAGCACCGGTAACTATGGAATATGGAACAATTAATGGACTGTCTTGAAGACCTTGTTATCCCTTATGCTCAAGTTGTCGGCAATCAATTCAGTTAATGCAATGCAGCACCTAGAAAATGCTGCAATTGTTATATTAGACTGGCCTCCTCGAAGCCCAGACCTTAACCCAATAGAGTTTAGACTTGGCTTACGTTTGCGAAAATAAACAATTCTCGTCTCTGAGAATTGTTAAATATCTCCTGCTGGTGTAACGTTTCCGTTTACGACCCTCGCTTTGGGATGACGTCATAGTCAAGTTTCGTCACAGCATGAATTTTGGACGCTAGACGCCGACAACTATCGCCCTCTGTTCAAGACGGAACGTACCGACGCCAGCTGACAGGATTTATGACGTATTGTTATGTTTTATTTATTTTTATTTTGATTATCCTTTGACGAATGAATTTGAGGCATTTAAAAGCCTGCAGTTAATTAGTTAAATTTAGAATTGTCGTTAATCGGTGTTTGCCTTTATGTGCAATCAGATCTTATTAATCGCAGTTGCTTTTGAAGTTATAGTTTTGAATTACATTTATCGTATTCTGATTTGATTTATTGACGATTGCACAAATAAATCTTGTGTCATTGTGTGTGTTTTGTTTATGTCGAGAACCTGCGCTGATTTACGGACGAGTGTTATTGTGTGTGTTTTGTTTATGTCGAGAACCTGCGCTGATATATGGACGAGCGTTATTGTGTGTGTTTTGTTTATGTCGAGAACCTGCGCTGAATGCAACAAGTGTATTAAATCTCCTGAAGTTTCGAAGTTACCTGGAGTGGGAAGGACTCTGGGAATGATTCCGAAGTGGTTACAGCAATGGTTTAATTTAATTAATGACCTACCCCTTCTTCACCGAGCTAGTTTGGGAAACGCTTACTTGCCATCTGGTGCTGTCAAATTTTTCAGGAGTATTAGCTCTAACATTTTGGGGGTTACGACCAATTAACCATAACGATCGTAAATTCCCTTCTGCATATAATCTTTGCAAACGTGTATTCACAGAAGATAAAGGCCAAATAGCTGAATCACGAGAAGCTCCGGGAATCTAGCATTACTGTTGAGAATTTTTAAGTTAATACTATGATAGCCTTTCCTATTTTAATAAGCTATAGTGTACGATCGGAAGCCTAAAAAGAAGATGGTCATGGTAGCTTTAAAATTAACGAAGAGATCAAAATAAAGACTAAGATGTAAAGATATCGCCTCAGATATACGTCAGCCTTTGTTTTGATCTGGAGTGATATCAAAATATCGTCTCAGTTCTACCTTAGCCTTTAATTTGATCAACTTTTATGGTAGTTTGATTCCTGATCTGAATTTATGACGACCAAGTTTAGTTCTACCTCCTTGGCCTTGGTCTTGGTTCAACTGTACCATTTGTATCTATTTTTTTATACCAAAAGAAGATTTGTGACACGTATAATCGAAAGCCATAATAGCAGAAGGGTTCAAAATCCTTCAAATTAACCAAGAGGTCAAAATAAAGGCTAAGATATTTCAAAGGCGATGTCAAGGTATCGCCTCAGATATACCTTTCTCAGCAGTGGAACCACTGAATATTTCTCCTGTGTAGAATTCATACGAGCTTGCAGGAAAAAAAATAGAATATCTATAAGTCGCAGGTTTATATCAAACTAATACCCAGTTTGTTTTTTTTTGTCCTTATGTATACTTATTTCATTTTGAGTTGAGGTTTTCCAAATCCATTAATTATATTTTCTGAGCTCTCTATTAGCGCAAAAGAAGAAATATTAAAGCTAGTTTTATTTCAGATGCTTTTGGATTTCGGACGCAAAGACATCTGATTTTGAACCTTTTCAATATGAGTCCGATTACGTATCGTTAAGCGATGATGTGAAGCCGTTTGCTTGCCAACCAATCGGAACCAGTTCCAAAGAGAAGCCTGTGTGTGGCATTTGGAATCACACCGGCGAGAAGAAGTTCAGCTGTGAATTTTGCGATTACAAATCCCGACGTTGGACAGATCTGCAACGACATACGTTAAAACATGACAAAACGTTCAGATGTACCGTTTGCGAATATAAGTGCTCACTGCCTATATATTTGAAGCGGCATATGTTAACGCATACCGGCGAGAAACGTTACGAATGGAATCAAGCCGCCAATCTAAGGGCACGCATTTTAAAACATACCGATGAGAGGCGGTTTAAGTGCGAACGCTGCGAATACGTAAGCAAGTCGGCCAGATATCTGCAGGTACACATGCGAGTGCATTCGGATGAGAAACCATTTAAGTGTGACCTTTGCAAATACGCGTCTAGATTTTCGGGTAATTTACAGAAGCACAAGTTGACTCATAACGGTGAAAGACGCTACAAATGTAGTATTTGCAATTACGAATGCAAACAGTCTGGAAATTTAAGCTTGCACTTATTAACGCATACCGACGAGAGGCCGTTTAAATGCGAACGTTGCGAATACGTGAGCAAATCCGCGCGATATTTAAAATTGCACATGCGAGTACACTCGGATGAAAAGCCGTTTAAGTGCGACCTTTGCGAATACGCGTCTAAGTTTCAAGGTAATTTAACAAAACATAAGTCAACACACGAGGAATTGCTCAAGTGTAATGTTTGCGAATACACATGCAAATCAGGCAAGGATTTGAAAAGGCATGTGTCATCACATGCACGTGACAAGACGCCCTGATGCTTCTATTTGCTTCAACAAAAGGCAAAAATTATTGTTATTAATTTGGATACAACCCATTTGAGTGCTTGGATGCAAAAAAATGTTTGTAATGTTTTGTATCGTAAATAATAAATACTGTTGCGGTGGAAAAATTCGTAACATTTATTTCTAATATTTCGAGTCACCCTGTTTTGGGTGAGAACTCACACGCACGTGCTTTTCATTGGGTTTCAACATATTTCACAGCAAGGCATTGGTAATGTTGCATTTCTCTCATCTTCTTTTAACAACCCCCTTCTTTTGTTTGGCCGTCGACCTCGCTGTGTGACGGAAGTTTTGCAGTTACCGCTAGTGCTTTGTCTGATAGTACAGGGTGCAGATCGTTTAGTTCTGTTTGTGACTTCCATTTGGGAATTCTTCAGGACGAAATTGCCTAAGCGGTAACTAAGTCACCGGATTTTGAAATTGTCACCCCATGCATCCTTAAAAGCTGTTTGTTACGCTTTTCGAAGCCTGTTGTGACAAATACTTCAGGTAATTATGGCAAGTGCGTGATTTAGGCAGTTACGCATGTTTCTCTTTTGCTACAAATGCTTTATTCTTACCCCCCTTGTTTATTCAACCTTTCTGTGGTGATATTTGGGGCCAACCATTGTTTGGATAAACAGTCAGGTAGCATTAACAGCCAAGGGTCACATAGCCGCCGTCTTCTCCACAAATGTTCGGATTTGAACTCGTCCACCAGTAGGAGACCGCTTCGAACAGTGACAGACATATTGGCGTCATACTCCTCCGTCCAAGTTCGACTCTCGTTGGTTGCCGTCGTAGGCCTGACTGCTGACGTGAAAACTGAGTGGACGTTTTAAATGTCGGTTTTGCTTTATTTTGTTTATTGTTATCTTAAACGTTAGGATTACATCAACTTAATTTTACCTGATTAATCTTTGAGATAAAATTTTGTTGTTTGTAAACGAAAGGTGGATCCGTGCTTCGGTACTAAATGTTAATGAATCTGGTAATATTTTTCACCTATTCACATCCCAGTCCCATTTGCGTTCTGTGTTTACTTTGCTTTTAAAAATCTTTAACAATTAATAAAGATGGTAATAGGTAATTTTTATTAGCGGAAAAAGGCAAACAAATTTGCTAATTTGATCGACTCTGTAGCTCCATAAATAAGAAAGTTAGCATTGGTGCGGTGCTGACTTACTTTAAAACAGGCTGTATATTCCATAACATTTGTTTTTGAGTCACAATACTCAACTGTAGTAGAAGAACTTGAAGATATCATCTGCGAGTATTCTTGTGTAGAATTCATACGAGTTGAGTTCTATGCGTTTCCCCAAATTGTGCGTCGAATGCCGAAAAAGAAATGAACACATGTAAGTCAGTCGCAGCCGCAGCTGTATACCGAATTAGTGCCACATTTATTTGTACCTGCTTCATTTTGAGGTGACGTCCTCTCAGCTTTCTATTAGTGCAAAACAAAAAGTATTAAAGCTAATTTTATTTCAGATGCTCTCGGATTTCGTTCGCAAAGACATCCGATTTGAAACCATTTCAATATACACCCAATTTCGTATCGTTAAGTGACGACGCGAAGCTGTTTGCTTTCCGGCCAATCGGAAGCAAGGAGGCCAGTTCCAAAGAGAAACCTTTCAAGTGTGGGATTTGCAATCACGAGTTTCGATTCGTCAAGAACCTAGAGAACCACATGTTAACGCACGTTGACGAAACGCGGTTCGTTTGCGATCGCTGCGGTTACACGTTCACCCTGCTTTCGAATATGAAACGGCATATGTTAACGCACACCGGCGAGAAAAAATTCAGCTGTGGATCTTGCGATTACAAATGCCGACGTTTGCTGGATCTACAACGGCATACGTTAAAACATGATAGTCAGCACGAGAAACCGTTCAGATGCACCGTTTGCGATTATAAATTCGCGCTGCCCACGTACCTGAAGCGGCACATGCTGACGCACACCGGCGAGAAACATTTCAAGTGCCATATTTGCAGTTACGAATGCAATCGGTCCGGAAATTTAAGGGCGCACATTTTGAAGCATACCAACGAGAGGCGGTTTAAGTGCGGGCGTTGCGAATATGAAAGCAAGTCGGCCAGATATTTGCAGGTACACATGCGGGTGCATTCGGATGAGAAGCCGTTTAAGTGCGACCTTTGCAAGTATGCGTCCAGGTTTTCGGGTAATTTACAGAAACACCTCACGATTCACGAGAATCTGCTCAGATGTAGTATTTGCGAGTACACGTGTAAATTAGCTAAGGATTTAAAAAGACACGTCGCGACGCATTCAGGTGAGAATACGTCCTGATGTTATACTAACTCGATAGAGGACGTACGCTTACCGCCAAGTCTGACTGAACATTGTATAAATGGAAGGCAAAGCCTTTTTTATTTGACACTGAGGCTATTTAAAATGAAGATATTAGAATAGGCAACCCGTCAATCAAATCAGAAGTAACTTCGTGTCTAATGTACTGAAAGCACATGCAGTGTGTTGCCTATTTTGCCATTTTAAGGCGTCACCCTGTATAGTTTTGGTCATTCATCTAGAGATATGTTATGTTTTATCGTATGAAAAGAATTATAATGCATGAAAGTAATAATAGTTTGTAAGTAATTTAATAATGTTGTCTCTACTGTTATCAATAAATTTTATAACGTGATTGTTCATATTTTTTTTTTCTTTGTTAATACACACAGCAATTAAACTGAGGAATATTAAAGCTAGTTCTATTTCAGGTGCTCTTGGATTTCGGACGCAAAGACATCCGATTTTAAACCGTTTCAATATACGCCCGATTACGTACCGTTAAGTGATGACGTGAAGCCGTTTGCTTGCCAACCAATCGGAAGCAAAGAGAAGCCTTTCACGTGTGAGATTTGCCACCACGAATTTCGATTCGTCAAAAGTTTGACGAAGCACATGTTAACGCACATTGACGAAAAGCGTTTCATTTGCGACCGTTGCGGTTACAAGTGCCGTTCGATCGTAATCCTGGAACAGCACATGCGGAAGCACACCGGCGAGAAACCGTTCGGTTGTGTTCTGTGCCCTCTGAAGTTCAATCTGCTTGGAAATATGAAAAGGCACATGGTGACGCACACCGACGAGAAGAAATTCTGTTGTGAATTTTGCGATTACAAGTGCCGACGTTTGACGGACCTCAAACGGCACATGCTCAAACACAACAGCCAACACGAGAAGCCGTTCAAGTGTACCGTTTGCGATTATAAATGCGCCCTGCCTACGTATTTGAAGCGCCACATGATAACGCACACCGGCGAGAAACTCTTCAAGTGCCACCTTTGCAGTTACGAATGCGGTCAGGTTGGCAATTTACGGTCGCACGTCTTAAAGCACACCGACGAGAGGCCGTTTAAGTGCGGACGTTGTGAATACGTAAGCAAATCTGCCAGGTATTTACAGATACACATGCGAGTGCATTCGGATGAGAAGCCGTTTAAGTGTGACCTGTGTAAATACGCGTCCAGATATTCGGGGAATTTACAGAAACACCTTGCGATTCACGAGAATCTGCTCAAGTGTAACATTTGCGAGTACACGTGTAAATTAGCCAAGGACTTAAAAAGACATGTCGCGTCGCATTCAAGTGAGAATACATCCTGATGTTACTTAGTTACTTACTCGCTAATTATAACTTTTTTGTTATACAGGGTACCCATTTTAAATCGTGAGCCCTGAAGATTTTAGGATAGGCAACTCGATAATCAAAGCAGAAGTAACTTCATGTTTCCATCTAAAGTAATAAAAGCACGGAAGTTGAATGTGTTGCCTATATAGTAATTTTAAGGGGTCATGATTTAAAATGGGCGTGGGTACTCAAAAATATGATAGTGATTGTTACATGTTATATATTTTTTTTTTTTTTAGTAGGAAAATGCATGAAAATAATAACAGCATGTAAGCAATTGTTAAAAGTAATTGGCAATTAAAAAAAAACTACAAGTAGGTGTGTTTTTTTTTGTATTGTAAATTGTAAATACTTATCGCCTTTGTCTCACACACCAGTCTCAAAGCAGTTCCGATGTACACCATTGTGGAGGTTTTGCAGTTCTCTGAACGCACCTCCGAAGTTCTTAGACCAGGAGCAAGTTCATTTTCGCCGATTTAATAACATGTACGGCTTCACTTGTTTGAAAACTAAAATCGGAATTACATGACGATTTATTTCAGACCAAACACGAATGCGAGAGACAAAGGATTGAAAAGTTTTTTTTTTTACACCAACCACTTCCGGATATAGATCGCTCTACACTACTTTTGAGACATTCTTAAGCAATATAAAAATTTGCAGTGTAATTTTCAAAAACATAAATAAATAACATTGAAGTAATTCCTTGCATGAACTTTGGACTTGAAGCTGTTAACATTTATTTAAAAATATTTAAATTGTATGCATTATATAAAGTATGTACAGTTGAAAAATAAACTTTTAGTCGAGTGTACGAGTTATTCACCTAAATCCATGCTTTAGTGAAATTTCTCAAAACAATTTCCCAGCGTGCATGTGTCATGAATTTATCCAAACATCTCAACAATAAAGCAAAACATCGAAAAGGCACGAAAGCGCAAATTAAAAAAGACGGCACAGTTTAATTCACATTAAAATTAATATTTAAAAACATCAAAAAGAGCGGCACAGTGACGATAAATTAACTTCGACGCATTAGTAAAATAATTGAACTACAAATGATTCCACGATTTCGACTTCCGATTTTTTATTTATTTTTTAATTTAAATTGTAACGGTTTAATTAACCGACTGCCGGGAGCTACGCGTGATTTAGTTCGAAATAAAATTTCAGAGATTTGATTTATTTGGAAAAGCGGAAATCAATCATTTGTTTCGGATATATGTATTTCGCGTGCCAGCTCGAACGTAATAAATAAAAGGATTTAGCGATTTTTAAAGTGAATTAGTTTTTTTTCGTGCAATAGGTTGTGCACTGGCAGGCCAAAAATTTAAGGACCACCTTAACGAAATTTAGTTTTGCCAGCTGCAATACGTATTTATTAATTAGTCAACATATTTCTGTGAGCAGCGTTTCATATATGCACTCGATATAGTAAACAGATAAGCGAAGAGTCTACAATGGAAGACAAGAAGAGAAGACGTAGTACAAGAAGAGTTTCACTAAATTCATTTTTAGTTTCTGAGTCATCGTTCTACCGAAGTTTGGTAACCGGAGGCAAGCTAGAGAAACCTACGGGGGCTTCGTTGTGAAACGTTTCGGATAATGGCGTATGCCAGTCGTTTTGATCCGCCATCTTAGGGCTGGTTACCTGAACAAGAGAAGTTACCACTTTAACGCCATCAAAGTGGTAACTGAGAGTGACTCCCTCCTGGTGTTCGCTTTCTCGTTGAAACGGAGCAACATCTGACATGTGTTTGACGTAACGCTTTGAGGATTAACCTATCAACGTTGCCTATATAACGTATGTACAGTTGAAAAAAAAACTCGCAGCAATCCATGGAAAATTAACGTGTGTCTTAACTTGATTGTTAGATAAATGTAATGAAATAAATGCAAACCCAGTCATGTTACAGAACGTCATGAAAAAAAAAAAAAAAACGTAGAGTTTTAAAATGTATTGAACAGGGTGGAGGGCATTTTCAACCCTTTTTATAAATTAAAAATAAAATTTTCATTAGTAACATTGCATTTTTTCAATGATATAAAATTGAGGTTATCTTCTGACAGTTGTAAATAAAATAAGAGTACTAAGACATACCTTCTTTGTCATTTCAAAGCATGCTAGAGTTTTTTTTTTCAACTGTACATGCGTTACAATGAGCATCAAAAAATTCAAGTTTTTTTTTTTTGAATATTTTTGAAAAAGTTTTTACGCCAATAAATAATTCGACAACCAAATAAGAGTTAAACCGATCTACAGAGCGTTCACTCTTAATTGACTCTATTTTCTTAGCCGATCATCTTTTGTTTTAACAGTTGATCTGTTTAATTTGTTTCTTGTTTTGGAAAATGACTTAACCTGACATTTCCATTGTTTGTTTTCCCTTACGTCCTGTAAAAAATACCTCTCTATTTTGTTACTCTCAAACAATTGATTTGCAATTAATCGTATTCAAATTTTTGTTCCATTTATTTTGTCGTTTTTCAATGACTTTCGTTGTTTGATCGCCTTTTGATTTTTTTCTTAGTTTTTAAACTCTTCCGGTGATCGTCTTTTGTTTCTTTGGTTTAACGTTGTTTTTTTTTCAAAGGCGATTTTTATTTGTCTAATCTTCCCCAACTAATCATACTTCAATATGTTCGATTTTTCTTTGATAATCATCTGTCAATGACCTTCAATCGTCTTTTGATTTTTGTGTTTTTTTTTTGCTTTTCAACTTTTTGCCAAGTTTTATTTGTTTTAGTTCCGTCAATTAATTTTTGATTCGTTTTTCTAAATCGCCTTTCGTTGATCTTTTTGTTCTTCAACTATTTGCTTGTTTTTGTTTTAGTTCCGTTTTTATTATTTTTTTTTGACATGTTTTTGCTTCTTTCTCGGTTTAGACTTACGTCTTCATGTTTCACAGGCGATTGTCTTCTGTTTTATTTCGTTTCAACGGCCTTTTGTTTTTAATTAATCGATTGACGGCTACTTCTTTTGTTTCCGTCGTTTTTTCGTAGACGATCGTCTTTTGTTTTCACTTCGCCGGTCGATCATGTTCTAATTCGTTTAAATTTAGTAAAATTGTTTTAACCTCGCATTTCAATTGTTTTTCTGTCTGGTTTCCTGTGTCATAGTTTATTTTCGTTTACATCTTGTGAAAACTGGCGTCTGGTCTTTTGTTTTCTCGTTTGTTTTCTTGTTTTTTTCAAAGGCGAATTTTATTTGTCTAATCTTCCCCAACTAATCATACTTCAATATGTTCGATTTTTCTTTGATAATCATCTGTCGATGACCTTCAATCGTCTTTTCATTTTTGTGTTTTTTTTTTGCTTTTCAACTTTTTGCCAAGTTTTATTTGTTTTAGTTCCGTCAATTAATTTTTGATTCGTTTTTCTAAATCGCCTTTCGTTGATTTTTATTATTTCATTTTTCATTCTTCAACTGTTTGCTTGTTTTTGTTTTAGTTTCGTTTTTATTATTATTTTTTTTTGGACATAAGTTTTTCTCGGTTTAGACTTACGTCTTCGTGTTTCACAGGCGATTGTCTTCTGTTTTATTTCGTTTCAACCGTCTTTTGTTTTTAATTAATCGACGGCTACTTCTCTTGTTTCCATCGTTTTTTCGTAGCCGATCGTCTTTTGTTTTCACTTCGCCGGTGGATCATGTTCTAATTCGTTTAAATGTAGTAAAATTGTTTTAACCTCGCATTTCAATTGTTTTCCTGTGTCATAGTTTATTTTCGCTTACATCTTGTGAAAACCGGCGTCTGGTCTTTTGTTTTCTCGAGCGATTGATTTGTTCCCTGTTTATCTTTTGTTTCCATCGTTCAACGTTGATTTTCGTTTGTTTTAGTTTTTTTTTTTTTGTAAATCGCCATTGTCATCTTGCTTCTTTTCTTAGCTTTTAGACTTTTTGCGCGTTCGTCTTTTGTTTCCTTGGTTCAACGTTGGTTTTCAAAAGCGATTTTCATTTGTCTAAACTTCTCCATCTAATCGTGTTTCAATGTTTTTGTTTTTTGTAGCTCGTCTTTCATTGATCTTCATTATCTAATCGTGTTTTCATTTTTACGTTTCCTTTTGGTTTTCAACTTTTTGCTTCTTGTCTTTGTTTCAGCTTTTTGTAGATCGTTTTTCATTGCCTAATCGTTTCTTGCTCTTTGGTGTTTTTTGTTGGTTTTCACCTAATTTTTTTCCAAATCGTTTGCCATTGATTTTCTATAATCGGGTCATCTTTTCTGTTTTCTTTTGTCCTTCAACTGTTTGCCTGTTTGTCTTTTTATTTGTTTGCGTATTTATTTGTCTTTATTTTTTTTTACATTTATTATCGCTTCCATCTCATCTTACGTTTCCACGATTCACAGTCGATTGTCTTCTGTTTTGTTTCTTTTCAACTGTCTTTTGTTTTTAATTCATCCATTGATAACTTGGTTTTATTCCAACCGCCCATCTAATCGCAATCGCTGTTTGTTTTTCTTTCTTTCGACGTGTTTGCATCATTGTCGTTTTTCTTTCGTAGTCGTCGTCTTCTTCTATTTGCTCAATTGATTACATCCAAATTTATTTTGTTTGTTTCTTGTGTTTTTGGTTTTGTTTTACGTTGGCTGTAATGATTTATTTAATTTAACATTTTGCAACTCTCCACAGTAGTAGAGCAGGCGGGATACTGTGACACTTTGGCCTTGAAAAGAAGTAATCCTTTAGTAACTTAAGAAGTGAAGGACAATGTCGTTGGATTTAATCAGGGGTGTATGTGTCGTTCAAGGTCATCCCCTTTAGTTCTTACATCTGATATTGTGTTGTCGACAATGACGTCATCCAACCAGAGGGCGGTCATTGATGGAATTTTTTGGTTAGCGCGTGAGGTCATTGATTTTTCAAACATGATTGTACATGTTTGATTAAAGCAAGCTGCATTTAACAACGCTTGGGTTTGTAAAGTATATTCATGACCTCACGCGCCAACCAAAGACTTCCATCAACGACCACCCTCTGGTAAGATGACGTCAGCAAGAACTAAAGGAGTTGGACCTTGAACGACACACACACACACACACACACAAATCTGCTTAAAACTCACGACAATGTCCGATACTTCTTGAGTTAAAAAAAAAGGGTTGCTTCTTCTGCGCAAGAAAGGAGAATGACCTTAAACGATGGTCACATGGCATCCGAAATTTTTTCAAGCCTCGGTGGCCCAAGAGTTCATTTCCACTGTAAACAGGAATTCGAGCCAAATTATAATATAATAAAGTCAAATTCATCTCAATTCAATTCAAGTTTTGCGCAATTTGAATAAAATTGACTCAATTTAATTGTCGAACTGATTCGCAGATAGCCAAGCACGAAAAATCCAATGAGCCTCAAATCTAACTCAATTGCACAGTGCCCGTTTCTGCTGTAGACTTATTCAACCCAATTCAATTCAAGGCAACACAATTTAAGTTAAATTTCCTTCAGATGAATTCATCTCAATTCAAGTTTTGTGAAGTTGAGTAAATTTGAATTAATTTAATTCAATTGTAGGCTCCGACATTCAACTCAAAAAAACAACAAAAATGATCTGGTTATAGTTAAACAGAGTTGATTAAGAATTGAGAGAATTTGTTCACTGGTTGAACTGATTCAAAAATAATTTGAATACAATTGAACGCAAGGGAAAGTTCAAATCGGATTCAACACGTTCACAGTTGAGTTCAATTGATGAATTTAATCGTAATACGTATTAGTCACACGTGAATTGAGTGGATGCGAATCAACAAAGCTGTTCAGTGGCTGAATTGACTTAAATGCGATTTGTACTCAATTGAAGTAGCTAGTAAATTTGAATCAGTTCAATTTTAGAATTGATTTGCGGTTTCAACCACGAAAAATTCAACGCAATTCTATCGCTTACATCTTACATTTCAGCTGCAGACGTATTCAACCCAATTCAATTCAGGACAACACAATTTCAGGCCAAAGTGTCACAGTATCCCGCTTGCTATACTACTTCCTACTGCAACTTTTCTCAGAATGTGCCAATTTCATTCAAATTTATTTATTCAATAATGAATTTGTTGGCAACTAATATTTTTTGCGCCAATTATCAATCAAGAATAAAAATGTTCCTCCTTAGGGGCGAACTTTTTGGCGGTCTCTATATAATTGCTTTGAAAAAAAAAAACCTTTTCCTATAAAATGTTAAGGTAAACGATGCCTACTATAAAGAACACCCTGTACTTCTCCATTCGTGTCTTTTTTGAACATTTGTAAAGTATCTCAATAGCTGAAGCTTTATTCAAAAAATCAGTTGTCACAGAGATTTCCTCTTTGCGAATTTAAAAAACGTAGTTGTAGCAAATATCACATCGTTAACCTCCCCCCCTCAACCCCCGTGACGTAAATTCAACAACAATAAAACCTCCGTGACCTTAGCTTTAAATATTTTTCAATAAAAGAAAATTCCTACTCTTTCTAAGACGAATACCGACAGAGTATGAACATCTCCAAGTCGGTCGCAGCCGCTGTGAGCAGTTAGATGATTCATTAACCAACACGCCTTCCCGCCAAGCGAAATTCTGTGTCAATTGTTTGACGAATTCTTCTTTTCTGGTATTTATCTCACATTTTCCACACAACTACATTAACTGTAATTATTGTAATTACATTACGGTTTCATTTCAGATACTCTGGGATTTATAAATCTACAATATCGGACCCAAGGTCACCTGAACATGGCACATGTGATTCCGATTTTACGCCCCTTGAATATAAACCCGATTACCTCCTGTTAAGTGAAGACGTAAAGCCGTTCGCCGGCGATCATTCCGATTACACACGCCAACCAATCGGAGGCGAGAAGCCCCAACCCAGCGAGAAGCCTTTCACCTGTGCGATTTGCAGTTACACAAGCCGGTTGGCCGAAAATTTAAAAAGGCACATGTTAACGCACACCGACGAAATGCGTTTCGTCTGCGACCGTTGCGGTTACTTGTGCCGCAAGGCCGTAAGCCTGAGACAGCATATGCGAAAACACACCGGCGAAAAACCGTTCAGTTGTGAAATCTGCGCGCAAGAATACCAACACGCCAGAAATTTGAAAAGGCACATGTTAACGCACACAGACGCGAAGCCATTCGGTTGTGAATTCTGCGATCACAAGTGCCGACGTTTAACAGATTTGAAACGCCATGTGTTGAAGCATACAATCGGAAAAAAGACCGATCCCGACAGGAAAGCAAGAAAGCGTACGTTAGCTCGTAGCACCGACGAAAAACGCTTCGTTTGCGATCGTTGCGGTTACAAATGCCGCACGGTCGCACTTTTGCGGCAGCACATGCGGAAGTACACCGACGCGAATCGGCTCAGCTGCGACCTGTGCGCCCAAACGTTCAAACACTCCGTAACTTTGAAAAAGCACATGTTGATACACAGCGACGAGAAGCCGTTTAGTTGTGAGTTCTGCGATTATAGATGCAGGCGTTCAACGGACCTGAAGCAGCACAAGGTGACGCATAACGGTGAAAAGCCGTTCAGGTGCGCGCTTTGCGACTACAAATGCGCGCTGCCTTTGTATTTGAAGCGGCACATGTTCACGCACACCGGCGTGAAGCACAAGTGTCACCTTTGCAGTTACGAATGCAGCTGGCCCGGAAGTTTAAAGTTGCACTTGTTGAAGCATTCCGATGAGAGGCCTTTTAAGTGCGGTGATTGCGAGCACGTGAGCAAAACGGCCCGGCATTTGAAGCTGCACATGCGAGTGCATTCTGATAATAAAAAGAACAAACGTTTAAAAGGACTTGCAAGTAAGAATATGTCTAACTAGGCAACTTCTTGCCTTCTCTTAGGGAACGCCTGGCGAAAGTGACGATAGGAAACCATACTTGCATTCTCCATAAGAGTGTATCTACTTATAATATAAACTTAGACTTATTCTTTACTTTGTTTCTCTTATCTTTTAATTTCTGACACTTCTGTGTATGTATTTACATAGTTTCATTATGTATTAATATTTAGCTGGAATTGTTGCTTTGTTTTTATTATTATAGTCTGTAGTATGTCAATTGTTGCAAGACTTCTTCAGCAGAAGAGTAGCTTGAGAACTCCACCGCAACAGATCGATGATAATTATTATTAAAATTATACACTTTTAATTCAGCCATGTCATGTTTTCATCGTTATTATTATTTATTTTGTTTTATTTGTCGTCCCTTTGTTAATTTGTATTGTGCATTTTGTTTTCCATACTTAATTAAATGATACTTAAAACCGTTGGTAGTTTTCACCAAAGAAAAAAAAATGCCTTGCCCCCTCACCCTTCGGTGAAATTTAATTGTTTTACCAATTTAATTTTTTTATTTAATTGTGTAATACAACTTCTTTAGTTTTTTGTACTTGTACGTGGATTAAAACTAGTTTTGATTTTCAGATGCGCGAAGTTGTTCGCTTGCGATTTATGCGATTTCAAAAGCCGACAGTCCCGCAATTTGAAAATACACATGTTAAGGCACACCGGTGAGAAGCCATGCGTTTGCGACTTCTGCGATTACAAGTGCCGACAAACCGGAAGCATGAAGCGCCACATGCTGAGACATTCCGGCGAGAGGCCGCACTTCTGTAATTTCTGCGACTACAAGTGTCGCGATAGCAGTTATCTGAAGCGGCACATGTTGATGCACACCGGCGAGAAACCATACCTTTGTGACCTTTGCGGCTTCAAATGTCGATACAGCGCAAATTTCAAAAAGCACAAACTAGTGCATTCCGGTGAGAGACCCTTCTCTTGCGATTTCTGCAGCTACAGGTGCGGAGTTGCCGGAAATTTGAAAATACACATGCGAATACACACCGACGAGAAACCGTACGCGTGTAAGCTTTGCGTTTACAAATGTCGACGCCGTGCAACTCTGAACAAGCACATGTTAACGCACACCCACGAGAAACCTTACACTTGCGATCTTTGCGGCTACAAGTGTCGACTGAGCTCACATTTAAAACAACACAAGCTGAAACACACCGGCGAGAAACGCAGTCATTACGTTGATAAACCTCCTAACGTACAACGTGTGTACAGGTAACAATATTTTATTTGTACGTTGTTTTTTTTTTATGGGACAGCAATTTTGATTTTAGATGCGACCGTTGCGAGCATGTGAGCGCGACAGCTGGCAATTTAAAAGTGCACATGCGAGTGCATTCCGATGAGAAACCGTTGAAGTGCGATGTCTGCGAGTATACAACTAAATGGTCGTCACAATTAAAAAGGCATGCGTTGTCGCACGAGGAATGGCTCAGATGTAATATCTGCCAATATACGTGCACATTTGGAAAGGATTTAATAAAACACATGTCGTCCCATCCAAGATACTTATAAATGGACGATCACCCGAACGTTTGATGCGGCACATACCGACGAGAAGCCATACTTGCGTAATCCTTGAAGCTATAACCATCAACTCATTGAACATCTGTTAAGTGAAATCTAAAATTGTTTCAATTTGTATAATTGTGTCTATTTATTGTAAGACATTCAATAACGCCATCTGTTGAAACTTGCCGATAGTTTTCCTTTCATGTGTTTCTACGAGGGTGGTTTAGTAGTTATATTGAAAAACTACAATCCACTGAGCAACTGTTTCAAGTGACAGTCAACAAAAAATTACTTGCGTTGTTCTGAGACGTTCAACAGCGCCATCTGTTGAAACATACCTAAAGTTTTTTTCGTTTGCTTTGCGGAGGTGGCTCACTAGTTATTCCCCGAGATGCGTAAGATCAATCAGAAAATGTTACTTGCCGTCAGTCAATAAAAGAAGAAATGAATTGTATTAATTGTATTTGCGTGAGATATAGCACAGCGCCATCTACTAATAATAGTAATAATAATTCTTTGTTTCAAATTGTTTTTTTTTTTTTTAATTTATTAACCTACTGAATTGTACTGTATAATCGATTGTCACTTCATTATTACTTCATTCCTTCGATGGTCAATTGATTTTGACAGTTCCGAACTATTCAGGAATTGCGGTCTAAGGAGTGAGTAGGAAAATGGAACGTATTGACAAAAGGCCTGTCTTCACTAAAGCTCCTGAAATACTTTTCAGGAGTTGGTGTTTCTTCATGGAACTTCTCGATTTCAAATTAGCTTTTTCGCCATAAGCAGCGCTAATTATAAAATGAAAAGAAAAGGTATATTCATAATAATTCTTTTAAGAAAAAAATGCAAGTCGTTGAATGGTGTGAAAGGTAACATGATTTAAAATCAGCTTGCGTAACGAAATGTCGAAATTTTCCTCATAGATGGCGCTGGCATAACATAATGTCGATGTTTTCCTCATAGATGGCGATGATATTTATTGTAAAATGTAAGTTGACGTTAATTATAATGACTTTGTTGAGTAGTAAGTAATTTCAATTGCTGGCAAGGTGCAAGGTCAGAAATGACCTTCCTCAACATGTCTAGACTAAGTAAGAACTGTGAAGTTGACCTAACCAAGGAGGTGCCTTCCAAACGGTTTTTGTAACAATGTCTAGCAAAGTAGGAATTTGTGATCGACAAATGACAACTGTGAATTTGAGTATTTATTATTTCGTATCTTTTAAATTCTACTACATATTCCATTTTCTTTGCCGTTTCAACGTCCTTTATATTTTAATTTAAATCATTAAATCGTGTTGTACAATCGATTCCCCTTTTGTTTTTAATATTATTTTTTTAATTTTATTATTTATCGTTTGAATTATTTTGCATTTTTTTTTTTTTAATTCTATTGCATATTTCATTTTCTTTGCTTATCAATTTGTGACGCGCTCGGATGTGCCACCTATATTTGTTGACTTTACGGACAACTAAATAACTAATAAACACGGTTCAAACAAAACAAACTATACAAAATGACAAATTATTAAATGTAGCGAAAAATTTATTGCCTGAACTCGGTGAAAACTAAACGCGTAATCACCGAAGGTCCACTTCTGAGAAATTTCGAAAAGGTCGACAATGGTATGGTTAATAAACCATGCAATTGCTAAACGTCTAAGCCCTAGCTACCGGCTACTTGCTTTATGACTAGCGCTAAGAACAATTAGTCTACTGACCTACAAGCTACCTGCGGCGCCCCTTTCAGAAATTCTAAAATTTTAATGCCTATTGTTCGTGATCGTCTAATTAAACTTGACCCTGCGTTGTCCTAACTGGATTCTAATTCTGGTGAGACGGTGAATAAATTTGAGAGATTAAAGGAACTAAATATGTATAAATAAAAATGCGGGACGTTAGATTTAATTAATTATTTATTGAAAAAAAAAAAGGTAAAAACTCCTTCTACTAGCCACTGAGGGACCTCGTTTGAAAACAATATAAAAATCAATAAAATATACGCTTTTCAAAGAAGACCAATAAAATTCGCTTAACGTATTTCACGTCGAATATCGTAGCGATCTAATTTCAATTCACGCTGCTGGTGGCTTGGTGCCCACGCAATTAATGGCTGTGGCAACTTTGTGACTTAGATTAGATCACCAATTAATTTTTCTTCAAGATAGCTTCGTCTTGGTACTCGTATTTGCCACCTTAGATAGTACTCGAAGACGCTATGAGTAATCAACCAGCGCACAGTGTAACGGTGTGTCTACAGTATACTTTATTAATGGGAATTATTAATTGATTAATCAGATCTTCGAAGAAGTATGTGATACAAAAGGCCGCCCCGGCGATCAATTTGCAAGATAACTAACAGCAACTGCCGCTAGCTTTTCAAGGACTCTTTTCAGAGGTGCTGGGATAACCCTAACTCTAGCTAATTAACCTAATTAATCAGGCTCCGTGGGTAGGATCTTTGTCTACTACTTTCTCCGGGCCGTTAGAGGGTGGTACAATGTATGCCTTTTTTCAGGTTCCTCTACGTCGTTTATCGTCGGCTAAACCTATTATCCTAATTAAACCTAGTTGACTGTTTTTCGGCACTCCGCTTTTGCGGTTATGGCACTTTCAGTCTCTCGACAAATTAGTTTCAATTAACCTGCAAACCTTTTGGCAAAGACAACACTTCCGTCCACACACACAGGGTGTGAGAGAAGTTCTGCTAAGAAGATGTCTAGTTATAGGTAGTTCAAATTGTTTAGCCTCGTAATTTTATGGGATTCGTAACGAGTATTAAATTTGCCTTGATTTCTGAGTTAGATTGTGCTGGCCGTCGGCAGATATAACTTTGCCTGGCCAGCAGGTTGAGCTGCAGATTTCCCTAAACAAATCGAAATAACACCGGTAGCGTGTCTCCGAATTGCCAGAGAATATCGCAAAAAAGGTAGAACTAAATAAAAAAATACACTGTATTTGAAATCGACCAACAGATTTTAGGAGTAGTTAATTCACACTGGTTGATTAAATCACAGAACGCGCAAACTACTGAATTTATTGAGTTGTAACTTTGATTCAAAGCAAACGCCAGTACCAAAAATAACCTAAAAAAATTGCTTAAGCAATGCAAAGATTGAACTTTACAGATTTTTCGAGTCACAGATTGATGAGCCAATTAAAATAATTCTCAAACAAATTTATACCACCAAGAATGTGAAAAGACATATAAATTCATGCAATTTTACGTATCCGCGTTCCGCGATGCGCACCTCACAAACACTCGCGCACTTGTTTTATATAATCCATTCGCGTCTCAGATCGCGGCGCGATTCGCGTTTATTTATTGATTGCCCTTTTCTTAACTCTATATTTTGACCGCCCCGAAATAATATGATTTAATTCTAATTATGAAAAATAGATGAAACCAAATGCAAAGCACTCGAAAAGGAAACTTCTTGAGTTAAATTGATATGCAACTTTTCGTTCGAACGATTCGAATCTTTCTGTCCTCCATTTTTTGATTTTCTCTTCGCCAGTAACAAATTAAACTCCTCCCCATGCCCCCGAAGCAAATTTTTAAAAACCCCCTTGACCAATAACCGCTATTTTAGTTCAGAAAAAGTCACGCCTCCTCTCGTTCCTTGTACATTACTAATAAATTAACGCCGTACTTAGCCTGACAGACACTTGGCTCTTCGGAGGTCCGCAACTTTCCAGTTTCTTGAAAATAACTCGACGCTATACAAGTGTCGATTGACATATTTCTTATTTCCCGTCTTTTCGTTCAACAATTTCAAAACAAAAGCCTAATTTGCAATTCTTTTCTACGGGCGATGTAAAACGATCCTTTTTCTAAAACTTACAAAATATCTCGAGTACTTGCGTGACAAATTCTTTCAAAGATTCTAAACCGTAAAATCCGTGAATCTATAGAAATCTCAAACACCCCAATAACCTAAACCGTGATACTGGCTTTTACCTTCACAATTCCTGGAAACATCTCATTAGCGATCCGTCACACACCAACAGACGAATCCACGCTCACCGTTCCGATCCACTGCCCCCACCGACCATTATAAATACCACGACACCGGACATACCTACTCAGTCTCATCGACTAACGAGAAGTAGCAGCAACACCACGGCAACTGCAACACCGCTGGCAGCAGCAGCAGCCCTGAGGAAGTTCTTCTGCAATAGGGAACGAAACAAAAGCAGTCGTGATGCGGTTCCAACCGGAAGCCAATTCAATTTTGCCTTAAAGAAGTTTTTAAGGAAATCAAAAATTTTCATAAACAAAAAAGTTATAAAGGTTTTTAGAAATCCTGTAGCTCTTAAGCAGTACAAGATATCGCAATTCTGTCGTCACCGTTAATTTTGTCTTAAAAATCGAGCTCCAGGAGTCGTAGTCAGTTTTTCTCTAATCCTTCTAGCAACAGGTGTTTGCTATTAAAAGTGTCAAATTTGGCCCACCCTGTACAATCGATTATCTTTTGTTTTTACTATTATTTTTTAAATTCCATTATTTATTTTTAAATTTATTTTGTTTTTTTTTAATTCTATTACATATTTCGTTTTCTTTACTACCAAATCGATTGTCTTTTGTTTTTATTACTTTTAAAAAATTTTATTTCATTTGCTTCCTCATCGTTCTTTTCATTCTTTTTTTAATCATTAAATTGTGTTGTAAAATCAATCGTCTTTTGTTTTTGTTAATTAAAAAAAAAATATGATTTATTTTTCGAATTTTTATTATTTTGTTTTCTTTGTTTTGTTACCATTCTTTTCAACTTGTTTTTTTTTATTCGTTTTCTTTAACTTTATGTATTTTAATGACTTTTTTAACGTGCTTTCAAAGTTAAACTAAAACCCCTTTAATTTATCAATAAAATTGACTATCTTAAGTTAAATCTTCAATTACAATTTGTTATAAAAAATAATAATAATTGTGTAATTGTAAAACTTGACGTGTATTAAAACTATTTTTCGTTTTCAGATGCGAGAAGCCGTTCGCTTGCGATTTGTGCGATTACAAAAGTCGACAGGCCGGCAATTTGAAATTGCACATGTTAAGGCACACCGGTGAGAAGCCGTGCGTTTGCGACTTCTGCGACTACAAATGCCGACAAACCGGAAGCATGAAGCGGCACATGCTAACGCATTCCGGCGAGAGGCCATACTTCTGTAACTTTTGCGACTACAAAGGTCGCGATAGCAGTTACCTGAAACGGCACATGTTGATGCACACCGGCGAAAAACCATACGTTTGCGACCTTTGCGGCTACAAGTGTCGACAGAGCGCAAATTTAAAACAGCACAAGCTAATGCACGCCGGAGACAAACCCTTCTCTTGCGACTTCTGCAGCTACAAATGCGGAGTTGCCGGAAATTTGAAAATACACATGCGAATACACACCGACGAGAAACCGTACGCGTGTAACCTTTGCGACTACAAATGTCGATACCGTGGAAATCTGAAAAAGCACATGTTAACGCACGCCCACAAGAAACCTTACATTTGCGATCTTTGCGGCTACAAATGTCGACAGAACTCGCATTTAAAACAACACAAGCTAAAACATACCGGCGAGAAACACGTTGATAGACCTACGAACATACAACATGAGTACAGGTAGTAATTTTATTTGGATGCGTTTGTTTTGCGCAACGGTAATTTTGGTTTTAGGTGCGACCGTTGCGAGCATGTGAGCGCGACAGCCGGCAATTTAAAAATGCACATGCGAGTGCATTCCGATGAGAAGCCGTTCAAGTGTAGCGTTTGCGAATATACAACTAAATGGTCGTCACTATTAAAAAGGCATGCGTTGTCGCACGAGGAATGGCTCAAGTGTAATATCTGCCAATACACGTGCACGTTTGGAAAGGATTTAAAAAAACACATGGCGTCACATAAAAGATACTTATAAATGGCCCACATACCGACGAGAAACCATCCTTACAGGTTAAGGCACGAGTGAAAAACGTTCACCTGCACGTGAAAATCAAAACATAATTGTAATTTGCCTTAAATAAAGATTTAAAAAAATAAATTTTAGCTTTTTCGCCCCCCTTTCTTTATTCAAATAGATATAAGAGTTACTAAACCTATTTTTTTCAGATCCTCCCCAGTTTCGAACTCTATAATTCTGGGCACGCGAAAGTTTGAATGTCGCTTGTGCGGTTGCCGATTTAAAAGCTCCGGCCACATACGCAGTCACATGTTGATACACACCGGCGAGATGCCGTTCGCTTGCGATTTATGCGACTACAAATGTCGGCAAGCCTCGAATTTGAAAAGACACCTGTCGACACACACCGATAAGAAGCTGTACGTTTGTAATCATTGCGAGTTCAAGTCCAGGCACGCCGTAAATTTAAAGCAGCACATGTCAACTCATAAGCAGTGTGCTTATGATCAATGCGATGATAGACCCGCGAACGTACGTGTGTACAGGTAATGTGCTTTTTTAATTTTTTTATTTCATGGAAGGATAATTGTGGTTTTAGGTGCGATCGTTGCGAGCATGTGAGCACAACGGCCGGCAATCTAAAAGTGCACATGCGAGTACATTCCGATGAGAAACCGTTCAAGTGCAAGATTTGCAAGTACACGACCAAATGGTCGCCACAATTAAAGAGGCACGCGTTGTCACACGAGAAGTGGCTCAGATGCAACATTTGTCAGTACACCTGTACATTTGGGAAGGACCTAAAAAAACATATGACATCACACTCCAGATAGAACCTATTTTTAAATGCATGAAATTTTGTGACACATATTAAACTATTATTGAATTTATTTGTTGATAAACTTTCCTACTTCTACTTAGCTTAGCTTTGATGTTATATTAAAACTCTTTTTCTTTTCAGTCTTTTCAATTTGGACGAAATGACCACGTGTCCCAAACTTAGACGAAGTCGCACGTCGATTTATACCGGCGAGAAGCCGTTCTCTTGCCGCTTATGTGATTACAAGTGCCGACAAGCTTCGCATTTGAAACAGCACATGTTGGTCCATGCGGGCAAGAAGCCCTACAGTTGTGACTTTTGCGACTACAAATGCCGACAAGCCTCGAATTTGAAAAAGCACTTGTTGATACACACCGACGAGAAGCCGTACAAGTGCCATCTTTGCAACTATAACTGTCGACACAACATAATTCTGAAACGACACTTGCTAACGCACGAGGAAGTGAAGCCCTTCTCTTGTAATATCTGCGATTACAAGTTCCGCGTGCACGAAAATTTGACGCGACACATGCTGAGACATACCGACGAGAAACCACACTTTTGACTCGTTGAACATCTGTAACAGGAAATCTAACGATGCTTCAATTTGTATAACTATAATGTCCCATGAATAAACATTTCAAAAATCTAACACTTGTTTATTATTCTCACCTTCCTAGCTTAGTGTACCCCCTCACTCCCTCAGGGACATACTAAACCTACTTTTCAAAATCCTCAAGATTTTCTAAATCTACAATTCCGGACAAACGAAAATACGAGTGTCGCACCAAACGTGATTGGGAATTTAAAAATTCCGGCCTTATATGCACTCACATGTTGATACGCACTGGCGAGAAGCCGTTCGCTTGCGATTTATGCGACGACAAATGCCGACGGGGCTCAAATTTGAAAGAGCACACACACCGGCAAGAAGCCGAACGTTTGCTGTAGTCATTGCGAATTCAAACCTAGACATTAAAACTGCATGTGTTCACTCATAAGCAGTACGCTTGTAACCGTTACAGGACATCTAAAACGAGACGTGTTAACTCATACCGGCGAGAAACCTTACAGTTATGAGTCTTGCGGTTACAAATTTCGACAAAACACGCATTGACAAAAGCACACCAGCAAGAAACCATACAATTTCATCCTTGCAAATATAAATGTCGAAAAAGCGCAAATCTAAAAAGACACTTGCTAATACGCACCGACGAAAAACCATACTTTTGTAGCCTTTGCGGATGTAAATGTCAACAGCTTGGACAGCTGAAACGTCTAAGCGAAAAGCGTTGATTTGGCTGCCGCCTATTTGGCTATAAATTCAAAAATCATAGTCACTTGGTGACTCATACAGGCGAGAAGCCGTTTTCACCTGCGATTTATGCGATTACAAATGCCGACAGGTCAGAAATTTGAAACTGCACGTACACAAGCCCTAGAAGCCGTACTTTTGTAGTCTTCGCGAATTTAGGTTTACTCGGACCGGAAGCCTAAAGCAAGGAACACGTTTTAACTCACACCGGTGAAAATCCCTGCAGTTACGACTACAAATATCGATAAAGTAAATTAAATTAAACAGAAACTTTTTTTTATTTATAGGATAGGATGGGTTGGGTTAGGTTTTTTTTTTCGCAAATTTTTAACAAATTGAAAGCTGCCTTGAAAAAGCGAAGAAAAAATGATAAACAAAAACTAAAAATTCATTCTACGTACAAAAACAAAAGACGATCGAGTTATTGCGAATTTACGGAAATGAAAAACCATCGAAATGAAACGAAATGTAAAACAAAAGAAATAATAATTATTAACTTCAAGAATAAATGAAAGAAAATTGAAATGACGTCAAAAATGTGCCAATTAAAATAAAAAAAGTGTGCGAAACTAAAGTTGTTCGATTATCAACACGAGAAACAACAGAAAGCAATAATAAGTTTCAAGAAACTCCCTAAAATCAAGACACGTTAAAAAGAATTAAAAAAAAATCTAACCAGAAAACAGACGAAAACAAAACACAATCTAGTCTTCTATAAAAAAAAAAAAAATCAACCAGAAGCAAAAGTAGAAAATTTTTTGAGTGCAGAATTGAAAGAAATGTGAAAAATTGAAAGAAAAAAAAACAAATAACGATGAACTTCCTTTTTTTTTTCAGAAAGAAAAACGAAAAAAATTTCAACGAAAAAATCGCGAAAGTTCCACGAAAAAAACAATTGAAAAAATGAATAAAAAATGAAATACAAGAAATTTTAAACTATAAATTATATAAAAATTCTAAATACGAAAACAAAAGGCGATCGAGTTGATGCGAATTTACGAAAACGAAAAACAATTGAACAGAAACAAAATTACAAAAAAAAAAGAATACCAACTAGAAATAGAACAGAAAAGACAATAAAAAAAATTGAAACCACGGTAGAAATGTTTATTTAGGTATATGTTGTAAAATCGATCGTGTTTTGTTTTGTTACCATTCTTTTTAAATTGTTTTTTTTTTAATTATTTAATCTATTAAATTATGATATAAAAACAAAAAAGAACTATTAAATTGCGTTGTAAAATCGATTGTCTTTTGTTTTTATTAAATTTATTAACCTAATAAATTGCGCAGTAAAATCGATTGTTTTTTGTTTTTCTTATTGTTTTTGAAGTTGATTATTTTTGAATTACCATTATTATTCAGTTTTTTTTTTTTTATTTATTCATTAATTCATTAATCTATTAAATTGCGTTGTAAAATCAATTGTCACTTGTTTTCATTATTTTTCTTGAATTTGATCACTTTTGAATTTTTATTTTCTCACTTTTGTCATCAATCTTTCCAAATTGTTCTTTTTTTAACTCTATTTTCTAGTTTTGTCACCAATTATTTTCTTTTAAATTCATTAATCTATTAAATTACGTGGTAAAAACAAACAAACTATTAAGTTATGTTGCAAAAAATCGATTGTCTTTTGTTTTTATTATTATTTTTCAACATGATTATTCTTGAACTTTGTTTTCCTCGTTTTGTCATCATTTTTTTAAAAAGTTCTTTGTTTCTAAATTTATTAATCTATTAAATTATGCAATAAAATCGATTATATTTTGCTTTTATTATTGTTTTTGTTTTTTTTTCAATTTGTTGATCTATTAAGTTGTGTTGTAAGATCGATTGTCTTTTGTTTTATTTTTTATTTGATTATTTTTGAATTATTTTTCAAATCGTTTTTTTTTTCTTTCTTTAAATTATCAATCTACTGAATTGTGCTGTAAAATAAATCGATTGTCTTTCGTTTTTGTAATTATTTTTATTTATTTATTGATTCTCAATTTTTATTTTTTTTTGCTTTCATCGTTTTGTCACCATTCTTTTCAAATTGTTTTTTTTTTTTTTAATTTATTGATCTATTAAATTGTGCTGTGAAATCGACTATTTTTTGTTTTTATTATTTTTTAATTTTTTTTTATTTTTCAGCTTTTATTGTTTTGTTGTCCTTGTTTTGTCACGATTCTTTTCAAATTGCTTGTTTATTTATTTATTTGTATGTTGTAAAGTTGATGGACTTTTGTTTTGTTACCATTCTTTTCAAATTGTTCTTTTTTAAATTCATTAGACTATTAAATTGTGTCGTAAAATCGATTGTCATTTGTTTTCATTGAATGTTTTTATTTAATTTACTAATTCTTTTCACCAATCTTTCCAAATTGTTTTCTCTTTTAATTTATTAACCTATTAAATTATTATCTTTTATTTTTATTAATATTTTTGAATTTGATTATTTTTGAATTATTTTTCCTATTGTTTATTTTTTTTTATTTATCATTAATTACTGAATTATTTACTGATCTATTATATTCTGTTGTAAAATCGACTGTCTTTTGTTTTTATTTTTTTTAATTTTATTATTATTCAATTTTTATTGTTTTGTTATCCTTGCTTTGACATGATTCTTTCCAATTTTTTTTTTTAATTTTTTTATTTATACGTTGTTGCCTTTTGTTTTGTTACCACTCCTTTCAAATTGTATTTTTTTTTTAATTCAATAATCTATAATTATTTTAAATTGTGTTCAAAAATCGAGTGTATTTTGTTTTATCTTTGAATTTTCATATTGTTTTCTTCGTTTTGTCACCATTTTTTTTTTTTTTCAAATTGTCTTTTTTTTCTCAATTTATTAATCTATTAAAATGTGCGGTAAAATCGGTTGTTTTTGTTTTCATTGCTTTTTTCAAATTTTATTTCGTGTTTTTTTTTTAATCTTATTATTCATGTTCGTTGTTTCCTCATCGTCCTTTTTACTTTTTCAAAAAATTTACTAAATTGTGCCTGCAGAATCGATTGTCTTTTGTTTCTATTATTTTTAATTCATTTTTGAATTTTTATTATTTTTTTCATTGTTTGTGACATAGCCTATTTGGCTATAAATTCAAAAATCGTAGTCACTTGGTGATTCATACAGGCGAGAAGCCGTTGTCACCTGCGATTTATACGATTGCAAATGCCGACAGGTCAGAAATTTCAAACTGCACGTACACAAGCCCTAGAAGCCGTACTTTTGTAGTCTTTGCGAATTTAGGTTTACTCGGACCGGAAGCCTAAAGCAAGCAACACGTTTTAACTCACACCGGTGAAAATCCCTGCAGTTACGACTACAATTATCGACAAAGTAAATTAAATTAAACTGAAACTTTTTTTTATTTATAGGATAGGATGGGTTGGGTTGGGTTGGGTTTTTTTATTTATAGGATAGGACGTAATAGAACAACTTTCTTTTATTTCAGATGCTCACGACGACCTTCCAAACCTGCAACCCCGGCCAGAAAAACGTACGAATGCCGCGTATGTAATAACAGATTTAAAAGACTCTCGGAAAGACGCAGACACATGTCGGTGCACGCCGGCGAGAAGCCGTTCTCTTGCGACCTGTGCGATTACAAGTGCGAACAGGACAGGTACTTGAAACAACACATGATCAAACACCTCGACAAGAAGCTGTGCGTTTGCGACCTTTGCGGTTTCAAGTGTCGACGCTCGGGGAGTTTAAAGCGGCACATGCTAACACACACCGGCGACAAATACTACAAGTGCGAGCTTTGCGATTACGAATGCAAACGGCCCGGAAATTTAAAGGTGCACCTGTTAACGCACACCGACGAGAGGCCGTTTAAGTGCGTGCGTTGCGAGCACGTGAGTAAAACGGCCGAGAATTTGAAGGTGCACATGCGGGTGCATTCCGATGAGAAACCGTTCGCGTGTAATATTTGCAAGTATTCGTCTAAGTGGTCGACGTCTTTAAAGAGGCACATGATGTCGCACGAGAAGCTGCGCGGATGTAATATTTGCGATTACAGTTGTAAATTGGGCAGCGATTTGAAAAGGCATGTTATGTCACACGCACGCGAGAATCCTCTCTGATATACTTTCATATTATAATTCTTTTTCAAACGCCTGCATATAAAATTTATTTTTACTACGAAGCAATTAGAGAGTGTTTATAAATAAATAAAAATTCAAACGCTTAATTAAAAAAATAAAAAAGAAAATGGAGATTTTACATGCGCGGTTAGAATTAGTAGTGTTCTTTAGACAATTAGGATGACAAGTTCATGTAACCACTTTAAAAAAGCAAACGTCAATAAAGAAGATGAAAACATGCAGTGTGTTTCATTTTAAGTTGAAAACGTATTCGCATATTTTTGGGGGGCGCGCTGTCATAAATTTTTATAAGAACCTTGTGATTTTATGACCTGTCCTATTGTTACCGTTTTTCAAGTTGCAGTGAAACGATCGGTATGTAAGTGCTACTGCTTGATTTACTGTACATACCACGTACAGTAGAAGCTCGTTACTACGGTCACGTTAAAACCAACCCGATCCCGATTAACAGAAAGCTCTGCTTATTTGCTTGAAGTAAAAACCCGAGAGCCCCACGTTGGGCGCCAATTTTTCTTGTAGAATCGGTGGGCTATCGTGTGGACAATTTTGGGGGTGGTGGAGCTTACTATGGGTTTAGTGACCCCTCTCGTTGGTAGCCAGTTTGTTTTGCTATGGTGTGGTCCTGTTTTGGGCGTGATTCTTGTTTTTTTCTGGGAGCCCCACGCATTTACAGGTCGCGCTTTTTGTGTTTGAAGCATTTTGGCCGCCCGGAGTTATTTGAGATTTAGTGAAGAACATCTGGAAGTTCAAATCCAGCGTGCCCCGTGTTCCTTAAGTTTGCCCACTTTCTTTTTGGGGCAAGTTTCATTCGCTCTAGCTTTTTTCTCTTTATTGTATTTCACTTATGGTTGTTTTTCTTGCAATGGCACATTGTGGGGTGCGAATGATTAGGGTCTGTATCAGCCTCCCCTCCCTGGTTTAAGTTAACGTAACCGTTTGGTTCTTCCCGAAGGATTTTGGCGCTGATACCATCGATTTCGAGAGACTGTTCTGGCACGACATCGTTGATTGGCGTTCAAGAACCCTGTTAGGAGCTGCCGACCTGTTCAGAGTACGCTTCGAGAGCTGCAGGCCGACACATAGTAGGATTGGTGGAGATCGTCTTGCAATTTTTGCGTTGACTTGCGTATACGTTAATTTTGGGTTCTTACCTTTACCTCCGAGAACGATTTTTCCTGACGTAGGCTTTGGTTCCTTCTGAACGGTCGTTTAGGTCTAGTTTCGATGTGGATTTCATCGCTGAACAAATTTGGGTTACTTCTGAACCACTTTTGACGCTTATTTTGCTATTACGTTGCTTACGCACCGTATGTTGTTATTTTTGAAGACGACGTTTTGAAATTTCTTTGTAAACCGTTCAGGAATTCCTCGTTAATTTCGCGTTGAAATACTTACAGATTGTAAGGATCGCTTCCTTACTGACAACGGACAACCATTCTTTCGGTAACGCCTGTTTGTGTCCTTCGTTTTTTTTTTTTTTTTGGTGTGTATTTATATTTTGATGTATATTCTATTGCGATACAGGGTGACTGTTTCTTGTGTCACTATACAGTGTGACTGTCAATCGTATATGTACACGGGTATAAACCTGTGAGAATTTCGAACGCGTCCAACCACGTGTGCAGTCCTAGCGGTACCACGAATTTTATCGGTCTACTTGGACAATTATACGCTAGATGGCGCTCCTTTTACATCCAGGTTTCGAGCTACCGACAATCATTTTGTAGCTCACCTCGTCTCCACTGAGCAGGGCATATTTCCTTGTGCAATTTTAACACCAACGATTTTCCTCCAGTGTTCGTAACTTCTACAGGGTCAAACAGGTAAGTTGAAAAAGTAGCAAGATTTTTGGCGCCAAAAACCTCACTGAATGGGTCGACGGTTCCTAACGGCGTTTTTGAACGGCGAACAACGATGTCGTCGTAGGAAAACTAGATCTAAACGACGCTTCAGAAGGAACCAAAGCCTACGTCAGGCAAAATCGTTCTCGGAGGTAAACGTAAGAACCCTAAATTAACGTATACGCAAGTCAACGCAAAAGTTGCAAGACGATCTCCACCAATCGTACTATGTGTCGGCCTGCGGTGCGTAAGCAACGTAATAGCAAAATAAGCGTCAAAAGTGGTTCAGAAGTAACCCAAATTTGTTCAGCGATGAAATCCACATCGAAACTAGACCTAAACGACCGTTCAGAAGGAACCAAAGCCTACGTCAGGAAAAATCGTTCTCGGAGATACAGGTAAGAACCCAAAATTAACGTATACGCAAGTCAACGCAAAAGTTGCAAGACGATCTCCACCAATCCTACTATGTGTCGGCCTGCGGCTCTCGAAGCTTACTCTGAACAGGTCGTCAGCTCCTAATAGAGTTTCTGAACGGCGATCAACGATGTCGTGGCAGAAAAGGCTCTCGAAACCGATGTTATTAGCGCCAAAATCCTTCGAGAAGAACCAAACGGTTACGTTAACTTGAACCAGGGGAGAAAGGCTGATTCACACCCTAATTATTAGAACCCCACAACGTGCTATTGCAAGCAAATACAACCATAAGTGAAGTATAATAGAGAGGAAGAAGCAAAACTTACTCGAAAAAGCAATTTGCCAAACTTAAGGAACACGCGGCGTCTTGATTCTTGAAACACTTCGCTAAAATCGCCGGTTTTGAACTTCCAGATCTTTTTCATAAGTATAATTAAATCCCCAACAACTCTGGGCGTTCAAAATCCTCAAAACACGGATTACAAAGAAATTTCAAAACGTTGTCGTTGACGTTCGCAAGCAACGTAATAGCAAAATAACCATCAAAAGTGGTTGAGGAGGAATCCAAATTTGTACAGCGATGAAATCTACATTAAAACTAGATCTAAACGACGGTTCAGAAGCTTACGTCAAGCAAAATCGTACTCCAAGGTATACGTAAGTACGTAAAGTTAACGTATACGCAAGTCAACGCAAAAATTCAGCGACAAACTCGTTTGGGAAAAACCAAACGGTTACATGTGGCAAACTGTGAACCCCCCACCGCTAACGTTTCTAGGAAATTCGCAGTGTTCCCAACTGTTACGGTAAGGAACCAAGAAGAACAACTTGACAGAAGTAAAGAGTATAGAAACGAATAGAGCAAACGAACGAAACCGAAAATAGACATTACAATTGGGAGTTCGGAGATTAATAAAATGAAACCGTAACAGCTTTGTTGTGAATAAATCCTTAAATTTATTAAAAATGCGTTAATTATAACCTATTTGCTATGAAATGGTTCTGTTTCGGGCGTGGAGGAGCTTGCTCTTGTTTTTCCTGAGAGCCCTACGTTGGGCGCCAAGTTTTACCATGGGACGTGTGAGCTTTACTGTGATACGGACAGTTTTGGGGTTGGTAGAGCTTGCTATGGGCTTTGAGAGGAGGGGGGCTGTTTTCTTTAGGTTTAATTGGTAGAGTTACGCTAATGTAAATGTAATTGGGATATTTCATTTTAAGGATTACGACTTTGGTTGCTTAACTTGGGTGATCACGTGGGATTCTAGAATAAACACTCCGCATCGCACTCATGACCTAAAAATGCACCAAAATCCGAGCTTTAGTTATAAGTAGAGTAAAATTTCAACGACTTATTCATTAAACACCTTTAATTACTCTTAATTTTTTTAATTGTTAAAGTTACATTATTTCTTTTTAATTTCAGAATTTCCATACTTACAAGTCCGGACAAAAGATCACACACATGCGTTATGTGCGATTATGAATGTGAAAGTCTCGAACTTATGCGCACTCACATAATAACGCACACCGGAGAGATGCTGCGCTCTTGCGCTTTGTGCGATTACAAATGCTGGCAAGCGTCGACCTTGAAACGTCACATGCGAAAACACACCGACGAGAAGCCGTACGATTGTGACTTTTGCGGCAACAAGTACCGACGCAGCGAAGACCTGAAGCGGCACATGGTGAACACGCACACGCCAACCGTTTACGACCAGTGGATACACTTCTTGAAGGATCCCGATGATAGGCCGTTCAAGTGCGGACGTTGTGAGCACGTAAGCAAGACCGCCGAAGATTTGAAGGCGCACATGCTAACGCATGCTGATGATAAGCCGTTCAAATGTAACGCTTGCGATTTCGCATCTAAACGGTCGCTGACTTTAAAGAAGCATATGGTGACGCACGAGAAACTCCTCAGATGTAACGTTTGTGAATACACGTGTGAATTAGCCAGCGATTTAAGAACACATGTTTCCACACACACGCAATAGAATCCTTCACTCTAATCTAATGCATGAATTTATAACTATGTATACATATATTTTTTTCTAACGCTTTAAAATTAAGGTAATCAAGTAATTTAGAATCATTGTTAAATAAAAGATAAAAATCACTGATTATGAACATATCCTTTTTAACTAACAAAATGGGGATGATTATGCGTACTGTTATGGGACTGGGGGCCTCTTGCGTTGGATGTCCGTTATGGCCCTGTTTTGGGAGTGATGGAGATTGTTTTTTTTTTTCTGAGAGCCCCACGTTTGGCGCCAATTTTCACTGTGCTATGGGTAAGCTTTACTATGATACGTACGCACTTCCTTAGGGAAATATGGGAAACTGATGAGGCGCCTTTCGACAATACCTAAACGTCTCCCGTTGTCCGGTGTTTAAATAAAAAAATTGTTTGTGTTGTCACGTATGCCCTACCTGGAAGCGTCGTCCATGTCGTTGGTTAAGGAAAAAGCATACAGGAATTCAGGATCCAATAAAATGTTCTCTTTCTTAATGAAAATACCTCGTACTTAATAACTTTTTTTAATAAAAATTTCTTATCTGCTTGCTTTATCGAAGTGTTACCTGCGGAGGTCGAGGCAGGAGTCCCGTAAATCGCGGAGCGATCGCCTTTTATAGAGTTTTTCGTTGTTTATTTTCCCATTGTCATGGTTACCGGGAACATCCGCGTTCTGATCTAGTTACATACTAGATTTGAGTTGGTAACCAAACGTCACGTTTTGACAATTAGCGTTTACCTTAGATATGACTACATTTTATGGAAATTAAACTAAAAATCGAACTAAAAATGGAACAAACTTAACTCCAAACAACAGGTAAGTATCTAAAATACATTATTTCTTAATTATCTAACCTCCAAAACCTTACTTATCTAAAATAATTCACAACGTATCACCAACAAAAAAAACTTAACCTATAATAATGTCCTGCTCTCTTATTACCTACACTTTGTCTTTTTTAGCACTTCCACATAAGTGTTCGTCATACATCCTTGATAGTCTATCAAGAAGTCTGCCACTTGGTCCCATCGAAGACGCATTCTTCGGCCGTCTTCTAAATATACCAGCCTTCTCTTGTTCTTGGCCGGATTCCTCCCATCCACTGGGTAATGTAAGGCGGTTAGTGGCCCCCGGAATGAGCCAAACCTCTGCTGCATTGTTGCTACGAAATCCGTGCTTCGTGGTTCATTTAACTTGTTGTTGTTAAATCTTTACTTAAGCGGCACAAATATTTTCTTTTTTTCAATTTCGTTTTATTATAATGTTAATTTGTTTACCAGATATATATTAAAATCACTTTTGTTTCAGATGCCTACATATTTCCGAGCTTACGCTTCTGGACAAAAGACCGTACGAATGTCGCATGTGCGATTATAAATTCAAAAACGCCGGACATAGACGCAATCACATGCTGATACATACCGATGAGAAGCCGTTCACTTGCGATTTTTGCGGTTACAAAAGCCGACTGGCCGGAAACTTGAAGCAACACATGCTAACCCACTCCGACGAGAAGCCGTACACTTGTAATCATTGCGGCTTCAAATGTCGACACCGCGGAAATCTCAAGCAGCACATGTTAAGGCACACCGGCGAGAAGCCGTACATATGCGACCTTTGCGGCTACAAATGCCAACAGGGCACGAGTTTAAGGCAACACATGCTAATACACACCGGCGAGAAACAGTACAAGTGCAATATTTGCGGTTACGAGTGCAACCGGTCGGGAAACTTAAAGATACATTTGCTAAGGCATTCCAATGCTAGGCCGTTTAAGTGCGGACGTTGCGAACATGTCAGTAAGACGGCAGGAAATTTAAAAATACACATGCGCGTGCATTCCGATGAAAAGCCGTTCACGTGTAGCGTTTGCAGTTACGCAACTAAATGGTCGCCGCATTTGAAGAGGCATATGATGTCACACGAGGAACTGCTCAGGTGTAATATTTGTGAATACACGTGTAAGTTGGGTAAGGATTTGAAAAGGCATGTTGCGTCACATGCACTCGAAAATTGTTTGAAAGTGACTCGAATGTAGTTACCTGATTACATTACTAATCTGCGTCACATTCATTTGATTAGTTAGATAAAATTACTTGGATTCTTTAATAAATATTATTTTACAAAAGGAAGAACCGGAAGGAGAAGAAGAAGACGAGGATGAAATACATTTTATTTTTCCAAAATACAGTTTTCAAATAAATATTTGATATAATATACTTGTACGTTGTTAGTTTGTTATGTGAAGAGAATACGTAAAGAAATGAGCCGGCAAATTGCATACCTGCACACGCACCGACGAGCTAAAATAGTTTTCCTTCCTTCTTTCGTTTTTTTGATTTCGAAAGCTTTGACTGTGGCGAGCATGTGTTTCGTAATGTCGTGTTCATTATTTAAATCTTTTGCACTGACCTACAATGGTGAATCGTTTAGTGTCAGCAATTCTGCACTTCAATTTAAAAATCCTTACTAATAAGTAAAGCACGGATTTATGTGGAGTTTTAAGTCACGAATCTCATGACCTAAATCCGTGCTTTACTTGTAAGGAACTATGTACAATTGAATACCACCACGATTACTAAATTTTGTTTGTTTTTTGTTTTCCTAAAGCCTAAGTGTTTCTTTGCTTTTATGTTTCAGATTTCCATGGCTCCCTAAATCTGAAAATCCCGACGTAAAAGTCTTCAAATGCCGTACGTGTGGTTCTATATCTAAGTCTTACACCCGCATGCGCCGTCACATGCTCACGCATACCAACGAGACGGAATTCAGCTGTAATTTCTGCGATTACAAGAACCGGCAGTACGGAAAGATGAAGAGCCACATGCTAACGCACACCGGGGAGAAGCCGCACGGCTGTGATCTCTGCGATTATAAATGCCGAGAATCCGGAATGTTGAAACGGCACATGTTGTTGCACACCGGCGAGAAGCCGTTCAGTTGTGACGCCTGCGATTACAAATGTCGACAGGCCGGAAGGTTGAAAGAGCACATGTTAACGCACACGGGCGAGAAGCTTTTCAGTTGTGACCTCTGTGATTATAAAGGCAGAGAGACCGGAAAGCTGAAGCAGCACATGTTAACGCATATCAGCGAGAAGCCGTTCGGCTGTGATTTTTGCGATTATAAGTGCCGCCAATCCGCAACGCTAAGGCGCCACATGTTAATACACACCGGGGGAACATCGGAGAAGGCGCAGAAACCGTTCAGTTGTGATTTATGCGATTATAGGAGTCGAGAAGATAGAAAATTGAAGCGGCACATGTTAACACATACAGGAGAGAAGCCGTTCAGTTGCACTCTCTGCGATTATAAATGTTGACAATCCGGAAGGTTGAAAGAGCACATGTTAGTGCACATCGGCGGTGAAAACCCGTTAAGTTGTGACCTTTGCGATTACAGATGTCGACAGCCTGGTATGTTGAGAAGGCACGTGTTAACACACATTGGCGGCGAGAAGCCCCTGGGCTGCGAACTGTGCAAGTACAGATGTCGTCGTCCTTCAACCTTAAAGCGGCACATGTTAAAGCACACCGGCGTTTAACTTATCTGCCTAGGATTTCCTTTGTCAATTTTTTTAACTAATAAAATAAATGAGATGTTGACCTTTTATTTCAATTTGGAGTGTTTATTACTACAGTGGGAATAATTATTACTATTACTTTATCTCGAGGAAAAACCACGAAATTAAGTAACTATGTGAACATTCTAAAGAGCTGATTGAGGATGGACGGCAGCATGTTATTGTACATTAAATTTTTTATATAGTTAAGTTTATCTGTGGGAACCAAATTAAACTAAATTATTTTTCATATTTCGCTTTGCTTTTTTTTTTTTTTGGTAATTCGAGTAGCATAAAGTTTCGTTTCGTAGTGTATACTTATTAATTGTTTTTTTTTTCTTATATTTCAGATCTCGACGGACGTCCAAATCGAGATTTCCGGACGAGAAAGAATTCGCGTGCCGCATATGCGGTTCTAAATTCAAATCCCGCAAGCTTATGCGTCAACACGTCCTCAAATTACACACGAGCGGCAAGCTGTTCAGCTGTAATCATTGCGAACGGAAATTTCGGCAACTCGTGAACTTAGAGACGCACGTGTTAATACACACCGGTGAGAAGCCATACAACTGTGACTATTGCAATTTTAAATGTCGACAGGCGGGTGCACTGAAGCGGCACATTTTAATTCACACCAACGAGAAACCGTTCGCCTGTGATCGCTGCGATTATAAATGCAGAGTATCCTCAATGTTGAAGAAGCACGTGTTAGTACACACCAACGAGAAGCCGTACAGTTGTGAGCTTTGCGACTATGAGTGCCGACTACGCGCACAATTGAGAGAGCATTTACTAAAACACACCGGTGAGAAGCCGTTCAGTTGTAATGTTTGTGATTACAAATGCCGACAGCTCGGGAGTTTGAAAAAGCATTTGCTAATACACACCGATGAGAAGCACTACAGGTGCTACGTTTGCAGTTACGAGTGCAACGAGGTTGCAGATTTAAAGGTGCACTTTTTAACGCACGATGAAAAGCCGTACAAGTGTGAAAGTTGTGAATTTGCAGCTGCAACGCCTGATCTTCTGAAAGGGCATATCCGAGTGCACATTGATGAAAGGTCGCACAAGTGCAAGCTTTGCAATTACAAAAGTAAATTTTCGGAGAATTTGAGGAAGCATGTGCGTACACATACCGACGAAACACCATACGAGTGTGAACTTTGTGATTACAAAACTAAAACGCTGGGAAGATTTAAAAAGCACACGCTCAAACATAAAGGTGAAAAGCTCCTCAAGTTATAATATGCGTTGATACAAATGTCAGTTATTCAAGAGTTCAGTAAAACGTATATCGGCACATGCCAGCTTGGAACCTTAGATGCTAATCTTTTGTTTCGATCTGGATTGTTTATTACGACAGTCCTATTAGTAAAGCATCTGTTGGAATAAAAAAAATACGCTGCAATGAAAATGAAACGTTTTTACCGCTAGTATTTCATATCGAGGAAAAAAAACACGAAATTATGTAACTACGAAGATTCCTAAAGAGTTAATTAAGGATTAACGGCATCATCATGGTAGTTAGCTAAGTTCAATGATCTGTATTATTCTAGATAATAGGAAAGTTAAATTTACATTAAATTTTTTAAATAGTTAAGTTTATCTGTGGGAACCAAATTAAACAAAATTAGTTTAAGAAACATCAACCACTTAAAAATTTGAAGATTATAAACAAATGCTTTAAATTTTCAAATAAAATAATTGACAATAATAATAAAAATAAGTGATCATTCATCACTATCAAATTGTTTTACTGTTTATGTATTGTTAACAGTGGCGTAGCAAAAAGCGAGTGGGCCTGCGCGTGCGCTGAATTAATAAAACTTTCGTCTTTGGGTAGATGTGATTTTTATTCCAAAAAAGACCTGGAAATAATCGTTAAGAAGTACGATGAAAGGTGAGCCAATTAGAGGCAAAACTGTTAGAAACTAGAAATGCCGCCTTGGATGGATAAGAACAATATTCGAGGCGCAACAATTTACGCCTATTCGGCATTCCTGAAAAGCCAAATGAATGCACCGATGAAGTAGTTATTCAATTATGTAAAAAAAAAGTTAACGTCGATATATCGAAGGAATCAATAGATGTTAGCCATAGAACTCCAACACACAAAGATTCAATTCGGCCCATAATTGACAAATCATAAACTGAAGAATCTAATATTTAAACTGCTACTATTGTAAAATGTTAATTTATTTAAATAATTGATTCTGCTTACTGGTTTGTATCCAATTTTGCATATTAGAGCATGGTCACTACATTGGTACTTTTGGATTTTAGTAGACCATAAACCATACAACATTATTAGCGATATTTCGTCATATTCTGATTATTATTATTATTATCTGATTCTGCTATATCCTTAATGGAAAACGTTACTATTAATAGAATGCAATGTGTAAAACTCGACAATTTGTATTCCAATTGGCGCATTCTTACTAGGGATGTACCTTAGGGCTCCATTCTGGGACCACTTCTATTTTCATTGAAATTTGCATAATTTGGAGTCGATGTTTTTTGAAATACTGTAGCGCGCGGAATCGTGAAACAAAACCGGCGATCTAAATTGCATTTATGAATGGCACACAGCTGCATGGGGTAATAAATTCATAAACAGACTAGATTTTATTTTGCCCTTGACCGAAAGCTCGGTGTATTCAACTTTGCCACGCGTCGAATGCAGCAGCGATGTGAAATCGCGTGGACATTTAAACTGATTTAATTTAATAATAAATTATTAATTATTGTTAATTATTAAAGTATTAAATCTAATGCCATAAAGTCCTTAATTGGGGTAGTACGGCGAACGAAATGTTTTGGCTAAAACCAGGTACTTGGGCGCTAAATTTCTACGAACGATTTCATGAAACGGTGAATGTGAATAGTAAATTCTTAAATAAGCGCAAACTACTAAATGTTTGAACAATCCTAAAATTCTTCAACTAACAATTAGAAAATTCGTATTAAATGGAGAGCAGAAAATAAACGACTAATTATTATTTTTATTGATTGTCAACAACCATGATGTTTTAAATGTGTTTTGCCGAATCGACTGAGGCGACATTCTAGAGGCAATTAACCAATAAACCGATTTCGTATGTGAATGAGTAACAATCCATTCATTCTCATTTAAAGTCCATTCTAAAAATATGCGACTTTGTTTTCCCTTCGATTTTCTCTAATTTTTTTCATTACAGAGAAAATTTTACTAAGAAACTTTTCTTTCTTTTCCCGACATCTACCGCTATTCATCTATTCTATTCACCTTCAATGAAACACCTAGCATATGATCGAGATCCAAAAATGTTATAAAACATGTAACTTTCATATGTATGCGGATGGAATTAGGAAGTATGACAGAGCATCGCACAAGTTACGGAAATGAGAATTGGCTTAACATGTACAGCCATAGACAGCTACAATGTGCCCCTTTGTATCAATTATTTATTTTAAATAAACAGCTTGCATACTTATACAATCGAACTTTCAAAACTGACGTGCACAATGTAAACTTCAGGTTTAAACGAAGAATTACACCCCCCGCTCATAAAACGGCTTTGTTTCAGCGGAGTTTCTCCTATCACCTGTCTAGAATATATAACTCGATTCCTTTGGAGATGAAAATTTCGACAAAGTTTAATTTCAAGTCTAAATTCCGTATACAGGGTGATTCAAAGTAAGTGTCCGACCCGTTATGGGCGTACTTACTAAGGTCATGTAAGTACGAAATTGAAAGAAATAAATTTATCGGAGGCATTTGAAAAATAAACCTCTTGTGAATCCTAAATCGAAACTGTTTAAATACCACTGACGACTATTGGAATGTGGTAAGTGAGGCGCTTATAAAATTACGTAAGAAAACCCCCGAGACATCTTTTTATAACGATAATAAATTTTATTGGCATAGTCAGCGGCTATAGCAATAAACGCCTAGTAAAAATGAATGAACTATTTTGACTGCAAATTTATTATAATCGACATTGAATTTGGCGCCGTTATAAAAGTTAAGGTCAAGTTTTTTGTGAGTTTCATATTAATATTAAAGTGAAACGGTGTGTAAACTTAAATTTACGGTTTTTATAACAGATGATCGATATGACCCCTTTCTTGTATGATGTTAGTCGCACGATTGATGAATGACGTACGTATCTCAGGAGACATTCGATTCGCATTGTTTCGAATTATTTCTGCTGCGGCAAAAATGCGATTGTGAAGTTCTTCAACCGTATTAATGGGGTCTTTATAAACCAAACTTTTCATGTGGCCCCACAAATAAAAGTCTAAGGGATTCACATCGGGCGAGCGGGGAGGCCAAGCTACTGGCCCGCCGCGCCCGATCCACCAATTTCTAAACTGAACTGTTAAAAAATTCCGCACATTACGTTGAAAATGTGGCGGTGCACCATCGCGTAACCACCACATATCACGTCGTATGTTCAGAGGCACTTGATCGAGCAGTTCGGGCACCATGATTACAAATTAATTCCAAATACCCATCTCCAGTCAAACGCTGTGGCAATACATACGGCCCAATTATTCCCGCCCACAGATTAATAGAAAATTGTCTTTGAAAATGACTACTACGGCGCACATGTGGATTTTCTGTTGCCCAGACGTGACTGTTTCGTGAATTAAAGATTCCAGCAGGAATGGAACACGCTTCGTCTGTAAACAGAATGAAATTGGGGAATAACGGTTCCTCGATGATTTTGTCTAATAACCATACAAAAAATTAATCGTTTGGGATAATCAGGTGGTTCAAGCGCATGCACGCGTTGATAGTGGTATGGGTGAAATGAATTTTCGTGCAGAATTAGCCGTACGGTAGCTTATGTCACATTTAGTTGACGCGCAAGAGTACGGGTGCTTAATATTGGATCGTCTTCGACACTTTGAAGAATTTCTCCGGTAACTTTTAACCTGCGATCACCTATAACACGTCCGCGTTGTCGATTTCGTGGCACCAGCGAACCCGTTTCTCGGAGTCTGTAGGTTGTGCGTAAAAAATAAAAATATCCGAGCCGGTGGGTGTTGTCTTGCAGGAAATCGTTCTGCGTAAAGGGCAGCAGCTTGATTAGCATTCTGATGACATTCTCCATAAATTAAGAGCATATCTATTAATTCTTCATTGCTGTATTCCACCATGGTAATCTTAATACGCACTGATTTCAATAAATTTCCATCAATTGCCAACACAAATTAAGCAAATGTTTCGCGCACTAACACGAACTAATTTGCACTGACAAAATCATAATTGTACCCCCCTACGTATGTCGTAAAAAATGTGATTCATTTCTTCCGTCTGCACCACAAGTTCGATGTCCGCAATAAATGAATTGCCCGTTATAAATTCTTTCCGCATAAATAAGGTCATAAATAAAAACGTTTTTAGTTTCAGTGCAGGGCGAACGCACGTGTTTCGTTTTATTTTTGCGAGAGATTATTGCTTTCGTGACGCAATACAGTTATTCCAGTGGACACCAAACAATTTACATCTGAATCTTCAACTAATTTTATCTCAAAAACTATGCATAACAGCCCCGCCATGACTATAGTTTTTTTTTGTTTTGTTTTTTCATGTATTACCTGTGGTTAATGAGTCGGACACTTATTTTGAATCAGCCTGTATATCTTTTGAATTGTCAGTCTTAAATTCTTTGTCACTCTCAGTCGACCGAAATATTTTTAATTAATTTTATTAGTTTTTATTTAGGATATTATGTGTTACAGGTGGAAGTTTTTGAATACTTATAATGATGTAATAAAAGTGTCACACTTATGGTGGATTTCACAAACGTTACTTAAATTTAATCATGGGTTAAAAGTAAACGTTGCTATGGTATAGGAATGATTATTCTTAGGCAATGATTAAGTTTAATTTTAATTGACTTTCGTGAAACCCAGTATTGGAATTAGAATTATGGATTTGCTTGAGCTTAGGTGTGTCCCTAAATTCTAGGTGCCAGTCAAAGACCAGTTAAAAAGTTGTTGTACTGTTTAACTGAACTCTCGCCTAGAGTTAGTAATATGAAAAAAAAATGTACGTGTCACCATGAAAGATTGAATTAAATAAACCATAATTATTATTATTCCCCAATAAACAAAACAGAATCGTTGTTAGTCTTTCAATTCTTTTAACAGTCCCCCGAAGAATGGTCGATATTCTATTGTTTCTTGATTAGCTAGAATTATTAGAAACACTACATTACATGAGCTAACATTGACTGCATTTTTTTTAATACTAACTGACCTCTAATGGTGGGTCTAATGCTTAAATCCTTTAGTGCCAAGTACTTCAATTAAAAATCCTAATTACTTATAAGTAAAGCACGGATTTATGTGCATTTTTAAGTCAAAGCCTAAATCCGCGCTTTACTTATAAGGAATTGTGTATAATAATTGAGTACCAACCACGATTACTAAATTTATTTGTTTTGATTTTTTGTTCTCCTAGAGCTTAAGTGTTTTTTTTCTTATTACGTTTCAGATATCGATGTCTCCCTAAACGTGAAAGTCCCGACGAGGGAGCCTTCAAATGTCACGAGTGTGATTCCATATTTAAGTCTTACGCCCGCATGCGCCGTCACATGCTCACGCACACCAACGAGACGGAATTCAGCTGTGATTTCTGCGATTACAAGAACCGACAGTACGGAAAGATTAAGAGCCACATGCTAACGCACACCGGAGAGAAGCCGTTCAGCTGTGATCTCTGCGATTATAAGTGCAGAGAATCCGGCAAGTTGAAACGGCACATGTTGTTGCACACCGGCGAGAAGCCGTTCAGTTGTGACACCTGCGATTACAAGTGTCGACAACCCGGAAGGTTGAAGGAGCACATGTTAACTCATACCGGCGAGAAACCGTTCAGTTGTGATCTCTGCGATTATAAAGGTAGAGAGACCGGAAAGCTGAAACAGCACATGTTGACGCACATCAGCGAGAAGCCGTTCGGCTGTGATTTTTGCGATTTTAAGTGCCGCCAGCCCGTAACGTTAAGGCGCCACTTACTAGTGCACACCGGGCAAAAATCGGAGAAGGCAGGGAAACCGTTTGGCTGTGCTTTATGCGATTATAGGAGTCGAGAAGCTGGGAAATTGAAGCGGCACATGTTAACACACACAGGAGAGAAGCCGTTCAGTTGCACTCTCTGCGATTATAAATGTCGGCAGTCCGTGAGGTTGAAAGAGCACATGTTAGTCCACATCGGCGGTGAAAAGCCATTAAGCTGCGACCTTTGCAATTACAGATGCCGACAGCCCGCCATATTGAAAAGGCACATGTTAACACACACCGGCGGCGAGAAGCCCCTGGGTTGCGAACTCTGCAATTACAGATGTCGTCATCCGTCAACGTTAAAGCGGCACATGTTAAAGCACACCGACCGTATTTAATTTATCTGCCGGCATTTGCAAATAATAAAACAGCCCTATATTATATTTTTTCTAATTTAATAAATGTCTAGGAATGTACAGTGGTGGCGTTATTTAATTTAATTTACTGTAATGACAGACGGCAACGGGTTGTATTTACGATTATACATTCAAGACATTAAAATACAATCCCATCAGAAGACTCGCTGTTATTTCAATATGTTTATATACAGGGTGACCAACTATTGACTTCTTTCTGTGAGGAACTATTATGTTAATTTATTTTGAAAAAACAGTGACGAGTTATTTTGCTGCGTGAAAATGGAAGAATACAGAAAATTAAAATGTTTTTATAAAACCCTGTGGCGTAGAATTTAAATAATAATTGTTGTTTTTGTCTATGTTTCAGATTACGACGGACGTCCAAATCTAAATTTCCGGACGAGAAAGAATTCGCGTGCCGCATATGCGGTTCTAAATTCAAATCCCGCAAGCTTACGCGCCAACACGTCCTCAAATCACACACGAGCGGCAAGCTGTTCAGCTGTAATCATTGCGAACGGAAATTTCGGCAACTCGTGAACTTAGAGACGCACGTGTTAATACACACCGGTGAGAAGCCATACAACTGTGACCATTGCAATTTTAAATGTCGACAGGCGGGAGCACTGAAGCGGCACATGTTAATTCACACCAACGAGAAGCCGTTCGCTTGTGATCGCTGCGATTATAAATGCAGAGAATTCTCAAAGTTGAGACAGCACAAGTTAGTACACACCAACGAGAAGCCGTACAGTTGTGATCTTTGCGACTATGAGTGCCGACTACGCGCGCAATTGAGAGAGCATTTATTAAAACACACCGGTGAGAAGCCGTTCAGTTGTAATGTTTGTGATTACAAATGCCGACAGCTCGGAAGTTTGAAAAAGCATTTGCTAATACACACCGATGAGAAGTACTACAAGTGCTACGTTTGCAGTTACGAATGCGACGAGGTTGCGGATTTAAAGGTGCACTTTTTAACCCACGATGAAAAGCCGTACAAGTGTGAAAGTTGTGAATTTGCAGCTGCAACGCCTGATCTTCTGAAAGGGCATATCCGAGTGCACGTTGATGAAAGGTCGCACAAGTGCAAGCTTTGCAATTACAAAAGTAAATTTTCGGAGAATTTGAGGAAGCATGTGCGTACACATACCGACGAAACACCATACGAGTGTGAACTTTGTGATTACAAAACTAAAACGCTGGGAAGATTTAAAAAGCACACGCTCAAACATAAAGGTGAAAAGCTCCTTAAGTTATAGTATGCGTTGATACAAATGTCAATTATTCAAGAGATTAGTAAAACGTATGTCGGCACATGCCAGCTTGAAACCTTAGATGTTAATCTTTTGTTTCGATCTGGATTGTTTATTACTACAGTCCTATTAGTAAAGCATCTGTTGTAATAAAAAAAATACGCTGCAATGAAAATGAAACGTTTTTACTGCTATTATTTCATATCGAGGAAAAAGAAAACACGAAATTACGTAACTATGAACATTCCTAAAGAGTTAATTAAGGATTAACGGCATCATCATAGTAGTTAGCTAAGTTCAATAATCTGTATTATTCCAGATAATAGGAAAGTTAAATTTACATTAAATTTTTTAAATTGTTTAGTTTATCTGTGGGAACCTAATTAAACAAAATTAGTTTAAGAAACATCAACTATTTAAAAATTTGAAGATTATAAACAAATGCTTTAACATTTTAAATAAAACAATTGACAATAATAATAAAAATAAGTGATCATTCATCACTATCAATTTGTTTTATTGTTTACGTATTGTTAACAGTGGCGTGGCAAGGAGCGTGTGGGCCTGCGCGTTCGCTGAATTAATAAAGCTTTCGTCTTTGAGTGGACGTGAGTTTTATTCCAAAAAATAATTCGAGGAAATAAAAACAAAAGAAAATTCAAATAAAGCGCGCTGAAAAGCAAAAAAAGCGAGGTGATTCCTCAACAAACAAGACAGAATCGTTGTTAGTCTTGCAATTTTTTTGACAATAGGATGATTGCAATTCGAGGGACAGCATGGGGATCTCGCTTATTATAAGAGATAGAGAATCGGTTAAATGGAAGCAAAGTTGCCAAATTTCATGCTCATTAATAATACGTTAAGAAATTTTAAACGGTTTCTTCACGATCGGAAAAAAAACTAAAAATTGCGATTTTCGAAAATCGAACACAACTTCTTTATTTATGACTTTTTTCAAAATCTGTGAAAACATTCCCGAGGCCACTTGTTCTGCTTGATTGAATGCCGAGCGTACTTTATTTCTGGAGCGATTCGTTTTTGTTTTTCCAGAGCCAGCTTCATTTTTTCTTATGGACGCGATTTTTGTTGTTTGGACAGGTAGATAGCACATTTCCTTCTGCACTCATTAGTATGCCACACTTACTATTTTGTTTTAATTTTTATAGAGAAATTTTGAAAAAACTGAAATTAGATTCATGTGCGCGTATTAAGGCACGGTATTTCAGTTACAGATGAACTTTAAGCTTCAGTTTATTCCCACAGTAACAATTATTAAGACAATCGTTTCTATGGTAATAAACTTGAGATTAAAGTTAATCTGTGACTTAAATACAGGGCCTAAGTTAGTTTGTATTCAACTAAAAGCTGCGTAGCCAAGGAAACGTACACATTTGTTTAAGTTATCTGTCATTAAATACAGAATGGCGTATTCAAATGAAGAAAAACGTGATATGTTGAGTATTCTTTATTTGTCACTGTGAAATTCTATTACAAGTGCTTAGCGGTATTTAGAAACTTAATCGGAGAGAATTCAACAAAGTATTGGATATTTTTCCAAGTTGGATAAAAATTTGATTCAAAATGGTACATTTTGAAACGCCGAAGGGAATGTACAGAAATAGAATACATACATCATTAAAAAAATTTGTTTCTGCTATCAAACTAGTGAAGTTTGATTGTGTCCGTTATGATCAGGACCTCGATTCGAACTTCATAAATTTTCTAAATACTTTTAATCATTACTTTAACTGCCACTTTCCAGTCAAGAAAATAAAGCACACTAAGCAACCTAATAGGAGCTGGATTTCGGAGACATTAATTAATGAGGGTCGCGAATTAAGGCGTATTCATTCTAAATTAAAAAATAATTCCTCCGATAATAATCCTGATCTCGCGTTACGTTATAGAGAATTGAAAAGTAAACATCGCATAAACATAAAATCTGCCAGAAGAAATTATAATGACAATTGTATCCTAAACTCCTCCAATAAAAACAAAGCCGCTTGGAAATTATTAAAACAAAATAACTCTAGTGATTATCCTGATTATATCACTGATATACATAATCACGATCATGTTAATGCTGAAGATATTTGTAATGCCTTTTGTAATCACTTCATAAACTCAGTTGATGAGCTTATTTGCCATCCTTCGGGCAACGCACCTAATATAAAAAGTAATGATTGCAACACGTTTCTATTTCCTCTCTCTGAAGTTGAGACTTATATTATAATTCTTTCTGTTTCCCATAAGAAATCTGCAGGAATTGATGATATCTCTTGTTTTATTTTTAAATATTTAGCTGAGTTCTTAGCTGCCCCACTCTGCAAGTTAATTAATCAGTCCTTCGGTGATGGTTCTTTTCCTTCGGCCCTAAAAACAGCTAAAATAATTCCTGTACATAAGAAAGGTAAAAAAATAGATATAAGAAATTACAGACCTATTTCTGTCTTGTCCGTCTTTTCAAAAGTTTTCGAAAAAGCAATGTTAACTAGACTAATTAATTTCTTCGATGTCAATAACATCATAAATAAAAATCAGTTTGGTTCAGAAAGGGCCTCTCGTCAAATGATGCCCTACGTTCGGCATATAACATTATTTTGCGGAATATGGAACTCGGCGAAAAGACTGTTGGAATCTATTTTGATCTTACTAAGGCTTTTGATACTGTTCATCACGACACACTTCTGCACAAACTAATCCAATATGGTGTGGGTGGTCCCACGTTGAACTGGATTGATAGTTTTTTAAAAAATCGTTTAACGAATGTCTCCTGGCAAGGTGCAAAGTCGAGTCTAACACAAATACATCATGGGGTTCCACAGGGCAGTACACTCGGGCCACTTCTTTTTATCATATATTTGAATGATCTAAACTCGTTCATTAAATTAGGTGATGTTATTCATTTTGCAGATGACACTTCCTTTATTTTTACACTACAAAACTGACGAACAATTTTCAAAGCGACTTGGTCTACTGCTTACGAGCATGACAGATTGGTGCTCCCGAAACAGTCTATCATTAAATGTTAGTAAAACGGTTTTAGTTCCCTATAATTCTCTCAATACTAATACACTTACCTTTATAAATTCTAAGCTAATCGAACTAGAATTCGAAATGCCCGTTAAAAAAACAGTAAAATTTTTAGGGCTAACATTTGATTCCAGCCTAACATGGAGCAACCATTGCCTCATTTTAGAAAAATCGTTAAATACTGCATGCTATACACTAAGGAAATTGAACGGAAATGTATCTATTGAGTTAATGAGACTGTATTGCTTTGGTTGTGTGCAATCTAAATTAGAGTATGGCATTCTTTGTTGGGGGAACTCATCAGCTGCACGGTCTGCATTTAAAACTCAGAAACGAATTATAAGAGCCATCATGAATGTAAGCCCACGAACTAGTTGCAGAAATCTTTTCAAAGAATTAAGAATTCTCACTCTCCCGTCCTTGTTTATTTACAACTGCCTACTGTATGTGAAAAGAAATGAATCTCTGTTAACCAAAGAATCGGAGATACGTAACTTTAATACTCGGTTCAAAGATAAACTCTACCTTTATTTGCCTCAACACCGTACAGCAAAGTTTCATAATAGTATGTTTTACTTGATATTAAAACTGTACAATCACCTCCCCACAAATTTAAGGCTGCAACATCTTCAAAAAACTAATTAAAGAACATTTTGTAAAAAATCCTTACTACACGATTGATGAATATTTTCACTGAATCAAAGCTTTAGGTGACCTTAGACCATTTATCTTTTATCTTGTCTATTGTTATTTGTGTTAGTAATCATTTACATTATTCTTATACTGTTCATGTAATATTAGTCCTCGTCCCTATTATTATTACTTGACAAATTCTATTTGAATTGTTATTCTCTTTTCTATGTAGTCAATCTGACAATTGCTGACATTCTTTGTAATCTTCTGGCAATAAAATTATTACATTATATTATTATATTATGTTTGAAATAGTTAGGTTATTTATCTGTGAGAGCCAAATTAAAATAAATAAATATAATAATAAATTAAATTACGAAGAACTTGAATTATTTTATTTAAAAATTCGAAGAAACTAATTTGAAATTAAAAAAAAAACAATGGCATGATAAAATTCTATTACCTACAAAAATGAAAATTTCCAGCGACTATAACTTTGCTATGTTTCAGGCTCCGAATGATGTCCGCATCGAAGCCCCCGGACGAAAGAGAATTCGTATGCCGCATATGCGGCTCTAAACTCAAATCCCGCTTACGCATGCGTCGTCACGTAACGACCGTGCATACCAGAGGAAAGCTGTTCAGCTGTAAACGTTGCGCGTACAAATGCAAACGTCTAGAATACCTAGAAACGCACATGGCAAAACACACCGGCGAAAAGCCGTTCACTTGCGCCTATTGCGATTATAGATGTGGACAGTCGGGAACGTTGAAACGTCACTTGGTGACTCACACCAAAGAGAAGCCGTTCAGTTGCAACCTTTGCGAATATAAAAGCCGGCGGCTCGAAAATTTAGAAACGCATTCCTTAACGCACACCGGTGATAAACCGTTTAGTTGTGATCACTGCGATTACAAAGGGCGAGAGTCGAGGTCCCTAAAGCGGCACATGTTAATCCACACCGGCGAGAAACCGTTCGGCTGCGATCGCTGCGATTATAGATGCCGAGAGAGCGCAACTCTAACGCGTCACATGTTAATTCACACCGACGAGAAACCGTACGCTTGCGACCTTTGCGATTTTAAGTGCCGGCAACACGGAAGCTTGAAGCGGCATAAGTTATTACACGCCAAAATACCGACGCTAGCGAAAACCTACAAGCGCACTGAAAATAAAGGCGAGAAGCTGTTCAAGTGCGATCAGTGTGAATACACAACCAAGAGATCCACCCTTTTAAATAGGCATATGCGGGTGCATTCCGACGAGAGGCCGTTCAGGTGTAAGTCCTGTGATTATTCGGCTAAATGGTCGTACCGTTTAAAAGTTCACATGCTGACGCACACTGACGATAAGCCGTTTGAATGTACGCTTTGCGATTACAAAGGCAAAACGCCGAGAGGATTGAAATTGCACGTGTTAGTGCATAATAATGAGAGAGAGACCGCTTAAGCGTAGTTGCCACAATACAAGAACAGACCAGGGTGTCTGTGATAACACTCAATTTCTAAATGCAATTGGTGGGTCTGCTAATTAAAGTAGCGGTGGATTGCAGGTAAAACAAAGAGTTTCACGTTTTCTGAGGAAACCGATATGTTTAAGCGATTTACAAATATCCCCAGCAATTTAAACGCCCCCGTCTCTAGTGTTATTTAATTCTTGTTTCCAAATAAAAATAAATGAATTAGTATATTTAAAAAAATCCATCAGTTACTTACTGCAAAGAATTTTATGTTAAAAAATAAACGCAAAATAATTAATCACGCTTAAGGCGATTCCACTATTATTTCAGTCACCCTGTATACTTGTAACATAAATATACTTTATGGGCAAAATAAAATTGCGTTTTATTATGTACTTTCAAACAATAGTTAGCACTTAACATAGCGTGACCTACACAGGTGAATTACAATTAACTTAACGCTTATTGCTAGCGGAATGAGTTAATATTTATTAATTTATTTTGTTTGTTTTATTTTATTTTACTTCGTTTTTTATTTGATTTTTTTTATAAATCCTCACATCTCGGAAACCTACAAACTCACATGTTAACACGCACCGGTGATTAACCGTTTAGTCGTGGTTATTGTAATTACAAATGCGTGATCAATAAATTACAATCAAACAATTGTTTATTTTAAACAAAATCGTTGCCTTTTGTTTTTATTTTTTTTATTTAATGAATTCCGACGTTGTTTTAAGATAATTTTAAAAAGATTTTTTTCAAGTTTAAATTGCGACATCCTGCGGTCGCTTCTTGACCTAACATTGCATTGGGGTTGACAAATTGCAATCGGTTTGCTAGTTAACGAGTCATCCATACGAGGCGCTGCGCTGGTGAGAACTTTTTAATGGCGACGTATCTCCAAGGAACAATCTGTCAATTAAATTTCATTCTTGTTTTTTTTTTTTTAATTTAACACCCATACTTACCCCAAGCTTTTACTTATATTGCCCGTTGCGGCTGCGATCGTCGTACTTTTGTTCTTTTTTCCTTCGGCTTTCGCCTTACGAATTGAGAGAACCGTTAGTGTTTTGTTTTCTTTTATAACCAGAAATATATTCTCAATTTGAAAACGATTTAATTGCGGCAACTGTAAACTAATATGTAACTGCCAATTAAGTTCCTTTCTTTAGAGATCGTTAGTGTTCTGTTTTGTTTTATGAATCGTTTACTGTGTCTCTTACGATAACTTTTTAAAAGCCTGCGTTGTTTTGAGACCAATAGTCTTTTGTTTTCTTTTACAAATCGAATCAACGAATCGGTTTTTTAGATTAGTGTTTCTCGTACTTGAGCTTTTTAGAAGTCCACGTATTTCCGGGGAATAACATAACCTCAATTTTAAAACGATTCTTTTGCAGTAATTGTCAAACAAATAACCGTCAAATAAATTTTATTCTTCTTAGTCTTCTGTTTTCTTTTAAGAATCTAATTATCTTAATCATTTTTATTTTTTACAATTTAAAATGGCAGCGATTAAATAGCAAACGTCTTGTCATTTTGACATTTGTCATTCTGACGTTTCTGACGAATGACATTTGACGTTTTGCAGTTATCTGTCATTATGACGGCCGCTGGGGAACGTGCAAGCCAAAACAAGAAAGATTTTAGAATTTTGAGGCAAAAATTAAAGAACTTTGTATAAATTTAGTTTAAAAAATTTGAAGTCGATTAGTAAAACAATTGATGCACGAGAAGAACAAAAGAGTTCGCTTTGATTTTTATTGTTTTGTGCGAGAATTTGACAAAAGACGTTAACGTCAAACTAATAAGAAATGTTCGTTGATAATTGAAAGATGGCGCTCTTAACAACCCTCAACCCCCGGCGGAATTACTTCCCAGATAACTTGAAAAAATTAAATTTATTATTATTTATTATTTATTATTATTAATTAAAATTGACATTATTTTATTTGGAAGATAATTTATGAGATTTCGATTAAGAAAGTCGACACCTAATATCCTAGGTAAATCGTTTTAAAATTGAGGTTAGGTTATTTTCCGGAAATATCTGGGCTTTTATGCTTTTCTTCACCAACAACCGTCAATTATTTTTCTTCGATTGTTAATTGTTTTCTTTACGAATGACTGTCAATTGTTTTTCGTTACGAGTAATTGTCAATTGTTTGTTCCGCAGCAACGACTGTTAATTGTTTTTTCCTCAGCAACAACTGTCAATTATTTTTTCCATGAACGTTCATTAATAATCGTTTCCCTTTGCGAACGACTATCAATTAGTTTTCTTCGCGAACGATTGTCAATTGTTTTTCTTCACCGACAACTGTCATTTGTTTTTTTTTTTTCGCCAACAACCGTCAATTATTTTTTTAGGTTATTAATTGTTTTCTTTTACGAACGACTGTCAATTGTTTTTTTTTCGCGAGCAATCGTCAATTGTTTCTCTTCACCAACGATTGTCACTTTTTTTCAAGAACGGTTATTAATAATAATTGTTTTGGTTTATGAACGACTGTCAGTTGTTTGTTTTTACCATTGCAATTGTCAATTGTTTTTTCCTCATCAATGACTATCAATTATTTTTTCCATGAACGTTCATTAATAATTGTTTCCCTTTACGAACGACTATCAATTAGTTTTCTTCGTGAACGATTGTCATTTGCTTTTCATCACCGACAAGTATCAATTGTTTTTTTTTCGCCAACAACCGTCAATTATTTTTTTTAGGTTATTAATTGTTTTTCTTTACGAATGACTATCAATTGTTTTTCTTCGCGAGCAATTGTCATTTTTCTTCTTCACCGACAACTATCAATTGTTTTTCTTCGCTAACAATTGTCAATTTTTTTTCGATTATTAATTGTTTTTCTTCACCGACAACTGTCAATTTTTTTTCGACTATTAATTGTCTTTCTTCACCGACAACTGTCAATTGTTTTTCTTCGCCAACAATCGCCAATTATCTTTCTTCGATCATTAATTGTTTTCCTTTACAAATGACTATCAATTAGTTTTTTTCGCGAACGATTGTCAATTGTTTTCTCCTCACCAACGACTGTCAATTATTTTTTTCCATGAGCGGTTATTAATAATTGTTTCCCTTTACGAACGACTATCAATTAGTTTTCTTCGCGAACGATTGTCAATTGTTTTCCTTTACCGACAACTATCAATTGTTTTTCTTAGTCATTTCTTAGTCAACAACCGTCAATTATTTTTTTTAGGTTATTAATTGTTTTTCTTTACGAATGACTATCAATTGCTTTTCTTCACGAGCAATTGTCGATTATTCCTCTTCACCAATGATTGTCATTTTTTTTTTTCATGAACAGTTATTAATAATAATTGTTTTCGCTTATGAACGACTGTCAATTGTTTTTCTTCGCGAACGATTGTCAATTGTTTTTCTTCACAGATAACTGTCAATTTTTTTAGGTTATTAATTTTTTTTTACGAATGACTGTCAATTGTTTTTTTTTTCGCGAGCATTTGTCAATTGTTTTTCTTCACCAACGATTTTCAATTGTTTTTCTTTAGGAGCAATTGTAAACTGTTTTTTTCTCACCAGCGACAGTCAATTATTTTTTTTTTTTTTTGATGAATGGTTATTAATAATTGTTTTTCCTTGCGAAGACTATCAATTAGTTTTCTTGGCGAACGATTGCCAATTGTTTTTCTTCACCAACACCTGTCAAGTGTTTTTCTTCGCCAACGACTGCCGATTATTTTTTTCCATGAACGGTTATTAATAATTGTTTCCCTTTACGAACAACTATCAATTGGTTTCCTTCGCGAACGATTGTCAGTTGTTTTTCTTCACAGATAACTGTCAATTTTTTTAGGTTATTAATTTTTTTTTACGAATGAGTGTCAATTGTTTTTTTTCGCGAGCATTTGTCAATTGTTTCTCTTCACCAACGATTTTCAATTCTTTTTCTTTAGGAGCAATTGTCAACTGTTTTTTTCTCACCAGCGACAGTCAATTATTATTTTTTTCATGAATGGTTATTAATAATTGTTTTTCCTTGCGAAGACTATCAATTAGTTTCCTTCGCGAACGATTGTCAATTGTTTTTTTTTTCACAGACAACTGTCAATTATTTTTTAGGTTATTAATTGTTTTTTTTTTACAAATGACTGTCAATTGTTTTTTTTTTCGCGAGCAATTGTCAATTGTTTCTCTTCACCAACGATTATCAATTGTTTTTCTTTACGAGCAATTGTCAACTGTTTTTTTCTCGCCAACGACAAACAATTTTTTTTCCATGAACGGTTATTAATAATTATTTTCCCTTGCGAACGACTATGAATTAGTTTTCTTGGCGGACGATTGCCAATTGTTTTTCTTCACCGACAACTGTCAATTGTTTTTCTTCGCCAACAAGCGTCAATTATTTTTTTAGGTTATTAATTGTTTTCCTTTACGAATGACTATCAATTGCTTTTCTTCACGAGCAATTGTCATTTTTTTTTCTTCACCGACAGCTATCAAATGTTTTTCTTCACCGACAATTATCAATTGTTTTTCTTCGCCAACAACTGCCAATTTTTTTCCGATTATTAACTGTTCTTCTTCACCGACAACTGTCAATTGTTTTTCGTCCCCAACATTCGCCAATTATCTTTTTTCGATTATAAATTGTTTTCCTTTACGAATGACTACCAATTAATTTTCTTGGCGAACGATTGTCAATTGTTTTTCTTCATCGATAACTGTCAATTGTTTTTCTTCAGCAACAACCGTCAATTTTTTGTTCAATTATTAATTGTTTTTCTTCATCGACAACTGTCAATTGTTTTTCTTCGCCAACAACCGTCAATTATTTGTTAAGTTATTAATTGTTTTCCTTTACGAATGACTGTCAATTGTTTTTCTTCACGAGCAATTGTCAATTTCTTTTCTTCAACAACTATCAATTGTTTTTCTTCGCCAAAACTGTCAATTTTTTTCCGATTATTAATTGTTTTTCTTCACCGACAACTATCAATTGTTTTTCGTCGCCAACCACCGCCAATTATCTTACTGTTTTCCTTTATGAATGACTATTGTTTTTCTTCACGAGCAATTGTCAATTTTCTTTTCACCAACGACTGTCGATTTTTTTTTTTTTTTCATGAATGGTTATTAATAATTAATCGCACTTAAGGCTTTTTCCCGTTTAATTTATACGCATCCTGGCGCACGGCTATCGGTTGTAAATTGTGATATTCCTGTTCGCCTCCTAGCGTAAAGAATATCGATTTTATTCTTCGGGACCAACTCATAACTGGTGTTATTTTCACTATCGTAGAATTTAATTATTATGACTCAATATTTTTAATTCTTATGTTTCAGATCCCAACTGGTTTCTGGGTCTAAAGGCGAATACACGTGCCGCATATGCGGCTCTAAATTCAAAAAGCGTAAACTTATGCGTCATCACATACTGACGTCGCACACCAGCGGCAAATTGTTCAGCTGTAACCTGTGCGAGCACAAATCCCTGCACCTCGGAAACTTCGAGGCGCACATGTTAACACATACCGACGATAAACCGTTCAGTTGTGATTACTGTGATTACAAATGTCGACAGTCGGCGGCTTTGAAGCGGCACATGTTCATACACACCGGCGAGAAGCCGTTCAGCTGTGATCACTGCGATTATAAATGCCGGGATCGCGGAACTTTGACACGGCACATGTCGATACACTCCAACGAGAAACCGTTCAGCTGTGATCTTTGCGACTATAAGGGCCGTGAACGCAGAGGTTTGTCGCGGCATAAGTTAACGCACGCCGGGGGACCGGAACGTCGAAAAAACCCCGGCGATCCTTGCGGTAAAACTGAGCAACTTCTAACGCACACCGACGAGAAGCCGTTCAAGTGCGATCACTGTGAATACACGACCAAGCTATTCGGATCGTTGAAGAGGCACATGCGAGTGCATACCGATGAGAGGCCGTTCAAATGTAATCTATGTGAGTATGCGGCTAGAAGATCGGAGCATTTGAAATCACATGTGCTGACGCACACTGACGATATGCCGTTTGAATGTATGCGTTGCGATTACAAGGGTAAAACCTTGAAAAGATTAAAATTGCACATGTTAGTGCATGATGGTTAGAAGGTGTAATAATTGGGAATACATGTTTGGATTAGATGACACATACCAGCGAAAATCTTCTTTAATATACGTAAGGTAAAGGAAGCTGATCCAAGTACTCTTGTGTTATTCCTTTTTTTCAACGATGATTCTGTGTTGCCAGTTAGGTTTGATGAAACACACACCGGCGAGAAGCCGCTCGTTTGTGATCGATCTTTGCGAATCTAGATGCCGAGATCAAGAAAATTTGCATCGGCTTAAGCTGGTAGACGTCAGCAGCAAAAAGGATTCGCACATTAACGAACGCCGAAACAAGAATACAAATCCAACGAAAGGGGATTTTAAGAGGACATATGCTGACAAGTACCGACGATATGCCGTTTGCGTACACGCGTTGTGATTATTATTAGTGCATTTTAATGAGAAGAAAACTGCTTAAATGTAATAAGTCGCCATTAATTTTTTTTTTCTCCTACTTATGAATAAAATTTGTTTGTTTCATGTTTTTTTTTGCCACTAGTATTAGGCGAACTGTTTAATGTGCTTATGGTATTGCATACAGCAGCTGTCATGCCCCTAGCTTATCGAAGACATGTGCTCAGCGGGTTATTTAATACAATTGGTTGCGGCTGCGGCTGCGGCTGACTTACGGGATGTTTTTTTTTCTCTCTTACGAGGCTCCTTAAAAGGAGCTTCGAGCACGATTTAAAACAGTGGATTGAAAGTTGCACAATCAAGCACTAAACTCACTATTATTTAATTATTGTTCATTAACTTTTTATTATTCTGTTTCAGATCTCAACGCACGTCCAAATATAAAACTCTGAACTCCGGTCCTGAATTTAAATCTCGTGAGAATGTACGCAACAAACACACACTGATACCCACCGGCGAGAAACCGTTGGGATGCGATCTTTGCGATTACTCCTGTCGCAACCCTCAAACATTGAGACTGCACAAGTTAACGCACACGAGCGAAAAACCGTTCGCTTGCGATTATTGCGAATATAAGTGTCAAGATCGTAGAACATTGACTCGGCACATATCAACGCACACCGGCGAGAAACCCTTCAGCTGTAACCTTTGCGATTATAAATGTCGCCAGCCTGGAAATTTGAAACAGCATAAGCTAACGCACACCGACGAGAAGCTATTCAGTTGTGACATTTGCGATTATAAATGCCGACGAGTCGCAAATTTAAGGCGCCACGTGCTGACGCACACCGACGAGAAACCGTTTGGCTGTGACCTCTGCGATTACAGATGCCGGCACAAGGAAGCCTTGGCGCGGCACGTGTTGATACACACCGGCGAGATGCCGTTCAAGTGCGAACTCTGCGATTATAAGGGCCGACATCCCGGAAGGTTTAAAGAGCACGTGTTAACGCACGTCGGCGAAAAACGCTACAAATGCGGCCTTTGCAATTACGCGGCTAAATTTCCGAGGTATTTGAAGAGGCACATGCAGTCACATGCAAATCTGCGCAAGTGTAACATTTGTGAGTACACCTGTAGATTGCGTGAAGATTTAAAGAACCACATGTCGACACATACCAGCGAAAATCTTTCCTGATGGTAGGAATTAAGCTTCCTCTGCTTGCGAGCGACGTGTTGACTGTGACCGACTTACGTTTTCTCTCTTCGGCCTTAGCTCTGTAAATTAGAAAACGTAAAAAAACGTAAGCACCCTGTATATCGTCAATTTGATTCTAGTTGTTATATACAGGGTGCAAAAAAGAAGTTCATGTAAATAACACGCACTTGCGACAAACCGTTTCGTTGCGACGTGTGTGATTATAAACTTCGAGAAACCAAATCGTTGAAGCGGCACATGATGACGCACGCTGACGAGAAGCCATCCAGTTGTAAACTGAGCGACGGCTTAAAAATCCAGAAGTTGCAACACGCCGACGAAAAACCGCTCAGGTGTAATCTCACCCCACAGTTCATGTATCGCTTTTTAAATGTTAATTAAAATATTTTAAATTCATTCCTTACGTCGCTGTTTTATTTAAATTTCGTTATTGTTACAATATGAATGTGCATTACTAAAGATTGATTAAATTTCAGATACCAATGGACTACTACATCTAAAGTTGTGGACGAATGCTTACATAAGCACCAAATGACACATACCGACGAGAAGCCATTCAAATGTGCGATTTGTGACTTCCAATCCCGTGAAGCCAGAAAGTTAAAACGGCACACCGGCACGAAACCTTTCACCTGTAATCTCTGCGATTATAAGTCCGGACAAGTCGAAACATTGAAGCGGCACATGTTGATCCATACCGGCGAGAAACCGTTCCGTTGTCACCTCTGCGGTTACAAGTGTCGAGCAGTCGGAAACCTGAAGCGGCACATGTCAGTACATACCGACCAGAAACCCTTCGGTTGTAATCTCTGTGATTACAAAAGCCGCAACCAACGAATTCTAAAGAGACACATGTTGATACACACGAGCGATAAGTCGCTCTGTTGTGACCTTTGCGATTACAAATGCAGAGAGGTCAGAAATTTGAAGCGTCACATGTCGGTACACTCCGACAAGATGCCGTACAGTTGTACAGTGTGCGACTACAAATGCCGACAACTCAGTAACCTGAAAAGGCACATGTTGAAACATACAGACGAGACGCCTTTCAGTTGCAATCACTGCGAATTCAGATGCCGACAACGCGAAACCCTGATGGGTCACATGTTGACGCACGAAAGCGAAAACCCGTTCAGTTGCGACCTTTGCGACTACAGATGTCGATACCCCAAGTCTTTGAGGAGGCACATGCTGTCACATACCGGCGAGAAACCGTACGGTTGCGAACTCTGTGATTACAAATGCCAAGAACGCGGGACTCTGAAGCGGCACATACTAACACACACCGGCGAAAAACCCTTCAAGTGTAGTATTTGTGAGAACGAGTTCAGTCGAAACGAGCATTTGAAAGTGCACATGTTGCGGCACACCAACGAGAGGCCGTTTAAGTGCGACCGTTGCGAATTTACAACCAAGACGGTCGGAAGTTTAAGGAGACACGCGCGGCTGCATTCAGAAGGAAGACCGCTCGAGTGTCACCTTTGCAAATTTACCGCCAAAAGTTCGAGAAGCCTTAAGAAACATTTGTCGACACATGAAACAAATGCTTGAATGTAATATTTGCACGAACCGAGGCCTAGGAATTTAAAGACGTACATGCGTTGAGACTTACCGGCGATAAGCTCGCTAATGTTTTACTTGGAGGGATGAAATTTTGTAATTAGTTCATAATTTTGTTTTAGCCAAGCAATAAAGGGTGTTTTTTAAGTAAATTTGATTTGCAAACCTTCCAAATGTTTTAAAACACTAAAGTCTGCTTTAAAAAAATAAATCCGTCACAATATCATGAATCACTTTAGGATTTCATTTTGTTTCATTTTGTTGTTGTTTTGTTTCAGCTATCTCAAGAAGTCCAGCAAGGTCTCGATCAAGGGCGTCGCCTTCGAATCAAGTTCTGAAAGTCAACAGCAGGAGCACAAGGGGCAGTACAGATACTCCTGCAGTCATTGCAATTACGCGACCAATTACTCGGGGCACTTAAAATACCACGTCTACACACACACTGGCGAGAAACCCTACGTCTGCTTGGTTTGCGACCGCAGATTCAACCAACCGTACAATTTACAGCAGCACCTGCGCACTCACACCGGCGCGAAACCGTTCCAGTGCGAGATATGCGGGGCCAGTTTCCGCCAGGCCCACCACATGAGAGACCACATGTCGAAGCACACCAGCGAGACGCCCTACACGTGCGAGGTTTGCGGGGCGAAATTCAAGAAGATCGAGTATTTACAGCGACACATGCCCCGCCACACCGGCGAGAAGCCCTTCGAGTGCTCCGTTTGCTCCTCGAAATTCGCGCGCAATTCTTCCCTGCAACTTCACTTGGCGAGTCACAGCGACGAAAGGCCCTTTCAGTGTATCCTTTGCGATAAGACGTTCAAGTCTAAGAAGGCCTTGAAATGGCATATCGAGTCGCACACAGGGATGAAACGTTACAAGTGTAACAAGTGCGATTGTAAGTTCCGCTTTAAGTATCAGCTGCAGCGCCACCTGGTTGCTCACTACGAACGCGAAGAGCATTTGAAACATAGCGAATTTGACAGCGCAACATAACCTGTCTTCAAACGAGACATTGTTATGCACGTGTGGATCCCCAAAAATAAAGTTTTGCGAATTTTAAATAAAAAAACTTGTGTTTATTTCAATCTGACGTCCCTCTATTACGCATACATTATAACTACATACAGGATGAGCGAAAATGTTTGAGGACAGTTTTAAATTTCCCGCCTTTCATTTTTTTCTGTAAAGTTGGCACTGGGAGGACGATTAATTAAATCAATTAAAGTAAAAAGTAAAGGCCACACACAAAAAAAAATCACTAGATAGAGGAGACGCGGGAAATTCAAACTGTCTTCAACCATTTTCACTCGTACGGTAGATTTTACTAGAACACTTCACTTTAACTCGATGCTCATTTGTTTGACGTAGTACTTATTAAAGCAAGGTTTATTTCAGATACAAGATGAATATTGTAACACACCCAGGTGAGAGACAATTTACTTGTAAATTTTGCGCTTGCAAATACGTGCACGGCCGAAGTCTAAAGCGGCACATGCTGACACACACCGTCGAGAAACCATTCAGTTGTGCTTCCTGCGACTTTCGCTGCAAGGAAAAACAAAAATTGACGCTGCACTTACTAACGCATACCGGCGAGAAGCCCTTCGTTTGCAAACTTTGCGATTACAAATGCCAGCAATCCAGGAATTTGAAACGGCACATGGCAAGACACTCCGACGAGAAGCCCTTCGGCTGTTCACTCTGCGATTACAAATGCCGACGGTCTGATTACTTGGAACGGCACATGTTAATACACACAGGCGAGAAGCCCTTCCGCTGCACTTTCTGCGGCTACAAGTGCCGACAATCTGAGAACCTGAAGGTGCACGTCCTGACACACACCGACAAGAAACCGTTCGGCTGTAATCTCTGCGATTATAAATGCCGACAGAACGGAGCGTTGAGGCGTCACATGCTAACACAACGGGTGAAAAGCCCTTCGGCTGTGACCTTTGCGATTACAAATGTCGACGAACGGAAGTCCTGAAACGACATATGCTAATACATACCGATGAGAAAGTTTTCAGTTGCGACCTCTGCGATTACAAATGCCGACGACCAGAAGGACTGAATCAGCATATGTTGACACACGGCGACAAGAAACCAATGAGTTGTGACCTTTGCGATTACAAGTGCCGACAAAACGGAAAATTGAAGCGTCACATGTTAACGGATACGGACGAGAAGCCCTTCGGTTGTGACCTTTGCGATTACAAATGCCGGCGACGCGATATTCTGAAACGGCATAGGTCCTCACATACCAGCGAGAAACCTTTTAGTTGTGACGTCTGCGATTACAAAGCCAAATGGCCTAGAACTTTGAAGAAACACATGTTCACACATTCCTAATTTTTTTTTTTTTAATGACACATTTACTAATAGTTTTATTGATAATCGAGAATTGTACTTTGCAATTTAATTCATGGGAATTAAAAAATTAGATTTTATTGATTTGTAAGCTTATACAGGGTCTCCCAAGCTTCAGTCATTGCTTGCTTGTAGTTGATCCAAATTTGCAAGACAATTAACAAGACGTCAAACCGTAACGTTGGTGCGACATATATTGACACACACCGACGAGAAACTTCTCAGAAACGTAGCGCTCAGGTCCTTGCGCAGGAAATTGTACAATAGTACTTTATTACTTTGAAACATGATAAAACATTTTGTTTATATCGATGCTCATTTGTTTAATGTTTTTATATTGCTATTACTACATTAATTTTTGTTTATTTTATTAAAGCGTGGTTCATTTCAGATATCAGTGGAAAATTGAATATCAACCTATGGCACCCACCAACGAGGAGCCCTTCAGTTGTACTCTGTGCGATTACAATTGTAAACAATTAGGAAATATGAAGCGGCACATGTTGACACACACCAACGAGAAGCACTTCAGTTGCACGTTGTGCGATTACAAGTGCAAACAATCCGGAAATATGAAACGTCACATGTTAACGCACACCAACGAGAAACCCTTCGGCTGTGTACTCTGCGATTACAAATGCTCACAGGCGCTAAGCTTGAAACGGCACATGTTAACGCACACGGACGAGAAGCCGCTCAGTTGTACTCTTTGCGACTACAAATGCCGACAACCCGAAAATCTGAAAGCGCACGTGTTGAAACACACCGGCAACAATCCGTTCGGCTGTAATCTCTGCGATTATAAATGCCGATATAACGGAGCTTTGAAACGTCACATGCTAACGCATACACGTGAGAAGCCTTTCAGTTGTGACCTGTGCGATTACAAATGCCGACAGAAGGAATACCTGAAGAGGCATCTGCTGATACACACCGACGAGAAACCTTTCAGTTGCGATCTTTGCGATTGTAAATGCCGGCGATCTGATGAATTGGATCAGCACGTGTTAACACACAGCGGTGAAAAGCCGATTGGTTGTAACCTTTGCGACTATAAGTGCCGACAAATAGGAACGTTGAAACGTCACATGTTAGTACACACAGACGAGAAGCCGTTCGGTTGCGATTTTTGTGGTTACAGGTGCCGACGGCAGGATTTTCTGAAACAGCATATGTTAATACATACCAATAAGAAACCATTTAGTTGCGATCTTTGCGATTACAAAGGCAAGCTATCGAGAAATTTGAAAAAACACATGTTAACACACAGTGGAAACAAGCGATTATAAAACCTGACAGACCGACACATGTGTACACGCACTAACGAAAAACGCGTATGAATGTAGCTGTGCTTTCTAATTTTGGTCCGGCACTCAGTCCCATCGAAGACGCATTCTTCGGCCGTCTTCCAAATATACCAGCCTTCTTTTGTTCTGGGCCGGCTTCCTCCCGCCCACACATGTTTACACACACAGGCCAAAAATCCCTGAGATGGTATTGGTTGACTCAGCTAACATGAATCGCTTTGATCCTGGGCGTCGTTTCCGACTTTACAGCGAGCTGTTTTGGTCCGATCCCGGTACTGTAGACACCCGTGGAGGTGACGGCGCCAATGGTGACAAAGCTTTTGGAATGAAGGTACACCACCCTGATCTCGTTGAATGCCTTCCGGTATAATACCCGGCGACGGCGACTTGATTTCCGTCGTGTTGGCTTCGTGGTGGAATCTGCTTCTGGAGAGGCGACTGGGCCTACGGCGTTCGGTGCCCGTACTTTTTTTGGCAAATTTAAATATGTCAGCCTTTTGAAACGGCACTTGTTACGACACACCGGTGAGAAGCGTTTTATTATCGTGTTTACGAAGGGGAGAAGATGTGACAAGGAGAATGGATAATAAATAAATAAGCGTTCAAGTATCACTGTGACATAAACAACGAACGACACGCTGAAAAAAGCAAGTTCTATGTTATCAAACTGTAAAATGTTATGCTGCCAAATTATGTAAGTGAACTTTGTTTAATTTTATTATTTATAATAAATGTATTATGTATTTAATCTGGCTACGTCCCTTATTTCAAATATACTGTAAAATTTTGCAGCCGATTATCCAAAAAGAACACCTGTTATTAATAAATAAACCGTTTCATTCATGCAGGTCTTTCTACTTGAACTACAATAAATAGTGAATTTTTGTTTCAGGTATAAACGGATCCGTAAAACTAAAACAATGATTAAAAAGCCATTCGATTGCCGAATATGTGATATTAAGTTAAAATCTCGTAAAACTTTGCGCCAACATATTTTAATACATACCGGCGAGAAGCCGTTCAGTTGCGATCTTTGCGATTTTAAATGCCGGCGAAATGAAAGTTTGAAGGTGCACAAGTTAAAACACACCGAGGAGAAACCGTTCGGTTGTGATCTTTGCGATTACAAATGCTTAAGGAAAGCAGACTTGAAGGTTCACCTTGTTATACACACAAGCGAGAAGCTGTTCAGTTGTGCTCTTTGCGATTACAGCTGCCGACATTCCAGCAATTTAAGACGGCACATGTTCAAACATTCCGATAATAAGCCGTTCGGTTGTGATTTTTGCGATTATAAATGCCGGTACTTCCCGGATTTGAAAAGGCACAAGATGTTACACACCAACGAGAAACCGTTCATCTGTGGCCTTTGCGATTACAAGGCCCGTAGGTCCGGATGTTTAAAAAAGCACATGTTAACACATATCGGAGAGAGCCCCAGGTGATGGTTTCTTGTAGCTTAAAGCTTATAATTTGTAATATGCTTCTTTAAATATCGCATTTAAGAAGCAAGAAGCATATAATGCGGCAATACTACAAAAAAAAACACAAAGATTCAGAACGCAATCACTCAGAATCAAATGAAATAATTTGACACAGGCGTTCTGCTTTATAAAAATCGATAATAAAAAAAATACCATTTGTAGCACACTTTTTGAAAGACAGGCGGTAAATACATGTGAAGTTTTAGTAAGCGCCATCTGGAACTCAACTGTTTGCTTCTGGAAACATAACACGTAAATTCATAATAATCATAATAAAGCAGTTGTCTCGCAGTTGCTTAATGGTCGCATTTTAAATCACTATCACCTTGACCAATCAGTAGCAGACAGCGCCACTTACAAATTAATTTCAGAAGGTTGACTTTTAGTAAAGTATTTTCATCACTAGATGTCACCTAGTACCGCATTATAATAGACAAAACTGTAGAGAACAAATATTTTTAATTTCGTACCGAAAATGGTTATATATTAAAAAAAGTGGTACCTACGTACTTAAAATTATCATTTCGTACCGAATTCAGTTGGTACAATTGTATCTAGACGAAAGCACTGATAGGAACTTCACAAAACTTCCGCTAGGTGTCAGCCACTCCGAATTTTCCGCAATATTTCACTCCAAGCGGATGGCAACACTGCGGCGAAATTACTTCTGGTGGCAGGGTTACCATATTAGGGAAGAAATCCCTAAAACTAAGCACTTTCTTCTTCAAAATTGAATTTTTGAATGAAATGCATCAGATTTAAGGATATTTATTTTAGGAAATTCTTAGTATTGCCGCAAGTGTAACGTGTAGGTCCTGTTTTGTATGTTGATTTTGGGACTAACCGCTAGTGTCCATAAAGTCTACACACAGAACACACCTCACTCACGATTTAATCTATCTGTCGAACGTCTAATTATCTGCGCATGCGTTGCATGCCAGTGATAATTACCCTAGACAGGATTTTCTCGATCGGTGAGAAATAAAATTATTTAAATTTTAAGGCACGTTTCGGGTAAATTCCCACAAATTGGTAACACTGTCTACTCTAATTTTACTGACGTCTAACGCATGCGCTGATAATTAGACGTTCGACAGATAGAATAAATCGTGAGTGAGGTGTGTTCTGTGTGTAGACACTCCCAGTTTGCCAGTTCGTGGGAATTTTCTCTATCTCTGGAAATTTCTAGAGTTTAAAATTGCAATTTCTGAGAAAAAGGGAATTTTTGGAAACAAAATTACTTAAACTTTAAGGCAAATCTTGAGAAAAATGCATTTATATTGCTTAAAATTGCGATTTGAGGGAAAAACCAAGCATAAAAGGGAATTTTTGTCTAAATGTTAGGGTAAAAGATCTGTCAATAGTTGGCAACACTGGTTACTCCCAACATCAACATACAAAACACGATCTATGGATTACAGTTTACAGACTTTAAGGCAAATCTTGATAAAAATAGCTTAAAATCGCAATTTGAGGGAAAAACAAGCATAAATGGGATTTTTTGGCCAAGTGTTAGGGAAAAAGGACTGTCAATAGTTACCACTGGTTACGCCCAACATCAACATACAAAACACGTTCTAAAAGTTACAGTTACTTAGATTTTAAAGCAAATCTTGTGAAAAATGCATAAAAATAGCTTAAAATTGCAATTTGAGGTAAAAACAAGCATAAATCGAATTTTTTGACCAAATGTTGGGGAAAAAGACTGTCAATAGTTGGCAACACTGGTTACTCCCTAGATCAACATACAAAATAAGACCTACAGGTTACAGTTATTTAGATTTTAAAGCAAATCTTGACAAAAATGCAATAAAATAGCTTGAAATTGCAATTTCAGGAAAAAACAAGCACAAATCGCAATTTTTGTCTGAATGATAGGGAAAGAGGACTGTCAGTAGTTGGCAACACTGATCACTCCCAACATCAACAAACAAAACACGTTCTACAGGTTAGTTACTTAAATTTTAAAGCAAATCTTAACAAAAATGCATAAAAATGGCTTCAAATTGCAATTTGAGGGAAAAAAAACAAGCACAAATGGAAATTTTTGTCCAAATGCAAGGGAAGAACAACTGTCAATAGTTGGCAACACTGACAGTAGATTTTTGTCCCATGAAAATTTGTGTATTAAATTCGTTTTAATCTTAATTTTAGAAATCGCACAATCGCTCAACGTTTCACTATCGGTTGATGGCTCTGTCAGGAATGAAAAATAAATAATCAAAGGAACTGAGCCTTGCAACTATTTATTTGTATAATTTTAATAATGTAAGTGGTTGGGTTGGTGACACTGTAATCACAATTAATCATAATCATAAATGTATTCCATAGATAGATCATGAAAAATCATTAAACAAATCCATAAACATAACCTCTCTTATCTCCCAACTTGTCAAGCAATACGTCAGTTTGAGCTCTTATTCAGTGTAATTAGAATAATCAGTGGTTGACTTAACATTCCTTCGCGCACAGCGTGGAAAAACACCTTTTGAGAAACCACGCCACTTTTGATATTATAGGGTGATGAAATCTAATTTATAACCTACCTTTTTGAAGCTACACCACTTGTCAATAGATCGCTTTGACTTGCGCTAGCTTATATTTTATTCTTGTTACACATTTTATATGAAACTATTCCAAAATTAAATTAAAAAGTTTATGTATATGTATTTTTGAAATTGCAGGAAATTCCCTTGGCCACCTCAAAAATCCCTAAAATCGAGAAAAATTCCTAAACCTGGCAACCCTGTGTGGACAGCTAAGTTTGCGGCTAATGGCGTTTTCGATTGACTGCACTAGAGCGCACTTCCTCTCGTATTATTACATGAGGTTAAAAGAAGATGCAAATACTCCGAGTACAACACCGGTGCAGGTGAATCGAAAACGCAATAAGCGTTACGCCTTGCGCCATCTGGTGTCACTAAACAGACTCTTGCATTCGTTCTTATGAAATCAGCGAACCTCAAACCCTACATATCGTATTTTGGCGTCGAGACTGAGTGTATGATGTAGCAGGATTGTGTTGTGCGTCGAATTTAAATTAAATCGATTGGATTGAAACGCATCTAAACACGTGCATCACAAAAATGGCGCCTAGCACACAGAGATTCAGATGTAGCCGCGAGAGGGCTGCGGTCCTAACATCAAACGTCTTGTGCGAATTTTAAAATGCCCGTTAAAGGATTAAAAAGAATTTGTTAGCAATAATAATTCAGAAATATCTTTAATTAACTTTCTGTTCCTCATTTTTAGGATTGTCCGTCACTGTGAACTGGCAACACTGACTGGTGGTAACCCTGAATGTGCTAACTTAACGTGTGTTAACCTTTTCTGTGTTGTGTGTGGTTACGTTTTTTAAAAAAGAGATTTCTAAGTGATTTATCGTTACCGGTGCTTATTTATTTTCGATATTTTCTGGAACTTAGAGAACGTGCCAATAAGCTTGTGAAGTAACCTAACCTCAAAATTAAAGGGGCACGGATTACAGGTGATGCGGTGTGTGGTACGAGCTGGGGCAGTAGCTCCTTTTTTTTAGTCAATCTAAACAAACTGAAATAAGTTGACTTGCAGAATCAGCGTCCTTATGGTCAGCGAATATCGTGCTGATTAAAAGGGGCATCCAGATGTCAGTGCCAGGTTTCGTTAACATTAACCCTGTACACGTGCTTGCAGTAAAAGCCAAGCCTCTTTATTGTTTTGGGGTAGATTATGGGGTACCTGTCAATCAACCTATAGTTTTGAAAATGTTAAAAAATCTATTTCGGAGCCTTATGCATGGGAGTGATCAGGTATCGCTTCCTTTGACAAGTCACTTTTAAAAACCTATCTAGAACGGAATGGAGAGTTAATTCTGTTATTTCAAATGCGGGATGAGATACGTCCTTAGGGTCCTCGGGAAGTACGCTTCAGCCGCAGGAGAGAATTGATGTTTTTCTTGCTGTGTAAAACAAATAACTTTTATTTTAAGGGAATTTTATTGGACGTTGCAATTCTGAGGACTTGTTTAGCACTGGGGGCCGAAGATAAAAACAGTAATTCGCTGAATATGCAAAGGATAAGAGTTAACGAGCTTAGGAGCAATGTTTCATCAAGACAACTCGGTGAGACACTAACTACTAATTAATAAGTTACAAATTAATATTGTTCTTTATATAATACAAAACTGGTTTAAGGAAGCATTTGAACGATGTAAAATTTTTTGATGAAAGTACACTTGCAAATAATATTAATGAACGCTTGGTTTTTATTAATGAAGTAAACGTTACAACAAATTATGTTGTAGCTGTGCCAGATGGTATACTTACATCTGCCTTAAATAAATATGAAGAATAACATGAATATTTATAAAAAAAAAAACAATTATTTTTGTACAAGTATGTCTCAGCACGCTTACAGATTTAATTATTGAAAGCAAACGGGTAAAATTTTGTTACGTATGTACTTCTGAGGGTATATTTAAAATTTTTGGCTCGAGTGAAATTGTGCATCGTGTGAAAGTGCAAGGGATTTACATACCTTCTTATGGGAAGAAGATTTGTGGGCCTGCAATTTTAGAATTTTGAAATGCTACACATATGAGGTCAGAATTTTTGTTAATTCCAAATGTTTATTGTATTACACAGGCTGATTGAAATTCGAGGACCAGCATGGGGATCTCGCTTATTATAAGAGTTACAGAATCGGTTAAATGGAAGCAAAGTTGCCAAATTTCATGCTCATTAATAATATGTTAAGAAATTTGAAATATCTTAAACGGTTTCTTCACAATCGGAAAAAAAAAACAAAAAATTGCGATTTTCGAAAATCGAACATAACTTCTTTATTTATGATTTTTTTCAAAATCTGTGAAAACATTCCCGAAGCCACTTGTTCTGCTTGATTGAATGCCGAGCGTACTTTATTTCTGGAGCGATTCGTTTTTGTTTTTCCAGAGCCAGCTTCATTTTTTCTTATGGACGCGATTTTTGTTGTTTGGACAGGTAGATAGCACATTTCTTTCTGAATTCATTCGTATGCTACACTTACTATTTTGTTTTAATTTTCATTGAGAAATTTTGAAAAAACTGAAATTAGATTCATGTGCACGTATTAAGGCACAGTATTTCAGTCACAGATTAACTTTAAGCTTCAGTTTATTCCCATAGTAACAATTATTAAGACAATCGTTTCTATGGTAATAAACTGAAGATTAAAGTTAATCTGTGACTGAAATACCGGGCCTAAGTTAGCTTGTATTCAATTATATATTGCGTAGCCAAGGAAACGTACACATTTGTTTAATTTATCTGTCATTAAATACAGAATGGCGTATTCAAATGAAGAAAAACGTGATATGTTGCGTATTTTTTATTTGTCACAACGAAATTTTATTACAAGTGCTCAGCAGTATTCAGAAACTTATCCGGAGAGAATTCAACCATGAATTCTGTTCTTTCTTCATTTTTTGGTCATAATTATCTAGCTTTGTTTTGATGATCATAAGGTTAATTCTTTGCTAGAGAAGATAGTTCTTAAGCTCCTGCACATTGTATTGTATTCTACTATTTACTAATTAATTAATTTTTAATTAAATCCTTGCCAAAAGAAACTGACAATTAGATAATTGCAATCGTAAACTCACAATTAAGGATTAATTAATTGTAATTATAAAAATTCGACAATTACAATTAATTCAATCAATCAAGGTAACTGTGGGCAGCCTATAATAGAGATGCAGATTTTTTATTTATTGCATAAATCAATCATACAAGTCATTACGTGATTAATAATATTAGTTTTAGATCTTTTATTTTTTTTTTAATTTAAAATTTAAACGGTGACTATTTTCGCGCGCTTTAAATGACGTCACATCATATGATCAGAGAGTGCATGTTCTGCATGATACGGGGGTCCAGATTGTTTGTTAGTGCTAAGTTGATAGCTTTTATATTGGAATACACTAGAAAGTTCGTGTATAAAAACTCCATTGTGTTTCAATGTCAAAGAATTGTCAATGTCAGACGAATGTGTTGCAAAGTATTTTAGGTTTCGTTTATTCTACACTTTCTACACTTTTAACTCATTTATTCTACTACTTTTCTCACTCTTACTTACATTATATTATATACATCTCACTCTCTCAGATGCGGTTGGTGCAAAAAGTGCAGAACAAACGAACTGACCTAATTGCATTGCGTTCCGTATTGACGTCCCGATTATTCGCAAATTTTAATGGAAAAATCCTTTATTAAAAAAAAAAAGATAACAAATTATATGAAATAGAATTACCACCAATCAGTTTCTACTTCATTTTACAGCGTATAAAAAATTACTTAATTATGAATTGCCAAAATGATAATAATTGTGCCCAACACTTGTTAATATTTAAGTAATTTAATAAGAATAGATTGCTCCTTATATACATAAATAAGTAAAAAAATGAATGTGATACCTACCTGATAACTGAACTCACTTTCCTTCTTTTTCAGGTTTCCGGTTGTGCTGCGTTTTAATTATTCTTATTTCCCGTCGACGTTTCGTCCTTTCTCACGAAAGTGCCGCCGCTGCTGCTGTTCCGAGGGAAGTGATTGTGATGCGTTTGACCTGCTCTTTTTATAGGTATGGGTGGGGGTACTGCACCGGTGGGGCGTGACGATTAACCAATGAGTTATTTCCAAGTGTTGTGTGAATATCTCATTGGTCAATCGCCACGCCCACCGCACGTTTCAGTGCATTACCCCCCATCCGTACCTACAAATAGAGCCAGTCAGACGCATCACAATCAGTTCCGCTGGTGCAGTCCTTTCGTAAGCAAAAGACGAGACGGGGAAAAGAAAGAAAAATTGTGACGCGGTGATTTTTTTATTCTTAATTAGCTTATCATTTTTTTTTCTGAACCATTTTCTGCCCTAATTAAGGTTAGCTTCTTATTTGTTGAAGAATTTGTAAATTTATTCTCTAAGTTTGGCTGAAGAATAAATTCGTTACGTAATTTATAAAATAATTTGTTACGAACGTAATTATAATTCGTAAGTAATTTATTATTGTACAGGCTGCGCTTAAAGTAAATATCAATCCAATTTGAAGTACTTTTTGATTACTAAAGTAATTGCGCTTTATTTTTATTCACGTCCTTCATGATTGTTATAATATTTAATTAGTTTTATTGGCTGCATTTTACTCATGTAATTAATCATTATTAATCTTTATATTTAAATTTCTTTTCTGATCTGTTGTTAATAGCACGTAAGGAATATTGTAGGAACCATTATACAGGGTGTAATTAAAGAACTCGCCAGATACTGACCGATAGTTCGTGAAAGAACGAAATTATTGTTGCTCGAAAAAGTTTCAAAATGTAAAAACTTTTAAATTAGAGTTTTATGTACGTAATTTCTGTAACAATAACAAAATAAATAAAGCCTTAATAATTCGTTTGATCTATTTTGTATGTGTTTATATAATTTCAGCAGTACACACACACACACCGATGAAACGATAAACGGAATTCCATTTGATACGTTTCAAATAAAAAAACAAATATGTTACGTGTTGTATGCAATAAAGATGTTGTGTCCTTCGTGTTTCTGTTTTCTTACCGTAAACTCAATTCGTTAACCAACATTTTTGTTTCAGCGCACTAAAAACCTCTAACGATTTTAAAAGCTCGATCCCCGCCGGCAAATTTGTATTTCAATGTATAGTCTGCAACTATGACATCGTCAGCGAAAAGGATCTTCGATGTCACGTCATGCAGGTGCACGTCACCAAGGAATTCAAAGAAAAGGCCAGGGCCTGCGGCGATCCGTGGTATAGATGCATCATCTGCGAGTACACGTGTTCGAAAGCCTCGCGTTTAATTCAGCATCACTCCACGCACACGGGCGAGAAGCCGTTTAGGTGTAACAAGTGCACCTCGAGATTCTCCCGGATTTACTCGCTGAAGATGCACCTGCTGACCCACACGGACGAGTTGAACTTCGTGTGCGTCAGTTGCGATTTAAAATTCAAGTACCCCCAACAGCTGAGGCAGCACATGTATACCCACTTCGAGGGAATACCCTACACGTGCGACAAGTGCAATTTGAGGTTCGTCGAGGGTAGCGAGTTACAGCTGCACCTGAGGATACACGCCGACGATAGACCTTTCACCTGTGAATTCTGCCAAGCCACGTACAAATCCGTCGGCCTCCTAAACAAACACATGTATACTCACACCGGTGTGAAACGTTACGCGTGCGACGTTTGCTCCTGCAAGTGTCGCACCAGGGAGCACCTGAAACTCCACATGTACGTCCACACTGACCAGAAGCCTGTTGTCTGCAGCATCTGCAACGCGGCGTTTAAGTCGGAACATCATTTAAGGGGGCACATGGCCGTGCACGAGGACGAAAAACCTTTTAAGTGTGATGTGTGCGGCTTCGCGTTTAAGTCGTCTAGAAATTTAAAGCCTCACCTGTTGACTCACACCGAGGATAAACCCTTCAAATGCACAAGCTGCAATTACCAATGCATTAGGGCGCAATATTTGAAGGCGCACATTGAAAAGAAGCATGTAAAGTAAACGTTGTTGATGTACTTAATGTGATAGGGTAATTAACACTTAAGTGGTGTTTATAATATCACATATCACATTCTTAATGTTATACAGCATGGTGTAAGTCATGTTGTATGTGATGTCTTAATTTACTTGACGTAAACCGAGACTAGTCAGTCGGCTGTGTATTTTTTTTTCCTAATGGAATTACGTTGATCTAATAATAGGTTTATTTTATTGAAAAAACCCCTGGTAACATGTACCGTATGTAAATTGCTATGTGTAACAAAGACAGAAATTTCGTGGTAAAGACAAAGACCGTGGGGATACGCGGTTTCTCTTTAACGCACTCAATACAGTATGTTTCTTTCCTTGTCTCATCAATTATTCTCGGATTGCCGTGTATCGCGAATCAATTTACAGACGGTATGTTACTTAACGTTGTGGCTACTTACTAGGTAATTAGAGGTTAAGGAGCTTTTTATTATAAAAGTTTAGTTAAAAAAAATTCTAATAGAGGGCAGTTTTCTAAGAAGTACACGGGCAAAGATAAGAACATCTCTAGATGAAAGCTAATGACGTTTCAAGGCTGTATTTCTTAGAACCTCGGACTCTCTGTAACATTTTAATCTGTTCAGGCTTCTGTTAGATAAGAATACAATTCAATGTCCAAAAGTTGTAGCTCAAGACCATGCAAACTCATAATGACGTTTAAAAATGTTATGTAGTGTATAAATCCTATCACTTACCACGTCCTGTCATTTGCCGCACACTACTTTTTAATATCCTACTAATTCTTATGCTATCAATATTTTTAGAACCAGTGGTTTTTACGTGGGCCAATCACTTCGGGTTAACTCTCACAATATTCCGGCAAGAATCGAGCCTGTTCCGAGAGATAAACACGGGATGTAAATGTTGGGGCAGCCTATGTTTGTAAATGTAGGTGCAGTCCAGTTAAAACATTATTTAAAACAATTTATAACATTGTGTAAAAGTTCGAGTCAATTGCAGTAATCGTAGCGGTAGAGCGAACATTAATAATCCCGAGAAATAAACACGGGATATAAATGTTTGTTCTGCCCAAGTGCATAATTTGAAAATATTTAAAGCAGTTTAAAACATCGTAGGAAATTTCGAGCCAGTGCCAGTAAACATTGCTGTCACAATGTTATTCTAAAAGGCAAGCACGGGAGGTAAATGTTTGTGTTGTCCGTGTTTGTAAACGTGTGTGCTGTCCAATTGCTTAATTTCAAAATGTTTAACACAATTTAACATTGAGGAGGAATTCCAGTCAACGTTGGTGAACACCATCACAATCTCGGGACGTAAATGTTTGTGCTCCCGTGTTTGTAAAGGTGTGTGCTGTCCAATTGCAATAATTTCAAAATATTTAATTATTTATAACACTGTCTAGCCAATGTTGAGTGATCACAGCGGCGAATCAAAACTTATTAATTCTGAAAGTTAAACGCGGGACTTAAATGTTTGTGTTGCTCGTTTCTGTGATGCCCAATTGCGTAATTTGAAAATGTTTGAAAAAATTTGTTGAAAATTCCAGTCAACGTCGAGCCACCACAGTGGCGAAACTAAAAATATGTATTAATTGCAAAGATGTGTACGGGACGTAAATGTTTGCGCTCCCGTTTTGTAGACGTGTGTGCTACCCAATTGCTCAATTCCAAAATGTTTAAAATAATTTAACGTTGAAGAGAAATCCCATTCAAAGTAGGTAAACATCGCCACACTCGCCAAGCAAAAATTATTAATTCCAAAGACAAACACGGGACGTAAATGCTTGTACTGCCTGTGTTTGTAAATGCGTATGTTGCCCAAATACCCAAATTTCAAAATATTTAAAAAAATTTGTAAATATATGAAAATTGCAGTCAATCCATCACAGCTGCGAAGCAAAAATTATTAATTCCAAAGACAAACCCGGGATGTAAATGTATAGGTTCCCGTGCTGTCAATTTGCATTATATGAAAATATTTAAAATTCTTTCATAACATATTGGAAAAGTCAATGTTGAGTCTTCACAGCGGCGAATCAAAAACTATTAATTCCGAAAGTTAAACACGGGACGTAAATGTTTGTGCTGCCCGTTTTTGTGATGCCCACTTACATAATTTGAAAATGTTGAAAACTATTGGTGGAAAATTCCAGTCAATGTTGAGCCATCACATTTGCGAAACAGCAGTTATTAGTTCCAAGGACGTGCACGGGACGTAAATGTTTGCTTTGCCCAGGTTTATAAATTTGCAACAGTTTCGAAATATTTAAAACAAGTTCTAACATAGTGGAAAAATTCGATACATGCCAGCGGCGAAATGAACATTTTTAAGTCCCGGGTCGTAATGTTTGCGTTCCCGTGTTTGTAAATGTGCGTGTTGCCCAGTTGCATAATTTTAAAATGTTTATTACAATTTAACCTTAAGGAAATTAGCATCACAATTGCGAAACAAAAATTATTATTTCCAAAGACAAATACGGGACGTAAATGTTTGTGCTGCACGTGTTTGTAAAACTGCATATTGCCCATATGCATAATTTCAACATATTTAAAACTATTAATTAATAACATTATGGAAAAATTCCAGTCAATGTTGAGTCACACAGCGGCGAATCAAAAATTATTAATTCCGAAAGTTAAGCACGGGACGTAAATGTTTGAGCTTCGCAATTGCATAATTTGAAAATATTTAAAACTATTTGTGGAAAAGTCGAGTCATCCCAGCCGCAAAACAAAAATTTTCAAGTGCGAAGACATGCACGGGACGTAAATGTTTGTGCTCCCGTGTTTGTAAAACTGTGAGTTCTGCTCAAATTTCAAAATGTTTAAAACAATTTATAATATTGTGAAGCGACGAAAGAAAAACTTTTAATTCCAAAGACAAGCATGGGATGTAAATGTTTGCGCTCCCGTGTCTGTAAGTTTTGTGCTGCCCAGTTGCATAATTTCAAAATATTGAAAACAATTTAACATTGTGGAAAAATTCCGGTCACTAAACACCAATCACAGCTGCGAAAAAAATTAATTCCAAAGACTCGCACGGGACGTAAATGTTTGTGCTCCCGTGTTTGTATCTTTTTAAAACAATTGATAACATTGTGGTAAAATTCGTGCCAGCGTCGTTAAACATCGCCGTCACAGTCGTGCAATAATTATAATTCCGAGAGATAAACACGGGACGTAAATGTTTGTGTTGCTTGTGTTTGAAGGCCAATTACAATCATTTAAAAATATTTATAACATTGTGAAAAAATAGCATTCAATGGCGGCTCATCGCAACGGCGAAGCAAATTTATTAATTCCAAAGGCAAACACGGGACGTAAATGTTTGTGCTCCCGTGTTTGTGCTGCCCATGTTTGCCTAATTTCAAAACATCCGTCTCCACGACGGGTAAAGTAATTTATTTATACCAATGGGAAAAAATTTAGAATGCCAAATAAAAATTATGAATGCCAAAAAAGGTACGCACGGGACGTAAACGTTTGTGCTTCCCGTGCGTAATATTTATTATTTATTAAATTCAATTTTATTTCAGATACGAATTCCCTGACAAAGGATGTTAACTGCCGACAAGCCTGCAACTTTAAAACGGCACGTGTTAATACACACCGGCGAGAAGCCATTCAGTTGAGATCTGTGCGATTACAATTTCCGATGATCCGCAGATTTAAAACGACATAAGTTGACGCACAGCGACGAGGAGCTGTTTGGCTGTGACCGTTGCGACTACAGAGGCCAACAGTGCACGGGTTTGAAGCAGCACATGTTAAAACACACCGGCGAAAAACAATGTTGGCAGCTTCGAATGCAATCAGAGCGCGCATTTAAGGACACACTTTTTGAAGCATGTAGACGGCAGACCGTTTAAGTCCAATCACCGCCGGCTAACTCTTGGAGAAGGAATGCGGAACCCCGAAACAAAGGGGTAGAATTTTAAAATAAATTAAAACTCACCAGTAATGCAGCTTCTTTTACATTCGAAATAATAGAGTGATAGACCGATGACTTTTGTTGATTTTTTTCTTGCATGGAAAAGCGGTTTCATCTAGTACTCACACCGGCGATAAGCTACATACGTTGAGTCTAATGAAGCGTGACTTAACGCTAAAACTATAAACACATGGAACTATCTCAGTGCCCCTGAACCTCGCTTTGAGATTATTAGCTAGCGTGTTATTATTGTACTTATGAACAATAAAGTAATTTATTATTAATGTTGTTATAGTTGATTGTACATGTCTTTTTTTTGTTTAAGAACTTATTCACTTTCAGATCCCAATGGGTGCCGCAATGCCAAAATCTGGCCGAAACTCCGCTTCAATGTGGCACTTGTGGTTTTAAGTTTAAGTCTAGCATCGCCATGCGCCGTCACGTGCTGATGCACAGCGGTCGGAAACCGTTCACCTGTGAACTCTGCGATTACAAATGCGCCCTACCCGGATTGTTAAAACAGCACATGCTGACACACACCGGCGAAAAACGCTATAAGTGCAACTTATGCCATTACCAGAGCAATCAGAAAGGGACTTTAAAAGCGCACATGCTGACGCACGTCGACGATAGGCCGTTTAAGTGCGACCGTTGCGACCACGCAGCCAGGACGGCCAGTCACTTGAGAAAGCACATGCAGGTGCATTCGGATGCAAGACCGTACAAGTGTGGACTTTGCAATTACGCAGCTAAATATCCGGGACGCCTGAAGGAACACATGCGGATACACACCGACCGTAAGCCGTTCGAATGTGACCTCTGCGATTATAAATGTAGATTATTGTGGAATTTGAAATCGCATTTGTTGATACACACCGGCGAGAAACTACTGAAGTGTAATGTTTGTGGGTACGCGTGCAGACTACCCAGTGATTTGAAGAGGCACGTGTTGACGCACGTCAGCGGAAATACTCTGTAGGCGTTACAAAGTAAATAAAGAAATTATAAATAAAATACAAATTATTTCATTTTCAATTTTATATCGAGTTATCATGTGTAGTTTTTTTGCAAGATTATTGTCAATGCATTAGGTGACATCTCGTGGCAACGAACTTATTTTCTGTAAGAGGAAAGGTCGCGCGCAAACTTGAAACCGTTTCGTTGTCGTCTTTGCAATTACAGGGCCGGACATACACAGCATATGCGAACACATGCCGGCGAGAAGCCATATAACTACGCTTTGTGATTACAGATACGCAGGAGCGAGTTGGTTGATACACACTTCTCGTTAGTCGATGAGACTGATGCAGAAGAACTTTCTCAGGGCTGCTGCTGCTGGCGGTGTTACAGCAACGCCATCAGCAGCAGCCCTGAGAAAGTTCTTCTGCATCAGTCTCATCGACTAACGAGAAGTATGTATCAACCATCTCGCTCCTACGGATCTGTAATCACAAAGCTCACAGTTATATGGCTTCTCGCCGGCATGTGTTCGTATATGATGGCGTTACTGCAACACCGCCAGCAACAGCAGCAACACCGTCAGCAGCAGCAACAGCCCTGAGGAAGTTCTTCTGCAATGGAGAACGAAACGTGACGCGGTTCCTACCGGAAACCAATTATATTTTATTCAATCAGGCTTTTGTTGAGGTTATGTTTCTATCAAAATGTAAAAAAAATTATTTGAAATTACGCGGCAATTCTACTTTCCGTTAAGACTTCGCATGGAAAATACTTTTACTCACACGTTACTTAGCGACCAGTAAAAACATGTCATTATGACACGTCACAATGACAAACGTCAAGCAGTCACAATGACCGCTTTGGGCAACGTCACAAGGTCACGATGACGACCGTCAAGTAAACAAACCTAAGTTCGCCTCTTAACGAATCAAAGCGTCACCACTTTCGTTTCTGATTATGACACGTCACAATGACAAACGTCAAGCAGTCACAATGACCCCTTTGGGCAACGTCACAAGGTCACGATGACGACCGTCAAGTAAACAAACCTAAGTTCGCCTCTTAACGAATCAAAGCGTAACCACTTTCGTTTCTGATTATGACACGTCACAATGACAAACGTCAAGCAGTCACAATGACCGCTTTGGGCAACGTCACAAGGTCACGATGACGACCGTCAAGTAAACAAACCTAAGTTCGCCTCTTAACGAATCAAAGTGTAACCACTTTCGTTTCTGATTGGCCAACAGATAGGATTGCAAATCTCATTTTGGTTTGCCAAAACAACCACCGAATACAAAAAGACAAATGAGACGCAACTTTGCTCAATGCTAATTCGAGCAAACAGCAAACAGACCAATGATGCAGAGTTACCTAATCCCCGCCACAAAATAAAGATATAAAAGGCAGAACGTGTTTCGTGCAAGCTAGTGCTGCAATAGTCTGGCGGTACTTACCCGCTTGTGCCGTAATAGTCCGGTAAAGCAAACATCTCACCCGCCGGTGCTGTAATAGTCTGGCAAAGCGTACATCCCACTCGCTAGTGCTGCAATAGTCCGGCAACACTTTACACACTAACTATGTACATCAACTTCGTCGGTTATTTCATTGTTGGACAGAAGAAACAAATGAAAGACGTTATTAAAGAGTTTCTTTAATTTCTACTGCACGCATTTCCATTGTCCACATCAATAAAAAAAATGCTGTTTCTCAATGCTCTGTTACCCAATTGTTTCAAACTCGTTAAAATAGTTCTATTTCAGATCCGAAGAAACTAGATTTAAATCTGCGAGACGTTTGTCCACACGTACTGGCGAAAAGCCGTTCAGTTGTGATCTCTGCGATTACAATAGCAATCAGTTGGGAAGTTTGAAACGGCATAAGTTAACACACATCGACGAGAAGCCGTTCAGCTGTAACGACTGCGGTTACCAAACCCGACAGCGCGGACACTTGAAGGAGCATATTCGAATACACACCGGCGAGAAGCCGTTCAGTTGCGGTCTTTGCGAATATAAATGTCGACATTACACGAGCCTGAGGCAACACATGTTAGAGCATGTCGGCGAGAAACCGTTTAGCTGTGATGTTTGCAATTTCAACTGCCTAAAATTAGGACACCTGAAGAGGCATTTGTCTACGCACACCAACGACAAGCTGTTCAGTTGTGATGTATGCGACAAGAGATTTCGACGAAAAGAAGATTTGAAACGTCACGTGAAAACACACACCGGCGAGAAGCCGTTCGTTTGTGATCTATGTAATAAGAGATTCCAACGAAAGGAACATCTGACACGTCACTTGCGAACACATTCCGGCGAGAAGCTGTTCAGTTGTGACACGTGCGATTATAAATGCCAACGCTTCGTACAAATGAAACAGCACAAGTTAACACATTCCGACGAGAAGTCAAACCAAACCCGAAACACGGAAGATTTGACAGGGCATATCCAAACTCACACCGGTGAGAAGTCATTAAATTGTGAATTTTGCGATTATAAATGCCGAGCACTAGAAAATGTGACACATGCCGGCGAGAAATCTTTTATTAGTGCGGACAACTGGAACGACACATTCTGACACATACCGGCGAATGCAAACGCTATAAATATAACTTTGCCATTTAATTAAGCGAAAGTTCCTAAACGAATCTTTACTAACCGTAGCTAGTAAGAGCAATTGTACATACAACTGAATATACATGAATAATACAAAAAAAGTCACTTTTATGTATAAAATAATAAAAATCGATGTTACTTTATAGTATGTTAGTCAATTGTTTCAAAATTGTTGTTTATTTCAGATGCCAAGAAACCAAGAACATATACAAACACAGAGCGTCGATACGCACCGGCGAAAAGCCGTTTAGTTGTGATCTTTGCGATTATAAAAGCAAACAGGTGGGAAGTTTGAAAAGGCACATGTTAACGCACACCGGCGAGAAACCGTTCAGCTGTCATATTTGCGGTTACCAAACCCGACAGAGTGGACATTTGAAGGAGCACATGCGAACACACACCGGCGAGAAACCGTTCAGTTGTGTTCTCTGCGATTATAAGTGCAACCAGTTGGGAAGCTTGAAAAGGCACAAGTTAAAGCACACTGACGAAAAACTGTTCACTTGTAATATTTGCAGTTACCAAACTCAGCAGTATAAACTTTTGAAGGTACATATGCGATCACACCCCGGCGAGAAACTATTCAGCTGTGTTCTTTGTGATTATAAATGTGACTATCTCGGAAGTTTGAAGGAGCACAAGTTAACGCACACCGGCGAGAAGCCGTTCGTTTGTAATATTTGCGGTTACCGAGCGCGTCAGAGCGGACATTTAAAGGGGCATATGCGAACACACCCCGGCGAGATGCCTTTCAGTTGTGATCTTTGCGATTATAAATGCAAACAGTTGGGAACTTTGAAAAGGCACAAATTAACACACACGGGCGAGAAGCCGTTTAGCTGTCACATTTGCAGCTACAAAACTCGACAGAGCGGACATTTGAAGGAGCACATCCGAACGCACGCCGGCGAGAGGTCGTTCAGTTGTGAGTTTTGCGACTATAAATGTAAACTGTTGGGAAGTTTGAAAAAGCATAAATTCACACACACCGGCGAAAAGCCGTTCAGGTGTAATATTTGCGCGTATCAAACCCTACATAGTGAACATTTTAAGGGGCATATGCGAACGCATACGGGCGAAAAGCCGTACAGGTGTAGCGTTTGCAGTTATCAAGCCCGACAGAGTGGACATTTGAAAGAGCATATGCGAACACATACCGGGGAGAAGCCGTTTAGTTGTGATCTTTGCGATTATAGGTGCCGAAAGTTGGTCAATTTAAAGGCCCACAAGTTAACGCATACCGGCGAGAAGCCTTTTTTTTGTGGTCTTTGCGGTCGAAAATTCGGACAACTTATACATTTGAAACGGCATTTGCTAACTCACACCGCCAAGAAGCCACGAGAATCTCTGTAATGTGAATACTTTTACGTAAGTGCTAGTGGAAGCCATGATTTATTTTTGTGTCGCAATATTTAAGAACGCCTGTAGATAAGCTGATTTACGCTAGTGTTTAATTGGCTCTCCCCTAATTCTCTAGGAGTAAATGAGTGAGATATAGGTTATGTGAATTTAGTTTTGTTTGTATGTATATTAAATAAGCAATCAATATACAGTGTAGTTATTTTTATAAATTGACAAAGCTCAGTAATAAAAGGTTTGAGGTTTTTTTTAAATAATATGAAGCAAATTATTTTTTTAATAGAACACCCTGTATATTTTTAGATATTTGAACGCGCCGCAGTAAGTGACATAACATCCAGACTAAACGAAACACTCTGTACACGACAAAGTTATCTTAAAATATACTCCACGTGATGTAGTTAAACTTTTATTTGGAACATTTTTTTAATAAAATGAGAAATAACTAGAAACGTATGAAAGAAACCGTCTTAAGCGAAACACCCTGTATACAGATTTCCATCGTAAACTCCAAATTCAAATCACCGAGGATTTTATTTTTGTTGATTTTTATGTAGAACTAAAATTGTCCAAAACAAATGCAACAATTTAGAAAAAATATACAAGGTGTCTGTTAATTAACGCGACAAAGCGAAACTGGAATTGCGTATGAAGTAATAATTGTTTATTAATTCTTGCGGATTATTTAGTGGGACGAAGTGTATCAGCTGCCAGGGAGTTAACGCACGGTTCGTAATGTCCGAGGGCGTGTTCAAAGTGGGGCTGCTGTTATCCTTTGTATGAAATAATCTACTTCAGATGATTTGTATTGCATGCATTTGTCAAGTAGATTTTTGTATTTCGTTCGCATTTCATGGCATCGGTCGTTGACGTAAAAAGGTCAAGTTTACGATTCACGCCGCCGTACCATAAAACTATAAAAAGCTTTATAAGAAAAGAAAAATACTAGCGAGTTCTTAACACGGCGATTTGAATTGCTTATCTTTTAGTGATTTATTTGTTTACCAGGTATTCAAAGTGGCACTACTGTTAGCCTTTGCATAGAATAATCTGCTTCAGGTGATTTGCATTGCATGTATTTGTAAAGTAAACATTCGTATTTCGTTCGCATTTCATGACATCGGTCGTTGACCTGAAAACGGAGTTGACGTAAAAAGGTCAAGTTCACGGTGTCACGCCGCCGTATCATAAAACTATAAAAAGCTTTATAAGAAAAGAAAAATAGCAGAAGTTCTTAACACGTCGATTTGAATTGCTTTTCGTTTTAGTGATTTATTTGTTTACCAGGTGTTCAAAGTGGCGCTGGTGTTATCCTTTATATGGAATAATCTACTTCAGGTCATTTGCACTGCATGCATTTGTCAACTAAATATTCGTATTTCGTTCGCATTTCATGGCATCGGTCGTTGACCTAAAAACGGAGTTGACGTAAAAAGGTCAAGTTCACGTTGTCACGCCGCCGTATCATAAAACTATAAAAAGCTTAATAAGAAAAGAAAAATACTAGAAGTCTTAACAGGGCGATTTGAACTGCTTTTCGTTTAAGTGATTTATTTGTTTATCAGGTATTCAAAGTGGCGCTGCTGTTAGAGTTTGTATGGAATAATCTACTTCAGGTGATTTGCACTGCATGCATTTGTCAACTAAATATTCGTATTTCGTTCGCATTTCACGGCATCGTTTGTTGACCCAAAAACGGAGTTGGCGTAAAAAGGTCAAATTCACGATGTCACGCCGCCGTATCATAAAACTATAAAAAGGTAACTTGTTTTGTGCCATACTGTCGCGACACACGCTAAATGGCCAGTACGGACAATAGCGTGTCAACGCATTTCTTTTCCTTTTCGTTCATTGATTCACAATTAAAATGTTGTGGTATTATCGAACTGTTTAAAAATGATTAAAACTAGTTTCATTTCAGATGCCAACGGATTGTCAAGTCTGAAACTGTAGCCAAGAAAACAAACAAACGCAACGTCGAAAAGCCGTTCGGCTGTGATTTTTGCGATTACAAAGCCCGAAACAGTGGACATTTGAAAGTGCACATGCGAACGCATACCGATGAAAAGCCGTTCAGTTGTGATCTTTGCGATAAAAGCTTCCGACAGAATGCACACTTACAACATCACTTGCTAACGCACACCAGCGAGAAGCCGTACGTTTGTGATCTTTGCGGCTACAAAACCCGACAGAGCGTAAATTTCAAACTACACGTGCAAACGCATACCGGTGAGATGCCCTTAATTTGTAATGTTTGCGGCTACCAAACCCGACAGAGTGGAGATTTGAAAAAGCACATCCGAATACACATCGGCGAGAAGCCGTTTAGTTGCAATAATTGCGGTTACCAATCCCGCACAACTGAAAATTTGAAAAAACATTGGCGAACACATACCGGTGGGAAACAGTATAGTTGTAATACTTGCGATTATAAATGCCGAGCGCTCGGAAATTTAAGGATTCACACCGACGAGAAGCCGTTTAGTTGTAATATTTGCGGTTATCAAACCCGAAACCATCATCATTTGAATGAGCATATGCGAATACACACCGGCGAGAAGCCGTTTGCTTGTGATCTTTGCGATTATAAATGCTCGCACCTCGGACGTTTGAAAACGCACAAATTAGGACACACCGGCGAGAAGCCGTTCAGTTGTAATATTTGCGGTTATCAGACCCGACAGAGCGGACATTTGAAGGAGCATTTGCGAACTCACACCGGCGAGAAGCCGTTTGGTTGTGACCTTTGCGATTATAAATGCGCGCTCCGCAGGAATTTGAAAACGCACAAATTAACGCATACCAGCGAGAAGCCGTTCAGTTGCGATCTTTGCGATTACGAATGCCGACTAATCGGAGATTTAAAGAATCACAAACTAACACACACTGGCGAGAAACCGTTTTTTTGTGGCCTTTGCGATCGAAAATTCCGACGACTTGAGCATTTAAAGCGGCACATGCTTCGACGTCACATCGTCAAGCAGCCATAAAAATAGAACTATCGGACACACTTGTAATATGTACAGAGGCGAGCGTAGAAGACGAATGTCACACTGACGTACAGTGGTGGCCATTAAAATCGTTACCCTTACATGCTAACCTCGTCCTTGCGTCTGCGTAACTTTTTTTTTTCGAAATACGAACCTTAAAATTTACACGTTTTTGATGTTATGTTCAAGCAATTATTAATAAAAAAAATAAATTCGCATGTCTTTGTGAGGTTATTGGATAAGTAACGTACCGCCGATTTTTTTATCTCACTCTCTTCCGTCTCTCTTAATTTGAAATTAATGTCACTTTCCTTGTCATCGCAAACTCCATAGAAACAGTAACTTGTTATGTATCTACCTTTTTGATTCATATCGACCTTTTTAATTTGGAGGACGGGGGACGAGAAACCTGGCGGTACCTTACGTCTTTACGTTTAGTTACGCCATCTATACGGATTTTCTCAATCCAATTGTTTTAGGCGCCAAATTCAAATCACTGGCGATTATTTATGTACAAAACAAATGCGACAATTCAGAAAAAATATCCCTACATGTAGAAAATTTTATATCCTTCGCGTAATCTGTAATTCGAAATTTCTTTACTGTCGGAATATTCAAGAACACCTGTAAGTTAATCTCGCCTACTTCCAGGAATAAATGAGTTTTTCTTTTAGACGTTATTTATACAGATTTAGCTTAGTTTGTATGTTAATTAAATAATCCACGATATATTTATGTATTTACAGAAGTAATAAAATATTTAAAAAAAAAAACATATCTTTTAATATTAAGCAAAAACACACAGGATGACTGTTAATTAACTCCGACAAAATGGAACCGCCAAAAAGAAGCGATGTCCGAGAGCACGGGAAAAATGTCTAAAAAATTCTTTCTACTTTAGTTTTCAATAATCAAAAATTGGCCGCAAAACGACGATGCGCCCCGGATTAAAAAATCGAGGCGCAGATGAACGAAATATTCTCATGAAGTTCTTTTTTTATAGTTTTATGATACGGCTACGCAGCGTGGTTTTGTGAACTTGACCTTTAAGTGGAGTTTCCCCCCAACTCCGTTTTTAGGTTAACGACCGATGCCGTGAAATACGAAGGAAATATGAATATTTACTTGACAAATGCATGCATGAGAAGTGTTCGCCTCGAATCAGTTCTTCAAAGTCGGCACGCATTTTATCAGGTCTATTAAGAAAGGTCAAGCTTGTCTGAATAAATATCATAAGACGTACGCTGTGAATTTGGCGTTTTAATCTAGAAATACCCACTTTTTTCAGAAATTTATGATTAACCATTTACAAACTGTTCTACAGAATTTACTATTATCTATTAAAATCGAACAGTACATTCAGAGGCATGGCTGCCTGTATGCATCTTAACACGTCTATTATGCAAGGTCAAAATTTACCAAGCTTTACTGTGAACGAATATTATAAAACGTTTATGACACATGTACGCTGTGAATTTGCATTTTAAAGTAAACATTCCTACTACTTTGGACAAATTTATAATTAATTAATTCCTTTCATTCACAGCTGTATTTAATAAAGTTATTTGTTCCGTGCGGCATAGATTACGAAAAAAATGTATACAAAATGCTGTTTGTAATTGATTAATTGTAAATTTTCGATAAAAGTAGGAATACTTAGATTAAAACGCAAAATTCACAGCGTACGTCTGTCATAAACGTTTTATGATATTCGCTCGCAATAAAGCTTGTAAATCTTGACCTTGCATAATAGACCTGATAAAGTGCGTGCAAGATCGCATGATCTGCGATGCAGGACCTCAGCTCCATCCGAACACTCTCAGTGCTCTGTGAGGATGTAATATTTGATTCATTTTTGTTTACTGTCGATTTTGAACGGCGAACACTTCTTATGCGGAATTTTTACAAATGCGTGACGTGAAAATTCCCTTTCTTGCTCAAGTCTATACACAGCTTTAACCAACTGACGAAATAATGCGAATAAGTGCGTTAAAAACACAGGATTGGGAGTGCGTCTTGAATTTGTTAAAATATTAATAGATTTTTGTTCATAATTAAATATAATTAAATATTAATATTTAAAAAAAAATACTAGAAATTCTTAACTCGACGATTTGAATTGCTTTCCGTTTGAGTGACTTATTTGTTTACCCGTCAAGGCAGGTGTTCAAAGTGGGACGTTGTTATCCTTTGTGTGGAATAATCTACTTCAGATGATTTGGATTGCATGTATTTGTCAAGTAAATATTCATATTTCACGGCATCAGTCGTTAAGCTAAAAACGAAGTTGAGGTAAATTCCACTTAAAGGTCAAGTTCACGATACCACGCCGCGTAGCCATATCATAAAACTATAAAAAAAACTTTACGGGGGTATTTATATCGTTCATCTGCTCCTCTATTTTATAACCAGGGGCGCATCGTCGTTCTGGGGCTATTTTTTATTAATTATCTCTCGAAAACTAAAATAAAATGATTTTTTTAAACATTTTTTCCATGCTTTCGGACATCGCTTTGTTTAGTGGTTCCATTTTGTCGAGTTAACTAACAGTCATCCTGTATATGGCGACCCTAAATACAAAGAATTTCTCATTCGCTAGAAAGAGCTAATCATCAATAATTATTACAATTCAAAAGTTAATTTCTTTCATGTATACAGGGTGTTCTTTAACTTGATGCAAAAGAATTAATGGCGTATGTGGTACGAGATATTCTCACGAATGCATCAACATTAAAAGGAAAAAAGAAATAAAAAAATTCATACCGACATCCGGCAATTCCCTGTGAAATGTTTAGAACCGCTGGACGCAACGGACGGTGACCTTCACTCACAATAAGTGTTCGAAGTTCCCTCCCCCTGCGCGACACGTAAACATAGGTCGGCTCGACGAAGCAGGGATTCACATGCGTTACGGAATTGGTTCCTTTGTCGGATATTTTCCACTGCGTGCGTTGAGTTCGTCTATTGTATTTACTTCTTCGGCGTACACTAAATCTTTTAAATGTCCCCGCAGAAAAAAATCTAATGGATTATGGTTTAATATTTTCTAATATTTAAATTTACATCCTCTAGGAGTTCCGGCAAATTAGTTTGCAAGAAACGTAAATACAATTTAGTTTATTATGTTCCTTTTATTTTGCTCATTCACAATTAAAATTTTGTGATATCAGTGAAGTATTTAAAAATCACTAAAACTATTTTCAATTTCAGACACCAACGGATTATCAAGTCTAAAAACGTAACCAAGAAATCCCACAAACGCAACGCAAAATATAAATCATCTGAAAGCCGTGCAAAGTGGTTTAATTGCGGCCTTTGCGATTTCAAATGTCTACGCATTAACGAGTTGAAACGCCATATGGTAACACATTACGACGAGATGCCTTTCACTTGTGCCATTTGCGATTACAAATGTCTACACATTAACGAGTTGAAACGCCATATGATAAGACATTACGGCGGGAAGCCTTTCAGTTGTGCTATTTGCGATAAAAAATTCCCGCGAAACGAAACCTTAAAACGTCACTTGAAAACACACACCGGCGAGAAGCCGTTCGGTTGTGATCTATGTAATAAGAAATTCCAACGAAAACATCATCTGGAACGTCACTGGCGAACACACTCCAACGAGAAGATGTTCAGTTGTGATCTTTGCGATTATAAATGCCAACACCTTGGACCTATGGAACAGCACAAGTTAACGCACTCCGATGCAAAGTTGTTTAGTTGTGACGTTTGCGATAAAATGTTCCCGCGAAAGGGAATGTTGAAGCTTCACGAGAAAACACACTCCAAGAAGAAGGTGTTCAGTTGTGATCTTTGCGATTATAAATGCCAGATCCTTGGACGTATGAAACAGCACAAGGTAACACACACCGTTGAGAGGCCGTTCGGTTGTGATCTGTGCAAGACAAAATTCAAGCGGAAACAAAGTTTGGAAAGTCACTTGCGAGCACACGATAAGCTGCTCAGTTGTGATCTTTGCGATTATAAATGCCTACGCCGTGCACATATGAAACGGCACAAGTTAACACACTCCGAGTCGGTCGCTTGTGATATTTGCGGTTACCAAACCCGACAGAGTGAAAATTTGAAGCAGCATATGCGGACAAATCACAAGCCGCTCAGCTGTAATACCTGCGATTACCAGACTCGATACACGCGGCATTTGATAGAGCATATGCGTACGCATACCGGTAACAAGCCGTTAAGTTGTGATCTTTGCAATTTTAAATGCCGAGCGCTGGGAAATTTGAGGAAGCACAAATTGACACACACCGACGAGAGATCTTTTATTTGTGGTGTTTGCGATCGAAAATTCTGTCAACTTGAACAACTGGGACGTCATATGCTGACACATACCGGCGAGAAACCGTTGAGACACAGTTGAAACGCACACCGGCAAAGTGCAAACGCTATAAATATAACTTTGCCATTTAATTAAGCAAAAGTGCCTAAATGGAAACTGAAATTGCCAAATGAGTTTATTTTTTTTAATAAAATAACTGTAACTAGTATAAATATAAAGATAATGTTATTAAAAAAAGAAATTACAAATAAAATCAACAAAAAACTATGCAATTTTTATTTAGGGAAACCTAGGGATTTTTTTCTAATCTAGGAAACACCGTCGTGCTCATTCGGTTATTAAAAAACTACTATAGATGTACAATCAGAATAATAAATAATGTCTCCCACCAACCAGTAGGCGGACAAGCGGACAAAGAAACACCCTTTGAATTTTATTTCGAGACAAAGCACCAACTTGCTAGTGACAGTGGTCAGAAGGTATTAGCCCGCAATCTAAGATTTAATTGGGGCGACAGTACTTTTAATCCTGACTCTACATTTAATGTGAGAATAAAACACATTTCAAAGTTCTGGATAGAGTACAAAAAAAAAACCAAACCTGCGCATCCTGTATTACCGGAAGTAAAGATACAGCTTGTAACCCAGCAATGTACTTAGTATATAAAAAAATAAAATAAAACCACTTTTGTTTCAGAAGCCAACTGGTTTCCAAGTCTGAAATTGTAACTGTCGAAAAACCTTTTAGTTGCGAAAAAGAATTTTGACGAAAAGAAAATTTGCAAGCGCACACCGGCGAGAAGCGGTTCAGTTGTGATCTTTGCGATTATCAGTGTCAATTTCTCTCAAAATTAAAACAGCACGAGTTAAAACACACCGGCGTGAAGCCGTTCGGTTGTGACCTATGCGATTGCAAATGTATATATTTCGGAAATTTAACGTCGCATAAGTTAATACACACCGGCGAGAAACCGTACAGCTGTGACATTTGCGGCTACAGAGCCCGGCAGAGCGGACGTCTGAATGCACATATGCGAACGCACACCGACGAGAAACCGCTCAGTTGTAACCTTTGCGATTATAAATGCCAACGGTTCACCTGTTTGAAAAGGCACAAGTTGAAACACAGCGACAGTTGTAATATGTGTGACTACAAGGCCCGACAGGGGGGGGGGGCATTTGAAAGATCGCATGCGAAAGCACACCAGCGAGAAGCGGTACGTTTGTCAAATTTGCGGTTATCATTGCCTGCAGAGCCATAGGCGAACGCATTCCGATGAGAAGCCTTTCAGCTGTAATATTTGCGATTACCGAAGCAGGCATAATGCGTATTTGAGAGAGCATATGCGAATACATACCGGTGAGAAGCCGTTTAAGTGTGACGTTTGCGATTATAAGTGTCGAAAGTTGGGAAATTTAAAGACGCACAAGTTGACCCATTCTGGCGAGAAACCTTTCTTCTGCGGCCTCTGCGAACTTGAATTCGGACAAATCGTGCATTTGAAACGGCACATGCGAAGTCACACCAACAAGAAGAAGCCGTAATAATAGATGTTTATGATTATTGTGTTTATTTATAATGTGTTTCATTAATTTTATTGTCTGTATATGTTCGGGGAGGGGGGGGGTGGGCTGTGATTATTGTACACATGATCAGTTATTGTATGAACCAGAAATAATTATTTTCTTTCACGAAGAGTTTGTGCCTATTGTCTACTAAAACTTAAAATTATTTTTACATCTCCGGCCAGAAGCCTTTCAATTGCGGTTTCCAAACCCGACCCACTGGAAATTTGAAGAGGCGCATACGAACACATACCGACGAGAAGCCGTTCACTTGCGATCTTTGCGATTATAAGTGTCATGAGTTCGGAAGATTAAAAAGGCACGTGTTAACACACGAGAACCTGTTTAGTAATGTTTCCGGTTTTCAAACTCGATGGAGTAAACGTTTGAAGCAGCATATGCGAGTACACACCGGCGAGAAGCTGTTCAGTTGCGATGTTTGCAGTTATCAAGGCCGACAGAGAGCACATTTGAAAGAGCATATGCTAACGCATACAGGCGAGAAACCATTTGGTTGTGACTTTTGCGATTATAAGTGTCGAAAATTAGGAAATTTAAGAGTTCACAAATTAACACATACCGGCAAGAAGCCTTTCTTTTGTGGACTTTGCGATCGAAAATTCGGTCAAGTCATACAGTTGAAACGTCACATGCCAGCTCACGTCGGCGCCACCCTCAAGAAGCCTTAAACTATTTCGTAAATTCAATTTAGTTCGTATGTTAATTAAGTAATATACAGGGTGTTGTTGAATAATACGAAATAAATGCATTTTTATATTTTTATTTAAATGTTACTTTACTTCATAGAAAAACGATTCGTACCTATTAATATTATTTATAAGTTATACTCGGTTATTAATATTTTTAAAAAAGTTATTAATTTATTTTTCTTCTGATTGCCAAGGTTGCTGTAAGTCATTGCCTAATAGAAACCCTAAAATGTACGTCGAATAAAAATAATACTTAAACAAAATAGATGTCATTATGTGGTGTCATTGAGTATACAGGTTGCGAACGGTCCCGAGGTCAAAAAGCGATTACATGACCGCACAGGAACAATTGTTTTATTCTTCGCATAGCTTTCAAAAATTGACATTTCATTCTACGTTCACAGCTAGTCTTGTCAAGATTCATTTTAAAATATGATTTTTTTACTCGCTAAATTAGAGTAGGCTGTGAATGTCACAATTTATGTCACTGTGTTGTCATAAGTGACATACCGTAAATTCAGACATTGCAGGTTATGTTGGTTTTTATTTAACAAAGATTATTTACTTGTCACCGATTAAACGAATGGAGTAAATTAAATACGGCAATCAAAGATCCTTACTTCTACAATGCAAGAAAAAGTCGACATACTCCATCACAGCCTACTCTGATCTTATACTCTGACTTTGACAATTACTAAAGACGGTTTCTTTTCCAGGTACTACCAATGGAAATATGAAACTAAAATTCCAAACGAAAGGATATTTGAATGTTCCGTACGTGACTCTAAGTTTAAATCCCCTGGATATTTCCGGAGGCATCTGCTGACATATCCCGACGAGAAGCCGTTCGGTTGTGACCTTTGCGATCACAGGTTCCGACAAAGAGCAGACTTGAAGCGTCACAAGCTAACGACGCACGTTCGCCAAAGGACGTTCGGTTGTGATCTTTGCGATTATAGGAGCCAAGTCCTCGGCAATGTGAAAAAGCACAAGTTAGTACACACCGGCGAGAAGCCGTTCACCTGCGAACTGTGCGATCACAGGTTTCGACGGCGCGGCGATTTGAAGAAGCACAAGTTAACGCACACCGGCGAGAAGCCGTTTTGCTGTGATATCTGCGGTTTCAGATGTCGGCACGCCGGGCATTTGAATTCTCACATGTTAACGCACACCGACGTGAGGCCGTTCCCGTGTGGTCTGTGTGATTACAAATTTCGACACAACAGCGCGCTGAAGAAGCACATGATGGTACATACCGGCGAGAAGCCGTTCGGTTGTGGTTTTTGCGACTTCAAATGTCGAAGATCAGAGACTCTGAAGCGACACATGCTCGTACACGACGGAAAAGCCGTTTAGTTGTGATCCGGCCGATTACAAACATTGACAGCTCCAAAAGAGATCACAAAAGAGCTCGAGGTGTACGGGTGAAATGCAAAGCGTCTATTATTTTAAGTTTGTAACTACACTTGTCTTTAAAATAACAGTGTAACTGTTTCGTATAATATACGTGGGACATACAAAAAAAATTATTACTTCTATTTTTGGTACCTTCTCCTTATGCTCGCATATTCAACGTTGGATATTAAATGGATAAGAAACCAGATGGTAATGATGTTGTTAATTTAAACAAATTACTAAAACCGGTTTCATTACAGATACCAACTTTCAATAACTAAAATTCGGAAGGAATGCGATTCCAATTTCGAATCTCCCGGCGGTTTGCGGAAGCACATGCTGACACATAACGGCGAAAAACCGTTCTGCGATTACAAATGCTGGGAAGCCCAACGGCTGAAACAGCACGCGCTAATACACAAGGACGAGAAGCCTTTCGAGTGTGACCTTTGCGATTACAAATGTCGACAAGGGGCGGCGTTGAAGAAACACGTGCGGGTGCACACCGGTGAAAAACGGTTTACGTGCGATCTTTGCGGTCATAAAAGCCCACGCACTGGAAGCTTAAAAGTTCACATGTCGACGCACACGGACGAAAGGCCGTTCAGCTGTGGCGTTTGCGATTACAAATTCCGTCGAAGAGATGCCCTGAAAATGCACATGTTAAGACACACCGGCGAGAAGCCGTTCAGCTGTACTGTTTGCGACTACAAATGCAGAGGGCCCGGCAATTTGAAACTGCATATGGCGAAGCATACCAGCGAGAAGCGGTTCAGCTGCGAGCTCTGCGATCGCAAGTATCGACAACGTGGAGATTTGAAGAAGCACATGCTAACACATACGGGCGAGAAGCCGTTTTGTTGTCACATTTGCGGCTATAAATGTCGACACGCCGGACATTTGAATTCTCATATGTTGACACATAGCGACGTGAAGGCGTTCACGTGTGGCCTTTGTGATTACAAGTTTCGACACAATAGCGCCCTGAAGAAGCATATGTTACTACATACAGGCGAGATGCCGTACAGTTGCGATTTTTGTGGTTTCAAATGCCGAAGATTAGAGAGTTTAAAACGACACCTGCTCGTACATACATAGTGACGAGAGGCAGTCAATTTGAATCTTTAAAACAACACCGGCGAGAAGCCGCTCAGTTGTGATCTACGCGTCACGACTTGCGAATTTTTAATACTTTCATTTGTTTCGTGTTATAACTTGTAACAACAAGCGATTGCTTCGAATGCTTCAGTGTCAAAAATGTATATTAGTAAAAATAAACGTTGCACAAGTTGATACACACTGGCGAGAATCTCATTTGCTCTAGTATAGTATAGCTGACAATCTGAAGAATTGAATCGACGTCTGTTCACACACACCGACGAGAAGTTAATTTTTTTTAAGTTGAAGCTTTGCGCTTTTAGGGAAAACGTAATGTTAGTATTTTTTGTTCGTAAAGAACTTGACAGTTATTAAAATTGGTTTCATTTCAGATACCAACGAATTGCAACGAAACCTAAAAATCCGAAGGAAAAATACTTACGATTTTCCTGGACGTTTGCACATAATGATACATACTGGCGAGAAACCGTTCGGTTGTGATTTTTGCGATTACGATGCCGAGAAAGCCAACGGTTGACCCAGTACGTGTTACAGACAGGCAAGAAGCCTTTCAAACTTTGTGATTATAAACCTTGAACAAGCACATGCAAGTGCACACCGGTGAGAAACGCGTATGTGTGATTTTTGTGGTCATAAAAGCGGACGCGCTGAAAGTTTAAAAGTTCACACACTGATGAGAATCCGTTGGGCTGTGATGTTTGCGGTTATAAATCCCGACTAAAGGTCGCCTTGACAAAGTACATACTAAGACATACCGGCGAGAAGCCGTTTAGTTGTATCGTTTGCTATTATAAATGCCGAGGATCCGACAATTTGAAACAACAAATGGCCAAACATACCAGCGAGAAGCGGTTCAATTGCGAACTCTGCGATCGCAAATTTCGACGCAACGCGGAGATTTGAAACAGCACACCGGTGAGAAGCCGTTCGGTTGTAATTTTTGCGACTACGAATGCCATCGTTCCGGAATAATGAAGTAGCACAAGCAGAAATACGCAATGAATACAATTACTAACATCGGTTTTATTTTAATATCAGACACCAATGGATTTCTAACCTCAAAATTCTGGACGATAAACCAATTAAATCCGATTTATATGATTCTGAGTTTCAATTTCCCGGGTATTTATGAAAGCTCACTGGCGAGAAGCCGTTCAGCTGTGATCTATGCCATCACACATTTCGAAAGCTTGTAAATTTGAAGCAGCACATGTTGATACATACCGGTGAAAAACCGTGCAGTTGTGAGCCATGCGAACCTGCAGCTCGGAGACGCCACACGCTAATCCTTGCTAGAGAGAGAAACCGTTCAGTCACTATCATTGCGATTACAGATGTCGACAGTTAAGAAAGTTGATGCTATACATGTCAATCCACACGGGTGAAAAGCCCTTTAATTGTGCCATTTGCGATTACAAATGTCGACAGTTAGAGGACTTGAAGCGACACATATTAATACATACCGGCGAGAAACCGTTTAGTTGTGACTGCCGTGCTTATAAGTATCGACATTTCGCGACCTTGAGGCGACACATGTTGTTACACACGGATCAGAAGCCGCTTGGCTGTAATATATACGATTATAAATGTCGACTATCCGGGAAGTTGAAACTGCATACGTTCGCACACCAGTAAAGGGAATCCGGCCGATTCAAGGTCATCTCAAGGTCGTTTAAAGGTCACCTCTGACGTTAACCTTGAATGCCATGGTGAGGTCATGTCAGGAGTAGGCCGATTCTGCAACCTCTTCCGACCTTGATCTTGAAGTTTTTTGGGGTCAAGGTCGAAAGAGGTTCCAGAATCGTCCTATTCCCTCTACTGACACCATCTGCGAATACAAATGTTGGAAATCGAGAGATTGTAAACGACACACCGTAAAGTTGTGACCTTCACGAGTATAAATGCCAAAACAAGCAAACAGTTGGAACGGCATGTCTTAACACACACAGACGACAAGCCTTTCAAATCCGGTCTTTCTGATTATAAATATCAGCGAGGAGCGGAATTGAGTGGAAACACATGTGGGCGCACACCGGTGAAAAACGTTTATGTGCGTTATAAAAGTGGACGCGCCGGAAAAGTTCACACGATTGGCTGCCATAACAAATTCCAATGAAGCGACGCCTTGAAAAAGCACATGCTAAGACACACCGACGATAAGCCGTTTAGTTGTACTGTGTGCGATTGTAAATGCCTAGGACCCGGCAATTTGAAACAACATATGTCCAAACATACCGGCGAGAAGCCGTGAACTCTGCGATCACAAATTTCCTCAACGCATAGATTTTAAGCAGCACATGTTCGCGCATACCGATGAGTAGCGTTCGGTTGTAATCTTTGCGAATAGAAAAGCCATCGTCTCGGACTATTGAAACAGCACAGGCTGAAACACACCGGCGTTTTAAACTGAACAAATACAAGTTTTTTTAATTCATATTGAACTTTTATTTTTATTTAGTATAAGGAGTGCGCCAGGATGGGACACTCTGTACATGAATATACGTCGTTGCTGTTTATAATAATAGTTGGTAGTGATGAAGTCTTATTTATAATTTTTATTTTATTTCAGATACCAACGAACTTGCAAGTCTGTAACTAAAATCAAAAGAATATACAAATGTGGCACATGCAATGCTAGATTTAAATCTTCCGGTTATATACGAAAACATATGCTGATACATACCGGCGAGAAGCCGTACGCTTGTCATCTTTGCGATAAGAAATTCCGACAGAGTGGACATCTGAAACAGCACATGCTAACACACACCGACGGGAAGCCATTCAGCTGTGATCTTTGCGATTATAAATGCCATACCCGCGGAAATTTGAAAGAGCACAGGTTAACACACACCGGCGCGCAGCCGTTCAGTTGTAATATTTGCGGCTATCAAACCCGACAAAGCGGAGCTCTGAAAGAGCACATGCTAACACATACGGGTGAGAAGCCAATTAAGTGTGACCTTTGTGATTTCAAATCCCTGCGTTCCGCGGGGTTGAAACAGCATATGTTAATCCACACCGGCGAGAAGCCGTTGAGCTGTGGTCTTTGCGACTTTAAATGCCGACAAGACACGTTTTTGAAACGACACATGTTAATACATACCGGCGAGAAACCGTTCAGTTGCCATGTTTGCGATTTCAAGTGCCGACAGTCCGGGGTATTGACTAGGCATCTGTCCACGCACCTCGACGTCAAGCCCTTTGCTTGTGATCTTTGCAATTACAAGTGTCGACATTCCAAAGACCTGAAACGGCACATGTTGAGACATTCTAGTAAGAAGCCGTTCGCTTGCGGTTTCTGTGATTATAAATGTCGACACCATACAGCCCTGAAACAACACATGTTGAAACATACAAACCTACAAGCCTCTTAGTTGCGTGACAATAAATGCGACATAGGCTGACACATACCGGCGCGCTGCGTCACGAATTGACAATTCGTTTTCTACGAACTTCCATTTTGAATTCACAGAACCTGATGTACGAGCAGATGCAAAACCTTATAGTTTTAAATCTGTAAGTCTTGTATTTGATTTGCAAATAATATACGTGGGTAACCCAAAAAAAATGCGCTTCTTTTATTTTTAACTTTTTCTAATCTTTCTGATTTACTAACTATTTTTATTTCAGATACCAATGGACCTCTAAACCCAAAATTCTGGACGAAAAAGCAACTAAATGCGATTTATGTGGTGCTGAGTTTAGGTATCCATGCATTTATTGTCACACAATGGCGAGAAGCCATTCGGCTGTTATCTTTGCGAACACAAAAATCAAGACCTTGGAAATTTGAAGCGACACATGTTGGTACACACCGGTGAAAAGCCTTATTGTTGTGGTCTTTGCGATTCAATTGTTGACAAGCGAGGTATTCGAAACGACACTTATCATGATTTTTGATCGTGATTTTTGCGGATATCTGAAACAACGTAAGCTAACACACACCGGCGAGAAGCTATTCAGTTGTCATCTTTGCGATATTAAATGCCAATCCCGCGGAAGTTTGAGAAAGCACAGATTAACTTACACTGGTGAGAAACCGTTCAGTTGTAATATTTGCGAATTTCGAACCCCGACAGAATGGACGTTTGAAAAAGTATATGCTAACGCATACCGGTGAGAAGCCAATTAAATGTGACCTTCGTAATTTCAAATTGTTACAGTCTAGAGGACTGAAACGGCATATGTTAATCAACACCGGCGAGAAGCCGTTAAGTTGTGGTCTTTGCGAATTGAAATGCCGACGAAATACGGCACATGTTAATACATACTGGCCAGAAACCGTTCGGTTGCTATGTTTGTGAGTTCAAGTGTCGACAGGTCGGAGCATTGACGAGACATCTGTCTACACACCTCGACGATAAGCCGTAAATCTTTGCGATTACAAACGCCGATTGGCCGAAACGTTGAGGCGACACACCGGCGCTACAAACTTAACTTTATGAACTTTAATTCTGAATTCGCACACAGGGTGTTTTCTTATGTACGAATAAAATAAATGAAATTATTAACTTTGTATTTGATTTGTAAATATACGTGGGCGATACAAAAATTCCGCCACTTTTTCTAACCGTCTCATGTTCATCGCCGTAGCTTGTGAAGTCAAAATGCGAGAAGCATCTAATGAAACATACCGACGATAAGCCGTTCAGTTGTGGTATTTACGGTTTCAAATACCGACCGAGAAGGCAAACGGTTGAAACAGCACGTCTTTATAAGCATGCTTTTTGTGATTACCGTCGATGTCGCGGACGCATGAGAAGGCATGTAGTGTTTTCGTTGTAGTTTTTGAACATTACCTTTATTTTCACTAAGTTTCATTTCAGATCCCCACGAACTTCTAAACCCAAAATTCCGGACAAAAAGGCAACTACATGCGCCATATGTGATTGCGAGTTTAAATATCCCAGCAAGTTAAAAAAGCATCTGCTGAAACACACTGGCGAGAGGCCGTTCGTCTGTGATATTTGCAATCACAGAAGTCGATATATTACAAATTTGAAGAAGCACATGCTGAAACACACCGGTGAAAAGCCGTTCAGTTGTGAGCTTTGCGATTATAAAAGTCCGCTGCTTGGAAATTTAAAGCAACACATGATAACACATACCGGAAAGAAGACGTTCAGTTGCGATCATTGTGATTTTAAGTGTAAGCGATTGGGGATTTTGAAACGACACTTGTTAATACACACGAATGAGAAGCCCTTCGGTTGTGATGTTTGCGATTACAGATGTCGCCAATCCTCAGAGTTGAAACTGCACAAGTTAACACATACTGGTGAGAAACCATTCAGTTGTGAATTCTGCGATTATAATGGTCGACGGTTAAAAGAGTTGAAGCGACACATGTTGATACACACCGGGGATAAGCCGTTTAGTTGCGGCTTTTGTGATTATAAATGTCGACATTCAGCAAGCTTGAAACGTCACACATTATTGCACACCAATCAGATGCCGAGCAGCTGCAGTTTATGCGATTATAAATGCCGACAATCCAAAGAGTTGAAACTGCATATGTTAACACACACTTACGAGAAACCGTTGTGTTGTGATCTTTGCGATTATAAATGTCGGTTGCCGGACACGTTAAAACGACACAGGGTTAAACATACACCGGCCGAGACTGAGTCACGTAGTGACAATTCGTCTTCAATGAATTAAATTAAACTTGAATTAGCAGAACAGGATAATAGTCGTAAAACCATCGATGTTTTTAAATTTGTAGGTTCGATTGTCTTTAGGACAACTCTGTATTTTGTTTTCAATGTGAAATATACGTGTGTGACACAAAAATTTCGCTACCTTTCCTAAAATCCTAAAATTCAGAAGAAAGGAGCCCAAGGTTGTGCTAAATGTGATTCCAACTTCTTGGTTAACTACGGAAGCATATACTGCAACATACTGGCGAGAAGCCGTTCGGTTTTGATAGTAATACACACAGATTTTTGTGACTACAAATATCGACATCGCGGCTCGTGGTGACGCATATCGCTGAGAAACGGTTTGTTTTTTGTAATAATTTTTTTTTTTTAATATAGGCCTCTGATTTTCTTTCGTTTTTACTAACGCAGTCTTATTTCAGATACCAACGGTTTTCTAAATCCAAAATCGGGACGAAAAAGCAACTAAATGCGATGCGTGCGATTCCGAGTTTAAATCTCCCGGGTATTTACAAAAGCATTTATTGATACACACAGGCGAGAAGCCATTCGGCTGTGAGCTTTGCCCTCACAAGTTTCGCCAGCTCGGAAATGTGAAGCAGCACATGTTGATCCACACTGGCGAAAAGCCGTACGTTTGCAAGCTTTGCGATTATAAATGTCCGCGGTTCGGAAATTTAAAGCAGCACATGTTGGTACATACTGTAGAGAAGCCGTTCAGTTGCAGTCATTGTGATTATAGCTGCCAGCGATCGGGGGATTTGAAACGACACGTGCTGACGCACACGGGCGAGAAGCCCTTTAAATGTGATCATTGCGATTACAGATGTCGCCAGTCCAGAGAATCAAAACACATTCCGACGAGAAGCCATTTAGTTGTGATTTCTGCGACTACAAGTGTCGATAGTTAAAAGAGTTGAGGCGACACCTGTTAAGACACACCGGGGAAAAGCCGTTTACTTGTGGCTTTTGTGATTATAAGTGTCGACACGCCGCAAGCTCGAAACGACACGTGTTATTGCACGTCGACCAAAAACCGCGCAGCTGTGATTTTTGCGATTATAAGTGTCGACAATCCGGAGAATTGAAAGTGCATTTGTTAACGCACGCCGGGGAAAAGCGCTTTAGTTGCGAGCTTTGTGATTATAAATCCCGAAAACTTAGAGAACTGAAACGACACAAGTTAATACACACCGACAGGAAGCCGTTAAGTTGTAGCCTTTGCGTTTATAAGTGCCGTCAACCTAGAGAGTTGAAACTGCACTTGTTAACACGTACCGACGAGAAACCATTAAGTTGTGATCTCTGCGAGTACAAATGTCGGCAGACGAGAGAGTTGAAACGACACATGTTAATACACACCGGCCAAAAACCGTTTCACTGTGAGCTCTGCGATTATAAATGCCGGCAGTCTGAGTAGTTGAAGACGCACATGTTCATACATACTGACGAGAAGCCGTTCAGTTGTGATCTCTGCGATTATAAATGTCGACAAACCAGGGCGTTGAAACGGCATATGTTAATTCATGCTGGTGAGAAGCCACTGAGTTGTGAACTTTGCGACTATAAATGCCGGCAATTTGGGCAGTTGAAACGACACAAGCTGCTACACACCGGCGATACATGTTGACAGCAAACTCACTCACGAGAATAACGTTGTTTTAGTTATTTTGGCAATAAAATAATTCAAACCGAAACATAAACTTTAATTTTGTCGTATTTAAAACACGATTAAAGATTTTTCTTTATTCTTCACAAAATAATAAAAGCTACTGAGTGTTCGTTTTTTGTTCTGTTTCAGATTCCAACCACTGACTGACTACTGTGATTACAAGTCCCTACTCTCCCTCAATTTGAGTCGACACATGTTGACGCACACCGCCGATGAGCCGCTGATTTGTGGACTTTGCAATTATACGTGCGGGAAGACCGAAACGTTGAAATACCACATGTTAACACACATCGCCGGTGAGAAGCCCTTCAGTTGTGACCACTGCGATTACAAAAGCGTACGACCTAAGACGTTAAAACTGCACATGTTGAAACACACCGGCGATGACCGCCTGAGTTGCAGCCTTTGCAGTTACAAATGTCGACGTTCGAGAACGTTGGAGCAGCACATGTTGAAATACCACAGCGAGGAGTCGTTCAGCTGTAACCTCTGCGATTACAAATCCCCAAATCAAACTAATTTGAAACGGCACGTGTTAGTGCACACCGACTATAAGCCGTTCAGTTGTGATCTTTGCGATCATAAGTTTCGACAACAGAAAGACTTGAGGCAGCACATGCTGAAGCACACCGGCGAGAAACCGATCAGTTGTAGCCTTTGCGATTACAAATGTCGAAGGGCGAAGTCGCTAACGCAACACATGATGACGCACACCGGTCAGAGGCCGCTCACTTGTGATATTTGCAGATATAGATGTCGGCAAACGAAAGATTTAAAGCGACACATGTTGAGACACTCCGACCAGATGCCGTTTAGGTGTGACCTTTGCGATTATGAATACTTATATGCCGGGCAATTGAAGCGGCACATGTTATTACACACCGATTAGGAGCAATCACACACCGGTGATATACTTTTGTCTCACTTCAATCAGTCTTTCAGTGCAAGTCCTTGTAATGAGTATGAAGTTGATGACATCTGGAAATGTAAATTTAGTGAAGTTCACATTTTAAATAAATAAGCTAACCTTGTATTCTTTCTTGTATTCTACCGAAAAGTGAATGTTTTTTTTTTTTTTTAATATGTACTAGTAGTGTTTAGTATTTTCTTTTCTGTTTCAGATTCCAAAAGTTGCCCAACTTAAAAATTCGAGACCTTTGCGATTATAACAGCAACCGCCCTCGAAGATTGACACAGCACATGTTAAAACACACCGGCGATCATAACCTTTACTATTACGAACGACGAAATTCTGAGGCGTTGAAACGCAAGAGGCGTCCGCTCTTCAGCTGTGGTCACTGCGATTACCTGTCACAGTACAAATCAAATTTGAAGCGGCACTTACTCCTGAGGCATATCACCGAGAAATCGGTCAGTTGTGACCTTTGCGGTTACGTAAGCACGAATCCCGAAACGTTGAGGCAGCATATGTTGACGCACACCGACGATAGCCGGTTACGTTGCAGCTTCTGCAACTATAAGTGTCGTAACTCTGAGATGCTGACGAGACACATGTTAAGGCACAACAGCACGACGCTGTTCAGTTGTGATATTTGCGGCTACGAATCTCGGCACAGGGCTGATCTGAAGCGGCACATGTGGCAGCACAGTGAGAGGCCGTTCGGTTGTGAACAGTGCGATTTTAGGTATCATTCGGTGGAGGAGTTGAATCGACATGCGAAAGTGCACATCGTTGAGAAGCCGTTCCGCTGCAACCTTTGCGATTATAAATTCCGGGAGTACAAAAATTTGAAGCTGCACGTCATGTTGACACACAACGGCGAAGTTGTTCAACCATAATTCTCAAACGGTATAGTCAAGTGACTCAGTGTACGGAAACTCACATACTGAATGTATACTTGTGAAAAGAAAATAATTTAATTTTTTTTCTGTACCTGATAGTGGGTTGTTGTAAATTCTATGCAAGTTAATGTTAATTACATAGTTTACGTTTGCGGCGCATTTATTTTTCTGTCTTCAAAATATCATTCTCATGTAGGATTTATGAAAATACAACGTGATCAACAATGATTGAATTTGCCGCTCTATAGTAATTTCATTGGAACAACTCTAGGAGCTCCATTTCCTTAAGGAGAGATTTTTCAAGACTGTTTTCACATGTTTTGTGTGTAAGGAATGAGCTCTTGTAATTTGGCCATCTATTTTTGGGACAGCCTGTATTGTTGAGCCCAGAAGTCACGTTGTCTTCTTAACTCAGATAGATTCGATTGGCATACACAATAAAAAAGTGAACTATAGATAAAAAAAATTGATTCAGTGATACAAACTTGATCCGATTGGCATACAATAAAAAAATGAACTATAGATAAAAAAAAATGGATTCAGTGGTACAAACTTAAATATCTCATAAAGAACTGTCATAAATTAGTTCAATTGAAATGTTTCTATCCTAACAAGTTGCAGAAATTAGAAACAAGTAGAAAAAATTAAATTACATCGATTTTTGTTAATTTGATAACGTCGTTAGTTAAATCTCCCTAGATGGCAGCAGTCACATTCTTGTTCTCTCTCCCGAAACGCAGCAATTGTCCCTAGATTTGAAAAATTTCCCTAGACCCGGAAGCCCCGTATTGTACGAATGTAAATTTTTTTTAAATCAATTTTGACCTACGAATAAAAAATAAACAGGAGGGAGTCATTTATTTTAACGGTAGTTTCTTGACCAAAGTGGTAACTAAATATGGCCGCTGTAGCATAGACGTGTACAAGGGTGTTACAAAATTCTGAAAAAAGAACGCGAAGCAAACACTTCACCATTGTTTAAATATGCATACTGCATCAAATTTAACAAAATAACACCCTAGAAATGTTAATTGCCTAAAGTAGTAACTAATTTTGGCCACTGGAACATATTTTGACCTACGAATAAAGAATAAACAGGAGGGAGTCGTTTATTTTAACAGTAGTTTCTTGACCAACTAAGTATGGCCTCTGTGGCAAAGGCGCGTACTAGCGTTTTACAAAATTCTGGAACAACCACGAACCACACACTTCACCATTGTTTAAATATACATACTACATCAAATTTAACGAAATAAGATTCTAGAAACGTCAGTTGTATTCTAGACCTAGAAATGTCACTTTTTCAAAGTGGTAACTAAATATGGCAGCTGAAATCAATAAAAACGGGAAATGTCAAAAAAATTACTTTATTTCAGTTTTTTCAAAGTGTGTACATGATTTTATTAGAAATAGGTTAGAATTATTTGACGGTATGTCAGTTTTTATATAAATAGGTTATATTCTTTTGTAAGGTTTGTATTGATTGTCAAGTAGACAATCAATTGACAAATACAACCAAATTTACATTAGGAAAAAATCATTTCCTGCTTTTTTTTTATTTCAGCTGTAGATCCTGCATCAAATTTAACAAAATAAGATCCTAGAAATGTCAAATTGTCTAAAGTGGTAACTAATTTTGGCCACTGGGACATATTTTGACCTACGAATAAAGAATAAACAGGAGGGAGTCATTTATTTTAATAGTAGTTTCTTGTCCAAAGTGGTAACTAAGTATGGCCTCTGTGGCATAGGCGCGTACAAGCGTCTTGCAAAATTCTGGAACAACCACAAACCACACACTTCACCATTGTTTAAATATACATACTACATCAAATTTAACAAAATAAGATTCAGTTGTGTTCTAGACACTGGAGTTCTAACCTAAGCGTGCGTTTGGTTGGTGGACGAACCCACAATGTTTAACGATCTCAGTCAAATTGTCTTCTAAATAGAACTGTGACCACCCTACTTGCCAAATAGACGCATCTCAAATCACGACGAAATTGCAAAAGTAACCTGAAATTCACTCACTTTTTAACTGAAGCCTATGAGATCCAATCATTGTATCGCCTGTACATACATAAACACAAATATTTTAAATCAACCAATCACGAATAGGGTCCCGGATGCTGCATGCCGTGTGCCGGAGGTGTGAAAATCCACCATGATCGTTGAAAGTGTCGCTGTAACCAAATGTTATTATAAAGACAATCGTACTTACGTTATTATTTATAATCTTTTGTGGAAATTATTAGATTCATTAAAATGCAGTTGCAAGTTTTTTTTTTTTTAATCGCTGGAGTTTATGTTCAATTTACGAACTTGGACATTTCCTGACCGTCGATGAATATCGATCATCCCTAGGTTGGCAGCATTGAGGTGGTGTATGTGGTGTCGCGAAAGCGTCATTTAGGTTACATGTACATGCAAATATATTTCTTACACATTTATAACGGTATTAATTACTATCAGCAATAAAACGTTTAGAAATTGAACAAAACACATTTTATGGTTTGAATGAAACATCCATCATCGATGTTTCCTGAACATCGACTAAGTTGGCAACGTTGGTTGGATGACAGTTGGTAACATTGCTCGCGTAAATGTCATTTAGGTTACGTGCGTAAATAAGTTTCAAGTTAATTTATAACGAAATTAATTAGTAGCAGCATCAAAACGTTTAAAAATTTAATAAAAGACGCATTTTATATAACGGCATCACACTAAGTGAGTTTGAAACATGTGAGACCTTCAAGGAACAACCTAACCTCAAAACTAAAGTGAACTGTTTTAATCGTGAGTTTATTTATTTAGAATTAGAACAATAACAAATTGATTTCAGGGGGCCCCTTCGTGATCAGAAAATTTTATACAATCTGAATTTTAAGAGCACTTTGTTGGCAAGTCAAAATAAGTAAGCCTTTGTTGCGTGGTGTAAGGAATTCGTAAAGCTTTAGGAAGCAAAGCATGATAAAGCATTTTAACCGATGACTTTCTTTAATTCTATTTGATGTTGTTTAACTCATGTAGCCTTTTGAATTAACTCAACTAAGCCATTTGCTGTAGGAGCATGTTTTCAATAGACACCGAGTCATTTAGATACAAATTTGTGGCTTTTTTTGGAAGGTCCATGAAGGAGTTGTTATATTGAAAAGCTTTAGCCACAGTAAAATTGCACTAAGTATACAAGAGGAAGTCCTTCGGGTTTGGAAATTTGAAGCGCGATGGACTTAAGGTCAGAACTTTTTTTATTCCAAATATTTTACGTTCGTTGAACTGTATTGTGAAATGCAGGTAGCTGTTAAGTGTTTACCATTCAATTATCTTTGCACATTGATATGTAAAAAACTTTAAAGAAAGTTGTAAATTTAAAGCATTCAAAAAGCTGTGTGTTTCATAGAATAAACGTGCACTATTTTTGTTATAAAAGTTGTTAAGAACTGTTTATATACTGGGGTGTTTTGAAAATGTCTGAGTGTGTTGTGTAATTTGTTTTTTTTTTTTTTTAATAAAGCTATGCATTTGTTGACAGAATAATTTATTAATTTCCTCAATCTGTTTTGTTGTAATGCACGAAGCAATAAAATGCTGATTCATTTACCCTAATCTTTAATCAAATGCAACTGACTTACTATTGCAATTTTAAAAAACAACATTAATTTATCAATCTGTTAAAGAAAGTGTTTCATGTTGTCTAAACTTCCTTCGAAGACTTCCGATGTTCATTCAAATACCAACAAAAGAGATGAAATCCACAAGGTTCTGGCCCAGAAGCCAAAAAGTGTAATTAGTGTTTTCATATTTACTGCGTCACTGAAAAATTAGTTCCTCTTAGATGCTGGATGCTGACTATTTAAAAGTGCAAGGAAAAAAGAGTAAATGCTATTTCATTGTATTTCATTAATATTGTCTAATAAATTATCTCAAACGGACACTGGAAAATGGCACAAATGCTCAACGTTTCACTATCGCTTGATAACTTCTTCAGGAGTGAAATTAAAATTTAATTTCCATTTTCCAGTGTCCGTTTGAGATAATTTATTACACAATTTCACCGGGCAAGAAGCTACCTTAATTATTAATATTGTCATTGTTAACGTTGATAATTACAAGACAATTGTGAGGAAATCATTGCTTGTGTAACAAGAGTTGATATTTCAAATGCTTTATGTTTTGCATTGATAACATCCATGCATCTTCTCTTTTGTTTGGTTAAAAAAACCAACAATTACTTATTGTTAAATATAAAATAACAAGTGTAAGTGCTACAGAATATGTAAGTAGCAGCAATAGACTACTTTATCTAATTATGTTAATTTGAAAATTCATCTCTGTAAACTTAGCAATCAAAAAAAAAGAATCTTTAAAGAAAAGTACTTTTTAGTTGTTATTTTGGTGCGTTAAAAATAATTTTAGTGCTGAAATGATGTAGGAAAATAAAAAATAATGCGGGATTGCTTAGTTTTGATAACTTGGCGGTACACTAGTGGAAAAATAAAGTTATCTAAAAAATTATTGATATAGAAATTAAGTGCTATTTAAATGATTTTGTATTACGTAATGTTAATTACCAAAGTTCAAACGTTATATTTTTTTTTAAACGCGAAAGAGGACTGCTGACTAAATACATGCAATTTTAGTAGTATCGGTGTGGAAATAATTTTTTTCCTTAACCAAACATGAATTGCATTAAATATCAAAAATCGTTAAAGCATTTCGAAGTTGTCCAAATACTCCAAAATAGGTACCAATATTAACAATAATTAAAAAAATTACAATTGCAGAAAAGTATCATAAGCAGAGTGGCGCAGTGGAAGCGTGCTGGGCCCATAACCCAGAGGTCCTTGGATCGAAACCACGCTCTGCTAATTTATGTTTTATTTTGTTACATTTGTGGTTACATGTAGGTACAGAGAAAAAATTGTAACATTGTAACAAAATTTGCAGGAAAACGAAATTCAACTTTTTTTTTCTTATGGGTGTTCTTTTTTTCTTCTTCTTTCTTTTTTCTTAAAAGTCGTCTTTGGTGTTCTATCCAAATTGCAACTATAAATCATCAAGTGTGCTACATCATTGTAATCAGAAAGAAAAACATTATTTAAAAATATAAAAATCTAAGATGGCGCCCATAAGAAAAAAAAAGTTGAATGTCGTTTTCCTGCAAATTTTGTTGCAATGATAAAGGCGATGACAGAATTAAATTCCTTGTAAAAAAGTGCCTAAATAATGTCGAACTTAGAAATACATATCTTTAACGGTTTTTGTTAAAAAAATTGGAAACGAAAATCACGATTTTTCGTTTTCTTCAAATATCTTGAAAACCGTAAAAGATATGTGAATTTTCTTTTCAGCTCATTAATCAGCATAAAAATGCTCAACTTTGCCCTAATTTAACCGACTTCATATCTCTTTAAATAACTGAGATCCCCATGGTTAGGCTCGAAAAACGGGCACCCTGTATAGGTAGCCGAGTGGTTCAGTCCGCTGGCAACGGACTTGGGGGGGGGGCAATTATTTAGGCGTAGATTCAAATCCTCTTCTAGTGTATGTGGGTTCTATGTGGGAGATAGAATTCTCATAGCTCGGATTATGTTCGGATTCATGTCGGCTCCTTCGAATTGGGTTTTCTGCGTTTCACCAGTTTGTAAGACGAATGCCGAAGGAGAAATTGTAACATCAAGTCGGTCGCAGCCGCCAACCCCGCCCCCCTCCCCGACAAACTCTAGGAGCATGGGAAATTTGTGGGAAAAAAAGGATAAAGTAGTCAAAATTTTCATCTATTGCTACTACTTTCGTATCCTGTAGCACAAATTTTGTTGCTATCGAAATTCGAATTCCAGTCGTCTGGTTACATGCCATTGCCCCAATTCTTGAAATCCCTCTACAAATGTCGAATGCAATATGACGTCAAAATGACGTGGACTCTCATCGAAACTATACAAGTCGTTCGGGAATTGCGTCACTTTGACGTAATGTCGCATACTTCATTATTTCAGCTATAGTGACCCGAATTCGAACATCAACATCTAATATAAATTAGAACAAGTTGGAAAATTAGACTTTGATGTTCAGTATAGCTTAATTGGTAAAGTAATTGGAATGGAGCCAGAAGACTTGAGTTCGAATCTCGATAACGGCGGAAATTTTGCTGCCGATGTTTAGCAGCGTTTACTCTAATTTATTAAATTAGCCACTATATACGGGGTGTTTCATTGAAGATGCATCAAACTTGGTATGCGGGTAGATGTCGGGAAAAGAAAGTTTCTTGATTGTGTTTTGTTTTGTTCTGTTTGATTATATTTTTTTTCCTTTTGATTTGAAAACCGTTCTCATCAGTTCTGCATTGTTATTCGATTTGCGTTGATCGTCTTTTGTCTGCATTTTCTTTTATTTTTAATTTCTTAACGTTTTATTTTATTATCATTTTTGTTATTTTTTGTAGTTGTTTTACTACGGTCGTTTGTGCTTTGTTCTGTTTAGTACATTTTTTGTTTTTTAATTTAAAAATATAATCGTTTTCAACAGCTTCACATTTTTTTTATCGAGCCCTGTCGATCGTCTTTTGTTTAGATTTTTGCTTTATAACTTTGTCTTTCATCGTTACCCCCCTCCCCCACGCTCACTACTCTATCAGGTTTTCATTTTATTTTTTTTTCCATAATTATTATTCTTCTTTTTCCATAATTATTATTATTCTTCTTCTTTTGGTGCTAATTTTACGGTCGATTGTGTTTTGTTACAATTTTTTTCTTCGAATTGAAAATCATTTTCGTCGGTTTTTGCATTTCCTATCGATTTCTGCCGATCGTCTTTTGTTTAAACTTTAAATTTTTTTAATAATTCTGTCCTTTATCTTTATCCCGCTTTTCTCTCTCTCTTTCTCTGGTTTTAATTAAAGTTTTTGTATTGTTCCTTTTTATTGTCATTAAAAAATATTTTTTTAGATTAGTTTTTTTTTTTAATTTAAAAATCATCAGTTTAACATTTTTATCGATTCCTGTCGATCGTCTTTTGTTTAAATTATTGCCTTATAACGCCGTCTTTTATTTAATCTTCGTTTTTATTTTATTTTATTGTAGTAATATTACGGTTGATTGTGTTTTGTTTTGTTCCGTTTGTTTACATTTTTTTTTTTTGATCTGAAAACCGTTCTCAGTTCTACATTTTTATTCGATTTGCTTTGATCGTCTTTTGTTTGCATTTTCTTTTTTTTATCTTTCTCTGTCTGGGTTTATTTTTAGTTTCTTAACGTTTTATTTTATTATCATTTTTGTTATTTTTTGTAGTAGTTTTACGGTCAGTTTCACTTTTTTTTTTTTATTGAGCCCTGTCGATCGTCTTTTGTTTAGATTTTTGCTTTATAACTTTGTCTTTCTTCTTTACCCCCCGCCCCCTCACTTCTCTATCTGGCTTTCATTTTATTTTATTTTTTAATAATTATTATTGTCATTATTCTTTTGGTGCTAATTTTACGGTCGATTGTGTTTTGTGTTACAATTTTTTTTCTTCGAATTGAAAATCATTTTCGTCGGTTTTTGCATTTCCTATCGATCGTCTTTTGTTTAAACTTTAATTTTTTTTATAATTCTGTCCTTTATCTCTATCCCGGATTTTCTCTCTCTGACTTTAATTAAAATTTTTGTTCCTTTTTATTGTTATTAAATTTTTTTTTAATTTAAAAATCATTTTAATCAATTTAACATTTTTTATCGATCCTGTCGATCGTCTTTTGTTTAAATTAGTAAAATTTTCTCTGTAATGAATAAATTTAGAGAAAATCGAAAGCAAAGTCGCATATTTTTAGGATGGACTTTAAATGAGAATGAATGGATTGTTACTCATTCACATACGAAGTCGGTTTATTGGTTAATTGCCTCTAGAATGTCGCCCCAGTCGCTTCGGCAAAACACATCACGGTTGTTGGCAATCAATAAAAATAATAATTAGTCGTTTATTTTCTGTTCTCCATTGAATACGAATTTTCTAATTGTTAGTTGAAGAATTTTAGGATTGTTCAAACATTTAGTAGTTTGCGCTTGTTTAAGAATTTATTATTCACATTCACTGTTTCATGAAATCGTTCGTAGAAATTTAGCGCCCAAGTACCTGGTTTTACCCAAAACATTTCGTTCGTCATACTACCCCAATTAAGGACTTTATGGTATTAGATTTAATACTTTAATAATTAATAATTTATTATTAAATTAAATAAATTTAAATGTCCACGCGATTTTACATCGCTGCTGCATTCGACGTGTGGCAAAGTTCAATACACCGAGCTTTCGGTCAAGGGCAAAATAAAATCTAGTCTGTTTATGGATTTATTACCACCCTGCAGCTGTGTGCCATTCATAAATGCAATTTAGATCGCCGGTTTTGTTTCATGATTTCACGCGCTACAGTATTTCAAAAAACATCGACTCCAAATTATGCAAATTTCAACTTGCTTCGTTTAAAATTTTTTATTAAAATATTTTGTTTGAAATAATGTGTCCTCCAAGTTTGATGCATCCTCAATGAAACACGCTGTATACATTCCAAGTTATTGTAAATATGTAAATATAAAGTTTACTCTAAATAAAGTTGTGTTGTTAAGTGATCGACGCATTTTTATTTCGTTAAACCTGGACGCCGACGAGCAAATCCAGGCCCTCAGACCGACGTCGAGCAGAGCAACGAAAACAGCGAGAGAAAGACGACTTGTGTCAACTTGATAAAGTTTTCGTCAAGTGGAATGAATTTAAAAACTGTCTTACTTTTAGCTTAAGTTCTTTTTTAAGCAAAACGCTAGAGGAACGTATGTGCACACGTACCGGAGAGAGGCAAGTCGGATACACTTTTTGTAATTCGAAATTCGCCTCTGCTGTCGTACAGGCGTTGTAATTATCTTTTTCTTTTAAATATTCTAAGCGTTATAGAGAATGGAGTATTCACAACGTAATAAACTTGCATTCGTCAAAAGAAGAGTACCTAAATGGACTCTAATTTTAGAATTTTTAAATAAACATTTGGTTTTCAGATTAATGTTGAATGTGTTGGCCAATTTGAATAAAACAATAGATAAAAAGGTAACGTTATTAATACAGTTTGTTTTCAGGTACTACGTCAGTTTCAAGCACTTCTACAGAAAATTCGAATCCCAAGTTCAAAACGCAAACAAGAAAAACGAATGGCTCTGTCGTAAGTGCGGCGAAATCCTCCGAACCAAGAAGTTGCTGACGGCGCACAGAAAAGAGCTGCACAGGCCTGAAGATGAGTCACAGTACAATTACACCTACGACGAAGAAAAGTGCTCGTACACGTGTAACACCTGCGACACGGAAGTGCAAACCTTGGAGGAAATCACAACGCATCTTCTCTGCCACCAGGAAAAATTTAGCTGCGGCGATTGCGGCGAGGTCTTTCCCTGCGCTTACAAATACTCGGTCCACGTCCAAAAGCAGCACAGTGAAGATAAATTATACCGTTGCCCAACCTGTGAGTACGTCACCGCGAGGATTAGCTCCATATTACAGCACATCAACAGGACGCACCTGAGGAAGTTTCCTTATTACTGTAATTTCTGCGGGAAAGGCTTTAGCGACGCGGTTATATTCAAAGAGCACGAAAACATCCACCTGGGGGCGAAACCCTTCACTTGCGTCGTCTGCAACAAAGACTTTGCCTTCTCCAGGTATTTACTGATGCACCAAACCAAGTTACACACGGTCTCCTACAGCGGGGCTTTAATGAAAAACCAATGCCACATATGTAAGAAGATCTTCTCGCGAAGCAGTACTTTGGAGAAACATCACAAGCGCCACGAAAACATCGGCATGCCGAAGCCCAAGACCCACCTGTGCGACGTCTGCGGAAAGGGGTTCGCCACGAAGGAAAAACTGACGGTTCACTATCGCGTGCACACCGGCTATAAGCCGTACAAATGTAGTTACTGCGAGAAGAGTTTCACGAAGAAAGAGTACCTGGTGATGCACGAGCGCGTGCACAGCGGCGAAAAGCCGTACTCCTGCGGGTTCTGTGGGAAGTGCTTCAACCAAGACTCGTCCTTGCGCATTCACGTGCGCGGACATACCGGCGAGAAACCGTATCCTTGCCATCTGTGTAGCAACAATTTCGTTTCAAAGGCTGCCCTTAAATATCACATAAAATCATGTGAAGGTTAATTTGTTTTTGTTTCTCCGAGTCTGTGCAATTGTAAAATGCCGCAGGTTAATAGAAATTTTGGACCAATTGAGAATGGAGATTGAAATTCGGAAAGATTCTGCAGTTAAAGTCGACAACAGATGAGGTTTTTCGATAGATCTTACCGAGTCAGAATTTCTTTTAAGTAAAGGCTGCGTTAAGTAAGCGGTTAACGCATCAGCTTGACTAGCCACAAGACTGATTTTTCCTATTAATGATTTTTCGAGTTTTGGGTTCTCCATCTCCGATTGGTTCAAAATTATTGTGGAGGAAAGAACATTTTAGAATCGCACTCTATATTTATATCTTCGTGCGTTAGAGCTATGTTAATGTTAATGGCATTTTACAATTTTCTTTGTAGTTTACCTAATAAACGAATGCCCTTAATTGCTGGTAAATCGCCTTTGAATAAAAAGAATCAATGCCGTGAGTGTTTCCATGCTTCTTCGTCTTCTCCCTTTCGTCTTCTTCCTTTCGAATCAATGCCGTGAGTGTTTCCATGCTTCTTCGTCTTCTTCCTTTCGTCTTCCTTTCGTCTTCTTCCTTTCGTCTTCTTCCTTTCGTCTTCTTCCTTTCGTCTTCTTCCTTTCGTCTCCTTCCTTTCGTCTCCTTCCTTTCGTCTCCTTCCTTTCATCTTCTTCCTTTCATCTTCTTCCTTTCATCTTCTTCCTTCCTTCTGCGCCCTTTCTTCTTCTTCCATGTCCTTAGATTTCTTTTCTGTCAAATGGAATTGACATGTCGTGGAGCTGCTTTCCATTTGAGAGAATAGTTTGTGAAAGATGCATAACTATTGACACAATTTTGAGGTTAGGTTTGTAAGAGAAGACTTTGCGACCTTGGTTAACTTCGAACTGTTCTTTCGAGTAAGTGGAAATTGGTTATACCGAATTCAATGTTTTACATCGGCTACGTTCAACTAAGAATATCGCTGTGTTGCGCCACATATAATCCATAATTTCGTGACTTGGGTTGCGCAGTGAAACTCAGATGGTAGAGCTATATAGTTTTGATATCAGATGAATAGCTCTTATACTTAATTCTAGTCGCTCAGAGAAAATTATCGATGGAGACGCGAAAGTGAAGATTTTGGAAATTAATAACTCCATCTCTGACAAGCTACGTTTCTGTTACACCCTGTATAAGTCTGCAAACATTATTATTAATATTTGTTTTATTTCCAGGCACCAACAGATTACTAACTCCAATACTGTCGACAAGAAAGCATTTAAATGTCGTGTATGTGGCTTTAAATTAAAATCTCCCCTAAGTATACGTAAGCACATACTGAAGCACACCGGCGAGATGCCGCTCTTATGCATCCTCTGCGACTACAAATGCGAACGCATCGCACATTTAAAGCGGCACATATTAAGGCACATCGACGAGAAGCCAATCAATTGCAACCTCTGTGACTATAAATGCCGCTGGGCGGTCAGTTTGAGGCGGCACATGTTTACACACACCGACGAAAAACCGTACAGCTGTAATCTCTGCGATTACAAATGCGTGCAATCCTCACACTTGAACCAGCACATGTTAATACACACCGGCGCGAAGCCCTTCAGGTGTGATGTCTGCGATTACAGATGCCGATTTTTTGGTAAATTGAAGCTGCATAAGTTAATGCACACCGGCGAGAATCCGTTCAGATGTAATCAATGCGATTACAAGTGCAAACAACGCGGACATTTGACTCGGCACATGTTACAACACACCGCCCAGAAGCCGAGGACAGACGAGAAGCGGTTTAGTTGTGAACTTTGCGATTACAAATGCCGGCAGGCTCGATATTTGAAAGATCACATGTTAACACATGGCGAGAAGCAATTCGCTTGTGATTTTTGCGATTATAAATCTCAACGGCGCAGCGGGTTGATACAGCATATGTTAGTGCACACGGGCGGTGAGAAGCCGTTCAGGTGCGTCCTTTGCGATTACAAATGCCGATATGCCGGACATTTGAGGCGGCACATGTTAAAACACACGGGCGAGAAACCGATCGCCTGCGAGCTTTGCGATTACGAGTGCCGAGAAACCGGACAATTAAATCGACATTTGTTGGTACACACCGCCGAGAAGCCATTCACTTGCGATTATTGCAGCTACAGAAGTCGGGAGGCCTCGAATTTGAAGAGGCATATGTGGAGACACACCGGCGAGAAACCATTCAATTGCGACTTTTGTGATTACAAATGTCGGGCTCGCGCTCATTTGAAACAGCATATGTTGAAGCACCGCAACCAAGAGCAAATTAAGCCTGAAAGTATGGAGATTAAAAAATAGGCTGAGATTTAATGAAGTGTGACAACCTTTTGGTGGTTTTATGTACAGTAGCGGACAATAAAATCCGGGCACGTCATTTATACAATGTGAGCCTCACTTTAATAGTTTTGACGTTTAATGCATATTCGAAATGACATTAGTAATTCTGGCGTTTAATACAAATTTTATTTATTTGTTTTGACGGAAGTATAACCTTAATAAATGCCTGGTTTAGTATATTTGTCGAAATACGCGCGACGTGTCAAATTTTATCGTCCGCCACTATACATGGAATACAAGTTTAAATTCAAGAACTTTTTTTTCAAAAACGAATAAATTAATTCTTTTGTCTGTGTTTTTTTTTTGTATCTATTTTCATCTTACAGCCAAGGCATTAACGTGCACATAAAAACAAGTTAATTGCAATTATCCTCATGGATTATTAAGTACAGACCCTGCGCAGTATAATTGCTACAATTCGAGAATTCTGTGGGTCTTGTACAAGGTCTCAAGGGCGAGGTTTGCGTGTATGAGGCGCATTTTAGTTGCGCAGGACTGTACATGATTTTTTGAAAGCGTTTGATACGAGTTTCGTCTTGCATTGAGTCTCCGTCTCGTTCTTCCCTGTTGGATTCCATTCTACTAAAAGTTTTACTGGAGTATTTTCTCTCTCTCTCTCTCTCTAAATATGTGTCCAAAACATTTGGTTCCGAGTTATTTTTTTTATATTGTTACGAATTACGAACTCATTACGATTACAACCACTCGAGAAAGTTAGGGTTCTCATTCCACTATCAGCGCAAGTTTAGCGTAGAGGGTTATCGATTTAGTTGGACACGACTATACATATATTTAATTAAAACTTTTCTTACGATGTTACGAATTGGAGTTCTTAAGCAACCTATATTCTTCTTCTTTCGGATTTATCACGATCTTAATTACTCGAGAATTTTGGTGTTCTCTGCCGATTCTAGGACAGGATCATCGGGAAGAGGGTTACCGACCTAATTGGACGTGACCATACAGGTTTTTCAAGCAATTTTTGGGAGATAGAGGAAAACTCTAAATGCAAAAGTTGTAGGGTTTTCTACGTGTTATCTTTTAGAGTTATCATAAAAAACAAAAGCGCATCGCAAACCAGAGAAAAGAAAACAAGCTTGAGCCCTTTTAAATGGACCATACCGTACATTGTTCGGTAAAAGCAAAGATCGTTTTCTCCCGATTTCAAAACTGTATAATATATTGATATTTGGATGAGCCAAGTGATGTTTTATTTTAGGGAACAATGTATAGGGTTTTCCATAAAAAAGAACAAACAAAAATTGTACATTTTTCCCCACTTTGCGATGCGCTCTTATTTTTTTTTAGATAACTCTAAGAGGTAATACGTGTGAAATCGTTAAGACAATCGTATTTAAAATTATTCTCTAGATCTAAAGCATAAAGCATATAGGTAGAGTGTGAAATATACAAAAAAAAACCTGTACATCGAACACACCATAGAAAGATTGCGGAAAATTCGATGGTAACACTCGAGATATTTTAATTCTTCTTCAACTAATTCAAAGAAACGTCTGTGCGCGTGTAATACTGAAAGATTGAAAACAGTGTGCCAACGGCCTTATATTTATTCATTTAGATATTATTTTTTGTTTTTGTAAAAATATTTTGATTGAAAATGGGCTCTAAACTAGTGCTATTATTAGAATAAGACATTCCTTATGATTACGAGTGGCTTTAATTAGATTAAGAGGTTTGATTGCGACACTATGAATGATTACGTTCGCAAAATTATCAGTAGATGTCGTAATCATCTGTACACCTACTTATGTATGCCTAATAATTATAAATAGTAAGATTGCGGTAAGATTTTATCGGCGGCGTGATCACCGCGTGCAATTATAATTGCGCGTTTTAATCTGTGCGAGTCATCAACATCGTGCAAGTACATATCTGTGATAAGATCGTGCAATTGTTATATTTTATCAAGGGCGGCTATAATTTTAGAAACGAACACGAGTTTGAGATTTAATGAAACGTATTATTGAGTAATATTGCGTTTTGGCGCCCAACATGGGGCAAGAATACCACATTTTCCAATATGTCTATGTGTATCACATAAATAAGTTTTTTTTTTACGTAAACTTGCAGTTAATAAAACGTCATTAAATGTCAATATGATGCGTTTACTTCTTATGAAACAAAAATAAATATATTAAAATTTATTTATATCTCTTTCAATGCATGTTACCTGTTACCTGTGCCTTTTAAAAAATTTCTCCTCGTCCTAGTTGGCCGTGAATTGTTAGTTGTGAACCAGCCTCAATTGACCTCAATACGAGTTTTACGTAGAATACAGGCCTATCTTAATGAAAATGGTGGACACTTTGATCATCTGTTGTGATTCTACTTCGAATTTGAATAAATTTTTTTAATAAAACTGTTTTTTGAACTTTACGACATTTCCTTCGATATGAAAAGTGAGGTTATGATATACGTCAATTTAATAACAGCGTTTTCGATTGACCGCATCTTTATCTCGTGCTATTACGTGAGGTTAAAAGGAGATGCAAATACACTGAGTGTAACCAGTGCAGGTGAATCGAAAACGCTTAAAGTTTCAAGCAAGGCTGGTTCACAACCAACTACGAGGAGAAAGTCACGTTATTAAGATCGATATGTAAGTGGCGTTCCAAAATAATACACATTATAACTGCTACGTTAAGTATTGCCAAAGGATAACTTAAAAATCGCACAATTTTCAACGCTTCACTTATCGCTTGACAGGAGAGGAAGCTGTCAAACGATAGCGACAAATAGCTTAAAAAAATCACAGATTTGTCAATGTTCCACAATCGTTTGACAGGAAAAGAAGCTGTCTCTATCGTTTGACAGGAGAGGAAACTGTGATTTCTATCGTTTGACAGGAGAGGAAGCTGTCAAACGAAGAAATGACAGCTTCCTCTTCTGTCAAATGATAGTGAAACGTCAACAACTGCGATTTTTAAGTTGTCTGTCTCTACCGTTTGACACCTCTTCTCCTGTCAAACGCTAGAGACTCTATTGTGTTTTGTTTCTTTCAAATTAAATTTGATTCTCCTTACATTGCTCATTAGTTATCAAACATGATGCTCTCTCTAATCCAGCCCCTGTATGATTCTAATACTTTCTTCAGTTTAGAATTATTAATACTACTTTTCATTTCAGGTGCCAACGGCTCAGTAATTTTAAAACCGCGAATCGCAAAAGTGACACTAAACTTAGAGAGAAACTGTTGAGATGCGTTCTTTGCGATTCCAAATACCTATACCCGTCGGAATTGCAGCAGCACATGTTAGCGCACACCGGCGAGAAACCTATCACTTGCAATCTATGCGATTACAAATGCACGCGGCGTAGGTACTTGAAGGCGCACATGTTAATGCACACCGGCGAGAAGCCGTTCAGCTGTGACGTTTGCGATTACAGGAGCCGAATATCCGGGAACCTGAGAAGGCACATGTTGAAACACGCCGGCAGCAAGAAGCTGTTCAGTTGTGACGTTTGCGATTACAAATGCCGATTATCCGGAAACCTGAGGAGGCACGTGTTGAAGCACACCCGTGACGAGAAGCTCTTCATTTGCGCCGTTTGCGATTACAAATGCCGATTGTCGGGAAATCTAAAGCGGCACATGCTAATACACACCGGCGAGAAGCCGTTCAGTTGTGATCTTTGCGATTACAAGGGCCGGCAACTTGGAAAGTTGAAGCAGCACATGTTAACGCACTCCGGCGAGAAGCCGCTCAGCTGTGATATTTGCGGGTACAAATGCCGACAGCTACAATATTTTAAACGTCACATGGCGACGCACGGCGGTGACGAGAAGCCATACAGTTGTGATCGCTGCGGTTATAAATGTCAACGATTGGGAACGCTAAAGCAGCACGTATTAGGGCACACCGGCGAGAAGCCGATTAGTTGTAGCATTTGCGACTATAGCTGTGAGAAACGCAGGGAATTGAAACAGCACATGTCAATACATACCGACGAGAAACCTTTCAGTTGTGATCTTTGCGATTATAAATGCCGACAGTCGACGTACTTGAAACGGCATATGTTGAAACACAATGGCGAGTGACCATCCAATAGAGTTCTCGCTTATTTAAAACAAATATGCGCCTCATAATGTTGTAAGTTCTTCGAAAGAGTAAAAATAAATATTTTATTTCTTGCTTTTCTTGCATTTTTATCACGATTTGTCGCATCGCATATACAGTGTGTTTTTTTTTTTTTTGAAAGGTAAACGCGGTGGCCCTATTTGAAAAGGCCATACTAAACTGTATATCCCATACGAAACTGCCATCTAGGGCATACTGCAATTCCGTTTTTTTTAAACACACTGTATAATAATGTAAAAACAAGTCAAGGTAAGTGACATCGTAACTGGCTTATTAACAGCATAATTCTTTAGGCATAGATGGCCTTGATTTATGCTGAAAAACAAAACAATAATGAACGAAAAACAAATTTTAATTAATTACAAATTATCACAATCAAGAAAACAATTGAAACAATTGTAAATTTGGAATTTTTTTCTTAGCTTAAGACCAGTTTTGTTTCAGATTCCAATGGTTCGCCGAATTTAAAACGGAAAACAAAAGAACGATCGAATGTCACGTATGCGGTTCCAAATTTAAATCTCCCAGATTTTTGCTCAAGCACGTGCTGAGACACACCGACGAGAAGCCATTAAGCTGCGAGCTTTGCGATTACAAATGTCACCAACTAAACAACTTGAAGCGGCACGTGCTGACGCACACCGACGTGAAACCCCTCAGCTGCTTCCTTTGCGATTACAAGTGCCAACAATCCGGAGATTTAAAGCGGCACATGTTGACCCATCCCGGCGAGAAGCCATTCAATTGCAATCACTGCGAGTACAAGTGCCGAGAGCTTGCGAAGCTAAAACGGCACATGTTAACGCACACTGGCGAAAAGCCGTTCAGTTGTAAGCTGTGTGAGTACAAATGTCGACAGTCCGGGGATTTAAAACGGCACACGTTGACGCACACCGGCGAGAAACCATATAGTTGTGATCTTTGTGATTACAGAGGGCGCGAGCGTAAGAAGTTGAAGCGGCACATGTTAACGCACACTGACGAGAAACACTTCAAGTGCAACATCTGCGATTTCGAATGCAACCGTAGCGAATCCCTGAAGGTGCACTTCTTGAGGCACATCGCCCAGAGGCCTTTTAAGTGCGAGCATTGCGAATACGCAGCCAAGACGTCCGTAGAATTGAAAAAGCACATGCGAGTGCATTCCACCGAGAGGCCGTTCAAATGTGACCTCTGCGCGTTCGCGGCGAAATTCGCGGGACGTTTAAAAGAGCACATGCTGACGCATACCGATATTAAGCCGTTCGAGTGCAACTTTTGCGATTACAAAGGCAAAACGTCGGTGTACTTAAAATCGCACATGTTGATACATAACGGCGAGAAGTTGCTCAAGTGTAACGTTTGTGGATACAGTTGCAGGTTGTCCAGGGATTTGAAGAGGCACGTGTCGACGCATACCGGCGAAAATTCCTGATGTTCTTATAAAAGTGCATAACTTATGTTATTAGTTTGTTAATAAAGAAATAAATAAATGTTTTTTTTATAACAAAAAAGTAGTGGACGTATTTCAGAAACGAAATAGATAAATCGTGCAAGAATCTTATCTTCTGATGGTTTATCTGTGCAATTGAATTTGTTTCGAATTGATCTAATCTCGGAAATACTTCAACATTTTGATTAATACGATTTGTAAATGAGTTATTTTTAAAATTGCAAAACGTGTAATGATTGTAATAATTACTATATAATATTCGTTATTTGTTTTGTTTTACAAATTAAACAAATTGACCGATGCGGCGTCAGCGCGCTTGACCTTCATTTGAGTGAAGACACCTGCATCTGGTTAATTGCAGCTTAAAACTGTTGAAATTTATATGCTTTCTCGTAACTAATCGGAGCTCGTTTCTGTAGAGGAAGTTTATTTTAAACAGAAAAGAAATTACAAGCGTAAAGTCGTCGCGAAGCGATCGACGCCAGTGCGTCTGACCTTCAATCGATTCAAGACACCTGCTTTCGGTTTATGAAAACGTGCGCGATGAAGTTGGAGCTTGAAACCGTTGAAACTTGCACATTTTCTCGTAACTAATCGGAGCTCTTTTCTTCCCAGAAAGTTTATTTTAAACAGAAAATAAATTACAGTTGTAAAATTGTCGCAAAGTGATCGACGCGTTGCCAGTGCCCCTGACCTACAACCGACTGAAGGCACCCACAATCGGTTTATGAAAAAGTGTCCGACAAAGTTGGAGCTTGAAACAGTCGAAGCTTGCACAATTTCTCGTAACTAATCGGAGTTCTCTTGCACAGACGCGCCTGACCTTCAACCGAGCGAAGGTACTTCTTTAAAGAAATTCGAAAATCTTGCATTTTGACTGTTATTTGCCTTTACTTGATGAGAATAGGTAACGTCATACGATTTTTGGTTGATTTTGGCTATTGTTAAGATAAACGTAAGTCGTTACATCACATTTTCAAGAGGTAGTCCTTTCGCATTTTTTTTTGTACGACGTCAATATGCAAAAAGTTATTAGGAATATCTTATCTATCAGGAGGAGATAAGCTCCCCTGCGTGATATATAAAAACGAAAGGTTTCGTTCGTAAAGACACTTCACAAGAGGTGAGAAAACTTCAAAGATGGCCCCCAAGATTAAATTCACTTACTTCGACGTCAAAGCCAACGGCGAACCGATCCGCATGCTCCTCAGCTACGGAAACCTGGATTTTGTGGACGATCGGTTTGCAGATGACGATTGGCCGCAAATAAAACCGAGTAAGCAAGAAATTTACTTCCGTCTCAGAACGAACTAACCCTTTTCTTCACCAGACACACCTTTTGGGCAAGTGCCTCTCTACGAAGAAGACGGAAAGATAGCGAACCAAAGCATCTCGATCGCTCGTTACGTTGCCCATAAAGTCAAACTCGCCGGAAACACCGAGTGGGAGAATTTGGAGATCGATTCCATCGTTGACACGATCGTCGACTTCAAACTGAGTACGTTTTACTTTCAAATCAATTTTTCTAATTCTAATTTCTTTCTCTTTTTTAGAAATCGAGCGTTTTTTCTACGAACCGGATGAAAACATCAAGGCAACACTCAAGGAGCCTCTGTTCAAAGAGAGCATACCATTTTACTTGGGGCGTTTTGAGAAAATCGCCAGGAACAATAAAGGACATCTGGCTTTGGGGCGGGTAAGTTATGTCTTCGCTGGTGCAGATCCCTTGTAATTTGCCTTGTTTGTCCAGTTGACATGGGCCGACGTTTATTTGGCCTCAATCACCGACTACATAAACCATATGACCGGGAAAGACTTGCTGGGGGGATACCCCACCTTGCAGGCCATCGTCACGAACGTCTTGGCGATACCTTCCATTAAGAAGTGGGTGGAGATTCGACCGAAAACTGATAGCTAAAAAAGTATTCATTTTTGTACGCATTTTGTATTATTAGAATTTTGAAAAAATACACGTATTTGTTTACTGAAGTTGTTTTAATTCAGTTCGACGAAATTTTGTCCCCCTCCTGTTGAACGTATAGGTGGAAATCTTTAAAATATCGTTGCTCTCCTTCAAATGACTGATGTGCAATGCTTCAATAAGCAAAAATGACCTTGGAATGACTTGTTAGACAAGTTTACCTTTACGTTTGCAGCTTTGGAGGAGTATATGGCCATTTCGTGACTCTCTAACTTAATATGATCAAAACCAAAGCTACTTGGAGGTTGTTCAAGAGAGCAGGTATTTGAGTTTAATGACCTAAGGTTGCGAATCCATAATCAGAATGTATCATCTGCAATATAAAAGTAAATAGGAGGCCATTGCTTTAGGTGAGGTCCTAGAAAAAGGGATAATGTCTCTAGCAACACCAAATTCGATTTCTCAGAATAAAGACCTTATTAGTTCTGGTTCTCATGTACTGCTTGGTGTCCAAAATATCGCCTTCTTAAGGTTGATTAATTTAGGAAACGTTCTTGATCTTGCCTTCTTAATTTTACGCGAAAGATTAAGTCCTGAAAATGATGGCAACTTACCTAAAGTCACTGGCCCAAGAGAAGAATATGACATCTGCAAAAGAACTGGAGCATTCGCCTTCCTCAAGTTGTTCACGTAAAAGAGGACTAATACATCCATCAGTATCAAAATTGTATTCCTCAAGAGATGGATCCCAGCAATTCTTCTCCACAGATCAAAAGAGTACATCTACGAAATGAACTTCCAAGGACTTACCTTTAAGGCTAGTGTCCTTCAAGCATTCGTAGCCTTATATATCAGTGGGCGCCATCACAAGGAATGTATTCTCATAGCTCACATTCAGTGTGATTAATACCATGACCATGAGGATGTGACCATGATTTTTAACTTCGTCCAAAAGGAGCAGTAATAAACCGAGGGACCCATTTGCCTATCAAAACCAAAATCCCCAAAATAGCTGCAATCCGTCAAGGTGATTTTGCCTTTAAACTTATCGACGTCGTCACAAGGGATGCATTTAAGGATGGAAGGGGAATACAGTATGATCATTCAATATGATCTAGGTCAAATCCAGTTAGAGGGCGTTTAGATCGAGTGTTTCAACTTTCGGGAGTCACTAGGCTAAGGAAAAATGTGATGCTCGCCTATTTCGCGTGGTTCTTTTAAAAGAGTCCAAAATACAAATTACAATAATTTTAATTGACAAAAGCGAATGATAGTCGACTGTACAAAACGAAAAAAATTGAATTGATGAAAACAATTCACATTTTAAATCAACAGAAACAAATGACAATCGATGAGGCAAGAAATTTGAAATGACAGAGTTTACTCTGTCATTTCGTCGAAATCGACAAAAACAAATGACGATTGACCTTGCAGGCATTTTTTTAATTCGACAAAAACAAAATAATTCAAAGCGCAAATTTTTCTTAAATTGACAGAAACATATGATAATCGATTATCAAAAAAAAAAAATCAACAGAATCGACAATCGACAAGACGTTAAATTTTCCATTTGACAAAAACGGAAAACAAAAGAAAATAAATCGACTGGTTCAAATGACAATCGACAAAACCAAATGACAGTCGACAGTGAAAAAGAAAAAATAATAATAAAATCTACAAAAACAAATGACAATCGGCGGCGCGAGATATTTTTAATTTGACAGGAACAACAAAACCATTCATAGCGCATTTTTTTAAATCGATAAAACAGATGACAATCGATTACTGAGAAAAAATTGAATTCGACCAACAAAAAAGTAACAATCGACAATGCGTAAAATTCTTAAATCGACAGAAACAGATGACAATCGATTATTGAAAATAGTTTGAAATCGATAAAAACAAGTGACAATCGGCGGCGCTAAATATTTTTAATTTGACAAAAACGAAACAATTCACAGCGCAATTTTCTTTAATTGACAAAAACAGATGACAATCAATTACTAAAAAAAAATTGAAATCGACAAAACGAATGACAATCGGCGGCGCGAAACATTTTCAATTTGACAATAACGAAACAATTCAGAGAGCAATTTTTTTTTAAATTGATAAAACAGATGACAATCGATTAATCAAAAAAAAAAAAAAAAATTAAAATCGACCGAAAGAAGTAACTGTCGACAGTGAGAAAAATTTTTAATTTGACAAAAATAGAAAACAATTCACAGTGCTAAAGATATTAAATTAACAGAAACAAATGACAATCGATAACGCAAAAGATATTAAATTAACACAAACAAATGACACTCGACAATCCAAAAAAAAAAAAAAAATTGACAATCGACTGTAATAAAATGAGAAAAATTTAATCGATATAAACAAATAACAATTGACTGCTGTAAACAAACAAATGACAATCGACAATCCAAAAAAAAAAATTGACAATCGACTGTAATAAAATGAGAAAAATTTAATCGATATAAACAAATAACAATTGACTGCTGCAAACAAACAAATGACAATCGACAATAAAAAAAAAAAAAAATTGACAATCGACTGTAATAAAATGAGAAAAATTTAATCGATATAAACAAATAACAATTGACTGCTGCGGATTTTTAAACTGACAAAAGCAGAAAACAATTCTCGTTACAAAAATATTTTAAACCGACAGAAACAAATGACAATCGATGGGGCAAGAAATTCGAAATGACGGTGAAAAAAGACGTCGACATCGACGAAAACAATTGACACTTGACAGTGCAAACATTTTTTTATTTGACAAAAACAAAACAGTTCATAGCGCATCTTTTTTTTAATCTACAGAGACAGATAACAATCGAAGATTCAATAAAAAAAAATTGAAGTCGACAAAACAAATGACAATCGGCGGCAGGAAATATTTTTAATTTAACAAAAACGAAACAATTCCTAAGGCAGAAACAAACAATCAATTAAAAAAAATGAAATCGATGAAAAGAAGTGACAATTGACAGTGCGTTAAATTTTTAATTTGACAAAAACAGAAAACAGAAGAAAATAAATCGACAGAAACAAATTAAAAGAATAAATAAATAAATTGACAAAAACGAATGACAATCGACAGTGATTACAATTTTTAATTTGATGAAAATAGAAAACAATTGACAAAAGAAATGAAAAAAATGCCACTGACTGCTAACAAAAAATTAAAAGAAAGCATGTCCAAGAAACAAAACTAACTTCTCGGGGTCACTAGGCTAAGGAAAAATGTGAGGTTCGCCTACTTCGCATGGTTCTTTTAAGAGTCCAAAATACTTAAAGCCGCAAGCCTAAAAGAAGAACGTTGCATTACAATAAGACTTTTCGACACTAATCCTTCTCTACAGAGTAGAGTCAAAACTTTATAACCAGCAGTTTCTATGACAAGAACATCATGACAGTTATAAGATATTATTCCCTAGGGATTAAAAGTGATGACAATTTATAATATGCAAAAATAATTTTAATTTATAAGTGCTTCCTTTATTCTTAATTTATTTATGTTCTACAAAGATTATTTTTAGTGTGCCTGTTTCAAGTACCGCGATATCAATTATCGTAAGTGGTTTCAATTAAATACAAATCGTGTAAATATTTTTATCGGAAATATTGCGTAAAGCTTATAGTGTACGTAATAATTATAATTAGCTTCACGTGAACTCCACGTGAGATTACACATTTTGCTATCGTGCAATATAGCTCGGTCATTGTGAGCAATGTCGTGCAAGCAAATGTTTGCTGATAAGATCGCGCAATTGTGTTTTATCGCACGCGGATCTAAATCTGAAATCTAATTTTGGCGTTTAAGTATTTAGCAATTACATTCGAAAATTAATTTGCACAATTACAAAAAAAAAAAAAACAGAAATAGCATGTACCTTTTAAGGAATACTTTAATGACCAAATTTTGAAACTCACTCATACCAATCAACTCACACTCAAATTGACGGTTTAATGTTAATTTGAAATTCAGAAATGCTTTAATAATTTTTGGATTTTTTATCATTAATTGAAATCAATATTAATATCAGGTTACTGAGATGAAATTTTCCTTTCTCATTGACTCAGCAATAGGAAATCACGCCACTTTGCGTCTCTGCCCTTGAACGACCGACGTTGGTAAAATTCAAAAAACAAATTAGACCAAGCAATGTAATGCAAGAAACCTTGCACCAGCTGATCTTAAACTTTGGGGTTTGCTGCATCGTGTAAAGCGGTCGTTAGTGTTCAACAACCTGTGCAACTTTTTTCTTTTTTGTTATGCATAAAAAATTAGATGCTTAGATGTTTGATAGGTCCGTGAAAATCCGAGGATTGGTGCTACCACACTGAAAACGAAGTCAAGTTGTTAATGACGTAGGAAACGAGTTCCAAAAAAGTCTAGACAAATTTTTGCGTCGTCTAGAAACATAAATATGCTTTCTAAAAGCGAAAGCACAGTTAAAACGGATGAAGCAGCAACTGGGAACTATTGTACCAGGACAAAAGCTTATGGTCGTTTTGTTTTGGGAAACTTTTGGACATTTTTATTGGCTAGGGTATCGTCATTACATGATACTATGTATATTTAGTGGTTTCGTTTCGAAAAGGCAAACAGGTCATAATTAGTACAAAAAGAAGATTCTTTTTCGTTAAGAACATACTTCAGTTCATTCGTCATTCAAAGGACTTGTCCCCATTTCTTGCTGAAAAGAAATTTGCATGCAATTCTGGACTTTGGACGCCTTTTCTTTATGGAGGAGATAAGGAAAGCTTGGGCCAAAACATTTTCATTCTTTTTACACTGTCTTATCAAATACATTTTGTGTAATTCGTGTTACAACAGGTTTCAAATACTCTGCTTCTCATTGCTGACTATCACCAACGCGTTCAACTTCGCGCTTCCTAAAAGCAGATGTTTCAAATCGATTTTGTTTGTGTATCTTATCTGACAGAGATAGACGGCTTACGCAGTACGTGTGTGTATATATAAAACCGAACGTTCTGTTGGCGAAATAATTCGCATTTGCTATCGAATTCACGATTAACAAAGGTCGTTCTTACCTCGAAACTCATTATTTACTCACATACTTAAAAAAAAAGAAAGTATGGCTCCGAAGATTAAGTTCTCTTACTTCAACGAAAAAGCCCTAGGCGAACCAGTCCGTATGCTCTTGAGCTACGGAGGTTTAGAGTTTGAGGACGACCGATTTCTAGAGGATGAAGATTGGTCGCAGAAACGACAAAGTGAGTTTACCAAAGGCAATCTTTTTTTTTTGTTGTTGTTGTTAAATCGTGTTTTACTAGATACGCCGTTTGGGCAAGTGCCTATTTACGAAGAAGACGGCAAAGTAGCAAACCAAAGCGTTTCCATAACGCGTTACGTGGCCAAGAAGGTCAAACTTGCCGGAAACACCGACTGGGAGAATTTGGAGATCGACTCCATTGTGGATACGATCAACGACCTCAGATTAAGTGCGTACCAAACGTGTTGAATAATTTCTTTTTTGATCATTCGGTCGTTGTAGAAATTGGACTCTACCATTACGAAAAAGACGTCAAAATCAAAGCTTCGCGCAAAGACCCGCTCTTCAACGAAACCATCCCCTTCTACTTAGAGCGCTTCGAGAAAGTCGCCAAGGATAATAAGGGACACCTGGCTTTAGGAAGGGTGAGACATTGCTTAACAAAGCAAATCTTTGGTAACTTTTATTTTTTTTGTGTAGCTGACTTGGGCCGACGTGTATTTAACCGGAATTCTGGACTACGTCAACTACATGATTGCAAAAGATCTTCTGGAGGGCTACCCCAATTTGCAGGCTGTCGTCAAAAGCGTCTTGGCTCTCCCTGCCATTAAAAAGTGGGTCGAAATTCGACCAGAAACTAGGTCTTAATTTTTATGTATTTTAATAATTTTTTTTTGTATTAAAATTGTTTTTTATTTTAACTCAAATTCCTTCTTCATTTGCTTGGCTCTAGAATCAACCAGTCTACAAAAAATAAATTTAAAATTTGAGAAGTATTTATTTGCACTGCTCCTGATTATATCAATGCAATTGTTATACAGGGTCTTATCAAACTTGAATCATTTTTTAAAGAGACGGAAAGCAAGACATGTTATATTACTGTCTCCGTCTCTACCGAATGGATCGTGACAACCAGCAGTGCAATTGTTTTTTCTTCTATTAAAAATTCCTAATGGACATGGAAATTAGGGAATTTTTGGCAAATTTTACCGAATTTATATCTTTAAAAGTAAAAAAGTTATTAAAGGTGGGCATCCTCAAAGTGAACATCTTTATATAGAGTAGAAACATGGCAAATTAGATCGAGACCCTCAAAATTCGATCGCTAAGACAACCTCCGGAGCAATACATAAAGACGAATGAGATACAGCTCTGATCATCGATGATTCTACTCTTATGGTAGACTAATGAAGCAAGAGTTACGGAAAAGCCTTATAAAAACCGTGTCAGGAACACTCACCCAAAGCCTCCCGTGCATTAATTGTCAGAAGCCGTGCACTGAAGTGTCGGAAGCACATCCAAAGCGCACCGACACTCTTCCGTGCACTGAAGTATCGGAAGCGCATTCAAAGCCTCTCGTGCATTACTTGTCAAGAGCAATACATAACCCTTCCGTGCATCAATTGTTGGAAGCATCTACACACACCTCCTATCGAGACCAAGCAATATCATACTACGCACGGCCATCGACGTCATCAAAGCCAGCCGGTGAACAAGAGAAGAACGGTAACTCAAAGTGAAGCAAGGTATTATCGTTTACGTAAGAGATGAACCCTGCGTCATAAATCACACGCGTCTAGCATTGAAGTAAAATTCTATCCTTTACTTACTCATCACTGAATAGGAAATAACTTCGGTGAGTGATTACACAGGGTTCATTTTTCATGAATTTGATTTACGCGGGATTGTGAAAAAGTGTACAACGAACCAATAAAGTAAAGAACCGAAGTCTGCAGTAGCTAGGATAGGGTTGAAAGAAAGCAGGAAAAAATTAGTTGATGACCAAATCGCGAGAGGCAAAGAAAAAGGGAACGCCCAGGGGGAAGTATCATGCAGACTTTTGAGGAAGAGGCAAGCAAGAGCCTGAAGAAAGTCAGGAATGAAAATGAACGACGAAACAATGTCTTTGTTAAAGTAGACGAAGAGAGAGAGAGGTTACATATACTCGTATACTCACTGACAAAAGTAACAGAACACCAAGAAGTAGTCATTTGAAACAAAACAAAAGAACAATAAAGAAGTTATCATGAATAATGCGTCGCCCCGCCGAGGTGCTTTATGCATTCCCGTCGTGGCATTGAGTTGATGAGGCTATCAATTTCCTCCTGGGGTATTTCATTCCATGCCACCTGTATTTGGTGTTGGAGCTCTTCCAGAGTCTGAGGAGGACGAAGTAACTGGTCCAGTCGTCTGGCGATAATATCCCAAACGTGTTCTATAGGGGATAGGTCAGGAGATCTTGGAGGCCAAGGAAGAAGGGTGACTTCAGCTTCTTTAAAACAAGCCGTAGTAACCCTGGCAATATGCATTGTCTTGCTGTCTATGCATTGTCTTGCTGAAAAACAGGGTTTGGTAAGGTGTGAAGATACGGAAGAAGATGTATCGTTGAGCTTTCGTGGTACCCCTAACGAACACCAAGGGTGATCTACTACCATACCAAATTGCCCCCCACACCATAACTCCAACAATTTGGTTTACATGGCGTTCCACCAAAAACTATTTATGTCTCCATTCTCCATGTGGTCTCCTAACCCTTATCCGACCATCGCTCATACCAAAGCAAAATCAGGATTCGTCACTAACTTTTCTCGGCACCACACTAACCGTTGCCTTTTGTGATCAGCAGTGAGTGGTAACACAAAGTGCGGCCGGTAGGACATGAGCCCAAAAGATCTTATTCGCCTGTAGATGGTTCTAGTGGTTACCCTTCTGCCTTCTCCCTTCCAAACTATTGGTCTGCAATTGAACGGGTGGTCGAAAAACGGTCCCTCACAGCCAGCAGTCTTAGGCGACGGTCTTGACGTGCTTTTATTTGTCGCAAGCAACTTGGAGAATGGCTTCACAAATGCGATGTTTTTTTTTTGTTTTAATTTAAGATGAATGAAAAATTTTTATAGAAAGATGGTCAAATTATAAGTTAACTGTCTTTGTATCTCTTATACTTCATCTCCATGGTTGGTCTTTTATTAGTTGTAACCCTGTATAATGTATCGAGCAGAGAAGGTTTGTAATTCGCAATTTCCTAATTATTTTATTTTTGATATTCTTGAGTATTATTATGTTTCTTTGTATAGTCCGAATTAATGGTTCAGTTTCAGTAACACCCTATATGATTGGACATTGACGCACGACTTTACAATTGCAGCCTCACTTGAACCATTCATTTGAAGTCTATAGATTCATGTTACAATAATTACTATACTCTGTTTACGATCTTTTTTCTTTCAGAGTAGGCCGTGTTAGGGTGACATTTTTGTTGGTACCACAAAAAAAATATACTTGTCAGAAATTTGATTGACGTTCGTTTTTAATTTTGTGGTTACGTTTTTGAAAACTGCCACTGCCAATGTTGCTAACTCAATTGTGCTGTACAAAGTATTTCATGAAAACGAGAAATATCGTCTCGAACAAACGTTTAATGATTAATTATTTTTTTCATTGAGAAAGTTTGGGGTGAGGTGTGTTGTTTGCGTGTTCTTAGTCAACAATTGTGCCACAAAGTGAAGAGGTGTTTCTTTATTAACAAATGTGACTCCAGATATGATAATAAACAATAATGACACAATGTTTGTTTGTGTTTTCATAGAATCTTGTGCACAGTGGTGTGGCTAAATGGATCTTGCTACTTGTGCAGCGGGCGGAGAGGTGTATCGGCTTGTGAAACCCGTGAAGATTACGTACAGATGCTGCGACCCTAAATTCTCTATGATGTAGTTTTCGGTCGAACCTCCACCCACTTCTTAATTGCAGGGAGAGACAAGACGTTATTGACGACAGCTTGCAAATTTGGGTACCCATCCGGCAAGTTCCTTGCGGCCATGTAGTTAATATAGTCTAAGATTCCGGTTAAATACACATCGGCCCATGTTAACTAAACAAAAGAAAAAAGATTAGCTTTAATTTATGGCGTTGCAAGACGCCTCACTCTTCCTAGTGCCAGATGTCCTTTGTTATCCTTGGCGATTTTCTCAAAACGTTCCAAATAGAAGGGGATGGTTTCGTTGAAGAGAGGATCTTTACGTGACGCTTTGATTTTAGCATCTTTTTCGTAGTGGTAAAACTGAATTTCTAAAAGACAAGGCGAATTATTTTGGCAAAGAAATTTAGACAAGGCTATACTCAGTCTGAAGTCCACGATGGTATCCACGATGGAATCGATCTCCAAATTTTCCCAGTCGGTGCTTCCAGCAAGCTCGACTCTCTTGGCCACGTAACGAGCTATGGAAACGCTTTGGTTTGAAACTTTTCCATCTTCCTCATAAAGAGGGATTTGTCCAAAAGGTACGCCTGTGAAAGAAAAAAATTAATAGATATTTTGCGCGACAATGTTCTTCAAACTTACTTGATTTTCTTTGCGCCCATTCATCATTTGTAAAGCGGTCGTCTTCAAATTCTAGACCCCCGTAGCTCAGAAGCATGCGAATTGGTTCACCAAGAGATTTAAGGTTGAAGTATGATAGCTTAATAGTAGGGGACATTGTTTAAAATTAATTAAATATAGAAAGAAGTTTCATTAATTCCTACAATCTAAAAGAGTAATTAAGCAAGTTTTGTTAAGTCGAATTGAATTTGAATTAATTTACGAGCGAATTGTTCAGCTTTAAATACCCCACAGGCCAATAGTGATCTCAAATTTGATAAGATAAGATACCAAAGCCTATTTGTGGACGATGGACGAATAAACGCCCTTTTTTGGGCGAGTCTTTTTAGAACCTGGTAGTTCCAATTAAAAAAATAAATAAATACTAAAATCTGATGTAAAAGAAATTGAAAAATAGAATGTAATTCCTTCATGAAACAATTACAAGAAATAACTTCACTTTAGGTCCAAATTCGGCCGCGCATAAACTTGTAAGGCAACATTCCTAAAAACGTTCAGATGTTTAGAGGAAGTTAAACATAAAGCCAATTTTTTTTAATTAATAAATTTGATGAATCTGCCCCCTCCCCCTAAAAACAGAAAGGGATGTCATGTTAATAGTCACTGTCACATTCCAAACTTTTGAGATTTTAGTCCTTGCGCGCCACTATGTATATTTTTCGGGATACATTCGCCTGTTCTCGTCATGTTTGTTTATGCTTGCATAATGTCGGCTTCTTTGATGAGTCACCTCGACACCTTTACTTTCGAATTTATCAGTTTACAAGGCCTCACCGAGATACTTTTCTTTTCTAGATATCATGACGAGAGTGAGAGAGAGAGGTTCTATATGTATTTTACGCCCAAAATCTAAACAAATTAATTCCTTCTCTTTTACAAAGATTTGAATCAAAACATTGGCCAGATATTGCTCGCAACATCACCTTTACATGGACATTGCACGCCACTACATATATTTTTCGGGATTGTCGAAATTACACCCCTTCGTTCTTTTTTGAGGTTCATACCGGAAATTTCGCTTACGAACAAAACGCTGCGCTGTGTGTGGGATCAAGGTGCACACTTGCCCTATGAGTCATCGAAATTTCACTACTTTCGTCTGCTCTTAGTCATATTTGTTTATGCTTACATAATGTCGGCTTCTTTGATGAGTCACCTCGGCAGTTTACGTTCGAATTTACCAATTTACGAGGCCTCACCGAGATACTTTTCTCTTCTGGATACCACGACAAGAGTAAGATAGAGAAATTCTACATGTATTTACGCCAAAAATCTAAATACTCCTCTTTTACCAAAATTTTAATCAAAACATAAGAGAAATTTAGTCAAAATAGTTAAAAACAATTACAAATCAATTTAAGGAATTTGGGATAAAACGAAATTCTAAACAGTATTAAAGCGGTAACTCAAAGTCGTGTATGTATTATCAAATAATTATTAAGATAATTTTTAGAAGGAAAAGAAATTAAATGCATATAATAATTATTTATTAAACAGCATATAAAACTCCAGGAGTTTTTTTTTCGGACTTGTTCAGACCGAAGAACTGTCATTCTCAGGCCCTGAATGGTCTTATTATAGGGCTCGCGGCCATTTTCGCCTCGCTGTCGCAGAAGGGGTGAATACTCGAGGCCGGGGTGAATTTCTGAAGGGGATTCGAGTTTGGTGCCTGGCAATGGTGTAGAGGTGCGCTGCAGGTGGCGCAAAAGCATTATATGAAGGGGTATTTAAATAATGGGATCTTCTTGCTGTTGCCGGTGTCTTTTCCATGGCCATATCTTATCATTTTTCCCTTAAAAATATATGCACGTAACATAACGAAAAAAAAACATGGCCTACTAGGATGCAAAAAGATCGCGAATGGATATACTTTATGTATTGATAGTTTTTTTTTTTAATGGATTATATTTTTGTTTCAATGTCATGCTTTTATCACTGGGCAGAAGTGGTTTCAATTAAACAGTTATCAGAAGCGTTATGACTGTGTAAAAAAAATGTGTGTGCACAATCATAAATAGCACATACAAATATTAATTTTTTTGCCTAGCGTGATCACTACGTGCAATTATATTTAGCTCCACTCAATTCGTGCTAATCATCGTGCAAGAATCTCCTCATCTCTGTGATAAAGCCGTGCAATCATCGAGCATATCTCGAACAGATCTAAGATTTCCAAAATTCGATTTGCACGACTGTGATTTATTTGATTTTTCAGTGAAATTTTCCAAAATTGTATCAATTTATGTGCCTTAGAGTCATCACAGATACAATAAACATCAATGTATCTTAGTTTACAAAACAAAAAGAAGAACTATTGGTGGCGATATCTTATCAAGCTGAGATAAGTGGCCTACGCAATATAAAAAGCAAAACATTTCACTTGCAAATTTATTCAAATTCAACTTCAAACTAAAGTCACACAATTAACAATTTTTTCTCCTAGCCATGGCCCCCAAAATTAAGCTGTCTTACTTCAACGTTCAAGCCCTCGGTGAACCGCTCCGCATGCTTCTGAGCTACGGTGGCCTAGAATTTGTGGACGACCGGTTTTCAGATGAAGATTGGCCGCAAGTAAAACCAAGTAAGTTTTACGCATTTCATTCCCCTCCCCCAATAAAAAAAAACGTGTACCTTCGCCCTTTTTTTTTAATTTCACAGGCCTGCCGTTTGGACAAGTCCCCCTTTACGAAGAAGACGGAAAGGTGGTCAACCAAAGCATCGCCATAGCACGTTACTTGGGCAAGAAAGTCAAACTGGCCGGGAACACCGATTGGGAAAATTTGGAGATCGATTCCATCGTAGATACCATCGTGGACTTCAGACTGAGTATGTTTGGCCCCCGCCTAAAACCCCCTTGCTTCGATCGTTTGCCTTTTAGAAATTGGCCTTTACCATTACGAGGCCGACGCCAACATCAAGGCGTCACGTAAAGATCCTCTCTTCAAAGAAACCATCCCCTTCTACTTGGAACGCCTTGAGAAGATCGCCAAGGATAATAAAGGGCACCTGGCTCTGGGAAGGGTGAGACTTTTTTTTTTGTTTTGCAAACTTTAGTAATTTGCGTGTGTGTTTTTTTTTTCTTTTGGGGAGCAGTTAACTTGGGCCGATGTGTATTTCGCTGGAATTCTAGAGTACGTTAACTTTATGATTGGGAAGAGCTTGCTGGATGGTTACCCGAATTTGCAGGCCGTTGTCAAAAACGTCTACGCGTTGCCTGCCATTAAGAAGTGGATCGAGATTCGGCCGAAAACCATTTAAATCATACTTGTTTGTTGGATGCGAAATTAAATAAAAGAAATAAATAAACTCGAACTTAAATGTTTTTTTTTTTGAACGTTTCGCTGCAAATAAAAAGACTTATCGAAATGGCAAACGTTAAATATGGGGTGAGCCAAAAATACTGTGGCATGTTTGAATTTCCCGCAAATTCGAAAGATTAGTCGTGTTGGTACCACTTGTGATAATATTCCGTATATTCAGTGGTGGTTCAATAATATGAAAAATGGGAATTTATTCTAATTTGTTATTCAATTGCTTGCTGTAGCTAAGAAAAGCGAAAATACTAAATCAGTACTTTACAACGAATGGCACTGACGACATCGACAAGAGTTAACGTGATTGCCAACTCTCTTTAATAAAAAAAAAACACCAAATTCACGACGCGCCAAATTCAAGCAAGCAAATGTATTTTTTGCTCACACGGTATTAATGGAAGTAAATTAACCTTCTACTCTAGTGTTCTTAATAAAGCAAATAACAGTAATTTCATTGGTAACACATTTTTACGAATTCGGTTTAAAAAAAATTACTCTGTCAATTAAATTGAAACAATTTAATCGAAAGAGTGAGAGACAAGCTGCAGTATTTCACTATTCTTGTAAAACACTTCATGGTACGCTAATCGCAGTAATAATTCGTACACTCACAGATGAAGCTCATGGTCTCTCTTGTTTTTATAAGAAATGTTACAGCGACTTGCTTTATCAAAGGCTTTACCGTCATGTTAATGATACTGACGTCTGCAGTAAAACTGGATTCAAATAACGCCGGAAAAGTCGATGAGATGACTCATCAAAAATGCCGGCGTTTTTCAAGTATAAACAAACATGACTAAGATCGGACGAATCTAGGAAAACGCCTTAGTGTGAATGTGACCGGTTATGAATCCATCCATCTCTCTGCATCCAGTACTATGATTCGATGAGGGAACATTAATTTATTTGTCAATTAGTGATGTTTTTAGAGACTACCATCGGCTTTGCTTGATGTGCAGAATACCATTTCTTCTTTTTGTAGAATTACTTTGAATTGTCTCGCTTGATTTCGTTCAATTGCATTTAAATTTTACAATTGTTTAAATTATGCTGTTTAATAAATAATTATTACATGCATTTATTTTCGTTTCCTTCTAAAAATTATCTTAATAATTATTTGATAACGCATACATGACTTTGAGTTACCGCTTTAATAATACTGTTTAGAATTTCGCTTTATGCCAAACTCCTTAAATTGATTTGTAATTGTTTTTAACTATTTTAACAAAATTTCTCTTATGTTCGATTAAAATTTTGGTAAAAGAGGAGTATTTAGATTTTTGGCGTAAATACATACAGAATTTCTCTCTCTCACTCTTATCGTGGTATCCAGAAGAGAAAAATATCTCGGCGAGGCCTCGTAAATTAGTAAATTCGAACGTAAACTGCCGAGGTGACTCATCAAAGAAGCCGGCATTATGTAAGCATAAACAAATATGACTAAGAGCAGATGAAAGTACTGAAATCTCGATGACTCATAAGGCAAGTGTGCACCTTGATCCCACATACAGCGCAGCGTTTTGTTCGTAAGCGAAATTACCGGTATGAACCTCATAAAAGAACGGAGGGGTGTAATTTAGACAATCCCGAAAAATATACGTAGTGGCGCGCAACGACTAAAATTTCGTCCCATGTAAAGGTGACATTGCGAGCAATATCTAGCTAATGTTTTGATTAAAATCTTTTAAAAGAGAAGGAATTAATTTGTTGAGATTTTGGGCGTAAATACATATAGAACCTCTCTCTCTCACTCTCGTCGTGATATCTAGAAAAGAAAAGTATCTCGGTGAGGCCTTGTAAACTGATAAATTCGAAAGTAAAGGTGTCGAGGTGACTCATCAAAGAAGCCGACATTATGCAAGCATAAACAAACATGACGAGAACAGGCGAATGTATCCCGAAAAATATACATAGTAGCACGCAAGGGCTAAAATCTCAAAAGTTTGGAATGTGACGTGACATCCCTCTCTGTTTTTAGGGCGAGGGGGCAGATTCATCAAATTTATTAATTAAAAAAAATTGGCTTTATGTTTAACTTCCTCTAAGCATCTGAACGTTTTTAGGAATGTTGCCTTACAAGTTTATGCGCGGCCGAATTTGGACCTAAAGTGAAGTTATTTCTTGTAATTGTTATTTTTCAATTTCTTTTACATCAGATTTTAGTATTCATTTTTTTTTTAATTGGAACTAGCAGGTTCTAAAAAGACTCGCCCAAAAAAGCGCGTTTATTCGTCCATCGTCCATAAATAGGCTTTGATATCTTATCTTATCAAATCTGAGATCACTATTGGCCTGTAGGGTATTTAAAGCTGAACAGTTCGCTCGTAAATTAATTCAAATTCAATTCGACTTAACAAAACTTGCCTAATTACTCTTTTAGATTGTAGGAATTAATGAAATTTCTTTCTACATTTAATTAATTTCAAACAATGCCCCCTACTATTAAGCTATCATACTTCAATCTTAAATCTCTTGGTGAACCAATTCGCATGCTTCTGAGCTACGGGGGTCTAGAATTTGAGGACGACCGCTTTACAAATGATGAGTGGGCGCAAAGAAAATCAAGTAAGTTTTAAAAACGTCGTCAGGTTCATTTTTTTACTTTCACAGGCGTACCTTTTGGACAAATCCCTCTTTATGAGGAAGATGGAAAGGTCGCAAACCAAAGCGTTTCCATAGCTCGTTACGTGGCCAACAGAGTCGAGCTTGCTGGAAGCACCGCCTGGGAAAATTTGGAGATCGATTCCATCGTGGATACCATCGTGGACTTCAGACTGAGTATGGCTTTGGCTAAATTCCTTCGCCAAAATAATTCGCCTTGTCTTTTAGAAATTCAGCTTTACCACTACGAGAAAGATGCTAAAATCAAAGCGTCACGTCAAGATCCTCTCTTCAACGAAACCATCCCCTTCTATTTGGAACGTTTTGAAAAAATCGCCAAGGATTACAAAGGACATCTGGCACTAGGAAGAGTGAGGCGTCTTGCAACGCCATAAATTAATGCTAATCTTTTTTCTTTTGTTTAGCTAACGTGGGCCGATGTGTATTTAACCGGAATCTTAGACTATGTTAACTACATGGCCGCAAGGAATTTGCTGGATGGGTACCCAAATTTGCAAGCCGTCGTCAGCAACGTCTTGTCTCTCCCTGGAATTAAGAAGTGGGTGGAGGTTCGACCGAAAACTACATCATAGAGAATTTAAGGTCGCAGCATCTGGCAAGCTAATTTTCCAGAGGAAGAAACGGACTTTAGTTACGTAAAATTTGATTTTAAACTGGGAAGGAGTAATTTAAAATTTGCCCGCCGAAAACTCGCAGAGTCATTGGGCGTTCCCCAACCAATGTTACACAAGCTTTTAATTTGAACGTTCAAATTTAAGTCCGTTCTGATATTTATATAGTTTCATAAATTATACAATTTTAAATCAATTTTTTCGGTGAATTAGTAAATTATAACTAAATCATGTCTATTATCAAAGTTCAAACTGTCTACTGTTTACTTCATTTGATAATAAATATAATAATACTTAACACGATTTTATTTTATTTCAATTTCGGGTGACCTCAACTAAACTAATTAGGAGCCTTTTGTAACTTTCAGTAAAATTTGAAAGGCTATACGGTGATCGGGATTTCTTCTATTGGCAACCCTGAAAGACGACATGAAACAGTGTTGCCAACTTAATTTTAAAAGGTTTTTTTTCAAATTATAAGAAGAAACTGAAATAAATCAACGTTTCAATAAAACACTGTTAATCTCAATTAAAAATGAAGTTTGTATTTCATTGTTTAAATTGTGATAAACACCAAACGAAGCAAACATTGAAAAGAAACAGTCTTATGAGCCAATAAAGATTATTATTATTATTATTATTATTATTATTATTATTAAACAAATTAAACTGGATATTATTCTGAAATAAATAAAGCATAAAATTACTGCACGTGCACATAAGGCAACCGCTTGTTTAATGGTTTACAGGTCATTACAAAGCCATGCCCCGAAACTGTAGGATTATCGATTGTTTTTTGTTTTTATTATTAGAATTATTTTTAATACGATTACACATTTTTGAATATTTATTATTTTTTGTTTTCTTTATTTTGGTACCATTTTCTTTGAAATTGTTCTTTTTTTTTAATTTATCACATCGTTAATTGACTGAATTGCACTGTAAAATCGACCATCTTTTGTTTTTTTTTCTCTTTGTCATCTTTTCGCCCAATTTGTTTGTTTTTTTTTAAATTTATTAATCTACTGGATTGTGCTTAAATAATTACTCCAATGATTCTTCTTATGGCGAATATCGATGGTGAATTGAAATATGGCACGGTTCCTAATCGAAGGTTTAAAAAAATTCTGTCAAAAATGATCAAAAACAACGCAATTGTGGTGGAATGCGTAAAAATTGCAACGTGATTTCAAACGACAAACATTAATTTAAACAAAAACAAAACAAAAGAACAATCGGTACTCGTTTGTTTCAGTTATAATTTCCAAATTGTTGCCATTTGTTTTGTGGGGGGCTCGCGCATTGATCAACACAACGCGTCACGATGCCAGATGACAAGAAACGTCAAGATGACAAACGCCTAAATGACGGACATCAAGACAGTCGCTAAAAATTAATTGGACGATTTTGTGAAATAAAACACAAATTAAAGACGAAAGTTTTTGAAATTAGAAACAAAAGAACAATCGGTACTCGTTTGTTTCGGTTATAATTTCCAAATTGTTGCCATTTATTTTGTGGGGGGCTCTGGCATTGATCAACACATCGCGTCACGATGACAGCTGACGAGAAACGTCAAGATGACGAACGCCCAAATGACGGACATCAAGAAACGTCAAAGTGACAGTCGCCAGAGATTAATTGGAAGATTTTGTAAAATAAAACACAAATCAAAGATAAATGTTTTTGAAAACAGAAACAAAAGAACAATCGGTACTCGTTTGTTTCGGTTATAATTTCCAAATTGTTGCCATTTGTTTTGTGGGGGGCTCTCGCATTGATCAACACATCGCGTCACGATGACAGCTGACAAGAAACGTCAAGATGACGAACGCCCAAATGACGAACATCAAGAAACGTCAAAATGACAGTCGCCAGAGATTAATTGGACGATTTTGTGAAATAAAACACAAATTAAAGACGAAAGTTTTTGAAAACAGAAACAAAAGAACAATCGGTACTCGTTTGTTTCGGTTATAATTTCCAAATTGTCGCCATTTGTTTTGTGGGGGGCTCTCGCATTGATCAACACATCGCGTCACGATGACATCTGACAAGAAACGTCAAGATGACGAACGCCCAAATGACGGACATCAAGAAACGTCAACGTGACAGTCGCCAGAGATTAATTGAAGATTTTGTAAAATAAAACACAAATCAAAGACAAATGTTTTTGAAAACAGAAACAAAAGAACAACCGGTACTCGTTTGTTTCGGTTATAATTTCCAAAATGTTGTCATTTGTTTTGTAGGGGCTCTCGCATTGATCAACACATCGCGTTACGATGACAGATGACCAGAAACGTCAAGATGACGAACGCCCAAATGACGGACATCAAGAAACGTCAAAATGACAGTCGTCAGAAATTAATTGGACGACAAGTGTCTTTTGTTCTTATTATTCATTTGTTATTTCGTATTTTTTTAAAAATTATATTATTTTGTTATCTCTGCTTTCATATTAATTACAAAATTGTGTTGTAAAATCGATTGGCTTTCGATTTTGTTATTACTGTAAGCGGGAATTAAGAAATAAGAAGGTTGGCAGTCCTCGGGAAGAACAAAAAAGTAGTAGTGGCAACCCTGACGAATTGACATATTATGTATTTTTTGAGATAACTAACACTAAAAATTATTAATGTCTATTTAACTTAAAATAAATACATATAAACCAACAAAGTGTTTGTGTGCCCCTATATTATATTTTTAAAAATTTTATTATTTCAATTATTTTCGAATTGTTTTATTTTAAAATTTATTATTACTTTACTGAATTGCTCCATACAATCGATCGTCTTTTGTTTCTGTTTTCTTTAACTTCATGTATTTTTAATGATTTTTAAAGAAGCTATTCACGAATCTAGTAACAAACTTTAGGGATTTTCTTTGTTGAACAAAAGGATTTTTTGATAATTCTAGAGGAATTTCAGCTTTTTACACGTTCGTTCGTACAGTGTTGCCAACCCTATCGTAATTATGTATTCTTAATATCGTACCATAATACCGTGCCTTCAAATTAATTCCTCATCAAAGTAAGCTGTGATTTTTTCATAAAGTTGGCAACGCTCAATACAAGCATGAGGGACAGTTGTCAATAACTGTCATCGATTCATGACATCACATGAAAAAAAAATGTGCAAACTCAAAATTCAAAGCAACACTTAATTACTTCAATTCAAAACGACATTAACGCTTAAAACAGGCGCTGAAAATGTTGTCCTTCATCTTGAATGCACAAACGCGTTTGCCAAGTGTTGGGAGGTTATGTTAGCACAGACAATTAATTGGACAGCTGTCGGTGTTGCTAACATTTAGAAAAAGAAAACACTAAAGTCATGGCCTACTTTAATTAGGAATTTAATTGAATGCACAGCACCATTGTGTAAAGAAAACGTATTATAGTTTAAAATTGGTGCAAATAGACTCAAAGCACGTGAAGAATCATCGCAAATGTGTAGAATAACATATAAATTTAACTCGTGAAAAAAAGAATATTTTTTCTCCGTATTATGAAAATACTTTATTCTTTCTATAAAGGCAATCATTTTCGTATAAAATTAAACTATTTTATTTGCTTCATTTGGATAGTTTTCAGTTAAAATTACATCAAACACCTTTGGTATCGCAAAATCTACGAAGAGGTTGGCAACACTGCGTGAGTAACGCTTCACCGTAACAATCAGTAGTGGCAGCATTGGACGTATCTTGCCATTCTCGCTGCAAACTATACGCGTAAATTCAAAACGGAACTCTATTTATTCGTGCCTAAAAGTGTTTCCGGTACGTTACTGTTGTGTTCCTTAAAAAGCAGTGAACCTCCGGGCTTTAAACACTAAATCCGGCACTGAAACCCGCCGATGTGACTCATTTTGTGATTGAGGTTATGTGCGTGTTTATAATAACTTTCCGTTCGGTTTTAGTTATAACGCAAGTAATTAGCTAGTGCAAGTGTTAATTTTATTATTTATAATAACTAGTAACTTCGGAGTAACTTCAAGAACGCCTAAAATGTGTTGCCTCTGCTATAAAAGTGACTTAACCTCATTTAATCCTGTGTTTATTCTAATCACATTAAAACGGCCGTAAATTAAGTGGAAAAGTCAATTTTAGTAATTTCTTATTGTTTATGAAATGTGTTCAAAATATATTTGGTCTTCCACATGAAGGGGTTGAGGTGCAATTAAAACTGTGGGGGCAGAGTGGCATTTTCATTTTCGATTTATAAAGAGTACGCACAGGAAAGAATGTTTAGTAAAAGTTGCTGTTGATGCAAGATTATGTGGGGCCTGTATAGTTGCGTTCTCGGAGGTTTCGATTTACATGATTGCGATCTATACGTTTGAATGTAACCTCATTCAAAACAGTGCTACACGTGTGTACTATTCGCCCAGATGTTTTTCTAGTTGAAAGGCCGCTGTGTGCAAAATGGAGGAGGAAGAAAGGCCGATTGCCGTACATCATTGCGATACTTCCAAATCGGCCTTTGTTTTGATGCCGGAGACTTTTCATTTGCACGTAGCGGCCCCGTAAACTATTGTAACTGTAACGTGAATATAATTCTGAATTTTTTTAGGACTGCAAAACCCTTGGGCTTTTCCTAGTAGTCTTTGTAAGGTTTTAGTAAAATTGTTTGGCATTACAAAAACAGCAACCAGAAGGATGAAGCTCTGTAACAAGTCGGGGCATTGAGCCATCGAGGCTTGAGATTGATTGAGACGAGGACATCCAGTACACTATAAGTTTGATTTGTTCTTGATGCTCGTTTTATGATATGGTTGTTAATCTGCTGCGCTTAGAAAGGCAGAGAGAGGCCCCAACCTCTGGAGTCTAACATTCTGGCATCTACAACTACAGTAGAACCCTGATTATCCGTGCACGGTGGGACCAAGCGTGACACGGATAATTGAATAACATGGATAATAAAAATATGTTTTTATTGCATGAAAATTATGTTGGCGATGTCAACATAACAATCTGTGCAACACACTCAAGCTGAGTGTGACGTTTTAATGAACTATTACTCAAATACCGAAGAAATTTTGAAGAGCATTATTAGAAACTATGAAAGGATATTAGACCTACTCTGTATGAAGACACAACCAACGTGTTGCACACCCAGGATTCACCAAGGAATGTGCAGAGTATATGTTATCGTTTCGGCATGTTTTTTTTTTTTGCATGCACAAATCTATCGCACAGATAATCGGGGTTCTACTGTATTATAATTCTATAAAATCTAGCAGTACTGTCTGTCACTCACAGTTCGAAGCAGCTTTAAAAAAAAGTAGCAGTTTTGCCCGCCTCTATGGCCTTCATCAATCTCGATATATTTTGATCATATTCTAAATTTTAAAAGGCTATCTCTAACATGATGTGTTGTGATGTTAGTGAAAGTGTTTGTGAAAAGCTCTAGAGCGTAGTGAAAATGTGTTGAGTGAGTGAGTGTGACGAGCAGAAGTTTAAGTCCCCGAGTTCCAGTCTGCACTTCCCAAGGTCGTTCCGCTGCGATTAAGGTCAGGGCTTTTTTATTCTAAATATTTTCAGGTGTTTGTTTCTTGAAAATGATGGAAAACACAGGGTCCAATGCGTACTTGTTTGTCAATAGTTATTTACTGATTGTGTTACTCGAGAAAGAGCAAGTAAGACGCTTAGGGACTTCGAGAAAATAATAACATGAATGCAGCTCCCTTGGGCTTTCTTAAAGTTTGCAAAGAGCTTCAATTTAATTCAGTTATTTATTGCCGTATGTTTCACAAGATAAAAATAAAAAAAAAACAATAATAATTGATTTATTAATTCATTTTTGCTTGTATACATGCGTTGTTGTAAGCTAACAAAGTTAAAGTATAAGACAAACAATATAATTTGACAAACAAAACATTAATTCTTACAGAATGACACAAAAATATTCGTCCTGTGTGTACAGGGTGACTGACAATTGTTCCGCCAAACAAAAAAAAAACGCGTGAGATAATGGATGTCACAGATTATGGAAAAAAAATGTCTAAAAAATTCTTCTAAATAGTTTATAATTAATTGAAAACTTACCTCCAAAATTAAGCTGCGGCATTGCGTACGAAATACGACGCCATTTTTTTATAAATGCGGCAGTACAATAGGACTTTGAAATTTTATTGACTACTCGCCTGCACACAATGCGACCTTGATACACATCTCAATTTAGTTTTATTACACGTTTAATGTTTATTACAACGGAAGTTTGAGTTGGTTCTTTTACGCGACGTAATTATTAATAATTTCTAAAATAATTGGAATTGCATATAAAGTAGGAAAAACAAATTCGCAGCAAATAATTCTTGCGTTTTATTCACTAGAGTGGAATGTACCAACTGTTTCATCCACAAAGGATTTAAATTTGGCGATCACGGAGGTTAATGCACGGCCCGACATGGATCACCAATAAGCGACATTTAACGAATCCGATAATCAGGTAGCTGATTGCGAAGTTTTTCGCCCCGAATCATAATAAAACTTTACAATTGTTTTAAAGTCGCGACTGTTATGCGTACAATTTTTGATCAAATCGCGTACGTGAACGCATGCCACAGATTAGAGGAAAATGTAAATTGCTGGGGTTGTTTAGAAATCGCTTAAGCTTAGATAGGATTGTAGTGTGACAGATTACGGCATCGTGTTTAAAAAATTCTATGGAACAGAAGAATTTAATCGAACGAATTACAACCAGCGCGCCCAAAAAACACGGGATAGAGAGAGTTGCAAACGCGTCTTGAATTTCTTAAACTTTCAATAATAGATTCGTATTGCTAATTCGTCACACACAAAACGAACTTATAATATTTAATAATCAAAACAGAATGTGTTTATTGATTAACATGTTTTAAATTTTAAGTTTTTTGTGGAAATAAACTTTACAGTACAATTTATATTGAAATTAAAGAAAATACTTAAACGGAGTTTTGAATTGTTTTTGTTTTAGTGATTTATTTATTCACCTGTCAAAGTGGGGCCGGTGTATGCAATAATCTGCTTCAGGTGATTTGCGTGCGTTTGTCAAGTAAATATTCGTATTTCGGGGCGTCGAACGTTGACCTAAAAACGGAATTAACGTGAAATTCCGTTGAAATTAACCTTTCAATGGAATTAACGTGAAATTCCGTTGAAAGGTCAAGTTCACGATGCCACGCCGCCGTATCATAAAACCATAAAATACTTTTATGAGGGTATCCGCTCCAGTATTTTTTAACCAGGGGTGCATCGCCGTTAATTTTTGATTATTTCACGAAAACTAAAGTGCATTAAACATTTTTTCCATTCTTTCGGACATCGCCTCTTATGGTGGTTTTTCTTTGCTGAAACAATTGTCAGTCACCCTGTATAGCGACACTATTTATTTGAAGATTTGAATTTTTCTGGTAGCACATTGTAAGCTTTAATACCCATACAGGTGATTGGGAGGTTTTTGCGACATGGAAGGCCCGTTTAAAGGTAAGTGGACATTTTGTTTATGATAATTGTAAAGAAATTCGTTTTTAATAAATTTGCCTTTATTTAAAAAAAAATATGAACTGAAAGCTCATAATAATATAAGGCATATAATGTCAAGATGTCAAGTTTTTTTTTTAATGGCTTACATGGAGTACAAAAGGATATTCCTTCTAGTACGCGTAAGGTCCTTTTTTGTGCTACAAAAACCATACCACTGTGAGAAGAAACTGCTCCATAAACAAACTCCGTATATCATTAGAGATTGTACTTGAGCAAAGAAATAATAAGAATGAGAATTGAGAAGAGCTTTAGGTACTCATTTCATTGGTTACAAAATTACAATGAGCTTTTCATTCCAATTCAGATTTATTAGCATTCAATTATAAATACGTGAAAGAGTTTTGTTATGGGGGAAGTCTGAGAATCTGTGTAGCTAGTTTTATTGGGATTGAAAAATAGTGAATTTTGTATGAAAACACTCAACTAACTGCTTTGTGGTTTAATTTAATTCTTTCTTTTGTTGTGTCGTCTTTGGTAAGTATGGGAATGTCATCGGTATATAAAACGATGTCACAACATGTCACCCTGCCTATTATGTCATTAATGTAGAGTGGAAATAGCACAGGACCCAAAATTGAACCCTATGGTACTCCCACAGCAGTAGATAAAGTATTCCATGTTATATTAGACTAAATACGTCAAAATATTTTTGGTTTTCGTTATGATTGATTGATTGACAAAGAAGTTTTTGAATCAATTCAGAATGTTCAATAGAGCATGTCCAATTATAAGGCTATTAATATACAACTAATTCAATAACTACAATGTTAAATAATTTTTAAACAAACGTGAACACTGACATATGCTGTTATATGAAAAAAAAAGTAATGAGTAAGTATAAGGTAATAACTAGAGCGCGGCCGAAAGCGAGCGTCAATATAAACGGCCTCGTTTTACTCATCTAGTGAGATATAACTGAGCGAAAGTGTGCGAAACCAAACTAAGTTTTATAGTTACTTAAGTACGCAGTAAAACGAACAGTACTACTTAATTTTTTCTCCTAATAGATTAGCATCTGTCACTTGGGTTGGTTCATCCTTACAACAATATGAAGATTTATATACAAGCTAATATAGTGAGTAAACATATTCTAAGTTATTATTACATAGCTATACTTAAGTAAAAGTTTTAATTTAAGGAAGTTGTATGTGATATGCCTATAAGTGCGAATATGGCGCCAATTGAGCAGAATTTCTTAAAGTAAGGATTTCGTAGGGGAACGGGGGAAACAAATTTACTTAGTAAAAGCTCACTTCCAACTAGTAAAGCAAACATACCCCAAAAGCGTCCAACTAAACTTAGTAATTAGTATAAAACAATTGTTGAATTCTTGGCTTCCGGTTGGAACCGCGTGTCTCGGATTTCTTCACAAGAAATCCGAGACACGCGGTTCCAACCGGAAGCCAAGAATTCAACAATGGACGACGGCCGCGGAAGCCTTCAAGTTAAATTTGTGTAAAACAAATACATCAATAGTCACGCAGTCAACCAATATTAAATTGGTTCGTTATACATGTGTTTTGTGGGTTACGACTACGACCGATTTGTTGTATGATTTTTTTTGTGCAGGGTAAGTATTGTGCGTCATTTTATTAGTCTTAAGTTTCTCTTTAGTAGCGTTTTATTGAATTTACGTTTATTTATAGATCCGATTTACAGAAATAAAATTAGAAACTCTTTACATTTACGGCACACAGTCCTAATATGTTGACGGTTTGAAACTTTGTACGCTTGTGGTCGATCCGTCACCGTTCTCTCGTGTCCGTTCCCTAGTCATAATGTGTCCTGACGTATACCTTAATTTTTATTGTGTTTTATTGCAATCAATAAAATTTCGACCTTATGGTCATGACATGTATACACCACGATATGGTTGGGACCCATGCAACTTATTTTACCAAAGTTTGCTGGGCCAACATACCCCATAATAATGGAATAGAGCAAATGCAAACCCTAATAAAACAAATTTGAAAAACTCATATGGAAGTACAGTAAGCCACCCACTGGATACCTTTTTAATAAGTTCACTGCCCTACTCTGGACACTTTCTAATATCCCTTCACATTTCTACGGTATGTATTAATATAAAGCTTTATTATGGACATCTGCATAATGTGGATAGTTGACTTGTGACAAGTAAGTGTCCAAAATGGCGAGGTTTCACTGTATATTGTAACGAAACGGAGTATAGTGAGTGAGTGTCAAGGAAAGTGCAAATCTGAAGACCAAAGCTCGTTCTACTGCATTTAAGGTCAGACATTTTTTTATTTTAGACTTTTATTTCTTCAACTGTTATGTATTGGGTCGCCGAGTTAGCACAGCCGACTATGAAAGACGTGTCACTCGGGCGACGTGAGTTCGAGTCTCACTACTGCCCATGGATGTTTGTGTTATCTAAGAATTTAGACCCATCTACTAAAAGTCTTCGTGATTGTTGTCTGGAGTGGTTGCTACCAAAAGACAAAAAAATGCAGCACTGCTGCGTAAAGCAAACAAAAAAATGAGAATTTTTGATGAGTTCTTGGCGGGAACTCGTTGTAGTGTAGGAATGATTATTCAAGATGCGACTTTATTCTACACAAATTTTAAAAATTTAAATCCCAACTGATTTCGACTAGAAATGATCATCATCAGGGTAAAAAATCTTCGAAAAAAGGGATGTAGGACAATCACAAACATATTAAAAACAATTAAAATTATAGTTGGTCACAGTGTGCAGATATCTGCTATTTTTATTAATTTTAATTGTTTTTAACATGTTTGTGATTGCACTACATCCAAAGTGCACCCCCTTTTTCGAAGAGTTTTTGCCCTGATGATGACCATTTCTAGTAGAAATCAATTGGGATTTAATTTTTCAAAATTTGTGTAGAATAAAGTCGATTCTACATTTCTTCCGCATCTTAATTTTTTAATTAATCATTTTCACCCTACAATCTACAAAGTAGATTCCCCCCTCCCCTCATTTTCGATGACTATTTCTAGTCGAAACTAATTAGGATTTAAATTTACAACATTTTCTCATTATTATTGTTGTTTGTTGGCAGTGTTGCTTCAAAAAAAAAAAAAAGATAATGAGCTTATGGGATTATTTGACTCAATCCGTGTGTTCTGTAATACAGACATTCTCTGAAACTAATTCTCTTTGTAACTATACAAAGTAATTTGTTCAATAATCAACGTTTCGTTGTATGGGTTGACTGTTTTTCTAAATGTATTAAAATTTTAATCTGCTCAGCTTCTTGAAGATCAAAATTTTAATCTTTTGAGTTTCTTTGCAGATTTCTATTTTAATCTTTTCAGATTCTTGAAGATTTAGGTTGATTTCGTCAACCAAAATGGCGAAACGTCGTTTATCATTTCAAAGACAAATTAGAAATTGATAAATTTGTTGAGTTTATTTGGAAAGTGAATTATTATTCCGTGCATCTCTGACGTCGGGAGGCGTTCAAGGTCGTTGTTAAGGAAACTGCGACCGTCTGTTTTTATAGAGGTTCCCTCTTCCGAGTGCGCAGTGATAACGGTGAAAAAACATCGGGAAGCTAGATGGCGTGACAATTAAAAAAAAACGTTCTAAGGTCGCACAGGCCATTCATAAAACGTAGCCATGTTTTGACACATTCTAGTTATTGTGATTTGTGTAAGTATATTTTTTTTTAATATTAAGAGGGTGCTTCAATAAGTTCTCTTGAACTTTTACATAATCATGTAAATTAATTATTTTCTTTGCTATCCGAGAGGTGCAAAGAGTGGTGCGTAAAAGGATCTTGTATACAGGTTGAATTTTACAACTAGGTGGATAGAAGTAAATTCGGACGAAGTCGTGTAGGAGTAGAGGGGGTTCTTGCGCTAGCGTGTATCAGTTCACGCCTCCAGTTCGAACCGTGCATATTTTAGAGTTGTTTTTGAGCTACAAATACATATTTTTTATTATAATATAATATTTATTTTAATTGTTCTTTATTTTTCTTCAGTTCAAAAATTCAATATAAATTATAGTGTATCTAAGAAAGTACAAATTATAAAGTGGTATTAACGAATTAATTTATTCAGAGAAATATTTGTAAATCGTCCAATTCCTTCTGCTACAATCATCCGCAGAATTAATAAAAATTTTGAAAGATATTTAATATATTTATTAATTCTTGACCAGAATTACTTTAAGTTTATTTTATTTTTATCTTCATTCTATAAAATCTTTCATTCAATTTGAGAAATCGTTTTTTTGTTACAAGAGACTCTTTTATTATGTTTTTGTGTTATCAGAGAAGATTTTTCATTTATTAATTTCCGTAATGTTTATGGAAGTGTTGTTTAATTACAAACAATAAAAATTGCGTTATGCAAATGTATTGCGGCAATTATAACAATATTGTAGCAAGAATTATTGAAATCCTAGTTAAAATAAAATTACTAAATACGCGCTCATCGTTTCGCTTTCCAATGCGAGACAATACATCCGAGGCACGCGTCGCCAACCTACTTGCTTCACTCAAGCTGTATAGATACTGTAAGTGCAGGGTTTCCTAAACGTTATATAACGAGTGCGACAAGATGCAATAAAAAAAAAACTTTAAAAAATACACATAATTGGGAAGAGAGGATTATGAAAGAAGCAACAGCTTGTAAGTAGGTCGCAGCTGCAATATACGGTAAATAATAACGAGCCTATGAAGCTCCACAACCTTATAGAGCTCGAGGCTTTTTGTTTTTGTTCTATTAGCATAGACCTTCGTTTTAGTAAAGACAGAGCCGTACCTGTCTTCTTAATGACATTTTAAATAACATCTTTGACATCTCTTGTTAATCATGAGATGAAACGCAAATTTGTAATTGAAAAATTAGAATGAAACATAGTGATCTTCACACGTGAGAAGCTAATTAAGTAGTACTCTTACGGTGGAGAATTTTGCTAAATAGTGTTTGGGTCATCCTTTATATTGACAGAAATGTGATCGCTTCACCGTTTGATCTTTTCGAGCTTCGACTGCCAAAAGAGCCGCCTCCGTACACCTATATTCTTTGTTTTAATGAGTCTGGCCCAGGTAGACATTCGTTTAAATTCTAGGCTTGCTATTCGCCTATCCGAAGCGTGTGATTCTTCTTCCCACCCCAAACCTTGCGCATCGTAAGCTGCACGACTGAAACTTCATGTTACTGCTCGTTTGGCAAACAGACCGCATGGAGAATTGTTCTCGCTTTTGGTTAAATTTTCAGTGAACTGTGTTTGTTCTGGGTGAAAAAGTAAACAGATGTAATAATTGTGAATTGTTTGCTCCGAGTCCAAGGCTTGTCCAAGTCTGTACGGCGTTTCTACGGCAGGTATGTTCTTAGTTACGTTGTGCACTGTTTGGTTCGTAATCTGTGTTTTCCTTTATTTAAGTTTTTTTTGTTTGTTTTTTCTCCTTCTGTTTGGGATATTCTACATTATTTTATTCCGCCTTTTGTCCACCCCCATGACGTTCCGGACGCTTTACCGGAGTTTGGTAGCCGGAGGCAAGCTAGAGATACCTACGGAACGGTTCGGTTAATGGCGTATGCCAGCCGTTTTGGTCCGCCATCTTAGGGTTGGTTACCTGAACAAGAGAGGATACCACTTTAACGCCATCGAAGTGGTAACTGAGGGTGACTCCCTCCTGGTGTTCGCTTTCTCGTTGAAACGAAGCAACATCTGACAGGTGTTTGACGTGACGCTTTGAGGATTCCTAACCTCGACGGACGCAAGACTTGGACGTCCGCTTTTGGGATATGAGAAGGTCGGATGAATAATTTTTATTTATTTATTTTGTGCGCTCGTTTGTACGTTCTGTATTAAACAGCGCTGGGTCGAAATTATACAGCATTATTGTCTGTTTTTATTAAAGTTCATATACAGTGTAAATGCTTTTAGTTTGACTTCATTTTGGACACATTGCTTGGACATTTCTTGTCTGTCTGACATTTTTGTTTTTGTTTAACGTGTCAACGTTGCATGTAAATAAAAATAAGGGTGCATTACTGGTGAGTTTTATTTTATTTTAAAATTCTACATCTTTGGGGTTCCGCATGACCTCTAAGGGTTAGCCGGCGGTGATTGGAGAACTTAATTTGTCCTCCCATCAAATTTGCTGACCACCAGGACAGGTGGCGCCATCGCACGGCTGAGTTCTGGCCTTAAACTAGTTTTAAGGAATTCTTCCTTTTTTTTAGCGTGAAATTACTTTTGTTATTATTTTCAGATGTCAACAGGTCAACGAAACATTCGGATGTGACATATGCGGTTCCAAATTTAAAACTCGTTTAGGTATGCGCCGTCACGAATCGATACACACCGGCGAGAAGCCGTTCAGCTGTGACCTCTGCGACTTCAAATGTCGACGGCGCGGATATTTAAAACAACACAGGTTGATACACTTTGATGATAAGCCGTTCAGCTGTGATCTCTGCGATTACAAGTGCCGGCTGCACAATAACTTCAAGCAGCATGTGCTGAAACACACCGGCGGCGAGAAGCCGTTCGCTTGTTCCCTTTGCGAGCAAAAATTTCGTGAGCGCGGGAAGTTGAAGCGGCACATGTTAATACACACCGGCGAAAAAGAGTACAAGTGCAAGCTTTGTAAGTACGAGTGTAATCAGAGCGGGCATTTAAAGGCACATATTTTAACGCACGTCCGCGAGAGGCCGTTCAAGTGCGCCAGTTGTGCTTTCACGACCAAAACATCTGGGCTATTAAAAAGTCATATGCGAGTGCATACCGGTGAGAAAAGGTCGTTCAAGTGCGTCAGTTGTGCACACACGAGCAAAACATCTGGGCTATTGAAAAGGCATATGCGAGTGCATACCGGTGAGAAAAGGCCGTTCAAGTGCCATCTTTGTGACTATGCGGTTAGATACGCCAGAGATTTAAAGTTGCATCTGTTGAAACATACTGGCGACCAAAGGCCATTCGAACGTAGCCGTAAAACATCGGGGCACATGAAATTGCGTACGTTGACACACAACGGCGACAAAGTACTTAAATGAGGGACACTTATAGGTTATCTATGAAAACTGTCAAAAATATTTATGTTTTAACTTTGGAATTAAATAAATGGGAGCGAAATAAATAAATAAAATTTTATTTTCTTCTTCTTAAATAATTAAATGACTATTTTTAGTGCCCCATTAAAAGCTAATGAGAAATAATTCTGAAAATAGGTACACGTGAGTTCTAATCCTTTCATATTTAGATCACTTCCGGCTGTACCGGATAGTTAAGAGTCTCACTTCCGGTTGTACCGGAAGTGAAACTCTTAACTATCTTATTTAACAAAAAAAACGAGGTTTTATTATTTTATTCACAATTGTGAATTGTACATGTTTATGTGAGACGATTATCAATGAACCTGTCTCAAAAGTTGGCGGCTATCCATGTACAGCGTGCACACTGCGAAGTGTCCTCACAAGGTAAGAGCTTGCGGAAGAAACGTTTTAAGTAAAAGTTAAGGGGGAAGCAAATTGCATTAGTCATGTTTCATTTAGAGGACGTTGTCAAGGTCATTCTAAGTTTTTTTGTTTCTTACATTTTATTCTCCTTGTACATACCAAACGCCATCAATTTATTTACCGGCGAAAATAAGAAGTTTTATTTTAAATAATTTCATTTCAGATGCAGACAATTTCCGAAATCTGAAATGACAGAAAAAAGAGAGTCTTCAGATTTGTTGTTACACACCGACAAGGAGCTGCTCTGCTGTGATTCTTGCGGCTTCGAATGCCAAAATACCAGCACTTTAAAGCGGCACAAGCTAACACACACCGACGAAAAGCCGTTCAGCTGTGACCTCTGCGATTACAAATGTGGACAGGTCAGATACTTGAGGCGACACCAGCTGAAACACCCCAACGAGGAACCGTTCACTTGCGATTTCTGTGACTATAAAACCCGAAAACATGCAGATTTGAAGCAGCACAAGTTAACAACACACATCAGCGAGAAGCGTTTCATTTGCGAATTTTGCGATTACAAATGCCGGAAATCTTCCGCGCTGAAATTGCACTTGTTAACACACTCTGGCGAAAAGCCATTAAGCTGTTACGTTTGCGATTCCAAATTCCGAGAAAGTGGACACTTAAGACTGCACATATTAACACACACCGGCGAGAAGCCGTACAGTTGTACTCTTTGCGATTACAAATGCCGACAACTCAAGTACTTGAAGCAGCACAAACAAAAACACATCGACGAAAAATCCGCCGGAAAGAAACGATTCAGCTGTGATCAGTGCGATTACACGTGCGTAAAGTCTTCGACCTTAAAGCTGCACAAACTGAAGCACACCGGCGAGAAACCGTACAGCTGCGACCTTTGCGATTTCAAATCCCAACAGTCTGCGTACTTGAAGCTGCATTCATTAACACATACGGGCGAGAAACCATTCAGTTGTGAACTTTGCGATTACAAGTGCCGAGAACGCAGAAGATTAAAACCGCACATGTTAACTCACACCGGCGAGAAGCCGATCAGTTGCAATCTCTGCGCTTACACGTGTCGCAGGCGCGCGCAATTGAAACGACACATGTTAATACATGGACAAGGGAAGTCGTTCAGTTGTAATTTATGCAAATACGAAGCCCGACAACCTCTGAGTTTGAAGCGGCACATGTTAACGCATTCCAACGAGAAACAGTTCAGTTGCGACTTGTGCGATTATAAAACCCGACAACCTGGCTATATGAGAATACACAAGTTAAAACACTCCGGCGAGAAGCCGTACAATTGTGAACTTTGCGATTTCAAATGCATACATCCCATGAGCTTTAAACGCCACATGTTGAAACACACCGGCGAGAAATCGTACGCTTGTGATTTTTGCGACTACAAAACTCTACTTCCTGTGAGTTTGAAGGAGCACTTGTTAACGCACAGCGCCGACATGCCGTTTAAGTGCGATCTTTGCGATTATCAGAGCCGAAAGGCCAGGTATTTGAGACTGCACAAGCTGAAACACTCCGACGATCGGCAGTTCAGCTGTGACCTTTGCGACTACAAGTGCGTGCAAATCGTAAATTTAAAACAGCACGTCTTAAAACACACCGGGGAGAAACCGCTCAAGTGCGACGTCTGCGATTATAGGTGCGTGCAGCTCACGAGTATGAAACGACACAAGATGAAACACACCGGCGAGAGGCCGTTCCGTTGTAATGTTTGCGATTACACCTGCGTAGATTCCGGAAGGTTGAAACAGCACGTCGTAAATCACTCCGACGAGAAGCCGTTCAGTTGTGATCATTGCGATTATAAGTGCCGACACTCCGCATATTTGAAAAAGCACATGCGGGTACACTCCGACGAGACGTCGTTAAGTTGCAGCGTTTGCGATTATAAGTGTCGGCAACCCAAAGATATGAAAAAGCATATGTTAACACACACCGACGAATCGACTAAAGATCATGCAGGCGTGATTGTGGATGAGAGTGCAAAGGTTTAAAGTAAAAGAATGTCAACGTCAAATACCGCTGGCTCTTTCTGATGCATTTTAGTTTTCTTTTACATGTTTTGAATTGCATACGTCAGTGACTAATTAAACTGAAATAATCGGAGATTTTTTTTATGATTTCCGGTTTGACCTTTCAACATCCTTTCTGTGCTAATAAAATTTCTCGTCTTTAAAAAGTTCCAACGTATTGCATTAAGGGAACTCTACATACAGGGTGATTCCTAAATTGAGTCACATTTTTAATAGTGTGTAGAACTTGAAAAATTATTTCCAATACTTATACAAATAAAATTGAATTTAGAAATTAATTTCGTTGTACAATGGCCCATGTTTATGACAATAACAAACTAGTTGTTAATTTAATTTATGGAGAGTGTCATCAAAGTGCTAATGCTGCGTCCTAGCTACATTTTATTTGCAGAAGTGTTGTAATAAGTTTTATATTTTTAATTTTGTGAAAAAATTGTATTTGAAAAAAGTGTTTCTTTTTACAAGTTCTAAATTCTATTAAAAATATGTCTTAACTTAGGAATCAGCCTGTATAGTCCAGCACTCTGATCTTTATGTGTAGGAGGGAGGGTCCCCTTAAGAATGTCATTGATTTTAATATGGTTTAAAAGAAACACGAAGGAGCTCTCTAGAATTGTGTCATATATCTAGTATGGAAGCCAAACGTGATAATACAGAGTGAGCATTTAAAAATAAAACTCACGTGCTCTGTGGCAACGGGCTTTATGTAAGTGTTTTATTTTAAAATAAGAAAACCAAGGTCGTTTCCTTTTATATCGTTCGATGCAAATCCGATTTACGGTTCAAAAGATGTATCATTTAATTTGTTTAGAAAAATGAGAATAAATATTTGAAATTTTTGACGTTTTTCTTTGTTATAAAAGCAACCAAACCTTCAAAATTGTTAAGAAGAAAAAGAACGGATTCTCAGGGCCGGAGCTGTGTTATTATTATATGGTAATTGTACACAGCGACTACTGTCATTGTGCACAATTAACAATAACGGCGCAAATGATGAATATTTGTTCATACAAAAATTGTTCGGGTGTCACTGGTAACGAATGGAATGCACAGCTAGGCGAATCGGTTATTACAAATCCCGTCATAAGCTCATAAATTTTGATACGATGTTAGGGTAGATCTGATTGGAGCACTTAAACACGCAACCTTCAGTAAGTGTCGGGCGCATTGTTTCGCATTCGCATTGTTTCGCATTCTCGGTACCGTGCAGTGTGTAAGTTTTAATTTGTTTTTGCGAAATAAATTTTTATTTTTTGTCTTTTATGTAAATAAATTTGTGTAAAAACTTTAAATACCATTGAGGATTTACGTCAGAGAATTCATGACTGTGCTACGGAATTACGGAATAATTTTCCCCGAATAACTGAAAACTGGCTACGTCAAGTAGAATTATGTTTCATAAATGGTGGGCAACATTTCGAACATCTTTTGTAATACTCGAAGGTACGTAAAAGAGTTGATACCTAAGTGCGTTTTTTATCATTTACGAAATAATAACAATAAAATCCATTCATTTCGTATTTTTTCAACGGTTATACATTGCCGGCCTTGGCCTTTATTGCATCTATCCAGCCGATTACTTGGGCTAATGCGCTCGAATTTTATTGTTTTATGAACGGTCCGAAGACAAACTGAATTGCCTGAACACCGTAAAATGAATCAGAGGTTTTAAAACAGTGGAACTTTTTGATGTTAGGCAGGTAAGTTTCTCAATTTTTAGCTAGATTTTTGAGATTTGCAGAATGAATCCATTTTATGCTAAGGAATGTACAGTGACAATTGTGTTATAACACCCTGTATATCACAGCTACAGATGAAACCACAATAAATATTACGGGATGTAATTTACATATAAATGCATTAAACCCAGTTTCATGCAGCCTACTTAAGCTGCTGACTCTGGTCTAGAATGGCATGGATTCTTCAACGGTGTAACAAGCAGTTCTTTGAGTTGTCTTTTAAAGTTAGTTACAGATTCTGCGGTTTTTAATTCAGTTGGTTGCTTATTGAAAAACTTTATTCCCTTGTAAATACAGGATTTATAGTAGAGCCTTTGACGAGGTTGTATCTTGTATTGTAATTGTGTGCATTATTGTTATTAGTGTAGGTATAAGTCAATTACTGTCATTATGTGCATGTTTTTGAAGGAATCTCTAGTTGACTACATCTAAAACGAATTACTTTTTCTTTGCCATTTAAGAATTTTCTGAAGGTGGGTAGGGTTCTCCCAAAAAACTATTCCATACCTGAATAGAATTTGAAAATAGCTGTAGTAGACAATTTTAATATACAGCCCGTTTCAATGAAGATGCCCCAAACTCGGTAGGACGGTAAATATCGTGAAAAGAAATAAAAGTTTTCTATAAATTTTTTTTTCAATCCATACATTTTGAGAAAAACGAATCGTATATTTTTAAAACGTACAATAGATGAGGACGAACAGAATTCTTAACCTGCCTTAACCCTCGTTCAAAGAATCGGTTTATTGCTTTATTGCCCCATAAAATGTCGCGCCTCAGATGATGTCATGAAATACATTTAGTCCGTTCTTATTAACGTTGTAGTAAGGATCGAAAGCATAATTTCCGTCAATTTGGTATAGTTTATACTTTTCATTTTTAAGTTTATTAGTGTATGTAAGTGTGTTTGTGTATGTGTTGGTGTGTTTGCGATGAGTGATTTCACGTTTCGAGAATACGCAGATATACATTTGTTAGACGGGGAATATCAGGAAAACGTGCGATTGGCCGCACGTCTGCACGCGAAATGGTTTCCTAATCGTGAACGACATCCGCATTATCATACGTTTATCAGGGTAGCTCTGCGACTATGCGACGTAGGCTCTCTTTTATCTCAACAAGGCCTCAGGGGCACGGTGTGGCCACCTCACGTTGCAAACGTAGAAGAAGAGCTTCTCAATATGATTGAGAATGACCCATACGGGAGGCTAATTGTCCCAATTTATGAATTGTACCGATTTTAGTCAACTGTTCAATTACTTAGTTGTGTACATCATATGATGTACACGTTGGATACAGGAATAAATAAAAACTCGTTACAAGCGTTAATTATCGTACAGTATTAAGACTCGGCAAATTTGATGTAATTACGGTTTGCATAAATGTCAGTGCGACGAAAACGCACGCTAATAAATGCACATTCTTTCAAAGTTTTCACCTTTAACACGTCTTGCGGTCAAGGGCAGAATTAAACGGCTCTCATAATATCTTTCGTTTGTGATAGATTTATTGCCTTCTTGCAGCCGTGTGCCATTCATAATTGAATTTAAATCGCTCGTTTTGTTTCACGGACACAGATTTAAATCGCTACAGTATTTCTAAAAACATCGACTCCAATTAATGCAAATTTCAAGTTGCTCCGATTGCAAAATTGTATTAAAATATTAATCCTGATGGCGTAAGTTGACGTAGATAGCTTCGGTATCAGGTTCTCTACGTAACCATTCCAAGACAGTTGAGGATCAACTGTGACTCTCAGCACCCTGCATTCTCTAACTGGTAACAGACTAATTGAACCCAGATCAAAAGAAATGTTGGTCACGTCCTTATGTGAAAATATTATTATATTGTTTTCTTTTAAGATATGATATAAGTCTGTTAGTTTGGAACCATTCATAACTTTAAATTTTTAATACCTGGGGAACGAATACAGATGCATGAATTGTCCGCATAGAGGGTTGCCTGGTTAGAAATATTGTAAGGGAGATCGTTAATAAATATGTTGAATAGAAGAGGTCTTAGAGTAGACCTCTGCGGTACCCCTACTTTGACAGTGGAGCGCGAAGATGGAAAGCTATGTCATGTACCTGATTTATCAAACTGTTTCACTTCCATATATTATTCCCAGTCAGTAAAGAATGAGCACAACAAATTCAACGGGACTCTCCTTACTCCATAACATTTTTCATTGCATCCCAATTACTGGATTGAAAAATAAAAATAAACAAATGAAAGTTCTATCTTCAAAAGCTGGGCGCCAGAAATTATTCATTTTTCATTTATTTTTTGGTTACAAAAAAAGTAATGAAATACAAAGCTTGATGGACTTGATTTTTTAAAGGCTTTTTTGTATACAAAAAGAAGCAACAAATATGTATATATATGACAGGAATTTTGGTTTAATAATTCAGCAGATCAGATTAATTAAACGTAATTATTTATTAAAAGTAGCAATATATAAAAGAATACATGAGTTAAGCATCTGTGTCATTACGGCACAGCTACGGAGAGAGAACTGAACTAACAACTAACGATCTGTTCTTGTAACGCTTCCTGGACCCTTTTTCTAAGAATATTTGTCACCGCATATTTTCAGATACATTTAGTCATCCTTCGAGAACATGCATTCGATCTGATTATATTAACGCATTTCCAACAATATATAATATATATAAAAAAATATAATACACAAATGAAACCTCGTTTTGATTCTCAAAACATTCCTGTTGGAAATCATCGATTTGCATCAAAAGAAAACTTGACTTTCAAAAGCTATGCCCAGAAAGTCGTCGTTTTTTGTTTTGTTTTCAGCTTTACTACTAAGAGGTAGGAGAAGAATGAAATACAAAGGAACAAATGAAAACTTTATTCGATTTTCAAATGCTTCGTGCCGAAAACCGTCGATTTTTCATTTACTCTCGTTCGTTTGTTTCTTGACTTTTGATTTTCAGTCGCTCCTATTGGGAAATAAAATTACCACGGAATGTGTGAGGGAACCACCGTAGACAATAATGCTTTTCGTTTACGTTTGACTTATTCGTGATGCTATGTTATTTATTATTATTGTTCATTGATAAGTAATATTCGGATTGATTATATCTTCAAACTCTAATATCTAATTTCATTATCTACTACAGATTTGGGAGTTTTGTTTTTCGTATTTAAACTTTTTTGAAACTTATAATAATAATAATATTATTCTAAAATTAGTTAAGCATAAGTATTAGCACATTTACAGGTTTATCAGGAAGATGTAAACATATTTCAGCAATACTTTGATTATGTACCAGGTTGAATCGCTTACAATTTAATAAAAAAGGCACATCAGCCCAAATGCAGTTCAATAAATTGTTGTACATTACTGATTATTAGTTTTTTTTTTAAATTTTCTTTTGTCTTTCACGTTGTATCTTCAACTGATCGCCAGTGCTATAGGAAGGGCCAAAAAAGAAAAGAATTCAGGAACAGTATCTAGCTACTGCATGTGTATTGGGAAAAACAAGAATGCATGGACAAGCTTTAAATCTCCTTCAGTGATTCAGCCCAAGCAAAACATCTGCTGAGTACTGCAGTAGGTATTATTGATCACTGCATGAAGTTAATTATTAAATATCAAATTTCAGAGCAGGAAGATCTAATTCTCTTGAGGTTCCGATGGAGGTAACTCTAACTCGACCAATAGAGTTGGATTGTAAATATTGCAACATCCAATTTCATGAGAAGCTTTGATTTCGGTTTTGTGCCTGATATGTTTCAAGCTTAGAAGCTTGTTGAGGAGGCGTGTTTGGCTAGTAATTATGTATTGCGACCGACTTACTAGGTGGTCTTCTTCTTTGACATTCACTTAAGAAACTCCAAATTCCAAATACACCGACACAAGAAAATTCCATCCTCTCACATAGAACTCCCATGCACCGAGTGGGGTTTGAACCATCACCTATAGTTGCCGAACCAAGCGTCAAGTCCTTCTATGCAACCGCTGGTAGTACTAATTGCACTAATTTCCAAACAAGGCAGCGGAAACAGGAAATTTGAGTCTAAGTTCATCTAACAGGTTATACATTATAGTTTTCAAATACTTTATTTATATTTTCTTAAGTGTCATGTTTATTTAGGGTCCAGGCATTACACACACAAAAAGAATCTGGCTGGAAAAAAAAAAGAGTGAGGCATATTTTGGAGACAAGCTTACGTGGTCCATGAGAATTTTGGTTTTGTTTGTCGTTTTGATCTTTAAATTTGAGAAAATAATACTCAGACTGAAATGTGCATTTTGTAAATGTATTGAATGTTTTATGGCAACGGTTGAAATATATACCTTTTCGATAGAATTTCGTTTTTTATTGTTGTAGACAAACCATGATGACACTAGGGTAGTTCATCAATATTAAACATTAATTTCCCCCCCTCATATTAAGAATTTAACAAAGGGGAAAGTGAATTAGCAGACGTTAGTTATGTTTTTTCCCCAATTTTGCTGCATATTTTCCTTCTTTTAAATAAAACTGCATTTTTAATTTTATAGTATCACTTGGTCTCTTTAATTTTGCCTGCTATCCGGATAAAACAATCAAATCTCATAAAGTATTAAAAATTTCAGAGCTGTGAGTGAATTTAGTTGCTTTTCCTCTTTTATTATTGAAGAAACTAAAGATACTAGTAAATCACCACTTGTGACCTGAGTAGATTTTGATGGACTTTCAGATGTTTCTTGCAGCTTTCGTTCCTTCATTGTTAGTTAAATCTTCCATTGTAGTATTCTGTTCCGCCAAAAAAAAAAAAAAATGTATGTCACAGGTTTCCGGAAAGAATGTTCAAAAAATTATTCTAAACAGTTTGTAATTAATTTAGAAAACATACCACAAAGTCAGCCACTGTTGCCACGCTTTATAAAAGCGGTAGTATAATAGGTCTATAAAGTTATTCATGGGCTCCTGTCACAATGAGACCTTGACACACATCTCAATTCGTTTTATTACACGTTTAACAGATTGGAACGGACGACTGAGTTGTTATCAGTAATTTTTAAAATCACTGGAATTGCGTATGAAATATGGGTAACAAATTCGTAAATAATTGTTTGTTAGTCTTGCGGATTATTTACTAGAGCGGAATGTACCAGCTGCTTCATCCATAAAAAAATCGTAAGGGTTTAAATCTGGTCATCGCTGGGGTAAATGCATGACCCAAAACGTCTTGCATTGTATTGTTTGTTCTTTCTCTATTTATGTGTGTTAGACAGACAAAGCTAACGCTCAGCGAGTATGTCCAGCTCCTCCCAATTTCACTTGCATCAGCTGTCGCCGACCGAAACATAATACAATTTTTGATCAAATCATGTACGTGAATGCCTGTCACACAGATTACGAGAAAATGTAAATTGCTGGGGTTGTTTGGAAAAGGTGAAACGATTTATTAAACCCGAGACAAGCTTTTCTTTGTTTATTAGGCTATAAAAACTTTATTATGGACAGCTGTTTTAAACGTCGGTGGTGATACGCGTAGTTTTTAATCAAATCATGTACGCGAATGAATGAAGAGATTACGTGATCATGTTTAAAAAATCTTCGGGGCAGTTTATAATTAAGAATTTAATTCAAAGTAGAACAAATTATTCAAAGAGAAAGGAGAAACCATTTACAACCAGCGCGCCCAAAACACAGGATAGAGAGTTGCAAACGCGTCTTGAATTTGCTAAACTTTTAATGGATTTGTGTTAATAATAACTCGTCACACACACGACGAAGTTTTAATAATTAACAGATTACGAAGGTATTCACTGATTATAATGTTTTAAATTCTGGTTGTCAAAAAATGTTTATGTGTGGAATAATCTGCTTGGGATGATTTGCATTCATTTGTCAAATAAATGTTTTGAAGTTCGTGTTTCACGGCGTGCCTCCTCGGCCGTTGACTTAAAAACATGAAATTCCACTTAAAGGTCAAGTTCACGGTCGATGCCACGCCGCCGTACCTACCATAAAACTTTTATGAGGGCTCCTCTATTTCTTAGCCAGAGGCGGATCGTCGTTTTGGGGCTAATTTTTCATTCATTATTTCTCGAAAACTAAAGTAGAAAGATTTTTTTTTTGCATTTTTCTCCGATATCGCTTCTTCTCGAGGTGGAACACTTGTCAGTCACCATGTATAAGATCTTGACCTTCACGAATTGGCTTTACAGAAACGTATTTTTCACGTAAACTTATTGCTTCTTTCAAGACTTTCCAAACGTAACTGTTCTACTTCATTTTTTTTTTGTATGTAGTAAAATTCCTTTTCGTGGAAAGACTTTTGTTTTAGGTTTTAATCATGGACTATTGTTCCTACCAATTAATACGAAAAGTGTTTAGAAACTGTTTTTTTCTCAAACGTCAGTTGATTTAATAAATACCTTTAGTGTCATAATTTTCCAACTTGGAATGTAACCAGTTTTCTTATGAACAAAACATTTTCCAATGCTCTGCTTGGGTCTATTTTCCACTTAAAGGTCAAGTTCATGATAGATGCCACGTCGCCGTGCCCACCAGAAAACTTTTATGACAGCATTTGTTTGGTTTATCAGTCACCCTGTATAGGATTATGATTTTCACTAATTAATACCTTTAGTGGCATAATCAATGCTGGAGTAATCAGTTTTCTCATGAATAAAATGCTCTGGATGGATCTACCTTCCACTTAAAAGTCAAGTTCATGATCGATGCCACGCTGCCGTGCCTACCAGAAAATTTTTATGAGGGCATTTATTTCGTTCATCAGTCACCTTGTATAGGATTATGATTTTCACTAATTAATACCTTTAGTGGCATAATCTTCCAGCTTGGAATGTAATGAACATACTGTCACACTTTCTTATGAATAAAGAAAGCATTTTCCAATGCTCTGCTTGGATCTATTTTCTACTTAAAGGTCAAGTTCAGGATCGACGCTACGGCGCCGTGCCTACCATAAAACTTTTATGACGGTTCTTATTTCGTTCATCAGTCACCCTGTATAGGATTATGTTCTTCACTATTTAATACCTTTAGCGGCATAATCTAACTTGGAATGTAATGAACAAATGTCAATATTGGAATAGCCAATTTGCCTATTAACAGAACATTTTTCCACGTTCTTTTTGGATCTATTTTTTGTAATACCCCAAAAGCATTGGTAATGTACGCAAAACCTTCGTTCTTCCTAGAACGGCGACTAAAGACACAACAGTTTGTGTTATACACTCTTCTAGGAGGTATTTTTAAATAAAATTAACAAAATCTAGCTGGAATTGCCAACAGCCATATAAGAATCGTCATCCAATTCTAGATTTCATTCAAATTTATAACAAGTGATCAACTGAAAACGAATTAGAGTTGGCGATGCAACTAAACATGCATGTGTGCATTTAGTTCATCGAACGTTCGTTCAGTCACTTTGACGTTTCTACAAAGCAAGAAAACCGTTTTATTTTCATTTCATTATTTACAACATTTCCGACGTGTTATTTATGTCACAATTGATTGACAATTAGTACTAATATGATGTTATCCAAGACATGCATTTAAATTCAAACACCTACTCTAATTCATTTTTCATTTGATCACTTGTTAGTACAGTAGTGTTGGGGCCTAATAGGACAACGATCAGGGTTCGACTTCTTGCCCGCCACTTGCTTTGGTTTTTTGCATTCCCTACTTTTTTTTTTATAAGAACAACTTTTGACAAACATTATTTAATTTCAATTTTGTTTTGTCTTCTTATAGGCAGAACGAAAAGTTAAAAAAAAAAGTAAACCACGGATGCACTTGACGTTTCTTTTGTAAATGTCAAATTTGAACGCACGCATGCGCAACTATGCCGGCGCAATTGTTTTTTTTTTTTTTTCTGAAATATGAATCGTAACTGTCACGGAATACTTTACAACTAAATATTTTTCTAACTGTCACTTTTTTCTTGTTCTAGATACGAAGTTAAATTCATGAGCAAGAAATCCGTTTGCCACGTGTGCGGTTTCGCATTTGATTCGCGTGTAAGCATACGCAAGCACATAGTGAAGCACATCGCAGAGGTAATATTCAAATGCGTCCATTGCGGTCGCACATTCCAAGATTCCGAAACGTTGAAGCTGCACATGTCAACGCACGCCGGCGAGAAGCACTTCAGGTGCGAACTCTGCGGTTACGAGTGCGTAAAACCCGGCAACCTGAAGCGGCACATGTTAATACACACCGGCGAGAAGCCGTTCACTTGCGACTTCTGCGACCACAAGTTCCGAGAGCAGGGCAAGCTGAAAGAGCACATGCTGAGGCACAGCGACGAGAAGCCGTTCAGTTGCGACTTCTGCGATCAGAAATGCCGAAGGCCTGGAGATTTGAAGCAGCACATGTTAACGCACACCGGCGAGAAACCGGTCAGTTGTGTTTTTTGTAATTATAAGTGTCGGAAGCTCGGTGATCTGAGGCGGCACATGTTTGTACACACCGGGGAGAAGCCGTACAGTTGCGCTTTTTGCGATTACAAGTGTCGGGACGGGACTAATTTGAAGAAGCACGCGTTAACTCACACGAACAGGTACAGCTGTGATATTTGCGATTATAAGTGTCAAAAATTTCTGGACTTGAAACAGCACGTGTTGGTACACACCGACAAGAAGGTGTACAGTTGTGATGTTTGCGATTATAAGACCCGACAGCTTGCTACTTTGAAGCGCCATTTGTTGACTCACCCCGGTAAGATGCCCTATGATTAAAGCCGATAAATTTATTAATTTTTTGCGACCATTATGAATTTGAAACCGTTAAATCTTTGCAAATTTTCAAAACTCGAGAGGTTTATTGAACGTATTACACACGAGAAGAGTAAGATTTGTGAATAGGTTTATCTGGAAATTAAAAAAAAAAGACGTATGTGGAGACATACCGGCGAAATTTCGTATTAAATTAGGAGTTGAAGCTAATTTCAAATAAATACATAAATAAAATAAACAGAAGTTTTGTTCTTGCTCACTAGATGGCGCCGAGCACAAACGTTTTGCAAAATAAGAACGTGGTAATTATTTCCGAATTTGCAGCTTTGTAAAATTTTTTGCACGCTAGATGGCGCTGTGAGTAAACAGTTGGGCAATCTAACCGCAATACCTTTCGGCTACAATAATCGCAAAAATAAAAAAAAAACAACGATTTTACTTTGGTAACTAGCATTGTAACAGATAATTAGAAGAAACAAAAAAAAAACTCAAAAAGCGACGGATAAAATTTGAAAAACTTATTCAGCGCCATCTGTCGAACTTTTATGTAAAAAAATGCTATTATCAGGCATCGCTTCGAAATGTCCGAAGCCTGGTTATTACATTTTCTGCTTTCGTTAATACATCGGAGATAAAGTGGTGGTTTAAAAACATGTAGTTAATTTTTTTAATAATTAAAAACACGCGTAGTTACCTACGTTAAAAAAAATCTAATTTCTCATTTAAAATCCTCTGATCAGGAAACTAAAGACATGGATATTTAACAAGTACCTCCAAATTTAAATTTGCCGCTTCAATTTGGAAGCTAAAATGGCTGAGCTTTCCAGTACTTTATGAATCTGGGAAATTTAACAGAAATTCTATGCCTTTGTCCTTACTGACTTTTTTTTAAATAGAAAACTGGCTCAAAATCGCATCGATAAAATGTGGAAAAAATCCAGAGACATCTGTGTGTTTGTTTATGGAAACTCATTAATTATAGTGAGTTCTGGCTTTATTTTTAATAGTTCTATAGTTTCTGGTAGATAAAATCGATAGTTCTACTCATTAAAGCGAAAAAAGGTGCAAACTGAGACGCTAGGTACACATCAGCGTCTCACTTTGTCCTACGCAAAATTAAGGCACAATTTTTATAGGAAATTAAAAGAACTATAGTTCTGCTTGGGTTATAGAAACGGTTCTAGAGAAAAACATTGCTATTTCTTAATTTAAAAAAACTTTAACAACACAAAATGCATATTTACGGGAATACAGATGAGACGCTGTCAAATATTCGACAGTTCCGTGACCTCTATAATACTTTTTATTGTAGTTCGGAACGTATCCAACGACTTTCCGCAGAGTTCCAGCCATAAGCCTCATTAGATTATTTTTTGAGCAATTTTGAACCCCGCGAAAGTCGAATTATACTCATTTTAAGTGAAGAGCTAACGAATTTTCGCCAGCGTCTCACTTAAAATGTGTATAATTCGACTTTCGCTGGGTTTAAAATTACTTTAAAAAATCATCTAATGAGACTTATGGCTGAAACTCTGCAGAAAGTCGTTGGAAACATTCCGAACTACAAGAAAAAAATTATAGAGCTCACAGAACTGTCGTATATTCGACAGCGTCTCACTATAACTTATATAACTCGCGATTTTGCGTGGTTTAAAATTGCTTAAAAAATAATGTAATGAGGCTTATGGCTGAAACTCTGCAGAAAATCGTTGGAAACGTTCCGAACTACAAGGAAAATATAAAAGAGCTCACAGAACCGTCGTATATTCGACAGCGTCTCGCTATAACGTGTATAACTCGCGATTTCGCGGAGTTTAGAATTGCTCAAAAAATAATCTAATGAGGCTTATGGCTGAAACTCTGCAGAAAATCGTTGGAAGCATTCCGAGCTACAAGGAAAATATAATAGAGCTCACAGAACCGTCGTATATTCGACAGCGTCTCACTATAACGTGTATAACTCGCGATTTCGCGGGGTTTAAAATTACTGAAAAAATAATCTAATGAAGCTTATGGCTGAAACTTTGCAGAAAGTCGTTGGATACGTTCCGAACTACAAGGAAACTATTATAGAGCTCAGGGGACTGTCGTATATTCGACAGCGTCTCACTATAACCTGTATAACTCGCGATTTCGCGGGGTTTAGAATTGCTTAAAAAATAATCTAATGAGGCTTATGGCTGAAATTCTGCAGAAAATCGTTGGATATGTTCCGAACTACAAGGAAAATATTATAGAGCTCACAGAACCATTGTATATTCGACAGATCTCACTATAACCTGTATAACTCGCGATTTCGCGGAGTTTAAAATTGCTCAAAAAATAATCTAATGAGGCTTATAGCTGAAACTCTGCAGAAAGTCGTTGGATACGTTCCGAACTACAAGGAAAATATTATAGAGCTCAGGGGACTGTCGTATATTCGACAGCGTCTCACTATAACCAGTACAACTCGCGATTTCGCGGGGTTTAAAATTGCTCAAAAAATAATCTAATGAGGCTTATGGCTGAAACTCTGCAGAAAATCGTTGGAAACATTCCGAACTACAAGGAAAATATAATAGAGCTCATAGAACCGTCGTTTATTCGACAGCGTCTCACTATAACCTGTATAACTCGCGATTTTGCGTGGTTTAAAATTGCTTAAAAAATAATCTAATGAGGCTTATGGCTGAAACTCTGCAGAAAATCGTTGGAAACATTCCGAACTACAAGGAAAATATAATAGAGCTCATAGAACCGTCGTTTATTCGACAGCGTCTCACTATAACCTGTATAACTCGCGATTTTGCGTGGTTTAAAATTGCTTAAAAAATAATGTAATGAGGCTTATGGCTGAAACTCTGCAGAAAGTCGTTGGATACGTTCCGAACTACAAGGAAAATATAATAGAGCTCACAGAACCGTCGTATATTCGACAGCGTCTCACTATAACGTGTATAACTCGCGATTTCGCTCAGAAAATAATCTAATGAGGCTTATGGCTGAAACTCTGCAGAAAATCGTTGGAAACATTCCGAACTACAAGGAAAATATAATAGAGCTCACAGAACTGTCGTATATTCGACAGCGTCTCTGCTGTATTCCTGCAAATATGCGTTTGTGTTATTAGAGTTTTTTAAATTAAGAAATAGCAATGTTTTTCTCTAGAAATCTTTCTATAACCCAAGTACAACTATAGATCTTTTGATATCCTATAAAAATTGTGCCTTCATTTTGCGTAGGACAAAGTGAGACGCTGCTGTGTACTTGGCGTCTCAGTTTGCACTTTGGCTTTTTTTTTGCTTTAATGAGTAGAACTATCGATTTTATCTATCAGGAACTATAGAACTATTAAAAATAAAGCCAGAACTCACTATAATAAATGAGTTTCCATGAAATAATACGCCAGCTTCACAGCCACGCCATCTGTCGATTATCGAATGAGTTTTACTAACCGTAATACCGAGCCGGTACGTCGGACGAAAAGTGGCGGTGCTTTAACTGGATGTTTTTCTTAATTTGAAGGTTTGTTTATTTCAAGAAATTAAATATACTGGGTGAGACAAATCCACAAAAAAACAGCAGATTTTTTCTTTTTTTTTTGTGGTCACTTTGAAATAAAAAATACCTTTACAAAATCGCATGTTTTGGACACGGCGAATTTGTGGCGTAATTAACAAACGTGATTTAAAAATTATAATGGACGTAAAAAATATCTGTAATTTCCAATGTAAGAAATAAAATTGTTAATAAACAAATTCTTTGTAAATTTGAGTCTTCTTACTTCCTATTTTCAATGTTTTCAGTTTCGATTAAATAATAGTTAATAATAATAATAAAAATTAATAAATATAAAATAAAACATGTGGGTGACGAGATGCGGTACAAGTGTGAATTTTAACGGTTACGGACGCCGAAGGTCCTGAGATTTGAGACAGCATATGCTGAGACACATCGGCGATAAGCCGTTCATTTGTGTTGCTTGTTATTATAGATTACGCGAAAGCCCAAGCTCAGAGCAGCACATGTTGGTTACACACTGAGAAAAGAATCAATCGAACAAGAAACATTTTTGTTAAAAATGTGAATTTGAAGTGATGATTTCAATTCACCCTGTATATTGAGTTGCATACAAACCAGACCTAAATTCGTTGAAATCATTGTAAGGTATTCAACAAGTGTAAAACACAAATAATAATCGACTTGAAACCGTCCATTGAAATGATATTGTTACGAATTCAGGTTGAAATTAATTACCTTCAATTTAATTAAAATAATTGGAGTATTAATGCAACAAAAGAAATTTCTGATTGATTTTTAACAGCGAACAACCAGCGTAATATTTCGTCATCTCTTATATGTACAGGGTGACTTTGATAGTTTTTAACAGCGAACAACCAGCGTAAAATTTTATCATCTCTTATAAGTACAGGGTGACTTTGATAGTTTTTAACAACGAACAACTAGCGTAATATTTTATCATCTCTTATATGTACAGGGTGACTTTGATAGTTGTACAAAGTAATATATAATTATGAATGGTAACGATTGAACTCATAGGTCCTTAAAATAAATTAATAGTTTTCGTGAAAAAAAGGACATATGAGTTCAATCGTTACTATTTATAGTGATATATTACACCCTGTATGTTTACAGACATTTTATTGTTTGAAATTGACATAGAATCTAAATATCATTCAAGCTATTTTTATTTCAGATGTCAACGAAAACCCGAATGCCGCACATGTGGTTCCAAATTTAAATCACAAAAATGTCTACGCAAGCATGCACTGACGCATACCGGCGAGGAGTTACTCAGATGCGCCCTTTGCAATTACAAATATCAGTATTACGAGGACCTGAAACAGCACGTGTTAGTGCATACAGTCGCAAGCCACAAGCCGTTCACGTGTGGACTGTGCGTTTACAAGTGTAAAAAGCGCTCACATTTGAAACAGCACATGTTAGTACACACCGATGAAAAGCCCCACGCTTGTGATATATGCGGTTACAAATGCCGAACTTCCGGCAATCTAAAGCAGCACGGGTTAACACACACCAGCAAGAAATTCCGCTGTGATCTTTGCGTGTACAAATGCCGACATCGCGCATCTTTGAGACTGCACATGTTGAAGCACACTGGTGAAAATCCGTATGCTTGTAGTCTTTGCGAATACAAGTGTCGATATTCTGCAAGTCTGAAGCGGCATATGATCGTACACGCGGACAAGAACCCGTGACGTTTCAGCTGTGACTTGCGCTTATAATTGTCGAGAAAATTTAATTACTTACACACCGGTGAGAAGCCAGTCATAAATGTCGACTATCGAAATAATCTTTAACAAAAAAAAAAAAAAATTCGAAAGTGTTATTGTAAATAGGCAGTTAAATCGAAATGTTGCGTTGACATATTCCACTAGGGGGCGCTTCCCAAAATATTTGAAACATGTTGTATATTGTATCGATAATTAACTATGTTTGAATAAATAAAACATAACTTTATTTTTTGTACCTTCAAATCAGCACGCCTCAACGTCTTTTGTTTTTAATTGTTAAAACCGCATTTGTTTCAGATGCGAACGAATTTCTGAAACTAAAAGTCCGAACAGAACATCCGAATGTCACATCTGCGGCTCTAGATTTAAATCTCAAGGTTTCGTATGCAAGCATTTACTGATGCATACCGGCGAGGAGCTCTATCGTTGCGTCCTCTGCGATTGCAAGTTTCGCGATCCGGAAAAGTTGAAGCGGCACGTGTTGACACACTCAGACGAGAAGCCGTTCGATTGCGATTTCTGCGACCATAAATTCCGTGAACATACAAAGTTAAAGCAGCACATGTTAACGCACACCGGCGAGAAGCCATTCAGTTGTGACATATGCCATTATAAATGCCGAAGGCCTGGAGATTTGAAACGGCACGCTTTGAAACATACCGGCGAGAAGCCGTTCACTTGTGTTTCGTGCGATTACAAATGCCGACACGTCACTAGTTTAAAGCAGCATATGTCGACGCACACGGGCACGATGCCGTTCAGTTGTAACCTTTGTGATTACAAGTGCCGCCAGTTCCCAAATCTGAAGCAGCACATGTTAATACACACCGGCGAGAAACCCTTCAGTTGTAACCTTTGCGATTATAAGTGTAGGCAATTTGCAAGTTTAAAACAACATACGCTGACGCACACGGGCGAGAAGCCGTTCAATTGTAATCTCTGCGATTATAAGTGTCGACAACCCGGCAGTTTGAAACTGCACTTGCTGACGCACACTGGCGAGAAGCCGCTGAGTTGTGATCTCTGTGATTATAAGTGCCGACAGGGCGCAAATTTGAAGAAGCACATGTTTACACACAGTGGTGAAAAGTTGTTCTGTTGCGATTTGTGCGGTTTTAAATGTGAAGAACCGGGGAAGTTGAAACGGCACGTGCTGATGCATAACTGCGAGAAGCCCTTCGGCTGCAGCTTCTGCGATTATAAATTCCGGGAGCACGGAAAGTTGAAACAGCACGTGCTAGTGCACACCGACGAGAAACCGTTCGGTTGTGAACTCTGCGATTACAGGTGTCGAAGGCGGGGAGATTTGAGAATGCACATGTCGGGACACACCGGCGAGAAGCCGTTCAGTTGTTACTTTTGCGACTATAAATGCCGATATTCTGTGAATTTGAAGCGGCACGTATTGATACATACCGGCGAGAAGCCGTTCGCTTGTGCTTTTTGCGATTACAAATGTCGGCAGCCCTCACAGCTCAAGCAGCACAAGTTAACGCACACAGGCGAGAAGCCGCCCACTTCTAATCGTTGAGTTTTATTCTAAATACACTGGAAATGTAAATTTGTAGTTTTTATTGTTTTATCGTTTTTGTTTTATTTTCAATGAGATTGTGTGGGTTTCTTTCCTTTTAACGCCAGTTTTGTTTCAGGTATTCAGATGTTTCTAAAAATCTCGAGATGTCTACCGGTAACTGTGATCCTGATAAATTGCCATACACGAAGGGAAAGTCGTTCTGCTGTGATAGTTGTGATTATAAATGCCGAGATTCCAGCCGATTGAAACGACACAAGATAATTCACACAGACGAAAAACCGTTCAGCTGTGATTTCTGTGATCATAAGTCTCGGTTCGGCAGTGATTTGAAAAAACACGTGGCAAGGATGCACACTGACGAGAAGCCGCTTAGCTGTGATTTTTGCGAATACACCTGCCGAGTACGCGGACTATTGAATGCGCACATGTTAAGCGTGCACACCGGCGAGAAGCCGTTCGGTTGTGATTTATGCGATTATAGAGGTAGCCGTCGCAGATATTTAAGGCGACACATGGCGATACACACCGACAAGAAGCCGTTTAATTGTGATCTCTGCGACTACAAGTGTCGAGAGCGCGGACTTTTGGAAAAGCACATGCTAACGCACACCGGAGAAAAACCGTTCGGTTGTAGGATTTGCGGTTGCAAATTTAACAAATCCAATCATTTGAAGCGGCACATGTTGATACACGCGGACGATAAGCCTTTCAGTTGTAGCTCGTGCGATTACAAGTGCCGATCTGGTGAAGATTTGAGGCGACACATGTTAAAACACACCGACGAGAAGCCATTGAGTTGTGGCCTTTGTGATTATAGATGCAAGCAAATCAAGCATTTGAAACAGCACATGTTTAATATACATATAAAAAAAGGGAACATTGATTAACATTTGAGGTGACACGGCGAACTTTTTTGACTTCTAGACTTCCACTGTTTAGTGGAGCTGGCAATTGGCATCGATTTTATAATATAAGATTTTTTTAAAATTTGTAATTAGGTTGTCGATTTTGAAAGGGCGTTTGGAACCGAATAAATCTTGTTAGATTGACCTTGAAATATGATCTGTTTATAATTGTCGCGCCTCTAGTGGCTTCGCGAAGCGTTCGAGAGCTTTTTTTTCATTTGTATACAAGAAGTACGTACTTTTCGATCTAGAAAGTACGCACGCGTTCTAGTGGCTTCGTGAAGCTTTCTCATTAATAGTGGAATCAAAGAACGGTGTGTTAATCTGTCCCGAATTCGGTGACCTTGAATAATTAAACTACCTTTAATTTAATGAACGGTGAATTACTTTAAGCTAAAAAAACCCAGCAGTATGTAATTGTTTTTTTCCTGGTGTGAAAAAGCTCAGACACGAAAGACACGTGTTCACACATGCCGACGATAAACCTCTAAATCTGAATCGATCTAAATAAATAAAACTCCTTTTGCGTTCACTCTTGTGTCTATGTTATTTTAAAATTATTAAAACGTTCTTGTTTCAGGTGTGAACGAACTTCTAAAGCTAAAGTCTGGAACGAAACGTCCGAATGTCACAAGTGCGGCATGAAATTTGAATCTCACGGTAATATACTCAAGCACCTACTGACGCATTCCCACGAGGAACCGTACAGATGTGCCGTTTGCGATCTGAAGTTCGGAGATCTGCAAAAGTTGAAGCAGCACGCGTTAACCCACGCCGGCGAGAGGCACACCGACGAGGAGAAATCGTTCGGTTGTTACCTTTGCGAGTACAGAACCCGAAAGAAGAGATGCCTGAAGCGGCACATGTTAACGCACACCGGTGAAAAGGCGTACAAAGGCAAGCGCTTGAAACTGCATAGCTTAACACACACCGATGAAATGTCTCTCTGTTGTGGTCTTTGCGATTACAAGTGCCAAGATCGCATACGTTTGAAAAAGCACATGTTAATGCATCTTTAGATATTTAATAAACGTGTGAATGTCGCAAGCTTGGAATGTAGGTTGCGGTTATGCTTTAATTTTTGTATTTCACTAATAAAATAACAAGTACGAAATAATTAAGCGCACTTAAGGCGATCCCATTAACCGAAGAGCTACGATTATATTACAATTCAGTCTATAAGTTGAAACGAATTTATCGCATCGTGTTTTATGGAACGGATGCAGGTGTGCTCCGGTTGCTCGAAGGTCAGACGGGCTGACGCTGTGTCGAAACGTTTCGTTTCTAATTTCTTCCGAAACTCTTTAATTATTTTAGGTCGGGTCAGTGTTTGTTTATTTCATTTGTTGTACGGCCGAGAAAAATAACAAAACAAATCAAAAACTCACGACGAAGTGAAATATTGAGCGATTGTGCGATTGTTAAGTGTCGATGCGTTATTTACGATTGCAATTTTACCAGCGCCAGTTTTGTTTCAGATGTTTCGACGCTTCGAACATGCACACGTCAACAAAAACCGAAGAGAGCCGTGATACGAATCCGCACGAGTTTACACACACCGACGAGAAGAAACCGTTCAATTGCGATTACAAATCTCGACAAGAAAACGTCATGAAGCAGCACATCTTAACCCACATCGGGGAAAAAACGTTCAGTTGTAATCTTTGCGATTACAAATGCCGACAGGCCAAACATTTGAAGAAGCACAGGTTAACTCACAATGTCGAGAAACCGTACACCTGTGATCTTTGCAGTTATAAGTGCCGAGCTCAGGCAAATTTGAAACGGCACAAGAAGACACACGCCAAGGAAAGACCGTTCAGTTGCGATGTCTGCGACTCCAAATTCTTACAAGCCGGCCATTTAAGGCAGCACATGTTGATACACACGGGCGAGAAACCATTCAGTTGTAGCTCTTGCGATTACAAATGTCGTTCTAACGGGGATTTGAGAAAACACATGTCAAGGCACACGTTCAGTTGTGGTCTTTGCGATTATGTTTGCTCAGAACGCGAACAGTTGAAACAACACGTGTTAACTCACTCGCACAGGAGTCCGTTCAGTTGCAGCCATTGCGCTATTAAATGCAGAGATAGCGCAGCTTTGAAAAAACACATGTTGTCACACACCGACGTAAGGCCGTTCAGCTGTGACGTTTGCGAAAGCAAATTCCGACAGGCAGGGCATTTAAAGCAGCATATGTTGATACACACCGGCGAGAAGCCGTTCAGTTGTGAATTTTGCGATTACAAATGCCGATCTAACGGGGATTTGAAAAGACACATGTCGAAGCACACGTTTAGTTGTAATCTTTGCTATTACAAGTGTTCAAATCACGAACAGTTTAAAAAGCACAGGTTAAGTCACTCCAACGCAAAACCGATCAGGTGTAGCCTTTGCGATTATAAGTGCCGAGACCGCGCTCGTTTGAAACAGCACCTATTAACGCATACCGGCGTGAAGCCGTTCGTTTGTGATATTTGTGATTGCAAATTCAGACAATCCCCTCATTTGAAAAGGCATAGGTTAATACACACAGGCGAGAAACCGTTTAGTTGTGGCTTTTGCGATTACAAGTGTCGATCTAGTGGGGATTTAAAAAGGCACATGTCCAGACACACCGACGAACTGTTTAGTTGTGATCTTTGCGATTACAGCTGCTCAGAACATGAACAGTTGGAGCAGCATATATTGACACACGACGGCGAGAAACCATTTATTTGTGGCCTTTGCGATTACGAGTGCCAAGAAATTCAACGATTGAAACAGCACATGCTTGACACGCATGTAAATGTCAAAGGCACTTGACTTTCACTCGATTTCTTTCTTTCAACGTTAATTTTTTGAATTTTATTGTTGCATGTATCACCTTTTCTTATTCATTAAAACATAGTTTACTTAAGGTATTATTTTTTTGTGTTATTACAAATTGGGTGTGCCCGGAATGCCATTGGCGTACTAGCTAGTCCTCGTTACGTAATTACTTTATTATTGTGCTTAGCCTCGAGTAACGTTGGTTTCGTTTCAGACATTCCGATGCCTTGCAGATGTTGGCGCACGCCAAAGCGAAGTCGTTCAAATGTGACAGTTGCGATTACAAATGTCGAAAACCCGCCATAATGAAACGGCACAAATTAATACATACCGGCGAGAAGCCGTTCGGTTGTAACCTTTGCGATTATAAATGCCGACAAAGAGCAACTCTGATGGACCACATGTTAATACACACCGGCGAGAAACCGTACAGTTGCGATCATTGTAATTATAGTTGCCGAACGAGCACGGCTTTGAAACATTACATGACGAAGCACACCGGCGAAAAGGCGTACCGTTGTGAAGTTTGCGGCAGCAAGTTTAGATTACCCGATTTTTTGAGACAGCACACCTTAACACACACCGGACGGAAGCCATTCGTTTGTGATTTTTGCGATTGCAAATTCAGGCAGTCCAGCCATTTGAAAAAGCATATGTTAATACACACTGGTGCGAAACCGTTCAGTTGTAACTTTTGCGATTATAAGTGCCGATCTAATGGGGATTTGAAAAGGCACACGTCGAAACACGCCGACGAGCTGTTTAGTTGCGATCTTTGCGACTACAACTGCGCAGAACACGAGCAGTTAGTGCAGCATATGTTAACACACGACGGCGAGAAACCATAGATTTGCGGCCTATGCGATTATAAATGCCAACAGATTCAATATTTGAATGGTTGACACACATGTAAATGTCAAGAGCACCTAAATCATACACTTTAGTTTTTTTTTTCGTTTAAAGTTGCAGCATGATAGACTTTTTGTCGTTGCAGAAAAGCGTTATTTAATAAACGATTTTTCTTCTTTGATCTTTTCTTTGTCTAATTAAAAATTAGGTTACAACAAAAGCCTTGCGTTTCCCATACTATATCTCTGTGGATCTTTTTTTTTTTAATTAATTTTATTTAATCGAGTGATGTCCGTTTTGTTTCAGATATATCTTGCATAAGTTGAGACACATCAAAGCGAAGATGTTTAACTGTGACAGTTGCGATTACAAGTGCCGAGAATCCAGCAGAATGAAACGGCACAAGTTGATACACACCGGAGAAAAGCCGTTCAGTTGTAATATCTGCGATTATAAATGCCGACAAAAAGGAACACTGATGCACCACATGCTAACACACACTGATCTGTACGTTTGTGGACTTTGCAATAAGAAGTCTCGATCTTATGGAGAGTTACAACGGCACATGTTAATACACATCGACGCGGAGCCCTTTAGGTGTGGGCTCTGTGATTTCACATCCCGAAATGCTTCTAGTATAAAAGAACACAAATTGGCTCACGCCGGCGAGTCACCGATTAGTTGTAGTCTTTGCGATTTTAAGTGCGCAAAAGCAAGATATTTGAGACAGCATATGTTAACGCATTCCGACAATAGGCCATACAAATGCAGCCATTGCAATTCCACGTTCAGACAGTCTGGTCATTTAAAGTACCATTTGTTAACACACACCGGCGAGAAACCGTTCAGTTGTCAGCTTTGCGATCACAAGAGCCGATCTAGCGGAGATTTGAAAAGGCACATGGCAAAGCACACCGACTAGTCGTTTTGGTTTCGTTCTAACCTTTGTGATTGTAATTGCTCAGAACACGAACAGTTAGAGAAGCATACGTTAACACACGATCCGATGGTGAGGAACCATTGATAGTAATTTAATGTTGACAAGTTAATACATTTATATTTTGACTTTTTTTCCATTTCCTAAAACATCTTCGAACTTACTTATTGAATATCCCTCGTAGGTTCAGGAGAATTGTAGTTTCTCGCGATCAATTACACTCTACAGATTTTTTTTTCATTTAAAGTTGCAGCATGGCACATCTTTTGTCGTTGCATGATTTAATAAACGATTTTTTTCTTTGATCTTTTCTTTGAATTATTAAAAATTAGGTAACCACTAAAAAGGTACAATAACACTTTGCGTTCCAAAATATTCTTCCACATTACACGTATGTGGATCGATTCTTATTATTTCTTTTTGTTACTCCACGAGTAACGTCAATTTTGTTTCAGACATTCCTTGAACATGTTGACGGACACCAAAGGGAAGTTGTTTAGCTGCGATAGTTGCGACTACAAATGTCGAAAATCCAATAGAATGAAACGGCACAAGTTAATACACACCGGCGAGAAGCCCTTTGGTTGCAATGTTTGCGATCGCAAATTCCGACAAAAAGGGACACTGATGGACCACATGTTGTTACACACCGATGAGAAACCGTACAGTTGTGATGTTTGTAATTACAGTTGTCGAACCAGCAAGGCTTTGAAACGTCACGTGAGAAAGCACACCGGCGAGAAACCATACAGTTGTAAACTTTGCAGCAGCAAATTTAGGTTACCCGAATATTTCAAACAACACATGCTTGCACATGCCGGACTGACGCCATTCAGTTGTGATTTGTGTGATCAAAAGTGTCGATCTCGGGAAGGTTTAAAGAAGCACATGTTCACACATAACCGCCTGAAGCCGCTTAGTTGCAATCTTTGCGATTACAATTGCAAGGAACGGAACCAACTGAATATCCACATGCTAAGACACACCGGCGAGAAACCGTTCGCTTGTGATTTGTGTGACTTTAAATGTCGAACTTCTAGGAGTTTGAGAAACCACACGTTAGTACATACCGGTAAAGACCTGTTCATTTGTGGTCTTTGCAATAAGAAATGTCAATCTCACGGAAAACTACAGCGACACATGTTAATACACATCGACTCGGAGCCCTTTAAATGTGACCTCTGTGATTTCACATCCCGAAATCCCTCTAGTATGAAAGAACACAAATTAGCTCACACCGGCGAGGCACCGATTAGTTGTGGTCTTTGCGATTTTAAGTGCGCGAAACCAAGATATTTGAGACAGCACATGTTTACACATACCGACACTAGGCCATACAAATGCAGCCGTTGCGATTCCACATTCAGACAGTCTGGCCATTTGAAGTACCACATGTTAATACACACCGGCGAGAAGCCGTACGGTTGTGAGCTTTGTGATCACAAAAGCCGATCTAGCGGAGATTTGAAAAGGCACATGTCACTGCACACCGACAAGTTGGTTTGGTTTTGTTGTGATCTGTGTGAGTACAACTGCCGACAAGAGAAGGATTTGAAACAACACATGCTTAATGCACATGTAAGAGTCGAGAAGGTTTGACGTTGAATTTGCTTAATTTTTATTGAGTTTGGCTAAATATATAGGGTGATTTATATTGAGTGTAAAGCTCGTCATGGAGGTAATTTTAAACTAAAAAAAAAATTATATAAGCAAAGGTTCTATCTCAATTAGTTGAAGACTTATAAGCTACGAAAGCTGAAGTTTAATATATTGCAGTGTTAATTACCTTTTGAAAGATTTTGCATTACATGGGAAGAATAAAAACATATACAACGGTCCAGCAGATGTTCAACAACAGCTTTCGAAACAACTTGACGAGGTGGGCGCAAGACGTTTCGGCAAGGCGACATGCATCTAAAACAAACAAACAGGTTAGAGGACAAATACAAAACGAAATGGGACACTTACGAATGTAAACGCAGCAGTTACAGAAAGCATAATTGCAGCACGACGAATCAAATAACCATTCCGGAGGAGAACTAGAATATTTTGAATGGGCGAGCAAATATTTTGACTTCGTCGAAAGGATGCAGCGCTTGTTCTGAGGGCCACTCACAGCAACATATTATCCGGTGGATGGGAAAAAGCCCAGTAAAATTAAGAGAAGCCTAGTCTACTTGGAAGACGGCCGACGAGTACGCCTTCGCTGGGATAAGGTTCCCGACTTCCTAATAGATTACGAAGCATTCTGCAATTAACACTTGAACGGAAGTTTCAAAGCTAAAAAAGAGACAAAGTGTAGATTATAAGAGTGCAGGACGCTGTGATAGGTTAGGTTTGACAATTAGTAATACGTTATGAATTTTTAAGATAAGGAAGGCGTTAGAGGTTAGATTCATTAGAAAATAATGTACTTAAGATACTTACCTGTTGTTTAGAGTTAAGTTTGTTCCTATTTAGTTCGATTTATGATTTGATTTCCTTGCAATGTAATCATATCTAAGGTAGTGACGTTAATTGTCAAAAGTTTAGTTACCAACTCAAATCTAGTATGTAACTAGATCAAGAGAATTACAACGACACAACGCAGAGCCTTTTAGATGTGATCTCTGCGATTTCACAACCCGAAATCCCTTTAGTATAAAAGAACACAAATTAGCGACCTACCGATTAGTAATAGTCTTTGTGATTTTAAATGCGCAAAACCAAGATACTTGAAATAGCATTTCCACAATAGGCCATACAATTGCAGCCATTGCGATTCCACATTCCACATTCAGACAGTCTGGTCATTTGAAGTACCATACTACACACCGGCGAGAAGCCGTTCAGTTGTAAGTTCTGTGATCACAAGTGCCGATCTAGCGGAGATTTGAAAAGGCACACGTTAAAGCATACCGACAAGTTGTTCTGGCTTCCTTGTGGTCTTCGCGAATATAACTTCTCAAAACACGAACAGTTCGAGAATCATATGTTGACACACCACGCAACGGCGAGAAACCATTGATATCCGACCTTTGCTATTATAAGTGCCAACTGCATATGCCTAACACACATGTAATTGTCAAGGACGCCTAAATCATGGGCTCGTAATTAGTGATCACTCAACTTTTTAAATTTTACCACGTTATGAAAAATCCTTATAGGAGCTTAGGATTTATGCAGAAAGTAATTTGATGTAGACGAGTTAATATATTATATCTATTTCCTAAAACATCCTACAACTTACTTATTGGATGACCCTCGTAGGTTCAAGAGAATTGTAGTCGATTCGTGATCATTTACACTTCACACTTTTTTTTTCATTTAAAGTTGCAGCGTGATACACTTTTTGTCGTTGCAGGAAAGCGTTATTAAATAAACGTTTTTTTTCTTGGATCTTTTTTTTGCTTATTAGAAATAGGTAACGTTCTAGAATATTCTTCCATATTATACGTATGTGAACCGATTTTTATTATTTCTTTCTTTTATTATTAATCTTTCTCAACGAGTAACGTCAATTTTGTTTCAGGCATTCCTTGCACACCAAAGGGAAGTTGTTTAGCTGTGACAGTTGCGATTACAAATGCCGAAAATCCAGCAGAATGAAAGATCACAAGCTGATACACACCGGCGAGAAGTCTTTTAGTTGCAATGTTTGCGATCGTAAATTCCGACGTAAAGGGACACTGATGGACCACATGTTATTACACACCGATGAGAAACCATACAGTTGTAAACTTTGCGGCAATAAATATAGGTTACACGCCCATTTGAAATATCACGTGCTTACACATACAGGACTGAAGGCATTCAGTTGCGATTTGTGCGATAAAAAGTGTCGATCTCGGGAAGGTTTAAAGAAGCACAGGTTCACACATAACCGCCTGAAGCCGCTTAGTTGCAATCTTTGCGATTACAGCTGCAGCGAACGGAAACAGTTGAACGTTCACGTGCTAAAACACACCGGCGAGAAGCCGTTCGCTTGTGATTTGTGTGACTTTAAATGCCGTGACCCTAACGTTTTGAAAAGCCACACGTTAGCACATACCGGTGAGAACCTGTTCGTTTGTGGTCTTTGCGATAAGAAGTATCGATCTCGCGGAGAATTACAGCGACACATGTTAATGCACATCGACTCGGAGCCCCTTAAATGTGATCTCTGTGATTTCACATCCCAAAATCCCTCTAATATAAAAGAACATAAATTAACTCACACCGGCAAGGCACCGATTAGTTGTAGTCTTTGCGATTTTAAGTGCGCGAAACCAGGATCTTTGAGACAGCACATGTTAACCCATTCCGACGCTAGGCCATACAAATGCAGCCGTTGCGATTCCACATTTAGACAGTCTGGCCATTTGAAGTACCACATGTTAATACACACCGGCGAGAAGCCGTTCAGTTGTGAGCTTTGCGATCACAAAAGCCGATCTAAGGGAGATTTGAAAAAGCACATGACAAAACACATTTACGATTATGAATGTGGACAAGAAGGATCACTGGTGGACCACACGTTGACGCACACCGAAGAGAAACCGTACAGTTGTAAACTTTGCGGCAATAAATATAGGTTACACGTACACTTGAAACATCACATGCTTACACATAGATCGAAGCTATTCAGTTGCGATTTGTGCGATAAAAAGTGTCGATCTCGGGAAGGTTTAAAGAAGCACAGGTTCACGCATAGCCGCCTGAGGCCACTTAGTTGCAATCTTTGCGATTACAACTGCAGTGAACGGAAACAGTTGAAGGTCCACATGCTAAAACACACCGGCGAGAAACCATTCGCTTGTGATTTGTGTGATTTTAAATGCCGAGACCCTAACGTTTTGAAAAAGCACACGTTCGTACATACCGGTGAGAATCTGGTCATTTGTGGTCTTTGCGATAAGAAGTGTCGATCTCGCAGAGAATTACAGCGACACATGTTAATACACATCGACTCAGAGCCCTATAAATGTGATCTCTGTGATTTTACAACGCGAAATCCCTCTAGTATAAAAGATCATAAAATAGCTCACACCGGCAAGGCACCGATTAGTTGTACTCTTTGCGATTTTAAGTGTGCGAAACCAGGATATTTGAGACAGCATATGTTAACGCATTCCGACAGAAGGCGATACAAATGTAGCCGTTGCGATTCCACATTCAGACAGTCTGGTCATTTGAAGCGGCATATGTTAATACACACCGGCGAGAAGCCGTTCAGTTGTGAGCTTTGTGATCACAAAAGCCGATCTAGGGGAGATTTGAAAAAGCACATGGAAAAACATACCAACAAGTCGTTTTGATTTCGTTGTAACCTTTGTGATTATAATTGCTCAGAACACGAACAATTAGAGAAGCATATGTTAACACACGATGCGATGGTGAGGAACCATTGATATGCGGCCTTTACTATTATAAGTGCCAACATATTTAACATTTGAAGCTGTATATACTTAACACACATGTAATTGTGAAGAACGCCTAAATCACGCGCTCGTAATTAATCTCCATTCAACTTATTAAATTTTAGTACTCTATGAAAAATGCTTGCATAAGCTTAACGATTATGTAGAGTAGTAATTTGATGTAGACGAGTTAATATAATAAATTTTAATTTTCTTTTATTCCTAAAACATCTCTCAACTTACTTATTGGATGACCTTCGTAGGTTCAAGAGAATTGTAGTCGATTCGTGATCAGAAGGTTAGTTAATGAGATTATTAAGAAGCATGACGAGAAACTTGAAAAAATAAGTGAAATTTACGAAAACAAATTAAAAGTCTTGGAGGAAAACAACCAGCTTCTAGCTACAAAGAACGACTCCCTGGAACAGTATTCCCGTCGTACTAATCTCCGCATCTTGGGTATTCCTGAAACTAGGCAAAACAACATAGAAAATGTAATTATTAATTTTTTCGCTGAAAAAATGGGACTGGAAATTCTACCACACGAAATCGAGAGGTGTCACCGCGTGGGAAAACCCAATGAAAATAAGCCGCGACATCTTTGGTGAAATTTTTAAGCTACAAATCTAAACATACTGTTTTCGCTAACAAGAAGCGGTTGAAGGGCTCGAAGTTTCGAATTACGGAAGATTTAACAAGATCCAGGCTCGACTTGCTTCGTGAAGCACAAACAAAGTATGGTCGTTCGAACGTGTGGACTTTGTTTCAAGTCGACTGTCTTTTGTTTTTCTCTTACGGATTTCCGTTACATTCCAATAGTTCTTTCGTCAACAAGAGCAAGAATTCAAACAAAATCGTTTCCTTTCGATTTTTGTATTTTTACGGAGTCGTCATTTGTTCATCCGTGTTGTTCATATTTGCAAATAGCCGATCGTCTTTTGTTTTCTCCATACACTCTATCCTAAAATGTTTCGTTCGCTTCGAGAGTCTTTTGATTTCATTTCATTTTTGGAAATAAAAAAAAGAAGAATTTAAACGAAACCGTTTCCTTTCGATTTTTGTGCTTTTATTGAAACGGCATTTGTTTAATCGTGTTGTTCATGTCTGCAGATAGCCGATTGTCTTTTGTTTTCTCCATGCTGTCCGTCTTTTGTTCATCCGTGTCGTTTATATTTGTAGATAGGCGATCGTCTTTTGTTTTCTCCATACTATCTCTTCTCAAATGTTTCGTTCGCTTCGAGAGTCTTTTGTTGTTGTTTCATTTTTGGAAACAAAAAGAACAAGAATTCAAGCAAAATCGTTTCCTTTCGATCTTTGTGTTTTTACTGAGTCGTCATTTGTTCAATCGTGTTGTTCATGCTTGCAGATAGCCGATCGTCTTTTGTTTTATCCAATTTTGTCACCATACCGCTTCCTAAAAATGTCTTGTTCACTTCGATCGATGTCTTTTGTTTTTATTTAATACATGCAGAACAGAAAATTAGGCGAAACAACTTCCTGTTGTTTTTTTTTTTGATTTATTATTATTATTATTATTATGTTATATTATCTTTCACTGTTTTATTTCTCACTGTGTTGTCTTTCACTATGTTATTCTTTCTTCAGTTTTCTTTTGTTTGCATTCTGATTCAGTTTTAATTTTAGTTTTAGTTTTAGATTTAGTTTTAGGTTTAAATTTAATTTTAGGTTTTGTTAAACTTAATTGTTTTCGTATGTTTTCTCATACGATGTTAATTACTGTTTGCTCTATTATTGGTTTTTTGTAAACTGTTGGGCAAATAAATATATATTATTATTATTATTTATGTTTGGCTCAATAACAAAATGCCATAAAATCTGTGCATGATCTGTCACATTAGTCTATGTTTATTTACGTGCTCATATTTATTATTATTAGCACACATGTAATTGTCAAGAACGCGTAAATCATATGCTCATAATTAATGTTCACTCAACTTATTAAATTTTACCACGCTATGAAAAATGCTTGCAGAAGCTCAGGGATTATGTAGAAAAGTAATTTGATGTTGACAAGTTAATACATTTACATTTTGACTTTTTTTTATTTCCTAAAATATATTTGAAACTACTTATTGGATGTCCCTCGTAGGTTCAGGAGAATTGTAGTTTCTCGTGATCTACTACACTCTACACTTTTTGTTTTCATTTAATGTTGCAGCATGGCACATCTTTTGTCGTTGCAGGATTTAATAAACGATATGTTTCTTTGATCTTTTCTTTGGTTTATTAAAAGAAGGTATAATAACGCTTTGCGTTCCAGAATATTCTTCCACATTACACGTATGTGGATCGATTTTTATTATTTCTTTTTGTTATGATTAATCTTACTCCACAATTTTGTTTTAGACATTCCTTGCACATGTTGACACACGCCGAAGGGAAGTTGTTTAGCTGTGATAGCTGCGATTACAAATGCCGAAAATCCAATAGAATGAATGATCACAAGTTGATACACACCTACGAAAAGCCGTTAAGTTGCAATTTGTGCGATAAAAAGTATCGATCTCAGGAAGGTTTAAGGAAGCACAGGTTGACACATAGTCGCCTGAGGCCGCTTGGTTGTAATCTTTGCGATTACAACTGCAGGGAACGGAAACAGTTGAATGTTCACATGCTAAAACACACCGGCGAGAAACCGTTCGCTTGTGATTTGTGCAATTATAAATGCCGAGACTCTAACGTTTTGAAAAAACACACGTTAGCACATACAGGTGAGAACCTGTTCGTTTGTGGTCTTTGCGATAAGAAGTGTCGATCTCGCAGTGAATTACAGCGACACATGTTAATACACATCGACTCAGAGCCCTATAAATGTGATCTCTGTGATTTCACATCCCGAAATCCCTCTAGTATAAAAGAACATAAATTAGCTCACATCGCCACGCCGATTAGTTGTACTCTTTGCGATTTTAAGTGTGCGCATTCAGGATATTTGAGGAAGCACATGTTTACACATTCCGACACTAGGCCATTCAAATGCAGCCGTTGTGATTCCGCATTCAGACAGTCTGGCCATTTGAAGTACCACATGTTAATACACACCGGCGAGAAACCGTTCAGTTGTGAGCTTTGTGATCACAAAAGCCGATCTAGCGGAGATTTGAAAAAGCACATGACAAAACACACCAACAAGTCGTTTTGATTTCTTTGTGATGATTATAATTGCTCAGTTAGAGAAGCATATGTTAACACACGACTCGATGGTGAGGAACCATTGATATGCGACCTTTACTATTATAAGTGCCAACATACGAGGTATGATCAAAAATTACGGTGAATGAATTTTTAGAGCCGAAACTGTTGATGTTATATCCATTTCATGTCAAATGTGCGATAACCTGATCCGTTGTGACAGACCGTGTTGAGTTTGAACTCGATCTAACTTGTCAGTCAGTATCCAGAGTCGATAGAGTGAGACCGTGTTTATCGTCTTGTCGCTTATCATGAATTTCGAACAACGCGTTAACATTAAATTTTGCTTTAAGTTGAAAAAACCTGCCAAAGAGGCTCATGAAATGTTAAAGTCGGTGTGTAGAGATAAAGTGGTGACTCTGAAGACTGTTTATAAATGGTATGAGCGATTTAAAAACGGACATGAGTCGGTTGAAGACGAGCAACGATCGGGACGTCCATCGACCTCAAAAACACACGAAAACGTGCAAAATGTGGCACAAATTGTTCGTGCAAACAGAAGAATCACTATTCGAGAGCTTGCTGAAGAACTTAACATCTCTTACGGGTCTGTGCAAAGTATTTTAACTGATAATTTGCACATGAGACGAGTGAGTGCCAAATTTGTTCCCCGACTTTTGACTGACGAACAGAAGGCAAATCGTGTTTCAGTTTGCACGGAATTGAAGGATCGTCTTCAAGCAGATCCGGACTTTATAGCCAAATTTGTAACTGGGGATGAAACTTGGGTCTATGGCTATGACCCTGAGACAAAAATGCAGAGCTCCCAATGGAAAACCCCTGACTCCCCTCGCCCTAAAAAGGCACGTCAATTAAAATCGCAAATCAAGACAATGCTCATTGTTTTTTTCGATAGTGAGGGCATAGTGCGGTCAGAGTTCGTTCCAAGGGGAACAACCGTAAACTTTAAAATTTACAAAGGCCTACTGCAACGTTTGAGAAACGATATTCGAAGAAAGAGACCAGAAAAATGGGCCAATGGCTTCCTTTTGCACCACGATAATGCGCCGTGTCACACGTCGCTTCTGGTTCGCGAGTTTTTGGCCAAGAAAAATCTTCCTGTGTGTCCACATCCGCCTTACTCACCAGATTTGGCACCATGCGATTTCTGGCTCTTCCCAAAAATTAAAACTCTGCTAAAAGGAAAACGTTTCGATACCATTCCCGACATTCAGATAGCCACGAAAGAGCAGCTGAAAGCCCTTTCGAAAGAAGCGTTCCAGAAATGTTTCCAGTCATGGATTCAACGTTGGGACAAGTGCATTTTTCGCCACGGAGAGTACTTTGAAGGAGATTAATTCCGTTTTCATGTAAACCTATTATTTTACTTATAATAAAATTATTCACCGTAGTTTTTGATCACACCTCGTATTCAACATTTGAAGCTGCATATACTTAACACACATGTAATTGTGAAGAACGCCTAAATCACGTGTTCGTAATTAATCTTCACTCAACTTATTAAATTTTACTACGCTATGAAAAAGACTTGCATAAGCTTAGCGATTATGTAGAGTAGTTATTTGATGTAGACGAGTTAATATAATACATTTTGATTTTCTTTTAGTTCTTGCAACTTACTTATTGGATGATCCTCGTAGGTTCAAGAGAATTGTAGTCGATTCGTGATCATCTGCACTTCACAGTTTTTATTTTCATTTAAAGTTGCAGGGCGATACATTTTTTTGTCGTTGCAGGAAAGCGTTATTTAATAAACGATTTTTTTTTCTTTGATCTTTTCTTTGCCTTATTAAAAATAGGTAACCACAAAAGAACTACAATAACGCTTTCGCGTTCCAGAATATTCTTCCATATTACACGTATGTGGATCGATTTTTATTATTTCTTTTTAATATTAATTTTTCTCCACGAGTAACGTCAATTCTGTTTCAGACATTCCTTACACATGTTGACACACGCCAAAGGAAACTTGTTTAGTTGTGATAGTTGCCGAAAATCCAGGAGAATTAAAGATCACAAGTTGATGCACACCGGTGAAAAGCCGTTAAATAGTAATTCAAAGGAGCACGCGTTCTTGCATAGCCGTCTGAAGCCGCTTAGTTGCGAATACAACTGCAATGAACGCAAACAGTTAAACGTTCACATGCTGAAACACACCGGCGAGAAACCGTTCGCTTGTGACTTGTGTGATTTCAAATGCCGAGACTCTAACGTTTTGAAAAACCACACGTTAGTACATACCGGTGAAAACCTGTTAATTTGTGGTCTTTGCGATAAGAACTGTCGATCTCACGGAGAATTACAGCGACACATGTTAATACACATCGACTCAGAGCCCTTTAAATGTGACCTCTGTGATTTCACATCCCGAAATCCCTCTAGTATAAAAGAACACAAATTAGCTCACGCCGGCGAGGCACCGATTAGTTGTGGTCTTTGTGATTTTAAGTGCGCAAAAGCAAGATATTTGAAACAGCACATGTTAACGCATTCCGATAATAGGCCACACAAATGCAGCCATTGCGAATCCACGTTCAGACAGTCTGGTCATTTGAAGTACCACATGTTAATACACACCGGCGAGAAGCCGTTCAGTTGTAAGCTGTGTGATCACAAAAGCCGATCTAGCGGACATTTGAAAAAGCACATGTCACAGCACACCGACAAGTCGATTTGTTTTTGTTGTGATCTGTGTGAGTACAACTGCCGACAAGAGAGGGATATGGAACAGCACATGCTTAGTGCACATGTAAGAGTCGAGAAGGTTTGACGTTAAGCTTGAACGTAAATTTAATTCGCTTCGAGTTTAGTTTTTCAAATATACAGGGTGAATTACAACGAATGTGAAAAAAGCATCACACCGTGACGTTTGTTTTGCAATTATTGTAAATCACCCTGTACATGCAGTTAGAGTTAATATGAGAATATTGTTTAGCGTGCGTTTTTATGATTTGTTTTATGATTTGATGATTTTTCTTTTTAATTAATGGTTACCTCTTAGTATTTTAAAATCCTTAAAATTACTCTCGAATCCATGAATTTATGTAATAGGAGCAATACTAAGTAAATAAATAAATCAAAATTATTGTGTTTTACTTTTTTTTGCTAAGCGAGTAGTACTATAGCATTGGTTTTATTATTTCCCTTTTTCTATTATTCTTACTTTGCGAGTCCACACTATAAATATCAATTTTGTTTCAGATGTTCTGATGCTTTGCTTATGTTAGCTCAACCCAAAGCAAAAGTATACAGGTGTGGTAGTTGCGATTACAAATGCCCGGATTCGTTCAGAATGAAACGTCATAAATTGATACATACCGGCGAGAAGCCATTCAGTTGCAATTTATGCGATTATAAAACCCGACAAAAAGGCACTTTGATGGACCACATGCTAACGCACACCGGCGAGAAACCGTACAGTTGCGACCTTTGCAATTACAGCTGCCGAAAGAACACGGCCTTGAAAGAGCACATGACGATACACACCGGGGTAAAATCGTATAGTTGTGAAATCTGCAGCTGCAAGTTCAGACTATACGGCACGTTAAAGCAGCACATGATTACACATACCGGGCAGAACCAGTTCGGGTGTAATTTGTGCGAGCGAAAGTTCCGATCTCGCGGCGATTTAAAGCGGCACATGCTAAAACACACAGGCGAGAAGCCATATAGTTGTGATCTGTGCGATTACAACTGCCAAGAACGCAGACAGTTGCAAGTTCACATGCTAAAACATACCGGGGATAAGCCGTTCAGTTGCGATTCTTGTGATTTTAAGTGCCGAGAACGCAAAAGTTGGAAAAACCATATGTTATTACACACCGGTGAAAAGTCTTTTAATTGTGATCTTTGCGATAAGAATTGCCGGTCTCTCGCAGGGTTGAAACGCCACGTGCTGATACACACCGACACGAAGCCCTTTTGCTGCGTACTTTGCGATTTCAAATGTCAAGATCCCTATAGTATAAAAGAGCACAAGTTGGCTCACGAGAAACCCATCAGTTGTAGTCTTTGTGATTTTAAGTGCGCAAAACCTTCGATTTTGACACGGCACATGTTGACACATACCAACACGAGGCCGTACGGCTGCAAGCTTTGCGATTCCACGTTCAAACAGTCCAGCCATTTGAAGTACCACTTGCTGATACACACCGGCGAGAAACCGTTCAGTTGTGATTTTTGTGAGTTTAAGTGCCGAGCTGGCGGAGATTTGAAAAGGCACATGTTACAGCACATCGAGCACAGTGGAGGACGACTAAAATTAAATTAATTTTTGCGACTTCATCCACGCATTTGTGATTGTTATTTGCAGTTTTCGTATTTAACTGAAAATGTAACATGCTGTATATGACCAGCGAGAATTCGTCCTTGTACTTTATGAATTTATGTAATAACGTTTATCAATAAAAATAAATATTGAGGTTCATTGTGTTTTTCTCCTCTGCGTTTCTAAGTGAGCGTTTCTCGTTCACATTTCTTTAATAAGCCTTTGGTATTGACGTGAAACATAACCAACATACAATATATACAGGGAGATTCTTAACTGACCCAACAAAATACGTTTGGTAGATCACAAAAGAGAGGGTTAACGATCATTATAAACGACGTGTATTGCAAGTCATCACTACAATAAGTGGAGGAAAGAAATTTTTCCAAGTTATTAAAGAGTGATATCTAATAGTAAAAAGATTACACTGCAGCCCCCCTCCGCACCCCCTCAAGCTGGAAAATTAAAAAAGAGATATTTTGTGTTTCATGTTTTTCCACATTGAATGTGTATATGCATCAGCAGTGTCTTGTATTGTTGTTTTTTGTTTTTAATAATTTTTAATTTACGTTTTCTAAGTTCACATTTATTTCAGACACTGCACAAAAGGAAAGTTGATCAGCTGTGATATTTGCCATTACGAATGCCGATATTCCAACAAAATGAGACGGCACAAGTTGATCCACACCGACGAGAAGCCATTCGGTTGCAACCTTTGCGATTACAGATGCCGACGAAAAGACACTTTAAAGCAGCACATGCTAACACACGCCGATGAGAAACCGTACGCTTGTGATCTTTGCAGCTACAGTTCCCGAACGAGGGCACCTCTGAAGCAGCACATGACAAATCACAACGGGGAAAAATCGTACGATTGTGAACTTTGCGGCTCCAAATTTAGGCTACCCAGGTTATTGGGGCAGCACATGTTCACGCATTCCCGAAGGAAACCGTTCGGCTGTGATTTGTGCGAACGAACGTTTCGGTTCCAGGGCGATTTGAACCGGCACATGTCGAAGCACGACGACAAGTCGTTTTGTTGTGAACTTTGCGATTACAACTGCCGACAACTTGAAGATTTGAGACAGCACGTGCTTAATACGCATGTAAAAATGGAGGACGCCTGAAAGTAAATAGTGTACATACATATAAGACAGGTAGTGTAATTGACTTGTTGGGGTTAAGCCTAAGAAATCATTTAATAAATACAGCAGGGTTATAGATATTTTGTATATCTTAAATTCCATATGAACGATGAATCATTATAAACGACGTGAGTTATAAGTTATTAATTCGCGTTACTGTATAATCTGCTGGCTTTAAGTGATTTTTATTTTCACCTAAGCAGTTATAGATCAATCAACATCTAACAAATATTTCGTATCCAATACACTTTCGCACCCAGGTGAACGAAGTCTTGCGTAGCGTCATTGTCATGATTTGGCGAATGTAACAACCAAAGTTTATGATCCCACGGTATTTTGTTGCGTTTTAATTTTAAGTTACCAATTTTCCAACTATTTGTTAAACCTACGGATTCGTTTGGTCGCTTTACTTCTATATTTCAGGGTTTTGCAACCACCAAACTGTTGTTTACTTTGGCACGGTAACATGTCTACGTGTTTCTTTTACCAGGTTTCCCCCCTGGGCTAGCAACAGTGAGATAGCGGTGGGTAATTTAGATGTCGTTAAAAAGGACGCCAGGGTGAACTATAAACCCAGCTGTTGTTTCCTAATAACCTCGACGGCGTTCCCAAACTGTCTCGATACTGCAGAATATCACGCGATCGATAATTCTGGTATATTTGGGGCGATCGAAGTTGTCACGATGATCTCTAAAATAGCCAAAAATTCTCCGTCATCTCTGTGAGGAAGTTTCAGAACGTAACAGTTTCTTCGCTTATTTTTGCTAAGTTTGTCGCTGGTAATTTTTTTATAACAGGTGGCAACATTGTCTTTTTTGCTGTTTGTGTCCAAAATCCGCACTCCGAAGGAGGCCATTGATCGGGTTCTGTAACGTTTGGCGTCCATTTTGTCATAGTTCGAGCACGTTTCATAGATGACACGACTGGTCTTTGTGGTTTTGCCTTCTAGTTAAGACCGCCTCGAGTATTTGGGGTTTTGTTGTCGTTTGTGAGAAGATTCTTTAAGATTTAGTTTCCAATGGCTTGTGGCGACACTCGAGGGCCGAAACGTCACGCTCCTTTCGCCGGTTCGATGATAGAAATCAATGGGGCAAGTCTTATTCGAATCTGCTTCGTTCTCGTTATTGAATTTCCCATATATGTGTTTCTTCCTGGTACGTTATGTGGGTAGGCTCACCCTCCTCCCCCTTGCTGGAGTTTTTGGGGCCATAGACGACGCGACTGGTCTTTGTATTTCTGCCTTCTAGTTAAGACCGCCTTGAGTATTTGGGGTTTTGTTGTCGTTTGTGAGAAGATTCTTTAAGATTTAGTTTCCAATGGCTTGTGGCGACACTCGAGGGCCGAAACGTCACGCTCCTTTCGTCGGTTCGATGATAGAAATCAATGGGGCAAGTCTTATTCGAATCTGCTTCGTTCTCGTTATTGAATTTCCCAAATATGTGTCTCTTCCTGGCACGTCGTGCGAGTAGGTTCACCCTCTTCCCCCTTGCTGGAGTTTTTGGGGCCAAAATCGTTCCCTGGGCGAGTTTTGCTGTTGAAACCATCGTGTCTCGAGATCCGACTACTTTGACGCTGTGTTTGCAAAGAAGGACCTTTGGTCGTTGTTGCCGATCCTCCTAAGCGCAATGCACACAGGAAAGGACGTGGCGCAGACGTCGGATGAAGACGTGGCGTGTGTATGACGTAAATAGAAGAGGCGACCTAAATGTGTCAACACGTTCTAGGACACAGACGATGAAGATGATCCGTCTTTTATGCAACTTGTCAATATTCAACAACGTAGAAAGTGGATTGTTGAAAAAATTATATTCAATGTAACGAAAGAATTATATTATCTTTAATAATTCTTTTCAAATAATTCACACGTCACTTTGATGCGTCCATTGAGATTGAAAGGAGACGTGGCAGAAGTGCTGGATTGGCGCGCCCTCGCCACGTCTCCTCTGTTTGTTTTATGCCATTTGTTACCATCGTAGTGATTCAAAAACGGGCCATGTTTTCATCCGACGTTCGTGCCACGTCCTCTGCGTGCCCTAGAGGACTGCACTCCTTTCAACGGACAAACATCCCAGTAATTTGGTGGAAAACGTTAGGTATCGATAACATTTTCGCAAGTTGCGTTGTGTCGTTGTAGATATCAATTTTGGGTACGCATCTGTGCCTTCGAAATCGTGATTGCCAGACTTAGGCTTTTGGTTCCTTCCTGGCCACGTTTCCTCTGTTTGCTTTATGTCAGTTGCTAACATGGTAATGATTCAATCATGGGCCATCTCTTCGTCCGACTTCCTTTGCGTCCCCTAGAGCACTCTCCGAGGACTGCACGCCCTTCAACGGACAAACACCCCAGTAGTTTGGTGGAGAACGTTTTGGTATCGTTAACATTTTCGCAAGTTGCGTTGTTTCGTTGTAGATATCAATTTTGGGTGCGCATCTGTGCCTTCGAAAACGTGATTGCCAGACTTAGGCTTTTGGTTCCCCCCTCGCATGTTTCCTCTGTTTGCTTTATGTCAGTTGTTAGCATGGTAATGATTCAAACATGGGCCACGTCTTCGTCCGACCTTCTCTGCGTGCCCTAGAGCACTCTCCGAGGACTACACCCCTTTCAACGGACAAACACCCCAGTAATTTGGTGGAGAACGTTTTAGTATCGATAACATTTTCCCAAGTTGCGTTGTGTCGTTGTAGATATCAATTTTGGGTACGCATCTGTGCCTTCGAAAACGTGATTGCCAGATTTAGGCTTCTGGTTCCTCCCTCGCTACGTTTCCTCTGTTTGGTTTATGTCAGTTGCTAACATGGTAATGATTCAATCATGGGCCACGTCTTCGTCCGACGTCCTCTGCGTGCCCTAGAGCACTCTCCGAGGGCTGCACGCCCTTCAACGGACAAACACCCCAGTAATTTGGTGGAGAACGTTTTGGTATCGTTAACATTTTCCTAAATTGCGTTGTTTCGTTGTAGATATTAATTTTGGGTATGCATCTGTGCCTTCGAATACGTGATTGCCAAACTTAGGCTTTTGGTCCCCCCCTCGCATGTTTCCTCTGTTTGCTTTATGTCAGTTGTTAGCATGGTAATGATTCAAACATGGGCCACGTCTTCGTCCGACCTTCTCTGCGTGCCCTAGAGCACTCTCCGAGGACTGCACCCCTTTCAACGGACAAACACCCCAGTAGTTTGGTGGAGAACATTCTGGTATCCTTAACATTTCCTTAAGTTCATTGTTTCGTTGTAGATATCAATTTTGGATACGCCTTCGAATACGTAATTGCCAGACGTAGGGTTTTGGGTCCTCCTGTAACAGTTAAATTTACACTTAAGTTAAATCCTTTTTGGGACTTTTGGGTACGCTGGCGCATTCTATTGACTAGAGGCGAAGTTGATTGTGTTGTTAATGTTAATTTTATCCAGGAAACTCGCTATAGGGCATTTCAAATTTCCCTCTTATCAATCTTATTAATTAAGTATCGATTAGATTTCCGGCGATTGATTGAGCGAAGAAGGAAAACGGAGGGTTCGAAGATCCGGAGAGCTGAGCGATGACTGACACGTGGTCGCTGGTCGAAATTATTGTGTAAAGTCAACTCATCCAATCTTTCGATATTTTTTTCTGAAAATATATAAAAAAATTTAATTATATTTGAGACAATTAACATTACTATACTTGTGCGGAGTGTCTTGGCCGCTGCCGTTACTATTAAATTCAGTAAAATTTCTTCCTTCCTGATATATTCAATGGGTCATTTTTGGGGTGACCAAATAAACGATCGTATCGTTATTTTTGTGAGTTTTTGACTGATCCTTTGGTACTATACAGGGTGACCGTCAATTGTATATGTTACGCGGATATACGTTTTACTTTCAACACCGTCAGTAGGCCTAGCGGTACCACGGGTTTTATTAGCCTACGCCTAAGCTATGTTTCATGTGTTTCATGCACCAACCTTGGTTTCTTCGAATTATTTTTGATTCATACTCTCTAAGTACGAATTAATAACGTCGGCTTTATTTCAGACCTTTGCGCAAGTTAACACGCACCGAAGGAAAGTCGTTTAGCTCTGACAGTTGCCATTACAAATTACTAGATTCCAGCACAATGGAGGGCCACGCGTTAATACACACCGGCGAGAAACAGTACAGTTATGGTTCCCGTGAACTTTGCGACTGTAAAAAGAAGTCGTTCATTTGTGGCTTGTGCGATCGAAAATTTCGATTTCGGGGAAATTTGGCGCGACACATGCTGAAACACACCGGCACGAAGCCGTTTGGTTGTGAACTTTGCGAATACAGGTGCCAAGCCCGCGCGCAGTTGAATATTCACATGCACGTACACACCGGTGAGAAGCCGTTCAGTTGTGATGCTTGCGATTGCAAATTCAGACAGTCTACTCACTTGAAGAAGCACAAGTTGATACACACCGGAGAAAAGCCGTTCAGTTGTAATTTTTGCGATTACAAGTGCCGATCTAGCGGAGATTTGAACAAGCACGTATCAAGACACACGGCAGGAGAGGAACTAGTGATTTGCGATCTTTGCGATTTCAGGTGCCTTAGTGTGAAACACTTGAAACAGCACATGATTCACGCACATAAAAGTTAGTGATGCAAGAAACGTTGGCATTTGTATTTAAAATATCGAAGCAAAAAGTAAAGATTCGAGTTTTGATCATTGTCGACTATACTCAAGAGTAAACCAAAGATTTTGTTGTAATATTTGAAATAAACACTGAGCATTAGCATTTCTTCTCCTCCATTCAACCGAATCAATAACTGTAATGGCTTAGTTTAGAAGGTTCATTCAAGACGTCCTAATTTTCGGATTACATCGCACAGGAGTGATGATGACTTTTTTTTTAGATAAAAGAGATACTGTAAGAAATAAACAATATTTAATCAAATCAGAAATACATCATTTAAGAAATAAAGTTGTTTTAATAAAGTATAACATGATCTACTTTCGATTTCGACTACGACCTGACCTGACGCTTGACATCGTCGACGTAAAAGGAAGAGGAAGAATGCATTGACGTCACACCGTTCCTCCAGACGTTCATACTTGGTGGTTACTTTCGACTTTCTGACAGCTGATGCTGATGTGGATGTATTAAGGTCGGCTCTAATTAGGTTATTTTTACCGTAATGTTTGCGTTGAATCTAAAACAAGCAACATTTGTTATATGAAATTAATTTTTTTTGACGTGGAGAATGATTTTCTTTGTGAGCGAAAAGCGGATCTGTGCTTCGTGGTTCATTCTAAGAATAATTTTCTTTGTGAGCGAAAAGCGGATCTGTGCTTCGTGGTTCATTCTAAGAATAGCGAAAAGCGGATCTGTGCTTCGTGGTTCATTCTAAGAATAATTTTCTTTGTGAGCGAAAAGCGGATCTGTGATTCGTGGTTCATTCTAAGAATAATTTTCTTTGTGAGCGAAAAGCGGATCTGTGCTTCGTGGTTCATTCTAAGAATAGCGAAAAGCGGATCTGTGCTTCGTGGTTCATTCTAAGAATAATTTTCTTTGTGAGCGAAAAGCGGATCTGTGCTTCGTGGTTCATTCTAAGAATAATTCTCTTTGTGAGCGAAAAGCGGATCTGTGCTTCGTGGTTCATTCTAAGAATAGCGAAAAGCGGATCTGTGCTTCGTGGTTCATTCTAAGAATAATTCTCTTTGTGAGCGAAAAGCGGATCTGTGCTTCGTGGTCCATTCTAAGAATAATTTTCTTTGTGAGCGAAAAGCGGATCTGTGCTTCGTGGTTCATTCTAATTTAACCTAACTTAGTGCGCCGTGCCTATGGTGGTCTCGTTGTTGTTCAATCTTTACTTGAGCGGCACAAATGTGCAATAACTGGCGACCTTTATTCCATTTTATAATTTCTATTTGTTTCGGGGTTACGTACGACCTCAACCCGTCTTACTGAGTCGATTGGACCTTTGAGACGATCATAATTTGCAAACCACATAGATAGACTGTGCAACAGAGTAGTAGCTTTCAGCTATACTTGTTGGGGTGTGTAAACGACAGTGGGTTTAGAATACGTAAGACAACAACTGTATTTGGATTTTTATAGAATTAGTTTTTTTATTATTTCGTTTTTATTATAATTCCCATATGGTTCCCATCATAAGTGCCAATTTTGTTTCAGATATACCGACCCTCTGCTTGTGCTAACAGAAATCGAAGTGAAGTTACTCACGTGTGACAGTTGCGATTACAAATGCCCAGATCTCACCAGAATGAAACGGCACAAACTAGTACACACCGACGAGAAGCCATTCGGTTGCAACTTTTGCGGTTACAGAAGCCGACAGAAAGGCACTTTAACGGAGCACGAGTTAATACACACTGGCGAAAAACCGTACAGTTGTGACCTTTGCAGTTACAGTTGCCGAAGGAAAACAGCTTTGAAAAAGCACCTGGCAATGCACGCTGGGGTAAAACCGTGCGGACTGAAGCCATTTAAGTGTGATTCGTGCACTCGAAGCTGCCGATCTCGCGCAGATTTGAAGCGGCATATGTTAATGCATACAGGCGAGAAGCCATTAAGTTGTGATTCATGCGATTATAGCTGCCGAGAGCGTAGACAGTTGAATCTTCACAGACAAAAACACATCGGAGAGAAGCCGCTCAGTTGTGATTTTAAATGTCGAAAGCGCAACGGTTTGAAAAACCATATGCTATTACATACCGGCGAAAAACCGTTCAATTGCGACAAGAACTGCCGAACTCTCGGGGGGTTAAAACAACACGCGCTAATACACACCGGCACGGCACCCTTCTTTTGCGACCTTTGCGATTTCACGTGCCGAGATCCCTCTAGTGTAAAAGAGCACAAGTTAACTCACGAGAAGCCAGTCAGTTGTGGTCTTTGCGATTTTAAGTGCGCGAGACCATCGAATTTGAGACAGCACATGTTAACGCACTCCAAGGAAAAGCCGTTCAGGTGCAACCTCTGCGATTCAACATTCAGACAGACTGGCCATTTGAGGTACCACTTGTTAATACACACTGGCGAGAAACCGTTCAGCTGTGATTTTTGTGATTTCAAGTGCCGAGCCGACGGAGACCTAAAAAGGCACATGTTGAGGCACGCAGAAAAGTCGTTTTCTTGTGATCTATGCGATTACAGTTGCCAACAAAGCGAAGATTTGAAACGACATGTGCTTAATACGCATGTGAAAGTGGAGCACACCTGAAATTAAATTAATTTTTGCTGAGTTTGATTCAATTGCATATGGTTAATGTAAGACTTTTTGGGGTTAACAATAAAAAATCGTTTAATAAATAGAAAATTAACGATGGAGGGTTAGCGATCATTATAAACGGCGTGCATTGCAAGTCATTACTTTTGCGTATGTACACTCACTCGCGAAAGTTTTCGTGCACCTGAGTATCGTTGCAAATTTTAATTATTGTATCAATTACCTACCACAATGACGAAAGGATTATAAATAGTTATTAGTCTCATCAATCTCCTATCATTTACTAACAAGTGTCATCGTCAATACCTACTCTTTCGCTCCTAGCTGATGAATGTGTGCGTCGAAGTTTTGATCTGTGGCGTGACCTTGACGCAGATGTAACTAATAACCACAAAAATGTATCTTATTACACCTCAGGATTTATAGACGTAATCGTCGCGTTTCATTCTAGCAAATTGTATTTTAAACTTTCGCTTGCGTCCATCTACACCGCAGTGCGCAAATACACAGATTTTTTTGTGTTAAAAACAAAATGCAACGAATAACATGTGCATCAACAGCATTGGTTTTTTATTATACTTTTTTATTCATACTGATTGAGTTCGCTTTTGTTTCAGACATCCCAACGCATTGCACGTGCTAACGTACACAAAACCGAAGTCCTTTAGCTGTGACGATTGCGATTACAAATGCTGCGACTCCAGCAGAATGAAACGGCACAAGTTGATTCACACCGACGAGAGGCCCTTCAGTTGCAATTTTTGCGATTACAGATGTCGACAGAAAGTCACTTTAATGGACCACACATTGATACACACCGGCGAGAAACCGTACAGTTGTGACCTTTGCAATTACAGCTGCCGAACGAACACATCTCTGAAGCAGCACATGACGATGCACACCGGCGAGAAATCGTACAGTTGTAAGACCTGCGGCTCCAGATTTAGACTGTCCGGTTTATTGAGGCAGCACATGTTTACGCACACGCGCAAGAAGCCGTTCGGTTGTGATTTGTGCGATCGAAAGTGTCGGTCACGCGGAGATTTGAAGCGGCACATGTTGAGACACACCGGCGTGAAGCCGTTCAGTTGTGAACTTTGCGACTACAACTGCCAGGAACGCAGGCAGTTGTACGTTCACATGCTGAAGCACACCGGAGAGAAACCGTTCAGTTGTGATTTCTGTGATTTTAAATGTCGGGAGCAAAACGGTTTGAAAAACCACATGTTGTTGCACACCGGTGAAAAACCGTTCAGCTGTGACGTCTGCGATAAGAAGTGTCGATCTCGTGGAGAGTTGAAACGACACGTGTTAATACACACAGACATAGAGCCCCTTAGTTGTGATCTATGCGATTTCAGGTGCCGAGATCCCTCTAGTATGAAAGGGCATAAGTTGGCCCACGCCGATGAGAAACCGATCAGTTGTAGTCTTTGCGATTTCAAGTGCGGGAAGCCGACAAATTTGAGGCAGCACATGTTAACGCATTCCGACAAGAAGCCGTACAGGTGCGGCCTTTGCGATTCCACGTTCAGACAATCTGGGCATTTGAAGTACCACATGTTGATACATACCGGCGAGAAGCCGTTCAGTTGTAATTATTGCGATTACAGGTGTCGGTCTGGCGGTGATTTGAAAAAGCACATGGCGAAGCACACCAACAAGTCGTTTTGTTGTGACCTTTGCGATTACAGCTGTCCACAAATTAAGGATTTGAAACAGCACATGCTTAATACGCATACGTACGTAAAACTCGAGAACATCTAAGTAATAATGAAGCAGTTTTTGCAAACACCTGTGCACACTTATAAGAAGTGATCAAATGAAAAATGAATTAGAGTTGGCGATGCAACGAAACACGCATGCGTGCATTTAGTTCATCAAACGTTTCTTCAGTCACTTTGACGTTTCTACAAGCAAGAAAATAGTTATTTTTAAAAAATTAAAGCAGATGCGTAAAATGAGCACTACTTTCTGTATCAAAATACTTTTGAACACTATGAATAACTGCGTGAGTAACATGAAATATTTTCGACATGTTATTTATAACACAATTGCATGACAATTAGTATTAATATGATGTTATCCAAGACATGCTTTTAAATTTCAACGCCTACCCTAATTCATTTTTATATTGATCGCTTGTTATTACATATGGATGCATGTAGACGTTTGATTTTTTTTAAGTATCTAGGGCAGCTAGTTTATGTAAGAGTTAGTCCTAAGGTCGTGTATCAACAAAATAAATAAATGAGATTAATTCTGTTTTCCTTCTCTGTGTTTCCGAGCTTGTATTTTTCATTCACATTCACATTCACATTTCGTTCTCAAGTCTTTCGAATTGATATGAAAGTCTATGTCTTGCAGCTTGCCATCTTGATTACGCTTTGATGTAACTAATAACTTGAAAATTTGTGCTTCACGTTGTATATTATTATTACTATTATTCTAGCATTTGTTCCTGTTACAGTTTGCACTATTAACGCCAACTTCGTTTCAGATATCCCGATCCTTTAGAAAAGTTAGCTCGCAACAGAGGTAGGTTCATCAGCTGCGATAGCTGTGATTACAAATGCCGCGATTCCTGCATGATGAAACGGCACAAGCTAATACACACCGGCGAGAAGCCATTCGGTTGTGATATTTGCGGTTACAGATGTCGACAGAAAGTGACTTTGATGGATCACATCTTAATACACACCGGCGAGAAACCGTACAGTTGTGATCTGTGCAGTTATAGCACCCGAACGAACAGCTCTTTGAAGAGGCACTTGTTAACACACGCCAAGAAGAGAACGCCCTGTAAAGAGCGAGTTCTCGCAAACTCGTCTGAACCCCTATTAATGCAGTTTAGTTGTCGTCTTTGCGATTATAAAGCACGAGATCGCCAACAGTTGAATCAACACATACTAACACACTTTGGTGGTAAACCTCTTAGTTGTGATCTTTGCGACTTCAAATGCAGGCATCCCATTAGTATGAAACATCACAGGTTAACAACTCACACCGAGGAGAAAACGTTCAGTTACGATTTTTGCGGCCAAAAGTATGGATTTCGCAAGTCGTTGAAAAAACACGCCGTCAGGAAACCGCTCAGTTGTGATCTTTGCGATTACATTTGCAGGGATCGCGGTCGGATGAGCCAGCATATGTTGACACATTCCGAAGAGAAACCTATCAGTTGTGAATTCTGCGATTTCAAATGCCGAAATCTCACTAGTTTAAAAAATCACAAGCTAATTCACTCCGTCGATAAGCCGATAAGTTGTGGCGTTTGCGATTATAAGTGTCACCGACGCGCACTTTTGAAGCAGCACATGTTAATACACACCGACGTTAAGCCGTTCAGCTGCAACCTCTGCGATTCCACGTTCAGGCGGTCCGAACATCTAAAACTGCATATGCTTGGACATACCGGAGAAAAGCCGTTCAGTTGTAGTTTATGCGCGTATAAGTGCCGTTCTAACGGAGGTTTGAAGAGGCACATGGAAAGCCACGTCGATAAAAAATGCCGAAATACAGAAAAGTGGGTCAGTTGCACTCTTTGCGATTTCAAGTGCAGCAGATCGCCGAATTTAAGGCAGCACATGTTGACGCATTCCGACAAGAGGCCGTACAGTTGCAAGCTGTGCGACTCCGCGTTCAGACAAGCTGGTCATTTGAAGCGGCATATGTTAATACACACCGGCGAGAAGCCGTATAGTTGTGACTCTTGCGATTACAAGTGCCGAACCGGCGGAGATTTGAAAAAGCACGTCAAAGTACGCCATTCCTAAATAAATTCTCAAACTAAATAATATTGTTAGTTTTAATTTAATTAACGTCATTTTTAAATTAGACTTAAGTGCCTGAATTTATATAATAATACGAATAAATAAAATTTATTGTGTTTGTTTGGATGGATATTAAATAAACATGTTTTAGTGGCAGTCACAGTAGAAGCAATTACATTGTCACTACATACAGGGTGATCCTTAATTAATCCGATAGAATAAATGCATAAGAATGTCACAGGTTACATTTTTCACGTCTCGCAGTTGCTTTCCTGCCCTCCTCCCGTTTCCTCGCGTTTTATATTATTATAGCATTGTTTTTTTTTCTCCTGAGTATAAACGCCCGTTTCGTTTCAGATATCCCGATCCATTACAAAAGTTAACGCGCAACAGAGGGAAGTTGATCAGCTGCGATAGCTGTGATTACAAATGCCGCGATTCCTGCAGGATGAAACGTCACAAGTTAATACACACCGGCGAGAAGCCATTCGGTTGTGATTACTGCGGTTACAGATGCCGACAGAAAGTGACTTTGATGGATCACATCTTAATACACACCGGCGAGAAACCGTACAGTTGTGATCTGTGCAATTATAGCACCCGAACGAACAGCTCGTTGAAAAGGCACTTGTTAAAGCACGCCGAGAAAAAAGCGCTGAGTAAACGACCTTCGAGCGCGGAGTCGACTAAACCCTCCCTGTTAATGCCGTTTAGTTGTGGTCTTTGCGATTATAAAGGGCGAGATCGAAAACAGTTGAATCAGCATATAGTAATACACTTCGACGGGAAACCCCTCAGTTGTGATCTTTGCGATTTTAAATGCCGGCATCCTGTTAGCTTGAATCATCACAGGTTAACTCATACCGAAGCGAGAACGTTCAGTTGTGATTCTTGCGGTCGAAAGTATCGATTTCGCAAGTCGTTGAAAAAACACATGCTGGTGCACGCCGATGGGAAACCGCTCACTTGCGACCATTGCGATTATATTTGCAGAGATCGCGGACGGATGAGTCAGCATATGTTGAGGCATTCCGGGGAGAAACCTCTCAGTTGTGAACTTTGCGATTTCAAATGCCGAGATCCTACTAGTTTAAAAAATCACAAGCTAAGTCATTCCGTCGACAAACCGATAAGTTGTGGTCTCTGCGATTATAAGTGCCGACATCGCGGGCTTTTGAAACAGCACATGCTAACACACACCGACGTTAAGCCGTTCAACTGTAACCTCTGCGATTCGAAGTTCAGGCAGTCCGGTCATCTGAAGTTCCATATGTTGGTACACACCGGCGAGAAACCGTTCAGTTGTAGCTTATGCGCGCACAAGTCTCGATCTAACGGAGATTTGAAAAAACACATGGAAAGCCACGTTGATAAAAAGCACCGGAACGTTGAGAAAACGACTAAATGCAGTCTTTGCGAGTTCAAGTGCACGAGGGCGACTAACTTAAGAAAGCACATGTTGACGCACTCCGACAAGAGGCCGTACAGTTGCAAGCTGTGCGATTTTAAGTTCAGACAATCCGGTCATTTGAAGTCGCACATGTTAATACACACCGGCGAGAAGCCGTACGGCTGCGATTCTTGCGATTACAAGTGCCGATCTAGCGGGGATTTAAAAAGGCACGTCAAAGCACACCATTCTTAAATAAACTTTCAACTTCAATTGATCAAATTGTTCGTATTTTAATTTAGTCGTAGATGCATTAATTTTTTTAACTTTGTGGTCATCTTGGCGGTCATTTTTAAATTAGACTTAAGTGCCTGAATTTATGTAATGACACTTATCGAACGAATAAATAAATAAAAATTCTTGTTTTTTTTTTTAATGGGCAATAAATGAACATGTTACAGTGAAAGTAATTGAATTGACGCTGCATATAGGGTGATTCCATGGCCCGTTGTGTAGATTGTGTAACGCACGAGGGCGCTCGATCACAGGGGCGCGCCAAATTGTGAATTATTCAATATAGCATTGGTTGTTATTATTTCTCTTGAGTTCGCACTATAAACGCCATTTTCTTTTCAGATATCCCGATCCATTAGAAAAGATAAAGCGCAACGGAGGGAAGTTGATCAGCTGCGATAGCTGCGATTATAAATGCCGTCATTCCTGCCTGATGAAACGCCACAAGCTAATACACACCGGCGAGAAGCCATTCGGTTGTGATTTCTGCGGCTACAGATGCCGGCAGAAAGTGACTTTGATGGATCACATCTTAATACACACCGGCGAGAAGCCGTACAGTTGTGATCTGTGCAATTACAGCACCCGAACGAACGGCTGTTTGAAAAGGCACTTGCTGACGCACGCCAAGAAAAAAATGCCGAGCAAGTGTCGGCTTCGCGCAGACCTGACCGAACCCCTGTCAATGCGGTTTAGTTGCGGCCTTTGCGATTATAAAGCGCGAGATCGCAAACAGTTGAATCAGCATATATTAATACACTTTGACGGGAAACTTCTTGGTTGTGATCTTTGCGACTTCAAATGCCGACATCCTATTAGTATGAATCGTCACAGGTTAACTCACAGCGAGGGGAAGACGTTCAGTTATCGCTTTTGCGGCCAAAAGGCGTTGAAAAAACGCGATCCCTTGAAAAACCACGCCGATAGGAAGCCGCTCAGGTGTGGCCTTTGCGACTACATCTGCGGACACCGCAGGCGGATGAGCGAGCATATGTTAACACACTCCAGCGAGAAGCCTCTCAGTTGTGAATTTTGCGATTTCAAATGCCGACATCTCAATAGTTTAAAAAATCACAAGCTGACTCATTCCGTCGATAAACCGATAGGTTGTGGTCTCTGCGATTATAAGTGCCGACGACGCGCGCTTTTGAAACAGCACATGCTGACACACACCGACATTAAGCCGTTCAGTTGTAACGTCTGCGGTTGCAAATTCAGACAGTCTGGCCATTTGAGCAAGCACATGTTGACGCATGCCGACGAGAAACCATTCAGTTGTAGTTCATGCGCGTACAAGTGTCGATCTAACGGAGAATTGAATAAACACATGGAAATTCACGTTGACAAGAAATGCTTGAACACTGAAAAATGGGCCGGTTGCAGTCTTTGCGATTTCAAATGCAGACGATCGAGGGATTTAAAAAAGCACATGTTGAAGCATTCCGATAAGAGGCCGTACAGCTGCAAGCTTTGCGATTCCGCGTTCAAACTATCTGGCCATTTGAAGCGGCACATGTTGACGCACCCCGGCGAGAAGCCGTACGGTTGTGATTCTTGCGATTACAAGTGCCGATCTGGCGGAGATTTTAAACACCACGTCAAAGCACACCACCCTTAAATAAACTTTCAACTTAAATGATAATGTAATAATTTTCTTAACTCATCGAGAAGTCTTCTTTATGTGTTTAGAAATTTTTAAAATAAACTTAAGCGTCTGCATTTATGTAATAACACTCATCAAATGAATAAATAAATAAAATTTATTGTGTTCTTAATGGATAATAAATAAACAATTACAGTGACAGTCACAGTAAAAGTAATTGAATTGACACTACAGGGTGATTCTTAATTAACCCTATAGATCAAAAGAACTGGGACGGTCAATGTCACAGGTTGCAGGAAAAATGTAAGGAAATAAAAAAAATCTATTCTTTTGCCCCCCCCCCCCTTCCTCATCTCATATGTTTGATGCAACTTATTATTGTAGCATAGCTTTTCTTTACAAATGTCAGTTTTGTTTCAGATATTATATAAACGATCAGGATCCTCTGTGCACCGGCGGGAAGTTGATCACCTGCGGTAGTTGTGATTACAAATGCCACGATATCTTCAAGATGAGACGGCACAGGTTCATACACACCGGCGAGAAACCGTACAGCTGCGGTCTTTGCGATTATACCACCCGAACGAGCGGCTCTTTGAAAAAGCACCTACTTACACACGCCCAAAAAGAAACGCCGAGTTGTGATCAAAAGCATCGTTTGAACAAACCCGACGGGAAGCTGTTTTCTTGTGGTCTTTGCGATTACGAAGGGCGCGATCACAAACAGTTGAATCAACACATACTGATACACTTCGAGAGGAAACCTCTGATTTGTGACGTTTGCGATTTCAAGTGCCGAGATGAGATTGTCCTGAAAAGTCACAAGTTAGCTCACACCGTCGAGAAACCGTTGAGTTGCGGCCTTTGCGATTATAAATGCCGATTGCGCACGGTTTTGAAACAGCACATGCTGACGCACACCGACGTCAAGCCGTTCAGCTGTAGCCTTTGCGATTCCAAATTCAGGCAGAAAGGCCACTTGAGAATCCACATGTTAATACATACCGGCGAGAAGCCGCACAGTTGTAGTTTATGCGATCACAAGTCTCGATCCAGCGGAGATTTGAAGAAACACATGGAAAGCCACGTCGATAAAAAGTACCGAAATAATGAGAAGACGGCCAGTTGCGCTCTTTGCGATTTTAAGTTCAAGAGATTGGCTCATTTAAGGCAGCACATGTTGACGCATACCAACGCAAAGCCTTATAGTTGCGAGGTTTGCCATTCAGCGTTCAGACAGTCCGGTCATTTGAAGCAGCATATGCTGATACACACCGGCGAAAAGCCGTACAGTTGTGATTTTTGCGATTACAAGTGCCGATCTAGCGGAGATTTGAGGAGGCACGTTAAGGCACGCCATCCTTAAACAACACAAAACTGTTTTAACTGATTTTCTATACATATAATCCTGTAGTGTGTTAATGGAACATCGTCACCTAGCATTTATAAGAACTGGATTAAAGTTCTGGGCTGCCAAATGCGATTGATAAGTGTGAGGCTTTAGCTTTTGCGGTCTCATTTACAGCAATGTATTAAAATATCGTCTGTTCGACTGTTATTTTTTTTTTTTAAGATCGATAATCGATTGGTTCACAATAGGTCGAATCTTATTAGTTTGGCGGTATTGTCACACATCTGTTAAAAGAGTGGTGTCAAGTTAATTTTAATTTAGTTGTAGATGTATTAATTTTGTTAAATTTATCGTCATCGAGAATTATTTCTGGTGTTTTAAAAATTTTAAATTAACGTTAAGTGCCTGAATTTATGTATTAACTTTTACCAAATAAATAAATAATTAAAATTTCCTTCGCTGCGTTTTCGCATTGTTTTTCTTTGATTTGAATTCTACCGTGTTTATTATTCTTTTTTTACGCTACTTTTCGCGTCGTATTTCAATTGTTTTCCGCTCTCTCTACTATGCAGTAGTTCATTTCTTTTTTGTACAGGAATATTAAGAAAAAAAGACAAGCGACGATCAAGGAATTAAATACAGAAACAAATTGAAACAAAAATGTTATTTTGAAGTTCTCATCTTTTCAGAGCTTTTTTTTTTTTGAAGATTTAAGTTAAATCTCGCGCTGTGTTCTACACAGTAGTTCAATTGTTTTTTCAACTGGTAAATAAAGAAAAACAAACAAAACAAATGACGATCCAGCAATTGAAAAGTCAGACGAATTAAAATTGATGCAAGAATGAATCATTTGAAAATTGTTTTGCTCGAATTTCGCGCTACTTTTCACGTCGTATTTCAATTGTTTTCCGCTCTCTACTGTGCAGTAGTGCAATTGTTTTCTGTACTGGAATATTAAAAAAAAAAAAAAAACAAGTGAATCAAGGAATTAAATATAGAAACAAATTGAAACACAAATGTATTATTTTGAAGTTCTCGTCTTTTCAGAGCTTTTTTTGAAGATTTAAGCTAAATCTCTCGCGCTGTGTTCTACACAGTAGTTCAATTGTTTTTTCTACTGGCAAATAAAGAAAAACAAAACAAATGACGATCCAAGAATGGAAAAGTCAAATGAATTAAAATTGATGCGAGAACGAATTATTTGAAAATCGTTTTTCTCGAATTTCGCGCTATTTTCCACGTCGTATTTCAATTGTTTTCCGCTTTTTACTGTGTAGTAGTTCAATTGTTTTCTGTACTGGAATATTAAGGGGAAAAAAAAAACAAGTGACGATCAAGGAATTAAATACTGAAACAAATTGAAACAAAAATGTGTTATTTTGAAGTTCTCATCTTTTCAAGAGCTTTTGTTTTTTGAAGATTTAAGTTAAATATCGCGGTGTGTTCTAACCAGCAGTTCAATTGTTTTTTCTAATGGCAAATAAAAAAAAAAACAAATGACGATCCAGGAATTGAAAAGTCAGACGAATTAAAATCGATGCAAGAATGAATCATTTGAAAATCGTTTTGCTCCAATTCCGCCCTAATTTTCACGTCGTATTTCAATTGTTTTCCGTTCTACTGGCGAACTGAGAAAAAAAAAGACAAACAAGGGGCGATTCAGGAATTAAAAATTTCAAACGAATTATAAAAGTGAAACAAAAGTGATTCGTTTTAAATTCGTCTCGAATTTTTTTAAGATTTTAAATGAATTTCGCCGTATTGTTCACATCGTAGTTCATTTGTTTTTTTTTTCTTCACTGGAGCAAAAACAAGTGACGACGATCTAGGAATAAGAAATTTCAAGCGAATTTAAATTAAAACAAAAACGAATACCTCTGAAGTTCTCCTCATCTTCTGAGAACGTTTTTAAATAATTCGGCGCTGCTTTGCATTTCGCAGTTCACTTGTTTTTCATTGTGCTGGCGAATTAAAAAAAAATAAGTGACAATCCGGATACCTACTAAAAATTAATTAAATAAAAATTAATATTGAAAAAGTGAAAGTTGTCTTCACCTCTTGAGAATCTTTTTTTTTTTTTTTTAATTCGATTAGACGCTATTTTAAACGTCGTACTTCATTTGTTTCTCATTCTGTTACTGGCAAATTAAGAAAAAACCAATGACGAGCGAACGAAGAATTAAAAGGATTTTAAAATTGGAACAAGAGTGAATTATTTTGAAGTTCTAAGTCACCATCTGAGATTTTTTTTTAATTTTCAACTGAACGTAATATTCCCTAATTTTTTTTTGTTGATGTTATCCAAAACAAAAAAAAATCATTAAAGTGGGGTCTCTACATATAGCATTTATAACAACAGAAAAGCGAAAAAACAGTTAGAAGCGCGTTTCCTACTATTATTATTTTGTTTGTGTCTGTCTCCTATTTTGAAAGACATTTCGCATTTTATTATTATTATTTTAGAATATTGTTCTTTTTCTCTAAGTGCGTCACCAATGAATTATTTCAATTATTTCTTATTTTCGTGAGTCCTCATTGCAAACGCCAGTTTTGTTTCAGGTATGTCCTGAACACGCACATGTTAACTCACGACCAAGGAAAACTGTTCACCTGTGACGCTTGCAATTACAAATGTCGAGAATTCATCAGAATGAAGCAGCACAGGTTGACACACACCGACGGGATTTCGCTCAGCTGTGACAGGGGCCTCAACATCAACCCAATAAAACAGCACTGCTCAGTACGCACCGATCCGGACCTGTTCACTTGCGACCTTTGCGATTACGCCTGCCGAAACCGCAGCCTCTTAAACTGTCACATGTTAACGCACACCGGCGAGAAACCGTTTAGCTGTGAATCGTGCAAATTTAAATGCCGCTGCGAGCTGTCTTTGAAACGCCACGCGTTAATACACACCGAGGTGAAGCTCTTCAGTTGTGACCTTTGCGATCACAAGTTCAAAGAATTTACTGGTTTGAAACGGCATATGCTGGTGCATAGTATTACGAAGTTATTTTCTTGTAGCCTTTGCGATTTCAAGTGTAGAGAACGCGAGGCGTTGAAGGTTCACATGTTAAAACACACTCAGGTACAAATTAGTTGTGATTTTCGCAATCGTAAGTGTCGATCTCGTATGGATTTAAGAAACCATCGGTTACGACACGCCGGTGAGAAACCGTTCGGTTGTGACCTGTGCAACTTCGTGTGTCGAGAGTCGTCTATTATGAAACGGCACAAGTTAGGACACGCCAAAAAGAAACGTTGCAGACGTCCAGATTTGATACAGAACACCGAGGATAGGCCATACGCTTGCGGTGTTTGCGATTGCAGATTCAGAAAATTTGCTGATTTGCAATATCACATGTTAGAACATACCGGCGAGAAACCGTTCAGTTGTAATTTTTGCGATTACAAGTGCCGATCTAGCGGCGATTTACGAGAACACTTGTTAACACACTCCGACAGGTGGTTTAGTTGTGATTTTTGCGATTACACTTGCCAGATACGCAAACAGTTGAGACAGCACATGTTAACACATCTCTCTCATTTACCCACACTAGTGTAGATCCGAAAAATAAATAAATACAAAATATTTTGCTTTGATTCATTACCTGTACCACTCCTGATCCAATATTTTCAGCGTCGTTCTTTCTGTATGTTACATTTATCAAAACAATCAAAATAAATAAGTACAGTCATGGAAAGTTAAAACGGAATGCTAAGCACTAACGCTTAATAAAGATAAGATCGAATTCGGCATAGTTTTACTGCTTTTCGTTCTCTTTTAACAATACACGACTGTACCTATTGATGTGAGGCACTTGTTTGTTTCAGATACACCGAAATGCACGTGTTAACGCACACCAGCGAAAAGCTGTTCGCCTGTGATACTTGCGATTACAAATGTCGAGACTCCAGCAGATTGAAACGGCACAAGTTAATACACACCGACGAGAAATCGTTCGCTTGTAATCTCTGCGACTACAGCTGCCGACTAAATACAACCTTAAAACATCACATGCTGACACACACCGGGGAAAAACCGTTCAACTGCGACGTTTGCGGTTGCAAATTCAGACAATCCAGCCATTTAAAGCAGCACATGTTCACGCACACCGGCAAGAAACCGTTCAGCTGCGATTTCTGCGATCAGAAGCATCGATCCCCCGGAGAACTGAAACAGCACATGTTAATACACACCAGCACGAAGCCGTTCAGCTGTAAACTCTGCGATTATAGTTGCCGAGAACGCAGACTTTTGAATTATCACATGCTGGTGCACAGCGGTGAGAACCCGTTCAGTTGCGACCTTTGCGATTATAAGTGTCGCCTACATTCATCTTTGAAACGGCACATGTTAACGCACACCGATGAGAAACCCTTCAGTTGTAAACTATGCGATTCCAAATTCATACAATCGTGCCAGCTGAAACGGCACTTGTTAGTACACACCGGCTTGAAACCTTTCAGGTGTAACCTATGCGATTTCAGCTGCCGAGAGCGTCGGGTTTTGAATTATCACATGTTGGTACACACCGAGAAGCCGTTCACTTGTGATTTTTGCTTTTACAAGTGTCGTTCTCGCGAAGAGTTAGAAAAACACATGTTGGCACACGCCGATAAGAAGCTGCTCAGGTGTGGCCTTTGCGATCACAACTGCCGAGATCAGGAGCGTTTGAATGAGCATTTACTAACGCACGCTGGAGAGAAGCCCCTCAGTTGTGATCTTTGCGATTTCGTTTGCCGCGAATCCTCCAAGATGAAAGAGCACAGGTCGAGTCACTCTGGCAAGAAACCGAACGGTTGTAATCGTTGCCTACAAGGCACAGTTTTGTTGACGCACACCGACGAGAGGCCGTTCGCTTGCGATCTTTGCGATTGCAGATTCAGACAGGCGTGTCATTTGAAGTACCACGTGTTAACGCACACCGGCGAGAAACCGTTCGGTTGCAATAAATGCGATTACAGGTGCCGATCGAGCGGAGATTTGAGAAAGCACGCGTCGAGACACACCGACGAAAAGGCGCAGAAGATACTGAGTTGCGGACTTTGCGATTACAAATGCCAACAAATTAAGCGTTTGAAAGAGCACATGCTTAACACTCACCCAAACACACTTGCTTTGATTTAAAGAAAATTATTGCGCATCGTAAAACGGTTAGGATTAGGTATTGTTTTATTTTTACCGTAATTTGTAACATCGATATTTGTAGGGTATTATTTCATTCACCCTGTATATGTCGTATTTGGTACTTATACGAGTAATATTAAATTGCTTAGAATTCTGATTAAGCTCGTTTCTTATGTTTAAATTGGATTTGTTAGTAACTGCTGCATATTTATCTTATACAGCGTGCCTGCTGAAGTTGTCTCCAAATATGATTTTCTTTTATTACTAGTTTTACGAAAAAATGTCACTTTTGTTTCAGATATACCGTGAATGTGGTTGCGCAAGGCGAAAGGAAGTTGTTCAGCTGTAACACTTGCAATTACAGATGTCGACAGTCCAGCGGAATCAAGCGGCACCTGTTAACTCACACCGGCGAGAAGCCGTTCGCCTGCGCCTTCTGCGATTACACCTGCCGATCGAATACGACTTTAAGAAATCACACGCTGATACACACCGGAGACAAGCCGTTCAAGTGCGACGCCTGCGGTCGGAGGTTCCGACAGTCCGGCAATTTGAAGCAGCACATGCTTATACACACCGGCGATAAGCCGCACGGTTGTGAGATTTGCAACCAGAAGTTTCGCTCTTCCAAAGAACTCAAGTGGCACACGTTAATACACACCAACTCGAAGCCGTTTACCTGCGGCGTTTGCGACAGCAAGTTCAGGCAGACTAGTCATTTGAAGTACCACATGTTGATACACACCGGCCAGAAACCGTTCAGTTGCAATAAGTGCGATTATAGGTGCCGGTCTGGCGGAGATTTAAAAAGACACAAGTCGAAACACACCAAGAAACGCGGACAGTTGAAACAGCATAGGTTGACGGACGATTTCGAGTCTGGCGGGAATTCGGAAAGACACGCCGAAGACCTGTTGAGTTGTTTCCTTTGCGATTTCATCTGCCCAGAACGCGGACAGTTGAAGCAGCACATGTTGACGCACGACTTCGAGAAGCCATTGAGTTGCGAACTGTGCGGTTACAAATGTCGACAAATAAATGATTTGAATCAGCACATGCTTAACACACATACAAATGTCGGGTGATGCTAAGTTGGATCGAAGTGTCCACACTAAAAAAAAATTGGTAACTAGTGTGTACGCGGCTTAACGTTAAAGAATTATTTTGTTAGGCCGCGTACACACTGGCGGGCTGTAATTTGTAACGGTTACAGTTATCATTTTTTTTTTTAGTGTAGACTTTTTCTAAATACAAAACCTCTCGAGTAGGTTCGTGGATGCGATTCGTTACTAGTTTGTTCCCCAAGCAACAATTTCACCAGACGTTATGAAGTTCTTGTGAACAGTACGGATTGGGGGCTGAGAGTAATGCCATATCTTAGGACTGTACATAAAAATCTGAACCTGGCACTGGTTACGAATCGCTAATGTACACACAGGGTGATTTTAAAATAGACCGACAAACTTTAATCACAGCGTCCGCCCAACACCGACGCTAGTGTAACGAATACGACTCGCTCGCTAACACAGGCCCAGTTTTATAACTTCAACTATCGGTTTATTGCCATAGTAACAATTGTTGTTATGGCAATAAACTGGGCGTTGAAGTTAACTTGCATTTTATAACACCGTGCGTAAGATTACCACGAGTTCGTTTTTGGTTATAGGTGTCCTGCAGGATGAAATTTCCCGTAATCTCGCAGATGTTGTACAGCGGAAGTAAACGTTGTAAAATGTGGAACTTGACGCAAGGGAAATCACGTCACTGTTGACCCTATCCGTTTTTTTCCGTATTCGAAGATTCACCATTTCGCTTACAGCGATTATTACACTACTGAGGGACCGTCAAGGTGTTAATTCCGACCAGTGCACGCCTCTCCCTTTGACTTTATTTATATTCCCTTCTGGTGCAAACACTGAGCCGATCTCAATAAGGGATTCCACAGCCTTTAAGTTTCTTCAATTCCATTTTAGTTACCAGCTCAAAAAGTAATCTTAAGGCTCAGTATTTTAATTACAGTTTCATCTTCAGTTCATTCCCATAGGAACTACGAAATTGAAGATTAATGTACAACATTATTGGCTGCACACAATTCTTCTCGAATTGGATTTGATGGCAGAGCAACTTTTCTTTTTTTATTAAAAAAAAAAAACATTGGACGAAGGAAATGCACTTTCCAAAAAGGAAACGTTTCCAGAACTTTCGTGCAGATTCAAGCGAGCACTCGAACTCCGTACCCGGCCGAAAACAAGCCTTGGCCATAAAATCAGATAAATTCTTTAATCTCTTCCTATCGAAACGCCTCCACTCTTTCGCCCGTGATCATGCTTTTTGAGTTATTATCTTTCGCAAAGCACGGAGATCTAGTGCAGTGGCGTGTCTATCATCGGCGAATTGGTTTTTTTTTTTAAAGGCGTTAGCCGAAAGCTAACATGAAGCAGAATCGCCTCAAAACGAGTGAGTACAAATTATCTATTTGGGGAAGAGAAGACGAACAAAAAATGGCTGAGTTTAAAGTGTTCGAAAAGGCTCCCAGATTTCTTGGCTTGAAATAAAAGGGGCCGATTATTTTTTTGGGCTGCATATAGAAAACTTCTGGGCCTGTACTTTTTGGAACTGAATATGAGACAAATTAAAATTTGAAGGCAATTTTTGGTAACTGGCAAAAATGAAAGAGAAAATACGACTTAGCCATCGCTTTTATTTATTGTGTGCAAATGGGGACACAATTTTCAGTAAAAAAAAAACACGATGCTTTTGAATTTATTAACCTTTTTTTTTTTTATTGAAGAATGATTGATTAGAGAATCACTTGTAGGTATTCGAAAAATATTTTTGAAAATATCTAAAATAATTTAAAACCCGTGAAGCCTCCTTTACTTCCCCGGATGGAGCTTCATATTATCTATTTTATAAGGGATGAGCTCTGCGTCATCAATTACCGAAGTAAAAAGGAATAGATTTATAATGCAGGGCTCATCTCTTAAGAAAATTGTTGTAATTTTCCTTCATTAAAAAAAAACCTAAAACGGTCCTTATAAGTTGGCTCCTCGTTGGGCGCCAAAATTTAAAAGTGATTTTGTAATCTTCCTTCAATTAATAGAAAAACTAAACTAATTAAAAACTCCTCCTTATCAAGTGGTTCTACATTAGACGTCGAAAAATACTTGAAATTAACAATTCTCCTTTTTTTTCTAACGGCCGAATTGAGGCGGTCTTTCGCATCTGGTAGAACCAGTGATCAATATCAAATTAGAAAAAAGAGAGACGTTTCGGCTCTCCATATTTTATTACCAACAAAAAGAGAAGTCTTTGTTGTGCCAAAAAAAAAAGTCGGCAAGAAACTAAAATTGAAAAAGAAAATTGAAAGAGTCGGCAAAAAAAGGAAGAAAGTTTCGCTCCTCCTATTCTTGCACATTAAAAAAAAATAACCTCCGAGCATGTTCAAAAAGTGGAAGCTTATTTATTAGTCGCACGCGATTTTTTTTTGATTTCCCAGTGATTTCCTTCAATTCCGAATTTTCAGAGGAAACTCCATTTTTTGGAACTGGGTCAACGCTAATTTTGAAGAAATTTTTTATCATTTAACCGAAAAAAATAAATAAATAATCAAACGATAGCCGCCGCTTTATTTACCGTTCACATACAGCGTGTTTCAATTGTAATAAACTTGCATCAAAAACCGTGATGACCTTGAAATTAAAAACAGATAAAAAATTAAAATTGACAAAATAAATACCTACATGAAAAATAAGAAAAAGGAAACGACGACCGCAAATGGAAAGTGTTTCAATAATTTGGACGACCATCGAATTAAAAACACATAAAAATCATAGAATGTCAGAAAATGTGCATGGAATCCCAAAAATTACATTTACGAATTTCAAAACTAGAAAAAAGACAACGTTTTCATTGTCCACATTCTTCTACATATTTGTTTGTTTAATGGAAAAGTTAAAAATCTTAGGCAGGTCACACAAATTTTGTTTAAAGCTCCTGATTACGGGCCATTGACGCATCGATATCGAAAAGCTTTGATATCCCGAACAGAATGGGGCAGTGACGATGCAATTGCAAGCGATTTTTTGATCGCCCGGCAATCTTTTTCGTAAGTACTTGACGCGTCTTTGGGTGCTGTTTATTCTGGCGATTTTCGTGCAATTTTCAGGCGTCAGGTTGTAGCGATCAGACCGAATGAAAACCGACTCGTCAGTGGCCACCTTAACAATCATTGAAGAAAATCGCGGTTGTGTTTATTTCGTACGTCCGCTGCTCTTTGTTAACCAGGGGCGTATCGTGTTCTTTGGGACAATTTTTTACTAATTATTTCTCGAAAACGAAACGGTTTTTCCATAATCTCGAATTTATTGATTTAATTTTGTCGGTCTATTTCTGAGTCACGCTGTATATGCGGCCTTAAAAGTATCAGTTTTGTTTCGACAGTTGAATTACTAAAGACATTAATGATAAAATAGTTAACAAAATTCTTAAAATTAACGACATTTTTGAAATAAATCAATAATTAAACCTTCTTTGCGTTTCTGTTCTTGACACCTGCACCTTTTTTTTTTTATAGAGGTTTAGAGATTCTTCCAAAGACGCCTCCGGGTACATCAATCCCGGAGGTGTGTTGGATTCACCCGTGCATTTCTACACTAAACTCCTTTCCTCTTTCATCACTCTGTGCAGGGGGTACCGCCTCTCGGCATTTCATCCTCTGCACATGTTGTCTTCTTCTTTCCTCTCCTCGCGTCCTCCTTCCGTCCTTCCTCTTCATCCTCTTCGCCACTTCATCCTCTCCATCCTCTTCTCTTTCCTCTTCTTCCTCCTCTTCGCCCCTCTTCCTTCTACCTTTCCTCTGTTATTCTCCGCCTCTCTCCTCCTTGCCTTTTTGCATCATGATCGATCGTAACATACCGATAACGGTCCTCCACATTCTAGCGTCCCTTGTTAATGGGTCTGACGCATTTCCTTTGTTAATTTCGCAGCCTGCGTCCGTTTCTGCCGCGAAGCGGACCGCGTCCCATCTAGGGCATTCGAAAATTGTATGTTCGGGGGTGTCTTCAACTTCTCCGCAGTACCGGCAGTATGGCGATCTCGGTCTTGTGCCCAGCAAGAGTGAGTCCCGTACTCTCGAGGGTCTGGCTGATCTTTTCCATGGCGTACAAGGCCCTCTCCTGTAATAACCCTTCTGTTTTAGCACAGACGACCACTGCCAGGTCGTCGGCGTATGCTATTATAGTCGACCCGGAACCGAGGTCTAATTCCACAACCTTTTTGTACAGTACGATCCATAATATTAGTCCTAAAACGGATCCCTGCGGGACACCGCATGTCAACGTTCTGGGGCAACTATATCTCTGTCCGCCAGGTACGAGGCAATCATCGGCTTCACGTTATACCTATGCAAGGCCTTCATAATGCCCCTCCACGAGGCCGTGTTGAATGCATTTTTAACGTCTAGTGTGATCATCACGACGTATTCTCTATTGTGATCGGCCTTGCTTCGTATTTTTCGGACGATTTCCTCCACCTTGACACCTGCACCTTTTTTTTTTTTTTTATAGAGGTTTAGAGAATCTTCTAAAGACACCTCCGGATACATCAATCCCGGAGGCGTGTTGGATTCACTCCTGCATGTCTACAGGAGCGCCTACCAACTAAACTCCTTTCCTCTTTCGACACTCTGTGCAGGGGGTACCGCCTCTCGGCATTTCGTCCCCTGCACATGTCATCTTTTGTCTAAGTCTTATTTCTCTCTTCTCTCCTCCTCTTCTTCCTCTTGTTCCTCTTCACTCCTCTTCTTCCTCTTCATTCCTCTTCATTCCTCTTCATTCCTCTTCTTTCTCTTCTCTCCTCTTCTTCCTCTTCTTCCTCTTCTTCCTCTTCGTTCCACTTCTTCCTCTTCTTCCTCTTCGTTCCACTTCTTTCCTCCTCTTCATTTCCTCTTCTGCCCTCTTTCTCCTCTCATTCCTCCTCCTCTACATCATCTCTCTTATCTTTCTTCCAATTCATCCTTGCATTTTGTTCTCATTATGGACCGCAGCATATTTGTTACTGCGGTCCATGTATTTTCGTCTTTAACAATTAATTACCCAATGTTTTCTATATTGATGGCGCTTCCGGCCTCAATCTCCGCTGTCAGGCGTATTTCCGCCCATCTGGGGCACACAAAAATCGTGTGCTCCGCGTCATCTTCATCCTCTTTGCAGTACCGGCAGGTAGCTTCGTCTCTCTTTTTGATCTCTCTCAGGTATTTCCCGAAACTGCCGTCCCCCGTCAGCGCTTGTGTAATGAAGTAATCCACCTCACCCCCAGAACGCTGGCACCAGGTTTCGACGTCTTTTACAAACACTTTTGCCCAGCCTTGGTAGTCCTCCCATCGGGCCTGCCACTCCCGATACAGTTACTTTCTGGCCGGGACTTTTGCCTGGTGCCCTTCGCGGTGTAGTCTGGTGCGTTCCGCGATCTGTAATTTTATGGGGGGGATTTCTGCAATGACTAGGACGGCTTCGGTGGATACCGTCCTATAGGCTGACGTTACCCTGATGGCTGCTAGTCTCATTACCTTTTGAAGCATCTGCTCGTGAAGCCTGTACTTCATCGCCGACTCCCAGATTGGAGCGGCGTAGAGAATAACTGATGCGACTACCGCGGCCAGCATCTTTCTCTTTTTCGGTCCCGGTCCGCCTACGTTTGGCATTAGCCTTGCCAGAGCCATGTACGACTTGTGAGCCTTTGCCGCTACTTCTCTCACGTGGGCCGTCATTTTGAGTTCTCTGTCGAGATGGACACCAAGATACTTTACTTGCGCCTTCGTGGCGACTTCGCTTCCTTCCACTTTTAGTACTAATCTCGACAGATTTCTCTTGCCCGTGAGTATCGCGGCTTCGGTCTTTTGACCCGCCAGGGAGAGACCCATGCTATCCAGGGTCTGGCTCACTTTCTCAATTGCGTACATGGCTTTTTCTTCCAGCAATCCGGCTGTCTTGGCATAGATGACGAGCGCCAAATCGTCTGCGTAGGCTATGGTGGTGACACCGGGATCGATGTCTACCTCCAGGACTTTGTTGTAGAGTATGTTCCAAAGGGTAGGTCCTAATACCGATCCCTGCGGGACTCCGCACTCGATCTTAGTGGGCGTGGCATCTGGGGCTATGATCTCTCTTTCCGACAGGTACGAGGATATGATACGGATTAGTCCGGGTTTCACCTCGTACCTGTACAAGGCCGCCATTATCCCTTTCCAGGGAGCGCTGGACACCTGTACATCATGCCATCAAGTAAACTTCGTTTTGAATTGAAGTAGGCGTCGCACACAAAAAAATAGTTAGTACGTTTGTGATTGTGATTTCTGTAATAGCCATGCATTAAGAAATTAAAATAAATAAATAAAAATTGTTATGTTTACCTCATCTAGCTTCTATAGGTCAGTATTGCCTTTTCTCTCTTTCTAATTTCTCGCTGACTTAAATGTTTACTAACATCAGCTTTTTTTCAGATCCCAATGGATCCCCAAATCCGAAAATTCAAGCAAACACGTATTCGAATGCCGCATGTGCGATTCTAAATTCAAATCCTACGAATGGACACGCAAGCACATACTGACGCACATCGGCGAGGTGTTATTCAGGTGCGCCCTTTGCGATTACAAATGCCGAAATCCCGACGGCTTAACGCTGCACATGTCAACGCACACCGAGGAGACGTTCATACGTTACCCTTGCAGAGTCCAACTTCCCCCCAACTCGAAGGCCGACACGTTAACGTACACTGCAGTGAAACTATCCAGTTGCGACTACAAATGCCGCGATTCCAGCAGCATGAAGCAGCACAAGTCGATACACACCGGCGAGAAGCCATTCAGCTGTGACTTTTGCGATTACAAATGCCGGCAGAGCACAACTCTAAAACGCCACATGTTAATCCACACCGGAGAGAAACCGTTCAGTTGTGATGTTTGCGAGTGCAGATTCAGACAATCCGGTCACTTGAAGCTGCACATGTTGACGCACACCGGAGAAAAGCCATTCAGTTGTGAATTTTGCGATCAGAAGTGTCGATCTCGCGGAGATTTAAAGCGACACATGTTGGTGCACAACGACGAGAACCCGTTCGGTTGTGATTCTTGCGGTTACAAGTGCCGAGAACGCAGGCTATTGAATTACCACATGTTGATACATACCGGCGAGAAATCATTCAGCTGCGATTTTTGCGATTACAAGGGTCGCTCGCGCGGAGATTTGAAACGACATATGGTGGTACACGCCGAGAAGAAGCCGTTTAGTTGTGATCTTTGCGATTACAACTGCCGAGATCGCAGGCAGTTGAAACAGCACATGCTAACGCACACGGGCGAGAAGCCGCTCAGTTGTGGCTTCTGTGAACACAAATGCCGGGATCCCTGCAGTATGAGGCGGCACATGCTGACGCATACTGACGAGAAACCGATCGGGTGTAGTCTTTGCGATTATAAGTGTCGACAGCACTCGACTTTGAGGCAGCATATGTTAAGGCACACCAACGAAAAACCGTTCAGTTGTGATGTTTGCGATTGCAAATTTAGACAGTCCGGTCATTTGAAACATCACATGCTGATACACACCGGGGAAAAGCCATTCAGTTGTGACCTTTGCGATTATAAGTGTCGTTCTAACGGAGACTTGAAGAAGCACGTGTCAAGGCACTCCAACAAGCCACTCGGTTGCGATTTTTGCGATTACAGTTGTCTAGAACGCGGACGGTTGAAGCAGCATATGTTAGCACACGCCGGTGAGAAACCGTTGAGTTGCGGCCTTTGCGATTTTAAGTGCCGACAAATCAAACATTTGAAACATCACATGCTTAACAGACATGTGAATGACGAGAGCACATGACATTAAATTAGTTTCTGCAACCTGGGATGTAATCAATACCTAAGTATACATAGATTTAGTCAAGCTGATGTAATTGTAATTATATATTCACTCGTATTGTTCGATTATTAATATTGTTACGAATTAGAGATTAAAGAAAATTGTATTCTTAGTTTAGAGGATTGATTTGGAATCGGCCAAGAGTTGCCCAGTGCAATTCCATTACAATCATGTCGACTCTTCGAAAAGCTCCTGTAGATGGCGTGAAAATTATAAAAAAAAAGTTGTGATTTTTGCGATGTAACAATATTATCAGTGACCATTAAATAAATGTATATAAATTTTTCTGTCGCAGGCATTCAAATATTGTTTCTATTATTTCTTTGTTTATTGCTAATTGCAGTTTTGTTTCAGTTGCCTGCAGATTCCTAAATGTAAAATCGAGGGTAGCAGAAGTTTCGAGTGTCGCACATGTGGCTGCAAGTTCGATCTGATAAACGAGCACAAGCGGTTACATTATGTCACATTAAAACGTAGCGAACGCGTCAGTTGTGATCGCTGTGATTATAACAGCCGAGATTCCAGCAGTATAAAACACACCGGCCAAAAACGGCTCAGTTGTGATATCTGCGATTATAAAACCCGAGATTCGTTTAATATGAAACAGCACAAGTTAATACACACAGGCGAGAAACCGTTCAATTGTGTCCTCTGTGACTATAGATGTCGGTATTCCAAGGGTATGAAACAGCACTTATTAAAACACACCGGCGAGAAACCGTTCGGCTGTGATCTCTGCGAATATAAAAGCCGAGATTCCAGTAACATGAAACGGCACAAGTTAAAACACACCGGCGAGAAACCGTTCAGTTGTGACGCCTGCGATTATAAGTGTCGTGATTATGAGACCCTGAAGCAGCACAAGCTAATACACACTGACGAGAAGCCGTTCAGTTGTGACCTCTGCGATTATAAATGTCGTTTTTCCAATGGTATGAAGCAGCACAAGTTAAAACACACCGGCGAGAAATCGTTTAGCTGTGACCTCTGCGATTATAAAAGCGGATATTCCAGCAACATGAAGAGGCACAAGTTAAAACACATAGGTGGGGATTTGTTCAGTTGTACGCTCTGCGATTATGAATGTAGAGACTATGAGACTATGAAGCAGCACAAGTTAACACACCCCAGCGATATTAAATCCCGATCCCGAAATTCTAGTGATATGAAGCTAATGCTCACCAGTTGTGATCTGTGCGATTATAAAAGCCGCGATTCCAGTAATATGAAGCGGCACAAGTTAATACACACCGACGAGAAACCGTTCAGTTGCGACGCCTGCGATTATAAATGCCGAGATTACACGAGTTTGAAGCAGCACAAGTTAATACACACCGGAGAAAAACCGTTCAGTTGTAACAAATGCGAAAGCAAATTCAGATTAAGGAAACATTTGAAACAGCATATGTCAACACATCCCGGCGAGAGGCTATTCGCTTGTGAACACTGCGATTACAAGTGCCAACTAGTCAAGCATTTGAAACGGCACATGCGTAATACTCACGTAAATGCTGAGAGCATCTAATTGGAAGCCTTGATTTCTCAAAATTAACGTCTGAGGCAGTATATCTGACTGATTTATTTGAATCTTTTGCCCTTGATGGTTTCGTGGAGGCTCCCACTCGCATGAATGGATGTAGTGCTACCAGAATTGATAATTTCCTTACCAATTTAGAAAGTCATAACTGTATTATAAATATTTCTGAACCTGGATTATCTGATCATCAAATGTTAACCCTGTCTGTGCACTGTGAACTTTCTGATCGCACTCCAACTCGTATTATAAAAAAAACAGACTTTTGATGAAACATCATTAAATAATTTTGTTTCTGCTACCAAACTAGTGAAGTTTGATGATGATCAGGACCTCGATTCGAACTTCATAAATTTTCTAAATACTTTTAATCATTACTTTAACTGCCACTTTCCAGTCAAGAAAATAAAGCACACTAAGCAACCTAATAGGAGCTGGATTTCGGAGGCATTCATTAATGAGGGTCGCGAATTAAGGCGTATTCATTCTAAATTAAAAAATAATTCCTCCGATAATAATCCTGATCTCGCGTTACGTTATAGAGAATTGAAAAGTAAACATCGCATAAACATAAAATCTGCCAGAAGAAATTATAATGACAATTGTATCCTTAACTCCTCCAATAAAAACAAAGCCGCTTGGAAATTATTAAAACAAAGTAACTCTAGTGATTGTCCTGATTATATCACTGATATACATAATCACGATCATGTTAATGCTGAAGATATTTGTAATGCCTTTTGTAATCACTTCATAAACTCAGTTAATGAGCTTATTTGCCATCCATCGGGCAACGCACCTAATATAAAAAGTATTGATTGCAACATGTTTCTATTTCCTATCTCTGAAGTTGAGATTTATAATATAATTCTTTCTGTTTCCCATAAGAAATCTGCAGGAATTGATGATATCCCTTGTTTTATTTTTAAATATTTAGCCGAGTTCTTAGCTGCCCCACTCTGCAAGTTAATTAATCAGTCCTTCAGTGATGGTTCTTTTCCTTCGGCCCTAAAAACAACTAAAATAATTCCTGTACATAAGAAAGGTAAAAAAACAGATATAAGAAATTACAGACCTATTTCTGTCTTGTCCATCTTTTCAAAAGTTTTCGAAAAAGCAATGTTAACTAGACTAGTTAATTTCTTCGATGTCAATAACATCATAAATAAAAATCAGTTTGGTTTCAGAAAGGGCCTCTCGTCAAATGATGCCCTATGTTTGGCATATAACATTATTTTGCGGAATATGGAACTCAGCGAAAAGACTGTTGGAATCTATTTTGATCTTACTAAGGCTTTTGATACTGTTCATCACGACACACTTCTGCACAAACTAATCCAATATGGTGTGCGTGGTCCCACGTTGAACTGGATTGCTAGTTTTTAAAAAAATCGTTTAATGAATGTCTCCTGGCAAGGTGCAAAGTCGAGTCTAACACAACTACATCATGGGGTTCCACAGGGCAGTACACTCGGGCCACTTCTTTTTAACATATATTTGAATGTTCTAAACTCGTTCATTAAATTAGGTGATGTTATTCATTTTGCAGATGACACTTCCTCAATTTTACACTACAAAACTGACGAACAACTTTCAGAGCGACTTGGTCTACTGCTTACGAGCATGACAGATTGGTGCTCCCGAAACAGTCATCATTAAATGTTAGTACGACGGTTTTAGTTCTCTATAATTATACTAATACACTTACCTTTATAAATTCTAAGCTAATCGAACTAGAATTCGAAATGCCCGTTAAAAAAACAGTAAAATTTTTAGGGCTAACATTTGATTCCAGCCTAACATGGAGCAACCAGTGCCTCATTTTAGAAAAATCGTTAAATACTGCATGCTATACACTAAGGAAATTGAACGGAAAAGTATCTATTGAGTTAATGAGACTGTATTACTTTGGTTGTGTGCAATCTAAATTAGAGTATGGCATTCTTTTTTGGGGGAACTCATCGGCTGCACGGTCTGCATTTAAAATTCGGAAACGAATTATAAGAGCCATCATGAATGTAAGCCCACGAACTAGTTGCAGAAATCTTTTCAAAGAATTAAGGATTCTCATTCTCCCGTCTTTGTTTATTTACAACCGCCTACTGTATGTAAAAAGAAATGAATCTCTGTTAACCAAAGAATCGGAGATACGTAACTTTAATACTCGCTCCAAAGATAAACTCTACCTTTATTTGCCTCAACACCGTACAGCAAAGTTTCATATAATAGTATGTTTTACTTGACATTAAAACTATACAATCACCTCCCCATAAATTTAAGGCTGTAACATCTTCAAAAAACTAATTAAAGAACATTTTGTAAAAAATCCTTACTACAAGATTGATGAATATTTTCACTGAATCAAAGCTTTAGGTGACCTTAGACCATTTATCTTTTATCTTGTCTTTTGTTATTTGTGTTAGTAATCACTTACATTATTCTTTTACTGTTCATGTAATATTAGTCCTCGTCCCTATTATTATTACTTGACAAATTCTATTTGAATTGTTATTCTCTTTTCTATGTAGTCAATCTGACAATTGCTGACATTCTTTGTAATCTTCTGGCAATAAAATTATTATTATTAAAATTTTGTTGCAACTTTGGATTAACTTATTGGATCGAAGGTATGTAGAATCCGTGCTTTTTGTGTTAGTTGTTTGTCTATTGGCGTTGTGTTATTATACCGAGTGAGTCACCTGTCCTATCTGAGCTATAGGAAATTCAAATATGGTTGATTTTCATGTTACCAAGACAAACTATGACAGAAGTTCATATTGTGCTCGAATAAATACAATTTAAGGTTTAGTTTCACTGTAATGGGATCAAGGAAATTGGCCAGTGTGCACGGGCTCCCGGCTTCCGCTTGGATACCTCGGGTGCAGACCTCATCACGTTCTCTTTTAGTTATTACCGTTTTTAATAATCCAATCCAGTACTGGCTGAGGCCTCCTTGAATAATTGGGTAGCTCTAGATGGTGTGACTTTTATAAAAATAATTTGAAGATGATTATTAAAGCAACCGTTGAATGAATGTATTTCTATTTTGTTTTCCCAGCAAGGCGTCACTTACACTGATACATAAACGAAAGTAAAAATCGGTAAAGGTGACTGTGTTACCCATTCGAATGTCACATCACCGCTGCCTTTTTTTTTATTTATTGTTAATGACAAATTTGGTTTCAGTTGCCAGCTGGTTCCCAATTGTGAAATTGGCACTGGAGGAACATTCGAGTGCCATAAGTGTGAGCGTAAGTTTGACACTTACGCGCTGATAAAAGAGCACGAACAGTTACATCATGACGAACCGTTATTAATATGTGGCATTTGCGATTACAAATGTCGACATACCGATGTGTTAAAATTACACATGCTAGACCCAAGCGAGATGTTAATACGCACCGGCGAGAAACCGTTCAGTTGTGACCTCTGCGTTTATAAATGTCGCCAGATCGAGAAACTTAATCTGCACCCAAGTTAATACACACGGGCGAGAAACCGTTCAGTTGTAACGATTGCGAAAGCAAATTCAGACGATCCTCTCATTTGAAACAACATACGTTGATACATTCCGGCGAGAAGCCACTAAGTTGCGGTGTTTGCAATTACAAGTGCCGACAAATTAGGAATTTGAAACAACTCATGGTTAAAGAGCATGTAAATGTCGAGAGCACATGACGTTCAATCGGTATATGCAACGGTGGGTGTCCGCCATTGCATCGAATCAGTTTGATTATTTAATTACGTACTTACATATCGGATTTTGAGCGAAGAAACTCCTTCGCTTAACCTATTATTTAGGTTAAGCGAAGGAGTTTTGACGGTTCCGGCGATAATAACAGCACTGCATAGCTCAATCTGCGTTACGTACTTTTGTTTCCAAGGCTGACTCGAGGTAGATTTTTGTTGAAGATTGGATAGGTGAAGGTAATTCTATTTCCATTCTGTTCTGCTTATTAATACTGTTAGGAATTTGAGATCAAATAAATCACTGCTTGTTAAATTAAAAATAAAAATAATTTAATGAAGAGATTCAGCTGTTGCACTTGTCTACCTACTTCAATTAATTTATTATACCACGATTCGCTGTTAACTAGGACACTTCGCTTTTATTTTTAAAGAGTTCCCACTTTCGGAATTGATCTGAGAACGCAGACAGAGGCAGTCGTCTTCTTGTCTGTGCATGACGCAAATGCGCTAAGCGACCTGGCTCCATACCCTCGGGTATCTCGTGTATACCTGAGTGGATGTCTCACTCTTACCTACCTGATACGACCGTCTCGCATATACATCCTTGAGTGGGTGTCTCACTCTTACGTACCCGATACGGGCGTCTCGTATATACCGTCTCTGAGTGGGTGTCTTACTTTTACCTACCTGATACGAGTGTCTCGTATATACCGTCTCTGAGTGGGTGTCTCATTCTTACGTACTTGATACGGGCGTCTCGTATATACCGCCTCACTCAACATCATACGATTCATCTGATTCCTGGAGTCCATACGGATCGCCTGGACCCCCAAGAGCAGCATAACGAGAACACAGCAAGAGAAAGACGATCCGTTACAACTTGTAACATTTAAATTCATGTTTAATTAATTTTTAATTACCTATCTTACCGATTTTATCTGAGTATTTGATAGTAGATGAGCTGATCGACTGACTGTTGACAGTTGACAAGAATTCTTCTGATGCAATGATAGTTTTAGGTGATGTGACAGTTGTACATGTGATTTGGGGATGTAACAATATTAATATTATTAAGTAACCGTTTAATATATTCTTTTAAATTCAAATGTTGTATCGCCACTGTATTATTATAGCATCACTTTCTAATTTTCTCCTGACTTATTGCTAATGACAGTTTTGTTTCAGTTGCCTGCTGATTCTGAAGCAGACCATTAAAAACAAAAGAACGTTCAAGTGCTGCATATGTGGCTGGAAGTTTGACACTCATGAACTGGTGAACGAGCACAAACAGTTGTATCACGGCAAGTCGTTATTAAAATGTGATATTTGCGATTATAAAACCGGAGATTCTAGAAACATGAGACGGCACAAGTTAATACATACCGGCGAGAAACCGTTCAATTGCGTCATCTGCGGTTACAAGTGTCGATATTCCAATGGACTGAAACAGCACAAGCTAATACACGCCGGCAAGAAACCGTTCAGCTGTGACATCTGCGATTACAAATGTCGAACCTCAAGCAACATGAAACAGCACAACTTAATACATACTGGCGCGAAACCGTTCAGCTGTGATGTCTGCGATTACAAGTGCAGTCTTCGCAGAAGAATGAAACAGCATTATTTGATACACACCGACGAGAAACCGTTCGGTTGTGACCTCTGCGATTATAAGTGCCGATATTCCATGGCTTTAAAACGACATATGTTGACACACAACAGAGAGAAGCCGCTGGTTTGCGGTCTTTGCGATTACAAGTGCCGGCAAAACAAGGATTTGAAACAACACGTGTTTAACGCGCATGTTAAGCTCGAGAAAACCTAAAATTAAATCATTTTTTGAAACTTTAGATGTAGTAGGTGGCGTTAGAGTTATACAAATGATTTGTGGATGGAACAATATTATTAAAATAGCCTTGAATTAATGTATTTGTATTTTGTTTTCTAAGCAGGGCGCCTCTTACACCGCTACAGAAGTGAAAGTAAAAATCACCGTTAGTTAACTATTGCAAGAGATGTTTCGACCCATTCTAAGGGGTTGACCTTGAATGATACGTGCACCCCTGTTTAAGACCTACCACGTTATGGGCACTTTTTAAGTTAAAAAAAAAACTAAAGGGTTACTTCTTCAGCACAAGAAACAGATCTTTAGAAGGGGAATGACCTTGAACGATGGACTCTTCATATACCACCCGCAATTTTTTCCATGGCTAAAGTGTCACAGTATCCCGCTCGTTATACTACTTGCATATATTGGGTCTTCAACAAGAAAAAGTACTTCCAGTTAGCCTTGGAAAAAGATCGTATGTCATTTATATATTGGCGCAATTAGTTTTGCGAAGAAAAGAATACTATTGTAGATGTTTCGCGCATTCAAATGGTGCATGTTATTTTAGCATTGTTTTTCTCTATCTCTTTGTTTAGTGCTAACGACGGTTTTGTTTCAGATGTGTGCAGATCCTAATGATTCCTAAATTGAACGTGAATATCGGAAGAATGTTCGAGTGCTGCATATGTGGCCGTAAGTTTGATACCTCCGAACAGATAGACGAGCACAAACAGGCGTGTCACAGCCGCGGTCATAAAAACCAAAATTTTACTTTTATGAAATTCACGTTAATACATAAATGTGACGTCTGCGATTATAAATGCCGGCTGCCTGCAGATTTGAAGAAGCACAGCTTAATACACTCCAGCGAGAAACCGTTCAGTTGTAACGCCTGCGATTATAAATGCCGGCGGCCTGCGGATTTGAAGAAGCACAGCTTAACACACTCCGGCGAGAAACCGCTCAGTTGTGACATCTGCGATTATAAATGCCGGCGGCCTGTGGATTTGAAAAAGCACAGCTCGATACACTCAGGCGAGAAACCGTACAGCTGTGACGTTTGCGATTATAGATGCCAGCGGTTCATAAACTTGAAACATCACAGGTTAATACACATTGGCGAGAAAGCATTCGGTTGTGATGTATGCGATTATAAATGCTTCGAGCTCAGAAGATTGAAACAGCACAAGTTAATACACGCTGGTGAGAAGCAGTTCAGTTGTGATATCGCTGGTCTCACAAGATCGAAAGGGCACGAGTTAACACACGCTGGCGAGAAACCGCTCAGTTGTGACCTCTGCGATTATAAATGCGGAATTTAAGTGAATTTAAAACGGCATATGCTAATACACGATGGAGAGAAGCCATTGAGTTGTGGTCTTTGCGATTACAAGACCCGACATATCATGCTTTTGAAACAACACATGGTTGAAAAGCATGTAAATGTCTCGAGCACCTAAAACTAAATGGCTTTGCTACTACAATAACAAGAAAGTTATATCGATTAGTAATAAGGAGGAATTAGAAATAATGCAATAGATTTCTCGATTCCAAGGAAACATGTCTCCTACAAATACTGATATTTTGCTGTTATTTTAATTTTAAAGTATGTAACAAACAAGAAAGTTAGTGTCAAAAGCAGTACGTAGTAAGTAGTAAAGCTTTAATAAACATTCACAATGTATTCAAAATGCTGTCCCTGTATTTCAACGAGCGCAGACAGAGGTAGTCATCTGCTTGTCTGTGCTTGACCCGAATGCCCTAAGCAACCTGGTACCAGATCTTCGGGTATCTCGTATATGCCGTCCCTGAGTGGGTGTCTCATCTTTACCTACCTAATATGAGCGTCTCGCATATATACCGTCTCTGAGTGGGTGTCTCACTCTTACCTACCCCCCTTTTTTTTTTTTAGAGGTTTGGAGAATCTTCAGAAGACATTATCAACGGTAATCCAAGTATCAGATGTGTTGGATTCGTCCTGTCTTTATCGCCTATTTCTTAGGTCCTCAACAAGGGCGCCTACCAACTAAACTCCTTATCCTCTCTCGCAGCTGCTAGTTTCTGGAATCCGCCGTTAGGCATTGCGTCAGAAACTTCGCACTGTCAGGTGTTAATTTTTCAGTCTTGATCGCCGGCGCCCGTTTGAACATCTGCGCTGTCCTTTGAGTCGTTAATGTGGTGGTACTTGTGTAGGGTTGTCTCCTTTCTTCTCATCTTTCGTCTTTTGCATCATTATGTTTCTCAGCATTTCTGTGACGCTCTGCCAGCTCTCTTCGTCCTTCAACAGGATGTCCGCTACGTTTTCTTTCGTGATATCTGCTCTACATTTGGTGTTGGCTGCGGTCCTATATTCTGCCCATCTTGGGCAGACGAAGACAGTGTGCTCTGCGGTGTCCGCATCGCCGCAGTACCAGCAGTAGTCGGTTTGTGCCTTACCGATTTTATGTAAGTAGCTGACGAAAACACCGTGTCCGGTCATTGCTTGGGTGATGTAATAGTCTACTTCTCCGTGCTTCCTTTGCACCACCCATTTATATCCTTGATAAAGGTCTTGGCCCACCCGTGGTAAGAGTCCCACGCGTCTTGCCATTTTGCCGTTAGTGTCGCCGTTTGCGAGGCGATCCCCGTCCCCTTCTTCGCTACGTACTGTTGCCTCCGCTCTTCCACCTTCAATTTTATGGGTGAAATAGCTGCGATTGTTAAGACGGCCAGTGTGGATACCGTTTTGTACGCGGAAGTGATGCGGATGGCTGTCTTCCTATTAATGGATTCCAATAACCCTTCGTAATATTTGTATTTCATAGCCGGAGCCCAAATAGGTGCTGCGTACATGATGGTCGATGTGATGACTCCTGCCAGGAGGTCTCGGTCCGCCGATGTTAGGCATGAGTCTCGCTAGGGCTATTTGGGTTTTCCTGGCTTTTTCACAAATTTTCTTAACATGGGTTGTCATTCTTAGTCCTCTGTCCAGGTGCACCCCTAGGTACTTTATCGTGTCTTTAGAAGTGATCACCGCTCCCTGAACGTCTAAGGTCATTGTTTTCAGTTTCCTTGGGCCCGCGAGTATCATCATCTCTGTCTTCGCGGTCTCCAGTTCCAAGTCGTTTCCTTCCAACCAGTTTCTGGTTTTGGCCATGGCATATTGTGCGCGTTCTTCCAGCAGTGTGATGGTTTTTGCGGTGATGATTATCGCCAGGTCGTTCGCGTAGGCGATCGTTGTTATTCCTTGGCCCATTTCCAGTCGAAGTATTCCGTCGTATAGGACGTTCCACAGGGTCGGGCCTAGGACAGAACCCTGGGGGACGCCGCACGACATTTTGATTTCTTTCCCGTGTGGGGTGATAATGACCCTGTCCTGCAGGTAGGACCGTATTATCCTGACGATTGGTTCGCTGATGCCAGCCTTTATGAGGGCGTTTACAATGTGGAGCCAAGAGGCAGAGTTAAATGCGTTTTTTATGTCTAAAGCGAGCATTAAACAAAATACCCTGTGTTGATAAGCCACTTTCTTAATCTTGAGCACTATGTCGCTTACCTTGGTGAGTGCGTCTTCGATGGATCTGCCCTGCCTGAAACCAAATTGATAATCATGCAGGACATCCAGGTCGTCCAGTTCCTCCATTAATCGCCGCCTGACGATTGCCTCCAATAGTTTGGCTGCAACGTCAAGGAGGCAGATGGGACGGTATGTTGGCGCATCGTTCGCTGTCTTCTTGGGTTTTTCGATCAGCACCAGCTTGGCTTTCTTCTAGATGGTCGGGAAATTTCCTTCGGTCAGGCAGTCGGTCATGACCTGCAAGAAGGGGCCCTTGTTCGCTTTGGTGATCGCTTTCACTGCTTGTGGGGGTATGTTGTCTGGAACGGTGATTTCTTTTTTTTTATGTTTGAAATTGCCAGGTCCATTTCTTCCATCGTGATTTTTCTGATCTCGGGTAAGTTACCGCCGATGGGCCAGCTTATCCCGGGTTTTTTTGGAAATAGCTTTTCTATTTGTTTTTCAGTTTATGTGTCGGTCAGTTTAACTGGGGGCCTCAGTCTGCGTTTTTTGGTTACGATCTCGAAGCCCTTCCCCCAAGGGTCGTTATCCAGATCCTTGCATATCTCTGTCCACTTTAGCTCTTTCTCTTTTTTAATGGCTTGCTTTAGTTCGTGTTTTGCGTGTAATTCTGCACGGCGATGATGATTCGTCTTCTGTCCTTTCTTTTGCTCTGCGCTCGTATGAGAGCCCTTCTGTTTGCTATGCAGTCCCTTCTCTTGCTAGCTATGGACTCGGTCCACCAGTAAACTGGATGACGTCGAGGTTTGCAGGTCCCTCTCCTGGTCAGGTGTTTGTTGCACGCTTCCGTGATTTTTCGGATGAGTCCATCCGGTGTGGGCTCTTCCTGTTCGAACTGTAATTTGGTATGTTCGGCGAAGTGCGCGAGTCTGGTTTCGTTGACAAACCATCCCGCATTGCCTTGGAATTCTGTCCTCGTTTGTTGATTGGTTCCGATGGAGTAAGTGATGAGCCTGTGGTGACTCTTGTTCTTTGTTTGTTTCCTCGACTATCCAGTTTTGGATGCTGCCGGACAGATTTGCGGTCGTTAGGGTGATGTCGATGATGGAGTTACCTAGTTTGTTCGAGAAGGTAGGGGTGCTGCTCTTGTTCTGGACTGTGAGGTCCAATTTCTCCACCCATTCCTCTAACTGCTTGCCTTACTCTTACCTACCTGATACGACTGTCTCGCGTATACCATCTCTGAGTGGGTGTCTCACTCTTACCTACCTGATACGGGGGTCTCGTATATACTGTCTCTGAGTGGGTGTCTCACTCTCACTCTTACCTACTTACCTACTACGGGTGTCTCGTATATAGCGTCCCCGAGTGGATATTTCACTCAGTATCATACGATCCATCCTATTCCTGGAGGCCATACTGATAGCACCGATTCACAGTCACATGTAAATTAGTCGCTTAGTTACTGTAAATATGAATTTTACTGCAAATAAAGTTGTGTGTGCGTCAAGATTGTATTACTTTGGCATTGTTTTTAATTATCTCTTTATTGCTAACGACGATTTTGTTTCAGATGTGTGCAGACCCTGCCGATTCCTAATTTTAACGTTAATAATAGAGATACGTTGGAGTGTTGCTTATGTGGCTGTAAATTTGATACTCACGAACAGATAGACGAGCATAAACAGGTACATCACGGCGAGCCGTTGTTAGAATGTGGCGTTTGCAATTACAAATGCTTATATAGGGATGCGTTGAAAATGCACATGTTAGAACATAGTTCCAGTATTATGAAACACGACGACGAGAAACCCTTCAATTGTGCCCTCTGCGATTATAAATGCTCGTATTCTAAGAGTATGATACGGCACAACTTAACACATACTGGCGAGAAACCGCTCAGTTGTGACGTCTGCGATTATAAATGCCACTTTCTCAAAAGCTTGAAGCGGCACAAGTTAATACACACCGGCGTTCAGTTGTGATGTCTGCGATTATAAATGCCGTTGTCTCACAAGATTGAAACAGCACAAGTTAATACACACTGATGAGAAACCATTCGGTTGTGACCTTTGCGATTATAAATGCCGAATTTTCAGGGATTTAAAACGACACGTGTTAACACACAACGGAGAGAAGCCACTGAGTTGCGGTCTTTGCGATTACAAGTGCCGGCAAATCAAGTATTTGAAGCAACACATGGTCAAAACGCATGTAAACCTCGAGAACACCCAAAATTAAATTAGAAGAAGAAAGTTATAGCACTTATCGACTGGTAATAAGGAGAAACTAGAAATAATGCAATAGTTTCCACGTCTTCTACAAAAGCTGATGGTTTGCTATTAATTTTAAAGTAGTTAAGAAAGTTAGTATCAAAAGTAGCAATCTTTTTAATTAATAAAGCTTTAATTATTCAAAATGCTGACACGTCTGACTACTTCTTAAGCTCTCTTAAGTTTTGAGAATTAAAGAGTAATATTTTTTTATAATTTAATATTTAAAATTTATATCAACAGCAATATTAGTTATCACGTACTCTCTGATTTGGATTAAGTCTCACAGAGAGTATGAGAGTACTGCGTGAACCTGAATCTTGATTTTGTTTCAGATATCAACTGTCTTGTAAAACTGAAAACAGAAGAACATTCGACTGTCACATATGTGGTTCGAAATTTAAATATGAAGGCCACCTAACAAATCACATATTGGGACACGACAAGAAGAAGCTGTTACGATGTGAACCTTGTGATCGCCAATTCCGATGTGTCGCGCGATTAAAAGAGCACTTGCTATTACACACCGACGAAAAGCCGCACGGCTGTAACCTTTGCGATTTTAAATGCCGACAGCGCGAGAGTTTGAAACGGCACATGTCAATACACACCGACGGAAAGCCATTAGGTTGTAACCTTTGCGATTATAGATGCGTATTGTCGCGTAATTTGAAAAGGCACATGTTAGAACACGCCGGCGAGAAGCGCTTCAGTTGTAACGTGTGCGATTACGAATGTAGAATGTTGCGTTATTTGAAGAGGCACATGTTAAAACATAGCGACGAGAAGCCGCACGCTTGTAACCTTTGCGATCGTAAATTCCAACGACGCGAGACTTTGAAGAGGCACATGTTGATACACACCAACCAAAAGCCGTTCTCTTGTGACCTTTGCGATTATAAATGCCGGAGATATGGCGACTTGAACGGCCACAAGTTAGTGCACACCGGCGAGAAGCGGTTTAGTTGTAAACTGTGCGATTATAAGTGCTTGGTGTCGCGTGATTTGAAGCGACACATGTTGAAACACACCGGCGAGAAGCCGCACAGTTGTAATCTTTGTGATCGTAAATTCCAGCGGCTCGAGACTTTGAAGGGGCACATACTAATACACACGAACCAAAAGCCGTTTTGTTGTGATCGTTGCGATTATAAATGCAGGTCGTCTGGTGACTTGAAGAAGCACGTATTAATACACACTGACGAGAAGCCGTTCGCTTGTGTGCTTTGTGATTACAGATGTCGACAACTCGGGGGTTTGAAGAAACATATAGTAAGACATACCGAGTAAATGCCCTTGCTTTGTGAGATTCGAGAGCCTGTCGCTTTACAACAACACCTGTTAACACACACCGACGAGATTTTACAAATAGATAGTCACAACTTGTAACGTGTAACAAAAACGTTGTACTATACAGAGTCAGATACTGAATTGGTGTAAAATATTTTCGTATTTATATTAATTTTGTTTGCAAGTCGAATGCTATCATTAAATCCCCAATCAAAGGCAATGTTATATTTTTTGTTTTGTTTTTAATACTACGTGGGTCTTAGTTTGCAATAATCATTAGTAGGTCCTGCCACAGAAATCAACGATTATCGAGTTTTATTGAATTCATATGGTAAATAAACTTATTATATTTTAACAACATACAAACGTATATTGTACGATATTGGAAGAAAGTCAAAAAATAAATAATAATAAAATTGTAATTGGTTTTAGAAAATCCCAGTTTTCAGGTTCCTTAGGCCCAGTTTTACAAACGCAGAATAAGGACAGAATAACTATTCACCGAATATAGTTTGACCTTCCTCCATATCTGCGTCACGTTGTTCCAAGAATTGTGTTAGACTCAGTTTATCCCGACGATTGTAAAGTCGGACCTTAAGGTTGCAAAGAAATGCCTAAAATAGTTTTGATGTATTGTTACATTCTCCTCGAATAAGTGACATCTATGGTCATTTCAATCACCCTGTATATGAGTATGTCTTTTAATTTTTTGTTTATAGTAACTGAAATAAAATTGACAATGACAATAAGAAGATGCTTTTCAGGTAATAAAATGGCGTGCCTTTTCGCTTCTTAATAATAATACATATTCAATATTACAACCCGGTTTTGTTTCAGATGTCAACCAACTCCCAAACTTGAAAACTGGACCGAAAGACTCTACGAGTGTCGCATTTGCGGCTTCAGATATAATTCCTGCGCAAATTTAAAATCCCACATACGGACGCACGCCAGGGAGAAACCGTTCGGGTGCGCCCTTTGCGATTACAAGGGCCAGGACCCCGGAGTTCTAAAACGGCACATGCTAACGCATACCGACGAGAAGTCACACAGTTGCAATTTTTGCGATTACAAGTGCCGAACGAGTGCGTCTTTAAAGAGGCACGAATTAACGCACACTGGCGAGAAACCGCATAGTTGTAGCATTTGCAGCTCCACCTTCCGGCAAATCGAACACCTGAAGCGACACGTGCTGACCCACACCGGCGAGAAACCGTTCGGTTGTAATCTTTGCGATTATAAATGCCGACAGAGGGGACGACTGAAGCGGCACTTGCTAACGCACACGAATGAGAAACCATTGGCGTGTGGGCTTTGCGATTACAGATGTCGACAGGTTAGAAATTTAAAGCAGCACATGTTAAAACATAGTCGGGATGTGATCAAATGTGTAGACTGAAAATGAATCACAGGCTCAGAAAAGCCTGTGTAGCTCTAAATTAAAAAATCGCGGATAATCAAGGCTGTGGGGTATTTATGGTAACAAATTTCGAGGTCACGGGCATTTAATATATCACGTGGTAACGCAAACCAAGTTATACTGTTGCCCTTCTGTGAGCTTTCCACTGACACCATATTTTATGGGTTGTGATTGATAACTTGTGAGTTATTATCATCAATCGTAAGCCCATAAAATATGGTGTCAGTGGAAAGCTCGTAGAAAGGGCTGTCCATACGTGTTATAATATACAGCGTGTTTTATATATTCCAAATATTGTTACGTACATTGTGCTGCTTGTTACAAACAATTGATTTTTCTTAGTTAGGATTAATTTAGGCGGCAATTTAGAATTTTGTGAACTTTCGATGATGTAATAAAGAATAAAACTATTAAGCAAGGGCATTTAACTATCACCTGAATCTCACTTGATGATCTAGAATATGATGTGGGTCGTTAACGACCCGTTCGGCAAATTTTTTTCTTTTCATAATATCAGACCCTTTCCTGTTCTGTTCTCGCGAACTGTGCCGGTACCACCAAAACCCATCTCACCTAATTGTTATGGGCGAAGCATTTGTAAAGAAATTGCCAAAAAATAAAGGGAATTGCATCTCCGGGAATGATCCTTTTAAAATTTTGCTAATCTTGAGCACCACTGACTGTCCTAAATCGATCTTCTCACCATTGTCGTTATCTTGACTTTTTCTTCCTTGATAGATTTCAACAGTACCTTGAAAGAAGGGCCAGAACCCAAGCTATGAATGCAAAACGAACGGGTTTTCCACGGATAAATTGTTTACTTCCATTGCACCAAAAATATGGAATCATAGACATGCTTATTGATGCACAGGTCCATACCTAACGAAAATTTCATTGAGTGTATCAAACTATGAACGCAATTTTTGTTAGCTCGTTACTATCTGCAGCATGTATAAATCTAAATATTTTTTTCAAATGTATCGCGTCTCATAGAGTTTGTAACAAGAGTGTGATGGGGTATCATTACGAGTTTCCTCAAAAGAGGGACATATCCGCCTAATGCGATTAATGTAAAGTTTTTCCAATTCCAATCAACAATTTTTTGTGCTAACGTACATAACTGTGTATCTCACTAGTAGTTCAACAACATTACGACTAAAAAACAACTCGAAAAAATCCCAAGGTTTACTGTCTGCAGACGTGGTCAAATTGGGTACCTTTTCAATATTTTGTTGTTTGGTGGTACCTGTCTGTAGATCTCCTTTCTTCCAATGACGCTTCTCTGTTGGCATAATCTTTTTCCTTTTTAGTTGACGATTCAATTGGATTCACTCCATCTGGATCATTGTACTCATCATCTCCGGAATCTGCATCAGTCTCGAAACCATCATTATTCGGTTGAATTATGAAGGTACCATCTGGTACAACTTCTCCCTTGTCCAGATTTTCAATTTCTTCTCACATTGTGCCGTTGCTAGTGGCGCTTTCCTTTCAGGTCTTAAATTCATGTCCTTAGATTCCCGGTTGATATGTAACATTTCCAAGAAAATCCTGCCCCAGTAATTCCTTTCAATTCCCAAAATTCTAGTATCATTAAAGTTCATATTATGATAATTTCTAGTACAGTGAGAAACAAGAGCAGATGTGTTCTGATTTTTTCTATTTCTTACGTCACTCCTGAGTTGGCTAACGTGATTTTTTAGTTTTTGAGAAGTTTGGTCAACGTAAACTACTGCAAGGAATCCTGTAGATTACATTGCTATTTTCTAATAAAGATTTTTGGCCTTGGACCCTAAATTTAGCATTCTTGTACAAGTTTTTAGCCAATATCGAATCTATAATTATTTCATACAATCACTTGAGTTTCGGGAAAATAGCTGATTCGAGAGACTACATCGACAATCCAGAACCTTCCTAAAAAATAATCCGGAAATTTCCGTAACTACTGCAGCTGAAGGTATAACTAGATAAAAATCAATATCTCCAAAAACTCGGTTCCCTCCTTATGGAGGATAATTCTTACAGTAAAATTAATCGCGACCCTACGTCAAAATTTCAAAAGAAAAACGATGACATCATTAAAGAAATGAAAACGGTAGGAATGATTGATGACGGTCTTTCTAAGCAACTCACCACGTACACAGCTGTAGCTTCCAAACTGTACGGGTTACCTAAAATTCATAAAGAAAATTAGCCCTTAAGGCCCATTGTTTCATCCATAACTCGCCGGTTGAGAATTTATCTCACTTTAACTAAATCTATTGGTGATGAAAATGAATGCCAGAGAGATTCCTTTCAGTTCGTACAACTCATTACTGTTTTGATTAGTCTCGATGCAGTATTACTTTTTAGTGTGAAGTTACATGAAATTTCAAACTTAAAATTTGTTTCCTTTTGTTTACTGATGGTGGGTTTGTTTGAATATATATATATAAAAAAACAACTATTTAGTACATACGTTGTGTAATCAGAGCGACATTGTCCCTGACTTAAAATGATTCAAGGCTCAAGAATTTTTAGTCTAAATTCCCAGTTACGTAAGTGGCAAAAAAATAAATGAATAAGGTTCCGAGAGTCAGAGTAGTGTTAACTTAGGTGGTGAGAACTTGTGTGGTGCGCCGGTCGAAGAATTAAAATTCAGGTTAGTGCAGAGTCAATAATTCACATACACTTTAACGATTCTGTAATAATAATATCGCTAAATGAACAGTCGGTATCAATCTGCCAATTGGATAGCTAAAAGTCAGTACAGACTTTGATTAAAATTAGTTAATGGTCTGATAATCCGTTTTGTCCGGGCGGGTCGTTATGTGGCATTCCTGAAACCTACTGGGTGGTTATCCCCCAGTAGACTGTGAGGAGGGAACCTCGTGCGTTATCCCTTGGTTCCCATTGCACCACCTACAGCGGGCTATAGCTATTATAGCCGGGGAATGCCAATTGTTTTGTTTTCACCTTTTTTACTTGTTTGTCAGGCGTTGAACTCTTAATTTTGTATTACTGCGCTGGTTTTATAAAAATAAAATGCTTAGATCGCTTGAACCCTTTATTGTGCTACATGCACGTTCATCTTTCTACGCAGTGCTACTACATCTATTCGCGCATGTTCAAAAGTCAGATGCATCAACCTATTTTTGCTTATACTCCTTCAGGGTTACAACTATTAAAAATAATGAAACTAAATAAATATCAAACACCAGTCTATTAAGTCTAGTGTTTGAATTCCTGAAACCTACTGGATGGTTATCCCCCAGTATACTGTGAGGAGGGAACCTCGTGCGTTATCCCTTGGTTCTCATTGCACCACCTACAGCGGGCGATGGTTATCCTAGCCGGGGAATGCCAATCTATTAAATCTAGTGGTTAGATTCCTGAAACCTACTGGGTGGTTATCCCCCAGTAGACTGTGAGAAGGGAACTTCGTGCGTTATCCCTTGGTTTGGACACTAAACTAATCAGATTACCTGCTAGCAACACCATTATGTTAGATTGGTATAGAAAACCCGCACCTTCCCGTAGATACATAAATTTTCTCTCCAGTCATCCCATGAAAATAAAAACCAATTTGGTAGTACTAACTCTGTAAAACAGAATTCAAAAAACTTCACATCCTAGTCTGGTAAACAAAAACTTACATATCCTCTACAGTCTGATTATAAAAAATTCTTATCGACCTCAATTAACGAATAAATTCAGTGCCCCCAATTTGAATACACCCATGGTAATCGAGAATACCGAAACTACTGATATTATTAATAACTAATTAATTGTTGATAAGTATTTTATTTGAAAAATATTTTCAAATTTAACAAGTTTCTTTGTTTCAGGCACCGACGGGGATGCAAAGGTAAAATATTCGAATGTCGGATATGCGACTCTAAGTTTCAATCTCGTAGCCATTTACGCAGACATGTTTTGATACATACTGGAGAGAAGAGGTTCACTTGTGATCGCTGCAATTATAAATTCCGAGAGCTCGGGGTTTTGAAAAGGCACAGGCTGACGCACACCGACGAGAAACCGTTCAGTTGTAACGTTTGCGATTATAAATGCCGGAGGGCCGCATATTTGAAAGTGCACAAATTAAAGCACACCGGCGAGAAGTCGTTCAGCTGTGATCTTTGCGATTATAAATGCCGGTTCCATTCAGGTTTGAAAGTGCACAAATTAAAGCACGCCGGCGAGAAGTTGTTCAGTTGTGATATTTGCAATTGTCGGAGCTCCGCACATTTGAAACAGCACACCGATGAGAAGGCTTTCAGTTGTGATCTTTGCGACTTCAAATGCCCACGACTCGCACATTTGAAACAGCACAAATTAAAGCACACCGACGAGAAGTCGTTCAGTTGTGATCTTTGTGATTATAAATGCCGGAGCTCCGCATATTTGAAACAGCACATGTTAAGGCACACCGGTGAGATGCCGTTCAGTTGTGATCTTTGCGATTTTAAATGCCGACGACTCGCACATTTGGAACAGCACAAGCTAAAGCACACCGGCGAGAAGCCGTTCAGTTGTGATGTTTGCGATTATAAATGCCGGAGCTCCGCACTTTTGAAACAGCACGTGTTAAGGCACACCGGTGAGAAGCCGTTCAGTTGTGATCTTTGCGATTATAAATGTCGGCAGATCAATAGCTTGAAACAGCATAAATTAAAGCATATCGGCTAGAAGCCGTTCAGTTGTAATCTTTTCCATTATAAATTCCGATGTCTTGAGAATTGACATTAACCTGACAATTTTCTAAGGTGTCGACAGTTTGCCAACTATGACAGTCGTTTTCCCCTCACATTGCCACGAAAAATTCCCTCTTATGTTTGTTTTCCTCTCAAATTGCAATTTTCAGTTATTTTCTCGGATTTTTGGCAAGATTTGTTTAAACGAAGCTTCATTAGTATTGATATTGACGTTAGTAACGTCATTAATTACTAACCTGACAATTTCCCAAGGTGTACTCAGTGTTGCCAACTACTGACAGTCGTTTCTCCCTCACATTGCAACTAAAAATCCACTTTTGTGTATGATTTTCCCTAAAATTGAAATTTTTAGTTATTTTTACGCATTTTTGTCAAGATTTGTTTAAACAAAGCTTCATTAGTATTGACATTGACGTTAGTAGTGTCATTGATTACTAACCTGACAATTTCCTAAGGGATCGCGACTGTAGATATTTTGGAAACATCTTTCTTATTTTGGAAGTAGGAATAAAACGTTTTACGTTACGTTGGATGCAGTGGCGTAGCTAGAAGTATCGGGCCCTTCCTGAAGTCTCCCCGCCACCTTGTTGTTGATTATAAAAAAAGTTGTATTAGCGATAGGGAAAAAAGCAAATAAAAAAGAATCAAACGAAATCGTCTTTAATTCGTTTAAAACTGATTATGAACTTTTGCTCAGTTTACTTGTCCAAAGCCACTCGTGGTCTCTTCTGCATTGCAGGCCCTTGCTATGCAGTCGCCACGCCACTGGTTGGATGATGTTAAGGGCAATTGTTTCGGAGTGGTCACGCTTTTTCCGTGATTCACCTTGAGCAGTATAGTAAGCGGGATACAGTGACTCTTTGGCATGGAAAGGAAACCGGATGGCAATAGTGTAGTAAGCGAGATACTGTGACTCTTTGGCCTTGAAAGGAATTGCGTATGGCAATAGTATAATAAGCGGGATACTGTGACTCTTTGGCCTTGAAAGGAATTGCGTATGGCAATAGTATAGTAAGCGGGATACTGTGACTCTTTGGCCTTGAAAGGAATTGCGGAAGGCAATAGTATAGTAAGCGGGATACTGTGACTCTTTGGCCTTGAAAGGAATTGCGTATGGCAATAGTATAGTAAGCGGGATACTGTGACTCTTTTGCCTTGAAAGGAGTTGCGGATGGCAATAGTATAGTAAGCGGGATACTGTGACTCTTTGGCCTTGAAAGCAATTGCGTATGGCATACGTTCATCCGAAGTGACCATCGTTTAAGGTCAACCCCCTTCTAGATGGGAAGTTACTTGTACTAAAGAAGTAACCCTTTTAGTTTCTATATCTTAAGAAATGTCGACAATGTCGTTGGTCTTAAGCAGGTGTGTGTGTGTCGTTCAAGGTCATCCCCTTTAGTTCTTGCATACGAAGAATTGTCGACGATGACGTCATCTTACCACAGGGTGTTCGTTGACGGAATTGTTTGACTAGCGCGTGCGGTCATTGACTTTTTAACATGTCTGAACAATAATAATCAATTTAATAATCAATTGTTCTCTGATTTTCCGAACTTTTACGCTATTTTTTAGCTTTAATTATTTATTCATTACCTACTAAATAGTAATTAGGTTTGTAGTTTCATCGAACGAAATATGAAACTCCGATCCCTACTAATGACATTTCTGTTTCAGATACATTCTGCCGATCGCTGAATATAAAATTGAAAACAAAAGAAAATCCATGTGTTGCTCCAAGTTTTATTCTTACGGACAAATCGAGGGGGACTTCCAATTTCTTCACTGCGAACAGACATTAAGATGTGAGGCTTGCTATTACACATATCAATATCCGGAGGCTTTGAGGTCGCACACGTTAACACACGGTTGTCGCCATTATAGTAATAAATGTTACGATTCTGGCGGGTTGATTCGCTTTGTCAAGAAGTCATTCAATTGCGATCTTTGCGATTATAAAGCAAGCGTACACACGGATTTGAAGAATCACATGCTCAGACACACGGAAGTAAATCTATTCCAGTGTGGTGTTTGCGATCGAAAGTTCAGGAAGTTGCTAGGTTTGAAGAAGCACATGGTGATGCACACCGGCGAAAAGCTGTTCGCCTGTAACCTTTGCGATTACAAGGGTCAGACGAATGAATGTTTGAAAAGACACATGGCAAATCATAAGAGCAAGTTTACTTGTTGCGATTCTTGTGGTCACTCGTTTAGGAGCGCACATCATTTAAGAAAGCACTTGTTAGTGTGTATACGACGGCGAGAAGAACTTCAGAAATTAAATGCAAGATTAGACGGGCAAACGTGAATTGGGGGGAAATTTCAATAGATTTTTTTTTTATTTCATAAGTATTTTGCTCTCATCTGGTCAAATACAGTTGGTTATTCCTGTTGACCTCAGTTCTGTGAAGTGGGGCATAATTTCACGATTTTTTTTACCATCCTGTATAACGAAAACGAAGCGCTTTAGACCACGTGTTCCTACCCACTTTTTCACTTAAAATCACTGCATGAATCATCCCTTCCAATTTCTAGCAATTGTAAAGTTACACCCTGTATCTGTGGTCTTCGCCGATCAAACAGGAATTTCAAGTTTAGAAGCTTACAGGCTTATCCTGTATACGTGAAGCGTAATATTAGTTTTAGGTCAAACGAGAATATGTTATTGATTTATTTTTTTTTGAAATTTACAATTTTTTTAAAATACTCATATACAGGGTGTCCCGTAATTGTACCGACAAAGTGAGAGGGGTTACAGAAGACACCAAAATAAACACTTTTGGCCAACGAACTTATGTCCGGAGATGAGTCGTTCGGGCCAAACGTCAAACCAAAAGAAAACAAACTGCCAGATTTATTTATTTTTGTGCTCCTAAACTTCAAGTGCTTGTCAAGGGTCTACCAACTAGAATAATATAATTTCTTCAACTATTAATAGCTGTAACAATACTAACGCAACATGGTCTTCTAATTAGGGGCCACCCTGTATAAAAATGTTCTCTGCTTCAACATAAATAAATGAATGAATATAAATGACCTGTTTTTTTTCTCTACATTTCACTCCAGCTTTGTTTGCGTCACAAAATCCTGAATATGTATTGACATACGCGCCTCACTCTGTATATGTAAACATAATAAGAAATAAATATTGTTCCAGATTTGAAAAAACTTCCAAATTCGAACTCAGATGTGCCGTTTGCGATTCCAAATTCCAACATTCCGCAAACTTGCGGCAGCACATGCTGACGCACATGGAGAAGTCGTTCGGTTGCGACGTCTGCGATTACAAATGCCGAAAATCGGCGGACCTGAAGCGGCACATGTTGAAACACACCGAAGAGAAGCCGTTCAGCTGTGGCCTCTGCGATTATAAATGCCGCTACTCGGAAAATTTGAAGCGGCACATGTTAACGCACACCGACGAAAAGCCGTTGAATTGCACGCTTTGCGATTACAAATGCCGACAGTACGGAAGCCTGAAGAAGCATATATTAGCGCATACGGGCGAGAAGCCGTTCGGTTGCGATGTTTGCGAGTGCAAGTTTGAGGAACAAGGGAAATTAAAACGGCACATGTCGATACACACCGGCGAGAGACCGTACAGCTGTGATCTCTGCGATTATAAGTGCCGACAGCCCGGATATTTGAGGCGTCACATGTTAACGCACACCAACGATAAACCGTTCAGTTGCGACCTGTGCGATTATAAATGCCGATATCCGGAGAGTATGAAACGGCACGTGCTAACGCACACGGGGGAGAAACCGTTCAGTTGTGACCACTGCGATTATAAATGCGTACAATCAACTTATTTGAAGCAGCACTTGTTAACGCACTTCGACGACAAGCCGTTCAGTTGCGATCTGTGCGAGTACAAGTGCCGAAAATCTGCGTACCTTAAGCAGCACATGTTAAAACATACCGGGGAGAAGCCGTTCAGTTGTGACTTTTGCGATTATAAATGTCGGCAGCTCACAAGCTTGAAGCAGCACACGCTGCAACACACGGGCGAAAAGCCATTCATTTGCAACCTTTGCGATTACAAATGCCGACAGCCCGGAAGGTTGAAAGAACACATGTTGAAGCACACCGCCGGCGGCGAGGGGACTTCCGGTTGTGATAATTGTGATTTCAAATTTCGGGAGGAAGACGAGATAAAAGGGCACACTGAAGAGAAACCAGGCGTCGAAAAACAAAAAAGTATTTAATCGTTTTATTTTGAAAATACTCATTTCTAAAAGCGTTTCTGGTCAAATGTACAGGGTGATTCAAAATTGTTTCCCCATGGAGGCTAACTTTCAAACCTTAATTACTCGAAAACGGTTCGGTTTATCTAAATGCAACAAGAGAACCTTTTTTGTGCTAAGTAATTAAAAAAATATATTTTCGTCTTCTTTGATGAAATATGTTAAGATTGTATTGGCGCCACGTTGATGTCTTCTATTGCCGACGTTGTTCTTGGAGAACGTGACGCGGTTTCAACCAGAAACTAATTCAATCTTGGACAACGGCCAAGTGGACCAAAAAAATATTGGGTCACCCCTCAAGCTACACCTTCAGAAGTACGTTTGTAAATGTCCAGTTAGGTGCCTTAGTCCTGAGATTCAAATATTAGTTTGATAGCTTAAGTAATCCAGAAGGTACTGCCAAAGAAACAAAAATTTTCACACCTCTTTTGGAGCCTATAATTCACTTTCGAAAAAAAAATTAATATAAAAAGGTGACTTGCTTTAATCCCTCTGAAAATATTTAAAAAAAAAAACAGTTTCGATTCACCCTGTATGTTAATATACAGGGTGTGAAATTGGATGAAGATGAGAAATTCCGTGGATTTGATTTTTATTTAAACGACCTTGGAAAGTTCTCTATTAGTACAGTGAGCCAGCATACACCGAGCGTTGCAGTTAAATTGATTGTTTAGCCACCGGTTTCGATTTTTTATAATCTTCATCAAGTCAAGAATTAATTTAATTAATTAATTAAACAACCGACATTAAAGAGAAGATGTCAGCGTGTAATGTAGTGAAGTTAGTTGTAAGTTTTTTTTTTTTTTAATGGCAGCCTAATCGAAGATAATAAAAGAAGTCGAAACCGGTGGCTAAATTAAAATTATAAAAAAAAATTATTAAAATTATTATTTATTATATAAACATTGCAGATCCGAAAAAGTCGGTCAGGCGTTTGTTTCTTCTTTGTTATGTTAAAATAGTTGCATAATTTGCTAGATTCGTAACTTTCGGTATAATAACTGATTTAAATAGCGCGCCGAACTTCGTTTAAATAAATAGTAGAGACCCTTTCTTTCTCGAATTGTCCAGCAAGCGCCTGGAACCATCTATCGTTCGATTCGAAACTTACTGGAATAATCATGACGAACATAGATGGCGTGACCAGGCTAAAATTGAAACGTGGCGGCTCAGACGTAACTCTATTTTCTAGACAAGAGTGGCCATTATTTACTCATCACCCGATATAAAATGAAATAAAATATTAAACCCTTATCACTTATATTTTTGACAGCGTACAATCAGAGCACCGTATACAGGGTGAATGTTAATTAACCCGACAAAATGGAACCACTAAAAGAGCGATGGAAAAAAGAGCATGGAAAAAATGCAAAAAAAAGTACGAAATATGACGCCACGATATATAATTGCGGAAGTATAATAGGATTATACAGGTTTTCCATTGTCACAATGCGATTGACCTTGACTCATATCACAATTCGTTTTATTACACGTTGTTACAGGTGGGAACGGAAGTCTGAATCGTTTCTTTTACGCAAAGTTTATTAATTTTCAAAATAACTAGAATTGGTATAAGTAATTAGTATTTAACCAATCTGATCAATGCCGCACGGAACAATTTTTTTTTTTATTAAATACAGCTGTGAATGAATGTAACTAATTAATTATAAATTTACCCAAAATAGTAGGTATGTTTAGATTAAAACGCCAAATTCACAGCGTACATGTGTCATAAAGGTTTTATAATATTCGCTAACAGTCAAGCTTGTAAAACTTGACCTTGACGTGTTAAGATGCGTACAGGCAGCCATGCCTCCGAATATCCTACTCGATTTCAATAGATTTGTGTTAATAAATAATTAACCAATCTCTGCTTTTAAAACCGTAAAGCGTAACAACTCTAATACTCCTTAGCTGGGACTATGCCTCTGATTCGCCTTGTCTATTTGGTCTCCAGAGAAAAGCATTTCGTATTATCACAGGTTTAGGATACAGAGACGTTGTTAGACAAAAATTTATTGAATTACAAATTTTAACACTTCCGTCCATGTACATTTATCTTTGCTTAGCTTTTACCCATTCGAACATAAACTCGCGTATGACTTCAATACGAGATACGCCTCTGATATTAGATTAGAGTTTAACAGATTAGGAGGTCATTCACGAAAAAGGACGTGCAAGTCGCTACCAATGATGCAAATTGCAAAAAGGTTAACGACGACTATATTTCTACAGGGTGTATGGTATTAAAGGAGCCATAGTGATAGGCGTAACTGAGGGTTACATGTATAGTCCGAAAAAAGTGTTGCAAAACGATGCCTGCCGAAATTTTTATGTAAAATTCTGCACTGAGTACGGACCTGTGCTTCTGAAAACGTAACGATATTTCGGATAAGGTCATCTCATACAACTGGTATGTCAGAAAAAAGCGAACCAATTGTGTAAACAAGGCTGTTACACTATCAAACACATTTTAATACTTAAGCGGCCCACTATAACCATAAAAGTTGCTAGAAAAGCATTTAACGATATGTACCATAAACGATGTCATATTTGTGCGAACTAATTAGCATTTGGATGAGTAAAGGAATAAATAATATGAACGCTTCCTCATCAGGGCATTTATTTATAACAGGTGTTCGAAATGTCTTCCATCGGAACGTAAGCAGGCATCCACACGCTCCAGACATTCTGGATCCTCCGATACTCGGCGAGCTGCAGCATGAATCCGCTGTAATAATAGTTCTTCTGTGTTGATTTGCACCGAATAGACTTCCTGTTTTAAAGCCCCCCACAGACAGAAATCCAACGGATTCATATTGGGGCTACGAGTGGGCCACGACACTGGTCCGCGCTTTCATCGGCATTAACATTTTTCCCATACTCTTCTTTTTGTCGAGTTAACATTTTTCCCACACTCTTCTTTTTGTAAAGTTAATTAACAGTCCCCCTGTACGTAAACATAAGAAATTAGTCGAGTTTAGTATTTGTATATGTATTTGTAGACTGCCATTGACTGAAAGACCATGCGGTTGTTTTGTTTATTTATTTTTTTTTATTTATTTATATGTATTTTTTATGTAATTAATTAAAATACGTCCCCTTCCACGTCAGCATTTTCAGTCTACGCCAGAATCCATCCAGAGTGTCTTAGTGTAAGCAATCGAAACAGTGCGTAAAATTTTGTATGTTTTATTGTTTCGAAAAGCGTAAATAAATAAATAGTATGTTTCTTCTAAAGTCTTCCACCATCCGAATGCCTTTTACCAACCATCCTGAAGGAAATCCTCTCACAAATCCATAAGTAAGCCAATACACTGTATATTTAACGTGTAAATTACGCAACACTTAGTATACTTATGCAAAAGAAAAAAAAATGCTTAATGAATGTAATATTAATTATAACAAATTTGGATTTGATCGAATAAATCGAACGGCGAATCCGAAAATGCAATGATATACAGGATGTTCCTACAAACAAGGGAATACGTGACGGGAATAGGTGACGGCCTAGTATTGGGGGATATACGATACACAATGTATACAGCCTGTTTCAATGAAGATGCACCAAATTCGATATGACGGTAGATATCGTGAACAGAAAGTTTTCTACAATTTTTTTCAAACGAATACATTTTGAAGAAAAAAAACGAAGGGAGAGGAGCATCGTATATTTTTAACACGTACAATAGATGAGGACGAACTGAATTCTTAACCTGCCTTAACCCTCGTTCAAAGAATCGGTTTATTGCTTTATTGCCCCATCAAATGTCGCGCCTCGGATGATATGATGAAATACATTTAGTCCGTTCTTATTAACGCTGTAGTAAGGAGCGAAGCATAATTTCCGTTAATTTGGTATAGTTTATTCTGTTCATTTTTAAGTTTATTAGTGTAGGTAAGTGAATGTGTTGGTGTGTTTGCGATGAGCGATTACGCAGATATGCATTTGTTATACGGGGAATGTTGGGGAAACGCGCGATTAGGAACACGTCTGTACACATGTTGTAAGGTAATTGCCACGTGATACATTGAAACTTTCATTAATTTTTTTTTTAATGAAATGAGTGATTAGAGAGATACGATAGTAATCGCCTTAAGTATATTATATATATACAGGTATGTAAAAATCGCAGATAATTAAATGAACAATCCATCTAATTGATGCCCTATTTGGTTTTAGGTATCAAGGGACGCCTAAGTCTGAAAAGTCGAATAAAAGACGACACGAATGTTGCATATGCGGTGCTAGGTTCGAATACAGCGGACACTTAAAAAGTCACACGTGGACGCACAGCGGGAAGAAACCGCGCGGCGAGAGGAAACAGCAGTTCAGATGCGCCACCTGCGATCGCGATTTCCGCTATTTCTCGGATTTGCAACGCCACTTGTTGATACACACCGACGAGAGGCCGTTCGGCTGCGATTTCTGCGATTATAAGTGCCGTCAGGACGCGCAGCTGAAACGGCACCTGTTGATACACACGGACGCGAAGCCGTTCGCTTGCGATTTCTGCGAATATAAGTGCCTAAGGATGGCGCAGCTGAAACGGCACTTGTTGATACACACCGACGAGAAACCGTGCAGTTGTAAGTTTTGCGATTATAAGTGCCGAGAGAAGGGACGATTGAAGCTGCACGAGTTGACGCACTTTGACGGGGAACCGTTCAAGTGTGGTCTTTGCGAATACGAATGTAGACAGCTCATAAGTTTGAAGAAACATATGTTACAACATGTGGGGAATAAGTCAAGAGTTGAAGCGATACACTCAATGTAGAAGAATAAGTCTCCTAAATGTATTAACTAACCAAAAACCATTTCTTGTGATTATTACGATTATAAATGCAGATCGCTTGGGGATTGAGGAAGCACATATTAATTATTTTTTTTACCAATTTAACTATAATCTATATCTATAAATCTAATTTCTATTCTTGCACGGATTATTATTTGGCGCTCTATTGAAGAATCTCCCTGTATGTGTAAGGAGATCTTCAATAGTCTACCTAAGAGGCTTAGGGTAGTAGCAAATGTGAAACAATTTAAAACAAATTTCTTGTTGAATTGGAGCCTTAATTATGTACATGTTGTAAAGTTTCTTTTAAGAGCCCCACGACCATGAGATTAAGAGTCTCATGTCCTACCCACTGAGCTAGCCGGGCTCTTAAAAAAACCTTTACAATTGGCGCCCCACGTTGGGGCGTTCTGACCTAACATTGGGAAACCCACATAATGAAGTGCATAATTAAATCAAAAACATGTGACACAAATCTTCTTCATAAAATTTTAATCAATGGTTGTTACGTAACTTTCGGCCAGTTACAATGAGGATGGCCATCTTCAGGGTGTAATCAATGCGTAACTTAGTTTGTTGCAGACGAAAAGAAAACGGAACTTACCTAACAAGTGGTGAAAGTTAAATTATTTCGTTCTGATCTAGTAAGTAACTAGATCAGAACGCGGATGTTCCGGTAACCATGACAACGGGAAAATAAACAACGAAAAACGCCATAAAAAGCGAGCGCTCCGCGATTTGGAGGATTCCTCCTTGGACCTCCGCAGGTAAAACTTCTATGAAGCAAGCAGATAAGAAATTTTATTAAAAAAGGGTATTAAGTACAACGAGGTATTTTCATTAAGAAGGAGATCATTTTACTGGGTCCTGAATACCTGTATATTTTTCCTTGACCAACAACATGGAAGACGCTTCCAGGTAGGGCATACGTGACCACACAAACAAAATTTTTATATAAACACCGGACAACGGGAGACGTTTAGGTATTGTCGAAGGGCGTCACTCTCTTGTGAAAGAGTTGATACACATGCGTGATCGGTAGTACAAAGCGTCCCCCTTTTGACAAGTATACATCGGGTAGGGCAAGAGGTCCAGCAACCCTTGTGAAAGGCGAGGTGACACGGCCGACTTGTGATACCTGGTGTTCGCTTTGGACGGACAGTAACCTGTATCGTCGAAGGGCGCCTCTCTTTTGTGAAAGAATTGAGGCACATGCGTGATCGGCGGTACAGAGCGTCCCCCTTTTCACAAAATATACATCTGATAGGGCAAGAGGCCCACCGAACTTTGTGAAAGGCGAGGTGTTTTGGCCGACTTGTGCTAACAGGTGTACGGTTTGGACAGAGAACAACCTTTTTTATAAACCCTTTTCTTCATTTCTTTTCCTAACACGCACTGACGCATGCACATTTGACACTGACGTCCCCCCTCTCATTTTTTCTGTGTTTGTCATTGTATGTGTCCGCCGTGGGGCCATAAAACGAAAAGTGGGTAATTCCGAGCGACCTAAAGAAAACCCCGAGAGAAAGATAAAAAGAAAATAGACACGTAACCGCATACATAAAGACATAATTGACAAAAATTGACAAAAACCCATAGCGACCACGAACATAACAATTTTGGCACCCAAATATATAAAAGAAACTTTACAATTGGCGCCCAACGTGGGGCTCTTAAAAAGAACTTTACATGTTTATCTTTTTTGTTATTTTTAATGACGCCAATCAAACTTATTTCTCTAATTTTGGGTTTGTAAGCAGCATGTTTTGAAGTAAAGTATATTATTATTATTATTAATGAAAATGTATGAAAATTTAAAGAGATTCTTTGTTTCAGGTGTCAACGAATCCCCTCTATTGATAAACCAAGAAATAAAAGATTTAAATATCGCGCAAGTTTGCGCAAACATATTTTAATTCGTTCCAGTAAGAAACTGTTCGGCTGTGATCTCTGCGATTATAAATCCCGATTCCTCGGAACTTTGAAGCGGCACAAATTAACGCACACCGACGAGAAGCCGTTTGGTTGCGATCTTTGCGATTATAAAAGCCGATGTGCCGCAAATTTGAATCAGCACAAATTAAGGCACACGAATGAAAAGCCGCTCGGTTGTGATCTTTGCGATTACAAAACTCGATGGAGCGATTGTTTGAAGCAGCACAAACTAAAACACGCCGACGAGATGCCACTGAGCTGTGACGTTTGCGATTTTAAGTGCGGACGTGTCACAGGTTTGAATCGCCACAAATTAACACACTCGGACGAGAAACCGTTCAGCTGTGATCTTTGCGGTTATAAATGCCGGGAGCTTGGAAATCTGAAACAGCACAAGTTAAAGCACACCGACGAGAAACCGTTTTTGTGTGGTCTTTGCGATTACAAATCCCGATATTATGGAGATTTGAAAACGCACATTTTGACGCACACACGCGACAAGCTGCTGCGTTGTGACGTTTGCAATTTTAAATTCCGACATATGAAAAGTCTGAATCGGCACAAATTAAAACACACGGGTGAGAAACCGTTCGGTTGTGATGTTTGCGATTACAAATGCCGAGAAGCTGGACGTCTGAAACAGCACATATTAACGCACACGAATGAGATGCCATTTAGATGTGATATTTGCGATTATAAATGCCGAAACATCGGAGGATTGAAACGGCATAAATTAACACACACTTGCGAGAGGCTGTTCGGTTGTGATCTTTGCGATTATAAAAGCCGAGACTTTGCTAGCCTGAAGCGGCATAAATTGAGACACACCGATGAGAAGCCATTCGGTTGTGATCTTTGCGGTTATAAATGCCGGGATAGTAGTCGTTTGAAACAGCACAAATTAACGCACACAAGCGAGAAACCGTTTAGTTGTAATGTTTGCGGTTATAGGACCAAAATCATCGGAAGTTTGAGGAGGCATTTGTTAACTCACATCCGCGAAAAGTCTTTGATTTGTGGTCTTTGCGATTACAAATGTAGAGAACGTAAAACATTGAAACGGCATATGTTGAAGCACACTGGAGAATAGTTTAAATGTATCAACAACCCAGAACGTTAAACTGTTTATATTAAATCATATCACAAGTGTAATTTCAAACTCACATCTGCAAACTGTGAGCAAATGAAAAGGCGACGAATGTATTTCACAACATAACGGTTCTACTTTTAAAAATGATTATCTTTTTCGACTACCACATACGAAAGTACACATTTATCAACCCATTCAAGGAGGGAAAGGGGTACTTTACCTGCTTAAGCAGGCAAAATATTTTATCTGGCTTTGACGATTACAATTAGATGTTTTCTGAAGCGACATTAATCAAGCCTCATTAATATTATTAATTATCTATAAATGATGGTCAATTAATTTGATTATTTTTTAATAATTACTTTTTAGATCAGCAATTCTTACTTTGCCTACAATAAAAAAAAGAAGTTCTCAAGATTCTAACTCTTAACACCCAAAGCAACTTTTCGCTCAATCTCTCAAAATGCGAAAGTTATTTAAAAAAAGAACTCACCCTGTATATTACCTATTTAACCTTTTCTACTTTTGAAATGTTAACCGACTTTAAACTCGAATAAACACATTGGAAAAAAGTAAACATTCTAATGCCAATGTCATTCCACATCGTCGAGATGTCGATCTTGCGATTCTGTGGCAATTGTTTGCTTCATATTTTTACCTGAAATATAAAGATTAATGAATTAACTTTCAAGTTGTAAACGTGTGAAAATTGTAATAGATTCTTTGTTTCAGGTCTCAAATGATCCCTAAAGCTAAAACAGAGGTGAAGCCATTCGTTTGTGACCTCTGCAATTATAAATTCCGGGAGCTCGGAAAATTGAAACGGCACAAACTAACTCACACCGACGAGAAGCCGTTTTTATGTGATCTTTGCAATTATAAATGCCGACGTGTCGAACATTTGAACCAGCACAAATTAACACACACGAGTGAGAAGCCGTTTGGTTGTGATCTTTGCGACTATAAGGGCCGACGTGCCTCGCACCTGAATCAGCACAAACTAACACACAGGAATGACATGCCTTTTGTTTGTGATCTCTGCGATTATAAAAGTCGATGGTCCGATAGTTTGAAACTGCACCAATTAAAGCACACCGACGAGATGCCGTTCAGCTGTGATCTTTGCGATTATAAATGCGGACGAGTCGCAAGTTTGAATCGCCACAAATTAACACACACGGACGAGAAACCGTTCAGTTGTGATGCTTGCGATTATAAATGCCGAGAGCTTCGAAACTTGAAACAGCACAATTTGAAGCGGCATATATTGACGCGCACGGACGAGAAGCCGTTCGGTTGCGATCTTTGCGATTACAAATGTCGAGAACGTAGAGCATTGAAACGGCATATGTTAAAGCACAGCTGTAAAGTGAGCAAGTGAGTTTATGTTATAAAAATATTGTTTTTATATTATACAATATTGAAAAAAATAAAGCAGGTGTGGCTGATTTTGAAAAATTTGGGTTTTAGGTTTCTTTCTTATGGTTGCAAGCAATTCGTTTAAAATATTTACTGATTTTTTATTTAAGTGATTTTCTATCTTATACATTAAGTAAAGACTCGGCGCATGAACTTCAGTCACCCTGTACATGTAGGTATTAGTACGGTTTTTAATTTTTCTTGTCGTGCCAATGCGGTAGGTATAAGAGAGTTCGTTTTCTAATTTGAATTAAAACACATATGCATTTCTAAGACCTGTTTTCTTTTAGGTATCCGTGGACTTCTAATTCAAAATTGTGGACAAAAGAACGCTGGAATACCATAGAGGGAGTTTTAAATTGAATCTCACACGCACAAGTGGATACACCTAGATGACAAGTCGTACAGGCGTGCATCGAACTTTCGCATTTCGCTTGGTTCGAAGGCGTCACTTTTCGTTTGTCCGTGCTGGTGTGTACATCTTGTGTGTTCTTTGCTGATAAATATCAAGCAAACTTATATCGACGTGGTCGCAAAGCATCAAACAAAGTGTCACCTTTCGTTTGCCCGTGCAGATGTATGTATCGAAAATTTAGGTTTCGAGTGCCAACCCTGACACTGGAATCGCTTGGGCGGAATTATTGATCGATGCATGGATTACTTTGCGCGTTTTTTTATGATCATGTAAGGCCTTACGGCTTTTGTGCATCGGACGATACTGTCCCTCTTGCACTTTCGCATTTCGCTTGGTTCGAAGGCGTCACTTTTCGTTTGTCCGTGCTGGCGTATACATCTTGTGGGTTCTTTGCTGATAAAAATCAAGAAAATTTACATCGACGTGGTCAGAAAACAGCAACACTCAACTCAACACTCAACTAGAACCAGAAAGGAGATGCAGGCGTGAATTGTACGATTATGAAGTTCGATAACTTGAAACTAAAACGAGAGCTAGCGACGGATTTACTTAAGGTATTTCGACTAGTTTGAAAATTAGTAAAAAGGTGCCCATATCGGCACTGAACAGAAAACCATGCGTCTTACTGCCTGATATGACCGGAAAGAGGAATAAATTAGCCCCAAAGGGACGAACTCTCTCCCTGTGAGAGCAAGCAGGACAACCTTATGAGTATGTTTTGTTGAGTTCGTCCCTTTGAGACTAAGTTATTCCTTTTTCATGTTATTTCAGAGTAAAACGCATGGTCCTGTGATCAGTGTTCCTGTTGGTACCTTTTTACTAATTTTCAGGCTTGTTGAAATATCTTAAGTAAATTCTCAGCTAGCAGCTCTCGGTCTATGCGAGTGAGAATCCGTCCAGATGCGATTTTTGCGATTGTAAATAAATACCGTCAGCATGATAATCTGAAGCAACACAAATTAAAACACAGGGATGACAAACGATCACAACAATTACTAATGCTGACAATGTGGAGGGTTGAATAGACACAAGTTAAAACCTAAGCGACGCATGTCCGTTGAATATTATCATAATGTTTCTAATCATGATTGGTCGAACGTTTTGGTCAACGTTTCTTCATGTTTATTCTTCAGGATAAATTAAATTTTCTCTCTAATTACAACTTTTAATTTAAAACATTAAATTTGTAAAATTAATTTAAACATTGAAATCTGAATAAATATACCGGGTGAGCCAATATTGCGTATTCGTATGATAACGTCTTTATTATTGCATATTTTAAACATCTGTTTTCGATAGGTGCATGATTTAGAATTACTTTCAATTATACAGTGATATAGCCAAAGTTCTGTTCTTTTTTTCCTTTTTTTTAAATGGATCTTATTGTATATTATGTATCACCTACTAAAAAAAAAACAATAGTAGTAATTAAAAAGAAATTGAAAGGAAAACATTCCAATGTCGCATATGCTATTGTAAATTTAAAGCACTGACGACATAGTGACACACACCGCCGAAAAGTCGTTAAGCACGAATGTTGTGATTCTGTTACAACCTTTTGCCTCATGTCCTACGATCTTTTTTCTTGCAATATAAGGATCAATCAAGTTGTTAAAGTATGAAAATTGAAATAGATTCTTTGTTTCAGATCCCAACGGACCCCTGAAGCTAAAACAATGCTCAAATGCCGAGTGTGTGACTCCAAATTTAAATCTCGTGCAACTTTGCGCAAACATAATTTAATGCATACTAGTAAGAAGCCATTCGTTTGCGATCTTTGCGATTATAAATGTCGAAAATTTGGTAACTTAAAACGGCACAAACTAACACACACTAACGTGAAACCATTTGCTTGCGATCTTTGCGATTATAAATGTCGACAAGTCAAAAGTTTGGATGAACACAAACTAATACACACGAATGAGAAGCCGCTTGGTTGTGATCTTTGTGATTACAGATGCCGACGTGCCGGAAATTTGTATCATCACAAATTAAAACACACGAATGTGAAGCCTTATGTTTGTGATTTTTGCGACTATAAAAGTCGATGGTTCAAAGGTTTGCAAGAGCACAAGTTAAAACACACTGACGAGATGCCTTTCAGCTGTGATCTTTGCGATTATAAATGCGGACGTTCCACAAGTTTAAGTCGCCACAAATTAACACACACGGACGAGAAGCCGTTCCCTTGTGATGTTTGCGATTATAAATGCCGGGAGCTTGGAAATTTGAGACAGCACATGTTAAAACACACCGGCGACAAACCGTTTTCATGTGATCTTTGTGATTACAAATCACGATATTCTGGAGACTTGAAAACTCACATTATTACGCACAAAAGCGAAAAGACGTTCGATTGTGACATTTGCGATCTAAAATTCCTTTATATCAAAAGTTTGAAGCGGCACAAATTAACGCACACGGACGAGAAACCGTTCGGTTGTGACATTTGCGATTTTAAATGCCGACATATCAGCATTTTGAAAAGGCATAAATTAACACACACGGGCGAGAAGCCGTTCGGTTGTGACATTTGCGATTTAAAATTCCAACATGTCAGTAGTTTCAATCGGCACAAATTAACACATACGGATGAGAAACCGTTTGGTTGTGATCTTTGCGATTGTAAATTCCGACGGGCCACACATTTGAAACTGCATAAATTAACTCATACGAAAGAGATGCCGGTCAGTTGTGATCTTTGCGACTATAAATGCCGAGACCTCGGAAGTTTGAAACGCCACAAATTAACGCACACGGGTGAGAAGCCGTACGGTTGTGATCTTTGCGATTATAAATGTCGAGAATTTAGATATTTGAAAGTTCACAAATTAAGACACATAAGTGAGAAACCGTTCGGTTGTGATCTTTGCGATTATAAATGTCGACATCCCCGAACTTTGAAGCGACATAAATTAATACACGCGAGCGAGACGCCGTTCGTTTGTGACATTTGCGATTATAAATGCATAGCGCGCGGAAGTATGAAACAGCACAAATTAACACATACTGGCGAGAAACCGTTCAGCTGTAATGTTTGCGACTATAAAAGCAGCAACGCCGCATATTTGAAGGATCATTTGTTAATACACACCGGTGAAAATTCTCTCATTTGTGGACTTTGCGATTACAAATGTCGAGAACGTAAAACATTGAAACGCCATATGTTAAAGCACATCGAGGTTGAGAAAATCGTTTAAATGTGAACTTTGCGTTTAGAAATGTCAACAATCTGGAATGTTGGACCTGGATTTAGTTATTAAAACATACCTACGAATAGTTCTGTAAGTAACATCTTTCATCGTAATTTCAAACTCATATTTGCAAAGTGTGAGCAAATGAAAACGACTTTTATTGAATTTATGTTATAAATGTACTTAGTTTTTAATCGTAAATTGTTTTGTTTTATCAATAAATATTGTACAATATTGAAAACAATAAAGCCGCTGTGGCTGATTTTGAAAAATTTCAGTTTTTAGGTTTCTTTCTTATGGTCGCAAGCAATTCGTTTAAAATATTCACTTTTATTTAAGTGATTTTCTATCTTATGCATTAAATAAAGACTCGGCGCGTGAATTTCAGTCACCATGTATATGTAGATACTAGTGGAATTTTTAATTTTTCTTTTCGTGCTAATGCGGTAGATATAAGAAAGTTCGTTTTCTCATTTGAATTAGAATACATACTGCAGTGTTAATTACCTTTTTAAAAAAATTTATTTAAACAATTACATTACGTGGGAAGAATTAAAACATTACAAAAGTGCCACGGTCCAGCAGACGTTCAACAACAGCTTTCGAAACAACTTGACGAGGAAGGCGCAAGAGTGACGAGACGTTTCGGCAGAAGACATGCATCTAAAACAATCGAACAAACAGACTAGAGGACAAATACAAAACGAAAAGGGACACTTACGAATGTAAACGCAGCAGTTATAGAAAGCAGCACGACGAATCAAATAACCATTCCGGAGGGGAGCTCGAAGGTGGTAGAACATTTTGAATGGGCTAGCAAACGTTTTGATTTCGTCGAAAGGATGCAGCGGAGGTTTGGCTTGTTCCGGGGGCCACTCAAAGCCACACATTATCCGGTGGACGGGAAAAGCCCAGCAAAAAATAAGAGGAGGCTAGTCTACTTGGAAGACGACCGACGAGTACGCCTTCGTTGGGATCAGATTCCGGACTTCTTAATAGACTATGAAGCATGTGTAACGAACACTCGTATGGAAGTGTCAAAACTAAGAAAGACAAATGGTGCTATTCTGACCTAAAATTTAAGGAAATTTAAGCCTCATTAAAAATTTAAGTCATAAATGTCAAGCAGTCAAAGAGTTAAACAAAAATTGCTATTCTGAGCCTTCTTTAAAACTTAAATTTCTTAAATTTGTCTTTAAATCTGACAGCGACAAAAATATCGCCGTAATTGCTTAAAGAGTTTGAACGATAAGTGCGTTATTATGAATAATTGGCGATATATTGGAGTTTTTGCTGCTTGTGTATTACAGGAAGATCACAGAAGGTAATTATTTGTAAATAAATATAATTACCTAACAAAAAATCTACAGGAATTACTTAAGAATTGAAAGAGATGCAGAGAACCCTTTTGAACTGTCTGATATCAGTTTTATTTGTAATTTTCGACTAACAAAGGAATTAACTCGTCAATTGATTGATAGACTACAACCACACTGTAATCTTCTTTTAATTCGAAGTGGATTTATTTTACTACGAAAGTAGGGTATTTTAGTTTTTTTGACATATGTTAAATATTATTATGTTTAGATATTGGCTACGCTTTATTTCTTAGCTAACGGCTCCTATCAGAATGCTATTGGCAATAGCATGTTACATAATTTAAGTCAGGCATCTATCTATCTCACCTGAGACGTGAAAAAATGCGTCCGAAACCAATAATTTATGCAAAAATACTCTTTTAATAATTTGTTTCCATCTTACCTTTTTGAAACTATGCACTGATATATACACTTCTTCCATTTGATCGAAGTTAGCTGCATTTTACGTTCCCGGAAATACCGGGAATTTAAAGAATATTTTAAAGAGATTGTTTCAGAATACCTATTTCGCCATAATCTTTAAGCGCTTGTTTTAAAGAGGCTTTAGCTTAAATAGTTGAAGACTTAAAGAATTAAAGAGTAAAATCTCAGAATAGCCCCAAAAGTGTAAATAATAAGTGTGTAGGACGCTATTATAGGTTAAGTTTGATAATTAGTAATACATTGTGAATTATTTTAAGATAAGTAAGGCTTCAGAGATTAGATTAATTAGGAAATAATGTATTTAAGATACTTACCTGTTATTTAGAGTTAGGTTGAACAATTTAGTTCGATTTTTGATTTGATCTCTTTGAAATGTAATCATATTTAAGGTAGTGACGTTAATTGTCAAAACGTGAAGCTTAGTTACCAACTCAAATCTAGTAGGTAACATGACAACGAAAATATAAACAGAACGAAGTCCTATAAAAGGCGAGCGTTACGCAATTTACGGACTTCTTCCTCGACCTCTGCAGGTAACACTTCGGTAAAAACAAGAAAATAAGAAAATTTTTATTAAAAAAGTTATTAAAATACAACGAGGCCTTTTCATTAATAAGAACCAAAGAACATTCACTGGATCCTGAATACCCTGTATCCTTTTTCCTTCACCATCAACATGGAGGACGCTTCCAGGTAGGGCATACGTGACAAAACAAACAAAATTTTATATACATGTATATAAATACCGGACAACAGGAGACGTTTAGGTATTGTCGAAGGGCGCCTCTCTCTTGTGAAAGAGTTGAGGCACATGGGTGATCGGCAATATAGAGCGTCCCCCTTTGACAAAGCATACGTCTGATAGGGCAAGAGGCCCATCGAACCTTGTGAAAGGCGAGGTGGTTTGACAAGTATACATCTGGTAGGGCAAGAGGCCCACCGAACCTTGTGAAAGGCGAGGTGATTCGGCCGACTTGTGCTAACAGGTGTACAGTTTGATAAACCCCTTTCTTCATTTCTTTTTCTTACACGCAGTGTCGCATACGCATTTGACACTGATCCCCTCCTCTCATTTTTCTGTGTTCGTCATTGGATGTGTCCGCCGTGCGACCAAATTCCGAGCGACCCAAGAAACCCCTGAGAGAAAGACAAAAAAAAAGAGAGTAGTACACGTACCCACATACATAAAGACAATAATTGACAAAGACGAGAAAAAAGGACCAAGGGACACGTATAAAAAGCACATCACAATATTGGCACCGCTCTTACTCAACATTACAACACTACAATGTGCATTTCTAAAACCTATTTTCTTTTAGGTATTCGTGGACTTCTAATTCAAAATTGTGAACAAAAGAACGCTGGAATACCATAGAGGTGGTTTTAAATTGAATCTCACACGCACAAGTGGATACACCTAGATGACAAGTCGTACAGGCGTGCATCGAACGATACTGTCCCTCTCGCACTTTCGCATTTCGCTTGGTTCGAAGGCGTCACTTTTCGTTTGTCCGTGCTGGTGTGTACATCTTGTGTGTTCTTTGCTGATAAATATCAAGCAAACTTATATCGACGTGGTCGGAAAGCATCAAACAAAGTGTCACCTTTCGTTTGCCCTTGCAGATGTATGTATCGAAAATTTAGGTTTCGAGTGCCAACCCTGACACTGGAATCGCTTGGGCGGAATTATTGATCGATGCATGGATTACTTTGCGCGTTTTTTTATGATCATGTAAGGCCTTACGGCATGTGATTGGCTTTTGTGCATCGGACGATACTGTCCCTCTTGGACTTTCGCATTTCGCTTGGTTCGAAGGCGTCACTTTTCGTTTGTCCGTGCTGGCGTATACATCTTGTGGGTTCTTTGCTGATAAAAATCAAGAAAATTTACATCGACGTGGTCAGAAAACAGTAACACTCAACTCAACACTCAACTAGAACCAGAAAGGAGATACAGGCGTGAATTGTACGATTATGAAGTTCGATAACTTGAAACTAGAACGAGAGCTAGCGACGGATTTACTTAAGGTATTTCAACTAGCTTAAAAAATAGTAAAAAGGTGCCCATAACGTCACTGAACACAAAACCATGCGTCTTACTGCCTGATATGACCGGAAAGAGGAATAAATTAGCCCCAAAGGGACGAACTCTCTCCCTGTGAGAGCAAGCAGGACAACCTTATGAGTACGAGAGAGCTCGTTTGTTGAGTTCGTCCCTTTGAGACTAAGTTATTCCTTTTTCATGTTATTTCAGAGTATAAAACGCATGGTTCTGTGATCAGTGTTCCTGTTGGTACCTTTTTACTAATTTCCAGGCTTGTTGAAATATCTTAAGTAAATTCTCAGCTAGCAGCTCTCGGTCTATGCGAGTGAGAATCCGTCCAGATGTGATTTTTGCGATTGTAAATAAATACCGTCAGCATGATAATCTGAAACAGCACAAATTAAAACACAGGGATGACAAACGATCACAACAATTACTAATGCTGCCAATGTGGAGGGTTGAATAGACACAAGTTAAAACCTAAGCGACGCATGTCCGTTGAATATTATCATAATGTTTGTAATCATGATTGGTCGAACGTTTTGGTCAACATTTCTCCATGTTTATTCTTCAGGATAAATTAAATTTTCTCTCTAATTACAACTTTTAATTTGAAACATTAAATTTGTAAAATTAATTTAAATATTGTATTGAAACTCAATAAAAGTAATACTGGGTTCGTTCAACATCTTTTCTCGAAATCTGAATGAATATACCGGGTGAGCCAATATTGCGTATTCGGATGATAACACCTTTTTTATTGCAAATTTTAAACATCTGTTTTCGCTATTAATTACAGATGGTATAGGTGCATGATTTAGAATTAGTTTCAATTATACAGAGTGATACGTGTGACTTTGCAAACCAAAGTTATATACATAAGGAATAATCAAGTTGTGAAAGTATCAAAATTGAAATTGATTCTTTGTTTCAGATCCCAACGGACCCCTGAGGCTAAAACAATGAATGAAAAAACGCTCAAATGCCGAGTGTTTGACTCCAAATTTAAATCTCGTGCAACTCTAATGCATACTAGTAAGAAGCCATTCGTTTGCGATCTTTGCGGTTATAAATGTCGACAATTTGGTAACTTAAAACGGCACAAATTAACACACACTGACGAAAAGTTGTTTGGTTGTGATCTTTGCGATTATAAAACCCGAGACTTTCGTAACCTGAAGCGGCACAAATTAATACACACTGACAAAAAGCCGTTTGGTTGTGATCTTTGCGATTATAAATGCCGATACCTACAAAGTTTGAAACGGCACAAATTAACACACGCTGACAAGAATGACGAGAGACCGTTTGCTTGCGATCTTTGCGATCATAAATGTCGACAAGTCAAAAGTTTGAATGAACACAAATTAATACACACGAATGAGAAGCCGCTTGGTTGCGATCTTTGCGATTACAGATGCCGACGTCCCGGAAATTTGTATCATCACAAATTAAAGCACACGAATGAGAAGCCTTATGTTTGTGATCTTTGCGACTATAAAAGTCGATGGTTCTATAGTTTGCAACAGCACAAGTTAAAACACACTGACGAGATGCCGTTCAGCTGTGATCTTTGCGATTATAAATGCGGACGCACCGCAAGTTTAAGTCGCCACAAATTAACACACACGGACGAGAAACCGTTCCCTTGTGATGTCTGCGATTATAAATGCCGAGAGCTTGCAAATTTGAGACAGCATATGTTAAAACACACCGGCGACAAACCGTTTGCATGCGGTCTTTGTGATTACAAATCACGATATTCTGGAGACTTGAAAACTCACATTACTACACACAAAAGCGAAAAGACGTTCGATTGTGACATTTGCGATTTGAAATTCCTTCATATCAAAAGTTTGAATCGGCACAAATTAACACACAGGGACAAGAAACCGCTCGGTTGTGACATTTGCGATTTTAAATCCCGATATTTCAGCATTTTGAAAAGGCATAAATTAACACACACGGGCGAGAAGCCGTTCGGTTGTGACATTTGCGATTTAAAATTCCAACGTGTCAGTGGTCTAAAACGGCACAAATTAACACATACGGACGAGAAACCGTTTGGTTGTGATCTTTGCGATTTAAAATTCCGACGGTCCGCCCATTTGAAACTGCATAAATTAACTCATACGAAAGAGATGCCGGTCAGTTGTGATCTTTGCGACTATAAATGTCGAGACCTCGGATGTTTGAAACGCCACAAATTAACGCACACGGATGAGAAGCCGTATGGTTGTGATATTTGCGATTATAAATGTCGAGAATTTAGATATTTGAAAGTGCACAAATTAAGACACACAAGTGAGAAACCGTTCGCTTGTGATCTTTGCGATTATAAATGTCGACACGTTAGACTTTTGAAACTGCACAAATTAAAACATACAGGCGAAAATCCGTTCAGTTGTGATCTTTGCGATTATAAATGCCAACTTCCCGGAACTTTGAAGCGACATAAATTAATACACGCGAGCGAGAAGCCGTTCGTTTGTGACATTTGCGACTATAAAAGCATAGAGCTCGGAAGTATGAAACAGCACAAATTAACACATACAGGCGAGAAACCGTTCAGCTGCAATGTTTGCGATTATAAAAGCAGAAACGCCGCGCAATTGAAGGATCATTTGTTAAGACACACCGGTGAAAATTCTCTCATTTGTGGACTTTGCGATTACAAATGTCGAGGACGTAAAACATTGAAACGCCATATGTTAAAGCACATGGAGGTTGAGAAAGTCGTTTAAATGTGAACTTTGTGTTTAGAAATACAACAATCTGGAATGTTGGACCTGGATTTAGTTATTAAAACATACCTACGAATAGTTCTGTAAGTAACATGTTTCATTGTAATTTCAAACTCATATTTGCAAAGTGTGAGCAAATGAAAACAACTTTTATTGAATTTATGTTATAAATGTACTTAGTTTTTAATCGTAAATTGTTTTGTTTTATCAATATATATTGTACAATATTGAAAAAATAAACCTGCTGTGGCTGATTTTGAAAAATTTCAGTTTTTAGGTTTCTTTCTTATGGTCGCAAGCAATTCGTTTAAAATAAGTGATGTTTTATTTAAGTGATTTTCTATTTTATACATAAATCTTTCAATATGAAACTAATCATTACTGCGCCCACACGTATTACAAATAACGCTGCCACACTCATTGATCATGTAATAACAAACAAGGAAAACGTTATTTTGGATTCCGGAATTCTTGACGTACACGCTGTTTCTGATCATTCTTTGATCTGGTGTATGATTACTATAAATAAGCATTGTAAACCTGAGCCTGTGCCATTCTTATATCGCGACTTCAGGAATATTAACTTACTCAATTTTAATATTGATTTAGAATCCATTCCCTGGCACGAAATTTATGATATGAATAATATCAACGATAAAGTCAATTTCTTAAATAGCAATCTATTAGCACTGTTTAACCTTCATATGCCTCTTAAAACATTCAGTCATACGAAAACAAATCCGCCGTGGTTAACGGATAACTTGAAGTACATGATGGATCTCCGGGATCAGGCACTGGTACGGTCGAAATCTTCAGGTCTTCCAGCACACTTAACATATTACAAAACATTGAGGAATTTAGTTACCAAAACTGTTAAATCCGAGAAGAAAGCTTATCTTGAGAACAAAATAAAAAAATCAAAACCGTGTAATATTTGGAAACATTTGAAACAATTTGGAGTTTATGACAATAAAAGAACTGGCCTACCTGAACATCTTAATGATCCCGATAAAATAAACAATTTTTTAATAGACTCCTTGAAGAATTTCAAGCAACAGTGAAGAAGTAGTATTCTTCATATTTAAATGTTTCCCCAGCTTCAACAGAAAATTTTGCTTTTTCCCCTATTACTGAAGACGATATTATACAACTTCTTTTAAAGTTTCGCCTGTGGTGCAGACGATTTAAGCATAGATTTATTTTATTTCTGTTGTCCATATCTCTTACCTGTTTTCACGCACATTACTAACTTCTGCATTTCTAACGGCGTGTTTCCGGATTGCTGGAAGGAGGCACGTATTTTACCCATGGCCAAAATCAGCAACCCTCAATCATTTAAGGACATATGTCCCATCAGTATTTTGCCAGTTCTGTCTAAAATCTTACAGAAAATTATAGACAAACAGCTAAGAGATTATCTTTCACTCCATAATATTATTCCCGAAATGCAGTCTGGTTTTCGACCAGGTTTTAGCTGTTCTACTGCTCTCTCTAATATTACTGATGATATTATTAACGATGTTGATGACAATAAGATGGTCTTTTTAGTTTTATTAGACTGCACAAAAGCCTTTGACCTTATTAATCATAAAATTTTGCTTGCTATTTTAAAGTTCATTGGTTTAGGTCAATGTGCCTTAAATTTTTTTAGTAGTTATCTTGGCGGAAGAACTCAGAGAGTGTTTTATAATAGCAAAATATCTAACTCGTTATCAGTACATTGTGGCGTACCTCAGGGATCTACCTTAGGTCCATTATTGTATGCCATTTATACCTTTAAATTGATGAAATCGTTGAAGCACTGCAAGTATCATGTTTATGTCGACGACACTCAATTGTATTATTCATTTGATGCTAATGATATAAACACTGCTTGTATGTTGGTTAATGAAGATATTCAAAACTTAGTTAGAACTTCAAATGAACATGGTCTGTATCTTAATGCCGCAAAAACTAATGTGATGCTTTTTGGTAAGAAAAAGCTACGTTCACAATTGAAAACGCTGTAAAGCTATATATGGATAATATCGCTTTACCATTATCTGACTGCTGCAGAAATCTAGGACTATATATCGATACTGATCTTAAATTTTCAACACATTAAATTAATACAAAGAGCTTATGCTAACCTAAAACTAGTTTATATTCATCGTTCTTACCTCTCTAAACATGTTAAACGCATGTTGTGTGATTCTTTAGTATTGTCTCACTTTAGTTTTTGCGACGTTACAAACATCTGTTTTTGCTATTAATTACAGATGGTATGGGTGCATGATTTAGAATTAGTTTCAATTATACAAAGCGATACGTGTGACTTTGCAAACCAAAGTTATATACATAAGGAATAATCAAGTTGTGAAAGTATGAAAATTGAAATAGATTCTTTGTTTCAGATCCCAACGGACCCCTAAAGCTAAAACAATGAATAAAAGAGCGCTCAAATTCCGAGTGTGTGACTCCAAATTTAAATCTCGTGCAACTTTGCGCAAACATAATTTAATACATACTCGTAAGAAGCCATTCGTTTGTGATCTTTGCGATTATGAATGCCGAGAATTTGGTAACATGAAACGGCACAAATTAAGACACAAGGACGAGAAGCGGTTTGGTTGTGATCTTTGCGATTATAAATGCCGGAACAATGGGCGTTTGAAAAAGCATAAATTAATACACTCAAGCGAGAAACCGTTCGGTTGTGATCTTTGCGAATATAAATGCCGATTCCTGAGAAGTCTGAAACGGCACAAACTAACACACACTGGCGAAAAGCCGTTCGCTTGTGATCTTTGCGATTATAAATGCCGATTCCTGAGAAGTCTCAAACTGCACAAATTAACACACACTGGCGAAAAGCCGTTTGCTTGTGATCTTTGCGATTATAAATGCCGAAGCAATGGGCGTTTGAAGGAGCATAAATTAAAACACACGGGCGAGACGCCGCTCAGCTGTGACCTATGCGATTATAAATGCGGACGTTCCGTAAATTTGAGTAGCCACAAATTAAAACACACGAATGAGAAGTCCTTTGCTTGTGATCGTTGCGACTTTAAATGTCGATGGTACTATAGTTTGAAACGGCACAAGTTAACACACACGGACGAGAAACCGTTCACTTGTGATATTTGCGATTTTAAATTCCGGCGGCTTGGAAATTTGAGACAGCACATGTTAAGACACACCGGCGAGAAACCGTTCAGCTGTAATCTATGCGATTATAAATGCGGACGTTCCGGAAGTTTGAATCGCCACAAATTAACACACACGGACGAGAAACCGTTCACTTGTGACCTTTGCGACTATAAATGCCGAGGGCCCAGACGTTTGAGACAGCATAAATTAACACACACGGACGAGAAACCGTTCACTTGTGATGTCTGCGATTTTAAATGCCGGCAGCTTGGAAATTTGAGACAGCACATCTTAAGACACACCGGCGAGAAGCCGTTTTTATGTGGTCTTTGCGATTACAAATCACGACATTATGGAAACTTGAAAGTTCACATTATTAAACACACAAGCGAAGAGCCGTTCGCTTGTGACATTTGCGATTTAAAATTCCGTAATGTCAGTAGTTTAAATCGGCACAAATTAACACATGGTGAGAAACTGCTTGGTTGTGATGTTTGCGATTTAAAATTCAAAACTGTCAGTGGTTTAAATCGGCACAAATTAACACACACGGATGAAAAACCGTTTGGTTGTGATCTTTGCGATTACAAATTCCGACTGAACCAACATTTGAAAAAGCATCAATTAACTCATACGAACGAGATGCCGTTCAGTTGCGATCTTTGCGACTATAAATGCCGTTACCTCGGAAGTTTGAAACGCCACAAATTAACTCACACGGATGAGAAACCGTACGGTTGTGATCTTTGCGATTATAAATGTCGAGAAAGTATGGGTTTGAAGCGGCATAAGTTAACACACACAAACGAGAAACCTTTCGGTTGTGATCTTTGCGATTTTAAATGCCGACAGCTCGGAAATTTGAAACTGCACAAATTGAAACACAGAGGCGAGAAACCGTTCGGTTGTGATCTTTGCAATTTTAAATGCCGACATACCAAAACTTTGAATAGCCATAAATTAACACATACGGACGAGAAGCCGTTCGGTTGTGACTCTTGCAGTTTAAAATTCCAACGTGTCGGAAGTTTAAATCGGCACAAATTAGTACATACGGATGAGAAATCGTTCAGTTGCCATCTTTGCGACTATATTTGCCGAGACCTCGGAAGTTTGAGACGCCACAAATTAACGCACACGGATGAGAAGCCGTACGGTTGTGATCTTTGCGATTATAAATCTCGAGGAAGTAGTTGTTTGAAGCGGCACAAATTGACACACACAAACGAGAAACCCTTCGGTTGTGATCTTTGCGATTATAAATGCCGAGAGAATAGGCGTTTGAAAGAGCATAAATTAACACACTCAAGCGAGAAACCGTTCAGTTGTGATCTTTGCGATTATAAATGTCGACACATTAGACTTTTGCAACTGCACAAATTAAAACACGCAGGCGAAAATCCGTTCAGTTGTGATCTTTGCGAATATAAATGCCGAGACGTCGGAAGTTTGAAACGCCACAAATTAACACATCCAGACGAGGACGTTGAAAATTCTTTCATTTGTGGCATTTGCGATTATAAATGTCGAGAACGTAGAACATTGAAACACCATATGTTAAAACACATCGAAGATGAAAAAGTCGTTTAAATGTGAACTTTGCGTTTAGAAGTGTCAACAGTCTGTAATGTTGGACCTGAGTTTAGTTATTACAACATACCCACGAATAGTTCTGTAAATAACATGTTTCATTGTAATTTGAAACTCATGTTTGCAAGGCCGTTTTAGTGTCAGATTTAGTTTTGAATGTAGTCTTACTTTAGAGTTGGTTATCGTTTGCGAAAATAAAGGATTCTCGTCTCTGGGAATTGTTAAATATCTCCTGCTGGTGTAACGTTTCCGTTTACGATCCTCGCTTGGGGATGACGTCATAGTCAAGGTTCGTCGCAGTACGAATTTTGGACGCTAGAGGCGGACATACTATCGCCCTCTGTTCAGGACGGAACGTACCGACGCCAGCTGACAGGATTTATGACGCATCGTTATGTTTTATTTCTTTCTATTTTGGTTATCTTTTGACTAATGAATTTCAGGCAATTAAAAGTCTGTAGTTAATTAGTTAAATTTAGAATTATCGTTTGGGCATTTTATGTGCAATCAGATCTGATTAATCGCAGTTGTTTTTGGAGTTATAGTTTTGAATCACATTTATCGTATTACAGTACCGAGCTGTTCTGTTTTGATTTATTGACGGTTGCACAAATAAATCTTGTGTTATTGTATGTGTTTTGTTTATGTCGAGAACCTGCGCCGAATGCAACAAGTGTATTAAATCTCCTGAAGTTTCGAAGTTACCTAGAGCGAACACTGCGGGACCTTGGGAACGGTTCCGAAGTGGTTATAACAATTAGGATTTATTCCCTGGCGCCATGGTTTAATTTAATTAATGACTCACCCCTTCTTCACCGAGGTAGTTTGGGAAACAGTTATTGGAATAGCAACGCTTACTTGTTGGCACATGGTGCTGTCAAATTTTTCAGGAGTAATAGCTTTAACATCTTGAGGATTACAATACCGGGTGAGCCAATATTGTGTATTCGGATGATAGCATCTTTATTATTGCAAATTTTAAACATCTGTTTTGGCTATCACTTATGTATCGTACAGGTACGTGACTTAGAATCAGTTTCAATCATACAGAGTGATACGTGTGACTTAGCAAACCAAAGTTATGTTTTTTTTTCCATTTTTTTAATGGATCTTATTGTATATTATGTATTACCTACTAAAAAAAACAATAGTAGTAATTAAAACATAATTGAAAAGAAAACATTCCAATGTCCCATATGTTATTGTAAATTTAAAACGCTAACGACATAGTGACACATACCGCCGAGAAGCCGTTAAGCATGAATGTTGTGATTCTGCTCTTGCCTCATGTACGATACTTATTCCTACGATCTTTTTTCTTGAAATATAAGGAAAAAAACAAGATGTAAAAGTATTAAAACTGAAATAGATTCTTTGTTTCAGATCCCGACGGACCCCTAAAGCTAAAACAATGAATAAAAAAGCGCTGAAATGCCGTGTGTGTGACTCTAAATTTAAATCTCATGCAACTTTGCGCAAACATAATTTAATCCATACTAGTAAGAAGCAATTCGTTTGCGATCTTTGCAGTTATAAATGTCGACAATTTGGTAGCCTAAAACGGCACAAATTAACACACACTGACGAGAAGTCGTATGGTTGTGATCTTTGCGATTATAAAAGCCGAGAATTTCGTAACCTGAAGCGGCACAAATTAACACACACTGAAAAGTCGTTTGGTTGCGAACTTTGCGATTATAAATGCCGACACCCACAAAGTTTGAAACGGCACCAATTAACACACACCGATGCGAAACCGTTTGCTTGCGATCTTTGCGATTATAAATGCCTAGAAGTCAAAAGTTTGAATGAACACAAATTAATACACACGAATGAGAAGCCGCTTGGTTGCGATCTTTGCGATTACAGATGCCGACGTGTCGGAAATTTGTACCAACACAAATTAAAACACACGAATGAGAAGCCTTACGTTTGTGATCTTTGCGACTATAAAAGTCGATGGTGCTATAGTTTGCAACAGCACAAGTTAAAACACACTAACGAGATGCCGTTCAGCTGTGATCTTTGCGATTACAAATGCGGACGTTCCGCAAGTTTAAGTCGCCACAAATTAACACACACGGACGAGAAGCCGTTCACTTGTGATGTTTGCGATTACAAATGTCGGGAGCTTGGGAATTTGAAACAGCACATGTTGAAACACACCGGCGACAAACCGTTTTCATGTGGTCTTTGCGATTACAAATCACGATATTCTGGAGACTTGAAATCTCACATTATTACTACACACAAAAGCGAAAAGACGTTCGATTGTGACATTTGCGATTTAAAATTCCTTTATATCAAAAGTTTGAATCGGCACAAATTAACACACACGGACGAGAAACCGTTCGGTTGTAAGCTTTGCAATTTTAAATGCCGAGATATCCGCATTTTGAATAGGCATAAATTAACACACACGGGCGAGAAGCCGTTCGGTTGTGACATTTGCGATTTGAAATTCCAACGTGTCAGTGGTTTAAATCGGCACAAATTAACACATACGGATGAGAAACCGTTTGGTTGTGATCTTTGCGATTATAAATGCCGACGGTCCGAACATTTGAAACTACATAAATTAACTCATACGAAGGAGATGCCGGTCAGTTGTGATCTTTGCGACTACAAATGTCGAGACCTCGGAAGCTTGAAACGCCACAAATTAACGCACACGGATGAGAAGCCGTACGGTTGTGATCTTTGCGATTATAAATGTCGAGAAAGTGGTGGTTTGAAGCGGCATAAACTAAAACACACAAGCGAGAAACCTTTCAGTTGTGATGTTTGCGATTATAAATGTCGAGAATCTAGAGGTTTGAAAGTGCACAAATTAACACACACAAGCGAGAAACCGTTCGGTTGTGATCTTTGCGATTATAAATGTCGACACGTTAGACTTTTGAAACTGCACAAATTAAAACATACAAGCGAGAAGCCGTTCAGTTGTAATCTTTGCGATTATAAATGCCGACTTTCCCGAAGTTTGAAGCGACATAAATTAACACACACGGGCGAGAAGCCGTTCGTTTGTGACATTTGCGATTATAAATGCATAGAGCTCGGAAGTTTGAAACAGCACATATTAACACATACAGGCGAGAAACCGTTCAGCTGTAATGTTTGCGATTATAAAAGCAGAAACGCCGCACATTTGAAGGATCATTTGTTAAGACACGCCGGTGAAAATTCTTTCATTTGTGGACTTTGCGATTACAAATGTCGAGAACGTAAAACATTGAAACGCCATATGTTAAAGCACATCGAGGATGAGAAAGTCTTTTAAATGTGAACTTTGCGTTTAGAAATATCAACAATCTGGAATGTTGGACCTGGATTTACTTATTGAAACATACCTACGAATAGTTCTGTAAATAACATCTTTCATTGTAATTTCAAACTCGTATCTGCAAAGTGTGAGCAAATGAAAAGGCAATGAAACGAATTTTATTGAATTTACGTTACTTACTTTCTAATCGTAAAGTGTCTTGTTTTATCCATATATACATTGTACACTATTGAAAAAAATAAAGCAGATTTTGAAAGATTTCAGTTTTTAGATTTCTTTCTTATGATCGCAAGCAATTCGTTTGAAATATTTACTGATGTTTTATTTAAGTGATTTTCTATCTTATACTTTAATTAAAGACTCGGCGCTTGAATATCAGTCACCCTGTATATGTAGGTACTAGTACGGTTTTTAATTTTTCTTGTCGTATTAATGCGGTAGGTATAAGAGAGTTCGTTTTCTCATTTGAATTAAAATACGTATTGCTGTGTTATTTACCTTGGGTTGGAAGAAAAAAGGATACGCATTTTCATTTCTTACGCTTTAAATTTCAACACGTTAAATTTTATCTCCCAGGTGATTACATCTCGCTTTAGAATGCCGGAACCTAAAAAGGAACTTGTTATTTTATTTTCTAAAAATGTGATTTATTTATTAGAGTTGTCCCCCAAGGATGGTAGTACGACCAAAAATTGGTTGGAAAACAAATTCAGGGAGTTGTTTGGAGATTAATCCGATACTGATCACATGCCCGATGAAAGAACTCCTGATGTGGAAAGTCCAATAGGAGTTTGTCGGAACGTCAGGAAGGTTGGGTTGGATCCTAGGAATCTTCCTCGTGCATCGCCCGTGGAAACTACCGAATTTGAGGATGCCATCAAAAGCTGCCCAGGGAGTTTCTCAGGAACAAAAGGGGTAACTTGCCTCGGTACATGATGACGTCACCGGATGGAAACAAGTTAAAGGTGCCTAAGATAGATGCATTTCGGCTAGGGCTAATTTCTTTTCCATTGTAAAATATAAAAATTTAGTTATGCTTTTCAGTTGTCAGAATTATGTTTTGTTAGTTTAATTGCGAGAATTTTTCATTTTAATTTTGGATTTTGAGGTTTTACCTTTGTACCTATAAAAATGCGGTGCAAAACACAATTTAGTCAGTCTTACTGACATGAACTACATCCAGCTTTTTCTGTTTTCTTGAAGTCGGTGACTAAAGCTGTAGATGAGGAGGTCTGGGCCTTTTGTTGTCGGAGATGACTTATCTTGAGGACCACGTTTCGTAATTCCGACGATGTCATGCTGGGGTTGCTGATGAGGTAGTAGCTTTCCACGAAGTTGGGGTGGAGACCGGCTTCAAATAGATCATAGGATGCGCTGCCTGAGGTGTCGGGGGTGACTTCATACGCCAAGGCGAGCAGATCGTAGTAGTAAGTCTTCATTTTCTTTTTGGTGACGACCTCTTAATCTTGCGGCTAATCTTCTGACTGACTGCTCTCCTCCAAATTCGGTTTCCAAATCTTTTTTAATTTGGTCCCATGTTTCTCGGTCGTTGTTTGCATTTTGGGAATATCTGTGGTACCAGACATTCGCTGCTCCTTCGAGGGAATGTTGACAGGTGGTAGATCTTCAAAGAGTCGTCCCATCCGTTGGCAATGGGCGTCCTCTCGTATGACTTGATGAAGTTGATGATGTTGGATGCTGATGGATGGAACTACTAGGGTCCTGGCAGATTCTTCTCTGCGGCGGTGATGTATGGAGTCGATTTTCTTGTAGTTGGACCTCAGGGCTGCTTCTTCTGCTTCAACTGAGATTTTTTCCGCCTATAGGCTATGGTAATTCGACCAGGATCTGTCGCTGTACGAGATGCTTGTGAAACTGGTTGTCACCTTCTTCTGTGGAGACTACTGCTCTGTTGCCTATGTTTTCCACTGCGTGATGTTGTATAGAAGGCGTATCCAGGAATAGTACGTCTTCGTACGTTTCCTCTGAAGAATCTGTGCTGCTATGACGGTGAGGGATGATGGTGTGGGATGAGACCTCGAGGGCGCTGGCTTCAGAATTCTCCGCGTTGTTATAGACTTCCATGCATCTTGCTTGGGCCCTGGTCCAGTAAGCTGCTGGTATATGGGAATTTTGGCGCCTCCAGCATGTGACGAGCGGGTCCTAAGGAGTGCCGTTCGGTGGTAGCGTAGCTCAAGGGGAAGGGATTAACAGGGGTAGCTGCAAACTAACACATAACAAAAAGAAATTACAGTCAAAGCATTACTGCTGCATTATTTTTAAATTAACTAATAAAATCTAAATTTCTCAGTATTCTGAATTTTACTTACCTGTCCCATGAATCTATCAGCATTATTTGATAATATAGTTTCACACACACAAGAATTTTATTTTAATTAATCAACCTCGTCAATCCAGTATTCTTAAAATTCAAGCCGGTGACAATTATCGTTTTCGGCTCGGTATATGAACCCCGCATCGAGTCGCCAACCTTACGGAATTAAAGTTTTCAGACCTTAACGAAGAAATAAATTCGTTTACATATTCCAACTTACACAGCAATATGCATTTTTAAAACCTGTTTTCTTTTAGGTATCCGTGGACTTCTAATTCAAAATTGTGGACAAAAGAACGCTGGAATACTACAGAGGTGGTTTTAAATTCAATCTCACGGTATAAATGCACGCACAAGTCGAATTGTTGTCGAGTTGTGAATTGTATATAAATGCGATTGTATATAAATACCGTCAGCATGGTAACTTGAAAGAGCATAAATGACAAACGTACTCAACAATTACAAATGCTGACAACATGGAATAGACATAAGCGAAGCATGTCCGTTGAAAATTTTCATAATATTTCTAATTATGATTGGTCCAACGTTTTGATCGATATTTCCATGTTTATTCTTCAGGATAAATTGTCTATGTATTTACAAATTTTGATTTAAAACATAAAGTTTGTAAACTCAGTTTAAACATTGTATTGGAACTCAATAAAAGCAATACTGTGTGATTTCTTTCAATATCTTTTCTCGAAATCTGAATGAATATAGTTATGTATATACCGGGTGAGCCAATATTGCGTATTTAGATGATAGCGTCTTTATTATTGCAAATTTTATACATCTGTTTTAATATAAGGAACAATCAAGTTGTAAAAGTATGAAAACTGAAATAGATTCTTTGTTTCAGATCCCGACGGAACCCTAAAGCTAAAACAATGAATAAAAAAACGCTCAAATGCCAAGTGTGTGACTCCAAATTTAAATCTCGTGCAACTTTGCGCAAACATAATTTAATACATACTCGTAAGAAGACATTCGTTTGTGATCTTTGCGATTATGAATGCCGAGAATTTGGCAACATGAAACGGCACAAATTAAGACACAAGGACGAGAAGCGGTTTGGTTGTGATCTTTGCGATTATAAATCCCGAAACAATGGGCGTATGAAAAAGCATAAATTAACACACTTAAGCGAAAAACCGTTCGGTTGTGATCTTTGCGATTTTAAATGCCGACACCCACATAGTTTGAAACGGCACAAATTAACACACACTGACGAAAAGCCGTTTGCTTGTGATCTTTGCGATTATAAATGCCGAAGCAATTGGCGTTTGGAGGAGCATAAATTAACACACACGGGCGAGATGCCGTTCGGCTGTGATCTATGCGATTATAAATGCCGAACCAATTGGCGTTTGAAGGAGCATAAATTTACACACACGGACGAGTCGCCGTTCAGCTGTGATCTATGCGATTTTAAATGCGGACGTCTCGCAAATTTGAAAACCCACAAATTAAAACACACGAATGAGAAGTCTTTTGCTTGTAATCGTTGCGACTTCAAATGTCGATGGTACTATAATTTGAAACGGCACAAGTTAACACACACGGACGAGAAACCGTTCACTTGTGATGTTTGCGATTTTAAATTCCGGTGGCTTGCAAATTTGAAACAGCACGCGTTGACACATTCCGACGAGAAACCGTTCAGCTGTGATCTATGCGATTATAAAAGCGGACGTTCCGGATGTTTGATTCGCCACAAATTAACACACACTGACGAGAAACCGTTCACTTGTGATCTTTGCGACTATAAATGTCGAGGGCCCAGACGTTTGAGACAGCATAAATTAACACACACGGACGAGAAACCGTTCACTTGTGGCGTTTGCAATTATAAATGCCGGTGGCTTGCAAGTTTGAGACAGCACATGTTAAGACACACCGGCGACAAACCGTTTTTATGTGGTCTTTGCGATTACAAAACACGACAATATGGAAGCTTGAAAGTTCACATGATTAAACACACAAGCGAAGAGCCGTTCGCCTGTGACATTTGCGACTTAAAATTCCGTAATGTCAGTAGTTTAAATCGGCACAAATTAACACATTATGAGAAACCGCATGGTTGTGATCTTTGCGGTTTAAAATTCAAAAGTGTCAGTGGTTTAAATCGGCACAAATTAACACACACGGGTGAAAAACCGTTTGGTTGTGATCTTTGCGACTTAAAATTCAGAAATGTCAGTGGTTTAAATCAGCACAAATTAACACACACGGGTGAGAAACCGTTTGGTTGTGATCTTTGCGATTATAAATTCCGATTCCTCGCAAATTTGAAACGCCACAAATTAACGCACACGGGCGAGAAGCCGTTCGGTTGTGATCTTTGCGACTATAAATCCGGAGACCTCGGAAGTTTGAAACGTCACAAATTAACGCACACCGGTGAGAAGCCGTACAGTTGTGATCTTTGCGATTATAAATGTCGAGAAAGTTGTGGTTTGAAGCGGCATAAATTAAAACACACAAACGGGAAACCCTTCGGTTGTGATCTTTGCGATTATAAATTCCTATACCTAAAAAGTTTGAAACGCCACAAATTAACGCACACGGGCGAGAAGCCGTTCGGTTGTGATCTTTGCGACTATAAATGCGGAGACCTCGGAAGTTTGAAACGCCACAAATTAAAGCACACCGGTGAGAACCCATACGGTTGTGATCTTTGCGATTATAAATGTCTTGATAATAGTAATTTGAAGCGGCATAAATTAACACACACAAACGAGAAATCCTTCGGTTGTGATCTTTGCGATTATAAATGCCGAGACAATAGCCGTTTGAAACGGCACAAATTAATACACACAGGTGAAAATCCGTTCAGTTGTGGTCTTTGCAATTTTAAATGTCCAAATATCGAAATTTTGAATAGGCATAAGTTAACACACACGGCCGAGAAGCCGTTCTGTTGTGATCTTTGCGACTATGAATGCGGAGTCCTCTCAAGGTTGAAACGCCACAAATTAACACACACAAACGAGAAACCCTTCGGTTGTGATCTTTGCGATTATAAATGCCGAGAGAATAGGCGTTTGAAAGAGCATAAATTAACACACTCAAGCGAGAAATCGTTCAGTTGTGATCTTTGCGATTATAAATGCCGGTCCCGCTCAGGTTTGAAGGTGCACAAATATAAACACATAAGCGAAAATCAGTTGTGATCTTTGCGATTATAATTGCCGAGACCTCGGAAGTTTGAAACGCCACAAATTAAAATACACGGACGAGAACTTCGGTGGCATTTGCAATTATAAATGTCAAGAACGTAGAACATTGAAAAACCATATGTTAAAATCGAGGTTCAGAAAATCATTTAAATGTAAGCGAGACGAGTTTTATTGAATTTATGTTGTAAGTGTACTTAGTTTTTAATCGTAAATTGTCTTGTTTTATCAATATATATTGTACAATATTTTTTTTTTCTTCCCACAAATTCCCCAAGCTCCTAGAGCTTGTCGGGTGGGAGGGGAGGGAGTTTAGCGGCTGCGTCCGACTTGATGTTATAATTTCTCCTTCGGCATTCGCCTTACAAACTGGGGAGACGCAGAAAACCCAGTTCGAAGGAGCCGGCATGAATCCGAACACGGTCCGAGCCATGAGAATTCTATCTCCCACGTAGAACCCGCACACAACAGGAGAGAATTCGAACCTACGCCTAAATAATTGCCCGCCAAGCGTCAAGTCCGTTGCCAGCGGACTGAACCACTCGGCTACAAACTACTCTAAAAATGTAAGAACCTGATCAGTACGGGGAGAAAAAGGGGTGGTTTATATTTTGAAGTCAAAACAAAACGATTCTCAATCAGAACACGAGATTTCTAAAAATAGAAATCTTTTACAGAGAAAATTAAAAGAGATTGGAGGTCTTCTCTGAACTCCCTTTCTAAACTTTACCACCCTTTTAACCAAAACTTTTCCAAACCAAATCGAGACGCAAGAAGCGACTGCTTTGTTAGTAGCGTTTCCAGTTTTAGCCAAAAGTTAGCCAGCAATCGTTCTTCCCGCTCTCTTTAGACTTGATTTGAATTTTGGCCCTTTTTACCCTCAGACTTACTTATTTTGGGTTTGTTCTTCTTCTTGTTCGAATTATTTTTAAAGGTTCTCTAGAAACTACTTTAAGATTTTAAATAAAATTCGATCGTTTTAACCAATTAAATATATATTAAAATAAAATTTTACAAGCATAACGAAATTTTCCATTAAAACACATGAACTACAACAAGGACAAATATCAAGAAAATTACAGAATACAAAATATCTGCAAATATTTATGACAACAAACAAAAAAATATATAATTCGACAAGAAGGAGAGAGAAAAATGCTTTTAATTAATTAACTTTCTGACAACAATTACATTGAGCTTACCAGCGACGAATCAAAAGATTTTTTCTCGTATCCAAAATTTTGGGGATAAAGTTAGCTTTGCGAGACTTATTTCGATTACGACGAATTTAATTTAGATAAAACACTAAAACTGCGCGGGAAAAGCTTCTGCTTTTCCTGACCGAAACCGATGATAAACTTTTGGAAAATTTATAACAAGAAATCAAAATCCGAACTTAGAAAAAAGAAATTAAAATTTCGACGAGAGATTTAACGCGGGCCAAACAAAAGATAACCGGGAACTTCCTTTATCTCCCTCGCTTAAGCTACTTAAAGGCTCGTCACCTCCTGAAAAATTGAGGAGGGAAATTCTGTGAGATCAGCAAGAATTTGAATTCAGACGGTCCCCACAGTAGCTTCTAAGCGGAACTTTTTCGATACGAGATGGCGTAAGCGTCTCGTTTTTACTGATTTTTACCCACGTCGCTCATTCAAGGGCAGAGACGCTTTGTGGCGTGATTTACCTTTTGCTGAATCAAACCTGATAGGATTGATTTGAAGTCGCATCCGAAGCTCATAAAAGCGATACGAACATCCGGCTTCTTTCTAAGAACAACCAGAGCTGATAATGAAATGATTAAAATAAAATGAGAGGTAAATTAATTTTATAAATTCTCTAAGCATTTTTCCGGGTCCTTACAAAAACAATAAAGCAGCTATTGCTGATTGTGAAAGATTTCAGTTTTTAGGTTTGTTGCTTATTGTCGCAAGTAATTCGTTTAAAATATTTACTGATGTTTTATTTAAGTGATTTTATTTCTTACACTTCAATTAAAGACTCGGCGCTTGAATTTCAGTCACCTTGTATATGTAGGTACTAGTACGGTTTTTAATTTTTTTTTATCGTACTAATGAGGTAGGTATAAGAGACTTCGTTTTCTCATTTGAATTAAAACATACGCATTTCTAAGACCTACTTTCTTTTAGGTATCCGTGGACTTCTAATTCAAAATTGTGGACAAAAGAACGCTGGAATACCATAGAGGTGGTTTTTAAATTGAATCTCACACGCACAAGTGGATACACCTAGATGTCAAGTCGTACAGGCGTGAATTGTACGATTATGAAGTTCGATAACTTGAAACTAGACCGAGAGCTAGCGACGGATTTACTTAAGGCATTTCAACTGGCTTAAACATTAGTAAAAAGGTGCCCATAACGGCACTCAACACGAAACAATGCGCCTTACTCTCTGATATAGCCGGAAGGTGGAATGAATTAGCCCCAAAGGGACGAATTTATTGCAAATTCAATTAATACGGTGTGTACCGGAAAGTTTATTGTTGCTCACGCTGTCTTGTGAAACGTTGTTTACGTTTTAAACAATGACTTTTCAAAATTGCAAGGCCGTTTTAGTGTCTGATTTAGTTTTGAATGTAGTCTTAGTTTAGACTTGGTTAGCGTTTGCGAAAATAAAGCATTCTCGTCTCTGGGAATTGTTAAATATCTCCTGCTGGTGTAACGTTTCCGTTTACGACCCTCGCTTGGGGATGACGTCATAGTCAAGTTTCGTCGCAGCACGAATTTTGGACGCTAGACGCGGACAACTATCGCCCTCTGTTCAAGATGGAAGGTATCGACGCCAGCTGACAGGATTTATGATGTATTGTTATGTTTTATTTCTTTCTATTTTGGTTATTTTTTGACTAATGAATTTGAGGCAGTTAAAAGCCTGTAGTTAATTAGTTAAATTTAGAATTATCGTTTGGGCATTTTATGTGCAATCAGATCTGATTAATCGCAGTTGTTTTTGGAGTTATAGTTTTGAATCACATTTATCGTATTACAGTATCGAGCTGTTCTGTTTTGATTTGTTAACGATTGCACAAATAAATCTTGTGTTATTGTATGTGTTTTGTTTATGTCGAGAACCTGCGCCGAATGCAACAAGTGTATTAAGAGAGGCGCAAACCAGAGCGGTAGCGAGCGCGGTGGCGGACGCTACATGCACCATTTGCCCGTCTAGTTCGCACGATCTGCTAGAGAAGGAAACAAGTGTGACACAGAAAAACTAATTGATATAGTGCGTGGCCAACCCATATTATATGATTTGTCTCACAGTGAATATAAAAATATAAAAAAGAAAGATAAAATATGGGACGAAATTGGCAGGTCTATTGGTGGAACTACTGGTAAGTAAAATTCACTTTATCGTAGCATTTGTATTTTTTAACAATAAAAATATCTAATTATCATTAAAAAACGAAACGAATCTTTCACGTATTTGGAACGCTATGTTTGTTGGTCTTCTTGCATCATTTCCAAGATTTCCAAAGGCCCCAACGATCGGCTCATTTTCTTCTAATAAATTAAGCGACTGTTCACAGTTTTATGCGTAAGTAATTGTGTAATACACAAATAGTTTTGACAATAATTATGGCTGTTTCGATTTTTACTTCAATAGGCCTCAAGAGCAGACGCCGTTTATGAGCTAATATTCCAAACGCGTTTTCCACGACACGACGAGCTCGGCACAACCTTTTGTTAAATTTTTCTTTTCTCTCATCTGATCTTGATTGACGATGTGGAAAAGGTCGCATTAAAAATTCCTTTAGTGGAAAAGCTTCATCAGCTTCATCGCCAACAAGCACACAAGGCGTAGGCTCTTCCTGAAGTGGCAAAGGTCCACTTTGTGGCACTTAAAAGTTCTGTTGCGTAGTATATGTCCCATGGCACCGTCGCTGTTTCGGCCATACCCTCCAACATCAATACAAGTAAATTTGTAATCGTGATCTACAATAGCTAACAAAACAAACGAAAACTTTTGCAAATAACAAAAGTAATTGGAGCCACTTTTGTCAGGGCATTTTATTGTGATATGTTTTCCATCGATGCTGCCTAAACAATGTGGAAATTGCCATTTTTCGTAAAAACCAGCTATAATTTTTTCCTAATTTTTTGTAGTTGGTTCTGGCATAAATAAGGGCTGCATACGGTTCCAAATAGCAATGCACACTTCCAAAACTATGGCGCTCACCGTTCTAAACCCCATTCGGAAACTGTGGCCAATAATTTTAAACGAATCCCCCGTCGCAAGATACCCTAAAAATAAATAAATGTGAGCAACAAAAAATCAGATTAGAGTAGGCGGTGCAAAGAAAATGTATATCTGTCAGGCTGATCCGATAGCTTATAAATGTATTACATTAATTAATTCAGTTAATCACAGACAAGCATTTTCTTTGCACCGCCTACTCTAATCTGATTTGTATTTATTCACTTTTTTTTTAAAATGTACTAAGTACTTTTTATAAAATCAAACAGTTTCTCTAAGACAATTTTTTTGTTGCAGGTGAAGAACTTAAAAAAAGTGGAAAAATCTACGGGATTCCTATGGCAAATTTATAAGAAGCGAAAAAACAAGGACTGGACAGGAAATGAAGCTATATAAAACTTGGCCTTGGGCCCAACAAATGGAATTTCTGCGATCTTCTTTATTATGTGCCAAAACACATTCCAATATATCATCAGCACGACTTCAACCATTATCCAAACTCACTGGAGAAGGATGTGGGCAAGACAAATCTCCTCAGCAAACGGTCGCGAAAAATCATCCACCGATTGAGAAAAGTTTTTCATTAGTTGAGAATAATCATCCACTTATTGATGATAGTCTGCAAAGGAAGAAAAGTTGCCAACTAGGTGATGAAAATCAACCAGAAAAGAAGAAAAAACAAGATAAACTGAAACAACCACCATCATCTGTAGAACAGATATTTAGATAGAAAATCAGCTGAATCGACCTTCGATGACATTGATGACATATTTAAAGGATATGCAAAAACTATCAAAAAATTGTCGAAAAGAAGGCAAGCTATTGTAAAATTTGAGGTTTCACAGTGCGTTATGGAACAGGAACTCGCGCAAATAGAAAAAGACGAGCAACATGTCCGTAACAATACTCCAACATCTTTAATAAACAGGCCAAACTCTGCACAATCATCCCTCCCAGAAACATATGTTTTTCTTCACATGCTTACTCTATCCCATCGTCGCATATCTGTCAAACAAACTCTTCATCGTTTCTTGACAGACCAAATTCCGCACAATCATCCTTCCAAGAAACAAACGCTCGTACAAAACATGACTGTCCACGGACATATGAAAGTGAATCGTCAACGTCTTCAGCTTGGTACGAACATTTCGGGACTTCACTAGACAACGTCTCAAACAACAGTATTTAAATCAAATAGAATATGTATTTTATATTTTTCTAATATAATAAGAAAATAAGTATTTATAAAGATTTTTTAATCATTTACTTACTAAGTGTTACTTCCAGTCGTTGAACTGGTTCTATGGGTGTTCTGTAATGTGTAAACTTCTTTGTTGAATTCTTGGCTTCCGGTTGGAACCGCGTGTCTCGGATTTCTTCACTGCCGACGTTTCGTTCTCCGTTGCAGAAGAACTTCTTCAGGGCTGCTGTTGGTGGTGATGCTGCTACTGCTGCTGCTTCGCGTTAGTCGTTGAGTCAGTCTCAACGACTAACGCGTCTGTGTCACCTACTAAAAAAAAAACAATAGTAATTAAAACATAATTAAAAAGAAAACATTCCAATCTCCCATATGTTATTGTAAATTGAAAACGCTAACGACATAGTGACACATACCGCCGAGAAGCCGTTAAGCATGAATGTTGCGATTCTGTAACAATCCTTATTCCTACGATCCTTTTACTTGAAGTATAAGGAATAATCAAGTTGTAAAAGTATGAAAATTGAAATAGATTCTTTGTTTCAGATCCCGACGGACCCCTAAAGCTAAAACAAAGATTAAAAAAACGCTCAAATGCCGCGTGAGTGACTCTAGATTTAAATCTCATGCAACCTTGCGCAAATATAATTTAATGCATAATAGTAAGAAGACATTCGTTTGTGATCTTTGCGATTATGAATGCCGAGAATTTGGTAACATGAAACGGCACAAATTAAGACACAAGGACGAGAAGCGGTTTGGTTGTGATCTTTGCGATTATAAATGCCGAAGCAATTGGCGTTTGGAGGAGCATAATTTAACACACACGGGCGAGACGCTGTTCAGCTGTGATCTATGCGATTATAAATGCCGAGACAATAGCCGTTTGAAACTGCACAAATTAAAACACACAGATGAAAATCCGTTCAGTTGTGATCTTTGCGACTATGAATGCGGAGTCCTCTCAAGGTTGCAACGCCACAAATTAACACACACAAACGAGAAACCCTTCGGTTGTGATCTTTGCGATTATAAATGCCGAGAGAATAGGCGTTTGAAAGAGCATAAATTAACACACTCAAGCGAGAAACCGTTCTGTTGTGATCTTTGCGACTATAAATGCCGACTACTCGGAAGTTTGAAACGGCATAAGTTAACACACACGGGCGAGAAGCCGTTCGGTTGTGATCTCTGCGATTATAAATGCCGACGGTCCGAACATTTGAAACAGCATAAATTAATTCACACGAAAGAGATGCCCTTCACTTGTAATCTTTGCGACTATAAATGTCGAGACCTCGGAAATTTGAAACGTCACAAATTAACACATACACGCGAGAAACCGTTCAGCTGCAATATTTGCGTTTATAAAAGCAGAAACGCCGTGCATTTGAAGGAGCATTTGTTAAGACACACCGGTGAAAATTCTTTCATTTGTGGACTTTGCGATTACAAATGTCGAGAACGTAGAACACTGAAACGCCATATGTTAAAGCACATTGGAGTTGAGAAAATCGTTTAAATGGGAATTTTGCGTTTAGAAATATCAATCTGGAATGTTGGACCTGCTTTTAGTTATTAAAACACACCTACGAGTAATTCTGTAAATAACAACTTTCATTGTAATTTCAAACTCATATTTGCAAATATTTACTGATTTTTTTATTTAAGTGATTTTTTATCTTATACTTTAATTAAGGACTCGGCGCTTGAATTTCTGTCACCCTGTATATGTAGGTATTAGTGGGGTTTTTAATTTTTCACGTAGTACTAGTGCGGTTTGTATGAGAGAGTTCGTTTTCTCATTTGAATTAAAATACATATGCATATGCAGTTTTAGGTATTCGTGGACTTGTAATTCAAAATTGTGGACGATCTTTTTACTTGAAATATAAGAAATAATCAAGTTGTAAAAGTATGAAAACTGAAATAGATTCTTTGTTTCAGGTCTCAACGGATCCCTAAAGCTAAAACAAAGAATAAAAAAACGCTCAGATGCCGCGTGTGCGACTCTAAATTTAAATCTCATGCAACTTTGCGCAAACATAATTTAATACATCCTAGTAAGAAGCCTTTCGTTTGTGATCTTTGCGATTATAAGTGCCAAGGCTCTGGTGGCATGAAACGGCACAAATTAAGACACACGGGCGAGATGCCGTTGAATTGTGATATTTGCGATTATAAATGCCGACACCTGCAAAGTTTGAAACGGCATAAATTAAAACACACAGGCGAGAAACCGTTCAGTTGTGATCTTTGCGATTATAAATGTCGAGAAATTGGACTTTTGAAACTGCACAAATTAAAGCACACAGGCGAAAAGCCGTTCGGTTGCGATCTTTGCGATTATAAATGTCGAGAATATAGATATTTGAAACAGCACAAATTAAAACACTCTGACGAGAAACCGTTGAGTTGTAATGTTTGCGATTATAAAAGCAGACACGCCAGAAATTTCAAGCAACATGTGTTAAGAAGGCACACCGATGAAAATTCTTTAATTTGTGGACTTTGCGATTACAAATGTCGCGATCCTAGAACACTGAAACGCCATATGGTAAAGCATATCGAAGTTGAGAAAATCGTTTTAACGTGAACTGGATTGCTGCACCTGCGTATGGTTTTGACACACACTTACGAATAGTTCTGTAAATGACATTTTTCATGAGCAAATGAAAAGGCAACGAAACGAGTTTTATTGAATTTATTTAATTAATGTACTTAGTTTATAATCGTAAATTGTCTTGTTTTATCAATATATATTGTACAATATTGAACAAATAGAGCAGTTTTGGCTGATTTTGAAAATTTCTTATGGTTGCAAGCAATTCGTTTAAAATTATCGTGTATTATTTCAGTGATTTTCTACCTTATGCGTTAAGTGAAGTCGGTTGCCCTGTATATCTAATAATAAGTACTAGACGGCTTTTAATTTTTTTTTATCGTAACTGAAATAAAATTGGCAAAATTGGCTAATGCTACTACATTTCAATTTCAAAATTATCGGTATTAGGTGATAAGTTCTATGAAGATTATGGAAGACCATGGAAACCCTGAACGAAGGGATTAGTACAACAAGATGTGGATTATACAATCCAGTGCACCGTTCATTGTATCACGTCTTCATGAGCGTTAGACGTCTAAACGCAATGAGTAGTTCAATCAAATTCAAACAACGAAAAACGCTATAAATAGCGAGCGCTCCGCGATTTGGAGGATTCCTTCTTCGACCTCCGCAGGTAAAACTTCTATAAAGCAAGCAGATTAAGAATTAATTTTTATTAAAAAAGGTTATTAAGTACAACGAGGTATTTTCATTAAGAAAGAGAACATTTTACTAAATCCTGAATACCTGTATCCTTTTTCCTTGACCAACAACATGGAAGACGCTTCCAGGTAGGACATACGTGACAACACAAACGAAATTTTTATATAAACACCGAACAACGGGAGACGTTTAGGTATTGTCGAAGGGCATGTCTCTCTTGTGAAAGGATTGAGGCACATGCGTGATAGGCAGTACAGAGCGTACCCCTTTACATCGGGTAGGGCAAAAGGTCCACCGACCCTTGTGAAAGGCGAAGTGAATGGCCGACTTGTGATACCTGGTGTTCGCTTTGGACGGACAGTAACCTGTATCGTCGAATGGCGCCTCTATCTTGTGAAAGAATTGAGCACATGCGGTACGGAGCGTCCCCCTTTTTACAAAGTATACATCTGATAGGGCAAGAGACTCACCGAACCTTGTAAAAGGCGAGGTGATTTGGCCAACTTGTGCTAACAGGTGTACATACAGTTTGGACAGACAACAACCTTTTTGATAAACCCTTTTCTTCATTTCTTTTCCTTACACGCACTGGCGCATACACATTTGACACTGACACCCCCCCCTCTCTTCTCATTCTTCTGTGTTCGTCATTGTATGTGTCCCCCGTGGGGCCATAAAACGAAAAGTGGGTAATTTCAAGCGACCCAAAGAAAACCCTGGGAGAAAGACAAAACGAAAGTAGACTCATACCCACATACATAAAGGCAATAATTAGCAAAAGCAACCTAAAATGACCACGAACATAACAATTTTGGCACCCAAAGGCCGTACAAATGTATAAAAGAAACTCTACAGTTAACACCGCAACGTGGGACTCTTAAAAGAAACTCTACAATTGACCCCGCGACTTGGAGCTCTTACTCAACTCTACAATATGCAGAGAGAAATCGTTTAGTTGTGGTATGAAGGTTTGAAAAATCACACAGGCGAGACACCGTTCCCCTTCCGCATACCAGAACGAAGTGTGGGTGTGGCTTTAGCCCGGCTTCGCAATCTGTATACCAAATTTGGAATAAAATTATGTTTTCTCATGTAATATTTTCGCACGCCACTCTCCAAATTTGAGATCTCAAACGACTTTAAACCGAATAACTCTCTTATGCAATCATTGGCCATTGAATTAGGACCACCAAAGGTCATTTATACATTTTCTACTAAAAGTAAGCAGCCGTTTAAATACCAAAAAGCTTAGAGGGCAGCCTAGCCGACTTTGGAAGTTTTGTCGCTCAGTGGCGTAGTTTCGTATCCTCTCATGGCAAGGGTTGTTTGTGCTGTACAAATGCAGAGCCTGCTACGAAACTTAGTGATTGTCTAGAATGGTCAATGCCAATAAACAAAAGTGCAGGAATGGGCAAAGCAAATATGAAAAAATACATTGAAACAGTTTCACAAAATGTTACATGCCGGCGAGAGTCATTCTCTCATGAATTTTGCGATTCTGTAACAGCCTTTTCGCCTTAAAAGCATCTTTTTATTTGAAATATGAGGAATAACGAATTAACTTTCAACTTCTGTTGTATGAAAATTTAAATAGATTCTTTGTTTCAGATGTGAATGGATTCCTAAAGCTAAAACATTCAAATGTCGAATATTTGATTCCAATTATAAATCTCGTGCAGGTTTGCGCAAACTATATTCTAGCAAGAAGCCGTTCGGTTGTGATGTTTGCGATTATAAATGCCTACGGTCCGGACGTTTGAAACAGCACAAGTTAACGCACACCGATGAGATGCCGTTCAGTTGCGATCTTTGCGATTATAAATGCCGGGAGTTCGGAAGTCTGAAGCGCCACAAATTAAGGCACACCGACGAGAAGCCGTTCAGTTGCGATCTTTGCGATTATAAGTGCCGACAGCTGGGAAGTTTGAAATCTCACAAGTTAGCACACACGGACGAGAAGCCGTTCGGTTGTGATCTTTGCGATTATAAATGCCGACAGCTCGGCAGTTTGAAGCGGCACAAATTAACGCACACGGACGAGAAACCTTTCAGTTGTGATCTTTGCGATTATAAGTGCCGTTACGTCGCAAGTTTGAAACGGCACCAGTTGACGCACACGTACGAGAAGCCGTTCGGTTGCGATCTTTGCGATTATAAATGCCGATTGCTCAGCAATTTGAAAGTGCACGAATTAAAACACACCGGCGAGAAACCGTTCTTGTGTGGTCTTTGCGATTACAAATGCCTGTGGAAAGAACAATTAAAGCAGCACATGCTAGAACATATCAAGAAAGAGCCCCATTGATATGGAGACTTAGAGGAACGCAAGTTGATTTGTTAACTTATTAACTATTAGTAATCATGTCCTAAATGTAGGAGAACAAACTTCTTAGAAATATTTATTTTCGTGTACTTTGTTTAAATTTGTGAATTGTATTATCGATAATATAATAAAATATGAAAACAGTGATTACGTCATCTAATTTTGTTTAAATGAATTCCCTTAGGTGCGAGTAAATTAGAAAAGTTTTCTGACTTCCCTCAACTTTGTATCCATTGTCTCATTGCATTCAGGATTTTAGTCTTCAAATTTTTAAAGTCTTATTGCAGTTAAATCTGGTAATCGCGGAGGTCAACGCACGGCCTGTAAGGTTCGAGAGCGTGCAATTTTTGATCAAATCAACCAAATGAACTTCATAGATTACGAGAGAATGTATACAAAATTCTGTGAAACTGTTTGTAATTAATTAATTATAAATTTCCGAAAAGGTAGGTATTTTTAGATTAAAACGCCGAATTCACAGCGTACTTCTGTCATAAACGTTTTATGATATTTACTCAGACAAGCTTGTAAAGCTTTACTTTGCATAATAGACCTGATAAAGTGCGTGCGAGACAGCATGCCTCGCGATCTAGGAGCTCAGCTCCATCCGAATACTGTCGGTGCTCAATGTGGATGTAATATTTGATCCATATTTGTTTAGTGCCAACTTTAAACAACTTTACAAGCAAATATTCTTATTTCGTTCGCATTTCACACAATGGTCGTTGACCCAAAATCGCAGATGAGGAAAATTCCACCTAAAGGTCAAGTTTACGATACCACGATACCACGTCGCGTCGCCGTATCATAAAACTATAAAAAAAACTTTATGAGGGCATTTATTTCGTCCATCTGCGCCTCAATTTTTAATCGGGGGCGCATCGTCGTTTTGGGGCTAATTTTTGATTCGAAAGCTAAAGTAGAAAGATTTTTTTTAACATTTTTCCCAAGCTTTCGGACATCGCTTCTTTAGTGGTTCCATTTTGTCAAGTTAATTAGCAGTCACCTTGTATACAGTAAACCAGACGTGGTAGTTACGTTATTAGGCTATTCTTTGACCTATTTGATACCATAAATATATTGGACAAGGTATGTAACTATAGAATGACGGGCCTAATATACACATGGTTAGACTCATTTCTCAGGGGGCAACAATTGACTGTGAAAGTGCCTGAAACCCTATCACATGAGTCCCACAAGGATCCGCGCCAGGATCTGTACTGTTTCGCCTTTACATAAATGATCTACCATCATGTTTGTCTCTTCGCTGATGATATATCAATTGTAGTATAAGCACCCTCCCTCCCCCCTGATCTACTTATCAGTAAGGTTAATACCGTCACCATAGAATTGCATAGTCGGTATTCTGCTAATCGTCTTGTATTGAATGACAACAAAACCATTTTTATTCGATTTTACAACATGAAATCCTTACCTGCAACGCTGTTTACCGAACAGAATACTATTCTGACTACATCATACCTTCCTAGGAATTACAATAGGTTCTAGATTAAACGGGGAAAGTCATATAGACTTGTACATGTGGGTACTAGTGCGCCTTTTAATTTTTCTTGATAGTAACTTAAGTAACTACTCAGCGGAATTATTATATCTTTCAAGGTTATAGGTCAGAGGCGCACTTAATGCGAGCGGTGGGAGAAACACGTACCGTTTCCGTTACCTACAAATTAGTTGCTTTTTATACTCGCATGCTAACGACTAATTTTTTGGACGCCGCTGACCGACTCAGTAGCAAGCATTTCGCTCACCGATAACCTTGAAAGATTGAAATTTTCGCTCATTAATAATAATGGGCAATAAATATCTTATTAACGCTTCTACATAGTAAATAAAATAGCGTTCGTGTCATCGTTTGAATTAAAGTCTTCCACACACCGGCGCGAATCATTCGCTGTCCTCAGTTTAAGGCTTCCACAGACCAGTGCGAATTATTATTTGTCGCTGCGAATTATTCGCTACTGTTGTGTAAATTAAATGGGGAGGCAGCGAATAATTCGCGCCGGTGTGTGGGATATTTGATTTTACACAGCGGCAGCGAACAATTCGCGCCGGTCTGTGGAAGCCTTAGCGAGACGCTTATTATTATTCAAAACAGTAACCTGAGATGACATACTGTCAAATTCTTTCATCAATACTATTTTGTAACAAAAAAAATGTGGCCTACTCCAATTATAAATTTAGTTGATATCAAAGGTATTTTTTTGTGAATTAAATTCTTACCTCCCTGTATATGAATGTTGCAAGTCTTGTAATTTAATACCACTCGATTCGAAAATACAAAAAAAAAAAAACTTTTATAGACGTATGCTCTTAAATGTAGCTCTTCGATTATACGCATCTCTAAAACCTATTTTATTTTAGGTACCCGTGGACTTCCAACTCAAAAACTGTGGACACACACGCCGACGAGAAACCGTTCAGCTGCGATCTTTGCGATTATAAATGCCGACAGGTCGGAAATTTGAAAGAGCACAAATTGAAACACACCGACGAGAAACCGTTCTTTTGCGGCCTGTGCAATCATAAATGCCGACGTCGTGAAAATTTGAAAACCCACATGTTAATACACACAGGCGAGAAGCCGTTCAGTTGCGATTTTTGCGATTTTAAATGCCGTCAGCTTGGAAACTTGAAACTGCACAAGCTAAAGCACACAGAACACACTGACGAGAAGTGGTTCAGTTGTGATCTGTGCAACTATAAATGCCGACAGGTCGGAAAATTGAAGCAGCACAATTTAAAACACACCGACGAGAAACCGTTCTTTTGTAGTATGTGCGATTATAAATGCCGACGTCGTGAAAGTTTCAAAAACCATATGTTAATACACGCAGGCGAGAAGCCATTTTCTTGCGATGTTTGCGATTTTAGATGCCGACAGTCTGGGATTTTAAAACGGCATAAATTAACGCACACGGACGAAAAGCCGTTCAATTGTGATCTTTGCAGTTATAAATGCCGACGTCCTAGAGACTTGAAACTGCACAAATTAACACATACGGACGAGAAACCGTTCAGTTGCGGTCGCTGCGATTATAAATGCCGGCAGTATAAAGATTTGAAGAAACACATTTTAATACACACAGGCGAGAAACCGTTCAGTTGTAACCTTTGCAATTATAAAAGCAATCAGGCCAGTAATTTGAAGCAGCATTTGCTAAGACACAACGATGAAAACTCGTTTAATTGTGGTCTTTGCGATTATAGTTGTCGAGAACGTAAAACATTGAAACGGCATATGTTAAAGCACGTCGGAGATATCAAAAATCTGGAATGATGTACCTCCTTATGTTGAAACGTATCATCTGATCGTAGCAATTGCAGTCAAATAATGTCATAGTGTGTGATCAAATTCCGAAAATCCATCTGTTTTGGGTGAAACATTCTTCAATAAAATCTTTGTTAGTAATTTCAAAACTCATATCTGCAAATAGAAAGACGAATGTGTTCCACTTTAGAAAGCAATTGTCTTTATTGTTGCGCCTAATTTAAAGAAGATTATTGGTTGTGAGAGCAACAATACGTCAAAGTATTTTACACTTGGCGTCCGATTCTATCCGTCAAGCTCGTTGATGATTTCTTAATAGTTAATAAATTATAACTTTAAGTAAAATTGATTGTTTCTTATTATCCTTGTACTAACATCTAAAGACGACACAAAGTTTGTATCGAAAAAGGTAATGTTAAATTTGTAAAAAATGAACAAAATTTGGCTGCTGATTCAAGAAATTCTTCCCACGTTATTATTTAACACCAGCCAAGAACCTATGGAGTATTAAATAATAATAGCAATTCAATTTCTCAAAGAAATTTCTTGTTTTAGGTGGAAACGGATTTCCAAACCTGAAACCGTAAATAAAAAAAATACGCTCCAATGCCGAATATGTGACTGTCAACTTGTGCTATCATATTTTAATACACACCGGCGAGAAGCCGTTCGGTTGTGATCTTCGCAATTTTAAATGCCGACATGTCAGAAATTTGCAAGCGACGAGAAATCGTTCAGTTGTGATATTTATGATTTTAAATGTCGCCATACACCAAAAATTCATATACACGGGTGAGAAACCGCTCAGTTGTAATCTTTGCGATTTTAAATGCGGAAATAAATTAAATAAACAACTGTGTTTACTTCTCCCAAAACTTAAAAAAAATGACTTAACCCTTTTCAGCAATAAGTGATTCAATTACAAATTTTGATTTAAAACCTAAGATCTGCAAACAGCTGTATAATAGACCAATCGACAGACTGGTTTAAATATTGCTTTTATTCATCATTAAAATTAAATGTTTTCCAATATAATACTGTATAATATTGTATCGAGCCTAAAGCATTGTTTTCTTTCAATTATTTCTTTTGTGCAAAATAAAACAATCTGTGAATATGATTAGCAGTCGATTATTCTTTTGTTTCTAGTTTTCTGTCACATTTAATGTCATATTTTATTGTAATAATATTGCTTCCTTAATTAATCGGAGAACGAAATCTGAAGAAGTCATCAAAGCGGTTGAATTACGGTGAAGATGGACGAAGCATTCGTTACACAGGCTGATTCAAAATAAGGGTCCGACCCGTTAGGGGCGTACTTACTAAGGTCATGTAAGTACGAAATTGAAAGAAATAAATTTATCGGAGGCATTTGAAAAGTAAACCTCTTGTGAATCCTAAATCGAAACTGTTTAAATACCACTGATGACTATTGGAATGTGGTAAGTGAGGCGCTTATAAAATTACGTAAGAAAACCCCCGAGACATCTTTTTATAACGATAATAAATTTTATTGACATAGTCAACAACTGTAGCAATAAACGCGTAGTAAAAATGAATGAACTTTTTTGACTGCAAATTTATTATAATCGACATTGAATTTGGCGCCGTTATAAAAGTTAAGGTCAAGTTTTTTGTGAGTTCATATTAATATTAAAGTGAAACGGTGTATAAACTTAAACTTACGGTTTTTATAACAGATGCTCGATATGACCCCCTTCTTGTTGTATGGTATTAGTCGCACGATTGATGAATGATGCACGTACCCCAGGAAACATTCGATTCGCATTGTTTCGAATTATTTCTGGTGTATCAAAAATGCGACTGTGAAGTTCTTTAACCCTGTTAATTGGGTCTTTATAAACCAAACTTTCCATGTGGCCCCACAAATAAAAGTCTTAAGGGATTCATATCGGGCGAGCGGGGAGGCTAAGCTACTGGCCCACCGCGCCCGATCCACCGATTTTCAAACTGAATTATTAAATCCCGCACATTACGTTGAAAATGTGGCGGTGCACCATCGTGTAACCACCACATATCACGTCGTATGTTCAGAGGCACTTCTTCGAGCAGTTCGGGCACCGTATTACGAATAAATTCCAAATACCTATCTCCGGTCAAACGCTGTGGCAATACATACGGCCCAAATAAAAAATCCCCAATTATTCCCGCCCATAGATTAATAGAAAATTGTCTTTGAAAATTACTACTACAAATTTAATTTGAAAAATGATACCATGACGTCTTCACTAATTAACGATTTAAAAGTTTTAGATTTAGGAAAATTGGAGAAAGTAATGAACATTAATGAATCTCTATTAAATAAACGTCAAAAACTAGAATCAGTCCTAAATGATATTAATAACGTTCAAGTAGAACATAAACAAAAATTAAAAGAAAGTTAGGAATCCATCACTTTATACTGCATAACAATAGTGATTATTACAAGTATAGGCATATATTTTGTAAAGAGATTAAAAATTTGTAATTGAAAAAACCAGAAAAAAGAGAAGGTATTCCTATGAGAGAGTACGAAGAATACTTTCGTATTGCCTGATGGAAGATGTAAAATTAATCTTCGGGAAGCTACTTCTAAGAAGGAATTGGATTGTCTGAACTGATCAGCAGTGGTAGCATCTCTTAGATTATCGGGTGTAGGGTAAATAATATACGTACCTAAGTTTTTATTCAGGTTTACTTTCAGCCACGTCATGGTAAGGCCAAACCATTACGTTGGTACTAAATAGTTACCGTTATTATATTTTAAATTGAACACAATTGTAAATGTATCGTATAAACAAATATATTTTTAGATTAGTCGGCAATTAGAAATTAGGATTATTTTGGGCACACTTCAAAAATGTAAAAATATAAAATGTAATAATAACAATTTAAATATCAAAACAACTGATACTGCTTATTCTTTCATGGACATCAACATACTGATTACTGAGGAGCCCTGAGGAGTTAAAGTACAACGGCACTGTAGTGAACATCTGGTTCAAGTCGGAAGCCATATCCACTTGAAGGTTTCACGAATGCCTGAATTGAGTAGGGTATTGAAACATCAAGATGAAACAAATGGAAACAGCCAGGTTCACGTAAATATCTGTCGAGAACGTCTGCCAACGTCTCAGACTAACATTAACACTAAAGAGAGCTGGAAACTAGCACAAAAAGAAGCTCCTTGGAAGATATTCGATGTCGGTCCATAAGGATTAAGCTAGTATTGCAGTTCCAAATTAGAAGAAATTGTGAATTTACTTAACTAGTGTAAATAACAACGCTTCGTGGCGACAAAATTTTAGTAGTATTTGTACATATGCATGGAAGCATATTCTCTTGCGGGGGGGAGGGGGAAGTGTCACGAAGGTTGTGATTAAGGGGACAGTATGTCGTAAAAAATGTGATTCATTTCTTCCGTCTGCATCACAAGTTGGATGTCCACAATAAATGAATTGCCCGTTATAAATTCTTCATATTTGCTTCAGGTTCACTGCAGATGAACGATGGTGACAATCAAGCTTGTCGCTTATCCGTTCCAACTCAGCGCTGTCCGTCAAACATTTGAGAAAAAAAACACTCGAATGTCCCATACAGTATTTTAAATTGAATTAAGTACGTAAGCACGCCATAACACGTACTGGAGAGTAGTCAGTGGCCCACCCAGAAATTTATCTTGGAGAGAGCTTAAAAATGATAACAATTGTAAGAACATACAATAAATGAAGTAGTGAAGATATACAGTGGGAATTTATACCAAATTAACATTACAAAACAAAACTAAGTCGACGTGCTCCTTTTTTTTTGTAAAACTCAAATTGAATTGTTAAATTTTAATCCCACATTGCTGACTCTGACCCAACCCTTAGTCCCCCTCTGTAGGTGTGTCACTGAGAGAATTCGTTCCTACATAGCTGACTCTGACCCAACCCTTAGTCACTCTCCGTAGGTGTGTCACTGAGAGAATTCGTTCGGTTATGAAATTCTGTAACAGCTCATGACTCGGAAAGAAGATATGTTAATAAGAGAAACTATTCCTTTTTTTCCTTAAATGCGATGCACATCCATCTTACATATCCTTTTAATTGAAATATAATGAATAAGTGTAGATATTAACTTTCGAGTTGTAAATAGATGGACATTTCAAGAGACTTTTTGTTTCAGATGGCAACGAATCCCTAAAGCCGAAGCAACGGATGAAAAACGATTCGTGTGCCGAATATGTGATTCTAAATTAAAAACTCGTCAAAATTTGCGCAAACACGTTTCGATCCATGCCAATCAGAAGCCGTTTAGTTGTGATCTTTGCGATTATAAATCCCGACAGCTCGTCAATTTGAAGCAACACAAGCTAACACACACCGACGAGAAGTCGTTCGGTTGTGATCTTTGTGATTATAAATGCCGACGGTCCGATAATTTGAAGCAGCACAAATTAATACACATGGACAAGAAGCCCTTCGGCTGTGATCTTTGCGATTATAAATGCCGGCGGCTCGAGAGTTTGAAACAGCACAAGTTAACACACACGGACGAGAAATCGTTCGGCTGTGGACTTTGCGACTTCAAATGTCATCAGACCAAAAATTTAAAACAACACATGTTGAGGCACGCCGTCGAGAAGCCGTTCAGTTGTGATCTCTGCAGTTTTAAATGCCGACATCTCGGAAGTTTAAAGCGGCACAAATTGACGCACGTGGACGAGAGCCCGTTCAGTTGTGATTTTTGCGATTATAAATGCCGACGGTATGACAACTTGAAAACTCACGCTTTAACACATGCGGTCGAAAAGCCGTTCAGTTGTGATCTGTGCAGTTATAAGTGTCGACGGCCCAGAAGTTTGAAACAACACAGATTATTGCACACGGACGAGAAACCATTCAGTTGTGATCTTTGCGATTATAAATGCCGACGGAATGAAGATTTGAAAAATCACATTCTGAAGCACACAGGCGAGAAACCGTTCAGTTGTGACGTTTGCGGTTATAAAAGCAGACACGCCGGTAATTTGAAGCAACATTTGTTAAGACACACCGGTGAAAAGTCATTCAGTTGTGATCTTTGCGATTACAAATGTCGAGAACGTAGAACATTGAAACTGCATATATTAAAGCACACCGGAGGTGAGGAAATCGTTTAAACGAGAACTGTGTGCGTCAAATTGTATTATTTATTAGAAACAGTTAAGTTTTTAGTTAGGATTATTGCATTAATTTAGGTGGTAATTTAGAGTTTTGTTCGAATTTGTAATAAAGATTTAAAATTAAAAAGCAAGGGCATTTCATTATCACCTGAATCTCGCTTGATTTATTTTGATCCAAAGAAGCCAGCCTTTAAGTACGGCCCATTCCTTGCAGGTTAATTGAAAGCAATTTGTCGAGAGACTGAAAGTGCCACAACCGCAAAAGCGGAATGCCGATAAAACTATTTTTTTTTAGGATTAAGATTCGATATTCGATTTTTAAGTTTACAGGAGTTTTTCGTTTTTTTTTTGTTCGTCTTCGGGGATTGTCGACTGTTTTTTTAAACTTCTTTCTGGTTAACCAACCGTCATTGGTTTTTATTTTTTCATTTCGTCGTTCGCCTTCTGTTTTATTTCGTTTTTGTTTTTGACTCGATTGTTTCTTGTTTTCCTGACGTCTATCACTTTGACGTTTGACGTGTTTGTCTATTACTTTGTTTTTCTTTGCTCGTCGTTTTTCGTTAATTTTAGATTTCAGTTTTTTTTCATTTTCTTTAAATTTTTTTTTGACCAAACAATTGTCATTTGTTTCTGTAGAATCTATTGAGTAATTTTTTTATTTTATACTCGTCGAATTCTATCAGTCTTTTATTTTTCAACGCAATCTTCAAAATCACAGACAGTTCTTATTTGTTTTTTACTTTGTCATCGTCATTTATCCTCTGTTTTCTTTCAATTTTTTTTTTTTTATAAATTGAAAGTCTACTGCTTTTTTTTTGCTGTTTATTTAACACTTCTGCCTATAGACCTTTATTAGTTTTTTTAAGGATTAAAATTCGACTTAAGTTTGCAGGCGTTTGCACTTTTTTGTTGTTCATCTTCGGGGAGTCTCTTTTATTTTTTTAAATTTCTTTCTGGTTGCCTAAGAAATTCACAAGAAAAAACACAAAAAAGAAACGCAAACAAAGAACGACAAAATTAAAAGAAGATCGACGTTGTTCGGAATAGCGTATAAGAAATTCAAAATATCAAAGAGCCATCAGAAAACAAGCGAAAATTCCAAAAAAACGCGATGGGATTTAAAAAGAAATTGTTTCGATAAAGAGAGACAACAGAGAACTGAAATGAACAACATAGAAATTCGAGGAAGGTGAACAAAAAAACAAAAACAAAAGAAGATCGACGTTTCTTCGAAGCAGCGCTAGAAATTCAAAAGAGAAAACAAAAGAAACGCAAACAAATAACGACGAAATTAAATGAAGATCGACGTTGTTCGGAATAGCGTTTAAGAAATTCAAAAGAAAACAAGAAACTAAATTTTCTTGGGGGGCAAAAAGCTGTTAAAAATCAAAGAGCCACCAAAAAACAAGCGAAAACTCTAAAAAAGTCGATGGGATTTAAAAAGAAATTCTTTCGATAAAGAAAGAAAACAGAGAACTCAAATAAACAACATAGAAATTCGAGGAAGGTGAACAAAAAAAACAAAAACAAAAGAAGATCGACGTTTCTTCGAAGTAGCGTAAGAAATTCAAAAGAAGATACAAAAGAAACGCAAACAAAGAACGACGAAAATAAAAGAGGATGTCGATCTTCTTTTATTTCGACATTGTTCGAAATAGGCTGTAAGAAAATCAAAAGAAACTAAATATTCTTGGGCAAAAACTCCAGGAAGTCAATGGGATTTAAAAAGAAATTATTAAGAACTGAAATAAACAATGTGGAAATGCGAAGAAACTGAACGAAAAAAACAAAAACAAAAGAAGGTCGACGTTTGTTAGAAGTAGCATAAGAAATTTAAAATAGAAAAACGATAGAAACAACAGTACATTCAAATAAAGAACGACGAAACGCCAAGTGACAAACTGAATTCGACGAAAAAGAAACAAAAGGAATTACGACTGACTACATGGAAGTGCAAAAAACAAAAAAGAAGATCAACGGTTGTTCGGTGTTCGGAACAGCGCAAGAAAATCAAAAGAAAAAAAAGAAACTAAATGGAAAAAAGCTATTAATTAATCAAAACACGACAGAAAAACAAAAGAAAACTTCAAAAAACGTCACTAGGATCTAAAAAGAAATTATTTCGATAAAAAAAACCAGAGAAAACTGAAATAAACATCGAACAAAAAACAAATCAAACAAAGATCTACGTTCGTCACTTGTTTTCAATTTTTAATTTCGTCGTTCGCCTTCTGTTTTGTTTCGTTTTTTGTTATTGACTCGAGTGTTTTTTGTTTTTTACTGTGTATCGATTATACTGTTTTTTTTTCTTGTTTGTCGTTTTCAATTATTTTCCATTTAAATTAAATTTAAGCGTCGCAAACGTTTTTACTTTTTCATTGTTTATCCATTTTTTTTTATCTTTGACCAAATAGTTGTCATTTGTCATTCAATCATACCCACTCTTTTGTTTCTCAATGCAAGCTTAGAAATCACAGACGTTCCTCATTTCTTCGCTTCGACATCGTCGTTTGTCATTTGTTTTTTTTTTGTTCATCTTCGGGGATTGCCTTCTATTTTCTATTTGAGTCCATTGCGCAAACAAATTAGTTAGATAATAGGTTTAGCCGACTAAAAACGACGGGATTTGAAAAAAGGCGTACACTGTACCACCCTCTAAGGCACATGGACGTAGTCGACGAAAGATCCTACCCATCTAGCCCAATTAATTAGGTTAGCTAGCGATAGGGTTGCCCATCACCTCCGACAGGAGTCCCTGAAAACTTAATTATCTTGCAGATTAATCGCCGAGGGCGGCATTTTGTATCGCATACTTCTCCGAACATCTGATTACACAATTAATTATATCTATTAATTTAGTACACTGTAGACACACTGTCGCACTGTGCGGTGGTTTATTATTCATAGCGTGTCTTAGAGTACGATCTAAGGTGGCAAACACCAGTACCAAGACGAAGCCATCTTGAATAAAAAAAATGTACTCGTTAATCTAATTAAGTCCCAAAGTTCCCACAGCCACTAAAAGACGTGTGCACCTAGTCACTAGCTGTGTGAATTGAAGTAAGTTAGATCGCTACGACATTCGACGTGAAATTCGTTAAACGAATTTTGCTGTGCACGTAAGGACATAGAAACACATACCAGCGAGAAGTCATTCTCTCATATATATATATTTTGCGGTTCCTAATAAATATTCATATGATTTTTTTACTTGAAATATGAGGAATGATGATTATGATGAATTAACTTTCATGTATGCAAATTTCAAAAAGATTCTTTGTTGCAGGTGTCAATGGAACCCTAAAGCTAAACCATTCAAATGCCGAATATTCGATTCTAGATTTAAGTCGCGCAGCAAACATAGTCTAATACGCACCGGTAAGAAGCTGTTCAGTTGTGATCTTTGCGATTATAAATGCAGATGGTCCGGGCATTTGAAGCAGCATAAATTGGTACACACGGACGAGATGCCGTTCGAATGTGATCGCTGCGATTATAAATCCAAACGCTCGGGACATTTGAAACGGCACAAATTAACACACACTGATGAGATGCCGTACGGTTGTGATCTTTGCGATTATAAATGCCGAGAGCTCGGAAGTTTGAAGCGGCACAAGTTAACGCACACGGACGAGAAACCGTTCAGGTGTGATATTTGCGATTATAAATGCCGCCATCTTGTAGGTTTGAAAGCGCACAAATTAACGCACACGGACGAGAAACCGTTCGGTTGTGACCTTTGCGATTATAAATGCCGACAGCTCGCGTATCTGAAAGCGCACAAGTTGACACACACAGACGAGAAACCGTTCGGTTGTGACCTTTGCGATTATAAATGCCGACAGCTCGTGTATTTGAAAGCGCACAAATTAACACACACAGGTGAGATGCCGTTCAGTTGTGATCTTTGCGACTATAAATGCCGACAGCTCAGAAGTTTGAGGAAGCACGAGTTAAAACACACTGACAAGAAACCATTCCTTTGTGGTCTTTGCGATTACAAATGTCAACGGGCGGTACAATTAAAAGAGCACATGCTGAAACATGTGAAAAAGGAGCCCCAGCAGGTGTGATTGAGCGAATTCTATGAATATGAAGACTTAGAAGGGCCCATTTGATAACTCTTAGAAATATCAACCTATTTAATTCCTTTCGCATATCTTATTTAAATTTGTGTTAATCTTATTCATAATATAATAAAATGTCTAATGAGAAATTACGTCAACTGTTTTTTTACGTACAGGGTGAGTCTGAAAGACCGACAAATTAGAACCACTAATAGAGTCGACGTCCTAGAATATGGGACATTACTAAAAAAAATTGTGTAACAATTTTCGAGAAGTAATAATCAAAAATCGTACCGAAATCCACCAGTCCCATTGGTGTATGAATAATGGGAATTTTATTGCACACGCAACCGCGGATGTCTAATAAAGTTTCATTATTTTATGAGTACTGGCTGATGCCTTCCCAGAATCCGATGGTTTAGTGCGACGTTGGGCAAATTATAGTCTGTAGAAACACTTGTGTTCTTCTGTTCTTTACGAACTTCAATGCAATCGATATTTTTCGAAAAGTGCACAGTGTTGTATGGTGAATCCTTAGGAAATGCACATCGCGCTCGTCGTTTGTAGATCGAGAGGTTTCCATTACTACGAGTATCATAACATTTGCGGGGTTTTGGGTCTTATCGTCTTGCAAGAGGTCGGGGCCGTGAGAAACCTCTCGAAATATTAGAGACACAAACATCGTGAGAGTGTCGCGTTGTTTACTATCGCTGGCTGCTTAACAAGTGCAACAAAACACTAAATTTTTAAGTGTCGTGCTTTTCACCGATGAAGCCCAGTTTACACGTGACGGTGTTCGAAATGTACACAATACGCACCTGTGAGAGATCCACATGCGTGGCACCAACAACACTTTTTGGAATAATTGACAGTTATTTGATAGAACTGCACGTAATTGTTATAAATATTTTTAGTCTCTGGTTTACTAATTTTTGAAACATTTAATTGCTAAACAGTAGTTTATTGTTTCCTACGAAGTTATGGGAATTATTAGCTGCCCTTACTATAGTTGAGGTAATTTCGCTTGTAACAGTAGTAAATATGTTGTGCCGCTAGGCTCTCATATTGGTCCTGTATTGTTTTTATAATTTATAAACCACGTGGCTTCTAGCTTTAAGTACTGCAGACTTCTGTTGTTGAATTCTTGGCTTCCGGAAGCGGAAGCCTTCAAGTTAAATGCAGACTTCTGCTTTATGTAGACGACTTAAACGTATGTGTATGTGATTGTCTTAGAATTTAGGTCAACTTTTTGATAATCTGTTAATGAAAATAAGTCCAACGTTATGAGGTTTCCTAGGGGACATTCACCAACATCTGTGGACAGAACGATGAGAGCGTAACTGTGATTTGTTTAATGTCAGTGCGTGCCAGCCATTTCAAAAGTGCATTCGTTAAAAATTTTACTAAATAATAATAATTCAATTTCTAAAAAAAAACTTGTTTCAGGTCCAAACGGATTTCCAAGCCTAAGACTGCAAATAAAAAAAAATTCAACTGTCGTATATGCGACTGTCAACTTAGTAGCCGCACAAATTTGCGCTCCCATATTCTAATACACACCGGCGAGAAGCCATTCTGTTGTGATCTATGCAATTTTAAATGCCGACATCTCAAGAATTTGCAACAGCACAAATTAACACACACCGACGAGAAACCGTTCAGTTGTGATCTTTGCGATTACAAATTCCGACAGCTCGTGCACCTGAAAGAGCATAAGTTGAAGCACACCGACGACAAGCCGTTCGTTTGTGATATTTGCGATTTTAAATGCTTTTACAGTGCAAGCTTGAAACGGCACAAATTAACGCACACGGACGAGAAGCCATTCGGTTGTGATCTTTGCGATTTTAAGTGTCGACGCGTCGTAGGTTTGAAACGGCACAAACTAAGACACACGAACGAGAAACCTTTTAGTTGTGATCTTTGCGATTATAAATGCCGACATGGCACAAGTTTGAAATTGCACAAATTAGCGCACGCGGACCAGAAGCCGTTCAGTTGTGATCTTTGCGATTATAAATGCTTATACGTCACAAGCTTGAAACGGCACAGATTAACACACACGGATGAAAAGCCGTTCGGCTGTGATCTTTGCGATTATAAATGCCGAGAACTCGGTGGATTGAAACTGCACAAATTAACACACTCGGACGAGAGGCCGTTCGGTTGTGATGTTTGCGATTACAAATTCCGACAGCTCGGGGCTTTGAAACGACATAAATTAACACACACGGACGAGAAGGCGTTCGGTTGTGATCTTTGCGATTATAAAACCCGACAGCTCAGAAATTTGAAACGGCACGAATTAAGACACACTGACAAGAGACCAATGGAAAGGACGATTAAAAGCGCATATCAGAAGAAGCCTCATCAGCTGTGATTGATAAAATATGAAGAAGAATTAGAAGGTCACATGTTGGCACACACCTTGATTTGATAACTTATGCCTAATTATACCTAAATTTTGTGTTAGGATAAGGAAATACTTTGCTTAGTTACAAACTAGGCCTAATCTGCCTTTAGTGCTTTTATGGTACTATAAAATTGGCAATAATAATTTAATGTTATCTTTTAAATTGGAAAAAACTTGTACATACAAAAAAATTATATAATCATATAATTTTCATTTATGTACTTATAAACTCTTTCAGCATCTGTTTCGATTCCTAAGCTGGCCACTGACGACCCAGAAGAGCCAGTATGTACACAACAGTGTTGGATGAGAATGTTGTACGATTCTGTCGAAAGTTGGAGTCCACTCACGGTACATCGCCGCAGTAAGAACTTTTTCTTTAAGGTTGTTAAACTTTTTAAATCTGTTCAGTTCCACTAGAACATAATAACAGTAATATATGGTTTTTCGTTATACTAACAATAAATGTGATTTGTTTGATGCCAGTGCGTACCAGTCATTTTAATCGGGATTCCTTGTTGTACATATACACTGTGTCCCGATTTCGAGGCTCGCTATTGGTGTTTCGGTTATTAGAAGAGATAGAGGAACGGTTAAATGGGGAATGCTTTGCACAGTTCAATCCTCGCGATAAATCTCCTTTCAAATTCACCATAACTTTTTTTAATTTTAAGATAATTTCAAAAAACCAAAATTTCCCGATTTCAATTTCAATTTTGTCTGTAAGTTCTCCCCAAGTATCGATTTTCTTATTTTGATCCTCTATGTTCTTCCTTCCTTCATGTTTCTCTGGGTCTTCTTCACTACTTTTTTCTCGTTTTTGCTAGATCTTCCTGTCTGCTTTCTTTTTAAGGAGTTCCTCCTCTTGTTCGCGTTCTTGCTTCGTATAGTCTTCTTATCGTTTTATCCCTTTCCATCCCCATTGCACGCCCAAGCCATCTCAGTCAGGCTTCCTCTAATGCGAATTGAATTGATTTTGTCTGTAAGTTCTCCCCAAGTATCGATTTTCTTATTTTGATCCTCTATGTTCTTCCTTCCTTCATGTTTCTCTGGGTCTTCTTCACTACTTTTTTCTCGTTTTTGCTAGATCTTCCTCTCTGTTTTCTTTTTAAGGAGTTCCTCTTCTTGTTCGCGCTCTTGCTTCGTATAGTTTTCTTATCGTTTTAACCCTTTCCATCCCCATTACATGCCCAAGCCATCTCAGTCGTACTCCCTCTATAGCGAATTGAATTGATTTTGTCTGTAAGTTCTGCCCAAGTATCGATTTTCTTATTTGGTCCTCTATGTTCTTCCTTCCTTCATGTTTCTCTGGGTCTTCTTCTTAATAATTCGATAACACTTAATGTGACCTCTTTTAAAGTTTTACAATATTCAGACACTTTTTTGAAACAAAGTTTTCAACATAAACAAAAACCCCCGATTATCATTTGTTTTCAAGTTATTAGTGCTAACTTTTGTTTTTTTTATGGCAGACATTTTGGATTTTTGGTTAGTTAGATAGTCTTTAAAAAGAGCTTTTCAACGACGTACAACATGCCCGAAAAATTTTTATTTGTAGGGGAGATAGTAACAAAAACCTAAATTAATCTCTAATATGAAATTAGTAGGCTATGAATTGAAACACCAGTGAGAAATGCAAGCTTACAGATATGCTAAGTATTACTGTAATAGTTATTTATGAATCTAGGGCGAAAAGTGGGAGCAAGTTGTTTCCAGCCGAGGCTGTAATTACTAACGAGTATTTTTAAAAAAATCTTTTCGGCACAGATAAATACAAAATTGTATTTAATACTGGACGTTTAATGAGTTAAATTATTATAAAAAGACATTTTGAGTTTGGATCTTGCGTAAATAATTCGTAAAAATGTAGTAAACGGTACCCAATTTTCATAGGATGGGAACGTGTTTAGGAATGGCAACGAAATTGAATGAATTGTTACTTTGGAAAGAATACAAGAATCCGCTACAATCTCCAAAAAGTTCTAGGACTTTAAGGTTTCACTTTTTGTCCTATAAATGATCCGAGAAATGTCACTTTAGGTTTATTAAAATTATCTTAAAACTTTAAAAAGTTATGATGAATTTGAAACGAGATTTGTCGCGAGGATTGAATCCTGCAAAACATTCCCCATTTGACCGTCCCTCTATCTCTTCTAATAATCGAAATACCAACAGTGAGTCTCGAAATCGGGACACACTGTACATCGAGCTTTAAGCAGTTGTAACCGTTGTTGTTAATAAATAATTATATATTCATTTATTTATTTATTGTTAGGTTGTGCCATTGTTCTTCTGTAGCGTATCTTTACTAAGTAGTAGTAACAACAGCAACAATTTATACAGCATCTTTTTGTTTCAGGTGCGAACGCATTTCCAAACCTAAAATCGTAAAAGAAAAAATATTCGAATGCCGAATATGTAATTATAAATTCACAACCAGTGGAAGTTTGCGGCGCCATATTTCAGTACACACCGGCGTGAAGCCATTCAGTTGTGATCTGTGCGATTACAGCTGCCGATGGCCCGATGGATTAAAACGGCACAAATTAACGCACACCGCCGAGAAGCTGGTCAGTTGTGACCTTTGCGATTACAAATGCCGACAGCTCAGACAATTGCGAGAGCATAACTTAAAGCACACCGACGAGAAGCCGTTCGGTTGTGACCTTTGCAACTATAAATGCCGACGACCCGCAATATTGAAACTGCATAAGCTGAAGCACACCGGCGAGAAGCCGTTCAGTTGTGACCTTTGCGATTACAGCTGCCGATGGCCCAGAGTATTGAAGCTGCATAGGTTAAGGCACACCAACGAGAAGCCGTTCAGCTGTGATCTTTGCAATTATAAATGCACATTTCGCAGTGTATTGAAGCAGCACAAGTTAAGGCACACCGACGAGAAGCCGTTCAGTTGTGATCTTTGCGATTATAAATGCCGACAGGACGGACAGTTGAAACAGCACAAGTTAAGACACACCAACAAGGATCCGTTTAGTTGTGATCATTGCGATTATAAAAGCCAGCGAGTGGATATTTTGAAAGCACACATGTTAATACACTCTGACCATAAGCCATTCAGTTGTAACCTTTGCGATTATAGTTGTCGGCGGCTTGGAGCCTTGAAACAACATAAGTTACAGCACACCGACAAGAAGCCGTTCAGTTGTGATGTTTGCGATTATGAATGCCGACAGCTTGTTCAACTGAAACAGCATAAGTTGAAACACACCAGCGATGAGCTGTTCAGTTGTGATCATTGTGATTATAAAAGCCAACGACTGGATGTTTTGGAAGCACATCTGTTAATACACACTGGCCATAAGCCATTCATTTGTAACATTTGCGATTATAGCTGCCGACGGCGCGGCAAATTGAAACAGCATAAGCTGAGGCACACCAACGAGAAGCCGTTCAGTTGTGACCTTTGCGATTATAAATGTCGACAGCCGGGACAACTGAAGCAACATAAGTTAAGGCACACGGACGAGAAGCCGTTCAGTTGTGATCTTTGCGATTATAAATGCCGGCAGCTCGGACAATTGAAAGTGCACAAGTTGAAACACACCGTCGAGGAGCCTTTCATTTGTGAGCTTTGCGATTTCAAGTTTCGAGAACGTGAAGTATTACAGCGACACATGTTAACGCACACCGACGAGAACCATTAGAAACTATAGATAGTTTACAACCAAGATATAGATTAACGAGTCACAAAAATTATAATTATACAGAATGAGAAGCAGATTAGCTGACGCTATAAACAATTGCAGCTTTTTTGTATCAATATTGTCAATTTTATTAGTCCAAGTTGAATTCAAATTTCTTTTTAACGAAGGTGTGTGTTAAATTAACAGAAATTCATCAGAGATTTTCAGAGGCTGTTCGGAGAGTAGTGCTTATCGCTCAGATCAAGCTTTGATTTGTGTAAAGCCTTCCATCTTGGATATAAACCAAGGACCTGGTAATACTTAGACCCACTGTACCCTCTGCTTCTTGCATTCTCGATTGATTTTAGCATGTGAGTGAAATGGCCTATATCTGTGCGTAACTTGATCACTCGATCACGTGATTGAGTTTCAGATGCAATGGTGGTTATATACCCCCTCGCTCTTATGATGGATATCGATTCGTCCATTTCATCCGAAACAATGGGAGAATATCTGTCAAGGAAACGGTTGGAATTTTAAATATTAGTGTTGAACGTATAGACACTGTCCACGATAACAGAATAGACCGGTTCCAAAACAACTTTCTGTAGAACAACAGCAGAAACGTCTTCAAGATTGCAGAGAAGTCTTTGCGGCTTTGCAATGATAATGATGGTGACTTCTTGTTGCGTGTCATAACGACTGATGCAACCTGGGTGCACCATTATACCTCAGAATAAAATTTGGAAAATCAGAAGTATATTTGACAAATAGGAGGTTGCAGTACTGAGTTTGTTCAACATTTTCGTTGTTGTTATCTTTCCTTGGAAATCTCATTAAAGGTTGCACTAGTAACATTACTTTGCTTAGATACACAAAACGTATTGATGTCGTCAGAATAAGTGGGATACTGTGACACTTTGCCCTAATGTAATAAAAAAGCAACCAACCATTATCCTCTAGTAAGATATCATCCACGACACTCCCACTCCTTCATACACTTGCAAGAACTAAAGTATTCCACAAGAAACAATCCCTCTAAAAGGGGTCACAGTATCCCGCTTGGTGAACAAAGTGTCACAGTATCCCGCTTGCTAAACAAAGTGTCGCAGTATCCCGCTTGCTTTTTCAATCAATATTCCTTTATGCGTCAAAATGTATTCTTTGTTATAAACATTGTGTTATTTATTGCAAACAATTAATTTTTTTAGTGGGGATTATTATATTAATCTACACTGTAATTTCGAGCTTTGTCTATTGCATATAAAACTTTTGAAAGTTGCTTATTGGTTACACAAACATATCTCTTGAAAATCACCTACTATAACAATAGTAGTAATTAAAACAATGTTGAAAAGAAACGTTCCAATATCGCAAATTTAAAACACTATATACGTAACACATACCGGCGAGAAGTCGTTTTCTCATGAATTTTGCGTCCATTTGCCTTAAATGCGATACGATCTATTACTTGAAATATAACTTTCAAGTTGTAAATGTACGTAAATTTAAAAAGATTCTCTGTTTCAGGTGTCAATGGAGCCCTAAAGCTTATCCATTCAAATGTCTGATATTTGATTCTAAATTTAAACCTCGTGCAAGTGTGCGCAAACATAGTTTAATACGTCCCGGTGAGAAGCCGTTAGGGTGCGACCTTTGCGATTACAAATGCAGACGATCCGGCCATTTGAAACAGCATAAATTAACACACTCGACTGAGAAACCCTTCAGTTGTGATCTGTGCAATTATAAATGCCGAGAGCTCGGAAGTTTAAGGCGGCACAAATCAATACACACCGACGAGAAACCGTTCAGCTGTGATCTTTGCGATTATAAATGCCGACATCGCGTTGGCTTGAAAGTGCACAAATTAACACACACGGACAAGAAGCCGTTCGGTTGTGATCTTTGCGATTATAAATGCAGACGATCCGGACGTTTGAAGCAGCATAAACTAACGCACAGAGATGAGATGCCGTTCGGTTGTGATCTCTGCGATTATAAGTGCCGACGCATCGGAAACTTGAAACGGCATAAGTTAAGACACACTGATGAGATGCCGTTTAGTTGTGATCTTTGCAGTTATAAGTGCCGAGAGCTCAGAAGTTTGCAGCGGCACAAGTTAACACACACCGACGAGAAACCATACAGTTGCGACCTTTGCGATTATAAGTGCCGACATCTTGTAGGTTTGAAAGCGCACAAATTAACACACACGGACGAGAAACCGTTCGGTTGCAATCTTTGCGATTATAAGTGCCGACAGCTCGTAATTTTGAAGCGGCACAAATTAACGCACGTGGACGAGAAGCCGTTGGGTTGTGATCTTTGCGATTATAAATGCCGACAGCTCGGAACTTTGAAACGGCACAAGCTGATACACACGGACGAGAAGAGGTTCGGTTGTGATATTTGCGATTACAAGTGCCGACAGCTCAGAAGTTTGAAGAAGCACGAATTAAAACACACCGACGAGAAGCCGTTCTTATGTGGTCTTTGCGATTACAATTGCCAACGGCAGGCACAATTAAAGGAGCACATGTTACAACATATCAAAAAAGAGCCACATCAGTTATGAAAGACACTTATTAACTTGTGAATTATGCGAAATAATATCGTAAATGTAGGAGAACAGACTTAATTATTGTCGTGTATATTGTTTAAATTTGTGTTGTGGTCTAGAATGCAAATATAAAGATTCAAAAACTGTTTTGCTGCCTCCGTTTCATATTAAACTGGGATTGATTAAACAATTTGTTAAGGCAATATAAAGAAAGTGACACTTTTAAGCGCCAAAAGAGAGTTTTTCAAAATTAAATGACTCTAAGCCGAAATAAGGTATATTTTTGGGCGACGTGTGTTCTAGATTCAAATATCTCTTGTAGATTTCTGCTTTAAAAACGCCCTAAGATTCAATTGATGAAATTAAGTGTAACGTTAGAGATTTACTACAGGACACTCCTCCTGTTACCAGCTTTAACAACTTGGGTTTAATCTTTGATGCTCAGCTTACGTTTTCTGAATACGTAGATAACGTACCAGAAGTTCATTTTCGAATAAATACCATTATTTGGGTACTTTTAGGGGATCCCTCATATGTGCAAGCTGCGTTTGGGGACCTTATGATTAGAATACTTTATGTTTTGTTTAATGTCAGTGCGTGCCGGTCACATCGAAAGTGCTCTCGTTCGAAATTGTTGTTGAGAGTCTTTGTTAAGTATATCGAGCTTTACGTTGTTTATTTAAGACTTTTCTCATCAGGCTTCTTTTGAAAAGGGGACGACGTCACTTGAGTCAATTAAATTTGAATTTTTCTGCCCGCGCGGAGCTTCTAACCGAAAAGTAGCCTCCACGCGATGGCAGCTGAGTGTGGTTTTTATCTATTTCCTAGTGTACAACGCAAGCAAATTAAATTTCTTTTGCCTCCCTTCTGCAGACTAAGCAAAGAAGTAACCACATCGCCAATTTAGAAGAATTTAAAGTTAAAAATTCCCAATTTTAACTCTGCAAAATAGGATTTCCGTATCGGTTTAATTATAGGAATTTGATAAGGTATAGTCTCCTGCGTTTCAATTCTTTACGTGGGAATTTAATTTGTACGACTTTAAATCAAGAAAGAAAAAAATCCGGGTCCTTACAAACAGTTATATGTTTATCCATTTATTATTAAATAGCGCCATTTAGAACTTGCTTTTCTGTATTTTTGCTGAGTAGTAAAAATAATAACAATTTTACTTTTTGTTTCAGGTGCGAACCAATTTCCAAACCTAAAACCGCAAATAAAAAGATATTCAAATGCCGAATATGTGATTATCAGTTTACAACCCGCAGAAGCTTGCGCTGTCATATTTCAATACACACCGGCGAGAAGCCGTTCAGTTGTGATCTTTGCGATTATAGCTGCCGATGGCCAGGAGGATTGAAACGGCACAAATTAAAACACAACGCCGAGAAGCTGGTTAGTTGTGATCTTTGCGATTATAAGTGCCGACAGCTCGGACAATTGCAACAGCACAAGTTGAATCACTCAGACGAGAAGCCGTTCAGTTGTGACCTTTGCGATTACAAATGCCGGCGGCCCGGTATATTGAAACTTCATAAGTTAAAGCACACCGGCGAGAAGCCCTTCAGTTGTGATCTTTGCGATTATAGCTGCCGATGGCCCAGGGTATTAAAACTGCATAAGTTAAGGCACACCGACGAGAAGCCGTTCAGCTGTGATTTATGCGATTATAAATGCCGACAGCTCGGACAGCTGAAACAGCATAAATTAAGGCACACCGACGAGAAACCGTTCAGTTGCGATCAATGTGATTATAAAAGTCAACGGCTGGATATTTTGAAGGCACACATGGTAATACACACTAAACATAAGTCGTTCAGCTGTGATCTTTGCGATTATAAATGCCGTTGGCGCAGAGTATTGAAACAGCATAAGTTAAAGCACACCAACGAGAAGCCGTTCAGTTGTGATCTTTGCGATTATAAATGCCGACAGCTCGGACAATTAAAACAACATAAATTAAGGCACACCAACAAGAATCCGTTCAGTTGTGATCACTGCGATTATAAAAGCCAACGTCTCGATATTTTGAAAGCGCACTTGTTAATACACACTAACCATAAGCCATTCAGTTGTAACCTCTGCGATTATAGCTGCCGACGGCCTGGAGTATTGAAGCAGCATAAGTTAAAGCACACCGACGAGAAGCCGTTCAGTTGTGATCACTGTGATTACAAATGCCGACAGCTCGTACAATTGAAGCAGCATAAGTTGAAGCACACCAGCGAGAAGCCGTTAAGTTGTGACTTTTGCGATTTTAAATGCCGACAGCGCGGACAGTTGAAACAGCATAAGTTAAAGCACACGATCGAGGAGCTCTTCATTTGTGAACTCTGCGATTTCAAGTTTCGAGAACAAGAAGAATTACAACGACACATATTAACGCACACCGACGAGAAGCACTGATCTGATAAATTAGGACTTGTAAATAGTCCAAGCAACCAAGCCGTAGAATAATGGGCAACGAAAATTGTAATATACAGAGTGAGAAGAAGAATTGGTAAAATATTTTCGCTTTTATCTTACATGGGCGGTTCAAATTTGACCTGCACGTGTAAGCATATTAGCTGCCGAATTGTCAATTTCTATGGAACATGTGTGCGGAGCCACATATAGCATATACGAGGGTCAAGCTGAATTTATTCAGAATAAAATAAGCGTGAACTCCCTTCTTCTGATGAAAACCTTCTACCCCGCAAATCCCTTTTAAGCCCACTTTTTTTAAACGCACGTGATCCGGTGTGATTGTTCTGTAAGTGAGGGTCTTTGGGGGTGAAAGATGACGTCTTCCCTCTAATTGACCCTTCTTACTTTGGTAGCAAAAGTTTGTGAAATGTAGACTGATGTGGATGATTAACGCATGAAATAAAACGTATAATCTTTATTTATTTATTTTTATATTTTTCTTTTAACGCTGCCATCACCGGAATTACGCTGGAGGGTTCCGGTCCCTCGATAAATTTAGAGAACTGCATTTCGCATTAACTTTGAGTTTCGGTGGAGGGTTCTTTCTGGCTGGAACTGTTCAAGCGCATTTTGAGGGACAATTTACTCTCTTTCTACCAAATAAAAAATAAGTATCTGGAAAACAAACTCACTTTTTTAAGTAAGGCGCTCGAAGGAGAGAGTTCATCAGCAGAGAATCTCGCTAAAGCCCTTTTAGGGATTCGTCAGTTTTCCTTGGGGTCTTCTATGCAACTTTCACCGGGGATTTTCACAAAATACTATACTTGTGGATTTGATTCTTTAAGAGAGACCTCGAACTTTACTCGAAAACGACCCGGTGAACATTAATCGTTTATGTAAACAAATCCCTCCCGAGAGGGGTCTTGAGTTGCCTATATTAAGGTACAAATTGGTCAAATTTCGACCGTTCTTATTTTTATGTGCGTGGGCATCAACTCCGTCTTCACGCGGGAGATTTGCTGACCCAAGATTTATTTATTTTAGCGATATCTAAATGGCTCTTAAAAGGATGTTTAGACTGACTCGCCTGGAACTTGTTTACGTTAAGACTAGGTTGGAAATTCCTCTGTTCAATTCGAGCAGTAATTAATTTAATTTCGATTGGATTTAAGGCGAAAATTTTCGGCTGCTTACAGTTCTAACAGCTGAGGATCCAATCTTGAGTTGATGCTCTATTACTGCTTAAGTGCCTTTATTGTCCTCTTCAATTAATTTTATAACAGCAGCAATGTTTTTGTCGGTAACAGCCGTAGAAGGGGACGCCCTGCTCCTTTTTGATGCTGAACAGAATTCCTTTCGCGTTCAAATTCCTTATACCATCGGTAAATTGTAACAAAGGTAGGTGCTTGTTCACTAAAAGCCGAATCGAAACTCTTTTTGCACTCATAGGCGCTTAAACTCTTTTTAAAATAATAATTAATCATGATTCGAAAATGCTCTCTGATTAATTCAATTTTTTTTTTTACTGGTAATCACTTAAAAATTAGTAATTTGGGTTCTAACGAACGTAACGTCAAAGGACAGATAAAAAGTTGTTCTAAATAACACTGTATGTTTTGTTTTTCACGGCCTACTATATTTTCTTATTCTCAACAAATTCAGCTTTACCCTCGTATAATCAAAGGTTCTAGCATAATAGTGAAAAAAAAATGGCGTCAATTTGTACTCTATAAATAAGGGTAAGGGATCACAGTATACGTTGTAATCGGTTGTTCTATCATAGAAATTAATGGGTATCGAGTTTTATTGAATACATAAATAAATATACTTAGTTTTTAATCGTAAGTTTTCTTGTTTCATCAATGTATATTGTACAATAATGAGAAAAATAAAGCAATTGTGTCTGATTTTGAAAATTTCTATTTCCTATTGTTGCAGGCATTCGTTTGAAATATTACTGATGTATTATTTAATTGATTTTCTACTTATACAAGTGAAATCTCGGCGCTTGAATTTTAGTCACCCTGTATACAGGGTACCCCAAGTTGAGTGGCTTATTAAAAGTACTCGGGGAAGGGAACATACAAAAATCTGAAAATTAAAACACTGCTTTAAGGAAAGTTGTCTTTCAGATTAAAATATTTTTACTTTTATATCACTTCCGGTTATACCGGAAATCGCCATTAGCTTTCAACCATCCAGCTTTCGTGAAACACCTTTGCGGCTTTTGTCGTGTCACGTCGTTTCTTCGTATATTTTCTTGACTAAAATCTATACGATCGGCAAATATTAAAAAATGAATTTTTAGTTTTATTATCTTATTAGTAACTGAAATAAAATTGACAGTAAATGTCATACTAATGCTACTACATTTCAGGAAATACAACAGAGTTTCTGTTCTCATTTGATTTCAAATATACATAACCGTTACTCTAAAATTAATATTATACGTAACCACGTAGTAACATACCGGCGAGAAGTCGTTCTAGTGATACTGTGACAGCTGTTAATGAACACACTTCGGATATTTCGGAGCGTTGCCATGGTTACGCAATGAATGGACACGTATGCGTAACCACGCCAACGCTCCAAAATGCCTGAAGTCTGTTTACGAGATAAGTCGTTTCGTTTTCACCTTCAAAGCAATGCCTCTACCCAAACGGTCCTTTCTACTTGAGATACAACGAATAGTGACTGGTTTCAAAATATATGAAGTTTTTTGTTTCAGATATCAACGGATCTCTGAAGCTACAACAAAAGAATGCAGAATATGCAATTCTACATTTAAATCTCACGCGGGTTTGCGTAATCATATATTGATACATACAGGTAAGAAACCATTCGGTTGTGATTTCTGCGATTATAAATGCCGACAGCTGGGAACTCTGAAACGGCATAAGTTGATACACACCGCAGAGAAGCCGGCTAGTTGTGATCAATGCGATTATAAAAGCCAGCGATCGGATATTTTGAAAGTGCACATGTTAACACACACCAACAGTAAGCCATTCAGTTGTAATCTTTGCGATTATAGCTGCCGACTACCTGGAACATTGAAGCAGCATAAATTAAAGCACACCGACGAAATGCCGTTCAGTTGTGATCTTTGCGATTACAAATGCCGTCAGCTAATACAATTGAAACACCATAAATTAAAACACACCAACAATAAGCCGTTAAGTACTCACCATGAGCGACTCAGTTGTAACCTTTGCGATTATAGCTGCCGATTACCCGGAAAATTGAAACAGCATAACTTGAAGCATACCGGCGAGAAGCCACACAGTTGTGATCTTTGCAATTATAAAAGCCGACAGCTCGGACAATTAAAACAGCATAAATTAAAGCACACCGGCGAGAAGCCGTTCAGTTGTGGTCTTTGCGATTATAAATGCCGTCAGCTGGTACAATTGAAACACCACATGTTAAAACACACCAACGAGAAGCCGTTTAGTTGCGATCATTGCGATTATAAAAGCCATCGACTGGATGTTTTGAAAGGACACATGTTAATACACACTAACCATAAACCGTTCAGTTGTAACCTTTGCGATTATAGCTGCCGAATACCCGGAAAATTGAAACAGCATAAGTTAAGGCATAGCGACGAGAAGCCATTGAGTTGTGATCTTTGCGAGTATAAATGCCGACAGGTGGGACAATTGAAGCAGCATAAGTTAAAGCACACCGGCGAGAAGCCGTTTAGTTGTGATCTTTGCGATTACAAATGCCGACAGCGCGTTCAATTGAGACAGCATATGTTAAACCATTCGAACGAGAAGCCATTTAGATGTGGTCTTTGCGATTTCGAGTTTCGAGAACATGAAGCATTACAACTACACATATTAACGCACACCGACGAGTGTGATACGTTAGTTTACACCGAAGATAAACAATGACGGGTAACAAAAATTGTTCAATACTGAATGAGAAGCTGAAATTGGTAAAATAATATCGCATTTATATTACGAGGGCGGTTCGAATTTGACTTGCCCTTTATTTTTTCTGAGACGCAATAAAACAGTCACTGCGTTCATCATGGCAAGCATGTTAGCTGACGGCATAAATAATTGCCGCTTGTTTATATCAATACTACACTGCAATTTTAAATGCCGACATCTGGTAGGTTTCAATCAGCATAAATTAACACACACCGACGAGTAACCGTTCAGCTGTGGACACTGCGATTAGCACAGCAATTTGAAGCGGCACTTGTTAAGACATACCGATGAAAATTCTTTTGGTTGTGGTCTTTGCGACTACAAATGTCGAGAACATAGAACATTGAAGCGGCATGTGTTATAGCACAGTCTCTACTACCAGAATTCCTCCTGAACCACTGGCCAGTGGAGGGGTGATAATAGATTAGTCAAAATTAAAATAGTTGGTTTGCGATCCAAAGCGAATTGAATCCTCAGCCAGGTTCCCTCATACCAAAGTCGATCGTGAATCGCATAGTATGCGTGTTATGCGTAGGTTGACCTCATGGATAAATTAGTTTTAACGACTCAGTCGGAGACTTCGATCGCTAAATGTGAATTTGCTCTGAAAATATCAACAATCTGGAATGCTGAACTTATTCTAAAAGATATCGGCGAAACATTCTTTGCGACTACAAATGCCGACAGATGGGGCAACTGAAACAGCATAAATTGAAGCATACAGGCGAGAAACCGTTCAGTTGTAACCTCTGCCGACGACCCTGAGAATTGAAACTTCATGAGGTAAAGCACATCGACGAGAAGCTGATCAGTTGTGATATCTGCGATTATAAATGCCGTCAGCGTGGGCTCCGGAAACAGCATAAGTTAAGGCACACGAATCAAATGCCATTATTTTTGCGATTATAAATGCGGATTTGAAGCGGCACAATTTAAAGCACACCGGCGAAAAGCCATATATTTGTAATCTTTGCGACTATAAGTGCCAACGACTCGATTGTTTGAAGACACACGTTTTAATACATTCTAACCAAAAACCGTTCAGTTGCAACCTTTGCGATTATAGCTGCCGACGGCCCAAAGAATTGACGCGACATGAATTAGAACACACCGGCGAGAAACCTTTCAGTTGCAGTCTTTGCGATTACCAATGTCAACAACGTAGAACATTGAAACGGCACATGATAAAACACGCATCGTTTAAATGAGAAATTTGCTTGCAGACAATTGAACGCTTTTATGAAGGCGTTGGTTTTAAATAAAGATTTTTATGGCACCATATCGTTTGTTATTGCCAATAGGTAGGTAAACGAGAAATTTTGTTAACTGGACGTGTTTCTTGTTGACTGAGACTTGCACAAGTTAAATCGCACTAACGAGAAGCTGTACAGTTGTAACCTTCGCAAATTGTCTGATGAATTGACACGGCACAAGGTAAAACACACCGACGACAAGCTATGTAGTTGTGATCTCTGCGACTATAAATGCAAAATACCTGGTGATTTGAAACGGCATAATTTAAGATAGACTGACGAGAAGCCATGCAGTTGTAATCTTTGTGATTATACATAGAAGCCAAGGACACGATGTTTTGAAAAGTCACATTTTAATGTACACTAAACAAGAGCCTTTCAGTTGTGATCCTTGCGAGTACAGACGTGTTAAGTGAAGCACATCCATTAAAAATTATCGTAAAATTCATAATTATAAGTTTTGTTTCGTCAGCAGTTTCTGACTAGTACGAAAGTGTCAAAATCATGCAATGTTTATGACACTATTGAACTCGGTCATTAGTCGTTCTATTTCGATTTAGTCAGGAACTGCAAGTGGAGTATATACGATTTGTTTCCATGGTTAACTAGAGGTACTTTTTTTGTTGAAGACCCGTTATATACATTCATATGTATACTCTTTTTACATATAAAATCATTTGAATTATAAAAATTTGTTTGAAAAGCTTGAATAATTTTCCTGTTTATTAAGTGTTCCTTAATGCCTACATGTAACCACAAATGTAACAAAATAAAATATAAACTAGCAGAGCGTGGTTTCGATCCACGGATCTCTAGGTTATGGGCCCAGCACGCTTCCACTACGCCAGTCTATTTACGATATTTTTCTGCAATTGTAATTTTTTAAAATTACTGTTAATACTTGTACAACTTCAAAATGCTTTAACGATTTTTGATTTTAATGCAATTCATGTTTGGTTAAGGAAAAAAATTATTTCCGCACCGATACTGCTAAAGTTGTATAATTTAGTCAGTAGCCTTCCTTCGTGTTTAAAAAAAAAACGTTTGAACTTTGATAATTAACGTTACGTAATACGAAACCACTTCAATAGCACTTAATTTCTATATCAATAATTTTTTAGATAACTAACTTTTTTTTTCCACTTGTGTATCGCCAAGTTATCAAAACTAATTCAATTGAATTCAATTCAACGCACAGAAGTGTGTGTGTGTATTAATTGCTCCGTAAATTTTTTTCATTTTACATGAGTAATAACGGTTTTTTAATATTTAAATTTATTACGATTGGATCGGTAATTCATCAAGCTCCAGACTGATGTTTTTCTGATTAATTAATGTTAGTGCCACCGAAGGTAAGTGCAGTTTTCTATACTTAGCCAGCAACGTAAGCTTTTTGCATTCTTTCGATTATTTAGCAGAGAAGCTTAGGCCAATCTGAACTTCGCCTTGTGATTGTGCATTTCTTTGTTATTTGTCATCCTTCTCTTCATTTTTTTTGGGTACACAATAAAGTCATTTATTATTTCTTTATTGGCATTGAAGTCTTTGTACAACTGAACTTTGTCCATGCTTCATACTCCAGACTTACTTTTATCATTTGTTAAACCTCTTACCTCAAATCCTTTACCCTCCGTGGTCTATTTCTTTCTTTGTGGTGAGTCACCGCGACGGACCCTGCTGGTGCAGAAGAGTTTTTCCTACGTAGGGTAAGTGAACCAGTAAGTGAACACAACCCAGTGATTGAACACAGATATATATATGCAGGGTGTATCGTATTAAATGAGCCATAGTGATACGCGTAACTGAGAGTTACATGTAAAGTCCGAAAAAGTGTTGCAAAACGATTTCTGCCGGTATAATTTTTATGAATATTTTATAAAAAATTCTGCAGTGAATACGGACCTGTGCTTCTGAAAACATAACGATATTTCGGATAAGGTCATCTCGTACAACTGGGATGTAATAAAAAAGCGAACCAATTGTGTAAACAAGGCTGTTACACTATCAAATACATTTTAATACTTAAGTGGCCCACTATAACCATAAAAGTTGCTAGAAAAGCATTCACGATATGTACCATAAACGATGTCGTATTTGTGCGAACTAATTAGCATTTATTGGATGAACAAAGGAATAAATAATATGAACTCTTCCTCATCAAGGCATTTATTTATAACAGGTGTTCGAAATGTCTTCCACCGGCACGTAAGCAGGCGTCCACACGCTCCAGACATTCTGGATCCTCCGATACTCGGCGAGCTGCAGCATGAATCCGCTGTAATAATAGTTCTTCTGTGTTGATTTGCACCGAATAGACTTCCTGTTTTAAAGCTCCCCGCAGAAAGAAATCCAACGGATTCATATCGGGGCTACGAGCAGGCCACGACACTGGTCTGTACCTACCCATCCATCGGCGTTGAAATTGGTTATTGAGATAGGTTCGGATAGGGAGAGTAACTTGTGGTGGTACACCGTCGTGCATGAACCACATGTTTCGCTGTAGCTCTACGGATCTTTCGTCCAAAACATCGGGCAATATTCTTTGTAAAATTTCTAAATAATTTCGGCCAGCAGCGGTGGTTTAATGAGTAATCACCCCCACGGTAATTGCACCCTACCTATTCGAAGCGTTCTCATCGTAAGATTACTTTAATTGATATGCCCGTAAAGCAACATTTTCGCCCATTCATAACCGCGCACATTCGCAAGGTCAGGGTTAAGTATTTTACTGTGTTCTGGCGCTAAGCGTAGTTTCGTACATGCGGAGACGCGCCAGGGCCGTACTCACTGCTTCAGAATTCGATATCTCGAAAACTGTGGCACTTTTTCTATTTTGTCACAGGCAAAGTATTGTTTACAGAGCGCCATCGATCCGCTGATGACGTATGGCTCCTTATACCTGATACACCGTGTATATATGTGTGGTAAACAAGGAAAGCTAAGTGAATCCAATGTAATGATTGGCCTGTTCACTCACTGGGTCCTTGCCTTATTTGTTCCTTTACTGGTGCCATGACCCTACATATCCTTTTTGGTTCTCTGCATGCGCTATACAGGATGGTACTGTGCGCTTGCTGTGGCAAGGAATCTGAGTTGTAAGCTCTTGTTATGTAAGAAAAATTATATAATTGATTGCGTAGGCATAAGCAGTTCTATTTCCAGGCAAATTCGATCGGACTCTTCTATTATCCATTGTCAGCAGTAATATCAACAGTTTAAAAGCCTGATAATTGCTCTACAAAATGAGATTTCTGCATTAAAATCTACTTTACCATCGCCTCCAGCTCCATCCAGCTCCTTACTTGAAACAGAAAAAATTGTACAACTTTAACTTAATCATCTATGCCCTATGGCATTAAGGAATCTGATGACGTTCGCTCCAGAAATCAACGCGTGGAATTAGACCTAGAACTGGCCAATAGCGTGCTGGCGTTTCTAAACATTCAAGCTACTGCTACCACAGTGGTGCGCTTAGGTAAGTTTGATGCTACCAAAGATGACCCATCAAGGTACGTTTGGAATCAAATGAGAATGTTCGATTGGCATTGCGCAATAGCAAAATACTGAACGTATGCTGACGACTTGAAGCTTTATTTCCAGGTGAACGACAAATATAAATACGGTCGAACAGAAGTGTCTGGTAAACAAATTACAGTTAAATGTTGATAAATGTTGTGTGATGCGATACAGTAAAAGGAAACAGTTAATTGAATTCGATTACAACATCTACAACCAACGTCTATTATCGGTGTCGCCTGTCGAAGACCTGGGAGTTACTTTTGATCGTCTTCTTAATTTTACAAATCACATTGCGTTACTTTTTCGACTTTCTTGTTGTTTATGTCCTTATTGGTATTTACTGTTGGGCATGAAATAAAGTATTATTATTATTAAAACTAAGCAGTCCCGAATTATTTTTTATTTTCCTATATCATTTCAGCACTAAAATTATTTTTAGCGCACCAAAATAATACCTAAAATGCACTTTATTTTGATAAACTTTTTTTTAAGATTCCTTTTATTTGGTTTGCTAAGTTTACAGAGCTTGTCAGGCAAGTGTTAGGCTAGCTATTCTGATATTGCCCGCTGCTGCTGCGACCGACTTATTAGATCTTTTCCTTCGGCGTTCGTCTTACAAGTTGGGGAAGCGCAAGAAGCCCAGTTCGAAGCAGCCGATATGAATCCGAGACACAACTCGACACATAAGTGCTCCATCTCCCACTTTGGGACTCATATACACCAGGAGGGGATTCGAACACACACCTGTAGTTGCCCAGACCAAGCGCAAAGCCTGCTTCTAGCGAACCCAACCATTTCGTTTTTCAAGGTTTCTACAAACACAATTTGCAGTCAAATAAAATTTTTGGAAAGTTACATCTATTTTTTTTTTTTTATTGACAGCTCTTTGTTTTTTGAATAATATCGAAAATTCTTTATTCAAGGTAAGGTAATACGACGTTATGAATTTTGATGTTCTAAATCGAGGTTGTCATTATTATTAACTTTAAAATTTAATAAGTACATGTGTTTGCAATTAAGTTTGCCAATACGTGTTCTTTTATTATTACTTTTTTTTATATTAGAAAAAATGTGGCACATTTGAATAAAAGTTCTTTCACTCAATTGAAAGTAATGTCTCGCCAGTCAAAGTTAAATTGTGTACGTTGACTAAATAATAATATTAATAGAATTTTTCAATGTTTTTTTTGTTTCAGGTGCCAACGGATTCCCAAACCTAAAACCGCTAATGAAAAAATATGCCGAATATGTGAAAATCAATTTGCGACCCGCGCAAGTTTGCAGCGTCATATTTTAATACACACAGGCGAGAAGCCGTTCACTTGCGATCTTTGCGATTTCAAATGCCGATCGTCTGGTAACTTGAAGAAGCACATGTTCTTGCATACGGGCGAGAAGTCGTTGAATTGTGATCTTTGCGATTACAAGTGTCGAGAGTCCGCACATTTGAAACAGCACAAGTTGATACACACCCACGAGAAACCGTTCAGTTGCGATTTTTGCGATTATAAATGCCGACAGCCAGGAACTTTGAAACGTCATATCTTAAGACACACGGGCGAGAAACCGTTCAGTTGTAGTCACTGCACGTACAAATCACGACATTATGGATGTTTGAAAACTCATATTTTGATACACACAGGCGAGATGCCGTTCAGTTGTGATCTTTGCGACTTTAAATGCCGACAGCAAGTACAACTGAAACACCATAAGTTAAAACACGCCAATGAGAAGCCGTTAAGTACTGACCATGAGCCACTCAGTTGTAACCTTTGCGATTATAGATGCCGACTACCCAAAGAATTGAGGCAGCATAAGTTGAAGCATACCTGCGAGAAGCCATACAGTTGTGATCTTTGCGATTATAAAAGCCGACTTCCCGGACAACTAAAACAGCATAAATTAAAGCATACAGGCGAGAAGCCGTTCAGTTGTGATCTTTGCGATTATAAATGCCGACAGCTCATACAATTGAAACAGCATAAGTTAAAGCACACCATCGAGGAGCTCTTCATTTGTGAACTTTGCGATTTCAAGTTTCGAAAACGCGAAGAATTACAACGACACATGTTAACGCACACCGACGAGAAGCACTGATTTGATAAATTAGGACCTGTAAATAGATCCAAGCAACCAAGATGTAGAACGAAAATTGTAATATACAGAGTGACAAGCTGAATTCGTAAAATATTTTCGCTTTTATATTAAATTTGACCTGCACATGGTAAGCATATTAGCTGACATCATAAACAGATGCCGAATTGTCCATTTCTATTCTGCCTCCACCTGATTATATTTTTTTAAAGAAATATTCGATGTGTACCTGTACAATTAAGTGGGGGCAAGTATTTTTTCAACAATGTGAAACCTTATTCATTATTGTTATAATTATTAGATTTTGTATGAATAATAAATATAAAGTAAGAAGTCATAAATTGACTCCATAATATATAATATAACATTTTGTTTGTCAGAACTCTACTCGGTTATAGCCTTTGATTATATACGAGGTTTGTTCAACAAAAAAGGTGATTTTTTATTTCTGTCGAAAAATATTTATTTATTCATCAAAATCTATTTTGTCCCCTTCAAAATAATTCCTCTCAAATATAATACGCTTATGCCAGCGCTGTTTCCAATCCTCAAAGCACTTCTGATATGTGCTTTTTGGTACGGCCTTCAGCTCTTCCAGCGATGCGGTCTTTATTTCCTTACTTATTTTTGATTTATCGGTCTTTTCAAGATCAGCCTTGTATACGAGGGTCGACTGCATATAAAAATTCAGACAGAAATAATATGAAAAGCAACACAGTCTGTACTACATTCACCTAAAAGTGTGAAAATAGTAATTTCTCTGTTATTTGCTTGCAATCAGTACAAGTCATAGTGAAAATCGAATATGATAAGTGCTGTCATTGCATCCAAAACAAAAACTGGAAAATTCTTTGCTTTTATTTCAGAAGTTGAAACTGGTGAAAAAATTTTAATTTTTGCGCTTTTTGAGCTGAAAAAATCGAATGATTTTTTTCAATTATTTTTTTTAACTGTCAATTGTTCTGTTATCTTTTCATTTAATTAATATTTTGTTGTTATTTTGTCAACTTATTTTTTTTAAAGAGAATTTACTATTTGAGACAATAGTTTCAACTATTTTTTTTCTTTCTTGGTTGAAAAAGAGCTATCGCCTTTAATCAATTAAATTTTTAATCATTCCTTGATGATTTTGATTTAATCAATAACAAAGACGAAGAGAGAAAAATGTAAGGCGAACGTAAACAACGAGGGCTGGAGATTGTTGATAAAAAAACAAAAGACAATCGTTTGAAAAATAAATAGATTAATGAAAACGATGAAGAGTTAAATAGAACACGAGCGACGTAAAGTAACCAATTAGAAAAAACAGAAAACCAAAAATTAATTAAGAATTGCGAAAAAAAACTGATCAACTATTCAAGCGAAACAAAAGACGATCGATTGACAAAGAAGTAGTTCCTTTTCTGAGAAAAAAGTGAAGAAAAAACGAAATGCGAAACGAAAATGCAAAGATGAAGCAAAACAATTGACGAAGAGTTATGAAAATAAATGGAATATGACCGAAATGAGTCAAACATCATTTTATCAAACAAAACAAAAGAACAATCGGTTAACAAATCAACGCGAACAACCAAAAACACAAAAATTTGAGAACTCGTGAAGAAATGCGAAACAAACACCATTTTGACAAAGAAAACAAAAAAAAAAAACAAGGCAACGCGAACGCGAACAATCAAAAGCACAAAAATCTAAGAACGTGTGAAGAAAACAAATGGAAATATAATCAATATAAGTAACGCGAACAAGCCATAGCTCAGAAATAAGAACTAATAAAAACGAACAACAAAAACAATCGATTGGCAAAAAAACAAAGTATCGCAAATAATGAAGTAACATGCCAACGTAAGAACTGATGAAGTAATGCGACGCAAGCATCATTTTGTCAAGCAAAACAAAAAACAATCGATCGACAAAGAATAAAATAAAGCGAAATGAAACAAAAAAAAAAACAATCGATTTACGAAAATCTAAGAAGCGATGAAGATATGCGAACCAAACAACCATTTTGTCAAACAAAACAAAAAACTGTTGATGGACAAAAAAAAAGTAACGCGAACAGTCGAAAACACAAAAAACTAATGACTGATAAATAAATGGGGAAAAATAAACATGAACAATGAATGAATGCAAAGGGCAAGAATTTTTGAAAAAAACTGATAAAGTAAAACAAAAGACAATTGTTTGACCATTCTTGACGAGTGCCCAGGACTCCGCCACGCCCGACGGTTCTTACATTTCGCCAAGTCTAGGTCGAAACTATCTTTACCAAAGCAACGCTATCTCGACGCCGATATTATCGGCCTTCTCAAGGTCGATATTCCACAGAAAACCCTTACCAAACATCTAATACATTTTATTAACAACACTCGGCGGGCGAGAGTATTTTCGTACGTTTCCAATACGTTTACCACTCAAAGCCCACGAGGACACTGCCTGCTCTACCTTCTCTTTTTTTTTCACCTCTGCCTGAAACGTATCCCCGTATATGTTTTGTTTTTCACGGCCTACTAGAGTTTCTCATTCTCAACAAATTCAGCTTTACCCTCGTATAATCAAAGGTTATAGCATAATAGTAAAAGAAAATGCCGTCAATTTGTACTCTATAAATAAGGGTAAGGGATCACAGTATACGTTGTAATCGGTTGTCCCATCGTAGAAATTAATGGGTATCGAGTTTTATTGAATACATAAATAAATATACTTAGTTTTTAATCGTAAGTTTTCTTGTTTCATCAATGTATATTGTACAATAATGAGAAAAATAAAGCAATTGTGTCTGATTTTGAACATTTCTATTTCCTATGGTTGCAGGCATTCGTTTGAAATATTACCCATGTATTATTTAATTGATTTTCTACTTATACAAGTGAAATCTCGGCGCTTGAATTTCAGTCACCCTGTATACAGGGTACCCCAAGTTGAGTGGCTTATTAAAAGTACTCGGGGAAGGGAACATACAAAAGTCTGAAAATTAAAACACTGCCTTAAGGAAACTGGTCTTTCAGATTACAATATTTTCACTTTTATGTCACTTCCGGTTATACCGGAAATCGACATCGACCTCCAACCATCCAACTTTCGCGAAACACCTTTGCGGCTTTTGTCATGTCACGTCGTTTCTTCGTATATTTTCTTAATTCAAATCTATACGATCGGCAAATATTAAACAAATGAACCGACAGGCGGAGACAGCATTAGTTAAAGCATACTGGCGAGAAGCCGTTTAGTTGTGATCTTTGTAAGCGGTACCATTTACAAATTGCAGGTTTTTCAGTAGCATACCTTTACCAATCAATAATAATAATAATTTTTAAAAAAAGCTTTTGTTTCAGGCCCCAGTGGAATTCAAAATGTGAAATTGTAAATAAACAAATACTCAAACGTCGAATAAGTGATCATACCGACGAGAAGCCGTTCAGTTGTGACGTCTGCGATTATAGCTGCCGACGACCCGGAGAATTGAAACGACACGAATTAAAACACACTGCCGAGAAGCCATACAGTTGTAATCTTTGCGATTATAAAGGCCAACGACAGGACGTCTTGAAGACACACATGCTAATACATACTGACCAAAAGCCGTTCAGTTGTGACCTTTGTGATTACAGTTGCCGACGACCTGGCGAATTAAAACAGCATGAATTGAAACACACCGCCGCGAAGCCGTTCAGCTGTGGTCTTTGCGATTACAGCTGCCGGCGACTCAGAGAATTGAAACTCCATGAGCTAAAGCACACCAACGAAAAGCTGATCAGTTGTGATCTATGCGATTATAAATGCTTAGAACTCGGAAAGTTGAGACAACATAAGCTAAAGCACACCGACGAGAAGCCATTCGCTTGTGATCTATGCGATTATAAATGTCGACAGCTTGGGCAACTGAAAGCGCATAAGTTGAAGCACACCGACGAGAAGATGTTCGGTTGTGATCTTTGCGATTATAAATGTAGACAGTCCGGGGACTTAAAGCGGCATGAATTGAAGCACACTGCCGAGAAGCCGTTCAGTTGTGATCTTTGCGATTACAGCTGCCGACGGTCCGGAGAATTGAAACGGCATGAGTTAAGACATACAGGCGAGAAACCGTTCAGTTGTGATCTTTGCGATTATAGATGCCGACAGCTTGGGCTCCTGAAGCAGCATAAGTTAAGGCACACGAATCAAATGCCGTTTAGTTGTGGCTTTTGCGATTATAAATGCGGATCGTCTAGTGATTTGAAGCGGCACAATTTAAAGCACACCGGCGAGAAGCCATATATTTGCGATATTTGTGACTATAAATGCCAGCGACGCGATTGTTTGAAGACGCACGTTTTAATACACTCTAGCCAAAAACCGTTCAGCTGCAACCTTTGCGATTATAGCTGCCGACGGCCCGTAGAATTAAAGCGGCATGAATTAAAGCACACCGGCGAGAAACCGTTCAGTTGCAGTCTTTGCGATTACAAATGTCAACAGCGGAGAACATTGAAGCGGCATGTGCTTAAACATACTGGAAGTTAAGAAATCGTTTAGATGAGAACTAATTCTTAATGGTAAAGACGAAAAGCTCGTCAAATAAACTCTCATTTCATTTTCAAACATCTCTACAAAATTATTAGTACAAAAACTTGTCGAATTTAAAGGTGATAACTAGAGGGCGGATTTATAAGTACAATGAAACTAAAAATATTAATTATTAGTAGTTGGTAGCCGAGTGGTTCAGTCCGCTGGCAACGGGCTTGACGCTTGACGTAAGTTCGAATCCTTTCCTGGTGCGTGTGGTTCTATGTGGGAGATGAAATTCTCATGGCTCGGACCATGTCCGGATTCATGTCGGCTCCTTCGACTGGGTTTTCTGCGTTTCCCAATTTGTAAGGCGAATGCCGAAGGAGGAATCATAGCATCAAGTCGGTCGAACGACTCTCAGATGCACGAGGCGTTTCGTTTGCGAATCCTTAAAGTGATTCGTTTGCGAGGGGTTTAAAAATAATATCAAATTTTGAATTAGTTACAGAGTATGAAAAGTTTTGCGTTGCTATCATCCCTCACCTAAAGCATTAAAGTTAGAAATCCGCTCTATAGTGATCATCTCATCCAGTTCTTCTCGAACGTATCTGGAAAGTCCCGGAGTATCTTCGAAGATACCCATGACGTGGACTGGCGTCGTTTAGGCGGTGACGTCACGACTTCGCCTCGCTATTCCGCCACATGGTCGAATGGAAGGGTGACAAACATAAAGTAGGACATAATTCACTCTTCTGAGAAAGAGATGTAATTAAGTACATAACCTCTTTTCTGAAATGAACGTCGGAATTAACGACTGCTTACAGACAATTGGATTTTAACGCTTTTATAAGAAGAACGTACTTTGTCAACTTGTCATAACGCGAAATATATCTTCTTATTTTTTTAAAGCGCGTTCGCATTACGACACGTTCCAATTTCTTTAGTTTTAAATAAATGTTTATATGGTTTTAATTAGTTTCACTTGTTTAAATAAATAAATTAAACTTTTTGTTTGTCTTTCTACTGTTGAATGTATGATTAGGTGTGACTGGTAATATGTAGATAGACAAAAAAAAATGTTAACTGACGAGTTTGTTTTCCCCGAGTGTACTTTTACCAAATAATAAGAATAATGATACTAATTCAATTTTAAAACTTTTTGTTTCAGGTGCATACGGATTTCCAATTCTAAAATCGTAAATAAAAAATTACTCCAATGCCGAATATGTGATTACCAATTTACACGCCGCGCAAGTTTGCGCCGTCACATTTCGATACACACCGGCGAGAAACCATTGAGTTGTGATCTTTGCGATTATAAATGCCGACACGCCCGAAGCTTGATAACCCACAGGTTAATACACACCAACCAAATGCCGTTCGTCTGTAATCTTTGCGATTATAAATGCAGAATGTCCGTTGATTTGAAGCGGCATATTTTGAGGCACACCGGCGAGAAGCCGTACAGTTGTAATCTTTGCGATTATAAAAGCATACGGCGACTTGATGTGAAGACACACATGTTAATACACACCAACCAAAAGCCGTTCAGTTGTGATCTTTGCGACTATAAATGCCGACAGGTGGGGCAATTGAAACAGCATAAGTTAAAGCACACCGGCGAGAAGCCGTTCGGTTGTGATCTTTGCGATTATAAATGCCGACAGCGCGTTCAACTGAGACAGCATAAGTTAAACCACTCCAACGAGAAGCCATTTAGATGTGGTTTTTGCGATTTCAAGTTTCGAGAACGTGAAGAATTACAACTACACATATTAATGCACACCGACGAGAAGCACTGATCTGATACGTTAGAACCTGCGCATCGGATGCTGAACTTTTTTGAAAGGTATCGGCGAAAGATTCTTCAAATAAAATCTTTCATAGTATTTACCACGACCTACTGGATTTCACGAGAGAGAAATCTAGTAGGTCATAATACTTTCAACCTTATAGTCGGCGAAGTGTGAGCCAATGAAAATGCGAATGTGTTTGACTACGTAATTGTTATAAAAAGTTTAAGTCGTGACATCCTGCGATCGCTTTTTAACCAAACATTGCATTAGGATTGACAAATTGCTGCCAGTTTGCTACTTAATAAGTCATCCCATACAAAACGGCCAAGCGTGCTGTCAGGTTGAAAGTTTTTAAAATTTTGGCGCTAGTCGGTTTTGATTGCGGTGGATCCCTCGATCATCCTCTGTTCAACTGTTTATTATTATTATTATTATTATTATTACTTGGGGCCTCGTCAGCTGCGTAGCTTGAGAATTCCACTGCAAACCAAACCTTCAATATGCTTTAACAGCACGCTTGGCCGCTTTGTGTGGAATGACTTCATAAGTAGCAAACTGGCTGCTGCAATTTGTCATTTCTAATTCTTATTGTTAATGTTACCGCAAAAAGCGATCGCAAGGTGTCGCGCCTTAAACTACTCCTTACTATTACATCGCAATTGCGAATAACCTGGACAGGTAGGTTTGGTTTGCATTGGAATTCTACGCTTCTACTGATAAGGCCCCAAATAGAAAAAGAAGATTACTGGTTGTGAGAGTCAAAGTGTTTTACATTTGACACCGATCCAATCCGTCAACCTTGTAGATGATTTTTGCATGAAACTAAATGTTTTGCTTTCGTCAGTGAAGACCGAACCATGGAAATGAGCAGTTCAGATCAGTTCTGCAATGAACAATAGAATCTCAAAGCATGTCGGTTTCACAGGTTCATTTATTTATAACCGAATTGCGAATAAATAAATCCAAAATACGGTCCACTTGATTTATTGAGTAGTTTTCATTGGAAAACGTTTAATTTCTTCCTTTGCAGTTAGAATTTGGGGATATTTTTGCTGCTGTTTGCTACTACGGCTTAGGGAATTTCTCATGAAATAGTAATAGCTCTGGAGTGCCACAAGGCTCTCATATTGGTCCCGTATTGTTCTTAAAGTTTATAAGTGTTATGGCGGCTGCTAGCTTTAAGTATTGCAGACATCTACTTTATGCTTAAGGTTTAGGTGAATCTTGTCAACTTTCTGGTATTTGTGCTTTAAATTTCCAATGGTGGTGCTGCGATCGCCGCCAGATGATCGGCGCTTTACGAAAAACAAACATTTTTCAAATCTGTCCACGAGAAACAATTCCGGTATAACAAGTTATTTTCGCATTTCGAATTTTAGCGATTTCTTCCAAGTACCGTTTAAATGTCACAGCACATTTACGTAAAGCGTTAGTTCTCTAAAATGCCAGCAGAGATTGTGAACAAATTTTGAATTCCCATTACTGCCAAGCAGGCGACTCACTAAAGAACATGTTGGGCAATGTACTCGGCAATATATGTTTCAACAGAGCTTTGGCAACTCACTGGGGTACATGTTGGGCAACGTACTCGGCAACGTGTTCGTGCAAGCTTTTGCATATTTCTCCTGGAGCGTGTTACTTGCGGCTAACCTGCTAACATACTTGCGAATTTTTTGCCACGAGTACGTTGCCCAACATGTTGCCCCGAGTACGTTGCCCAACATGTTGCCTCGAGTACGTTGCCCAACATGTTGCCCCGAGTACGTTACCCAACATGTCGCCTCGAGTACGTTGCCCAACATGTTTCCCCGAGTACGTTGCCCAACATGTTGCCTAGTGAGTGGCCTGCTTAAGAGTAATCTTTTGGAAGTCAAGCCCGTCACATTTCCTGTAACAAATTGTTACGAAGTGAGTGAGAAGAGCCAATTCAACCAAACCAACCATTCACTGTACTAGTAGCTTATCGCTTTCACTTCGTATCAAAATTGTTATCAAATTTGTCAAGTGTAATACGGTCATTAATGAAAATAAAAGATTTACTTTTTGGAGGACATTTATCTCTTCTATACATATAACTACATTATAGTGGGAGTATCGTATAATTCGTTACCAACTTTAACGACTTGGGTGTAATCTCAGCTTACGTTTTCTAAATACGCAGATAACATATATATTTATTCATTTATTCTTAAGGCCCGGTTTTTCAATCACAAGTTAACTTTTACCTTCAGTTTATTGCCATAGTAACAATTGTTTTCATAATTGTTACTATGGTAATAAACTGAAGGTAAAAGTTAACTAGTGATTGAAAAACCGAGCCTAAGAGGTACCATTTATATATTACATGTTTTTCTGTAGCGTACTTTACCAACCAATAATAATAATAATAATAAAAAAAAAAACTTTTTTTTCAGGTCCCAGTGGAATTCAAAATTTAGAATTGTAAATAAAAGAACATCCAAACGTCGAGTAAGTAATCATGAAAGCCGTGGTCAAACCGACGAGAAGCCGTTCAGTTGTAACGCCTGCGATTATAGCTGCAGGCGACTTCAAGAATTGAAACGGCATGAATTAAAACACACCGCCGAGAAGCCATATAGTTGTAATCTTTGCGATTATAAAGGCCAACGGCAGGATGTCCTGAAATCACACATGTTAATACACACTGACCAAAAGCCGTTCAGTTGTGACCTTTGTGATTACAGATGCCGAAGACCCAGAGAATTGAAACAGCATGAATTGAAACACACCACCGCGAAGCCGTTCAACTGTGATCTTTGCGATTATAGCTGTCGACGGCCCAGAGAATTGAAACTCCATGAGCTAAAGCACACCAACGAGAAGCTGATCAGTTGTGATATTTGCGATTATAAATGCCGAGAACTCGCAAAATTGAAACAACATAAGCTAAAACACACCGACGAGAAGCCGTTCGGTTGTGATCTTTGCGATTATAAATGTCGACAGCTTGGGCAACTGAAGGTGCACAAGTTGAAGCACACCGACGAGAAGATATTCAGTTGTGATGTTTGCGATTATAAATGTAGGCAGCCCGGAGACTTAAAACGGCATGAATTGAAGCACACTGCCGAGAAGCCGTTTAGTTGTGATCTTTGCGATTATAAATGCCGACAGCGTGGGCTCCTGAAACAGCATAAGTTAAGGCACACGAATCAAATGCCGTTCAGTTGTGGTTTTTGCGATTATAAATGTGGATTGTCTAGTGATTTGAGGCGGCACAATTTAAAGCACACCGGCGAAAAGCCATATATTTGTAATTTTTGCGACTATAAGTGCCAACGACTCGATTGTTTGAAGGCACACGTTTTAATGCACTCTAACCAAAAACCGTTCAGTTGCAACCTTTGCGATTATAGCTGCCGACGGCCCAAGGAATTGACGCGACATGAATTAGAACACACTGGCGAGAAACCTTTCAGTTGCAGTCTTTGCGATTACCAATGTCAACAACGTAGAACGTTGAAACGGCACATGGTAAAACACACATCGTTTAAATGAGACATTTGCTTGCAGACAATTAAACGCTTTTATGAAAGCGTTGGTTTTAAATAAAGATTTTTATGGCACCATATCGTTTGTTATTGCCAATAGGTAGGTAAACGAGAAATTGTGTTAATTGGACGTGTTTCTTGTTGACTGAGGCTTGCACAAGTTAAATCATACTAACGAGAAGCTGTATAGTTGTAATCTTCGCAAATTGTCTGATGAATTGGCACGGCACAAGGTAAAACACACCGACGACAAGCCATGCAGTTGTGATCTCTGCGACTATAAATGCAAAATACCTGGTGATTTGAAACGGCATAATTTAAGATAGACTGACGAGAAGCCATGCAGTTGTAATCTTTGTGATTATACATAGAAGCCAAGGACACGATGTTTTGAAAAGTCACATGTTAATGCACACTAAACAAGAGCCTTTCAGTTGTGATCCTTGCGAGTACAGACATGTTAAGCGAAGCACATCCGTTAAAAATTCTCGTAAAATTCTGACTAATACGAAAGTGTCAAAATCATGCACTGTTTATAACACTATTGAACTCGGTCATTGGTCGTTCTATTTCGATTTAGTCAGGAATTGCAAGTGGAGTATATACGATTTGTTTCCATGGTTAACTAGAGGTACTTTTTTTGTTGAAGACCCGTTATATACATTCATATGTATACTCTTTTTACATATAAAAGCGTTTGAATTATAAAAATTTGTTTGAAAAGCTTGAATAATTTTCCTGTTTATTAAGTATTCCTTAATGCCTACATGTAACCACAAATGTAACAAAATAAAATATAAATTAGCAGAGCGTGGTTTCGATCCACGGTTCTCTGGGTTATGGGCCCAGCACGCTTCCACTGCGCCACTCTATTTACGATATTTTTCTGCAATTGTAATTTTTTAAAATTATTGTTAATACTTGTACCTATTTTGTAGTATTTGGACAATTTCAAAATGCTTTAACGATTGTTGATATTTAATGCAATTCATGTTTGGTTGAGGAAAAAAATTATTTCCGCACTGTTACTGCTAAAATTGCATGTATTTAGTCAGCAGTTCTCCTTCGTGTTCAAAAAAAATATAACGTTTGAACTTTGGTAATTAACATTACGTAATGCAAAATCACTTAAATAGCATTTAATTTCTATATCAATAATTTTTTAGATTACTTTATTTTTCCACTTGTGTACCGCCAAGATATCAAAACTAAGGAATACCGCATAATTTTTTATTTTTCTAGAATATCATTTCAGCACTAAAATTATTTTTAGCATACCAAAACAACACCTACAAAACATTTCATTCTGATATACTTTTTTTTAAAGATTCCTTTTATTTTGATTGCCAAGTTGCCCCAAACTCTCTATGGGCTTGTTAGGCAAGTTTTAGGCTAGCTATTCTGATATTACCCGCTGCTGTTGTTTCACCTTTCACTTTTGGACCCTTATACAATAGAAGGGGATTCGGACACACACCTATAGTTGCCCAGACCAAGCGCAAAGACTGCTTCTAGCGAATCCAACCAATTCTACTAAGTAACCATTTCGTTTTTCAAGGTTTCTACGAAAACAATTTACAATGATATAAAATATTTAGAAAGTTACATATATTTTTTTTTAGATTGACAACTCTTTGTTGTTTGAATGACAGCGAGAATTGTTTATTCAAGGTAAGGTAATACATTGTCATGAATTTTGAGGTTCTAAATCAAGGTTCGTGAAATATTACATAAAAAATAAAACAGATTTGTTATTTTATAATCAATTAAAGAATGTGCACGAAAAAAATTGGTCGACTATAATTACAGTTAACTGTTTTAATATAATAAGTACGATGGTGGCGCCATCTACAATTTCTTACCATTGAACACGGTTACTAAGTTTATTTGTTTCCATAGCAACTAATTCATGTACAAACAATATGGCATCCCAACAATATGAAATGCGGAGAAAAATTTTGCGAAACTCCACAAGCGTCACATAAAGATGTCGCAAAAATCCTGGGAATTCGAAATCTACAGTAACGAACGTGCTAAAAAATTTCAGCGATCGTTTGTCGATTGATCGAAAGCAAGGATCTGGTCGGAAAAGCAGTCCTATGTGCAAAAATAAGGAAAAGTCAGTTGCGGTCATTTTCAAACGAAATCCGAACTTGTCGGTGAGAGATGTCGCTAAAAAAGTTGGCCTGTCATCTTCATGTATCCAAAAAGTGAAGAAACGGAATAATTTGAAAACTTTCAAAATGTCTGTTGCTTCAAACCGGGACGATCGTCAGAATAAAATTGCTAGAACACGTGCTCGAAAGCTTTATGAAACAATGTTACTGAATTTTGACTGTGTACTCATACGTAAAAGCCGACTTTAAACAGTTACCGGGCCAAGAATATTTTACAGCAAAAAATCCAAACGTCATTTCTGAAAAGTTTAAAATGAAAAAACTGTCAAAATTTCCAAAAAAATATTTGATTCGGCAAGCGTTTGTTCTTGTGGTCAGCGGAGTAATGACCGGAACAATCAATCAAGATATTTACGTAGCGGAATGCTTAAATGAACGATTGTTGCCGATGATAAGAAATCATACAGGATCAGTTCTCTTTTGGCAAGATTTGGCGACAGCTCATTACAGCAAGAAAGCAATAGATTGGTGTACCGAAAAAGGAGTCACTCTTGTGCCGCGAGAACAAAATCCACCTAATTGTCCCGAACTGCGACCTATTGAAAGGTATTGGGCAAACCTTAAGCGCATTCTAAAGAAAACCAAAGCCGTTGCTAATACGAGAAAGATTTTAATACCGAGTGCCAAAATGCAGCAAAATCAGTATCCAATGAATCTGTGCAGACACTAATGTGTTATAGTTAGTTATAGAGTATGAAAAGTTTTGCGTTGCTATCATCATAAAGCATAAAAGCTAGAAATCCGCTCTATAGTGATCATCTCATCCAGTTCTTCTCGAACGTATCTGGAAAGTCCCGGAGTATCTTCGAAGATACCCATGACGTGGACTGGCGTCGTTTAGGCGGTGACGTCACGACTTCGCCTCGCTATTCCGCCACATGGTCAAATGGAAAGGTGACAAACGTAAAGTAGGACGTAATTCACTCTTCTGAGAAAAAGATGTAATTAAGTACATAACCTCTTTTCTGAAATGAATGTCGGAATTAACGACTGCTTACAGACAATTCGAATTTAACGCTTTTATAACAAGAACGTACTTTGTAAACCTGTCATAACGCGAAATATATCTTCTTATTTTTTTACAACGCGTTCGCATTACGACACGTTCCAATTTCTTTAGTTTTAAATAAATGTTTATATGGTTTTAATTAGTTTCACTTGTTTAAATAAATAAATTAAACTTTTTGTATGTATTTCTACTGTTGAATGTATGATTAGGTGTGACTGGTAATATGTAGATAGACAAAATGTTAACTGACGAGTTTGTTTTCCCGAGTGTGCTTCTACCGAATAATAAGAATAATGATACTAATTCAATTTTAAAACTTTTTGTTTCAGGTGCATACGGATTTCCAATTCTAAAATCGTAAATAAAAAATCACTCCAATGCCGAATATGTGATTATCAATTTACACGCCGCGCAAGTTTACGTCGTCACATTTCGATACATACCGGCGAGAAACCATTGAGTTGTGATCTTTGCGATTACAAGTGCCGGAACCTTCATAATTTGAAACGGCACATGTTGAATCACACTGGCGAGAAGCCGTTAAGTTGTGATCTTTGCAATTACAAATGTCGTCAGCTCAAGTCTCTGAAATTGCATAAGTTAACACACACCGGCGAGAAGCCGTACAGTTGTAATCTTTGCGATTACAAGTGCCGGAACCCTCACAATTTGAAACGGCACAAGTTAAACCACACTAACAAGAAGCTGTTAAGTTGTAATCTTTGCAATTATAAATGCCGAAACCCCCAATACCTGAAGACGCATAAGTTAACGCACACCGACGCGAAGCCGTTTGCTTGTGATCTTTGCGATTATAATTGCCGAGAACCTGGACGTTTGAACCAGCACAGGTTAATACACACCCAGGAAAAACCGTTCAGTTGTGGTCACTGCGATTATAAGTGTCGACGGTCTGCACAGTTAAAACAGCACATGTTAAAGCACACCGACGAGAAGCCGTTCAGCTGTGATCTTTGCGATTATAGTTGCCGAGAGTCTAAGCGTTTGAAACAACACCAGTTAATACACACTGAGCAGAAGCCGTTCAGTTGTTATCTTTGCGATTACAAGTGCCGACGGTCTGCACATTTAAAACAGCACATGCTAAAGCACACCGACGAGAAGCCATTCAGTTGTAGTATTTGCGATCACACGTTTCGGCAGCATGAAGATTTGAAATTTCACGCTTTAACGCACACGGGCGAGAAGGCATTCAGTTGTGATCTTTGCGAGTATAAATGTCTATATATTGGAAATTTGAACCGGCACAAGCTGAAGCATACCGACGAGAAGCCGTTCAGTTGTGATCTTTGCGATTACAAAAGTCGACAAAGTAGAACATTGAAGCGTCATATGCTTACACACACTGGAAGATAAGAAATCGTTTAGATGAGAACTAATTCATAATGGTATACTTAAAGTACGAACATGAACGAAAAGCTCGTCAAATAAATTCCCATTTCATTTTCAAACATCTCTACAAAATTTGACAACTTGTCATAGCGAGAGATACATTTTCTAATTTTTTTAACGCGTTACGGCACGTTCCAATTTCTTTAGTTTGAAATGAATATTTATATGGTTTTAATTAGTTTCACTTGATTAAATAAACAAATGAAAATTTTTGTACGTCTTTCTGCTATTGGATGAATGATTAGGTGTGACTGGTGATATGTAGATTGATAACAAAACTGTTAACTGACAGACGAGTTTGTTTTCCTGAGTGTACCTCTACCAACTTTTTGTTTCAGGTGCATACGGATTTCCAATTCTAAAATTGTAAATAAAAAATCACTCCAATGCCGAATATGTGACTATCAATTTACACGCCGCGCAAGTTTGCATCGTCATATTTCGATACATACCGGCGAGAAGCGGTTCAGTTGTGATCTTTGCGATTATAAATGCCGAATTTCCACCAGTATGAAACTGCACAAGTTAAAGCATGCCGACGAGAAACCATTGAGTTGTGATCTTTGCGATTATAAATGCCGACACCCCCGAAGCTTGATAGCTCACAGGTTAATGCATACTAACCAAATGCCGTTCGTCTGTAATCTTTGTGATTATAAATGCAGAATGTCTGTTGATTTGAAACGGCATACTTTGAGACACACCGGCGAGAAGCCGTACAGTTGTAATCTTTGCGATTATAAAAGCATACGGCGCGTTGATGTGAAAACGCACATGTTAATACACACGAACCAAAGGCCGTTCCGTTGTGATCTTTGCGATTTTAGCTGCCGACAGCCTACAGTTTTGAAACGTCATAAATTAAAGCACACCGACGATAAGCCGATCAGTTGTGATCTCTGCGATTATAAATGCAAATTGAGTAATGCGATGAAACGGCACAAGTTAAAACACACGACCGAGAAGCCGTACAGCTGTAATCTTTGCGATTACAAGAGCGGACGGCGCGTTTATTTGAGAAATCACATGTTAATACACAGTGAACAAAAGCCGTTCGGTTGTAAATTCAGAATACCTGGCGAGTTGAAGCGTTACAAGTTCGAACACGCCGACGAGAAGCCGTACAGTTGCAATCTTTGCGATTATAGGTGCAAGTTGTTTAGTAAATTGACACGGCACAAGTTAAGACACACCGACGAGAAGCCATACAGTTGTGATCTCTGCGACTATAAATGCAGAACACCTGGTGATTTGAAGCGGCATAATTTGAGACACACTGACGAGAAGCCATACAGTTGTATTCTTTGTGATTATAGAGGCCGACGACACGATGTTTTGAAAAGGCACATGTTAATTCACATTAAACAAGAGCCTTTCAGTTGTGATCCGAGCGATTACGCTCATTTTAAAACATAAAAAGTGAAGCAGGTACATGTTCATAAAATTCGTAACTATAAGGTTCGTTCCATCAGCAGTTTCTGACTTGCTCGAAGCTGTCTAAGGAATATGAGGACGCTGTTGAACTCGATCATTACTTCTATTCCGAACTAGTCGGAAATTGCCAATGTACTTATAACTGTTACAACAGTGGTAGAGTCAACATAATTGTGGTTGTGGTTGTAAGTGCCCCCGTTGGGGTGTCAATAATTGTAGCATTTATGTGGGTGCATGTCTACTCTCTTTATCTTTCTCTCAGGGTTTCTCTTTGAGTCGCTCGGAATTACCCACTTCTTGTTTTTATGGCCCCATGGTGGGCACATACAATGATAAAACACAGAAATGTGAGGGAGGGAAAAGAAGGAAGCGTCAATGTTAAATATAAATGCGTTCATAAGTGTCAGGAAAAGAAATAAAAATTATCGAAAATGTTGTCTGTCCCAAAAATGTACGCCGGTTAGCACAAGTCGGTCGTGTCACCTTGCCCTTCACAAGGTTAGGTGGACCTCTTGTCCTATCCGATGTATATTTTGTTAAAAAAGGACGCACTGTATCGCCGATCACGTCTATGCCTCAACTCCTTCACAAGAGAGAGGCGCCCATCGACGATACAGATCCGTACAAAGCGAACACCAGGTATCACAAGTCGGTAATGTCACCACACCCTTCACAAGGCAGGTATACCTCTTGCCCTACCTGATGTATCCTTGTTTAAAAAAGGGACGCTTTGTATTGCCGATCACGCATGTGCCTCAACTCCTTCACAAGAGAGAGGCGCCCTTTGACAATACCTAAACGTCTCCCGTTGTCCGGTGTTTAAATAAAAATTTTGTTTGTTTGTCACTTATGCCCCTACCTTGAAGCGTCGTCCATGTCGTTTAAAAAAAAAAGGATATATGTATTCAGGATCCAATAGAAGGTTTAATTCTTCATTAAAATACCTCGTTATACTTCATAACCCTTTTAATAAAAAATTCTTATCTGTTTGCTTTTTTTAAGTTTTACCTACGGAGGTCGAAGAAGGAATCAGTTCCTTGCGGTGCGCTCGCTGTTTATGGCGTCTTTCGTTGTTTATTTCTCCCGTTGCCTTGGTTACCGGAACATCCGCGTTCTGATCCAGTTACATACTAGATTTGAGTTGGTAACCAAAACGTCACGTTTGACAATTAGCGTTTTACACATTCCATTGAAATTAAACTAAAATGGAACAACTTGATTCTAAACAATAGGTAAGTATCTAAACACATTATTTCCTAATTATCCAACCTATAAAACATAACTTATCTAAAAATATTTTTCAACAAAACAACTTAACCTATAATAACGTCCTCACTTTCTAATTTACACTTTGTCCTTTTTTTAGCCTTGCCATGTAAGTGTTCAATCACATAAACTTTGGTAATCGATTAAGAAGTCTGGCACTTGTTCCTTCGGCCGTCTTCCAGATATATTAGTCTTTTCCTGTTTTTTGGCGGCTTATTCCCGTCTAATGGGTAGCGTTTGGCCGTTAGTGGCCCCCGGAATGAACCAAACCTTTGGTGCATTGCTTCCACAAAACTCCAGTGCTTCATCGCCCATTCAAATTGATCGACCACCCTACTATGCTTATTTGATTTGTTGAGCTGCAATTATGTTTCTTATACCTACTGTATTCACATTTGTATTTGATTTGGTATCATTTGAGTGATCTGTAGTGTACAAAATAAATAAATAAATAAATAATAGGGTATTATAATATGAGCAATTATGCCATCAGTGTGACATTTTGCCTAACTAGACGTGAATGGAGTGAATAATCGCGAATATAATACTACGCTTTCTCTACTCCTACTGTACAGGGTGTTGTTGAAATGCGTGGACATGGCTTAGCCATAGATTCCTCTGGTCACAATGAACGATTTAACCCGACTTATCTGCATCCAAAAGTGGTGCGTTAAACCGCTTCAAAGTAATTTTTCTCATAACAAAAGAACTCTTGACCGATTTAGATGGTACCTTTATGATGCTTCTTTAAATATGCTTTTAAATGTTAATTCTTATCTATGAGATAATGTGCATGCTGTAACTCGAGTTGTAAATATATGAAACTTTTTGTTTCAGGTGTCCACGGAACCCTAAAGCTGCAACAACGAGGAAAAGACAATTTGAATGCCGAATATGTGATTCCACGTTTAAAACACGTGAACATTTACACCTGCATATTTTTTTGACACATAACAATAAGAAGTCATTCAGATGTGACCTTTGCGATTATAAATGCCGACGGCTCGTGACTTTGAGACGACACAAGTTAAAACACGCCGACGAGAAGTCGTTCACTTGTGAATTTTGCGACCACAAAAGCCGAAACCTTGCACATTTGAAGGTGCATAAGTTAACGCACACCGACGAGAAGCCGTTTAGTTGTGACCTTTGCGATTACAAGTGCCGACAGATCGGAACTTTGAAACGACACAAGTCAACACACTCGGACGAGAAACCGTTCAGTTGTGATCAATGCGGTTACAAGTCCCGACATCATAGATATTTGAAAACTCATATCTTAATACACACAGGCGAGAAGCCTTTCAGTTGTGATCTTTGCGGCTACAAATGCCGACATTCAGTTAGTATGAAAGTGCATAAGTTAACACATGCTGACGACAAACCGTTCTTATGTGGCTTTTGCGATTACAAATGCCTAAGGTCCGGACAATTGAAAGAGCACATGATGGAACATGTTGGAAGGGAGTCCCATTAGTTGTGGTGATATGAAGCCTTTTCTTCGATACAAATTAAAACTTAATAAGTTATAAACTATGCGTAATCATATCCTAAATGTTGAGGCACAAGCTTCAAGGTAGAAATACCAATTTATTTAATTATTCTCGTTTCAGTTGTCTACATTACTGGTTTGCTTTCTTCAAAACGCAATGCGAAATAAAAATAATATGTCCATGGAACAATAAAATATAAAATGAAAAATTACGTTTTTTTTTTATTGTAATTAGAAGATGACCCATGTATAGATCGCGCACCATTGTCCACTATTGAACTAAATCGACTTTAATCTTCTTGTACATTGAAATGACGTGCACAACGTCTTCATATATATTCTTGTCTCAAACGAAACAATGAGTTGATTCAATCCAAAATATTTCATATTTTTTTGACTGTTGCTTCCATGACCATGAAGCGATTGCTATTACAGGTAAACGAAAAATTTCGGTAACTGAACGTATTCTCTGTTCTTGTACTAAATAACAATAATTCAATTTTAATTTTCTTATGTTTCAGATCCAAACGGATTTCCAAACCTAAAAATACAAACAAAGAAACGCATCAATGCCGGATATGTGATTATCAATGTACGCGCCCTGGAAATTTGCGCCGTCACATCTCGATACATACCGACGAGAAGCCGTTCAGTTGTGATCTTTGCGATTACAAGTGTCGAGAGTCCGGAAACCTGAAAAAGCACAAGTTAATACACACCGACGTGAAGCCGTTCAGTTGTGATTTTTGCGATTATAAAACCCGAGAGCCGGGAACTCTGAGACGGCACAAATTGAGGCACACGGACGAGAAACCGTTCAGTTGTGATTATTGCTCTTACAAATCCCGACATCATAGATATTTGAAAACTCATGTCTTAATACACACAGGCGAGAAGCCTTTCAGTTGTGATCTTTGCGGCTACAAATGCCGACATTCAGTTAGTATGAAAGTGCATCAGTTAACACACGCTGACGACAAACCGTTCTTGTGTGGCCTTTGCGATTACAAGTGCCTAAGGTCCGCACAATTAAAAGAGCACATGCTGAAGCATATCAAAAGAAAATCGCTTTAGATGTGATTTGTCAAATGTCAATTTGATAAGCTGTAAAACATCTACAAACTCTGTATAATCAAATCCTGTAGAAATGTAGAAGTACTTCTTAGTTGTTGGTAGCCGAGCGGTTCAGTCCGATGGCGACAGGCTTGACGCTTGGCGGGGCAATTATTAGGCGTAGGTTCGAATCTTCACCAGTTCAAAGAAGCGCAATAGTTTCCTAGCGACGTGACGTCATTTCTCCTATCACCTTGGCGTATTACCAATCCCACTTCCATTTTTTTAATGCAAATACACAGGTAATAAGCGACAAGCAATGTAAAACACCTGTCAAATTGAACGAATGTCTAACAGGATAGCCGCTTTTAATCATGCGAAGAAGTGACATCACAAGCAAGCCGTTCTTGCTTTTAAGGCCTATTTCTCTTTGACTTTTGTGTTAACACATGGTATATTAAATACATATAAAATGAAAAATGCATCTATTTTTTTTTTTTTCGCAAAACCAGAGGCACAACAAATCGACCTTTTTGGCGCATAACCGCTCGCTCGTGCTGCATTTGCGCAAACTCTCGGGCATCGAAGTTTGTGCAATATTTTTTGAAACGAACATTAGCATTTCAAAATTAATACGTACGTAAAAAAAACTATTCTAGATTTATATATACGCGTAGGCACGTAATTCCACATGCCAGCGAAGAGCCGGTCAGTCATGACTTTTGAGATTATGCAACAGGTGGAGACCCAAAAAGAACACATTTCTTGTCTATGTGCTTCTACTTGAAATGACATGAATAGTAAATTATGCAGGGTGTCCCACCAGTGCGTTCTCGGGTAATATCTCGAAGACTGCTGAAAATACATCTATACGGTGGTACTCGCGAAGCTGGCGTTCCCTTCAGGGAAATTTCAAAAAGGACCGATCGCAATATTGCCACGGTCTTTAGATGCAATCGTCCTTGGCCGAAGGAAGGCCGTCGTAAGCGTCGCCGTGGTCCTGGAACTCAGAGAAGGACTACGGAGCGACGAGATCGAAGTCTTCGTCTGCATTGTCTTAGGGACCAATTCTCTTCAACTAGACTGATTGTTGATGCTTGGTATATTCTAGTGGGAACGTCGATCTCTATGTCGTCAGTATATCGCAGAATTAGGGCATTTGGACTATGTTAGTAGTTGCAAATGCTATCGTGCTTGGGCAAAGGAAAGCCGTCGTAAACGTCGCCGAGCGATAAGATCGAGGTCTTCGTCTGCTTTCTCTTAGGGATCGATTCTCTTCAACTAGATTGTTTGCTGATGCTTGGTATAATATAGTGGGAACGTCGATCTCTATGTCGTCAGTATATCGCAGAATTAGGGCATTTGGACTATGTTAGTAGTTGCAAATGTTATCGTGCTTGGGCAAAGGAAAGCCGTCGTAGAGGTCGCCGAGGTCCTGGAGCTCAGAGAAGGACTACGGAGCGACGAGATCGAGGTCTTCGTCTGCATTCTCTTAGGGACCGATTCTCTTCAACTAGACTGATTGCTGATGCTTGGTATAATATAGTGGGAACGTCGATCTCTATGTCGTCAGTATATCGCAGAATTAGGGCATTTGGACTATGTTTTTAGATGCAATTGCAATCGTGCTTGGGCAAAGGAAAGCCGTCGTAAACGTCGCCGAGGTACTGGAGCTCAGAGAAGCACTATGGAGCGACAAGATCGAGGTCTTCGTCTGCATTCTCTTAGGGACCGATTTTCTTCAACTAGACTGATTGCTGATGCTTGGTACAATATTGTAAATGAAATAATTTATTTTAGAAAAGATGGAAAGGAAAATACATGAGACCTAATCACCTCTAGGAAAAAGGAGGAAGACATTTCATGAAAGCTGACGAAAGAAGAGAAGAGGAGATTCTCTGTGGGGCAACCTTAGGCAAATGAATGAGAAAAACTTTATAGAGAACACAGGGGGAAATTCACAAACATGAGATATGCAACCAACATCGTGCTTATTTCTGTCAGATGAGAAGGAAGGAAATACACCAGACAAAATCATCCTGAGAGAAAAGAAGGAAGGCTAGCGGTCGAAGAGAAAAAGATTTTGCACAGAGCATCCTTTAGGTAAATGCAGGAGAAACGCACCTACAGTTTACAAAACGAAAGAATGTAACAATCGCATCAGAACAGATAATTTCCTTCCATCTGGGCACATCAGACCTAACGTCGTCAGTATATCGCAGAATTAGGGCATTTGGACTACGTTTGCATCGACCTCAATTGGTACCACCTTTGACTCGAGATCACCGAAGACAACGTCTCTAATGGTGCCGTGACCGAACCCACTAGAACCATGAATGGTATTCAGTTATCTTTAGTGACGAGTCTCGGTTTTGTTTGGGAACTCACGTAATTTACAACACATTGTAGAACGTCATGCAACTCGCTCCGTGGGTTTAATGGTATGGGTAATAACGGTAGTATCAGCGCAGAAAGTAGGTCTCCTTTAGTACTCAGCCATGGCACTATGACAACGGAACGCTATATTGGGGATGTTCTGTAAGAAGTTGCTCTCCCTTATGTTAGAGGTGTACCGGGTGCGCTTTTGCAACAGGATAACGCTCGCCTTCATATTGCCTATACGATAACGGACTTCCGGGAGCAATCAGGAATAGGCATCCTTTCGTGGCCCCCAAGAAATCCTGATCTTTCTCCCATACAACTTGTATGGATATGACTTGGAGGCTTCCGCGGCATTCTTTCGTAGCCCCCAAGGAATCCTGATCTTTCTTCCATAGAACTTGTATGGGATATGACTTGGAGGCTTCCGCGGCCGTTGTCCATAATTGATACGGTGGCGGATGTTGTCATTTATGGCGACGGCGGTCAGTCGCTAGAGGTGTCGGGTGAAAGACAGGCGGTACTAGTATCCGAGATGAGCCGTAGGGGGCCATCCTTTGAGGTGTTGGGCCACCTGTTCGGAAGCCTAGTATCCGAGACGAAGACCGATGCAGACCACACGCCGACCACCCTTAAAACTAGCCTGTCTAGCTACCCTATCCTACGTTCGTGGGAAACGGATGCTGGGGCTAGTATTAGATGTGTGGTAGAGGTTTGCGTAAGCGATCTCGACGGTCACGCATCAAACGTTGCTAGGGTAACCTTGCTAACATGAGTGCTACCATGGGAGTGGGAACCGGACCCTCCCCATGGTAGGCGTATGTCACAGGAAGGCGGGCTGATGCCCGGTGGCCGGGTTATTGATAAAGCGACCCTACCCACCGTCATCCTGTCGGGTAAGCAGATATCGGCTCGCATTTGAGCCGATGCGGAGCAGTCGCTTGAGGTGTCGGGTGGAAGGCATGGGGTACTAGTATCCGAGATGAGCTAGGGTAGAGCCATCGTTTGAGGTGTCGGGCCCCCATGTACGGAAGCCTAGTATCCGAGACGAGAACCGATGCAGACCACACGCCGCTTACCCTTAAAACTAACCTGTCTAGCTGCCCTATCCCACGTAATGTGGGTAACAGAGGCTGGGGTTAGAATAATATGTGTGGGAGAGAATCGCGCAAGTGTTCTCGAACGGTGACTCATCTAACGTTGATAGGGAAGCATTTCTAACATGAGTACTAAGGGGAGGGGTGAGCCCCCCCGGCTGAGTCGGGACCCCTCATCCGGTGTTGGCCTCTTAGGGGTTGGTGGTCCCTCGCTAGTCCAATTAAGGTTATGGGCGGAAGTCTGGGTACCTAGGTACGCATAAAGCGTTACCGACCGAATTGGAATGTCCATAATTGAATTGGTTTCCGGTTGGAACCGCGTCACGACTGCTTCTACTGGCGACGTTTCGTTCTCCATTGCAGAAGAACTTCCTCGGGGCTGCTGCTGCTGCTGGCGATGTTGCTGCTGCTACTTCTCGTTAGTCGAGGAGACCACCAGCAGCAGCAACAGCACTGAGGAAGTTCTTCTGCAATGGAAAACGCAACGTCGGTAGCAGAAACAGTCGTGACGCGGTTACAAACAGAAACCAATTCATTTATGTATAGGATATGATGGGAAGAAGAATTAACAACTTACGTCGCCCTGCCCTAACTTTGGCCGCTTCGCGGCATGAGGTACAAGTAGCTTGGGATTCCTTGCCTCAAGAACAAATTGATCACTCAATTAGATCCATGCCTAGGCGAGTTCAAGAAATGCATTGAAGCTTTTTTTTTATCTTTAGTAGTTATTGAGAATGCTCTGTTGGGACTCCCTGTATAACACACAGGCAAGAAGCCGTTCGGTTGTGATTTTTGCGGCTATAAATTATAATTTACCGAAATTTGGGAAGGTCAGTACCAAAGATCATAATCAGAAGACGATTACAAGATAGCTCACGGAGACATGCCCGAAACAAGCTCAGGTTGAAGGAGTATTTGTCAGACCCACGATCTACTAGATTTCACAAGACAAAGCTCTTAACCGGCCTTTGGCGCTAGTTGCCTAAAGAAAAAGAAAAACTATTAATAACGAAAGAAAAATCACAAGGGAACTATGTTTGAACAACAAAATGCAACTGTACTTGCCATGAGCTTGTCATTAATTGAAAATGACGCTGTGAAATGACGCCAGCGCATAATGACACGCCGTCTCGTGAAATCTAGTAGGTCCTAGTCAGACCATTAATAAATGTTATACTGTAATTTTCTCTACAAGCAGGCGGTTTGCCAGAAATATTCAAGGCTGCCTGACCCTGTGGTTTGACGATGGGTTCGTATATCTCGCGCCATTGTCCACTTTTGAACTGTTAACCGACTTTAAACTCCAGTAACTCAATATACCTGGTGTGAGAAAAAAATCATCCCAAGATATATCTAAATGGCATTTATAATTCGATTTGAATAAGCAAGAAACCATAAAAAGGGCGACATAAATACTTCAAAGTGATAGGAATTTGTTTTTGTTATGTCCTTTCAATTTTTTTTCCATTTCTGAATCTCTTTTTAACAAGTTGGCCCCAATTTTAGTAAGGTTTCATTTGATAGTAATTCTCCAACCCCCAAGGGAACTTCTTTTGGCGAATACTTTACGTTCGCATTGCATCTCTTTTGGTTTCATCGAAACGCCAGTGTCGTTTATAACGTATTCCAAGGCAAATGAAAACGTCTTTAAAAAATTTACGAAGTTTTGAACGCTTCAAACGATTGACTTTGTTAAGTTGTCGAAAAGAAGTGGAAAAAATGTTGTATGCACCACTGCAACAAAGTGTCTCTGTCGAACTCGTTTGCTTGTTCACTGCGGTTTCGCCTTGGCTCGCTATTTGCAAACTCGTTCGTCAAAGTGTCACTTTGCTTCCTTGGTACATAAATAACGTTTGAAATTCGCCTATTAGAAATAAAAAATATGTCTTAATACTCATCTACTGAAACAATAGTAGTATGTACAATCAGAATTGAAAGTAATGTCTCCCCAGTAAAAGTTAAATTATATACCTTCACTATTTAATAATATTAATAGAATTTTTTTTTGTTTCAGGTGCCAATGGATTTCCAAACCTAAAACCACAAATGAAAAAATATTCCGATGCCAAATATGTAAAAATCAATTTACGACCCGCGCAAGTTTGCAGCGTCATATTCTAATACACACAGGCGAGAAGCCGTTCACGTGTGATCTCTGCGATTTCAAATGCCGAACGTCTGGTAACTTGAAGAAGCACATGTTCTTGCATACGGGCGAGAAGCCGTTCGGCTGTGATCTTTGCGATTACAAGTGTCGACAGTCCGCAAATTTGAAAAAGCACAAGTTGAAACACACCGACGAGAAACCGTTCAGTTGCGATTATTGCGATTATAAATGCCGACAGCCGGGAACTTTGAAACGGCATAACTTAAGACACACGGGCGAGAAACCGTTCAGTTGTAGTCACTGCACGTACAAATCGCGACATTACGGATGTTTGAAAACTCATATCTTGATACACACAGGCGAGATGCCGTTCAGTTGTGATCTTTGCGATTATAAGTGCCGAGGGTCTGGATCTTTGAGGCAACACAAGTTGATACACTCCGATTTGAAGCCGTTCGGCTGCGATCTTTGCGATTTTAAATCCCGACTGCTCGGAAATTTGAAGCAGCATAAGTTAACGCACAAGGACCAGAAACCGTTCTTATGCGGCCTTTGCGATTACAAATGTCCACAATTCGCGCAAATCAAAGAACACATGTTAGTACATACTAAGAAGCCCCAATAAATACGTATATCGAAATTGCAAGAATATTATTTTTTTCAAAATCCTATGTTTACAGGGTGTTTCACTTAAAACAATTTCTTTAATATCTCTCTAGTTACTCCTTAAAAAAAAATGTATCAAAGCAAGGCGAAAAGATTGGAAAAAATGGGGAGATATTAAAAAGAAATCGAATTTCGTAAGTTGATGTTTGAGAGTTTCAAAGGTCAAGGTCTACTCAACCCAAGGCAAAAAATGCAAACAATTAAAAAAATCATTTCGAGAGCAAAGGTTTGAAAAGTTAAAGGTCAAGGACAAACCCAAAGAAAAAAGGCAAGAAATGGGGAAGAATTAAAAAAAAAAGTGGAATTACAATTTCGAGAGCAAAGGTTTAAAAAGTACAAAAAGGTCAAGGTCAACCCAAAAAAATTATGTAAAAAGTTATAAGAATATAAATTTTTAGAAAATTCCATATATACAGAGTGTTTCACTTCAGACAGTTTCTTTAATATCTCTCTAGTTACATGTTTATAAAAAAAAAGTTTCAAACCAATGCGTAAAGATGGAAGAAAGTATGGGGGGAGAGGGAATTAAAAAAAAATAGAATTTCGTAAATTGTTATTTGAAAGCGTCAAAGGTCAAGGTCACCTCAAGCGAAGGTAAAAAAAAAATTGCGTAGAATTAAAAAATATACAATTTCAGTAGCAAAGGTTTTTAAAGGTCAAAGGTCAAGGTCAAACCCAAACAAGAAATCTAGAAATGGGGAAGAATTAAAAACAAGTGGAGTTTCGAAAATCGAAGTACGCAAATGTCAGAGGTCAAACCAAAGAATATGCAAGAAATTGAAAAGGTACGGAAATTACAATTTCGAGAGCAAAATTTTCAAAAGGTCAAAGGTCAAGTTCAACCCAAGAAATTGTAAGAATATTAATTTTTAGAAAATCCTATGTATACAGGGTGTTTTCGTAGTTTCTTTATTTATTTTGATTTAAATTCTACCCCCTTCGTTTCGGGGTTGGTTACGTTTGACCTCGACCCATTCTCCAAGAGCAGCCGGCGATATTGGAGAATTTAATTTGCCCTCCTTCATTTTGCTGACCAGACAAGGTACCACGTAGTCGATCATCGTTCTCTCTCTCTCTCTCTCTCTGACCATTCCCTATTCATGTCTGTAACACCTATAATGAATAGTAAATTAACTTAAATGAATGAAAATTTGATGGGACTTCTTGTTTCAGGTGTCAACGGATCCGTAAAGCTGAAACCGTGAATAAAAAAACATTCGAATGTCGGATATGCAATTCTAAATTTAAAACTCGCCAAAATTTACAGACGCATATTTTGACGCATACCAGCAAGAAGCCATTCAGTTGTGATCTTTGCGATTATAAATGCCGACAGCTCGGAAACTTGAAACGGCACAAGTTAAATCACAGCGACGAGAGGTCGTTCAGTTGTGATCTCTGCGACTACAAATGTCGATGCCTCAAGTCTTTGAAGCTGCACAACTTAAAACACACCGGCGAGAAGCCGTTCGGCTGTGATCTTTGCGATTTTAAGTGCCGACAGCTCGGAAATTTGAAGCAGCACATGTCAAAGCACGCCAGCGTGAAGTTGTTCGGCTGTGACATCTGCGATTGCAAATGTCAGTCGTACGGAAATTTAAAGCAGCACAAGTTGAGGCACACCGACGAGAAACCGTTCGCTTGTGATCTCTGCGATTACAGATGCCGACAGCTGGGGAGTTTGAAACGCCACAAATTAACACACACAGATGAGAAGCCGCTTGGTTGTGATCTTTGCGATTACAAGTGCCGAGAGCTTGGACGTTTGAGACTGCATAAGTTAAAGCACACCGACGAGAAGCCGTTCAGTTGTGATCTTTGCGATTATAAATGCCGATACGCCGGAAGTTTGAGGCAACACGAGCGAAAACACGTCGACGAGAAAGAATTCAGTTGTGATCTTTAAAGTTTTAAATGCCGACAGCTCGGTAATTTGAAGAGGCACAAGTTAAAACATGCAGACGAGAAGTCGCTCAGTTGTGGTCTTTGTGATTAGAATCCCGAGAGCTTGGAAATTCGAAGCAACACATGTTAACACACACCGACGAGGAACACATTCCAAGACATATCAAAGTAGAAACCCATAAACTGTAATTGATCAAACTTTAAGGATATGATGAAAAGGTAATTATAATTCGTCCAAATCATTAGCTAAATAAATACGTAACTATTGAGGCGTAGTTTTTTTCAAATAGGTCATCAAACCCAAAAAATAAACTCATTTTAATATCCGGTTGCAAATTTAGGGAAAGACGTATGGATTGCGTCACAGCGAGGAACAGTTTTCAGCACTTAAAAATAATCGCCCTGTATGCTTAAAATTACTAAATCTCATTGTGTTTCAAATAATGATTATATTTTTGTTTTTTCTCTTTCGAAACTGAAACGCAAATTTTGTTTCAGATGTCAATGGCACTTTGAGTCTGAAAAAGCGAGAAAATACGAATGTAGCATTTGCGGTTCTGTATTTAAAAATCGCGTGTACTTGAAGGACCATAAATTAATTCACGTCGAAGAAGGACCGTTCAGATGTGCGATTTGCGATTATAAATGCCGACATCCTGGAAAATTGAGGCGACACATCTTAACACACACCGCCGATAAGCCGATCAGCTTCAATACTTGCGGCAAAACGCTTCGAAATCGCGGAGATTTAAAGTGTGACACATGCGATTACAAATGTGAATACGCCAGCCATTTGAAACGCCACATGTCGGTGCACACCGGCGAGAAGCCGTACAGTTGCGACATCTGCGATTGTAAATTCGGACGAAATAATCACTTGAAACAGCATATGTTAGTACACTCCGGTGAGAAGCCGTTTTGTTGTTGTATTTGCGGTTTTAAAAGCCGACAGGCCGGGAATTTGAGACGGCACATGTTAGTACACACCGACGAGAAGCCGTTTTGTTGTGGTTTTTGCGATTACAAATGCCGATTTTCTAGTTCATTGAAACGACATGTGTCTTCACATAAGTAAAAACAAAAGAATTTTTTTAAATTTCAGTAAATACACTGCGTGGTAGTCATACGTCTACATACAACGATAACTACTTTTATTTTTTGTGCAGTGGATGCATATCGAAATTACAGTTGCTACGCGATTGTTAAGTGCATCCAAAATGAAGGTGTGTTCGTGAGGTGCGCTACGAAAGTGGGCCGTTGTTAGCCTAGCCCTACCTTGAAGGGGATAACTTTGTTTAAAAAAAAAATAAATAAAATTCGTGTTTCAAAGGAAATCACTCTTTCTTTTTCTGCCGTACCTCGTATAACCACTTTTTTTTTTCTTAATTACTGTAAGGGGTTTTGTATAACTTTGCCTCTGACAGTTGCCTACTAAAACAAAAGCGGTACATTAAGATAAAATTTAAAAAAAAAATGAATTAGCTTTTAAGTTGAGATTCTTTGTTTCAGATGTCAATGGATCCTTAAAGTTGAAACAATCAATAAAAAACCCAGTCGTATCTTGATACGTACCAGTGAGAAGCCATTCCGTTGTGGTTTTTGTGATTATACATGCCGCCGGTCCGAACATTTAAAACAGCACGTGATGACACATAGCGTCGAGAAACCCATAACTTGCGGTCTTTGTGATTACAGGTGCCGACAATCCAAACACCTAAAGCAGCACATGTTAACACACAGCGATGATAAGCCCTTAAGTTGTAGTCTCTGCGTTTACAGGTGCCGGCAGTTCGGAAGCTTAAAAAAGCACATGTTGATACACAGCGACGAGAAACCGTTCGGTTGCAGCATTTGCGATTACAGGTGTCGACAGTCCGGAAATTTAAAGCTACACATGTCAATACACTGCGACAAGAAGCCTTTGGGCCGCGGTCCTTGCGATTACAAATCTGGAAATTTAAAAAAGCGCATATTGAAACGCACCGACGAGAAGTCGATCAGTTGTGAGCTTTGCGATTACAAATGCCGATTGTCCAAATATTTAAAACAGCACATGTTGACTCATAGCGACGATAAGCCTTTGAGTTGCGGTCTTTGCGATTACAGATGCAAGCAGTCCGGAAATTTAAAAAAGCACATGTTAACGCATAGTGGCGAGAAACCCTTAAGTTGCTGTCTTTGTGATTACAAATGCCGACAGTCCGGGCATTTGAAGCGGCACATTTTGAGGCACACCGGCGAGAAGCCGTTCAGCTGCGATGTTTGCGATTACAAGTGCCGAGAAACTAAAACTTTGAAAAGGCACAAGTTAAGGCGACATAAGGCAAGTTAAGGAGACGTTGGAATTGCAACTACAGCGATACGCCGACGTTTATATTGATTTTGTTCTTTAATATGTACATTCGCTTGATATAAAGTCGTTTTCTTTTTATATTAAAATATCACGAGCAAGACTCCCTCATTTCTTTCTGTTCGTCGCTATTTTAACAGCCCTCGCATATAAATTCAAATAAAAATTGTCGCGGTGTTTACTCGTAAAGCTCTATTTACTAAAGTTGTAATAAGTTTGTCCTAATGCCAAGAAAGCTAAACACTTTTTAGATTGGAAGATATTTGGGAATGTACAAGCTCTTGAGACTGGTGGGATTTCGAGAACATGTCCGTTCGAAGTGGCCCCCGTTGAATGTCAGCCTGTCTTTAGGGATTGTTTTGTTCAAGAACCTCCATTACAATGACGTCACTAGCGCCAGAAAAACATTCTTCAGCGACCACTCTGGTCGTTCTCGAAGGCTCCATGCCCTACCAACATTTTTTTTCGACAATCACCCCTAGTAGAATGACGTCGTTATTGGCTCCAAGCCCTACCAACACTTTTTTTTCGACAACCACCTCTAGTAAAATGACGTCATTATCGGCACTTCTTCAAATACAAGAAGTAATTCCATTAGTTCTTGTATCTGAAGAAGTGCCGATAACGACGTCATTTTACTAGAGGTGGTTGTCGAAAAAAAAGTGTTGGTAGGGCTTAGAGCCGTCGAGAATGACCAGAAGTGTTCGCTGAAGAATTTTTTTTTCTGGCACTGGTGACGTCACTTTAATGGAGGTTCTTGCGTCCGAAGAAGTGTCGACAATGACCAGAGGCAGTCGTTGTAACGATGAAGAAGTGCGTACAATTTAAGTCGTGCTCTTAAAATGCGTTTTTCTTGCGTTTTCAACTTACTCATTGGCTTATGTTAGCTTTTATCGAACGGAACACACGTTAAAATATATTTATAGACTTATTTGCATATGAAATTTAAAAACATTACAAACTATTTTTATAATGAATAAAGTATTTCTATTTAATATGTAGAAAGACACTAAATTATCAATGCTTTTTTGTTTTTTATATTTAAACCTCTTCTCCCTTTGAGGATGGAACGCGAATCTAGATGCTAAGAGTGCGTATGCAGAAGAAAAATATTAAGAAATGTACACTAGTGGCCAAATAAATCGTTACGGTACGAAGGATTGCCTTCAGAATATCTCTTGGGTATCACCTTCATTACATTCAATCATGACTCCTGCGATTCCAATGCTTATTCTACATATTCTACAATATAGTGAATACTAAATTAACTTTTGAGTTGCAAATGTATGACATTTTTTTTTTGTTTCAGGTGTCAAAGGAGCCCTAAAGCCAAAACAATAAATAAAAAAAGATTTCAATGCCAAATATGTGATTTGAAATTAAAATCTCGTCGAAATTTGCGCAATCATATCTTGATACATTCTAACGAGAAGCCATTCAGTTGTGATCTTTGCGGTTATAAATGCCGACAGCCTTCAAATTTGAGACAACACAAGGTGACACACACTGACGAGAGGTCGTTCCGCTGTCATCTTTGCGATTATGGATGCCGACAGTCCGCACATTTGAAAAAGCACGTCTTAACGCACAGCGACGTGAAACATATTAGTTGTAGTCTTTGCGATTACAGATGCCGACAGCGCACACATCTTAAACAGCACATGTTAACGCACTCCGATGAAAAGCCGTTCCGTTGTGACCTTTGCGATTATACAAGCCGATTCTCCGGAGATTTGAAAAAGCACAAGTTAAGGCACACCGGCGAGAAACCGTTCAGCTGTGGTCTTTGCGATTACAGAAGTCGTAGGTTCGTACATTTAAGAAGGCACATGTTAAGACATATCAGAGGGAAGTCCAATCAGTTGTGATAGATCAAATTCTGAGGATATGCGACATGTATAAGATCAAATTTCTTAGAAATAGCAGCGTAATGCATTAAAAAAAAATTGGTTATCATAGCAACCGTGTTAATTATAAAAAAAGTTTCTCCAAAGAAGTTCGTACGTTTGCAATTTCTCAGGGGAAATACATTGGAATGAAATATTTTCCTTTCTTAATCACTGTTTTGCTTTAACAGTTAATTTATTTAGACCTCCTTTGGGCATAAAAAAAGGTTGTCAACAAGAGTCGCCGCCTCCTCAATTATCACGTCAATTTTGTTCTATTTTACTTCACTCCGCTGCTTAAAGGAAACAAAGATTTAGAGATAAAAAAGAAGAATAGTGGCTTCTTTAAGAATCTGAAGAACAGAATTTCTGGCAAGTGAATACGTTCAACACTTTAGATTGTCGATTGAAGTGTCCACACTAAAAAAAAAAAAAAAATTGGTAACTAGTGAGTACGCGGCCTAACGTTAAAGAATTATTTTGTTAGGCCGCGTACGCACTGGCGGGCTGTAATTTGTAACGGTTACAGTTATCATTTTTTTTTAGTGTAGACTTTTTCTAAATACAAAACTTTTCTAGTAGGTTCGTGGATGCGATTCGTTACTAGTTTGTTCCACAAGCAACAATTTGACCACAGAAATGTTGACGTTATGAACTTCTTGTGAACAGTATGTCGCAATTTAATTTTAGCGGGCGTCGCACTTCGTGGTATTTGTTATTTTTTGTCTCTGTCGTTTTTTTAAATTTATTTCAATTATCTAAATAAAGACAAGTGTGCATAAACTGATGACTCTTTTATTTAACTACGGCCTATCCCTACCTACCCCGTCCCACTGAATAGCTGACGTGGGACGTAAGTTAATTCATCCGTCCCACATCTAGCTGTTAAAAGTAGGTAGCATGTCTTAGAAAGGATCATTGCAATTAAATTAAATTAAAATTTATAGTCACTTAACTGCCATACATTGTAATCGCTATTTATTAAAATTTAACAGTCTTTTGTTTCAGGTATAAGCGGATCACACTTGTAATTAAAAAAGCACTGGAATGCCGGATATGTGATTCCAAATTTACATGTCGCGCAAATTTGCGCAATCATATCTTGTTACATACTGGTGAGAAACAATTTAGTTGTGATCTTTGCGATTACAAGGGTCGATGCCAACAACATTTGAAACGGCACAAGTTAAAGCACACCGGCGAGAAACCGTTCAGTTGTGATCTTTGCGATTATAAATTCCAGCGCCCCGATGTTTTGAAGCGGCACAAGTTACTGCACACCGGCGAGAAGCCTTTCACTTGTGATCTCTGCGATTATAAAGGCCGACAACTCCTACATTTAAAGAGCCACATGTTAAAGCACGCCGGCGAGAAGCCGTTCAGTTGTGATTCTTGCGATTACAAATGCCGGTGCAGCGCAAATCTGAAACGCCACAAGTTAAAGCACACCGGCGAGAAACCTTTCGGATGCGATCTTTGCGATTATAAATGCCGGCATGTCGAAAGTTTAAAACTGCACAAGTTAAAGCACGCCGGCGAAAAACCGTTCAGTTGTGATTCTTGCGATTATAAGTGCCGTTCCCTCGCAAATTTGAAACAGCACCAGTTAAAGCACACCAGTGAGAAATCGTTCAGTTGTGATCTTTGCGATTGTAAATTCTGGAATCACGCAAGTTTGGAACGGCACGCGATAGTACATACCAGCGAGAAGTCGATGCTTTGTGGTCTTTGCGATTACAGGTGTCGAAAAGTTGCAAATTTGAGACGGCATATGTTAAAGCACGTGAAAAAAACATAAAATACTCTAATTCAGTGACAATTTGGTGGGAAACTATCAAGAGTAAGAATTTGGAAATAGGAGTCCGGGAATCGCAGGACCTGACCATCATCCCATATTAGCTTTCCTTGCTTAATTGTTAGAGTTATATATTAGAAAATAAATTTGTCCGATAATGAGGTCTATTCCGTAAACGTTTCAAATCAATTGTAAAGCTTATTACGACTGATATGTAACAAGGATAACAATTTGTTTCAGGTATCAACGGACTCCTAAAATTATAACAGTGAATAAAGAAACATTCGAATGCAGAATATGTACTTCCAAATTAAAATCTCGTAGAAGTTTGCGCAAACACGTCTTAATACACACCGGCGAGAAACCATTCAGTTGTGAGCTTTGCGATTACAAATTCCGACAACGTGGACCTTTGAGCCGTCACAGGTTAACACACAGCAAGGAGAAACCTTACAAGTGTGATTTTTGCGATTACAAATCGCGACAATGCGAACAGTTGGAGCGGCACAAGTTCAAACATACCGAGGAAAAGCCGTACTTGTGTGGTCTTTGGGATTACAGATGCCGACACCTTTCAGGTTTGAAGTATCACATGTTAACGCACACGGACGAGAAACAGTTCGGTTGTGATCTCTGCGATTATAAGTGCCGGCAGCTTGTAAGTTTGAAGCGGCACAAGTTAAAACATAAAATTTGACAAATCGAAAGATTGTTTTAAACTTAATAATAAGTAAAAACTGTTTTTTTTTTGATATCTCAATAAATACGTAGATATACCGAAAACGAAAGAAAATTAGTTACTTTTTTTCTTATGTGTAAGTTTAGTGTTAATGATGACACATCTTTTGGAATTGCAACTTTTCGGAAATAAGTTTTCAAGTAAATGTGTTCCACAACGTAAAAGCTTTCACAGCACTAATCCAAACCAACTTTTGGAATAATTCGAATGTATCAAGAGAACAGTCAATCTAAATTTGGGCAACCAAGAATGTACGTTTCAAGACGGGGCTGGATTCCAGTAGTATAGGATCAGGACAATTATTTTCGATCTCCCTGTAATTTAAGTTTGAAGTTACGTGTATATTAAAATACAGAAATAGGAAAAACAGAAAGCAGGTCTTTTGTTATTCTCTGATGTTATTAAACATCAAAAGGCGTGGTGCCCTCTTGATATCTTTCGGCTTACTTTAACAATTCTTATAGAGGGTTTCTTCAATTCATACAATAAACTAATGGCGTATGACGTAAGAGATACTCTCAGGAATGCATCAAAATTAAAAGGAAAAAGAAAGTAAAAAAAATCATACCGACATCAGGCAATTAATTCCTTGTGAAATGTTTAGAACCGCTAAACGCAACGGACAGTGACCTTCACTCACAATAAGTGTTCGAAGTTCCCCCCCTGCGCGAGACGTAGACATATGTCGACTCGACGAAGTAGGGATTCACATGCGTTACGGAATACGGATATTTTCCACTGCGTGCGATGAGTTCGTCTATTGTACTTATTTCTTCGGTGTACACTAGATTTTTTAAATGTCCTCAAAGATAAAAATCTAATGGATTAAGGTCTAATATTTTCTAATATTTAAATTTACATTCTCTAGGAGTTCCGGCAAATTAGTTTGCAAGAAACGTAAATACACCATTTCGTCCAAGCGATTAGGAAGAACAAATAGACCGATTAAAGTGCCATTTAACATACCTGCACACAGATTGACCGAAAAGCGTTGTTGAAAATTACGGCGCCGCATTGCACGAGGATTTTTTTCTGCCCACACTGCATTCCTTGTAAACACTGATTCGTCGTGACGCTGCGTCTTGTAGCCAACGCATTTTGACCACATTCGCCGTAAATTAAAATCATGTCGACAAGAACAGTATTGGAAAATTCGGCCATGTTTTCAACGCGACAAAGTACAGCTGACAACATTCCACTTAACAGCCGATGCTGACATCAACAAATTTCTCCGAGGACGTAATTACGTCATAAAACTAAACCAGGGACTATCAAACTGTTTCATCGTTCGCCAAAAACATTTATTATCTCTAATATTTATTAATCAATTGTTATACAAAAACTGCTTCATTCTATCACTTTTAATGTCAACTTTCACTGGTTTCATTTCTTGTATGAAGTTAAGAAACACCCAGTACAATGAGTTTATCTTTACTTACATGAATGTAAATCACCTGAAATAGATTATTCCACACAAAGGCCTCATTTTTAACATCTGCTTTGACAGGGAAACAAATAAATCACTAAAACGAAAAGCAATTTAAATCTCCGTGTTGAGAATTCTCAGTATTTTACTTTCATTTTAATTCTATTGTAAATTAAGTTTATTTCCACAAGAAATGTGTACTTCACACACATTTCGTTACAAGCGGGATTCAGAACATTTTATTCAGTAATTATCTTCGTAATCGTTTTGTGTGTGACGAATTATTTATTATTAACAAAAACCTACAACAAATTCAAGATGCGTTTGCAACTCCGTATCCCATATTTTTTGCGCACTGGTTGTAAATCGTAAAAACTGTACCAAGACGTTTAAAACAGCCAAGTTTTTATAGCCTAACTTGTCGACGACGAACTTCAGGTCTAATAAATCGTTTCATATTTTTGGAGAAAACCGATTTGCCTAAGCGATTTCTTGCAAAGGTAATCATTCTCTTGTCGAGGTTATTATTGTTTATTACCAATTTTATCATCTACATCGATTTCTAGTAATCCTCTCTGAGCTTGGGAGATTTCCAAACAACCCCATCAATTTAAGCTACTTCGTCTACAGTATAATTAACAGATTAATTAATACCTCTTTCCGAATAATTCAATTAGTATTCCTTAATTTTATTTTGGCCAATCGTGTATACACGTATACCCCATCAAGAATTTATGTATTAGGGTTGTTACACTACATAGTTTTAAAAGCACAGATTGATTAATTGTTATGTTAGCTCTCTGTTGACCTTGTTTAACTTTATTGTTTAAAATTTAATAAATGTATTATTATTATTGTATATTTAATCTAGCTACGTCCCTTATATATGTAAATACTGGTTGTTTCTTAACTTCATACAAAAAATGAAACCAGTGAAAGTTTACATTAAAAGTGATAGAATGAAGCAGTTTTTGTATATAATAATAATAATAAATGTGTTTGGCAAACGATGAAACAGTTTGATAGTCCCTGGTTTATTTTTATGACGTAATTACGTCCTCGGAGAAATTTGTTGATGTCAGCATCGGCTGTTAAGTGGGTCAGTTGTTAGCTGCACTCTGTCGCGTTGAAAACATGGCCGAATTTTTCGATACTGTTCTTCTGGACATGATTTTAATTTACGGCGAATGTGGTCAAAATGCGTTGGCTGCAAGACGTTTGTATGCACAGCGTTCCGACGAATCAGTGTTTACAAAGGATGCAGTGCGGGCAGAGAAAATCCTCATCAATGCGACGCCGTAGTTTCCAACAACGCTTTTCGGTCAATCTGTGTGCAGGTGTGTTAAACGGCACTTTAATCGGTCTATTTGTTTTACCTAATCGCTTGGACGAAATGGTGTATTTACGTTTCTTGCAAACTAATTTGCCGGAACTCCTAGAGGATGTAAATTTAAATATTAGAAAATATTAGACCTTAATCCATTAGATTTTTAACTATGGAAACATTTAAAAAATCTAGTGTACGCCGAAGAAGTAAATACAATAGACGAACTCAACGCACGCAGTGGAAAATATCCGAAAACAGAACCAATTCGTAACGCATATGAATCCCTACTTCGTCGAGCCGACGTATGTTTACGTCTCGCGCAGGGGGGGAATTTCGAACACTTATTGTGAGTGAAGGTCACCGTCCGTTGCGTCCAGCGGTTCTAAACATTTCACAGGGAATTGCCGGATGTCGGTATGAATTTTTTAATTTTTTTTTCCTTTTAATTTTGATGCATTCGTGAGAATATCTCGTACCACATACGCCATCAAGTTGAAGAACATCCTGTATACCGTAACATATTGCAGCCGATGATCTCAAAAGAATACATCAATCAAAACCGACTTACTTACTTTTCAATGGTAAATAAAAAAAGGATGGAGTTATACTTTATATGTCTTTTACCTCAGCGCCAGACGCGCATAATTTATGGCGCAGGGCTCATCTCTTATGAATACGATAATACCCAAGTTGTAGATAGCCGCATTGTTGAAGATCGTAATTTAATTTTAGCGGAAGACGGGCGTCGCACTTCGTGGTATTTGTTATTTTTTGTCTCTGTCGTTTTTTTTATTTATTTCAATTATCTAAATAAAGCCAAGTGTGCATAAACTGATGACTCTTTTATTTAACTACGGCCTACCCCTACCTACCCCGTCCCACTGAATAGCTGACGTGAGACGTAAGTTAATTCATCCGTCCCACATCTAGCTGTTAAAAGTACGTAGCATGTCTTAGAAAGGATCATTGCAATTAAAATAATTTTATAGTCACTTAACTGCCATACATTGGAATAGCTATTTATTAAAATTTAACAGTCTTTTGTTTCAGGTATAAGCGGATCACACTTGTAATTAAAAAAGCACTGGAATGCCGGATATGTGATTCCAAGTTTACTCGTCGCGCAAATTTGCGTAGTCATATTTCGTTACATATCGATGAGAAACAATTTAGTTGTGATCTTTGCGATTACAAGTGTCGACGCCAACAAAATTTGAAACGGCACAAGTTAAAGCACACCGGCGAGAAACCGTTCGGTTGTGATCTCTGCGATTATAAATCCCAGCGCCCCGATGTTTTGAAACGGCACAAGTTAATAATGCACACCGGCGAGAAGCCTTTCACTTGTGATCTCTGCGATTATAAAGGCCGACAACTCCTAAATTTAAAGAGGCACATGTTAAAGCACGCCGGCGAGAAGCCGTTCGGTTGTGATCTTTGCGATTATAGGAGCCATCAACTCCTAAATTTGAAGCAGCACATGTTAAAGCACACCGGTAAGAAGCCGTTCAGTTGTGACATTTGCGATTATAAATGCCGAAAACTCGGGAATTTGAAGCGGCACAAGTTAAAGCACACCGACGAGAAGCCGCTGAGTTGTAATCTATGCGACTATAAATGCCGACACCTCTCAAGTTTAAAACTGCACAAGTTGAAGCACATCGGCGAGAAATCGTTCAGTTGCGATCTCTGCGGTTTTAAATCCCTGACTCACAAAACTTTGAAACTGCACGAGTTGAAGCACTCGGACGAGAAACCGTTCAGTTGTGATTCTTGCGATTACAAATGCGGGTGCCGCGCAAATCTGAAACGCCACAAGTTAAAGCACACCGGCGAGAAACCTTTCGGATGTGATCTTTGCGATTATAAATGCCGACATGTCGAAAGTTTAAAATTGCACAAGTTGAAGCACGCCGGCGAAAAACCGTTCAGTTGTGATTCTTGCGATTATAAGTGCCGGTCCATCGCAAATTTGAAGCAGCACCAGTTAAAGCACACCCGTGAGAAACCGTTGAGTTGTGATCTTTGCGATTATAAATTCTGGAACCACGCAAGTTTGGAACAGCACGCGATAGTACATACCAGCGAGAAGCCGATGCTCTGTGGTCTTTGCGATTACAAGTGTCGAAAAGTTGCAAATTTGAGACGGCATATGTTAAAGCACGTGAAAAAGACATAAAATACTCAATGCTAATTCAGTGACAATTTGGTGGGAAACTATCAAGTGTAAGAATTTGGAAATAGGAGTCCGGGAATCGTAGGACCTGACCAGACCATCATCCCATATTAGCTTTTCTTGCTTAATTGTTATGGTTTTATATTACGCAATAAATTTGTCCGATAATGAGGTCTATTCCGTAAACGTTTCAAATCAATTGTTATGCTTGTTACAATTGATATGAAACAAGGATAACAACTGATTTCTCTTCAATTGATTGTTACGACATATTGAATCGTCGTTGGTAAATTATTGGGGTTGTTATAGATTATTGTTAGATATCAATTGAAATGAGTTGATGTTCACACGTGAATAAGTTTATTTTATGTACCTATCCCTTTCATCAGTAACACTCAACAATGTCTTGTTCTAAATATTTGTACGTAAACACATATCAAAACGCACACCGCTGAGAAATCGTTCAGTCATGAATTCTGTGAGGTGTGATAATTTAAAGAGATTTTTGTTTCAGGTATCAACAATCCCCTAAAACTAAAACAGTGAATAAAGAAACATTCGAATGCCGAATATGCACTTCCAAATTAAAATCTCGTAGAAGTTTGCGCAAACATGTCTTAATACACACCGGCGAGAAACCATTCAGTTGTGAGCTTTGCGATTATAAGTGCGGACGACGTGATTATTTGAAACGGCACAAGTTCAAACACGTCGATGAGAAACCGTTCAGTTGTGATTTTTGCGATTACAGTGGCCGACAGCTTGAGTATTTAAAACAGCACATGTTAACACACGGCGATGAGAAGCCATTCAGTTGTGATCTTTGCGATTACAAATTCCGACAACGTGGACACTTGAGCCGTCACAGGTTAACACACAGCAAGGAGAAACCTTACAAGTGTGATTTTTGCGATTACAAATCGCGACAACGCGAACATCTGGAGCGACACAAGTTAAAACATACCGAGGAAAAGCCGTACTTGTGTGGTCTTTGCGATTACAAATGCCGACACCTTTCAGGTTTGAAGTATCACATGTTAACGCACACGGACGAGAAACAGTTCGGTTGTGATCTCTGCGATTATAAGTGCCGGCAGCTTGTAAGTTTGAAGCGGCACAAGTTAAAACATAAAATTTGACAAATCGAAAGATTGTTTCAAACTTAATAATAAGTAAAAACTGTTTTTTTTTGATATCTCAATAAATACGTAGATATACCGAAAACGAAAGAAAATTAGTTACTTTTTTTCTTATGTGTAAGTTTAGTGTTAATGATGACACATCTTTTGGAATTGCAACTTTTCGGAAATAAGTTTTCAAGTAAATGTGTTCCACAACGTAAAAGCTTTCACAGCACTAGTCCAAACCAACTTTTGGAATAATTCGAATGTATCAAGAGAACAGTCAATCTAAATTTGGGCAACCAAGAATGTACGTTTCAAGACGGGGCTGGATTCCAGTAGTATAGGATCAGGACAATTATTTTCGATCTCCCTGTACTTTAAGTTTGAATTTACGCGTATATTAAAATACAGAAATAGGAAAAACACAAAGCAGGTCTTTTGTTATTCTCTGATGTTATTAAACATCAAAAGGCGTGGTGCCCTCTTGATATCTTTCAGCTTACTTTAACAATTCTTATACAGGGTGTTCTTCAATTCATACAATAAACTAATGGCGTATGACGTAAGAGATACTCTCAGGAATGCATCAAAATTAAAAGGAAAAAAAAGTAAAAAAAATCATACCGACATCAGGCAATTCCTTGCGAAATGTTTAGAACCGCTAAACGCAACGGACAGTGACCTTCACTCACAATAAGTGTTCGAAGTTCCCCCCCTGCACGAGACGTAGACATATGTCGACTCGACGAAGTAGGGATTCACATGCGTTACGGAATACGGATATTTTCCACTGCGTGCGATGAGTTCGTCTATTTTACTTATTTCTTCGGTGTACACTAGATTTTTTAAATGTCCTCAAAGATAAAAATCTAATGGATTAAGGTCTAATATTTTCTAATATTTAAATTTACATTCTCTAAGAGTTCCGGCAAATTAGTTTGCAAGAAACGTAAATACACCATTTCGTCCAAGCGATTAGGAAGAACAAATAGACCGATTAAAGTGCCATTTAACATACCTGCACACAAATGACCGAAAAGCGTTGTTGAAAACTACGGCGCCGCATTGCACGAGGATCTTTTTCTGCCCACAGTGCATTCCTTGTAAACACTGATTCGTCGTGACACTGTGCATACAAACGTCTTGTAGCCAACGCATTTTGACCACATTCGCCGTAAATTAAAATCATGTCCACAAGAACAGTATTGGAAAATTCGACCATGTTTTCAACGCGACAAAGTACAGCTGACAACGACCCACTTAACAGCCGATGCTGACATCAACAAATTTCTCCGAGGACGTAATTACGTCATAAAACTAAACCAGGGACTATCAAACTGTTTCATCGTTCGCCAAAAACATTTATTATCTCTAATATTTATTAATCAATTGTTATACAAAAACTGCTTCATTCTATCACTTTTAATGTCAACTTTCATTGGTTTCATTTCTTGTATGAAGTTAAGAAACACCCAGTATAATGAGTTTATCTTTACTTACATGAATGTAAATCACCTGAAATAGATTATTCCACACAAAGGCCTCATTTTTAACATCTGCTTTGACAGGGAAACAAATAAATCACTAAAACGAAAAGCAATTTAAATCTCCGTGTTAAGAATTCTCAGTATTTTACTTTCATTTTAATTCTATTGTAAATTAAGTTTATTTCCACAAGAAATGTGTACTTCACACACATTTCGTTACAAGCGGGATTCAGAACATTTTATTCAGTAATTATCTTCGTAATCGTTTTGTGTGTGACGAATTATTTATTATTAACAAAAACCTAGAACAAATTCAAGATGCGTTTGCAACTCCGTATCCCATATTTTTTGCGCACTGGTTGTAAATCGTAAAAACTGTACCAAGACGTTTAAAACAGCTGAACAAGTTTTTATAGCCTAACTTGTCGACGACTAACTTCAGGTCTAATAAATCGTTTCATATTTTTGGAGAAAACCGATTTGCCTAAGCGATTTCTTGCAAAGGTAATCATTCTCTTGTCGAGGTTATTATTGTTTATTACCAATTTTATCATCTACATCGATTTCTAATAATCCTCTCTGAGCTTGGGAGATTTCCAAACAACCCCATCAATTTAAGCTACTTCGTCTACAGTATAATTAACAGATTAATTAATACCTCTTTCCGAATAATTCAATTAGTATTCCTTAATTTTATTTTGGCCAATCGTGTATACACGTATACCCCATCAAGAATTTATGTATTAGGGTTGTTACACTACATAATTTTAAAAGCACAGATTGATTAATTGTTATGTTAGCTCTCTGTTGACTTTGTTTAACTTTATTGTTTAAAATTTAATAAATGTATTATTATTATTGTATATTTAATCTAGCTACGTCCCTTATATATGTAAATACTGGTTGTTTCTTAACTTCATACAAAAAATGAAACCAGTGAAAGTTTACATTAAAAGTGATAGAATGAAGCAGTTTTTGTATATAATAATAATAATAAATGTGTTTGGCAAACGATGAAACAGTTTGATAGTCCCTGGTTTATTTTTATGACGTAATTACGTTCTCGGAGAAATTTGTTGATGTCAGCATCGGCTGTTAAGTGGGTCAGTTGTTAGCTGCACTCTGTCGCGTTGAAAACATGGCCGAATTTTTCGATACTGTTCTTCTGGACATGATTTTAATTTACGGCGAATGTGGTCGAAATGCGTTGGCTGCAAGACGTTTGTATGCACAGCGTTCCGACGAATCAGTGTTTACAAAGGATGCAGTGCCGGCAGAAAAAATCCTCATCAATGCGACGCCGTAGTTTTCAACAACCCTTCTCGGTCAATCTGTGTGCAGGTGTGTTAAACAACACCCTAATCGGTGTATTTGTTTTACCTAATCGCTTGGACGAAATGGTGTATTTATTTTCTTGCAAACTAATTTGTCGGAACTCCTAGTGGATGTAAATTTAAATATTAGAAAATATTAGACCTTAATCCATTAGATTTTTAACTATGGGAACATTTAAAAAATCTAGTGTACGCCGATGAAGTAAATACAATAGACGAACTCAACGCACGCAATGGAAAACATCCGAAAACAGAACCAATTTGTAACGCATGTGAATCCCTGCTTCGTCGAGCCGACGTATGTTTACGTCTCGCGCAGGGGGGGAACTTCGAACACTTATTGTGAGTGAAGGTCACCGTCCGTTGCGTCCAGCGGTTCTAAACATTTCACAGGGAATTGCCGGATGTCGGTATGAATTTTTTTATTTTTTTTTTCCTTTTAATTTTGATGCATTCGTGAGAATATCTCGTACCACATACGCCATCAAGTTGAAGAACACCCTGTATACCGTAACATATTGCAGCCGATGATCTCAAAAGAATACATCAATCAAAACCGCCTTACTTACTTTTCAATGGTAAATAAGAAAAGGATAAAGTTATACTTTATATGTCTTTTATCTCAGCGCCAGACACGCATAATTTATGACGCAGGGCTCATCTCTAATGAATACGATAATACCGAAGTAGTAGATAGCCGCATTGTTGAAGATCGCAGTTTAATTTTAGCGGAAGACGGGCGCCACGCTTCGTGGCATTTGTTATTTCTTGTCTCTGTCGTTTTTTTTTATTTATTTCAATTATCTAAATAAAGACAAGTGTGCATAAACTGATGACTCTTTTATTTAACTACGGCCTACCCCTACCTACCCCGTCCCACTGAAAAGCTAACGTGGGACGTAAGTTAATTCATCCGTCCCACATCTAGCTGTTAAAAGTACGTAGCATGTCTTAGAAAGGATCATTGCAATTAAATTAAATTAAAATTTATAGTCACTTAACTGCCATACATTGTAATCGCTATTTATTAAAATTTAACAGTCTTTTGTTTCAGGTATAAGCGGATCACACTTGTAATTAAAAAAGCACTGGAATGCCGGATATGTGATTCCAAGTTTACTCGTCGCGCAAATTTGCGTAGTCATATTTCGTTACATATCGATGAGAAACAATTTAGTTGTGATCTTTGCGATTACAAGTGTCGACGCCAACAAAATTTGAAACGGCACAAGTTAAAGCACACCGGCGAGAAACCGTTCGGTTGTGATCTTTGCGATTATAAATCCCAACGCCCCGATGTTTTGAAACGGCACAAGTTAATAATGCACACCGGCGAGAAGCCTTTCACTTGTGATCTCTGCGATTATAAAGGCCGACAACTCCTAAATTTAAAGAGGCACATGTTAAAGCACGCCGGCGAGAAGCCGTTCAGTTGTGATCTTTGCGATTATAGGAGCCATCAACTCCTAAATTTGAAGCAGCACATGCTAAAGCACACCGGTAAGAAGCCTTTCAGTTGTGACATTTGCGATTATAAATGCCGAAAACTCGGGAATTTGAAGCGGCACAAGTTAAAGCACACCGACGAGAAGCCGCTGAGTTGTAATCTATGCGACTATAAATGCCGGCACCTCTCAAGTTTAAAACTGCACAAGTTGAAGCACATCGGCGAGAAATCGTTCAGTTGTGATCTCTGCGGTTATAAATGCCTGACTCACAAAAGTTTGAAACTGCACGAGTTGAAGCACTCGGACGAGAAACCGTTCAGTTGTGATTCTTGCGATTACAAATGCCGGTGCCGCGCGAATCTGAAACGCCACAAGTTAAAGCACACCGGCGAGAAACCTTTCGGATGTGACCTTTGCGATTATAAATGCCGGCATGTCGAAAGTTTAAAACTGCATAAGTTAAAGCACGCCGGCGAAAAACCGTTCAGTTGTGATTCTTGCGATTATAATTGCCGTTCCCTCGCAAATTTGAAACAGCACCAGTTAAAGCACACCAGTGAGAAACCGTTGAGTTGTGATCTTTGCGATTATAAATTCTGGAACCACGCAAGTTTGGAACAGCACGCGATAATACATACCAGCGAGAAGCCGATGCTTTGTGGTCTTTGTGATTACAGGTGTCGTAAAGTTGCAAATTTGAGACGGCATATGTTAAAGCACGTGAAAAAAACATAAAATACTCAATACTAATTCAGTGAAAATTTGGTGGGAAACTATCAAGTGTAAAAATTTGGAAATAGGAGTCCGGGAATCGCAGGACCTGACCAGACCATCATCCCATATTAGCTTCTCTTGCTTAATTGTTATAGTTGTATACTAGAAAATAAATTAGTCCGATAATGAGGTCTATTCCGTAAACGTATCACACCAATTGTTATGCTTGTTACGATTGATATGCAATAAGGATAACAATTGATTTCTTTTCAATTGATTGTTACGACATATTGAATCGTGTTGGTAAATTGTTGGGGTTGTTACAGTTACGTATCAATTCATTATTGTCGGATATCAATTGAAATGAGTTCATGTTCACACGTGAACAAATTTATTTTATGTACCTATCCCTTTCATCAGTAACACTCAACAATGTCTTATTCTAAATATGTATACGTAAACACAAATCAAAACGCACACACACTGCCGAGAAGTCGTTCAGTCATGAATTCTGTGAGGTGTGATAATTTAAAGAGTTTTTTGTTTCAGGTATCAACAATCCCCTAAAACTAAAACAGTGAATAAAGAAACATTCGAATGCCGAATATGTACTTCCAAATTAAAATCTCGTAGAAGTTTGCGCAAACACGTCTTAATACACACCGGCGAGAAACCATTCAGTTGTGAGCTTTGCGATTACAAGTGCGGACGACGTGATTATTTGAAACGGCACAAGTTCAAACACGTCGAGGAGAAACCGTTCAGTTGTGATTTATGCGATTACAGTGGCCGACAGCTTGAGTATTTAAAACAGCACATGTTAACACACGGCGATGAGAAGCCATTCAGTTGTGATCTTTGCGATTACAAATTCCGACAACGTGGACACTTGAGCCGTCACAGGTTAACACACAGCAAGGAGAAACCTTACAAGTGTGATTTTTGCGATTACAAATCGCGACAACGCGAACATCTGGAGCGTCACAAGTTAAAACATACCGAGGAAAAGCCGTACTTGTGTGGTCTTTGCGATTACAAATGCCGACACCTTTCAGGTTTGAAGTATCACATGTTAACGCACACGGACGAGAAACAGTTCGGTTGTGATCGCTGCGATTATAAGTGCCGGCAGCTTGTAAGTTTGAAGCGGCACAAGTTAAAACATAAAATTTGACAAATCGAAAGATTGTTTCAAACAGTAAAAACTGTTTTTTTTTTGATATCTCAATAAATACGTAGATATACCGAAAACGAAAGAAAATTAGTTACTTTTTTTCTTATGTGTAAGTTTAGTGTTAATGATGACACATCTTTTGGAATTGCAACTTTTCGGAAATAAGTTTTCACCTAAATGTGTTCCACAACGTAAAAGCTTTCACAGCACTAATCCAAACCAACTTTTGGAATAATTCGAATGTATCAAGAGAACAATCAATCTAAATTTGGGCAACCAAGAATGTATGTTTCAAGACGGGGCTGGATTCCAGTAGTATAGGATCAGGACAATTATTTTCGATCTCCCTGTACTTTAAGTTTGAATTTACGTGTATATTAGAATACAGAAATAGGAAAAACACAAAGCAGGTCTTTTGTTATTAAACATCAAAAGGCGTGGTGCCCTCTTGATATCTTTCGGCTTACTTTAACAATTCTTATACAGGATGTTCTTCAATTCATACAGAAAACTAATGGCGTATGAGGTAAGAGATACTCTCACGAATGCATCAAAATTAAAAGGAAAAAAAAAGTTAAAAAAAAAATCATACCGACATCCGGCAATTCCTTGTGAATTGTTTAGAACCGCTAAACGCAACGGATAGTTTCATCGGTTCGCCAAAAGCATTTATTTTCTCTAATATTTATTAATCAATTGTTATACAAAAACTGCTTCATTCTATCACTTTTCATGTAAACTTTGATTGGTTTCATTTTTTGTATGAAGTTAAGAAACACCGAGTATAACGGAAATTCCGATTACGTACAAAAGCTTGCGTGTAGTATAAAGTCACAATTGCCCTATCAGTCATCAGGCTTTCCTCGAATCGACTGTTCTCTTTGATTTAAAACAAACAAATCTTTTTATACAACTGCAGCAATCTCTCTGAGTTACATCGACGACTCTTTGATAACGCAATATGCAGCTGCAATTTTGCGAATGTAATTGTATTGCAAAAGTCAGTCATGACTCATGATGGCAAAGCAACTCGCTTGCTTACATAATTTTAATAATCATTCAATTAATAATTTGCGAAATGCCGTTTTCTTACAACTATATGAAGACGTTTATGTGAATACGGCTTTTATTCTCAGTCGCCTCGGAAGTACAGTTACTTAAAAATGTGTTGCCCTCTTGTGCTCAGCTTCGAAATACCTCGAACTGACTGATAATATTGATTTATTATTACACTTTCTCTGGTTTTATTTGTGCAGAATAGGAAATGTTAAAATCAGTTTCATTTCAGGAGCTCTGGAATATCTAAATCGCCAGTTCCGGTCGTAAGGGCACCTAAACGTGGCACTTATGGCACTATGCGGTATTCCAATGAAATGCCTTTCATCTGTGAGATTTGCAATCACAAATCTCGATTCGCAGATAGTTTCAAATACCACATGTCAACACACACCGACGAAAAGCGTTTCGTCTGCGATCGTTGCGGCCACAAATACCGCACGGCTTCGATTTTGAAAGTGCACATGCAAAAACATATCAGCGGAAAGCAGTACAGTTGTGATCTGTGCCCTCGAAAATTTCAACTTTCTGCAGGTTTGAGAAGGCACAAGTTAACGCACACCGGCGAGAAGCCGTTCGGTTGCGAATTTTGCGATTACACATGTCAGCGTTCGGAATATATGAAGTATCACATGTCGAAACATAAGGGTGAGAAACCGATCAAATGTGCTCTTTGCGATTTTCAATGCGCAAGAGCTGCGTATCTGAAAAGGCACATGTTAAGGCATACCGGTGAAAAGCGCTACAAGTGCCACCTTTGCAGTTACGAATGCAATAGGTCCGGAAATTTAAGGGCACACTTCCTAACGCATTCTGATGAGAGGTCATTTAAGTGCGGACGTTGTGAATACGTAAGCAAAACGGCCAGATATTTAAAATTACACATGCGAGTGCATTCGGATGAAAAGCCGTTTAAGTGTGACCTTTGCAAATACGCGTCTAAGTTTCAAGGTAATTTAACGAAACATATGTCAACACACGAGGAACTGCTCAAGTGTAATATCTGTGAGTATTCATGCAAATTGGCCAAGGATTTAAGAAGACATGCGTCATCACACGTATGAGAATTCTTCTCGATGGTTTGATATACTGGAAAATTGCTTATATAAATATGTTATTTTCTTGTTAAATAAATTAATAAATTGTTAAAAAATTACACGATAGTATTATGTCGGTTTCATATCGTATTTGCTGCTTTATTTTCTCACAGTGTTTCTTATATTTATTTATTGTCATGCAGGACAAAAGTGTTAAAGTCAGTTTTATGTAACATGCTGCAGAATTGCTGGCTTAGGAACCCCAAGAACTTGATACAAATGGTTTTAACATTACAAATCCCGATAACTCAAACAATTGTACTTATTTCTTTCTGGTTAAAATGTAATATATAGTTTAAATGTGTGAAAATTGTCTCTGTTTCAGGTGTCAACGAATACCTAAAGCTGAAACAGTCGATAAAAAAACCTCCGAATATCATATTTCAGTACATGACGATAAGAAGTTATTCCGTTGTAATCATTGCGATTACAAATGCCGACATTCTGGAAATCTGAGACGACACTTATTAACGCACACCGACGAGAAGCCTTTTGGTTGTGATCTATGCGATTATAGATGCCGAGAGTTTGGGAATTTGAAATTACATAAGTTAACACACACCGAGGAGAAACCGTTCAGTTGTGACTCTTGCGATTACAAATGCCAACGACATGGAAATTTGAAGCGACACAAGTTAAAACACACCGACGAGAAACCGCTCTCTTGTGGCCTTTGCGACTTCAAGTGCCGACAACATTTAGGTTTGAAATATCACGTATTAACGCACACCGAGGAAAAGCCGTTCGGCTGTGACCTTTGCGAATACAAATGCCGGCAGCTCGGAACTTTGAAGCGGCATAAGTTGAAGCACACCGACGTGAAGCCGTTCAGTTGTGATCTTTGCGATTATAAATGCCGACAGCTTCGAAGTTTCAAAAGGCACAAGGTGAAACATAACATTTGAAAAATGTTCAAACATCAATAATATTTTTTCGAAATCTCAATAAATATGTTCATGTCGTTTTTTTTTTGTGATAGTCTTATGCGTATACAAGGTTGTAATAAGTTCGACATTTTCAAGACGTTCAATTTTTTCACAAGACAATTCACAATTTTGTTTAATTTTTTGGCCTTTCCAGGAAAAGTTTCTTACACCGAGAAGTTGATTGCAGAAAACTGGGCAAATCCCCCAATTGGTTTTGTTGTAATTTTAAATTCTACTCAATTAAAAAAAAATCAAAATAAAATGGTAATCGTACATGGGTGAATGGGTAAATATTCAAAGAGACTCCTTGTTTCAGGTGTCAAAGGATCCCTGAGACCAAAACGAAGAAAAAGAGGCACACCGTCGAGAAATCGTTCACATGTGATCTTTGCAACTACACGTGCCAACAATATAGGAATTTGAAATCTCACATGCTAACACACACAATCGAAAAGCCGTTCGGTTGTGATCGTTGCGATTATAAAAGCAAACAGTTAGGGAATCTGAAACGCCATATGTTAAAGCACACCGGCGAAAAGACGTTGATTTGTGGTCTTTGCGATTACAAAACCCTATGGTATGAAAGTTTGAAGTCTCACATGTTAACTCACACGAGCGTGAAGCTCGAAGAAGTATTCAAAGAGACTCCTTGTTTCAGGTGTCAACGGATCCCTAAGGTCAAAACGAAGAAGAAAAGAATCGAACAGCACACCGTCGAGAAATCGCTCAGATGTGATTTTTGCAACTACACATGTCAACAAGATTGGAAATTGAAGTCTCACATGCTAACACACATCGAAAAGCCGTTCGATTGTGATCGTTGCGATTATAAAAGCAAACGGTTAGGGAATTTGAAACGTCATATGTTAAAGCACACCGGCGAAAAGACGTTGATTTGTGGTCTTTGCGATTACAAAACCCGATGGAATAAAAGTTTGAAGTCTCACATGTTAAGTCATACAGGCGAGAAGCCGTTCAGTTGTGATCTTTGCGCCTTTAAATGCCGACGGTCCGATAATTTGAAGCAGCACAAAGTAATACACATGGACAAGAAGCCCTTCAGTTGTGATCTTTGCGATCATAAATCCCGACGACGTCAAGATTTGAAACGGCACAAATTAATACACACCTACAGGAAACCGAAACACAAAATAACGACCTAATTAAAATTCTAAATTTAGTTGATTTCATGGTAATTTTCTTTTAAATGTATACCGTCAATTAAACGGTTAGCCCTCGTATAAATGAATGTTGGAAATTTAATACCAGTCGATTCAAATATGCCTTATAAGAAAGCAATTTTTTTCTTGTATAAACATATGCTTGAGAATGAACTTTTAAGTTTAGTTCTACTTAATTCTATTCTGTGATTATAAGTTAAAACTAATTTTATTTTACGTACCAGTGGACATTTGAATAAGTTAATTTTTCTTTACAAATAGTAATAATATAATAATTCAATTCTTTTTTAATGTTAATAATTTTCATAATTTTCATCTGGCAAGAAAACTTGATTTTGTTAATAATTTCAATTAATTATATTTTATGTCTGCTTTCTTTTTGTCTTTCTCTCAGGGTTTTCTTTGGGTCGCTCGGAATTACCCACTTTTCGTTTTATGGCCCCACGGCGGACACATACAATGACAAACACAGAAAAAATGAGAGGGGGTTGTCAGTGTCAAATGCGTATGCGTCCGTGCGTGTTAGGAAAAGAAATGAAGAAAAGGGTTTATCAAAAAAGTTGTTGTCTGACGAAACTGTACACCTGTTAGCACAAGTCGGCCAGAACACCTCGCCTTTCACAAAGTTCGGTGGGCCTCTTGCCCTATCAGGTGTATATTTTGTAAAAAGAGGGACGCTCTGTACCGTCGATCACGCATGTGCCTCAATTCTTTCACAAGAGAGAGGCGCTCTTCGATGATACAGATTACTATCCGTCCAAAGTGAACATCAGGTATCACGTGTCGGCCATGTCACCTCGCCTTTCACAAGGGTAGGTGGACCTCTTGCCCTACCCGATGTATACTTGTCAAAAGGGGGACGCTCTATACTGCCAATCACGCATGTGCCTCAATTCTTTCACAAGAGGGAGGCGTCCTTCGCAATACCTAAACATCTCTCGTTGTCCGGTGTTTAAATAAAAATTTTGTTTGTGTTGTCACGCATGCCCTACCTGGAAGCGTCGTCCATGTCGGTAGTCAAGGAAAAAGGATACAGGTAGGTAATCAGGATCCAGTAAAATGTTCTCTTTCTTAATGAAAATACCTCGTTGTACTTAATAACCTTCTTTAATAAAAATTTCTTATCTGCTTGCTTTATAGAAGTTTTACCTGCGGAGGTCGAAGAAGGAATCCTCCAAATCACGGAGCGCTCGCTTTTTATAGCGTTTTTCGTTGTTTATTTTCCCGTGGTCATATCCGCGTTCTCATCTAGTTACATACTAGATTTGAGTTGGTAATCAAACGCCACGTTTTTACAATTAGCATTTACCTTAGGTATGACTACATTTCATGGAAATCAAACTAAAAATCGAACTAAAAATGGAACAAACTTAACTCTAAACAACAGGTAAGTATCTAAAATACATTATTTTCTAATCACCTAACCTCTAAAGCCTTACATATCTAAAATAATTCACAACGTATCACCAACAAAATCAACTTAATCCATAATAATGTCCTACTCTCTTATTACCTACACTTTGTCTTTTTTAGTTTTAGCACTTCCGTATAAGTGTTCGTTACACTATGACAGGTTGGTCACCATTTCCTTATGACCTCAAATTTATAAATACCAATAATACCAGGCGATAAGCCAGCACATGGACTTAACTAGTACCTGGAGGGTACCAGAGTGCTGTTGATCCTCCGCTAGATTTGTTATCGTCTCAGTTGGATACCCACGTAACACTCTCGGCAGCTCACTATAAGCGTAGAGCAAGGGCTGGGTTGAAATTCTTGTTAAAAGAAAATGCACAATGGAGGAGATATTAAATCGGTAATGGACGCCAACTGGAGAAATGTTACAAGCCTGAGGTATTAGTTTAAATCCAAAACAGATCAACTCCAGTTTCGAACAGATTGAATGTATCCCAGATAACAAATCATCAAAAAATTCATAAATACATCTGATAAAATTTAAACTTAATCCAGATTGAAGGTCTAAAATAAGCAAATAAAATATTTCAAAACAGAATTATTCAACTCCGAAAGCTTTCTTTGTCTTACATTTGGTTTACAAGACAAACTCATAAATATTATGAAAATACGAAAATTAATTCAAGTATCTATTAAATAAAATTCAAAATTAATTCAAATATCAAAAACTAGTATAGAAAAATTTAATTTACGTTTAAAGTTTAAAAAAAAAATGGATGAGAAACACTAATAATCACAGCAGTAGAATTCGGTATCCCAAATTACAAAGAATGAAATATAAAACCAGAAGGTGAGCTGGTTACCTTAAGTCAATTTGGGTGTGGATGAGGAGTCCACAAATAAGCGAAAACTTAAGTCAAAAATTACTTGCCTAGATAATAGAAAATTGTTTCAAAAATAAATAAATTACAAGGAGAAAACGACTTACCGTCCCAAAAACTTACAATCCCAAAAACAGTAAGACGGCCAAGAAATTGATACTTAAATAAATCTCCAAGGGACAAACCCAAAACACGTGCGTCTACAAACAAGTGTGAAAAGCGACTGAAAACGGTCAGAGGTCGCGATGTCAAGATGGGTCACGTGCAATGATGCAAGGAGGAGCGGCGTTCAATGAACTAGCGAACTCCGTACATTTCGCTAACGAGCAATTTGGCCGGTAACAACACAATGATAGTCTATCATATCACATGCTTCATAGTCTATTAAGAAGTCCGGAATCTGATCCCAACGAAGGCGTACTCGTCGGCCGTCTTCTAAATATACCAGCCTTCTCTTGTTCTTGGCTTGCTTTCTCCCGTTCACTGGGTAATGTACGGCTGTTAGTGGCTCCCGGAATAAGTCAAATCTCGTCGCCCACTCAAACTGGTCTACCACCTTCGAGCTCCCCTCTGGGATGCTAATTTGATTCGTTGAGCTGCAATTATGCTTTCTATAACTGCTGCGTTTACATTTGTAAGTGTCCTTTGGGGGTTGCTTCGTGGTCTTGAGCCAAACAATTGATTGTCACAAACACAACAAGAATGTCTTTATTATTAATAATAATACAAAATGTTAATATGTCAGAACATCTGGTGATTATGGAGACGGTGAGTTGTCTCGTTCGGTGGGTGCTTATTCTTCCCTGAAGAGGTTGTCCAACTTCTCTGATTCAGGGAATACGTTGTGTTCCGTCAAAGCCTCGTGTGCGTGTCGCACTAACTGCAACCGGAGTCTGCTAGGTGGACTGAGCGGTTTGACTTTGGTTAGGAATCTCCGACCTTTCGGCTGGCGAGGAATGTCCAACTTTGCAGGTAGTGAGGAATGTCCGACCTTTCGGCTGGCTAGGAGTTCCAATTTTGCAGTTGGATGAAATGGTGTATTTACGTTTCTTGCAAACTAATTTGCCGGAACTCCTAGAGGATATAAATTTAAACATTAGAAAATATTAGACCTTAATCCATTAGATTTCCATCTGTGAATATTCGTACAAATTGGCCAAGGATTTAAGAAGACATGCGTCATCACATGTATGAGAATTCTTCTCGATGATTTGATATACTTGAAAATTAAATACGTGAAATATAAATATGTTATTTTCTTGTTAAATAAATTAATAAATTGTTAAAAAATTACACGATAGTTTTATGTCGGTTTCATATCGTATTTGCTGCTTTATTTTCTCACAGTGTTTCTTATGTTTATTTTAATTTTATATGATTTTTCTTCAGGTATATTAAAATGTTATGCAGGACAAAAATGTTAAAGTCAGTTTTATTTCACATGCTGAGGAATTGCTGGTTTAGGAACACAAGAACTTGGTACAAGTGGTTTTAACATTACAAATTCCGATAACTCAAACAATTGTACTTATTTCTTTCTGGTTAAAATGTAATATATAGTTTAAATGTGTGAAAATTGTCTCTGTTTCAGGTATCAACGAATATCTAAAGCCGAAACAGTCGATAAAAAAACCTCCGAATGTCATATTTCAGTACATGACGATAAGAAGTTATTCGGTTGTAATCATTGCGATTACAAATGCCGACATTCTGGAAATTTGAGACGACACTTATTAACGCACACCGACGAGAAGCCTTTCGGTTGTGATCTATGCGATTATAGATGCCGAGAGTTTGGGAATTTGAAATTACACAAGTTAACACACACCGAAGAGAAACCGTTCAGTTGTGACTCTTGCGATTACAAATGCCAACGACGTGGAAATTTGAAGCGGCACAAGTTAACACACACCGACGAGAAACCGCTCTCTTGTAATCTTTGCGACTTCAAGTGCCGACAATATTTAGGTTTGAAATATCACGTATTAACGCACACCGAGGAAAAGCCGTTCGGCTGTGACCTTTGCGAATACAAATGCCGACAGCTCGGAACTTTGAAACGGCATAAGTTGAAGCACACCGACGTGAAGCCGTTCAGTTGTGATCTTTGCGGTTACAAATGCCGACAGCTTCGAAGTTTCAAAAGCCACAAGGTGAAACATAACATTTGAAAAATGTTCAAACTTCAATAATATTTTTTCGAAATCTCAATAAATATGTTCATGTCGTTTTTTTTTTTGTGATAGTCTTATGCGTATACAAAGTTGTGATAAGTTCGACATTTTCAAGACGTTCAATTTTTTCACAAGACAATTCACAATTTTGTTTAATTTTTTGGCCTTTCCAGGAAAAGTTTCTTACACCGAGAAGTTGATTGCAGAAAACTGGGCAAATCCCCCCAATTGGTTTTGTTGTAATTTTAAATTCTACTCAAAATTAAAAAAAAATCAAAATAAAATGGTAATCATACATGGGTGAATGGGTAAATATTCAAAGAGACTCCTTGTTTCAGGTGTCAACGGATCCCTGTGGCCAAAACGAAGAAAAAAAGGCACACCATCGAGAAATCGTTCAGATGTGGTCTTTGCAACTACACGTGCCAACAATATTGGAATTTGAAATCTCACATGCTAACACACACAATCGAAAAGCCGTACGGTTGTGATCGTTGCGATTATAAAAGCAAACAGTTAGGGAATTTGAAACGCCATATGTTAAAGCACACCGGCGAAAAGACGTTGATTTGTGGTCTTTGCGATTACAAAACCCTATGGTATGAAAGTTTGAAGTCTCACATGTTAACTCACACGAGCGTGAAGCTCGAAGAAATATTCAAAGAGACTCCTTGTTTCAGGTGTCAACGGATCCCTAAGGTCAAAACGAAGAAGAAAAGAATCGAACGGCACATCGTCGGGAAATCGCTCAGATGTGATTTTTGCAACTACACATGTCAACAAGATTTTAATTTGAAATCTCACATGCTAACACACACAATCGAAAAGCCGTTCGATTGTGATCGTTGCGATTATAAAAGCAAACGGTTAGGGAATTTGAAACAGCATATGTTAAAGCACACCGGCGAAAAGACGTTGATTTGTAGTATTTGCGATTACAAAACCCGATGGAATAAAAGTTTGAAGTCTCACATGTTAAGTCATACAGGCGAGAAGCCGTTCAGTTGTGATCTTTGCGCCTTTAAATGCCGACGGTCCGATAATTTAAAGCAGCACAAAGTAATACACATGGACAAGAAGCCCTTCAGTTGTGATCTTTGCGATCATAAATCCCGACGACGTCAAGATTTGAAACGGCACAAATTAATACACACCTACAGGAAATCGAAACACAAAATAACGACCTAATTAAAATTCTAAATTTAGTTGATTTCATGGTAATTTTCTTTTAAATGTATACCGTCAATTAAACGGTTAGCCCTCGTATAAATGAATGTTGGAAATTTAATACCAGTCGATTCAAATATGCCTTATAAGAAAGCAAATTTTTTCTTGTATAAACATATACTTGAGAATAAAGTTTTAAGTTTAGTTCTACTTAATTCTATTCTGTGATTATAAGTATTATTTAAAACTAATTTTATTTTAGGTACCAGTGGACATTTGAAGAAGTTAATTTTTCTTTACAAATAGTAATAATATAATAATTCAATTTTTTTTTAATTTTAATAATTTCAATTCTTTATATATGTGGGTACGTGTCTTTCTCTCGGGGTTTTCTTTAGGTCGCTCGGAATTACCCACTTTTCATTTTATGGCCCCACGGCGGACACATACAATGACGAACACGAAAAAATAAAAGGGGAGGGGTGTCTGTCTCAAATGTATATACGTCAGTGTGTGTTGGAAAAAGAAATGAAGAAAAGGGTTTATCAAAAAAGTTGTTGTCTGACGAAACTGTACACCTGTTAGCACAAGTCGGCCAGAACACCTCGCCTTTCACAAAGTTCGGTGGGCCTCTTGCCCTATCAGGTGTATATTTTGTAAAAAGAGGGACGCTCTGTACCGTCGATCACGCATGTGCCTCAATTCTTTCACAAGAGAGAGGCGCTCTTCGATGATACAGATTACTATCCGTCCAAAGTGAACATCAGGTATCACGTGTCGGCCATGTCACCTCGCCTTTCACAAGGGTAGGTGGACCTCTTGCCCTACCCGATGTATACTTGTCAAAAGGGGGACGCTCTATACTGCCAATCACGCATGTGCCTCAATTCTTTCACAAGAGGGAGGCGTCCTTCGCAATACCTAAACATCTCTCGTTGTCCGGTGTTTAAATAAAAATTTTGTTTGTGTTGTCACGTATGCCCTACCTGGAAGCGTCGTCCATGTCGGTAATCAAGGAAAAAGGATACAGGTAGGTATTCAGGATCCAGTAAAATGTTCTCTTTCTTAATGAAAATACCTCGTTGTACTTAATTACCTTTTTTAATAAAAATTTCTTATCTGCTAGCTTTATAGAAGTTTTACCTGCGGAGGTCGAAGGAGAAATCCTCCAAATCGCGGAGCGCTCGCTTTTTATAGCGTTTTTCATTGTTTATTTTCCCGTGGTCATGGTTACCGGAACATCCGCGTTTTCATCTAGTTACATACTAGATTTGAGTTGGTAATCAAACGCCATGTTTTTACAATTAGCATTTACCTTAGATGTGACTACATTTCATGGAAATAAGCCAGCACATAGACTTAACTAGTACCTGGAGGGTACCAGAGTGCTGTTGATCCTCCGTTACATTTGTTATCGTCTCAGTTGGATACCCACGTAACACTCTCGACAGCTCACTATAGGCGTAGAGCAAGGGGTGGGTTGAAATTCTTGTTAAAAGAAAATCCACAATGGAGGAGATAATTATATTTAAGAAAGATATCAAATCGGTAATGGACGCCAACTGGAGAAATGTTACAAGCTTGAGGTATTACTTTAAATCCAAAACAGATCAAGTCCAGTTTCAAACAGATTGGATGTATCCCAGATAATCATCAAAAAATTCATAAATACAACTGGTAAAATTTAAACTTAATCCAGACTGAAGGTCTAAAATAAGCAAATAAAATATTTCAATAGACAAAACAGAATTATTCAACTCCGAAAGCTTTCTTTGTCTCACATTTGGTTCACAAGACAAACTCATAAATATTATGAAAATACGAAAATTAATTCAAGTATCTATTAAATAAAATTCAAAATTAATTCAAATATCAAAAACTAGTATAGAAAAATTTAATTTACGTTTAAAGTTAAAAAAAAATGGATGAGAAACACTAATAATCACAGCAATAGAATTCGGTATCCCAAATTACGAAGAATGAAATATAAAACCAGAAGGTGAGCTGGTTACCTTAAGTCAATTTGGGTATGGATGAGGAGTTCACGAACTGCATTCGTGAAACGGATTCAACGAACGTCGAAGTTCCCCAAATAAGCGAAAAGTTTAGTCAAAAACTACTTGCCTAGATAATAGAAAATTATTTCAAAAATAAATAAATTACAACGAGAAAACGACTTACCGTCCCAAAAACTTACAATCCCAAAAACAGTAAGACGGCCAAGAAATTGATACTTAAATAAAGTCAAAAACCTTAGGGTCGAATAAACAAACCCATACGCTATGCAATGATTCCACAGTAAATTAACAACTTTTGCGTAAATAACATGGAAAAATTCCAAAAATAGGTTGGAAACAATGACAATGTGACCAACAGAAAAATTATTACTAAGACAGCTGTTTGGACAAAAATTGAATTGAAAATTTAAACCAGGAAAACTAAGCGAAATACGAAATACGAAATGAAATTGATTCAACCTATTGAGACGAATTAGGGCAACCATAATTTAACACTGAAACTGCGATTAAATTGCAAAATTGTAAAATTCTTGAAATAAGCGAAACAAGAACAGCGTGCAAGGAGGAACGGCGTTCAATGAACTAGCGAACTCCGTACATTTCGCTAACGAGCGATTTGGCCGGTAACAACACAATGCTTGATAGTCTATCAAGAAGTCCGGCACTTGGTCCCAACGAAGGCGCATTCGTCGGCCGTCTTCTAAATATACCAGCCTTCTCTTGTTCTTGGCTTGCTTTCTCCCGTCCACTGAGTAATGTACGGCTGTTAGTGGCCCCCCGGAATAAGCCAAATCTCCGCTGCATCCTTGCCACGAAATCCCAGTGTTTGGTCGCCCACTCAAACTGGTCTACCACCTTCGAGCTCCCCTCTGGGATGCTAATTTGATTCGTTGAGCTGCAGTTATGCTTTCTATAACTGCTGCGTTTACATTTGTAAGTGTCCTTTGGGGGTTGCTTCGTGGTCTTGAGCCAAACAATTGATTGTCACAAGCACAACAAGAATGTCTTTAATAATAATAATAATAATAATAATAATACAAAATGTTAATATGTCAGAACATCTGGTGATTATGGAGATGGTGAGTTGTCTCGTTCGGTGGGTGCTTATTCTTCCCTGAAGATGTTGTCCAACTTTTCTGAATCAGGGAAGACGTTGTGTTCCAAAGCCTCGTGTGCGCGTCGCACTGACTGCAACCGAAGTCTGCTGGGTGGACTGAGCGGTTTGACTTTGGTTAGGAATCTCCGACCTTTCGGCTGGCGAGGAGTTCCAACTTTGCAGCTGGCGAAGAGTTACCGATCTTTCGGCTGGCGAGGAATGTCCAACTTTGCAGCTGGAGAGGAATGTCCGACCTTTCGGCTGGCTAGGAGTTCCAATTTTGCAGCTGGATGAAATGGTGTATTTACGTTTCTTGCAAACTAATTTGCCGGAACTCCTAGAGGACATAAATTTAAATATTAGAAAATATTAGACCTTAATCCATTAGATTTTTATCTGTAAGTATTCGTGCAAATTGGCCAAGGATTTAAGAAGACCTGCGTCATCACATGTATGAGAATTCTTCTCGATGATTTGATATACTTGAAAATTGCTTTAAATACGTGAAATATAAATATGTTATTTTCTTGTTAAATAAATTAATAAATTGTTAAAAAATTACACGATAGTTTTATGTCGGTTTCATATCGTATTTGCTGCTTTATTTTCTCACAGTGTTTCTTATATTTATTTTAATTTTATATGATTTTTCTTCAGGTATATTAAAATGTCATGCAGGACAAAAATGTTAAAGTCAGTTTTATTTCACATGCTGAGGAATTGCTGGTTTAGGAACCCAAGAACTTGGTACAAATGGTTTTAACATTACAAATCCCGATAACTCATGCAATTGTACTTATTTCTTTCTGCTTAAAATGTAATGTATAGTTTAAATGTGTGAAAATTGTCTCTGTTTCAGGTATCAACGAATATCTGAAGCTGAAACAGTCGATAAAAAAACCTCCGAATTTCATATTTCAGTACATGACGATAAGAAGTTATTCCGTTGTAATCATTGCGATTACAAATGCCGACATTCTGGAAATATGAGACGACATTTATTAACGCACACCGGCGAGAAGCCTTTTGGTTGTGATCTATGCGATTATAGATGCCGAGAGTTTGGGAATTTGAAATTACACAAGTTAACACACACCGAAGAGAAACCGTTCAGTTGTGACTCTTGCGATTACAAATGCCAACGACGTGGAAATTTGAAGCGGCACAAGTTAAAACACACTGACGAGAAACCGCTCTCTTGTGGTCTTTGCGACTTCAAGTGCCGACAATATTTAGGTATGAAATATCACGTATTAACCCACACCGAGGAAAAGCCGTTCGGCTGTGACCTTTGCGAATACAAATGCCGACAGCTCGGAACTTTGAAGCGGCATAATTTAAAGCACACCGACGTGAAGCCGTTCAGTTGTGACCTTTGCGATTACAAATGCCGACAGCTTCGAAGTTTCAAAAGGCACAAGGTGAAACATAACATTTGAAAAATGTTCAAACTTCAATAATATTTTTTCGAAATCTCAATAAATATGTTCATGTCGTTTTTTTTTTTTGTGATAGTCTTATGCGTATACAAGGTTGTGATAAGTTCGACATTTTCAAGACGTTCAATTTTTTCACAAGACAATTCACAATTTTGTTTAATTTTTTGGCCTTTCCACGAAAAGTTTCTTACACCGAGAAGTTGATTGCAGAAAACTGGGCAAATCCCCCCAATTGGTTTTGTTGTAATTTTAAATTCTACTCAAAATTAAAAAAAAATCAAAATAAAATGGTAATCATACATGGGTGAATGGGTAAATATTCAAAGAGACTCCTTGTTTCAGGTGTCAACGGATCCCTGTGGCCAAAACGAAGAAAAAAAGGCACACCATTGAGAAATCGTTCAGATGTGGTCTTTGCAACTACACGTGCCAACAATATTGGAATTTAAAATCTCACATGCTAACACACACAATCGAAAAGCCGTTCGGTTGTGATCGTTGCGATTACAAAAGCAAACAGTTAGGGAATCTGAAACGCCATATGTTAAAGCACACCGGCGAAAAGACGTTGATTTGTGGTCTTTGCGATTACAAAACCCAATGGTATGAAAGTTTGAAGTCTCACATGTTAACTCACACGAACGTGAAGCCGTTCGGTTGTGATCTTTGCGATTACAAGTGCCGAAAGCTCGCCCATTTGAAAGAGCACAGTTTAACACACACCGACAAGAGACCGTTCAGTTGTGACCTTTGCGATCATAAATCCCGACGACGTCAAGATTTGAAGCGGCACAAATTAATACACACCGACGGGAAACCGTTTAGTTGCGATCTCTGCGGTTACAGCTGCCGCCAACCTAGAAGTTTAAAAAACCACTTGTTAACACATACTGACGAGAAACCCTTGAGTTAGTATTACCAATTTTGTAACAAAAAGTTGTAACCTAATTAAAATTCTAAATTTAGTTGATTTCATGGCAGTTTTCTTTATAAATGTATACACACGCAAGCGAAAAGCCGTACGGTTGTGAACTTTGCAATTGCAAGTGTGGACAAGCCGGCCATTTAAAAAGCACACTGGCGAGAAGCCGTTCGGCTGTGGTCGTTGCGATTACAGATGCCTGCGATATGGAGGTTTGAAACATCACATGTTAACCCACACTGCACGGAAAAGTTATGTGTGTGATTCCTGACAATAAATGCACGGAAGGCTTTGGGTGAGTGACTGACACTTGAATGCACGAGATCAAGTCAACTAAAGCGGTCTGTGTCCTCGCTTTTATATCGCTCTATACAGTAGCGGGGATGTTGTAACTCTTCTTTATTGGCCCAAGGGTGCAAACGAATCACCGATGATCAGAACTGTATCTCATTCGTCGAGGGACAGTCTTTTTGTGTTGCTCCAGAGGTTTTAGCGACCAAATTTTCAGAATGTGATCTAGTTTGTTTGATCGAGTGCAGTTTCGCTTTTATTCGTCTATGGGCGGCCTAAAAATTGTTTAATTTTGACATATTTGACGTTTCTGGCAACTGTCATTTTGACGTTTTGCAGTTATCTGTCATTATGACGGTCGCTGGGCAACGTGTGAGTTCCCATAGTATCTGCTGATTTCTTACAAAAATTTTTTATTTTATTATTAATATGTCCTCCATTTTTATTGTATTAATTTATTTTTCTGTCCTTTTGTTGAAAGTATCGTTTGCGTAATAAAGACATTATCATTTTTATTCAAAACTAGATGTAAGCACGCGATAACGCCTACCGGCGAGAAGACGTAAATTTTTGCGATTCTCTAATAGGCGATGTCCCGGAAAGAACACATGTTAATAAGAGAAACCATTTTTCCGTAAATATGACAATTGAAAGAATCTCTTTGTTTCAGGTGTCAACGGATCCTTGAAGCTGAAACAATCAATAAAAAAACCTTCGAATGCCGAATATGTGGCTTCAAATTAAAATCTCCTGCAGGTTTGCGCAGACACATTTTAATACATACCGGCGAGAAGCCGTTGAGTTGTAATCTTTGCGATTACAAATGCCGACACGTCCAGAATTTGAAGCTACACAAGTTAAAACACACCGATGAGAAACCGTTCAGTTGTGGCAGTTGCGATTACAAATGCCGATGGCGTAGAGATTTGAAATCTCACATGTTAAAACACGCACGCGGGGAGCAGCTCAGTTGTGATCTTTGCGAATACAAATGCCGTCGAAGCATACTTTTAAGAAGACATATGTTAACTCACAGCGACGAGAAACCCTTCGGTTGTAATCTTTGCGATTACAAATGCCGACGGTACGAAGATTTGAAACCTCACATGTTAAAACACACGGGCGAGAAGCCGTACGGTTGTGATCTTTGCGATTATAAAAGCCGATTGCGCGAAAGTTTGAAGCAGCACAAGTTAACGCACACCGACGAGAAACCCTTGTGTTGTCATTTCTGCGCTTACAGATGCCGACAGTTCGGAAATTTAAAAAGGCACATGTCAAAACACAGCGGCGAGAAGCCCTTCAGTTGTGGTTTTTGCGACTATAAATGCCGATTGCGGGAAAGTTTGAAGGAGCACATGGTAATACACAGCGATGAGAAACCCTTCAGTTGTAGTCTTTGTGATTACAGTTGTCGCCATTCTAGAGGTTTAAAAAGGCACATGTCAAAACACAGCGACGAGAAACCCTTCAGTTGTAATCTCTGCGATTATAAATGCAGATTGCGCGATAGTTTGAAGAAGCACATGGTAACGCACGCCAGCGATAAGCCCTTCAGTTGTAGTCTTTGTGATTACAGATATCGACATTCTAAAAGTTTACAAAGGCACATGTTGACACACAGCGACGCGAAACCTTTTAGTTGTAGTTTTTGCGATTACAGATCCCAACGGTCTGAACATTTGAGGCAACACAAGTTAACACACAGCGACGTTAAACCCCTCAGCTGTAGTGTATGTGATTACAGATGCCGACATTCTGGAAGTTTAAGAAGTCACATGTTAAAACATAGTGATGCTGAGGTTAAGTGTAAGAACAGCCTCTGTTGATCTTCGCCTCATTTGTATTTATTGATAACTATACAGGTTGTTCAATTTGGACCGTTCACCACTGCTTACTTTTTGACTTTTAAAGTGAAGTGACCATCGTTTAACGTCAACCCCCTTCTAGATGGGACGTTACTTGTACTGAAGAAGCATTTGCACCGATAAATGTAATTAATTAATTATAAATTTACCAAAAATAGTAGGTATGTTTGGATTAAAATGCCAAATTCACAGCGTACATCTGTCATAAAGGTTTTATAATATATTATTCGCTCACAGTTAGCCGAGAAACGCGCCAAATGGGGCCTATTTGAACTGTATTTCGGTTCAGGCAAAGTTAGAAGTCATTATTTTTTAAAATACTTTTTGGAGTAAACTAATGTTAACCAAATATAATTAAAATAATGAGGTGCTAAAAGCCACTTTTTTTGTTTCAGACCTCAACGGCCTTCCAGAGCGACATACAAAAAGCCTACACTTAAATTTAATCAACAACACTTGCGCAAGCACATGCAAGCACACACCGACGAAAAGTTATTCAGATGTATTATCTGCGACTACGAATGCCGATATCCACAAACGCTGAAACAACATATGTTAATACACACCACTAAGAAACCTAAAACCACTAAGAAATCGTACAGTTGTGATATTTGCGAGCGTAAGTTCCAAAAGCCATCACATTTGAAAACACATATAATAAGACACATTGGTGAGAAACCCATCCGTTGCGAACTTTGCGATTACGCTGGCCTAAGCGCCTCTCATTTAAAACGACATATGCTGCGACATACCGGTGAGAAGCCGTTCCGCTGTGAACTTTGTAACTTCAAGTGCAGACATGCCTTTACTTTAGAACGACATACGCTGATACACATCGATGAGAAACCGTTCAGTTGTGACGTTTGTGAGTACACATGTCGAGATACCACTAGTTTTAAACGGCATATACTGAAACACTACGGTGAGAACCCTTTCAGTTGCGAGCTTTGCAAATACAAGTGCTTTCGTCCTAGGGATTTGAATCAGCACATGTTAAAGCACACGGGCGAGAAGCCGTACGGTTGTGACAAGTGCGATTTCAAATGCCGACAGCTCGGACAATTGAAACAACACGCTTTAAAGCACACCGGCGAGAAACCGATCAGTTGTAATGTTTGCGATTATAAATGCCTGCAGCTAGGGAATTTGAGGCAGCACATGTTAAAACACACGGGCGAGAAGCCGTACAGTTGTGATCTTTGCAGTTATAAATGCCGAGAGCTCAGACAATTGAAACAGCACACGTCGAAGCACTCCGGTGGGAAGCCGTTCAGAAATTTGAATATGTTAGCGCGTAGTGACGAAAAACCCTTAAGTTGTACTCTCTGTGATTACAGATGTCGACTGCTCACGCATTTAAAACAGCATCTGTTAACGCACTCCGGTGAGAAGCCGTTCAGGTGTGATCTTTGCGATTATGAGTGTCGATTCTTCGGAAACTTGAAACGGCACAAGCTAATACACGATGGCGCGAAAAAGAAAGATTGATAGTCTTCTTATTCCAATAAATAAATATTTTTGATTGATTAAAATCTGTACTTTTTGTAGTTGCATGTAAGGCGATAGTCAATTAAAAGTGATTTTTGTCAACACTGTTCAATATACTCAAATGAAGGACTAAATTTTGTTTATCACCCTGTATATTAAAAGTGAAGGCCACGTGATGTGAGGAACTTTTTTTTTTAATTTAAAATCAGTCCAGGAATCACCCCTTAATTTTTTTGCAATCGTTTATTTACACCCTGTACATTTGTGTTTCTGTAATTCTAATTAAAGCGAAAAAAAAATTCCTAGACAGTACTACAATTGAAGTAAAAAAATCAAGCAAGCCATGGAAAGTGCACGGAAACTTTATAGCTTTTCTTTGAGAAAAACAAAGCTACTTCAAAGCCAACTCGACTGTCCATAAGAAAAAGTGAAGTTGGGGGTGAAAAAATGTAAAGCAGGAAACAAATTCGTATTTTTCGCTCCCTACTGCAAATCACCCCGTATTAGCCCCAAATTGGACGCCAATTTAAGCATACAATGCGGTATCTGCCCTTTTCGTTTAGTGCCAATGTATATAGTGCAGTGCCTACCCCAGGTTGGGCGCCAATTTAAGTGTACAGTGCAGTATCTGCCCCTTTCGTTTGGTGGCAATGTATATATTGCAATGCCTGCCCCAGGTTGGGCACCAATTTAAGCATACAGTGCAGTATCTGCCCCTTTCGTTTGGTGGCAATGTATATAATGCAGTGCCTGCCCCAAGTTGGGCGCCAATTTAAGTATACAGTGCAGTATCTGCCCCTTTCGTTTGGTGGCAATGTATATAACGCAGTGCCTGCCCCAGGTTGGGCGCCAATTTAAGTATACAGTGCAGTATCTGCCCCTTTCGTTTGGTGGCAATGTATATAATGCAGTGCCTGCCCCAGGTTGGGCGCCAATTTAAGTATACAGTGCAATATCTGCCCCTTTCGTTTGGTGTCAATGTATATAATGTAGTGCCTGCCCCATGTTGGGCGCCAATTTATATAATGTGGTTCTTGCTTTACGTTAAAAGTGTGATTTTTTCTTGCAAGCAAATTACAGATTACGAAAATAATTTTCCCCGTCCTCTTATTATTCATTTAGTTCTGAAAGAAAAAGAAAGACATAAGCGTTGTTAACACTTGTTTAATTTCAGATGCCAAGAGACAATTAAACCTGGAATTCCCAAAGAATGCAAACTAAATACTAACGTCCTCCTACGAACACTGCTGGCATACACTGGCGAGAATCCGCACGAATGTGATTTCAAAATCCGGAATCGCGACAATTTGAAAGCGCACGCCGATGATAAGCCATTCGGTTGTGATCTTTGCAACTTCAGATGCCGAAAATCATCAAACTTGAAACGGCACAAGTTAATACACACCGGCGAGAAGCCGTTCCGTTGCAATCTATGCGAACACAAATACCTGCACGTCAAGAGCTTAAAGAAGCACATGTTAATGCACACCGGCGAGCGGCCGTTAAGTTGTGATCATTGCGATGCTAAATTCAGAGAATCCAGAGCTTTGAAGCGACATATGTTGAGACACACCGACGGCGAGAAGTCATTGAGTTGTCACATTTGTGATTACATATGCCTACGACCGCAACACTTGAAAGTGCACATGTTAATACACACCGCTAAACAGTATACCTGTGACGTTTGCGGATACAAATGCCGACAATCTGTTGTGTTAAAGAAGCATATGTTAAAACACACCGGCGAGAAACACTTGAAATGTAATACCTGCGGTTCGGAATTTGGTCAGAGCAAGTATTTAAGGGCACATTTATTAACGCATGCCGACGCGAAGTCATTCAAATGCAACGATTGCGGTTTCACAACCAAAACACCTCAGGAATTGGAAGACCACATTTCAATCCACACGGTTGAAAAACCGTTCAAATGTAATCTTTGCAAATACACGGGTAAAAAACCGAACTACTTAAGGCAACACATGTTGGTGAAACACGAGAAACTTCTCAAGTGCAATATTTGTGGCTACACCTGTGGATTACCGCAGTATTTAAAGAAGCACATGTCGACACATTCCACCGAAAATCCCACCTAATGTTGTTAAACGTTTAATTTGTATTTAGAGAGACAAAGTAATTAAATAAACTTGGTTTCCTCCTCTAATTAAATTCGTTTAGCACCAAATTAAAAAGGCCCAAGAGTTATTAACGCCTGTTTTATTGCAGGTGCCAAAAGATAACTAAACGCGGAATCGACGAGAAACCGGTTGGGTGTGATATTTGTGATTTCAAAACCCGAAACCGCTCTAATTTGAGACGGCACATGAAAGTACACACCGATGCGAAGCCATACAGTTGTGATCTTTGCAGCTTCACGTGTCGAACTTCGACGAACTTGAGGCGGCACAAGTTCTCCCACCTCGACGAAAGGCCGTTTCGTTGCAATCTATGCGAACACAAATACCTAAACGTCAAGGGCTTAAACGCGCATATGTTGACACACACCGACCAAAAATCGTTCAGATGTAATCACTGCGACGCTAAGTTCCAGGCGTTCGGCGGTTTGAAGCGGCATATGTTGACGCACACCGACGGCGGGAAGTTATTCAGTTGTCATATTTGCGATTACGTGGGCCTGCAATCGCAATACTTGAGCATGCACATGCTAGCACACGCCCCCAAGAAGTACATCTGCGAGCTTTGCGAGTACAAGTGCCATCGATCTGATAAGTTAAAGGAGCACATGATGCTACACAGCGGTGAAAAACACTTCAAATGTAATTTCTGCGGCACGGAATTTAGTCAGGATAAATATTTAAAGGCGCATTTATTAAGGCATGCCGACGTGAAATCATTCAAGTGCGGTCAGTGTGAATACGCGACCAGGACGTCTCAGGAATTGAGGGGGCATATGGCGGTGCATTCGGTTGAAAATTCGTTTAGGTGTAGCCTTTGCAAATATACAGGAAAATCTGCAAGGTATTTGAGGCAGCACATGACGTCACACGAGAAATTGCTGAAGTGTAACATTTGTGGGTACACTTGTGGACTGTCGAGGTATTTGAAGAGGCACATGGCGAAACATGCCACCGAGAATCCCTCGTAGCGTTGTAATGTAATTAGAACTTAGTTTTAATAACAGTTTATTGCTTATAAAGACAAATAATGTTATTGTTAATTGCACCTTTAAAAGCATTCACAAGAAAATCGCCCTTCTAGAAAGAAAAAAAATCCCTTGACCTCTAATGATTTGAAAAATAAAAAACTAGATGCAATTCTTTATAAAAACACGTTGTAACCTCTTATGTAAGTTATAAAGAGGGGAGAAGAAGAGCGTGAAGGTACCGCCATTCATATCCACGACTTTCGTCCCCCCAAATTAAAAAGGACGCGATGAAACGCTGAGAAGAAAAAGAATATACTGGGTGCCTCGAAACCTATGTCTTTAATCGAAACCACAGATAGTAGTCAAAAAAAGAAGCACATTTTGTCAATACAACAATAGGGAAAAAGTAAATAATAACTCCGGTAAAAATCAGACAAAGAAATTGTTTTAGTAACGCTGGTTGACGGTTTAAATGGATTTAAATGTCTCAGCTGTTCAGAATTGGTGTTTTTTGTGGCCATAAATGAATAAACGCCGAGATGTGTCTGTTGGGCTAGGTCACGTTTGTCCTTCGCAAAAAAAAATCGCCAGGATTTTAAATAAGAACGTCTTCACGCGCGCTGCCGGGGAAGTTTCCGACAATTGCAATTATTTATTACTACTTTATTTATGCTTATTTGTTCAAAGTGAAATTTAAAAGCATACTGAATTCGTAGCACTTCGGTTTTATTTGTTTCATTTTCATGACATCAACCTTAACACTGCAAACTGCAAAATGTTATGTTTATGTTCATTAATAAGACGAAAATAAATGTTTACTAAAATGTCGATAAATATTAATTAAATCTAGGAAACGAGTGACTCAATTAGTTTTCGTGATGAAAATTTGATTCTGGTTTAAAATAATACGGAATTTTCAGAAACGTTTACCTACATTCGCCTTGGTGATTTTTGGTAACAATTGCACTGTCATAAAATAAAATTCAGCTGGCTCAGTTTCGTTCCTCGTACTTTATTGTTTGTTTTTATTATTACTATCATGCTGTCATAAATTCACAGATGCTTACATTAGGGAGGGGGTCAGAATGAAAGACGAAGTGCAGAACAATAATAATAATAATAATAATAATAATAATACTTTATTTCATGCCCAACAGTAAATACCAATAAGGACATAAACAACAAGAAAGTTAGGTGTTTGTCGAAAAAGTAACTCATAACATAAGCGATAACAATTAAATAAATGTATTAAAAGTACAATATATTAAATACATAAATCCGAATAATAAATTTAAGTAATTAACCTTAAGTATATTATAATCTAATCTAAACTAGCAATTAAACTTAGAAGTTCTAAATTTAACCTAGCCTAAACTTAATAAAGATATCCTCAAAATGTTTATTTGCATTTTTGCACATTTGACTGATTGGACTACGTTCCATTACATTCGTTCTGCTCCTAGGGATATAAAAGGTGTGAATACTTCTTGAAGATATACGCGGCACATTGAAAAGAATATGCTCCAACAGGTAGGAGCATTGTATTTCGCTATGGATTAATTTGCACATGAAATTGGCGCTATTTAATTCTCTTCGGAATTGTAAAGATTGCATATCATGGCAATTTAGCAAGTAGTGATAGTCTACATTTCTTTCTGGATAATGACCCGATTTTTTAAAGCTAGCGTACTTTAAGAAACGTCTCTGAATCCGTTCTATATGCAACTGATAACAAGTGTAGATGGGTTGCCAAACGAGAGATGCATATTCTAATTTACTTCGAACTAATGCGATATAAAGACAGTAGGTAGTGTTAACATCAGAAAAATGTTTAGTATTACGTATGACGAAGCCTAAAGTTTTTGAGGCAGAATGACAAATGGAAGCAATGTGATTTGAAAAATTAAGATGACGATCAAAAGTAACTCCCAGGTCTTTGACAGACGACACCGATAATAGACGTTGGTTGTAGATGTTGTAATCGAATTCAATTAACTGTTTCCTTTTACTGTATCGCATCACACAACATTTATCAACGTTTAACTGTAATTTGTTTACCAGACACCACTGTTCGACCGTATTTATATTTGTTTGCAAATGGAGCGCATCATTAACATCGTTCACCTGGAAATAGAGCTTCAGGTCGTCAGCATATGCTAATGCTGAACACGTAAATCTGTCAAGTAGGTCATTTATAAAAAACAAGAATAACAGTGGCCCCAGGTGTGATCCTTGAGGAATACCAGAAGTAGAGATAAATACAGTAGATCTAAAACCGTTGTATTGAACATAGTTGTTTCTCATAATTAAATAAGATTTCATAAGTTGTAACAAACTATGATTTAATCCGAAGGACATAAGCTTCTCTATTAAAATACAGTGATCAATCTTATCAAAAGCCTTCGAAAAATCTGTATATATGACATCCAATTGTGTAGAGGTATCCAATGCGAGACTAATATCTTGCGTGATACATGCCAGATTTGTAACAGTTGACCTCCCTTTTATAAACCCATGCTGCATGGGAGACAATTTTGAAGATATGCCATTATATATTATATCATAAATAATTTGTTCAAATAATTTTGAAAAGTTGCATAAGATGGAAGTAGGCCTGTAGTTGCGAATATCAGAGACATCTCCTTTCTTGAAGACAGGAATAATGGAAGCTGTTTTCCAGATAGTTGGGAAAGTATTACATTTTAAGGACAAATTAAACAATATATTTAAGGGCTCAACCAGAATGTATCGACAATCCTTTATTAAGAACGAAGGAATTTGATCATATCCAGCAGTTTCTTTATTTTTTAATCTTGATATGCTTTTTAAAATGTCCTCGTTAGTAATGCTTGAGATAGACAACATATCACTGTGAACGTTGACCAGGTTATCGAAATCTGTTGTTGCATTTTCGATTGGCAAATAGATATTCGAAAATATAGCAGCAAAAGCATTCACTATAACATTGGGATCAGTATATTGGCAATTGTCATCGTGCATAATAGGAGGAATACGAGAGACACCTCTCTTACTCTGCACATATTGCCAAAAGGATTTAGGATCTGACTTAAGTTGAGATTCAGTTTTCGAGATATATGTGGCATAAGCAACATTAATTTGGTTCTTAATAATACATCTGAGCCTACTAAATTCATTGTAGAAACATATCCTTTCAGTAGATTTCCATTTGCGATGGTAGAATTGCTTAAGTTTAATATTTTGCTTTATCTCGAACGTGAACCAAGGCGGAAACCTGGCGTGCGAGCAGTGTCTGTATGTAGGAACAGCTCCGTCTAGTAAGTTATACAGAATTTCATAAAAAGTAGTGACACAATCATCAATGTTTTCGTAACGTTTTAAAATAGACCAGTCAGTTGAACATAATTCATTATATAATAATGGGTAATTTGCCTTTCTAAAATTATAGCGTATGTTGTTATTAGAAGAGAATTGCAAATTGTTACCTAAATTTGCTATAAAAGCTTGTAAAGAAAGAGCTGGATGATATACGTCTTCAGGAACCATAGGCACTTGATCGTGCTGAACGAGTATATTTGAGCAAGCATTAGAAAAAATAAGATCTAGTAACACACCATGGTTGTTTAAGACATTGTTGTACTGATGTAAATCAAGTATAGCAGAAAAGTTGTTTAGAATTTCTAATTTCGAGTTACCAGACATGTTATTAATAATAATTTTTGAGAAAATTTAATCCGAGCGAGTGCATTTGTATTTTATAAAAGAGCGGCATCTTGCATTCGCTTTTTGACCTAACATTGCATGAGAATTGACAGATTGCAGCCAAAGCGGCCAAGCGTGCTATCAAAGCATATTCAAAGTTTTTAAAAATTTTGTTGCTAGTCGGTTTTGATTGCAGTGGATTTCTCGAGCATCCTCTGTATAGCTGTCTCGACCCCCTATTTGGGGCCTCATCAGCAGAAGATGTCGCACTTTAGACTATTACATCGCAATTGCAAATAACTAGGACAGGTCGGTTTGGTTTGCAGTGGAATTTTCGAGCTACGCTTCTGCTGTTGAGGCCTCAAATAAAACCGAAACAGCTGTGCAGAGGTTGCTCGACGAATAAATAAAAAAAATTGTTCGTGAGGAAATGTTGCGAAAAAAAGAACAAAAACTTTGAAAACTGTATAATAATAATATCAAGAAAAATAAAAGACAATCGATAAAATTTAATAAAATAATCAAATAAATAAATAACATTAAAATAAAACAATAAAATTTAAAACATAATAATAGTAAATAAGTAAAATTTAAATGGTAATGATAAAATTTAAATAGTATAGAAAAACAAAAGGCAATCGATGACAGCATAATTCAATATAATAGATTAATAATTCCTTAACAAAAAAAAAAAAAAAACAAAAAGAAACCAAAAGAAATAATAGTATTTAGAAAAATACAAAATAATAAAATTTAAATAATAATAAAAACAAATGACAATCGACGGCACAATTCAGTAGATTAAAAAAAAAACCGTGACTAAACAAAAATTTTTAGAGAATATATAACAATATTAAAAAATAAAAATAAAAGACAATCGATTTTACGTGACAATTTAACAGATTAATAATTTTTTTTAAAAAAATGGAGAAAAAGGAAAAAAGACCGAAGTAAAACAAAATACGAAATAATAAAATGTAAATAATAATAAAAACAAAAGACAATCGACAGCACAGTTTAGTAGATTAATAAACAAAAGACAGTTGAAGATAGCTAAGCAGCTATACAGGGGAGAATAAATAAAAAATAGACTAATAATTTTTTAAAAAATTGAAAAAAAAGCAAAGAAAAAAAAAACGCAGATTAAACAAAATACGAAATAATAAAATTTAAATAGTATGGAAAAACAAAAGACAATCAATGGCAGCACAATTCAGTATAATAGATTCATAATTCTTTACAAAAAAAAAATCAAAAGGAATAATCGGATTTAAAAAAATAAGAAATAACAAAATTTAAGTAATAATAAAAACAAAAGACAATCGACAGCACAATTCAGTAGATTAAAAAGAAACTGTGACTAGACAAAAAAACAAATGAACAAAATTTTAGAGAATGTATAACAATATTAAAAAATAAAAATAAAAGACAAGCGATTTTACGTGACAATTTAACAGATTAATAATTTTAAAAAAATGGAAAAAAAGGAAAAAAGACCGAAGTAAAACAAAATACGAAATAACAAGATGTAAATAATAATAAAAACAAAAGACAATCGGCAGCACAGTTTAGTAGATTAATAAACAAAAAACAGTTGAAGATAGCTAAACAGCTATACAGGAGGGAATAAATAAAAAATAGACCAATAATTTTTTAAAAAATTGAAAAAAAAGCAAAGAAAAAAAAACGCAGAATTAAACAAAATACGAAATAATAAAATTTAAATAGTATAGAAAAACAAAAGACAATCAATGCCAGCACAATTCAGTACAATAGATTCATAATTCTTTAACAAAAAAAAATCAAAAGAAATAATCGGATTTAAAAAAAATAAGAAATAACAAAATTTAAGTAATAATAAAAACAAAAGACAATCGACAGCACAATTTAGTAGATTAACAAACAAAAGGCAATCGATTTTATAGCACAATTCGGTAGATTAAAAAATAAAAAAAAAAAAAACTGTGTACATAACTTCGAAATAATTTTCCAATAGTAACAAGTAACTGGATACGACGTGCCGAATTATGTGTTAATACCGCAGGACAACATTTTGTACATTTATTGTAATTGTGCCAAGAACAAGAAATGAACTTTACTAAAATTCTAAGGTCCTAATAAATGCACAGGTATGACAACACGTTTGATATAGATTTTGTGCTGTACTGTAGGTTTTTTTTATTTCGAATATTGCTAACCGCAGACATACAGTTTCAATTCTTAAATTACGATCTGTTACATTTAATTTAATACAACATTGCTTGTCACATTGTACCTATTTCCTTAAGAAAGCTGCAATTTATTTTTTCACAAGCTGCACAAACACCGTGATACGAACAAAGTAAATTACAAACTTTTTAATTAAATAAGTTAAAAGTTTCTGTTTAAAACACAAATTATGAGTAAGTGTGTTAATTATGTCGTCTCTTTAATAAGCTATTAAAAGAATTGCTGAACGAGCGAGAAATAAATATCATGTAACGCAACGAAAAATGCATTTCGCTATGCTTGTCGCGTGATTGTCGGTGAAACACAGATGGATACAAAAAAAAATGCCGATGATACGCGCGCGGCATCTGAGACGTTGACCTAATTCTTTCGAACGTAAATAAAAAAATTATTGCAGTTTTTGCTTTTTATTGAAAACGTACTTGCCTCAACAAGTCACAAAGTAAGCAGAGGTTTTAAAACAAAGGATCTGCACGCGCTTGTGCTAGATCAGTTTTTCATTTTTGAGATTTGGAGAATCAATCTCTTTTATAATGAGATACCTAGTGTTTTAATTAAAGAGACATCTGTATACGTAACAAGTTACTGCTGCGTTGAATCTAGCCCCAAATTAAAAGGGACAGAAGAGAGTGAGATTGGAAGTCGAGGCAATTTCTCAATAGAGTAACCTTACGCTAGCGCCGCCCAGCGTGATACAATAGGAATGGCCATAATGGCAGCGCCACTGGTGGAGATGGTGATAGCGAACGTTCGTGTTGTCAAGTTTCAACTGACATTTCATCTCTGTGTGATTATATTTGTAAATGTTTGTGAGGTCCCTTCATTTGGGGGGATTTGCAAATGTCTCTGTGAACATCGTGGTATGTAATTAGGCCTTGCGACCAGATGACTTTTACTATAAATAAAGAAGGCAAAAGATACAAATTATGCTCTAACGAGACTTTAAATCGACTTGACATCAGTCAGAGTATTTGGGTCTTGAATGAATATCATTCGAACAACTCCTTAAGACTTGCACCGCTTTTGTGAAAATGATGGGGAGAAAGAATGGGGGTGTTTTTTTTTTTTGGATCCAGTAAACTAACCATTGCATAAAATAATGCCAAAATCAAATTTGACATTTCGCTAAAAAAAGAAACCAGTCACAGTTTGTTGTATTTCAAGAAGGAAACTCAGTATTGCTCGTCTATTAAACTATTGAGAATTAATACGGTCCTTTTTTTCTAGGAAATTTGAACGCCTTTGCAAAAAGACGGAAGCCCAAGGCAGAAAAATTAAAAAAATGAATGACTGGGTCTGCCGAAAATGCGACGGAGTTTTCCGCACGAGGAGGTTACTTTTCGACCACAAAAAGGGGGTGCACAAGCCTGGAAATGAGTTGCAGTACAGTTACACCTACGATGAAGAAGAACGGAGCTACACCTGTAATACGTGCGATACAGAAGTGCAGAGTCTACCTGAAATCACCGCGCACCTTCTTTGCCACCAAGAGAAATTCAGCTGTGGTGATTGCAACCAGGACTTCCCCTCAGCTTACAAATACTCAGTCCATGTGCAGAGGCAGCATAGCACAGATGGGGTATACCGTTGCCCCACGTGTGAATATACGACTCCCAGAGTCACCGCCATATTGCAGCACATCAACAGGACGCACCTGAAGAAGTATCCGCATTATTGCAGACACTGCGGGAAAGGATTTGGCGACGCCGTTGTCTCAAAGGAGCACGAAAATATTCACTTGGGACTGAAGCCGTTTGCGTGCGTTGTCTGCAACAAAGACTTCGCCATTTCGAAATACCTCCTCATGCACCAAGTTAAGAACCACACGGTTGCCATCATCGACGCGTCCTGCACAAATCAATGCCAGCTATGCGGAAAAGAGTTTTCCTCGAGCATCACCCTAGAGAAGCACTTGAAACGACACGAAACCAGCGGCATTCCCAAACCCAAGAAGCACCTGTGCGACATCTGCGGGAAGGGGTTTGCCACCAAAGACAAGCTGACGATCCACTACAGGACACATACCGGCTATAAACCGTACAAATGCAGTTACTGCGAAAAGTGTTTCACCAAGAAGGACTACCTGGTGATGCACGAGCGCGTGCACAGCGGGGAAAAACCGTACTCGTGCGAGTACTGCGGGAAAAGTTTCAATCAGGACTCGCCCTTGCGCATTCACCTGCGAAGTCACACCGGCGAGAAGCCGTACCCGTGTCACCTGTGCAGTAACAAATTCGTTTCTAAGGGCGCACTTAAATGCCACCTGAAATCATGTCAGGGTTGAGTTGTAGTTGTAATAAATAAGTTCATGTTTTCGTAAATGTAATAAAAGTATTTCAAAAGAGGTAACAATTTTTTAATTTTGGGTGCTCATAAAGGGGGGAGAAATCCTAATTTTGTTTCAGCTTTCAACAGAGGGCTTAACCTAAAATTATCATCGTAGCTCATCACCACCGTATTACTATCAGAGACAACACGAGTTTAGGCAACGAGGACGTGCAATATCGGTCACTCTCATTCTGCGCGGCCTAAGAGAATTTCGCCTCTGATTATTATAGAATCGCTTTTTATTGCCTTGTTATTTATTACTAACGATAGTTTTGTTTCAGACGTCGCCCCCTCATTCCTAGACATAACATTGAAATTAGAAGAACACTCGAGTGCTGCATATGTCGCTGCAAGTTTGATACACACCTACAGGCAAACAAGCACAAACAGCTACATCATGGCGAGTTATTAGAATGTGGTCTTTGCAATTACAAGTGTCGATATATCTACGCGTTAAAATGGCACATGTTAGAACATAGAGAGCACTACAGTTGTGATCGCTGCAATTTTAAAAGCCGAAATTGCAACATTATGAAACAGCACAAGTTAACGCACACCGGCAAGAAGCTGTTAACCTGTGACCGCTGCGATTATAAGTGCAAATTTTCCGCAAATATGAAACGTCACATGTTAATGCACACCGGCGAGAAGCCATTCGGTTGTGACCTCTGCGATTTTAAATGCCGACAGCTAGTAAGCTTGAAACGGCACAAGTTAAAACACGCCAGCGAGAAACCCTTCAACTGTGACGTCTGTAATTATAAATGCCTTCAGCGCAGCAGCATGACACAGCACATGTTAATACACGCCACAAGATTGAAACAGCGCAAGTTGATAGACACCGGCGAGAAACCGTTAAGTTGTGACGTCTGCGATTATAAGTGCCTTCAGCTCAGGACAATGAGGCAGCACAAGTTAACACACACCAGCGAGAAACCGTTCGGTTGTGACGTCTGCGATTATAAAAGCCGCCAGCTCAAAAGTTTGAAACAGCACCAGTTAATACACACCGGCGAGAAACCGTTCAGTTGTGACCTTTGCGATTATAAATGCCGAAAACCCGCGTACTTAAGACGACACATGATAATGCACAGCGGAGAGAAGCCATTGAGTTGCGGACTTTGCGACTACGAGTGCCGACTAATCAAAGATTTGAAACTGCACATGCTTAACGCGCATGTCAATGACAAGCGCACCTAACTTTAAATCAATTTTCTTTTATAAAGAGTTGTCGGCTCACTTTTTAAAGTTAAGTAAATGTGTACTTGTACGTATTTTGCTTTCCTGGTGCACAAGTTTACTATTATGAACTAAATTGTATATGCGTCAACATTATTTATCCTTATTTTAATTCATCACTAATAACTAGGCATCGGAGTTTAATATTTAGTTGCCGCCTTGTTTGCAGTTTAATCGAACGAAATATAAAACTCCTATCCCTACTAATAACAGTTCTGAACTGCAGTTTCCTATGTATTGGGTCCAACTATTGTTGGAAAAAGCGGCAAATCGCAATGGCAACGAAGGTCACATCGCCGCCATCTTCCCTCGACCGTTCGGATTTGAACTTGTCCATCTGTAGTAGAAACTCCAACGGTAGAGGTCGCTTTGAACAGTGACGTACATGCTGACGTCACACCTCTCCGTCTAGTTTCGACATTCGTTGGTTACCGACTTCGCCCTGACAGCTGCCATGAAAGCAGAATGGACGTTTTTAAGGTCGGCTTTACTTTGATTATTGTTTGTTGTTTTAGACGCTATGATTGCCTTAACTTAATTTAACTGATTAATCTTTGAGATTTATTTTTGGACTTTGCAAACGAAAGACGGATCTGTGCTTCGGGCCTAATTACTATTCAACGTCTTCGGGTTTTGTGTGTACCTTCTTATTAAACTTTTACGCAAATAAAGACAAGTTTGCAAAATGGGTATTTTTTTATTTATATCTAAACTTTGCTTCCTTTTGTTTTGGGGTTACGTTTGACCTCGACCCATTCTCCTCGAGTTCGCCGGACAAGAAGATGACCCTAATTTGCGTATTTCACATTTTGTAAACCAGATAATGTAGCAACATATGATCTGATTATGTACTAAATAGAATGAAGTTAGTTTATTTTACTGTATACTATACAGGGTGTATTGTATTAAAGGAGCCATGGTGATAGTCGTAACTGAGGGTACATGTACAGTCCGAAAAAAGTGTTGCACAACGATTTCTGCCAATATAATTTTTATGAAAATTTTATAAAAAATTCTGCACTGAGTCCGTGCTTCTGTAAACGTAACGATATTTCGGATAAGGTCATCTCGTACAACTGGGATGTCATAAAAAAGCGAACCAATTGCGTAAACAAGGCTGTTACACTATCAAACACATTTTAATACTTAAGCGGCCCACTATAACCATAAAAGTTGTTGTAAAAGCATTTACGATATGTACCATAAACGATGTCGTGTTTGTGCGAACTAATTAGCATTTATTGGATGAATAAAGGAATAAATAATATGAACGCTTCCTCATCAAGGCATTTACTTATAAGAGGTGTTCGAAATGTCTTCCACCGGCACGTAAGCAGGCGTCCACACGCTCCAGACATCCTGGATCTTCCGATACTCGGCGAGCTGCAGCATGAATCCGCTGTAATAATAGTTCTTCTGTGTTGATTTGCACCGAATAGACTTCCTGTTTTAAAGCTCCCCGCAGAAAGAAATCCAACGGATTCATATCGGGGCTACGAGCCACTGGTCCGTACCTACCTATCCATCGGCTTTGATATTGGTTATTGAGATAGGTTCGGACCGGGAGAGTAACTTGTGGTGGTACACCGTCGTGCATGAACCACATGTTTTGCCCTAGCTCTAACGACCTTTCGTCCAAAACATCGTGCAAAATTCTTTGTAAAAATTCTAAATAATTTCGGCCAGTAGCGGTGGTTTAATGAGTAATTACCCCCACCCTACCCATTCGAAGCGTTCTCATCGTAAAATTACTTTTATTGATATGCCTGTGAAGCAACATTTTCGCCCATTCATAACCGCGCACATCTGCAAGGTCAGGGTTAAGTATTTTACTGTGTTCTGGCGCTAAGCGTAGTTTCGTACATGCGGAGACGCGCCAGGGCCGTACTCACCGCTTCATAATTCGATATCTCGAAGGCTGTGGGACTTTTTCTATTTGTTCGACCCGAAGGGGACTATCAAGCGATACCAATCGCGACTCTCCACCCCCACCCCCAGCGGGTGAGACGGGGGGAAGCTTTCAAATCATAAATGGGAACCACCATTTTTTATTACAGACTCGGATTCTACGGGGAAAAAGACGTAACTTGTATGTCAAACATTTTATCAAAATAATAATAGCATACGTTATTAAAATTAAATTAAAGTTATCGGTTTTTGAACGCTGCGCTGCCAGTGTCTTTGGAACTCGTCTCAAATGCGATGGTTGAGTCCAAGAAAGTGACGTAACGGTCTTCTAGGAAATGTGCCTCCACAAATATCGTATCGGCTGTGCGTTAACCTCAGTACGTGCCTTGCATTCGTTGCGTGTCGCATTGTTTCAATACGTTCCGTCATTACGTAACTGCATTATCAGTTATAATGCAGGCTATGACAGTAAAAGAGAAAATGAAATGGTTTACATTTGTGGAGAAAGTGGTAGGGATATCAATTACCCTGTATGCTCAACGTTTTCCAGACAAGGTACAGTCACGCGCTTCGTTTTGCCAGGTTGTTCAACAGTTCTCCACCGAGGGAAGCGTACAACAACCCAGAAAAAGGATCCGCCGAAGAATAATTGCTGGAGAAAATAATGTAATTGCGGTATTAACTGCAGTGGCTCAGTACTCGACGCATAAGTCGTGAATCGGGACTGAGTCAGACTACTGTTTTGCTACGTAACTGAGGGATACAGCAAATCTACGGAGGGCAAATTAAGATCTCCAGTAAAACACCGGCTAAACTCCAATTAGACGCCGTTCACAATTCAATCGGCAAATTTCAGCCTGATAAACACAGCAAAAATAGTAGACACACCAAACAAACGATCTGCACCCTGTGCGTCTACGAAAAATACTCACTTGTTTCGACAAGCAATGCAAAAGCTGACTGAGTGCGGAAGAGAAGACTAGTAAATCTAAGACGGCAGGCTTCAGATTTTATTCGGACAACAGAGTGAAACAGAAAATGCACAAAGGGTGGTGGATAACCCCACGCTAAAATCACCTTCCCAGTCACATGACTATGTCGGTTGAAAGTTCCCATGAACTATACAGGATGATCAGGAAATATGCATAACTATTTTTAACGAAAAACCGAACCGTAACAGTTTGCCAAATATTGAAGCATGGAAAATATCAAGAACTTCATGGCGATGATTTCCAGAACCGAGTGACATTCTGTCACTGGGCGCTCCAACAAATACAACGAGACCCCCATTTCTTTGCTCGCTTATTGTTTTCTGACGAGGCGACTTTTACAAACCACGGTACGATTAATCGACACAACAAGCATTATTGGAGTATCGAAAACCCACACTGGTTACGTCAAGTTGAACAACAGCGCCCTTGGAATGTGAACATTTGGTGTGAAATAATTGGCGAGAACCTCATTGGTTCATTCTTTATTGTTGGCAACTTAAATGGTGAAAGATATCCCAACATCTTGGAGAACGAACTTCCAGTATTGCTTGAAGACCTTCCCTTGGATGTCCGACAAACAACATGACGGTTGTCCAGCACATTATTAGTATTAGATCGCGTCTACAATCGCCGATGGATCGGAAGAGGTGGTCCAGTACCTTGGCCTGCAAGATCAGCAGATCTTACTTCGCCTGACTTTCGTTTGTGGGATTACTTAAAGGGGTGAAGTTCATAATGCTCTGCCAATAACGCGTGAGAACATGATTGAGCGAATGCCTGCCGGACGCTTACACCAGACATACTTCTCAGTTGTGTTCAAGCATTCCAACTGCGGATAAATAAGTGCATGGAAGTGGATGGACGTATTTTTGAGCACTTACTGAAATAATATTACAAACACCTCAATGGTGAGAGGCGAGGGGACTCACCCGATGGGAACAGAAACCTACTACGTCCACGTCATTGTTCCTGGGTAACGCTAAAAGTAGATCTTGCAAAGATTCAACGTCATCTGTCAAAAATCTAAAACAAAGATTCGGACAAACCCTACGTAGTTTGAGGCGTAGAATCCGAATCTCCCCGCCCCACCCACTGGGGGTGGGGGTAGGGGGTCGCGATTGGTATCATTAGATAGACCCCTTCGAGTCGAACAAATTGTATCCACAACGTTTTTTGATCCGGTGCGTAGTTGTCGAGGTATTGCATTGACTCAAGATAAAAAACTCACCCTGTATACTGTGTATATGATATCGAGGATATTACCCATAAACCTGATAACCATGTGGTTTCAGGTCTAAGTCTGAAAAGTCGAACAAAAGACGACACGAATGTTGCATCTGCGGTGCCAAGTTCGAATACAGCAAACACTTAAAAAGTCACACGTGGACAAGAAACCGCGCGACGAGAAGAAGCAGTTCAGATGCGCCCCCTGCGATCGCAATTTTCGCTATTTCTCGGACTTGAAGCGGCACTTGCTGATACACACCGACGAGAAGCCGTTCGCTTGCGAGTTTTGCGATTATAAGTGCCGACAGGTCGCGCAATTGAAGCGGCACTTGTTGAGACACACCAACGAGAAGCCGTACAGTTGTAAGCTTTACGGTTATAAGTGCCGGGAGAGCGGACGATTGAAACAGCACGAGTTGACGCACGTCGACGAGGAACCGTTCAAATGCGGTCTTTGCGATTACAAATGCCGGCAGCTGAAAAGTTTCAAGAAATATATGGTACAACATATGAAAAAAAAAATGAAGAATAAACACTTAATTATTTTTATGACTGACTCACTATCATAATGAGAACCGATGTCGTTATTTTAAACGCAAATTCCTATTCGTTAAGAAAGCAGCGACAGTACCACCACCTAAGTGGTGGGGACTCGCCTTAAGTGCGATTAATTATTTTTCGTCTTGTTATTTCAATGTTGTACTTAATTTTACAAGTTTTCTGCACTGTGTAAATAAACGATTTTTTATTATTCATTCTTCAATTATTTGGAAATTAAAATATCAAATAGCGATGATGGTTGGGGATATTTGGTAATTGCCACACGATCACTTTGGTTGCTTCCGAAAGCGTAAAACGCTTCATTCGATCAGCAATGTCATGACTCCGCCTTTTTTCAAGCTTCAATGAAACAACCGGTATGTAAAGCTTATCTAGTTACTACTCCCTCTTTTAAAAAAGCCTTAGTGGATAGCTCCCTTAAGTTTTTATAAAAAATATTAAATAATAACGTCCACTTTTTAACTTTGTGAAATATTCTTCATCTCTTTACTCTCTGTTGTTGACTTAAGTTTCAGAATGTACGAGAGCGAAACTGAATCTCAATTTTGTTTCAGACACCAACAGCGGTCCCCTAAATCTGAAAACAAAGCAGCATTCGATTGTCACATATGCGGTTCTAAATTTAAATGCGAAGGCCGCCTAAAAAATCACATATCGGGACACGGCAAAGACAAGCTGTTGCGATGTGTTCCTTGCGATCGCAAATTCCGAAGTGTCGCGCAATTCAAAAGGCACGTGTTAACACATGCCGGCGAAAAACGGCCCAATAACTTGAAGCGGCACGTATTAAAACACACCGGCGAGAAGCCACTTAGTTGTAATCTCTGCGATTATAAATGCAAAACGTCGAAGTATTTGAAAGCGCACATGTTAAAGCACTCTGACGAGAAGCCGTTGTGTTGTAAACTTTGCGATTATAAATGCCCATGGCCTAGTAACTTGAAGCAGCACATGTTAAAACACACCGGCGAGAAGCCGCACAGCTGTAATCTCTGCGATTTCAGGAGCCAACGGCTTGGAAATCTAAAAGCGCACATGTTAACGCACAGTAACCAAACGCCGTTCAGTTGTGACCTTTGCGATTATAAATGCAAGGCGTCTAAATATTTGGAAAGGCACAAGTTAAGACACGTCGGCGACAAGCTATTTCGGTGTAACATTTGCGATTATAAATACTTAACGTCCAGTGAATTGAAGTCTCACGTGCTGAGACACGTCGGCGAGAAGCCGTTTGGCTGTAACATTTGCGATTATAAATGCTTAACGCCTAGCGAACTGAGGAACCACATGTTAAGACACACCGGCGAGAAGCCACTCAGTTGTAATCTCTGCGATTACAAATGCAAATCGTCCAAATATTTGAAAGGGCACATGTTAAGGCACTCTCGCGAGAAACCGTTCTGTTGTAATCTTTGCGATTATAAATGCAAAGCGTCTAGGTACTTGAAGAGACACATGTTAAAACACGCCGGCGAGAAGCGATTTACGTGTAACCTTTGCGTTTATAAATGCCTAAAGTCCGGTGATTTGAAGAGACACATGTTAAAACACGTCGGCGAGAAACCATTCAGTTGTGAAGTTTGCGATTATAAATGCAAAACGTCTAAATATTTGCAAAGGCATATGTTAAAACACACGGGCGAGAGGCCGTTTAGTTGTAATCTTTGCGATTTGAAATGCAAAACGTCTAGTTATCTGAAAATGCATATGTTAAAACACTCCGGCGAGAAGCGATTCAGGTGTAACCTTTGCGTTTATACGTGCCTAAAGTCTGGTGATTTGAAGAGGCACATGCTAATACACACCGGCGAGAAGCCGTTCAGTTGTGATCTTTGCGATTATAAATGCAAATCGTCTAAATATTTGAAAGTGCACATGTTAAAACACACAGCCGAGAAGCCGTACAGTTGTAGTCATTGCGATTTGAAATGCAAAACGTCTAGTTATTTGAAGGTACACATGTTAATACACACCGGCGAGAAGCGATTTAGTTGTGACCTTTGCGCTTATAAATGCCTAAAGTCTGATGATTTGAAGAGGCACGTTTTAAAACACTCCGGCGAGAAGCCTTTCAGTTGTGATTTTTGCGATTATAAATGCAAATTGTCTAAATATTTGAAAGGGCACATGTTAAAGCACACTGGCGAGAAGCCGTATAGTTGTAATCTTTGCGATTTTAAGTGCAAAACGTCTACATATTTAAAAATACACATGTTAAAACACACCGGCGTGAAGCGATTTAAGTGTAGCGTTTGCGCTTATAATTGCCTAAGGCGTGGCGATTTGAAGAGGCACATGTTAAGGCACGCTGACGAGAAGCCATTCAGTTGTGATCTTTGCGATTTTAAATGCAAAACGTCTAAATATTTCGAAAAGCACGTGTTATCGCATAATGGCGAAAAACCGTTCGTTTGCGGCGTTTGCGATTACAAATGTCAAGTGCTTGCACGATTGGAAGAACACATGGTAGAACATACTGACGAAGTTCCTTTCACCTGTCAGCTTTGCGATCTCAAGTTTCGAGAACAGGAGGGTTTGCAACAACATATGTTAACACACACTGACGAGAAGTCGCTGGCTTGATAAGAAGTGGAATGACAAGTGACGAAAATTTGTCATGAAATTACTCAAACTTCAGTATCGTTCGATAGCTTTTGTTTTTGGCTTCATATGATTAATATACTTAGGTTTAGTCATACTTCGACATTGTAGTAAATTGTACAATACCACAACAAAAAAATAAACTGAATTATTTAATTTTTTTTGTTGTCATGGCTACATATTATGCGGACGATGAATGCAGCACAGTATTCATTGGTTCAAGTATTGCGTTGACGATGAGCGCATTTTTTTGCTTTAGGTTTGGTTTAAATAAATATTCTTAAAAAAGGAAAACGTTTCGTCGCGGGCCCAGTAAAATTTGGCGCCCAACGTGGGACTCGCAACGATGCTTAAATGTAGTTTTTACTTTTTCTAAATATTTTAATTCTGAATATGAATTTGAATTTATTTGCAATTACAAATATCGCCTGCGTTACATTTACCCCGCTTAGCACCAATAATAATAGTAATCATTACTTTTTTAAATAAACTCTTTGTTTCAGGTGCAAACGGATTTCCAAACCTAAAACCGTAAATAAAGAAAAACTCAAGTGCCAAATTTGTAATCATCAGTTTACAAGGCGTGGGCATTTGCGTGTTCACATTTCAATGCATACCGGCGAGAAGCCGTTCAGTTGTGATCTCTGCAATTACAAGTGCCGACGGCTCGGACGTTTGAAAGTCCATAAGTTAAAGCACACCAACGAGAAGCCGTTCACTTGTGATCTTTGCGATTTCAAGTGCAGGGAGGCTTCAATTTTGAAACGTCACAAGTTAATACACGTCAACGAGAAGCCGTTTAGTTGTAATCTTTGCGATTATAAGTGCCGAAAACGAGGGTATCTGAGACTGCACAAGTTCAAACACACCGATGAGAAACCGTTACGCTGTGGCCTTTGCAACTACAAATGTCGACATTATGAAAGTTTGAAGGCTCACATGTTAACTCACACAGACACGAAGCCATTCAGAAAGAAGATAGAAGAAAAGTCATTCGGTTGTGATATTTGCGATTATAACTGCCGACGGCTCGGACAATTGAAGGCGCACAAGTTGAAACACAGCAACGAGAAGCCGTTCAGTTGTGATCTATGCGATTTCAAGTGCCGAGAGGCTAAGGTTTTGAAGCAGCACAAGTTAAAACACACCTTCGAGAAGCCGTTCGGTTGTGATCTTTGCGATTATAAATGCCAACGACGTGCAAGCTTGAAGCGGCACTTGTTAATACATACCGAGGAGAAGCCGTTTAGTTGCGGTCTTTGCGATTACAAATGTCGACATTATGAGAGTTTGAAAGTTCACATGTTAAAGCACACAGGCACGAAACCGATCACTTGTAAGTCTTGTGATTAGAGCTATCGACGTCTTGGAGAATTGGAACAGACACACGAAAAGCCGTTCACTGGTGATGTTTCCGATCATAAATACTGACAACGTGGAGATTTAAATAGATTAGATACAAAGTAAAACATAAGTAAGCCACATTTCGATGTACAACGTTCTTCAGCATATATATCCCTCAGGAGCTGTCAACGTACGGTGAAATCGACAAAATCGTGACTCACACTATTTATTGCTTATGTAACCTCTTTTCATAGCGTTATTAATTTTTGAAATGTTAACCGACTTTAAACTCGAATAATTTTGTTTTTGACTGATATTTTCAGATTAGTCTAGGCGGTCATTTAGAATTTTGTGAACTCTCTATCTTCCAATAAACCATCATCTAAATTTGACTTAGGCCCAGTTGTATAATTCCAACATAATTTTAAGCCAAAGCTTAAACCCTTAACAACTATTGTTGGATTAGTCGTTACTATCGCTTCTGCTTAAATTTAAACTGGCTTTGTACAATCAGACCTTAATGTGGGATAATTTAGTTTATCTCTTACTTCGGGATAAAAGTTTTTGTGCTTTTGTGTATTAATAAATTATAGTACCGTTATTTCCCGTGTCTTTGTGTAATTGTTGTGTATTATATAGTGTGACCGTTCATTGGGTCACGATACAGGGTGACCGCCAATCATTTATGTACGCGAGTATAAACCTACGGGAATTTCAGTAACATGTGCAATCCTAGCAGTGCCACGAATTTCTAATGAAATGAAAATATATATTTAAAAAATCTTTACAAACTTAGACACTAAAGAACGGTTTTTTACCTAAAAGCCAGTCTCTAATATCACATTCTCAACACTTTGGCTTAAATTTAAGGGCCAGTTTCATCAGAGAATTTATAAGAGATGCTAAAGTTAAAGTCACGTTCAGTAGTGAAACGAACGTGTTTTCAAACTTGTTTTTACAAGTTCCTTTAAATTCCATTATGAAACTGATCCTACAGGTTAAAAATGTTCATGTTAATGTATGTTGTTTATTTCTAAAATAAGAGATCGTTTCAGAGGACTGAAAAGTATGTTAATAAACAGTATAATAAAAAAAGAAATTGAATTACTTGTGTTCTTTAAAATTAAATACAAATATTATTTAAATAAATAAAACTGTTATACATAGTATAAAGTTATGACATATACATGTATATTTTTTATTTTTTGTCATTATCTAACAGCAAAGGTGAATACTCCAGATGTTTAGATCGAAATCGATAGTAACACGAAAAACTAGTGCTGGCAATACTCGTAATCAGTACCAGCAACATTATATGTAAATGTAAAACGACAACAACATATTTAACACATACCGGCGAAAAGTCGTTCGGCATTAACTTTGTGATGGTTGTAACAAACAACCTTTTGCCTTATATGCGACGCATTTTCGTTCGGTTTTTTTACTTATATAATATAATTAATAATAAATTACGTTTCAAATTGAGAATGTATGAAAATTGAAATAGATTCTTTGTTTCAGGTCTCAACGGATCCCTAGGGCTAAAACAATCGATAAAAAAACATTCGAATGCCGACTGTGTGACTCTAAATTTAAGACTCGCGCAAGTCTGCGCAAGCATAATATAATTCATAATAGTAAGAAGCTGTTCGGTTGTGATTCTTGTGACTATAAATCTCGAGATCCACGAAATTTGAAACGGCACAAGTTAACCCACACGGACGAGAAGCCGTTCGGTTGTGATCTTTGCGATTTTAAAAGTCGTTGGTCCCACACTTTGAAACAGCACAAATTAAAACACACGGACGAGAAACCGTTCGGCTGTGATCTTTGCGATTATAAATGTCGACTTCTCAGAAGCTTGAAACAGCACAAATTACAACACTCGGGCAAGAAACCGTTCAGTTGTAATGTCTGCGATTATAAAACCACACAGGCCGGAAATTTGAAGCAGCACTTGCTGAAGCACGGTGAAAAGTCCTTCCGTTGTAGTTCTTGCGATTACAAATCCCCATACTATGGACATTTGAAAACTCACATGTTAACACACACAGGTGAGAAGCCGTTCAGTTGTGATTTTTGCGATTTTAAAAGTCGTTGGTCCCACACTTTGAAACAGCACAAATTAAGACACACGAACAAAAAACCGTTCGGCTGTGAGAAACCGTTCAGTTGTAATGTTTGCGATTATAAAAGCACACAGGCCGTATATTTGAAGCGGCACTTGCTGAAGCACGGTGAAAAGTCCTTCCGTTGTGGTCTTTGCGATTACAAATCTCAATACAATGCCTCTTTGAAATCTCACATGTTAACACACACAGGCGAAAAGCCGTTTTGTTGTGATCTTTGCGAGCATAAATGCCGTGATTCTGGAAGTTTGAGGCGGCATAAATTAACACACACAGTCGAGAAACCGTTCAATTGTAATGTTTGCGATTATAAAAGCACACAAGCCATATATTTGAAGCGGCACTTGCTGAAGCACGGTGAAAAGTCCTTCCGTTGTGGTCTTTGCGATTACAAATCCCAATACAATGCCTCTTTGAAATCTCACATGTTAATACACACAGGCGAGAAGCCGTTTTGTTGTGATCTTTGCGAGTATAAATGCCGTGATTCTGGAAGTTTGAGGCGGCATAAATTAACACACACAGACGAGAAACCGTTCAATTGTAATGTTTGCAATTATAAAACCAGCCAGTTCGAACATTTGAAACAGCACTTGTTAATACACACCGATGAAGAGCACTACAGTTGTAGTCTTTGCGATTACAAATGCCGACAGCATAAAGATTTAATGTCTCACATGGCAACACACCCGGTTGAGAAGCCGTATGGTTGTGATCTTTGCAAATACAAAAGCCGTGATATTGGCAAATTGAAGCGGCACAAATTAACACACACGTACGAGAAACCGTTCAGTTGTGATGTTTGCGATTATAAATGCCGAAAATCTGGGAATTTGAAAATGCATAAATTAAAACATACCGGCGAGAAACCGTACATTTGTGGTCATTGCGATTACAAATGCCGATATTATAGTGAATTGAAAACTCACATTTTACGACGACACGCAGCCGAGAAGCCGTATGGTTGTAATCTATGCGATTATAAATGCCGTGATCTTGGAAGATTGAAACGGCACGAAGAAACACACACGGTTCAGTTGTGATGTTTGCGATTATAAATGCCGAGATGTCAGATATTTGATAAAGCACAAGTTGAAACACTGATAATAAAAATAATAATCAATTACATGAATAGATTCTGTTGGTTTAAAAACTCTTGGACTTTGCTCCGACAAGAATTTCTTCACTTTTTGATTGAAAGGAATGAGATTAGTTGCGTATTTTATTTCCCATGAATGTTTGTTATGTAATGAATACTTTGAATCGTGACATCCTACGATCACTTTTTGACACAACTTTGTAAATAATTTAATGCCTGCGTGTGAAGGTCCAGTGAAATAAATAATCGAGTCTTTTATGAGGTGTATATACAGGGTGACATTGAAGAAACTACAATGTATAGTACCACGTGATAGAGGACTATAGAATAATAAGGAAAGGTCTTATACACTAATGTCCGATTGCCTTTTGTTTTCAAGATGCAGGATGTTAAAAGTTTGAAATTTTTTTTCTAGAAAATTTATTTCTCTTCAATATTTCATAACAAAAAAATTTGCTACTTTAACATCTTTTATCTTGAAAGCAATAGGCAATCGAACATTAGTCTTTAAGACCCTTCTTTATTATTTTATGGTCCTCTATCGCGTGGAACTATACTTTGTGGTTTTTTCAACGTCACCCGGTAGATGATTTCTAAATCTGGTTTCGTATTCATGTACGGAGTAGTTCGTCGGAATTTGTGTATACAGGCTGTTTCACTATTGCTAAAATTTTCGAGATACTGAGTAGATCAAATTAGCTAATTTGTGTGTCTTTTTTCATTGATTTTGAAAGGAATTTTAAGCCCAGTAATAAATAAGTCTTTATGTACACTAAATTCGAAAAATATCAAGTAACTGATACAAGCAAACCTATTTTAAAAGAGTGTCCCTCTTATTCGGTAATGATAAAGATCCGATTCATCGGTCACCTGTAGTGATGTAAAAATTATTTCGTACGGCCCTGCGTATATTATATCGTATTTGATCCTTACCTAACTTTATTAGGCAACAGTAGTAAATAACTTTTTATATCAGTGAAGTAAAATTGTATTATTTGCATTTTAAAACTTTAAAACATAGTGTAATAAAACAGAAAATGAGAAACTACAACGTCTTATTATTTTTACAGTCTAACCTCCGTGGCTCGAATCTCAAAGGACCGGAAAATTTGAAAATCCTGTGCATGTACGCAAATGCATATATCATCGACATACATAGAGTAACATTTTCAGAGACATTACAGGGAAAATCATGAATAAAGATATTAAATAATCCCAATACGGAATTCTGCGGAACTCCATGGTAGATGACCGATCTATCAGAAAAATAACTGTTAGTAATTCCTAATTTGTTTGTGTGTTTGACTTCTACTGAGTGGCCGTTAATGTCCGAACGCGGTTTATGTTGGCAGCCTGCAGTTTTATCAACTTGTAGTGGCAACCATGTCGATTGTGTCAATTTTGACAGTGCTCATTGGGTGTCTCGTTGGTGTTATAAAGGTTCTTTGGTGTGGTTTTTTGATATTTATTGCTTTATTTTCAGTCAGTTCTTATTAGAGCTCATTAATTAACGTTGTGAGTTGCATGTAAGTAATAATTTAATGTGAATTTCAAATTACATTCCATTATATTCTTATTCTTTTCAGTATTCACAGTGTTTATCAAAAATGTTTACACTTGAACAGGATGCGTACATTCTTATGGCACACTTTCGAAGTGCAACTCGAAATCTCGATGGAACATGGGCATATAATTTGCGCTCTTGCTTTGAACAGTTCGTGGAAGCATTTCCTGATGAAAATGTAAACTACGAAGTTTTTAGTCATCACAAACATGAAGTTGTGAAGAGATTTGAGAGAAAAAATTGTATTTGCAAAGGTAAATCAACTGGGCGACCTACAGTTTTAACTGAACCTGTTGTCAACGGTCTTCAAGGTCGAATGGATCAAAGCCCGAATAAATCACTAAGAAAGTTATCAGCACAGTCAGGTATGTGAACCGCAGCAATGAAAATAATGCAAGTCCTTAATTACGTATTTTTTGCAGGCATTAGTAGGGCTAGTTGTTCAAAAGCTCTGCATAAGAATCTGCATATGCATCCGTACCGTGTCTCTGTTGTTCAGCAGCTGTACCCGCATGATTTTCAAAATAGAGTGATGTACTGTCAATGGTTTAATGAGCAATTAAACAACGATGATTTGCTTGATTTAACTTTTTTTACTGACGAAGCATGGTTTCATTTATCTGGTTACGTAAATAGCCAGAATTACAGGACATGGGCAACAGAAAACCCTCATAATTTTGTTGAAACAAATTTACATCCAATAAAAGTTGGAATTTGGGTAGCAATATCAAGACGAAGAATAATAGGACCAATATTCTTTAACGAAACAATCAATGCAGAAAGATACCAAACTATCATTTTGACAGAATTTATTAATCAGCTGCATGATGATGAATTAACAAGGGGCTATTTCCAGCAAGACGGAGCTACTGCTCATACTGCACGTGCCACCATAAATTATTTACAACAGTTTTATGGAAATCGAATTTTAAGCCAAGGTTTGTGGCCACCAAGAAGTCCAGATTTGACACCACCAGATTATTTCCTCTTTGGACGCATGAAGAATAATGTGTACAAAAACCGCTTGCATGACTTAGATGAACTTCGACAACCAATTACGCATGAAATTCAAAATATAACACAGGAAGAACTCTGCCGTGTATTCGAAAATATGAAACGACGAGTGAACTTGTGCTTACAGAATAATGGGGAACATTTTCAACAATTATTATAAAAATAAAAGTTATTTTTTAGTCATCAATGTTTTATTATGCCAAGTAGCAAACATTTGTTACATGTTCAATGGACATGTAACAAATGCCTTGCTACCTGGCATGTAGCCTTGCTAATTTGACAATGTTCAATACACATAACCTTGCTGTTTGTCATTTTTCATATTTTCACATCAAAACTTCATACCACGCCACTGTACCACACCAACAGTAGAAAAATAAATTCAATAGTGCCAACATAAATGGCGTTCGGACATTAACAGACACTCTGTACAATTTGTTCACGGTTACGTAGATAGGATTGTAATAACCTCCTCGAACACCATAGTAGTCCAGCTTATCCAGTAACAGTTTATGATCTACCAGGACGAAGGCTTTTGAGAGATCACAACAGATCAACGCTACTTTTTGATTGTTGATCAAATTATCATATATGACCTTCAATGTATGCTGGAGTACCGTAGTTGTGGAATGTTTAGATCTGAAACCATGTTGAGGCTAAAAAAAAAGGGTCATTGGCTGGATCCTCTCCATCATTAGCGCCCAGTTATCCTTCTTCATCATTGCTGTCGAGAACAGATTCATCACTGCTACTGGTTTCACTTATTAGTAGTCCTTTTTTCAGCCTAGCTGATTGCCGGAACAATGTGCACGTTATTACTCTTACTAGAGTTCATAGCTTTTACTGTCATTCTTTTTGGCACTTCATTATTAGTGAGTTTGTCATCACACTGTTCATTTGTCACCTTTAATTCCGCTATGTCATTATCAAGTGTCAAGTGACGCCTTAAAACTTGAAAATAGGCAACACATTCTACTTCCGTGCTTTTAGTATAGGTACTTTTAGTATAGGTGCTTTTAGTACCCGTGGTACTAGGGTACCACAGATGGATTGCCTTTTCTAAATCAATTATTATCCTGCATAATGCGAATGGTCTCAAAGTATCTACTAAATTGACTCTTCCGTGTGATTTTAAAGGAAGTATTTATTGCGTTATTGTAGGACATTCAGCAACGCCATCTGTTGAAACCAGCCGGTTATCGTCTTTTCATTTGTTTTTTATCAGGGTGTTTCATTGGTTATCGATGGATTACGTTGAAAAAACACCTTTCATTGAGTGTTGAGCTTCAATCGAGGCTTCTAAGTAAGCCAGGAAACAAATAGTTACTTACTTACGAAAAGTATAGAGTTTGGTTTAAATAAATATTCTTAAAAAAGGAAGACGTTTCGTTGCGGGCCCAGTAAGATTTGGCGCCCAACGTGGGACTCGCAACGATGCTTAAATGGCCTGCAGTTTCTACTTTTTCTAAATATTTTAATTACAAATATCGTCTGCGTTACACTTACCCCGCTTCGCACTAATAACAATAATAACCATTCCATTTCTAAATAAACTCTTTGTTTCAGGTGCAAATCGATTTCCAAACCTAAAACCATAAATAAAGAAACACTCAAGTGCCAAATTTGTAATCATCAATTTACAAGGCGCGGGCGTTTGCGTGTTCACATTTCAATGCATACCGGCGAGAAGCCGTCCAGTTGTGATCTCTCCAAGCTTAAACCCTTAAACAATTATTGTTGGAATTTAAACTGGCTTTGCACAATCAGACCTTAATGTTGGATAATTTAGTTTATCTCTTACTTCGGGATACAAGTTTTTGAGCTTTTGTGTGTTAATAAACGATAGTAACGTTAGTTCCCGTGTCCTTGTGTAATTGTTGTGTATTATATAGTGTGACCGTTCATTGGGTCACGATATTGTAGGAAGTCGTTCAGCATTAATTTTGTGATGGTTGTAACAAACAACCTTTTGCCTTATATGCGACGCATTTTCATTCGGTTTTTTACTTATATGTATAATACAATTAATAATAAATTACGTTTCAAATTGTGAATGTATGAAAATTGAAATAGATTCTTTGTTTCAGGTCTCAACGGATCCCTAAAGCTAAAACAATCAATAAAAAAACATTCGAAAGCCGTCTGTGTGACTCTAAATTTAAGACTCGCGCAAGTCTGCGCAAGCAAAATATAATTCGTAATAGTAAGAAGCCGTTCGGTTGTGATTCTTGTGACTATAAATGTCGAGATCCACGAAATTTGAAACGCCACAAGTTAACCCACACGGACGAGAAGCCGTTCGGTTGTGATCTTTGCGAGTATAAATGCCGTGAACCTGGAGGTTTGAGACGGCATAAATTAACACACACAGACGAGAAACCGTTCAATTGTAATGTTTGTGATTATAAAACCAGCCAGTTCGAACATTTGAAGCAGCACTTGTCAATACACACCGATGAAGAGCACTTCAGTTGTAGTCTTTGTGATTACAAATGCCGACAGCATAAAGATTTAATGTCTCACATGGCAACACACCCGGTTGAGAAGCCGTATGGTTGCGATCTTTGTAATTACAAAAGCCGTGATATTGGCAAATTGACGCGGCACAAATTAACACACACGTACGAGAAACCGTTCAGTTGTGATGTTTGCGATTATAAATGCCGAAAATCTGGGAATTTGAAAGTGCATAAATTAAAACATACCGGCGAGAAACCGTACATTTGTGATCATTGCGATTACAAATGCCGATATCGTAGAGATTTGAAAACTCACATTTTACGACACACAGGCGAGAAGCCGTATGGTTGTAATCTTTGCAATTATAAATGCCGTGATCTTGGAAGATTGAAACGGCACGAAGAAAGACACACGGTTCAGTTGTGATCTCTGGGATTATAAATGCCGAGATGTCAAAGTTTGAAAATTTTTCTTAGCCAACAGTAGTAAATAATTTTTTCGAGTAAAAACAAATAGGCTTTTAGCTTTTAGTTTACCTTCAAACTTCAGTATCGTTCGATAGCTTTTGTTTTTAGCTTCATATGATCAATACACTTAATTTTAGTCCTACTTCGAGGTTGGAGTGAATTGTACAACACTGCAACAACAAAATAAATAAACTGATTGAATTCATTTTTTTATTTTGTTGACGTAGCTACATGTTATTTCCCGTGTCCTTGTGTAATTGTTGTGTATTATATAGGGTGACCGTTCATTGGATCACGATACAGAGTGACCGCCAATCATTTATGTACGCGAATATAAATCTACGAGAATTTCGAACTCTTTCAATAACATGTGCAGTCCTAGCAGTGCCACGATTTTCTAATGAAATGAAAAGATATATTTCAAAAATCTTTACAAACTTAGACACTAAAGAACGGTATTTTACCTAAAACCCGGTCACATTTTGAACACCTGGGCTTAAATTTAAGGGTAAGTTTCATCAGAGAATTTAAAAGAGATGCTAAAGTTAAAGTCACGTTCAGTAGTGAAACGAACGTGTTTTCAAACTTGTTTTTACAAGTTCCTTTAAATTCCATTATGAAACTAATCCTACAGGTTAAAAATGTTCATGTTAATGTATGTTATTTATTTCCAAAATAAGAGATCGTTTCAGAGGACTGAAAAGTATGTTAATAAACAGTATAATAAAAAAGAAATTGAATTACTTGTGTTCTTTAAAATTAAATACAATTATTATTTAAATAAATAAAACTGTTGATACATAGTGTAAAGTTATGATATATACATGTATATTTTTTATTTTTTTGTCATTATCTAACAGCAAAGGTGAATACGGCAGATGTTTAGATCGAAATCGATAGTAACACGAAAAACTAGTGCTGGCAATACTCGTAATCAGTACCAGTTACATTATATGTAAATGTAAAACGACAACAACATATTTAACACATACCGGCGAGAAGTCGTTCGGCATCAATTTTGTGATGGTTATAACAAACAACCTTTTGCCTTACAGGCGACGCATTTTCCTTCGGTCTTTTTACTTATATAATATAATTAATAATAAATTACGTTTCAAATTGTGAATATATGAAAATTGAAATAGATTCTTTGTTTCAGGTCTCAACGGACCCCTAGGGCTAAAACAATCGATAAAAAAACATTCGAATGCCGACTGTGTGACTCTAAATTTAAGACTCGTGCAAGTTTGCGCAAGCATAATATAATTCACAATAGTAAAAAGCAGTTCGGTTGTGATTCACAAAATTTGAAACGGCACAAGTTAACCCACACGGACGAGAAACCGTTCAGTTGTAACGTTTGCGATTATAAAAGCACGCAGGCCGTATATTTGAAGCGGCACTTGGTGAAGCACGGTGAAAAGTCCTTCCGTTGTGGTATTTGCGATTACAAATCCCAATACAATGGCTCTTTGAAATCTCACATGTTAACACACACAGGTGAGAAGCCGTTCAGTTGTGATCTTTGCGATTATAAATGCCGAAAATCTATCAGGTTGAAATTTCATAAATTAAAACATACCGGCGAGAAGCCGTTTGGTTGTGATCTTTGTGAGTATAAATGCCGTGATCCTGGAAGTTTGAAGCGGCATAAATTAACACACACAAACGAGAAGCGGTTCAGTTGTAATGTTTGCAATTATAAAACCAGCCAGTCCGGACATTTGAAGCGGCACTTTTTAACACATACCCACGAAGAGCACTTCAGTTGTAGTCTTTGCGATTACAAATGCCGTGATATTGGCAAATTGAAACGACACAAATTAACTCACACGTGCGAGAAACCGTTCAGTTGTGACGTTTGCGATTATAAAAGCCGAAAATCTGGGAATTTGAAAGTGCATAAATTAAGACATACCGGCGAGAAACCGTACATTTGTGGTCATTGCGATTACAAATGCCGATATTATAGAAGTTTGAAAACTCACATTTTACGACACGCAGGCGAGAAGCCGTATGGTTGTAATCTTTGCGATTATAAATGCCGTGATCTTGGAAGATTGAAACGGCACGAAGAAACACACACGGTTCAATTGTGATCTTTGCGATTATAAATGCCGAGACGTCAGATATTTGATAAAGCACAAATTGAAACACTGATAATAAAAATAATAATCATTACATGAATAAATTCTGTTGGTTTAAAAACTCTTGGACGTGGTAATATTGTTGCTCTGACAAGAATTTCTTCGCTTTTTGATTGAAAGGAATGAGATTAGTTGCGTATTTTATTTCCCATGAATGTTTGTTACGTATGGAATAGTTTGAATCGCGACATCCTACGATCACTTTTTGACACGACTTTGTAAATAATTTAATGCCTGCGTGTGAAGGTACAGTGAAATAAATAGTCGGGTCTTTTATGAAGTGTATATACAGGGTGACATTGAAAAAACTACAATGCATAGTACCACGTGATAGAGGACTATAGAATAATAAGGAAAGGTCTAATATACTAATGTCCCATTGCCTTTTGTTTTCAAGATGCAGGATGTTAAAGTTTGAAATTTTTTTTCTAGAAAATTTATTTCTCTTCAATATCACATAACAAAAAAAATTGCTACTTTAACGTCTTGTATTTTGAAAGCAATAGGCAATCGAACATTAGTCTATAAGACCCTTCTTTATTATTTTATGGTCCTCTATCGCGTGGTACTATACTTTGTAGTTTTTTCAACGTCACCCGGTAGATGATTTCTAAATCTGGTTTTGTATTCATGTACGGAGTTCTTCGTCGGAATTTGTGTATACAGGCTGTTTAAAATTTTCGAGCTACTGAGTAGATCAAATTAGCTAATTTGTGTGTCTTTTTTCATTGATTTTGAAAGGAATTTTAAGTCTAGTAATAAATAAATCTTTATGTACACTAAATTCGAAAAATATCAAGTAACTGATATAAGCAAACCTATTTTAAAAAAGTGTCTCTCTTCGGTAATGATAAAGATCCGATTCATCGGTCACCTGTAGTGATGTAAAAATTATTTCGTACGACCCTGCGTATATTATATCGTATTTGATCCTTACCTAACTTTATTAGCCAACAGTAGTAAATAACTTTTTATATCAGTGAAGTAAAATCGTATTATTTGCATTTTAAAACTTTAAAACATAGTATAATAAAATAGAAAATGATAAACTACAACGTCTTATTATTATTACACTCTAACCTCCATAACTCGAATCTCAAAGGACCGGAAGATTACTTCGAGTTATAGAGATTTCGAGTTATAGAGGTGCGACTGTATTTTTTTTTAATGAATTTTTTGAAGTAGGTAAATAGGAAAAGTTTTCTGACTTGCCTCATTCGATGTCATCGAATATCAAAAAGTAAGTAAACCGACATTTTTGGACTGGAAACTTTATATCTTTTTGTCGCATTGAATTCAGAATTTCAAGCTTCTAAAATATTAGTGATCAGTAAAATAAAAGTTTCGTTAGTTACAACTATTTTTATTTATTAACCCACTTATAAACTCTTTTAGCTTCTATTTAAATTTATACAGGCTGATTATACAGGGGCGTACTTACTAAGGTCATGTAAGTACGAAACTGAAAGAAATAAATTTATCAGAGGCATTTGAAAAATTCGGAACTGTTTAAATACTATTAGAATGTGATACGTACGACGCTTATAAAATTACGTAACAAAACAAACGTCGACATTATAAGAGTTTGAAAGTTCACATGTTAAAGCACATAGGCATGAAACCGTTCATTTGTAATTCTTGCGATTATAGCTGCCGACGTCCTGGAGAATTGGAACAGCATGAGTTGAGACACATCGACGAGAAGCCGTTCACTGGTGATGTTTGCATCATAAATACTGACAACGTGGAGATTTAAATAGACTAGACACAAAGTGAAACATAAGTAAGCCACATTTCGATGTACAACGTTCTTCAGCATGTAACGGGTCTGCCAATAAGAACTTTGTTTTCTAATAGGTTTGAAATAGGTTATGTTGAGAGTTCTGTCATTCAGTTTTTTGACATATGTACAGCAGAAGGTTTACCATTTGCTATAATGGCTTCAATTTCGCTCGAAAATCGCATTAAAATAATTCAAATCTATTATAAAAATGGTGGATCCGTGAAAACCACATTTCGTAAAATTCGCGATATTTTTGGTCGTACTGATCGTCCTTCTGAGACTGCAATTGCGAATTTAGTGCGAAAATTTGAGTCCACCGGTTCAGTAGCAAACGTAACCACAACAACACGAGCTCGTGCAGGCCGTTCAACCGAAAATATTGCTGCAGTAAGTAACAGTGTTGCAGAGGACCCAAATTTATCAGTTTCAGGACGCAGTCAACAATTGGGCCTATCCACAATGACCACATGGCGAATTTTGAGAAAAGATTTGGCTCTAAAGCCTTATAAGGTCCAACTGGTGCAAGAATTAAAGCCAGCAGATCATTTTCAACGTCGTGCATTTGCTGATTGGATCATTGAACATGGTGCTGGTTTTTCTGAAAAAATAATCTTTTCGGATGAATCTCATTTTCACTTAAATGGATATGTCAACAAGCAAAATTGTCGGATTTGGGCTTCTGAAAATCCAAGAACAGCTATTGAACAACCATTACATTCATCTCGTGTCACTGTATGGTGCGCTTTATGGGTAGAAGGCATCATTGGTCCATATTTTTTCGAAAATGAGGCTGGTGCTACCGTTACTGTCAATGGAGTGCGCTATAGAGACATGTTAACCAATTTTTTATGGCCTATTTTGGATGATATGGATGTGGAAGACTTGTGGTTTCAACAGGACGGAGCTACGTGTCACACAGTCCAAGAAAAATCGATTTATTGAAAACCAAATTTAATGGACGTCTAATTTCGCGAAGAGGTGATGTCAACTGGCCACCACGAAGCTGTGATTTAACGCCACTGGACTTCTTCTTGTGGGGCTATGTGAAAGATATTGTTTACGAGAATAGTCCGCAAACAATTCAAGAGCTCAAAACCAATATCGAAGACGTCATCCATGAAATAGAACCACAATTATGCAGAAATGTGCTCGAAAATTTTGTTAAGAGGATCGACGTCTCCAAACGTAGTCGTGGTGGACATTTGCCTGATATTGTTTTTCATTCATAAATGGTAAAGTCTCTACAACATATTTCGATAAAGAATTACAGAATTTTCCTACAAAATGTGTGTTTCTTTTGAAATTTAAAAACAAAGTTCTTATTGGTAGACCCTGTACATCCCGCAGGAGCTGTCAGCGTACGGTGAAATCGACAAAATCGTGACTCACACTATTTATTGCTTATGTAACCTCTTTTCATAGCGTTGTTAATTTTTGAAATGTTAACCGACTTTAAACTCGAATAATTTTGTTTTTGACTAATATTTTCAGATTAATCCAGGCGGCCATTTAGAATTTTGTGAACTTTCTATCTTCCAATAAACCATCATCTAAATTTGACTTAGACCCAGTTGTATAATTCCAGCATAATTTTAAGCCAAAGTTTAAACCCTTAAAAATTATTATTGGAATTTAAACCGGCTTTGTACAATCAGATCTTGATGTTGGATCTCTTACTTCGAATAAAAGTTTTTGTGTTTCTGTGTGTTAATAAATGATAGTACCATTATTTCCCGTGTCCTTGTGTAATTGTTGTGTATTATATAGTGTGACCGTTCATTGGGTCTCGATACAGGGTGACCGCCAATCATTTATGTACGCGAGTATAAACCTACGGGAATTTCGATCTCTTTCAATAACATGTGCAGTTCTAGCAGTGCCACGAATTTCTAATGAAATGAAAAGATATATTTAAAAAATCTTTAAAAACTTAGACACTAAAGAACGGTATTTTACCTAAAAGCCGGTCTTTAATAATGTCACATTCTAAACACTTAGGCTTAAATGTAAGGGTCAGATTCATGAGAGAATTGAAAAGAGATATTAAAATTAAAGTCACATTCAGAAGTGAAACGGATGTGTTTTCAAACTTGTTTTTACTTCCGAAAGTGACTTTCAATATAAAGTTTCGTTTAAATTCCATTATGAAACTGGCCCTTTAAGGTTAAGTTGCAAATGTATGGAAATTGAAATAGATTCTTTGTTTCAGGTCTCAATGGATCCCTAACGCTAAAACAATTAATAAAAAAACATTGGAATGCCGACTGTGCGACTCTAAATTTAAGACTCGCGCAAGTTTGCGCAAGCATAATATAATTCATAATAGTAAGAAGCCGTTCGGTTGTGATTCTTGCGACTATAAATGTCGAGATCCACAAAATTTGAAACGGCACAAGTTAACCCACACGGACGAGAAGCCGTTCGGTTGCGATCTTTGCGATTTTAGAAGCCGTTGGTCCCAAACTTTGAAACAGCACAAATTAAAACACACGGACGAGAAACCGTTCGGCTGTGATCTTTGCGATTATAAATGTCGAGTACTCAGAAGCTTGAAGCGGCACAAATTAACGCACACGGACGAGAAGCCGTTCGGTTGTGATCTTTGCGATTATAAATGTCGATCGTCCACTAGTTTGAAACAGCACAAATTACAACACTCGGGCGAGAAACCGTTCAGTTGTAATGTTTGCGATTATAAAAGCACACAGGTCGGGCATTTGAAGCAGCACTTGTTGAAGCACACCGGTGAAAAGTCCTTCCGTTGTGGTCTTTGCGATTACAAATCCCCATACTATGGACATTTGAAAACCCACATGTTAACACACACAGGTGAGAAGCCGTTCGGTTGTGATCTTTGCGATTATAGATGCCGAGAATCTGCGAAGTTGAAAGTTCATAAATTAAAACATACCGGCGAGAAACCGTACAGCTGCAGTCTTTGCGATAACAAATACCGATACAATAGACATTTGAAAACTCACATTTTAACTCATACAGGCGAGAAGCCGTTCGGTTGTGATTTTTGCGAGTATAAATGCCGTGATCCTGGAAGTTTGAGGCGGCATAAATTAACACACACGGACGAGAAACCGTTCAGTTGTAATGTTTGCAATTATAAAACCAGACAGTTCGGACATTTGAAGCAGCACTTGTTAATACACACCGACGAAGAGCGCTTGAGTTGTAGTCTTTGCGATTACAAATGCCGACAGCATAAAGATTTAATGTCTCACATGGTAACACACCCGGGTGAGAAGCCGTATGGTTGTGATCTTTGCAAATACAAAAGCCGTGATGTTGGCAAATTGAAGCGGCACAAATTAACACACACGTACGAGAAACCGTTCAGTTGTGATGTTTGCGATTATAAATGTCGAAAATCTGGAAATTTGAAAGTGCATAAATTAAAACATACCGGCGAGAAACCGTACATTTGTGGTCTTTGCCATTACAAATGCCGATATTACAGAGATTTGAAAAGTCATATTTTAGGACACACAGGCGAGAAGCCGTATGGTTGTGATCTTTGCGATTATAAATGCCGTGATCTTGGAAGATTGAAACGGCACGAAGTAACGCACACGGACGAGAAACGGTTCAGTTGTGATCTTTGCGATTATAAATGCCGAGATGTCAGATATTTGATAAAGCACAAGTTGAAACACTGATAATAAAAATAATAATAAATTACATGAATAGATTCTGTTGGTTTAAAAACTCTTGGACTTTGCTCCGACAAGAATTTCTTCGCTTTTTGATTGAAAGGAATGAGATTAGTTGCGTATTTTATTTCCCATGAATGTTTATTATGTAATGAATACTTTGAATCGTGACATCCTACGATCACTTTTTGACACAACTTTGTATATAATTTAATGCCTGCGTGTGAAGGTACAGTGAAATATATGGTCGGGTCTTTTATCAGGTGTATATACAGGGTGACATTGAAAAACTACAATGCATAGTTCCACGTGATAGAGGAATATAGAATAATAAGGAAAGGTCTTATACACTAATGTCCGATTGCCTTTTGTTTTCAAGATGCAGGATGTTAAAGTTTGAAATTTTTTTTCTAGAAAATTTATTTCTCTTCAATATCTCATAACAAAAAAATTTGCTACTTTAACATCTTGTATCTTGAAAGCAATAGGCAATTGAACATTAGTCTATAAGACCCTTCTTTATTATTTTATGGTCCTCTATCGCGTGGTACTATACTTTGTAGTTTTTTCAACGTCACCCGGTAGATGATTTCTAAATCTGGTTTCGTATTCATGTACGGAGTAGTTCGTCGGAATTTGTGTATACAGGCTGTTTCACTATTGCTAAAATTTTCGAGATACTGAGTAGATCAAATTAGCTAATTTGTGTGTCTTTTTTCATTGATTTTGAAAGGAATTTTAAGTCTAGTAATAAATAAGTCTTTATGTACACTAAATACTAAAAATATCAAGTAACTGATATAAGCAAACCTATTTTAAAAGAGTGTCTCTCTTATTCGGTAATGATAAAGATCCGATTCATCGGTCAACTGTAGTGATGCAAAAATTATTTTGTACAGCCCTGTGTATATTATATCGCATTTGATCCTTACCTAACTTTATTAGCCAAGAGTAGTAAATAACTTTTTATATCAGTGAAGTAAAATTGTATTATTTGCATTTTAAAACTTTAAAACATAGTGTAATAAAATAGAAAATGAAAAACTACAACGTCTTATTATTATTACAGTCTAACCTCCGTAACTCGAATCTCAAAGGACCGGAAGATTACTTCAAGTTATAGAGATTTCGAGTTATAGAGATGCGACTGTATTTTTTTAATGAATTTTTTGAAGTAGGTAAATAGGAAAAGTTTTCTGATTTGCCTCATTCGATGTCATTTTTGGACTGGAAACTTTACATCTTTTTGTCGCATTGAATTCAGGCTTCTAAAGTATTAGTGATCAGTAAAATAAAAGTTTCGTTAGTTACAATTAGTTTTATTTATTAACCCACTTATAAACTCTTTTAGCTTCTATTTAAATTTACACAGGCTGATTCAAAATAAATGTCCGACCCGTTAGGGGCGTACTTACTAAGATCATGTAAGTACGAAATTGAAAGAAATAAATTTATCAGAGGCATTTGAATTGCAAGAGGTATACCTCTTGCGAATCCTAATTCGGAACTGTTTAAATGCCTCTGATGGCTATTAGAGTGTGATATGTGCGGCGCTTATAAAATTACGTAAGAAAACCCCCTAGACATCTTTTTATAACGATAATAAATTTTATTGGCATAGCCAGCAACTGTAGCAACAAACGCGTAGTGAAAATGAATGAACTGTTTTTGGACTGCAAATTTATTATAATCGACTTTGTATTTGGCGCCGTTATAAAAGTTAAGGTCAAGTTTATTGTGAGTTTCATATTAATATTAAAGTGAAACGGTGCATAAACTTAAACTTGCGGTTTTATAACATATGCTCTATATGACCCCCTTCTTGTAGTTTGATATTAGACGCACGATTGATGAATGATGCACGTACCCCAGGAAACATTCGATTCGCATTGTTTCGAATTATTTCTGCTGCGGCAAAAACGCGATTGTGAAGTTCTTCAACCCTGTTAATGGGGTCTTTATAAACCAAACTTTTCATGTGGCCCCACAAATAAAAGTCTAAGGGATTCATATCGGGCGAGCGGGGAGGCCAAGCTACTGGCCCACCGCGCCCGATCCACCGATTTCCAAACTGAACTGTTAAAAAATCTCACACTTTACGTTGAAAATGTGGCGGTGCACCATCGTGTAACCACCACATATCACGTCGTATGTTCAGAGGCACTTCATCGAGCAGTTTGGGGACCGTATTACGAATAAATTCCAAATACCCATCTCCGGTCAAACGGTGTGGCAATACATACGGCCCACAGATTAATTTGAATGAATTTCGTAAATCGCATACTTTATTTTAAATTTAATATTACAACACGTAGCAACACATACCGGCGAGAAATCGTTCTTTCATGATAATAAGATAAACCATTTCGTTTTTACCTTAACAGCGATGCACATTCATACGTCTCTTTCTACTTGAAGCATAATAGTGAATTAACTTTCCAGTTAAAAATATATAAAAACTTACAATGACTTTTCGTTTCAGGTGGCAATGGATCCCTAAAGCTGAAACAGTGGATAACAAAAGATTCGAATGCCGAATATGTGGCTCCGAATTAAAAACACGTAAAATTTTACGCAAACATATTCTGATACACGCCAGTCAGAAGCCGTTAAGTTGTGATCTTTGCGATTACAAATGTCGACGGCCCCATGATTTGAAACAGCACAAATTAAAACACACTGACGAGAAGCCGTTCAGTTGTGATCTTTGCGATTATAAATGCCGATACCCAGGAAATTTGAAGCAGCATAAGTTAACGCACACCGACGACAAACCGTTCGCTTGCGGTTCGTGCGATTACAGGTGCCGGCGGCAAGACGCTTTGAAAATTCACAGCTTAATACACAGTGACGCGATGCAATTCACTTGTGACCTTTGCAACTATAAATGCCGAAGATCTGGAAATTTGAAACGGCACAAGTTAAAACATACCGACGAGAAACCGTTCAATTGTGACCTTTGCAATTATAAATGCGGACAGTCCGAACAATTAAAAAGGCACATGTTAACACACAGCAGCGAGAAACCCTTTAGTTGTAGCGTTTGCGATTATAAATGCGGACAGTCGGTACAATTGAAACAGCACATGTTATCACACTCCGATGAGAAGCCGTTGAGTTGTGATCTTTGCGAATACAGATGCGGATTGTTTTCTGATTTGAAACGGCACAGGTTAAAACACTCCGGGGAGAAGCCGTACAGATGTAATCATTGCGATTATAGCACCCGATGGCCCGGAAGTTTGGAACGGCATAAGTTGAAACATACCAACGAGAAGCCGTTCAGTTGTGACCTTTGCGATTACAAATGCCGACAACGTGGACAGTTGAACGCACACAAGTTAAAACATAAGTAAAGCAGGCCATTTGTGAATTATCACAAAATTTCTAATTAATATAAATATTTTGATGTCAGGTGTCAACACGCAGTGAAATGTCAACCTTTATATTTATTTTAAGTGCTGTGCATTACAATTAGAAATTTTGAGTTAATATGTAAAATTTGTAAAATCAGAAGTATGATCATTTTAATAATTAGTTCAAATATTTTTCTAAATCTCAATAAACGTGCAAACATATTGCTTTTGCTTAAGCAAAAATAAATAATTTTCCTTATTAAAAAAATAGTTTTAATAATTAATTGTAAGTAACCAAACATAAAAGAATTTTACAATAAACTCTTTTCTATTAACGATTATAGTTATAATTAAATAACTATACTTCAGGGTTGTTCTTCCGGATCTTTCTCCGCGTAGGGTTGTCAAGAGAACCGTTTTTGTTTTGACGATGTTTCGGCATCTGCCATCTTCAGGTCTTCTATGCTGCTTGCGAGCAGATGGCAGATGTGATTCTGCACTACTTATGGCAGTATGCACCGAACACATCAATGGCCATTTGCACCAAACACTTAAGCTAAGTTTAAATTTAACTGACGCTTAAATTTATTAGTTCGGTGCAAATCAGGGTAACTCAGTTTAATTTTAAGCGCTACTTAGAAGTACATTAAATCAAATTTGGAAATGAGGCTTTCGTATGTCGCATATCTTATTTTAAATTTAATATTATAAGCATATAGCAACACACACCGGCGAGAAATCGTTCCGTCGTGATAATAAGATAACCCATTTCGTTTTTACCTAAAAAGCGATGCACATTCATACGACAGTTTCTACTTGAAATATAATAAACAGTGAATTAATTGTAAAATATATAAAAAATTACAGTGACATTTCGTTACAGGTGTCAATGGATCGCTAAAGCTGCAACAACGGATAACAAAAGATTCGAATGCCGAATGTGTGATTCCAAATTAAAAACTCGTGAAACTTTACGCAAACACATTTTGATACATGCTAATCAGAAGCCATTAAGATATGATCTTTGCAATTATAAATGTCGATTGTCCTTTAATTTGAAGCAGCACAAATTAAGGCACTCTGACGAGAAACCGTTCGGTTGTGATCTTTGCGATTATAGATGCCGATACGCAGGAAGTTTGAAGCAGCACAAGTTGAAACATACCGACGTCAAACCGTTCGTTTGTGACCTTTGCGATTACAAGTGCTGGCGGCACGACGTTTTCAAAACTCACGTGTTAATACACACCGACGAGATGCAATTTACTTGTGACCTTTGCTACTATAAATGCCGAAGGTTTGGAAATTTGAAGCGGCACAAGTTGAAACATTCCAACGAGAAGCCGTTCAGCTGTGATCTTTGTGATTACAAATGCCGACAGTCCGAACATTTGAAAAAGCACATGTTAACACACAGCAACGAGAAACCCTTTAGTTGTGATCTATGTCATTACAGATGCCGACAGTCGGTACAATTAAAACAGCACATGTTAACACACTCCGATGAGAAGCCGTTCGGTTGTAATCTTTGCGATTATAAATGCGGATTGTCTGCTGATATGAAACGGCACAAGTTAAAGCACACAGGCGAGAAGCCGTACAGTTGTGATCATTGCGATTATAGCACCCGATGGCCCGGAAGTTTGGAACGGCATATGTTGAAACATACCAACGAGAAACCGTTCAGTTGTGATGTTTGCGATTACAAATGCCGACAACGTGGACAGTTGAACACACACAAGTTAAAACATAAGTAAAATACGTCCTTTGGAAATTATCATAATAATTCTGATTATACTTGCACGAGCGTATCGTAAAATTAATATATTTTGATGAATTAGTTCAAGTTTTGTCTTCGAAATCAATGATGGCCAATAGCTAAGAATCAAAGTAGTACTGGGTCGTTCAACAATTTTTTTGGTATTGTTTTATTTTTCGAAATTTCAATAAATACCTATTGCTGAGTTATTGTTTTTTCAAAAGTAAATAATTTTCCTAATTTTTAAATAATAATTTTATGAACCAAAACATGCAATAATTTTTCAATCAAAGCCTTTTCTATGAACAGTTATATGTAAGTATAATTGTTGCCAATTAATAAATAAATTATTTAAGAATTTATAAATTGTTGCACCGGGCAATAACAATTTTATTTTTGCAAATAAATAAAACCAAAGCACGTTACACTTACAAATCAAATGCAAAGTGCCCCAGTCTACATTTACCCCGCTTACACCTAATAACATTAACCATTCAATTTGTTTCAGGATTTCCAAACCTCAAGCTGTAAATGAAGAAACACTCAAATGCCATATATGTAATCATCGGTTTACAAGGCGTGAACATTTGCTTGTACATATTTCAATACACACCGGCGAGAAGCCGTTCAGTTGTGATATTTGCGGTTATAAGTGCCGAGAATTTCAAAGACTGAAACGGCACAAATTAACGCACACGGACGAGAAGCCGTTCGGTTGTGACCTGTGCGATTATAAAAGTCGATGGCCCCATGCTTTGAAAGAGCACAAATTGAAACACACGAACGAAAAATCGTTCGGTTGTGATGTTTGCGATTATAAAACCAGACAGGTCGGAAATTTGAAGCAGCACTTGTTAACGCACACCAATGAAAAGCGCTTCAGTTGTGGTCTTTGCGACTACAAATGCCGACAGCCCAGAGAATTGAAATCTCACATTTTAGGACACACGGGCGAGAAGCCGTTTGGTTGTGATCTTTGCGACTATAAGTGCTGTGACCTTGGAAGACTGAAACGACACAAAATAATACACACGGACGAGAAACCGTTCAGCTGTGATCTTTGCGATTACAAATCCCGACTCCTTGGAAATTTGAAACGGCACAAGCTCATGAAGCATGAAATTTGAAAAATCATAAACAGAAATATGTACATCAAAGTAATTTTCTGCGCGATATACCTTAAAATCCTTGTAGGATAAGTTAGAATAGAATAAGTTGTTTTAGTTTCTGAATTTTGATTGGATCAATTTAATAGTTTAGTTTTAGAAGAGAGAAAAATATGTAAAAATAATAAAAAGAAATGACAGTCTCTGTTTTTGGTTAGTATGCGTTTGATTCAAAAAGAAAACCCACAATTTATGGAGGCTCGTCCGGGATTGAACTAAAACGAACCACAAAAATGAGGAAATCAACACATGTAGGGACATTCAAGAAATTGGATTTGTAATTTTTTTCCGCTGGAGTGATAGTCGACTGACTGTCAATAAAGACGATAAAATAATAGACGATGAAGATAAAAAAGGGGACGAAGACCGTCAGAAATTCAGACGACTTTAAACGCTGCAGTGTGGAAATGCTTCAGAGAATTAGACGTCAGAAAAGAACGTCGAATGAAACGGAAGTAACATTTGTTATGGAATTTAAAGATTCGTTCCTTTAATGACACTGACAATTACTCCATCGAGCGGTGGATCGGTGAAAACGCGAAGAATTTTCCACCAAAGTTAATAGTGCTCAGTTACATATGAAGCTTGAATAACGAAAAATAAAAAAAAAATAATCCGTGCAAGAGTATTTCTTAACCATAAAAGAAATTGCTTCAAGGGCAACATTTAACCAGAGATATTATTTGATTATGTCATAGCTGGTTTGGATGATGAACCCAGTCGTGCTTCATTAGACTAGACATTCAGCGAAAGGCCATTGAAATGAAGAGAAACGTAGATCACTCACTAGAGAACATGTTGGACAATATCCTCGGCAACACGTTCGTCTACATATCTTCAGCAGACCACTCACTAGGCAACATGTTGGGCAATATACTCGGGAAGTTATGTTAGTGCAGGCTTTTGGATATCTCTTCAGGAGCCTACATCTTGCCAACATGTTGACCAACCTACCAACATATTAGCGAACTTGTTCTCACGAGCCAAGTTGGCGAGCAACATATTACCTAGGGAGTGACAATGCTCTGTGTGCCAATATTCTATTGTTTCCTACAAACATCGTGCTATTTGTTGCAAACAATTGATATTTTTAGTTAGAACTATTAGGCGGTACTTTAGAATTTTGTGAACTTTCGATCTTGTAATAAAGATTTTAAATTAAAACCAAGGTCATGCAACTATCTTCTGCATCTCAGTTGATGATTTGGATAATTTAATTTAACTCTTACTTCGTATAAAAATCCTAACATTATGTCATATCAAAATCATTTTTGTTTGATTTTATGTTTTCCTACTGCACGTATTGCATATACAACTTTTGAAGTTTATCTACTGGGCGTATAAAAATATTTATTGAAAATCACCTACTAGAACAATCTTCGAGAAAAAATACATCCCAATGTCGCTATGTTATTCTAAATTTAAAACACATTATACATATAAATACGTAAACACGTAGTAACACATACTGGCGAGAAGTCGTTCACTCATGAACTTTGCGTTTCTGTAACAGCGTTTTGTCTTAAATGCGATGCATATTCATACGATTGAAAAACAGTGAATTAACTTTCAAGTTATAATTGTATTTTTATTCTTTGTTTCAGGTGTCAAAGGATCCCGAAAGCTAAAACATTCAAATGCCGAACATTTGATTCCAAATTTAAATATCGTGCAAGTTTGCGCAAACACAATTATACTAGTAAGAAGCCGTTCGGTTGTGACCTTTGCGATTATAAATGCCGAGAGATCACAAGCTTAAGACGCCACAAATCAATACACACAGTCGAGAAACCGTTCAGTTGTGATCTTTGCGATTATAAATTCAGACAGCTGGGAACTTTGAATCGGCACAAATTAATACACACGGACGAGAAACCGTTCAGTTGTGATCTTTGCGTTTATAAATGCCGAACGCTGGGAAATTTGAGGCAGCACGAATTAAAACACACTGACGAGAAACCGTTCGGTTGTGATCTTTGCGATTATAAGAGCCGACATGTTGCAGGTTTGAAACGGCACAAATTAAAACATACAGACAAGAAACCGTTCAGTTGTGATCTTTGCGATTATACATGCCGAATTCCCGGAACTTTAAAACGGCACAAATTAACACATGCGGACGAGAAACCGCTTAGTTGTGATCTTTGCGATTATAGATGCCGACAGCTGGGAACTTTAAAACGGCATAAATTAACACATGCGGACGAGAAACCGTTCAGTTGCGATCTTTGCGATTATACATGCCGAATCCTGGGAACTTTAAAACGGCACAAATTAACACATGCGGAAGAGAAACCGTTCGGTTGTGATCTTTGCGATTACAAATGCCGACAGCTGGGAACTTTAAAGCGGCACAAATTAACACATGCGGACGAGAAGCCGTTCATTTGTGGTCATTGCGATTACAAATGCCAACTGGAAGGACAATTAGAAGAGCACATGTTAAAACACATCGGAAGAAGCTCCGTCATTTTATAATAATAAGCTCTTTATTAGAAAGGATATCTTATAACTCAAAAGGCGAGATTCAGATGGCAGTAAACTATCCCTGCCCTCACATCTAAACCATGTCAATAATATTCACCAACATCTAAATATCTAAATTAATAACTAACCAAAATACGAGATAGATAGTCCTTAATACCTTCTGTGATGCACGCTCGTCCTTCATAAAACTATTCTTTAATGAATAATTTACCCGACAATAGATTATGTCATCTGGAATCAATGTCTAAACACCGTTTCATGTACATTTCTTTGAATAAAGTCTTTTTTAAATGCCTTTATGGACATGTTCTTATAGCAGTAAGAAAAGAGAATAGTAACGGACCCAAAACGGAACCCTGAGGCGCACCACGAGACACTAAACGATTCAAACAATTGATATTTTTGTTAGAACTACGAGGGTGGGATGATAATCGGCTAGCCTCCGCATAGATGGCGGTCGTATCGAAAATATTTATAGGTCATTTTGAAGATTAACTCTTAAGTTGTCAGTAGTGATAATTTTATATTACTGATTGTGAGTCAAGTAGTTTCTTGTTAGCAGCTATTGAAACAACACGTGTTTTGTGTTTTATTAGCAATGGAAAATATTGAGCATCGCGCTGTTATCAAATTCCTTTTTATGAAGGGTTCGAAAGGCTCAGAGATTTTTGATGAGATGAAAAACGTATTAGGAGAAAGTGCTCCATCATATGCAACCATAAAAAACTGGGTTGTTGAGTTTAAACGGGGCCGTACGAGCATCCAAGATGAACCCCGCTCTGGACGCCCAAAAAGTGTCACTACAACAGAAATGGTCGCCAAAATCCACCATATGGTAATGCAAGATAGACGACTAAAATTGAGTGAAATAGCCAATATTGTAAAGATTTCAAAAGAACGGGTATGCAATATTGTAACCAAAGAATTAGGCATGAAAAAGCTGTCTGCGCGTTGGGTGCCGCGTTTGCTTACACTTGAGCAAAACACGTTCGAATGCAACTTTCCCAAGAGTCTCTGGATCGTTTTAAGAAAAATTCAACCGATTTTATGCGACGATTTGTTACCACCGATGAAACTTGGGTTCATTACTACACGCCTGAAACCAAACTGTAATCAAAGCAATGGACAGAACCTGGTTGCTCGGCTCCAAAGAAGGCAATGACAGTAAAATCAGCTGGAAAGGTTATGGCATCAGTATTCTGGGATGCAAAAGGGATTTTGATGATCGATTATCTTCCAAAGGGACAAACAATAAATGGCGAATATTATGTTAACCTTTTGGATCAATTGCAACCAAAAATTCAACAAAAAAGGCCTGGTTTGGCGCATAAGAAAGTCATTTTTCATCAGGATAATGCAAGGCCTCACACCAGTGTCATTGCTATGGCCAAAATTCATGAATTAAAGTACGACTTGCTTCCACACCCACCCTACTCACCTGATCTGGCTCCATCTGACTTCCACCTATTTCCCAAGTTCAAAATTTTCCTTGGTGGACAGAGATTTTGCACGCACGAAGAGGTCAAGTGCGCTGTTGACCCCTATTTTGCAGACCTTGAAGAAACGACCTTCCGCGATGGGATCAAAGCTTTAGAGCATCGCTGGATGAAGTGCATTGAACGTTTAGGAGACTATTTTGAGAAATAAAAATGATTTTGAAAACGTAAAGCCCGTCTTTCATTCCCAGGCTAGCCAATTATCATCCCACCTTCGTATTACATTAATCCAGGTGGTTCTTTAGAATTTTTTGAACTTTTGATCTTGTAATAAAGATTTAAAATTAAAACCAAGGTCATGCAACTATCTTCTGTATCTCAATTGATGATTTGAATAATTTAATTTAGCTCTTTACTTCGGATCAAAACACAAATAGTTTTACCTAACATTATATCTAAATCATTTTTGTTTGATCTTATGTTTTCCTTCTGCAAGAGTCTTATGTATTGCATATACAACTTTTGAAGTTTGTCTACTGGACGTATAAAAATATTTATTGCAAGTCACTTACTAAAACAATCCTGAAAAAAAAACATTCCAATGTCGCATATGTTATTCTAAATTTAAAACACATTATATAAATGCGTAAAGAGATAGTAACACATACTGGGGAGAAGTCGTTCACCCATGAACTTTGCGTTTCTATAACAGCGTTTTGTCTTAAATGCGATGCATATTCATACGATCTGTTTACTTGAAATACAATGAATTAACTTTAAAGTTATAATTGTATTGTTATTCTTTGTTTCAGGTGTCAAAGGATCCCGAAAGCTAAAACCTTCAAATGCCGAACATTTGATTCCAAATTTAAATATCGTGCAAGTTTGCGCAAACACAACTACAGTAGTAAAAAGCCGTTCGGTTGTGATCTTTGCGATTATAAATGCCGATGGCCCAGACGTTTGAAACAGCATAAATTAACACACACAGACGAGAAACCGTTCAGTTGTGATCTTTGCGATTATAAATACCGAGATATCGGAAGCTTAAGACGGCACAAATCAATACACATGGTCGAAAAATCATTCAGTTGTGATCTCTGTGATTATAAATGCCGAAGCCTGGGGATTTTAAAACAACACAAATTAATTCATACGGACGAGAAACCGTTCAGTTGTGATCTTTGCGATTATAAATGTCGAATGCTGGGGATTTTAAAGCGGCACAAATTAATTCATACGGATGAGAAACCTTTTGGTTGTGATCTCTGCGATTATAAATGCCGATTGCTGGGAAATTTGAGGCAGCACAAATTAAAACATATTGACGAGAAACCGTTCAGTTGTGATCTCTGCGATTATAAATGCCGATTGCTGGGTACTTTAAAACGGCACAAATTAACTCATACGGACGAGAAAACGTTCAGTTGTGATCTTTGCGATTATAAATCCCGACAGCTAGGAACTTTAAAACGGCACAAATTAACACACACGGACGAGAAGCCGTTCAGTTGTGGTTCTTGCAATTATAAATGCCGATTGCTCAGAAATTTGAAGCAACACGAATTAACACACGTTGATGAGAAACCGTTCGGTTGTGATCTTTGCGATTTTAGGTGCCGACATGTCGAAAGTTTAAAACGCCACAAATTAAAACATACGGACAAGAAACCGTTCAGTTGTGCTCTTTGCGGTTATAAATGCCGAATCCTGGGAGCTTTAAAACGGCACAAATTAACACATGCGGACGAGAAACCATTCAGTTGTGATCTTTGTGATTATAAATGCCGACAGCTGGGAACTTTAAAACGGCACAAATTAACACATGCTGACGAGAAACCGTTCATTTGTGGTCATTGCGATTACAAATGCCAATTGGAAGGTCAATTAGATGAGCACATGTTAAAACATATCGGAAGAAGCTCCATCATTTTATAATAATAAGGTATTTATTAGAAAGGATATCTTATAACACATAAGGCCAGATTCAGGTGGCAGATCTAAACCATGTCAATAATATTTACCTACATCTAAATATCTAAATTAATAACTAACAAAAATACTAGATAGATAGTCCTTAATACCTTCTGTGATGCACGCTCGTCCTTCATAATACTATTCTTTACCCGACAATAGATTACCTCACCTGGAATCAATGTATACACACCGTTTCATATACATTTCTTTGAATAAAGTCTTTTTAAATGTCTTTGTGGACATGTTCTTATAACAATAAGCATAGAGAATAGTAACGGACCCAAAGCGGAACCCTGAGGCGCACCGCGAGACACTAAACGATTCACGGATTTAGTATTATTCAGAACTACACATTGCTTCCTGTAAGTAATCATTTAATAATGAGACTGCGAAAAAACAGTGTACGCAATCTCGTTAGAAAAGAATTCTCTGTACTCGTATGGCCTTTTAAATTACTCGCTCGCTGATATTCAAACAAGCCATACTCGTTTAGTAAAACTTCACTTTTCTAAACTCGTTGCGTAGTATACTATTTATGTATAAAGAAACTTCTATGACCTGAGACACATTAAAAGCCATAAAAGCAAGTTACGCCCGCGATGCATACATAACTTTATGCACGTTCGTAATTAAAAAATATTTCTGAAAGGGATCAAGTTTTCCACACACATCTGGTGATTGCTTTGGTCAAATCTGAAGTAACTATGGAAGCGATAACACAACGGTAGCTATATTGCTTGATTAGTGTCAGTTTTACTTTTTGTCCAGCAAATCAATGGTGTTTAAAAGTTAGAAATTGGATTAAGTTGATAAAGCTGCAGAAAAATTGCAATCTGGCATCCTGCGATCGCTTTTTGATCTAACATTGCATTAGAATTGACAAATTGCAACCAATTTGCTACTTAATAAATCACCTCATTCAAGCGTGCTGTCAAAGCATGTTGAATGTTAAAAATTTTGTTGCAAGTTGGTTTTGATTGTAGTGGATTCCTCGAGCATCCTCTGTTTCGGCCCTATTTGGGGTCTAGTCCGCAGAAGCGTAGCTCGAGAATAACCTAGGACCTAGGACGGATCGGTTTGGTTTGCAGTGGAATTTTCGAGCTACGCTTCGGCTGACGAGGCCCCAAATAGGACCAAAACAGCTATACAGAGAATGCTCTGCTGGATCCACTGCAATCAAAACCGACTTGCAACAAAATTTTTAAATTTTAGCATTGTGATAAAGTGATTAACATTTTCATTGTTCTAACCAGTGTAATGAAAATTGTAGGTATAGAATTCGTCGAATAAGAAAGTTTCAACATTGGCGCCTTTATTTTTAAATTTCACGGGATGGTTTGTGTCTCAAATAGTGTGTGTGTGTATACTAGCTAATTAATTCCTCATCTCAAAACCGAGGGCGCAACTATCAATTATTAATTCTCTTCCCTGCTCTGTTTATTCTTATTCTCAGATTATTAGGTGCCTTATTTAAAACTAGTTCTATTTTTAGGTACCAGATGATTTCTAAATCAAAAATTGTGGACAAAGGAACACTCGAACGCCGCAAGGAAGGTTTTACATTGAAATCTCACACATATACACACACCGAAGAGAAACCGTTAACTTGTGATCGTTGCGTTTAGAAATGCCCTCAGCTTGGAAACTTGAAACTGCACAAATTAAAGCACACTGACGAGATGCGATTTACTTGTGATCTTTGCAACTACAAATGCCGACAATTGGGAAATTTGAAACAGCGCAAGTTGGAACACATCGACGACAAACCGTTCATTTGTGGTCTCTGCGTTTACAAGTGCCGGCGATGATGATTAGAAATCTCACATATTAATACATACAGGCGAGAAGCCGTTAAGTTGTGATCTTTGTGATTACAAATGCCAAGTCCTTGCAACTTAAACGACACAAGAACATAAAAAATTAAATATTAGAAGGTGTTTACTGTTTTGTGATTTGCGTGTAAACAAGTGGCTATTACAGGAATCCAATTTATGTTAAATTCAACTAAGCAAACGAACAGAAAGAATTTGAATTTAAGCAGCGTTTAGGTTTGATTTAATTGTATGCATTAATGGTAATTACAGAACAGTTTATGTATTTATGTAACTTTTTGTTCTCCACTTTTGATGTGTTAACCGAGTTTCAAACTCGAATGATTTTGTTTTTGACTAACGCGAGCCACTCACTAGAGAACATGTTGGGCAACACGTTCGTCAATTGTATCTTCAGCAGGCAACATGTTGGGCAACATACTCGGCGATCTATGTTAGTGCAGGTTTTCAGAGATTTCTTCAGGAGCCTAACTTGCCAACATGTTGACCAACCTGCCAACACATTAGCGAACTTGTTGCCACGAGCCAAGTTAGCGAGCATATTGCCTAACATGTTACCTAGTGGGTGGTCTGCTTAATAATCATCTGTGTGTCAATATTCTATTGCTTCTTACAAACATTGTGCTATTTGTTGCAAACAATTGATATTTTTAGTTAGAACTATTAGGCGGTATTTCAGAATTTTGTGAACTTTCGATCTTGTAATTGTAACGGTTAATTCTTCAGCTGATTTAAAAATAAAAAAAATTTCACTGTCTTAATGAAGGCGCTCAAAACTATGTTCCTTTAGAATTAGAATATCGTTAGAACAGTTGCCTGTAATCTTTCTGTTGACAATCTTGCGATTTTCTCAGTTAGGTATCTTGTTTGCTCAACTTCAATTGATATCGTTTTCGGAGCTATACTAAAACTAATTTGCAATTTTAATAATAATTTTCAGTCGGTAATAAAAGGATGGACAAAAAAAAAAGATGGCATGTACGGATAGATCGTGTTTCTTCTGGAAAGATTCTTTATTGTGAAATTAGTGGCTACCATTTTGATGTATGCGTCGTATGTGTTAACAAAATCAAATCAAGTCTTAGACTGCGGTAATCTACGCAGTATTTTCGACTATCAAGTGTTAATTGTGACTGTCCCGTCGTACTTAGTGGTTATGCAGGGGTTTCCCGCTAAGAAATGAGCAAGGGCGTGGTGATCTGCTGAACGGAGCTGTAGATTCACTCGGAATGATGATTCTATTCGTTCTGAATTTGAATGCTGAATTATTGCTGCATTTGATGTAAACTTCGTTGAAGAATCTGTTTTGCGTCTGTTGTTATGAAAAAATCTGTTTTGCGCCTGTTAAACATTTCTTAACGTTATTTTGTTATTGTCGAACATAGTACAAGAACAATTTGTATGTGACAAGTTCGTGCTGTCTTTGCAGAAATTTGGTGAACTCTCATTTGATCTGAATTTCTTTAAGTACTACAAAATCTTGTTAATTTTTTTTTAAGATTTTGTCTAGACCACTAAAATGGTTTAAGAGCTCATATTTGGTTAATAACATATTTGTTCAACCTGTTTCAACTATTCACATTAAAGTTTATTTATATAGTTTATGAATTGTTCTGTGTTTTATTTGTTGTCCTTGTACGTCATTAAATAAATGAGATGATCTTCTAAATTCCACGCCTCATTTAGAATAAACAGAATTTAGTGGCGCCCTCTGAAAATTGCATGTCTGCTTCCCTTACAATTTTGATCAAATTCTATAATTTCTTGCGACCTGAAATTACAATTTGTTTCAAAGAAAAGAGTCTTACTGCTTGGCTGGAGTTATTTTGTTTCAATCAAAATTGTAAGTTTAAAGTAAAAGTAAGTTACATAATAAAGGTTTAAAATTAAAACCAAGGTCATGCAACTATCTTCTATATCTCCATTGATGATTTGGATAATTTAATTTAGCTCTTCACTTCGGATAAAAATCCAAATAGTTTTACCTCCAAGTAAATGTATTGCATAAAAATATTTATTGAAAATCACCTGCTAAAACAATCCTGAAAAAAAAACATTCCAATGTCGCATATGTTATTCTAAATTTAAAACACATTATATAAATGCGTAAACAGATAGTAACACGTACTGGCGAGAAGTCGTTGACTCATGAACTTTGCGTTTCTGTAACAGCGTTTTGTCTTAAATGCGATGCATATTCATACATAATCTGTTTACTTGAAATACAATGAATTAACTTTCAAGCTATAATTGTATTGTTATTCTTTGTTTCAGGTGTCAAAGGATCCCGAAAGCTAAAACATGCCGAACATTTGATTCCAAATTTAAATATCGTGCAAGTTCGCGCAAACACAATTATACTAGTAAAAAGCCGTTCGGTTTTGATCTTTGCGATTATAAATGCCGATGGCCCAGACGTTTGCAACAGCATAAATTAACACACACGGACGAGGAACTCTTCAGTTGTGATTTTTGTGATTATAAATGCCAAGAGATCGGAAGCTTAAGACGGCACAAATTAACTCATATGGACGAGAAACCGTTCAGTTGTGAAGTTTGCGATTATAAATGCGGACAGCTGGGAACTTTGAAACGGCACAAATTAATACACACGGACGAGAAACCGTTCAGTTGTGATCTTTGCGATTATAAATGCCGAATGCTGGGAAATTTGAAGCAGCATAAATTAAAACATATTGACGAGAAACCGTTCAGTTGTGATCTTTGCGATTATAAAAGCCGACATGTTAGAGGTTTGAAACGGCACAAATTAAAACATACAGACAAGAAACCGTTCAGTTGTGATGTTTGCGGTTATAGATGCCGAATTCTGGGAGCTTTAAAACGGCACAAATTAACACATGCGGACGAGAAACCGTTCGGTTGTGATCTTTGCGATTACACATGCCGAGAGCTGGGAACTTTAAAACGGCACAAATTAACACATGCGGGTGAGAAACCGTTCAGTTGTGATCTTTGCGATTATAGAGGCCGACAGCTGGGAACTTTAAAACGGCATAAATTAACACATGCGGACGAGAAACCATTCGGTTGTGATCTTTGCGATTATAGATGCCGACAGCTGGAAACTTTAAAGCGGCACAAATTAACACATGCGGACGAGAAGCCGTTCATTTGTGGTCATTGCGATTACAAATGCCAACTGGAAGGACAATTAGAAGAGCACATGTTAAAACATATCGGAAGAAGCTCCGTCATTTTATAATAATAAGATCTTTATTAGAAAGGATTTCTTATAACTCAAAAGGCGAAATTCAGATGGCAGTAAACTATCCCTGCCCTCACATCTAAACCATGTCAATAATATTTACCCACATCTAAATGTCTAAATTAATAACTAACCAAAATACTAGATAGATAATCCTTAATACCTTCTGTGATGCAGGCTCGTCCTTCATAAAACTATTCTTTAATGAGTAATTTACTCGGCAATAGATTATCTCATCTGGAATCAATGTCTACACACAGTTTCATATACATTACTTTGAATAAAGTCTCTTTTAAATGTCTTTGTGGATGCGTTCTTATAGCAGTAAGAATAGAGAATAGCAACGGACCCAAAACGGAACCCTGAGGCGCACCGCGGGACACTAAACGATTCACGGATTTACTCGTACTCGCATGGCCTTTTAAATTACTCGCTCGCTGGTATTCCAAGCCATATAGTTTAGTAAAACTTCGCGTAGTATACTAGTTTTTATGACCTGAGACACATTAAAGGCCATAAAAGCAAGTTACGCCCGCGATGCATACATAACTTTATGTACGATCGTAGATTTTGTAATTAAAAAATATTTCTGAAAGGGATTAAGTTTCCCGCCCACATCTAGTGATTGCTTTGGTCAAATTTGAAGTAACTACGGAAACGATAACACAACGGTAGCCATATTGCTTTATTAGCGTCAGTTTTACCTTGAAACGGTACAAAAATGAAATATTAGAAGGTGTTTACCAAAAATTTACAAAGAATTAGTCTACATTATTGTTGGAATTGGAAGAAAATAATTCTTTTTGATCGTCCCATGTGCACACGGTTCTGAATCTTTGATATAACTTTCTTGTTTTGGAAGTAAGGTGCTTTTTTTTTAATTCCTCCTCGTAGTTGGCTGTGAATTATTAGTTGTGAACGAGCCTCAATCGACCTGGCGTATGAAATAGCATTTTTTTTAACTTCATGACATTTCCTTGAGCAAAAAAAGTGAGGTTATGATATACGTCAATTTATTAAGTCTCAAATGACAACTAACAATTGACAACCAACTAACTACGAGGAGATATTAAAAAAAAGGCACGTTAGAAGCAGTACTTGTAGAATAATAAATAAATAAATTTAAATTCTGTTAAAGCAGTTTTTATTAAGGAATCGTTACTTAAATCCTATATAACGTGTTCTCAATAAAAAAAAAACCTCTCGCAGTGCGCCATTAAATGACAGAAATAGAAAAAGGCACGTCTTAGCTTTGTTAACTGACAGATGACATTTTGGCGTTGTCAGAATTTAATTGTACTACGTAATGGTTTTCAATGGTTTTCACGTTAGAGCAGAAATCGTTTATGATTTAAACCTATTTTCGCAAAGAATATACAACTTTTAAAATACCTGAAGGGTCTTCTTTCTTGAAAACTAAAGTTATATTACCCTGTAACTCGTGTTACAAGCGCAGACATGCGTTCTTGACATGGCCTGCTAGAGAGTTTTTTTTTTGTAATGCGAAAATCCTTTATTTTTTTTTTTAAGGCAACATAAAACAAGTCGCTGCAGTAGCCCACATCTTTCTTTAACAAAAAGAAAGCCGAAGCAAATAGAGTTGTAACAAACAAAACCGCTGAACAACAGAAATATGTATGATGTACAGTGGAAACCACTTAAGTGAGGATTTAAATTTTCAAGTCAAATTGTTTCTTAGCTTTTAATAAACGCGGTTGGCCCAAAAATTAAATTTGAGTATTTCTTGATCTTTTGTTATTTATTATTAGATAATAAAAGGGTAAAAATTCAAAAAATAAATAATCAAATTTAAAACAAGTTAATAAATAATAAAAACAAAAGCGCAAGTTGGTTGATTAATAATAATAATTTTTATTATCTATTTCTTATTAGGAAACAAAATAATAAAATTTCAAAAAATTAATAATCAAAATTAAAGCAGTAGTAATAAAACAAAAGACAATCGATCACAATCTTGGTTTCCGGGTTGGGAACCGCGTCAATTCTTCGTCTTGCCGACGTTTCGTCCATCTCGCCGTGGACCTCTTCAGGGCTTCGTTGGAGGCTGTAGCTGCTGATGTAGTCGCTGCTGTAGTCGCTGCAGCGACTACATCGCAGCTGCAGCCTCCAACGAAGCCCTGAAGAAGTCTACGGCGAGATGGACGAAACGTCGGCAAGACGAAGAATTGACGCGGTTCCCAATCCAGAAACCAAGATTGTGATGGACAACGGCCGCGGAAGCCTTCAACAAAAGAAGCAAAAGACTATCGATTTTATAATTTTAGATAAAGAAAACAGAAACAAAAGACGGACGTTTTTAAAGGGCAATTTAGTTGATAATTTGAAAAAAATACTTTTTTTTTTGATTAATTTATTACTAAACAACTGACTTATGCTCTAAAATCGACCATCTTTTGTTTTTCTGCTTTAATAACAAAAACAAAAAACAATCGATTTTATAATTTTAGTTTGAAGAAAACAAAAACAATAGACGATCAATTTTAAAGGGCAATTTAGTTGATAATTTGAAAAAATATCTTTTTATTAATTTATTACTAAACAACTGAATTGTGTTCTAAAATTGACCGTCATTTGTTTTGCTGTTTTCTGTTTACTTTTTAACTAAAACTGGTTTCGATTGACTTTTGTTTTTATTATTTTTTCAATGTAATTTTTGATTATCTATTTTTCGAATTCTCATTATATATTATTAATAAATATTTATTACAGGAGAAGAAAAAATAAAGATTTAAAAAATAAACAATCAAATTAAAAAAATAATAGTATATACAAAAGACACGAAATGGAAGATTCGATTCAAGAAAGGCTAGCAGTGATTATACATTTTCCTGCAACGGTTGATTCAGTCCTCAACATCTCTCAAAAATACTATACTAGATGGCGTGATGTTGAAAATCAAATTTGATTTAAAAGCACCTGTTCCTGAGTGGGTGTTTTACTCATACTTACCTGACTCGGGTCTTTCGTCTACCTCGTTCTTGAGTGGGTGCCTCACTCATACCGACATGACACGGGCGTTTCGTGTAGCTGGTCCTGAGTGGGTGTTTTACTCATACTTACGTCACACGGGTGTTTCGTGTATCTCGTCCTCAAGTGGGTGTCTCACTTACTACCACCAGTATATCCGAAATTTGCCTTTAAACAAACCATCCGAGATATATAACTTGTAAATATGTAAATATGAATTATTTTTGCGAATAAAGTTGTGTCTCTAAGTGATCGGCGTGTTTGTTTCCTTGGAACCTGGACACCGACGAGCAAACTCGGAACCCAGACCGACATCGAGCAGAGCAACGAAAACAAAAACACTCAGCGAGAGAAAGACAACCCGTTACAAAATTAATAAAATTTATTCTGTTTACGACAAAAAAAGCGTCACAAACAATTACAATTTTGTTAAGAAATAGGTGACAATTAGCATTTTTTAATAAGTTTTTATGATTTTAGATGTGATTATCATTATTAAGTTCGTACTCCTAAATCTAAATTTGAATTAACTTTATTAATTAACAATTTGAAGTTTAAAAATTTAAAGAGATTCTTTGTTTCAGGTGGATCCCGAAAGTTAAAACCACCAAGAAGCCGTTCTGTTGTGATCTTTGCGATTATAAATGTCGATGGTCCGATGCTTTGAAACAACACAAACTAACACACACCGACGAGAAGCCGTTCAGTTGTGATCTTTGCGATTACAGATGCCGACAGCTTGGAAATTTGAAGCTGCACAAATTAAAACACACCGACGAGAAGCCGTTCGGCTGTGATCTTTGCGATTACAAATGCCGAATACTCGGAAGTTTGAAACGCCATAAGCTAACGCACACGGACGAGAAGCCTTTCGCTTGTGATCTTTGCGATTACAAAGGCCGACGGCTTGGAAATTTGAAACAGCACGCGTTGAAACATTCCGACGAGAAACCGTTCAGCTGTGGTCTTTGCGATTATAAATCCCGATATTATGGGGATTTGAAAAATCACATTTTAACGCACTCAGGCGAGAAGCCGTTCGGTTGTGATCTTTGCGGTTTTAAATACCGACATATCAACAGTTTGAATCGGCACAAATTAACACACGCGGACGAGAAACCGTTCGGTTGTGATCTTTGCAAGTTTAAATGCCTGCGTATCACAAATTTGAATCGGCACAAGTTGACGCACAGGAACGAGAAATCGTTCGGTTGTGATCTTTGCGATTATAAATGCCGACGGCTTGGTAACTTGAAGCAGCACAAATTAACGCACACAGGCGAGAAGCCATTCGCTTGTAATGTTTGCAATTATAAAACCAGACAGGCCGGAAATTTGAGGAAGCACTTGTTAAGACACACCGGTGAATATTCCTTCTGTTGTGGAGTTTGTGGTTACAGTTGTCGAGAACGTAAAACATTGAATCAGCATATGTTAAAGCACATTAAAGGTGAGAAAATCGTTTAAGTCAACAGTCTGGAATGGCAAACCTGTTATGTTAAAACATATCGATGAAAAGTTCTCTGTTATTAGTTTCATACTCACATTAGCAATGGCGGCGTTTGTGTTTGATAACATTGTTCTAGTTTAAAAGGATTTATTTCTATTACTGCGGCCATTACTGTGAGAGCAACAATACATCAATCTAATCATCCGCAAATTTGAAGCCAACACATTTTATTACGTACTGGCGAGAAGCCTTGAAAGCCCTCATCTGTGAGCTGCGCTTTCAAGTTTCGAGAACATGTTGAGTTACAACCGGACATGTTAACACACACACCGACGACAACTCGCTGATTTGACAAATTACTTTTTGTTGTAATGAACGTCGTCATTAAATTTCTTATATCAAAATGGAATGTTTTATTTTTCGTCGTATGCTTGAATTGTAGGAGTTTCCTTTGGCCACTGCCGAATTTTTAGCAAATGGTTATGAAATATTAATAACTCTAGAGTGCTGCAAGGCTCTCATGTCAGCCCTGTATTGTTCTTATTGTTTATAAATGCTGTTGTTTTCTGCTTTTTGCAGGCGACTTGAAATCCTGAAATCCTTTTCAAGTCTAAGATTTAGGACAAGGTTTAGGGATATTCATGTCAACTTTTAGCTAAACTGTAATTATATGTTTATTTATTTATCGTTAAGTGATGCCAGACATTACAAATTAGTTTTTTGTGGTGTACTTTTACTAAATATTAGTAATAAATATTTTTGTTTCAGGTGCGAATCGATTTCCAAACCTCAAACTCTGAATAAACAAATATTCAACTGCCGAATATGTGGCTATCAAGTTACAAGTCGTAGAAATTTGCGCCATCATGTTTTAATACACGCCGACGAGAAGCCGTTGAGTTGTGACCTCTGCAATTTTAAATGCCGATATCTCAGAAATTTGCAACGGCACAAATTAACACACACCGACTGGAAAGCGTTCAGTTGTGATCTTTGCGATTACAAATGCGTGTTGTCTAGCGATTTAAAACGGCACAAGTTCAAACACACCGGCGAGAAGCCATACAGTTGTACTCTTTGCGCTTATAAAAGCCAACGACGCGATGATTTGAAGACACACATGTTAGTACACTCTGACCAAAAGCCGTTCAGCTGTGATCTTTGCGAATTTAAATGCCGACGGCGCGGAGAACTGAAGCAGCATAAGTTGAAGCACACCAGCGAGAAACTAATCAGTTGTGATCTTTGCGATTACATATGCCGACAGCTCCGACAATTAAAACAACATAAGCTCAAACACACCGACGAGAAGCCGTTCAGTTGCGATCTTTGCGATTATAAGTGCCGACAGTTCGGACAACTGAAACAGCATAAGTTCAGGCACACCAACGAAATGCCGTTCAGCTGTGATTTTTGCGATTATAAATGCGGATTGTCTAGTGATTTAAAACGACACAACTTAAAACACACCGGCGAGAAGCCGTACGTTTGTAATCTTTGCGATTATAAATGCCAACGACGCAATGATTTGAAAACACACGTTTTGATACATTCCAAAACGAAGCCGGTCAGTTGTAACCTTTGCGATTATAGCTGCCGACGGCCCAGAGATTTAAAGCGGCATGAATTGAAACACACCGCCGAGAAACCGTTCAGTTGTGATCTTTGCGATTACAGCTGTCGACGGCCAGGAGAATTGAAACAGCATGAATTAAGACATACCGACGAGAAGCCGTTTAGTTGTGATCTTTGCGATTACAAATGCCGGCAACGAGGAGATCTGAATCGGCACAAGTTAAAAAAACATAAGTCCGTTGGAAGTGAAACAGAAGGTTTGTAATTCTGTTTGATCGACATTTCGATGTGCAGTCTGCAGAAGCTGTCGACAGTGATGTTAATTTTACGAATTATTCTATCAATCAAAATCATTATATTTGACAAATCAACAGGCAGATTCAAATATTTGTTTATACTTTTAATCAATAATAAAAATAATAAAAAACCAAATATATGCAATTAGTTACTTACCTAACTGTGGAAGAAACTGCTTAGAAAAGTTAACAAGAAGTAGCACCTGATGGCCCGGGAAGAGCGCACGTTAATAAAAGATACGGTTTCGTTTTTTTGACTTGAATTAACTTATTATTAATTCATGAATTTTTGTTTCAGGTGTCAACGAATCCCTAAAGCTGAAACAGTGAATAGGAAGACGTATGTATGCCGAATGTGTAATTCTAAATTCAAATCTCATCCACATTTGCTGAATCACATTTCGACACATACTAATGAGAAGCCGTACAGTTGTAGTCTTTGTGATTACCGATGCCGACGCGCAGGACTTTTAACACAGCACATGTTAAAGCACAACTCGTTCAGTTGTGGTCAAAAGACACACGCGAACAAGAAACCGTTCGGTTGTGGCGTTTGCGATTATAAATGCCGACGAAACACAGAACTGAAAATTCACATTTTAAAACACACAGGCGAGAAGCCGTTCAGTTGTGATGTTTGCGATAACAAATTTCGACAATCCAAACATTTGAAAAGGCACATGTTAACACACTCCGATGAGAAGCCGTTCAGTTGTGATCTTTGCGATTATAGATGCCGACAGGCCGGATATTTGAAAGGCCATAGGTTAACGCACACGGACGAGAAACCGTTTAGCTGTGATCTCTGCGATCATAAATTCCGACAGCTCGGAACCTTGTACCGGCACAAGTTAACGCATGTGGACGAGAAAACGTTGAGCTGTGATGTTTGCGATTATAAATGCCGACGGCATGAACTTTTGAATGCTCACGTTTTAAAACACACAGGCAAGATGCCATTCAGTTGTGATCTTTGTGATTGTAAATTCCGAAGATTGCAGTCTTTAAAGCAGCATATGTTAATACACACCGATGAGAAGCCGTTCTTTTGTGGTCTTTGCGATTACAAATGCCGAAGGTCCGGACGTTTAAAAGAGCACATGTTAAAACATAACAGAGGAACGCGCCACTAGTTGTGATTGATCAAAAAATTCTGTGAATATGAAGCCTGAAGATGATACGTGTTGACATATCTTGATTTAATAACTGTGCTACCAATGTATTAGAATGCGCTGACCTGCGAACTCTAACACATTGGTTTCATAGGAAACTGGGTAAGTTGTGCGCCGCGCACGGTTTTAGCAAACCGAAGCTTTACGTGCTGTGTAAATATAAATCAAACTTTTTAGAAATAGATAACCTACAATTTATTTTACAAAATGTATTAAAAATACAGACCCGTGACTCACCTGTGTGTAGAGTGAGTTTTACTTTAGATACGTAGTTTTTATACAGGAAAGATACATCAAATTTTCAAATGATTTGCAATGGATTGCCAGTTTTAAAAACTTGGTTGCCACCATACAAATCATCGCCACATTAACTAGTAAGAAGTTGGACCGATAACTTCAATTAATTTCTTTCTAGAAAGAGTCGCTCACTACGAACTTTGTGCCTTTGTAATTTTTGATATTTTTTACGGTTCAGCCAAAAAATTAAAATCTGTGGTTAAACCGTGTCCACACATTACAAAAGCTGCCTATATATAATACAGATTTTAAAATAATTTTGCGTACTGAATTTCCTAATTTCTTTCCAAGATTCCAAATCTCATAAAACAAGTAAAGATCGAGGTCACTGGAGTTCTGTTGGTTGTAGCACTTAGCATTCATTGTAAGTTTCTTAAAAGCTTTTTGCTTCATCTTCGAAAATAAGGAAGTTATCAAAAATACGGTTCCATGCCTCACCTTGTACATTTCTCTTCTAACCTTCTTGGGCGTCGTTTTCCACTCTTAAAATGTTAACCGACGTAACACTCAGTGTTCACTATCAAAAAAAAATATCAATGACCAAATATATATTATATTATATTATGTTTCCCGAAAATAATGGATAAATTCTATAAAATGGTTGAGAAAACGTTTCAGAAACTGCTCGAACACTACTTTTATTTTAATCATCACTTAAATTTTCAACCTCCCACCTCTCAATCCCTAAGCGCTAGCAACTTCAACATCAAAAATTCAAATAGCAGAGCAATCCTTGTGATATCTCATGTAATAACATTTTTGTGCTGAATAAAAAAGCTTTTTAAAATCAGTCGATAAATAAACTGAGATATTCAACCAAAACATATTGAAATAAAAGTACCAATATTTGAGCAGGCGTTGATACAACCCTAGCAATGCATACGTGGTAAAAACAATTGCCTAATTGCTTGTAGTTAAATGTGAGATAGAATTTATTGACATTACGTAGTGGAGTGTGTGCTACTTGCTTAACGATTAGATAGCAAGTAGGAGACTTACTGAAGCCGAAAGAATCGAAATTTTAATGATGATTGGGTTTGGAGATTCAGACGCTTGAAGAAGTTCGTATTTTGTTCAAAGAAACTCACCCAAACCGTCCTCCAAATCGCAATCAACGGTAAGTCGAATTGAGAACAACTTTCGCGATCTTGGACATGTACGAGATGAACCTAAAGCCGTACGTCGATCGGCTTTAGATGTAATAATAATAATAAAAAACTTAAAATCACCTTAAAATAATTTACAAAATATATAGACTGACTGAATTTGTTTTGCATACTCGCAAATGTTTATAGCCCTACCACTTCGTTCAACATTCAGTCTTACCACATGGTTTTAGTAGCGTTGTTATTTAAATAGTGATTTAAAATTCTTATTATTTGTAGTTATGGACAAAGTATAGTATACCACCTGCTACGCACCCTCGTGTTGCACGTATCCTCGGTAATAATGGCATTTCATTATAGCATTGTCTATAGTATCCTACCGTGCCTTCAAATGAATTCCTGATTAAAGTAAGCTGCGATTTTTTTATAAAGTTGGCGACGTACATTAGAAGAGTCAGGCGACAGTTGGCAATAACTGTCAGCGTATATATCTGATTATGAATCAAACTCATTTGCCAAGTATCGGGGTTGGGGGGTTGTTATGTTAGCACACACACATCTCTAACGCCCGTACAAAATTCTTCGATTATGTGACGCATAGTTTTAAAAATTGTGTTCTTCACGTGCGGAAAAATGAAGCAGTTCATAATTCTGAGACCTGGAGACCTTGCAGGAAAATTCACAATTCGGTTCATTGTTTGTCGAGCTGTGTGGGCCATAGAGTTGTCTTGCCGAGAATGCACTTCTGTAAGTTCATCTTCGCGTAATTGATTAATAAAAACTTCGAATAATTCATTTCTGTTTCTTTCACCAATTACCGATTCGTAAAAAAATATTGAACCGATGATCCACCTTCTTGACTCTGTTAGCTGAACACCAATTTTTAGCGGATGTAAAGGAGTCTCCAGAAATTCATGTTGTAATTCTAATATTTTCTAAATTTAAGATAAAAAGTGTCACAATTTGACATTAGTTTAATTAAATAATTGGAAAGCTGTCAGTGCTACAAGTTTTTAGGAGAAAAGACATTCAAATCATATCCTACTTCAATTAAGAATTCAATTGAAGAGTCGGTATTAATCCAACTTATCAACAACCAGAAGTGTTGAATATTTATTCCACTTGAAAAAAAAAGGTAATTTTTCAAAAGAACTCACAACCAATTTAGATGATATTTTTATGGGGGCCTTGGGAAGATAAATTACATTTTCAGATAGTTCCAGTAATTTCTGGTGGGGAAATAGTTGTCATAAAACAAAAATATCAACTTCTTTAATTATTTTCGTGACAATTAAACGAATAAATGTTTATTCTTACTATCTGATTACGTGTGTTGCTAAAATTTATTTTGTTATAGGTGCGAGCGGAGCTTGACAAGTACGGGTGAGAAACCACTCAGCTGTGAACTTTGCAACTACGAGTGTCGCCCGTCCGCCCACCTAAAGCAACAAACGGTCACACACACCGTCGAGAAACCGTTCAGTTGTGATCTTTGCGATTATAAATGCCGACGACGTGGAACCTTGAAACTGCACAAGTTAAAGCACACTGACGAAAAGCCGTTGAGCTGCGACGTTTGCAACTATAAATGCCGACAGTTTGGAAATTTGAAACGGCACAAGTTACAACACACCGAAGAGAAACCGTTCAGTTGTGATCTTTGTGATTACAAATGCCGTCAGCTCCGATATTTGAAAGTGCACAAGTTGAAACACATCGACAAAAAGTCGTGCAGTTGCGGTCTGTGCGGTCAAAAATTCCAACGGTATGAAGATTTAAAAGTTCACATTCTAACACACGCGGGAGAGAAGCTGTTCAGCTGTGAGCTTTGCGATTACAAATGCCGACAAATGAAAGCTTTAAGACGCCACATGTTACAACACAAGGATGAGAAAGCCTTAAATTGCGGCCTTTGCGATTACAAGTGCTTGCAATCTGAACGTTTAAAAAAGCACATGTTGACACACTGCGACAAGAAACCCCTTAGTTGTAATCTTTGCGATTACAGATGCCGACAGTCCCTGCATTTAAAACAGCACATGTTAACACACTCAGGTGAGAAACCGTACAGTTGTGATCTTTGTGATTATAAATGCCGACAGATCGGAAATTTGAAGCAGCACAAGTTAAAACACACCGGCAACAAGCCGTTCAGTTGTGATCTTTGCAGTTATAAATGCCGACAATTCGATTATTTAAAGCGGCACATCTTAAAGCACAAAGACGAGAAGCCGTTAAGTTGTGATCTGTGCGATTATAAATGCCGACAGCACGGAAATTTGAAACGACACAAGTTAACACACTCCGAGGAGAAACCGTTCAGTTGTGATCTTTGCGATTACACATGCCGACAGTCCATTACTTTGAAGCTGCACACGTTAACACACGAGAAACATGTAACTTGTAAGTTTTGCGATTACAAATGCCAATTTTCTGATCATTTAAAGCAGCACATGTTAACACACTCCAATGAGAAGCCGTTCAGTTGTGATGTTTGTGATTTTAAATGCCGAAAGCTGGGAAATTTGAAACAGCATAGATTAATACACACCGGCGAGAAACCATTCTTTTGTGGTTATTGCGATTACAAATGCCGAAGGGCCGGTCAATTAAAAGCACACGTGTCAAAACATGTCGAAAAAGAACCCAATCTGTAGATTTGATAAGTTTAAATTTTACTCGACGACAGGATGAGTATTGTCTACCATATAATAGGCTTACATTTGCTCAGCGAGGTTCACTATGTATAGGTCTAAAGTGCCTGATAAAGTAGACAAAAATTTGAACTTTCGTAATATTAGTTTAAATGTGTTCGAGAAAAAATTGAAAGCTCGGTTAATAGACAAAGCATGTTTTTCGATCGTCGAATTCTTAGACGATTCATAGAAGTTCGAGAGTCTGACAATGTTTACATTTTTAAGACTCAATCTACAGCCAATCGTTTGTCTGGTACACTTTATGTATACCTGCTTAATGTGTTTAAATTTGTTTAGATGTGTCTTATGTTATTCACATTGTTAAAATTAGATTAATTTTGCCACACATTTCTAATGTTTATTAACAACATTTTTATTGTGACACGTCACACCCATTCTTACAAGTAATTGTACAATTAGTGAAACGAATTCATTATCGTCATTATTATTCCGCATTTTTTAGTTTTTTTAGTTTCTGTTTGCATTTTTGAATCTGTATTAATTTAATTGTTTATAGGATATGCTGTAAACTCATTGAATTTCTATGTATTTTTGGGATTCTAACTAATCTATTATTATTATTATATTTTTACTCGCACTCTAAACGACTTATTTTTATGACGCCGTTGCCCAACTCGATGCATTGTATTTTGCAAGCATTTCGATAACCGATAACCTTGAATTCTACCGTTCTATAGTCATAAGTAAATGCGTAGTCATATCCTAAAAGTAGTTATCCACATTACTGGTTTGCTTTTTTAAAATATGGAAACTCAAGAATTTGTTTTAGTTACATTGTTTTTTTTTTTTAAGTATGACAAATGTAAGCTTTTGTCGCTGTTGTCTCATAAGCTACTTCAGACAAGATGTCCAATACGGACATGTCATCGTAAAATTGCAAATTTTGCTGCAAGTCGGCTGGGCCCTCCCAAGTATCCTCTGTATAGCGCTATTTCGGCACTGTTTTGGGCTTCATCAGCAGAAGAGTAGATCGAGAACACCATCGCAATTCCGCTAGCCACTAACGCATTGTGTTTTCCGAAATCTCAGTAAATATGTATGTACAATTAAAGTTACTACACGAATTACTTTGGCGGGGATAATCTTGATTTAAAAAATGAAATAAAATTCACGTTTAAATGAAAATCAGTCTCATTACTTTTCCGCCATACCTCGTGAATCAATTTTTTATTTTACTTTATATTTTCTTGCTGTGAATTTAAGTTTGTAAGTTGTAAATGCGTGAACATTTTAAGAAGCTCTCTGTTTCAGGTCTCAACGGTTGCTTAAAGCTAATACAATCGATGACGCATATATAATTTTTGATCAAATCGCGTGCGTGAATGCCACAGATTACGAGAAAACGTAAATTGCTGGGGTTGTTTGGAAATCTCATAAGCTCAGACAGGATTACTAGAAATTGACGTAAATAAAATTACTAACATATAATTATCGCGACAAGACAACGATTACATTTCGAAGGTATCGCATAAACAAATCGGTTTTCTCCGAAAATCGATTTATTAGACCTGAAATTCAATGTCGACAAGTTGAAGAGAGAAAAAGAAAGTGATATACACATTTGCAAAAATTAAAGCAACTGCCAGAAGCAGAAAAGAAGCTTGAGAAGAATAATAGCAATAAGGAAGAAAATTTGAAGAAAATGAAATTAGAATATTTGGATTCCGTTTCAATTTTAATAAACTCCAATGGCTCGCATTCTGATCTTATGATTAAAGTCGTATTTAACTGAAGTCGTGATTAAAATACATACAAAAACGACGTAGCTTTATGTCAATTTAATGTGTAAGAGAGTGACGGACGAGCATTTCCATGGGATGTAAACACGTGATTAAATTAATCATAGAATGCGTGCCATGTGTTTACTTATAAAGCCAAGCTGTACAGGTTATAACGAGGTCTCAATGGATCCTTAAAGCTGAAACAATTAAAGAAAAACGCTATCATATTTTGACGCACACTAGTGAGAAGCCATTCGATTGTGGTCTTTGCGATTACAGATACCGACAGTGTGAAACGACACACTAGAAAACACAGGCGTCCATAAAACCATGGACTCGTTTGTCCAGCGACTAAACTTACATTCTCAGTCATCAATAGTCAATTGCTTTCAATTAGTTATCAGAGGATGTAAGCTCTCTTTTGTCACACTCTAAAGTGTTAGGCTGTCCAATTATGTAAGTGAACGTTTAACTTAATTATTTATAATAAATGCACTATTTTAAACTGGCTACGTCCCTTATTTAAAATATATCGTACATTTTGCAGCCGATGATCCGAAAAGAACATTAAAAAAGACCGTTACCTTTACCGTTGCCTTACACTTCTTTCCACTTATGAATTAACTTTCAAATTGTGAATGTGTGAAAATTTAAAGTGGTTTTTGTTTCAGGTACCAACGGACCTCCAAAATTAAAAAAGTTATTAAAAAGTCATTCGATTGCCGAATATGTAATATTAAATTAAAGTCTCGTAGAAGTCTGCGCGAACATATTTTAATACATACCGGCGAGAAGCCGTTCAGTTGCGATCTCTGCGATTATAAATGCCGTCAGCTTGGAAACCTGACGAAGCACAAGTTGAAACACTCCGAGGAGAAACCGTTCAGTTGTGACTTTTGCGATTACAAATGCCGACGGAATGGAGACTTGAAAGTTCATACTTTAAGACATACAAGCGAGAAGCCGTTCGGTTGTGATCTTTGCGGTTACAAATTCCGACGATCCAGCAGTTTAAAACGGCACATGTTAAGTCACAGTGACGAGAAACCCGCAAGTTGTAACTTTTGTGATTACATATGCCGACAGTCCAAGTATTTAAAACGGCACATGTTGACGCACTCCCATAAGAAGCCGTTCGGTTGTGATCTGTGCGATTATAAATGCCGATTCCTCGCAGATTGGAAAAAGCACAAGTTAATACACACCAAGGAGAAACCGTTCATTTGTGGTGTCTGCGATTATAAATGCCGCAGATCCGAACAATTAAAAAAGCACAAGTTAAAACATGTTCCAGGAAAGCCCATTCAGTTGTGATTGTGAGGATATGAAGCAACACATGTTGACACACCTTGATTAATAACTATGAACTGCTCACTCTTTCCTGTAATGCCTAAGAACGCGCAACTTAAATCAAAAATTTTCTTAAAAATCAATAATTTACGCCTCATACTGATTATTCCAAACTTTATACTTTCACTGTATACATGTATTTCGTATGTAACGTTTTATGCACGCCATTCTCCACTTTTGAGATGCCAATCGACTCTAACCTCGGATAACTCTCAATATATGTATATACAGGGTGACCCAAACAACGTTAAGCAAAATATGAAATAAAGCAAGATGATTCCAATTCAATTTTTTTGACTGATATTTCTTTATGCGCCTTATTTGTTATGAACAACCGATATCGTTTTCGTTTTGTTACGATTATATCATAATAATATAGGCAATTTAGATTTTTACTAACGCTCGAACATGTAATTAATAATAAAAATAATAACTAACTAATTATTTACCTAAATGTGGAACGAATTTCTTAGAAATATCGATTAAATAATCACGTAATAACGCATACCGGCGAAAAGTAACAGCTCTTTGATTGAAATAAAATAAATAGTGAATTAACTTACTATTAATTAATGAATTTTTGTTTCAGGTGCCAACGAATCCCTAAAACTGAAACTATGAACGAGAAGACGTATGTATGCCGAATGTGTAATTCTAAATTCAAATCTCGTCCACATTTGCTGAATCACATTTCGACACATACCAATGAAAAGCCCTACAGTTGTAGCCTTTGTGATTACAGATGTCGACGGGCAGGACTTTTAACACAGCACATGTTAAAGCACAACTCGTTCAGTTGTGGTCAAAAGACACACGCGAACAAAAAACCGTTCGGTTGTGGCCTTTGCGATTATAAATGCCGGCGGAACACAGAACTGAAAATTCACATTTTAAAACACACAGGCGAGAAACCGTTCAGTTGTGATCTTTGCGATAGCAAATTTCGACAATCCAAACATTTGAAAAGGCACATGTTAACGCACTCCGATGAGAAGCCGTTCAGTTGCGATTTTTGCGATTATAGATGCCGACAGGCTGCATATTTGAAAGACCACAGGTTAACACATACGAACGAGAAACCGTTTAGCTGTGACCTTTGCGATTACAAGTGCCGATATCATAGAGATTTGAAAACTCACATTTTAAAACACACGGGCGAGAAGCCGTTTAGTTGTGATCTTTGCGATTACAAATCCCGAAGATCCCGAGATGTGAAGCAGCATAGGATTACACACAACGACGATAAACCCTGTAGTTGTAGTCTTTGTGATTACAGGTGCCGAAGGTCTATAGATTTGAAAAGGCACATGTTAATACACTCCGATGAGAAGCCGTTCAGTTGTGATCTTTGCCATCATAAATTTCGACAGCAAGGAACCTTGTACCGACACAAGTTAAGGCATGCGGACGAGACTACAAATGCCAACGGCTTGGACTTCTAAATGCTCACATTTTAAAACACACAGGCGAGATGCCATTCAGTTGTGATCTTTGCGATTGTAAATACCGAAGATTCGCCGCGCACGGTTTTAGCAAACCGAAGCTTTACGTGCTATGTAAATATAAATCAAACTTTTTAGAAATAGATAACCTACAATTTATTTCACGAAATGTATTAAAAATACAGACCCGTAACTCACCTGTGTGTAGAGTGAGTTTTACTTTAGATACGTAGTTTTTATACAGGAAAGATACGTCAAATTTTCAAATGATTTGCAATGGTTCGCCAGTTTTAAAAACTTGGTTGCCACCACACAAATCATCGCCACATTAACTAGTAGGAAGTTGGACCGAAAACTTCAATTAATTTCTTTCTAGAAAGAGTCGCTCACTACGAACTTTGTGTCTTTGTAATTTTTGATATTTTTTACGGTTCAGCCAAAAAATAAAAATCTGTGGTTAAACCGTATCCACACATTTCAAAAACTGCCTATATATAATACAGATTTTAAAATAATTTTGCCTACTGATTTTCCTAATTTTTTTCCATGATTCCCAATCTCATAAAACAATTAAAGATCGAGGTCACTGGAGTTCTGTCGGTTGTAGCACTTAGCATTCAATGTAATTTTCTTAAAAGCTTTTTGCTTCATCTTCGAAAATAAGAAAGTTATAAAAAATACGGTTCCATGCCTCACCTTGTATATTTCTCTTCTAACCTTCTTGTGCGTCGTTTTCCACTCTTAAAATGTTAACTGACGTAACACTCAGTGTTCACTATAAAAAAAAATTCAACGACATCAAACGTATATTATAATACAGTGTTTCCCGAAAGTAATGGATAAATTCTATAAAATGGTTGAGAAAACGTTTCAGAAAAATGCTCGAACACGTCGATTTTTATTTTTAAATCATCACTTAAAGATGTAATTTTCAACCTCCCACTTCTCAATCCCCAAGCGTTAGCAATTTCAACATCAAAAATTCAATAGCAGAGCAAACCTTGTGATATCTCATGTAATAACATTTTTGTGCTAAATAAAAAAACTTTTTAAAATCAGTCGATAAATAAACTGAGATATTCAACGAAAACGTATTGAAATAAAAGTACCAATATTCGAGCAGGCGTTGATACAGCTCTAGCAATGCATACGTGGTAAAAACAATTGCCTAATTGCTTGTAGTTAAATGTGAGATAGAATTTATTGACATTACGTAGTGGAGAGTGTGCTACTTGTTTAACGATTAGATGGCAAGTAGGAGACTTACTGAAGCCGAAAGAATCGAAATTTTAATGATGATTGGGTTTGGAGATTCAGACGCTTGAAAAAGTTCGTATTTTGTTCAAAGAAACTCACCCAAACCGTCCTCCAAATCACAATCAACGGTAAGTCGAATTGAGAACAACTTTCGCGATCTTGTACGAGATGAACCTAAAGCCCTACGTCGATCGGCTTTAGATGTAATAATAATAATAAACTTAAAATCACCTTAAAATAATTTACAAAATATTTAGACTGACTGAATTTGTTTTGCGTACTCGCAAATGTTTATAGCCCTACCACTTCGTTCAACATTCAGTCTTACCTCATGGTTTTAGTAGCGTTGTTATTTAAATAGTGATTTAAAATTCTTATTATTTGTAGTTGTGGATAAAGTATAGTATACCACCTGCTACGCACCCTCGTGTTGCACGTATCCTCGGTAATAATGGCATTTCATTATAGCATTGTCTATAGTATCCTACCGTGCCTTCAAATGAATTCCTGATTAAAGTAAGCTGTGACTTTTTTATAAAGTTGGCGACATGCTTTAGAAGAGTGAGGCGATAGTTGGCAATCTGTCAGCGTATATTATCTGATTATGAATCAAACTCATTTGCCAAGTATTGGGGTTGGGGGGTTGTTATGTTAGCACACACACATCTCTAACACCCGAACAAAATTCTTCGATTATGTGACGCATAGTTTTAAAAATTGTGTTCTTCACGTGCGGAAAAATGAAGCAGTTCATAATTGTGAGACCTGGAGACCTTGCAGGAAAATTCACAATTCGGTTCACTGTTTGTCGAGCTGTGTGGGCTATAGCGTTGTCTTGCCGAGAATACACTTCTGTAAGTTCATCGTCGCGTAATTGATTAATAAAAACTTCGAATAATTCATTTCTGTTTCTTTCACCAATTACTGATTCGTAAAAAAATATTGATCCGATGATCCACCTTCTTGACTCTGTTAGCTGAACACCAATTTTTAGCGGATGTAAAGGAGTCTCCAGAAATTCATGGGGATTCGATGTTGTAATTCTAATATTTTCTAAATTTAAGATGAAAAGTGTCACAATTTGACATTAGTTTAATTAAGATAGTTAAAAATACAAAAGAAAAAGAATACATGTTGCAGCTTTCGAGTTCTAAAATATGAAAATAAGAAGAGACTTTTTGTTTCAGGTATCAACGGATCACTAATGCTGAAACCATGGCTAAAAAAGGATTCCAATGCCGAATATGCGATTCTAAATTCAGAAGTCGCCAACATTTACAAACGCATATTTCGACACATACTAATAAGAAGCCATTCGGTTGTGATTTTTGCGATTACAAATGCCGACAGCTCGGACATTTGAAGCGGCACAAATTAAAGCACACCGACGAGAAGCCGTTCAGTTGTGACCTTTGCGACTATAAGTGCCGACAGACCGGAAATTTGAAATTGCATAAGTTAAAGCACACCGACGAAAAGCCGTTCGCTTGTGATCTCTGCGATTATAAATCCCGATACCCCGGAAGCTTGAAAAAGCACGAGCGAAAGCACACCGACAAGAAACCATTCACTTGCGATCTTTGCGATTTTAAATGCCGACACCTCGGAAACTTGAAGGAGCACAAGTTGATACACTCGGAAGAGAAACCGTTCTTTTGTGATCTCTGCAATTACAAATGCCGTCATCTCAAATCTTTAAAGTTGCACAAGTTAAAACATACCGGCGAGAAACCGTTTGGTTGTGATCTTTGTGATTACAAATGCGGACAGTTAGGAAATTTGAAACAGCACATGTCGAAGCACACCAGCCAGAAGCTGTTCAGCTGTGATCTTTGCGATTGTAAATGTCAATCCTACGGGAATTTGAAACAGCACAAGTTACGACACACCGACGAGAAACCGTTCGTTTGTGATATCTGCGATTACAGATGCCGACAGCTCGGAAGTTTGAAGCGGCACAAATTAACGCACACGGATGAGAAGCCGCTTGGTTGTGATCTTTGCGATTATAAGTGCCGAGAGCTCGGATGTTTGAAACTGCATAAGTTAAAACACATCGACGAGAAGCCGTTCGGTTGTGATCATTGCGATTTTAAATGCCGACATCTTAGAAGTCTGGAAGAGCACATAGTAACACACTCGGACGAAAAGCCGTTCTTTTGTGGTCTTTGCGATTACAAATGCGTAAAGCCCGGACAATTAGAAGAACACATGTTACAACATATCAAAATAGAACCCCATCAGTTGCAAATGGAAAAATTTTGAAGATATGACGATACATGATGAAATAAATTTTGATTTCATAGGTCATAAGTAGAGACCTGAGTTTAGGCAAGGTTTTTATAATATTTTTTCGTTTCAAGAGAAATAGTCTCTGGTCATAAGTCATAAGCAATGCTTAATCATATCGTAATTGTAGAACAAACTTCTTAGAAATTTCGTCTTATTTTATTATATTCGTTTCAGTTGTTCAAACACAGATTTTTTAATACAAAAGTTCTAAGATTTGTAGCAAAATAAAAATTATATACAATTTCAGAACCTAATGTTTAGTAATCACCCTGTACAGTAGTGAACCACATTGTGATTCATTAAGGCATGTTTTATTTAGTATTTCTCTGTCGATACTCTCCGAAACTGAAACGCAGTTTTGTTTCAGATATCAACACTCTCCTGAATCTGAAAACGTGAGAAAATACGAATGTAGCATATGCGGTTCTATATTTAAAAATCGCGTGTACTTAAAGAACCATAAATTAATTCACCTCGACGAGGAACTGTTCAGATGTGCGATTTGCGATTATAAGTGCCGACATCCCGGAAAATTGAGGCGACACATCTTAACACACACCGCCGAGAAGCCGATCAGCTTCGACACTTGCGGCAACACGCTCCGAAATCGCGGAGATTTAAAGTGCGATCTTTGCGATTACAAGTGTGAGTACGCCAGCCATTTGAAACGTCACATGTCGGTGCACACCGGCGAGAAGCCGTACAGTTGCAGCATCTGCGATTGTAAGTTCGGACGAAACAATCACTTGAAACAGCATATGTTGATACACTCCGACGAGAAGCCGTTTTGTTGCTGTATTTGCGGTTTCAAGAGCCGACAGGCCGGCAATCTGAAGCAGCACATGTTGATACACAACGAAGAGAAACCGTTTTCTTGTGATCTTTGCGATTACAAGTGCCGATTTCCAAGCTCGTTGAAACGACATGTGACTTCACATAAGTAAAGTTAGTGTATTGTTTTGTTTGAATTGAAAGTGTCACTTTTAATCCGAATAAAACATAAACAAAATAAAGTTATTCACGAAACAAATCTTAATTAAAATGTTAAAAGTAAAAATTTCTAGGATTAAGAGCTTAATTAATTCTGGAAACTAAAAGTGTTACCCAAGCCACACTTTTTTTTATTGGGGACAAAATCATCAACTTCAATTGCAGCTTTCGGTGTTAAAAGTCATTACATTTAATATGGTTCCAGAAACAAAAATTTTTTTCGAAATCTCAGTAAATATGTACGTACAATTGCAATTAGTTGCTACATGATTCTTGAGAACATGCTTAGTGTGCTGTAATTTCCATGAATTACTTTGATGGGGATACCTTGATTTATAAAAAAAATAAAATTCATGTTTAAAAGAAAACCAGTCTCATTACTTTTCTGCCATACCCCGTGAATCAATTTTCTATTTTATTTTATATTTTCTTGCTGTGAGTTAAGTTTGTAAGTTGTAAATGTGTGAACGTTTTAAGAAACTCTCTGTTTCAGGTCTCAACGGTTGCTTAAAGCTAATACAATCAATGACGCATAAGCGTAACAAATTCGCAAATAATTGTGTAAATAATTGTTTGTCAATCAATTTGTTATGCATACGATTTTTGATCAAATCGCGTGCGTGAATGCCACAGATTACGCGAAAATGTAGGTTGCTGGGGTTGTTTGGAAATCTCATAAGCTCAGGCAGGATTACTAGAAATTGACGTAAGTAAAGTTACTAATAAATAATTATCGCGACAAGACAACGATTACATTTCGAAGGTATCGCATAAACAAATCGGTTTTCTCCGAAAATCGATTTATTAGACCTGAAATTCAATGCCGACAAGTTGAAGAGAGAAAAAGAAAGTGATATACACACTTGCAAAAATTAAAGCTACTACCAGAAGCAGAAAAGAAGCTTGAGAAGAATAATAGCAATAAGGAAGAAAATTTGAAGAAAATGAAATTAGAATATTTGGATTCCGTTTCAATTTTAATAAACTCCAATGGCTCGCATTGTGATCTTATGATTAAAGTCGTATTTAACAGAAGTCGTGATTAACATACATAACAAAACGACGTAGCTTTATGTCAGTTTAATGTGTAAGAGGGTGACGGACGAGGATTTCCATGGGATGTAAACACGTGATTAAATTAATCCTAGAATGCGTGCCATGTGTTTACTTATAAAACCATGCTGTACAGGTAGTAACGATCAAAATAAAAAAGAAATTAAAGAAATGAGAGTGATCAAGAAAATATTGAGGAATAGAAGACTTAGGAAGTCATAATTGGATAGAGTGAGGAAGGAAGATCAACAGGAAGATGCTTCTTGAGAATGAAATGAACAATAGTAAAGCTTTTTTTATCGCCTATACTAGCCCCAAGCTTCTTAAAGCTTGTCGGCGAGACGTGTTGGCCAGTGATTCATATTGGCGGTTGCTGCTGCGGCCGTTTTACTATTGCGAACTGAGGAAACGAAGAAAACCCAATTCGAAGAGACCGTCGTGAATTCGAACACAATCCGACACATATCTAGAACCCATATGCACATACAGGGTATATCGTATTAAAGAAGTGATACGCGTAACAGAGGGTTACACGTGCAGCCTGAAAAAAGTGTTGCAAAACGATTTCTGCCGATATAATTTTTATGAAAATTTTATAAAAAATTCTGCACTGTTTTCTTAAATATTCTTTTGTTTTTTTTAGTTCTTTCTCTCTTCCATTTTTTTTATTCGATTCTCCTTTCTGGTTCTCTTTTGTTTTAATTAAAAGTCAAACTTCAATTTTCTTTTTACTTTTTTCTAGAAATGTTTCATATTTATTCATTTGTTATCTTAAATAAAAGCTTTCTCCTCGTTTTCTATAAGCACAAATTATTTAGTTCACTGATCGCCTTTTGTTTCTGGTTTTGTTTTATTTTTTATTTCTTCATGTTTTTTAATTTTCCAGAGATTGTGATGAAGATTTTCACGTCTTCCTTATCGATCGTCTTTTGTTAGCTTCAATAGAAAGTATCTTCTTTCGTTTATCGTTTTTCTGTAACCGTAAATTATTTATTTATTTAACCGATCAACTTTTGTTTTTCTTTTTTTTTTTTAATCTAAGACCTTTATTTCCTCTCCAAAAATTTTTTTTTCGAAGGTTTCTTTCATGTAATTTGCTTTTGTTTTCTTTTTCGATTTTCTTTTGTTTTCAAAATTCTTTTTCTTTTCTAATTTGTCCATTAAATTTTCTGCTCTGATTGTCTTTTGTTTTCCTCTCCAAAAATTTATTTTTTCGAGGTTTCTTTCTAGTAATTTGCCAACCGCTTCTGTTTTCTTTTGTTTTCAAAATTCTTTCTCTTTTCTAATTTTTCCATTAAATTTTCTGCTTTGATTGTCTTTTGTTTTCCTCCCCAAAAATTTATTTTTTCGAGGTTTCTTTCATGTAATTTGCCAACCGCTTTTGTTTTCTTTTTCGATTTTCTTTTGTTTTCAAAGTTGTTTCTCTTTTCTAATTTTTTCATTAAATTTTCTGCTCTGATTGTCTTTTTGAATTTAATTTAAGTTAAAAGTCAAGCTTGAATTTCATCTTTTCGTAGAAATTTTCCATATTTGGAATCGATCTTCTTTTGTTATCTTAAACAAAAGAAGTCTTTTTCTAATTTTTCTTCACGCATCCGTGATTTATTCGATTTACTGATCGCCTTTCGTTTCTGAATTTCTCTTCGTGGGAAACTTCTTTTTTTTTTCAATCCAGAAATTTCTTTAGTTTCAGAAAAGAAACAAAAGAAAACGGAAACCAGAAAAGATAGTTGTCTTTTGTTTTTTTTTTCAAAACTCTTTCTCTTTTCACATTTCTCATTCAAATCTCTTTTCTGATTATCTTTTGCTTGAATTAAAAGAAGTTAAGCTTCGAATTTTTTCTTTTTTGTAGAAAATTTCCATATTCAGAACATTCAATTCAATCGATCTTCATTTGTTTTCTTAAATAAAAGAAATCTTTTTCTTGTGTTTCTGTAAACGTAAATGATTTAGTTTACTGATCGCATTTTGTTTCTAATTTCTACAAGGTGTTACTAAACTTAAATCTTAACGATTTAATATTTAGAATTATTATTTTTTTCACTCTTAGTATGCAACAATTTTTTTTTTAGTTTTTTTGGAGACCGCTTACAGTTTGCGTTTAATTAACGACTCAAGTTTGGCAATACCTTGTATATTACATTATCTCTTTCAGAGAGCTTTTTGTAGGTGTACATATAAAGTCCTTGTCATTTTATTCCACGATTACATAACTCTGTTGAAGCTAATCTGATTTCGTTGGTAATTCGATGCTTAGTTTACACTTGAATGGTATTATTTACGTTATTAATTATAACAACAGATATACACACACGCGCGCGCGTTGTGCGACGTTTTAATACCGCGGAATAAATTACTGTACCTTATATTATAATAATCTAATCAACTTTTGCGACGGATTAATTCATTTATAGAAGTTGTAAATTATGTAAAAGAAATTAATACATTTTGATTTAATAAATGATTGAAGGCCGAAGCCCAACTTGAAGACAGTCCTCAACCAGTGGTAACGTGACCGGCGGATTATTAAGGGTTGAATGAGAATAGTCTAGAATTTTTCTATGCGTTTCTATTCATTCATATATTAGAACCACAATTTTGTTACGCCCCGGAAGGTCCTCTTCTTCCATCTTCTTACATTTTTTTTTTTCGTATACAGGGTGCTACTAAACCTCAGCTATTTCTTAGTACCTTTCCAATTGTTATTACTTTTCTATATCTATATATATATTCTGCACTGAGTCCGTGCTTCTGAAAACGTAACGATATTTCGGATAAGGTCATCTCGCACAACTGGGATGTCATAAAAAAGCGAACCAATTGCGTAAACAAGGCTGTTACACTATCAAACACATTTTAATACTTAAGCGGCCCACTATAACCATAAAAGTTGTTGTAAAAGCATTTACGATATGTACCATAAACGATGTCGTATTTGTGCGAACTAATTAGCATTTATTGGATGAATAAAGGAATAAATAATATGAACGCTTCCTCATCAAGGCATTTATTTATAACAGGTGTTCGAAATGTCTTCCACCGGCACGTAAGCAGGCGTCCACCCGCTCCAGACATTCTGGATCCTCCGATACTCGGCGAGCTGCAGCACGAATTCGCTGTAATAATAGTTCTTCTGTGTTGATTTGCACCGAATAGACTTTCTGTTTTAAAACCCCCACAGAAAGAAATCCAACGGACTCGGGGCTACGAGCAGACCACGACACTGGTCCGTACCTACCTATCCATCGGCGTTGAAATTGGTTATTGAGATAGGTTCGGACCGGGAGAGTAACTTGTGGTGGTACACCGTCGTGCATGAACCACATGTTTCGCCGTACCTCTAAGGACCTTTCGTCCAAAACATCGGGCAATATTATTTGTAAAAATTCTAAATAATTTCGGCCAGTAGCGGTGGTTTAATGAGTAATTACCCCCACGGTAATTGCACCCTACCCATTCGAAGCGTTCTCATCGTAAAATTACTTTCATTGATATGCCTGTAAAGCAACATTTTCGCCCATTCATAACCGCGCACATCTGCAAGGTCAGGGTTAAGTATTTTACTGTGTTCTGGCGCTAAGCGTAGTTTCGTACATGCGGAGACGCGCCAGGGCCGTACTCACTGCTTCATAATTCGATATCTCGAAGGCTGTGGCACTTTTTCTATTTTGTCAGAGGCAAAGTATTGTTTACAGAGCGTCATCGACCCACTGATGACGTATGGCTCCTTATACCTGATACACCATGTATAGTTACGCCGGCCAAGCCTTAAACCCGTTGCCAACGGATCTAACTATTTCAGCTATGCAACTACTTAAGAAAGAAAGTGGGAGAAGTAGAATTGCGCCAATGAAAAGAAAGAACATTTATACAGGGAAACAAGAAATTCGAAATTAAGATAAGTTTCGTTGGGATTGGCTCGTTTGTTTTTTTTTTTTTTCTAAACTAAACAAAAGAAATTTGTTTTCTTTTTAAATTAAAAACAAAAGAAATGACTGGAAGTTTAATAAGACGCTGTATTTTTTACAATTTTTGGACATTCCACTGCAAATAAGAAAATAAGAAAATAATCGAGTAAAAAAAAAACAAAACACTAACTAAAGTCATTCGTCCTTTGCATTTTCAAGAACATAACAAAAAAAAAAACAAGATTTCACTACAATTTCGATTTCGACAAGAAACAAATTCGAAATTAAAGTAAGCTTAGTTAGGATTGGTTCATTTGTTTTTTTCTTTTTTTTTTTTCTAAACTAAGCAAAAGAAATTTGTTTTTCTTTTTTAATAAAAACGAAAGAAACTTGATCGTGTTCTTTGACAAAGAAAGACAAAGGACACGGTCGACTTTATTGTCCCTTCTTTAACAAAAGAAAAAAAAAAGCATTGTCAAACAAAGATATTTTTCTATCGAGTGATCAAAAAAAAAAAAAAAACAGAAAACAAAAGAAGATTGAATGAACGAAGAAGCATGAGCGAAAAAAAATCGTTATATTTCTCGATTATTTTATTTCTTCTTCTTTCGTTAGAAGCGAAACGAAAACAAATGACGATCGATTTCACAACCAATTTCGACTTTCTTCTTTTTATCAATTTTTCATTCATTTTACGTCGATTAAGTACGATCGTATTTTTGGTTTTGTTATTTTGATTTGAAGAAAAAATATTTAGTTGGGTTTTCCGTTTGTTTATCGGAAAAAAAAGCACCTCAAGAACAAAACAAAAACAAAAACAAAAACAAAAACAAAAACAAAAACAAAAACAAAAACAATCGATTACACCATGCACAATTTCGATTTCGACAGGAAACAAAACGTAGCCGAACTTGGATACAGTGGATACAGAAAATAAATAAGTAAATTGACTCCCAATTTTTTTTTTTTAACAAAAATTAATCAGCCGCCGAGATCAAATTAATGAGAAGTTAACGATGAAATTAACAATTAACGAGAAATTAAGAAAAGAGAAGAAAAATTGAAAATTTTTATTGAACGACTTAAGCACAGTAACACCCTGTGTTGCATTTCAAAAATCCAAACCTCAAATTCTTATTAATTTTAATTAGTCAGCAAGGTTTAAGCAAGTTGATTAATTAATTAAATTTTTCTTAAATGTAAAATGTCGAATATTCAGGGGCAAAAATGAAACGTGGCGGCGTAATAAAGAAAAAACAATTGACGATCGATTTCCAAATTAAAACGTCGACTTAAAAACGAGATAATTTAAAAAATGAAAAACTTCGGAGTTTCTAAAAAAAAAAAGTTGGAAGCGAACAAAAGCGTAAGAGCAAAAAAAATAAATAAATAAACAAATGATGCTCAATTTCTGATTCAATTTCTTAATTCACATTAAGGAGGCTACGACCAAAAACAAAACCTTCTACAAATTCTTACACTTTTATTTTATTTATGATAATAACTACTTGAAATTGAGTGTTATTTCTTTTTATTTAGTATACACAATTGTGATTATTGTTTTTTTTTATTATTATTGTTATTAAAACAAATAAATGTCAAACGTGTGAGAATTTGTTTTTAGGTTTTGCTTTTGGTCATAGCCTATGTATTTGCGGCCAAATGTCCGTAGGAACATTTTTTCTTAAAATATTAATGGAAATCACATCCTCAACGTTGTTAGAAGACACCCTGTAGACGGAGTGAATAAAAAATTAGGAACGCCGATGGTAGAACCTGCAATAATATTAAAAGGCCCAAAAAAGTAATAAACTAAATCAGAAACGAGGAAATACGAAAGACCAAGGATGACCAACTGAATATACGAGCCCAAGTTCAGTGAAATTCGAATGAATTTTTAATTAATATATAAATTATGGAAATTTGCGAAGGTCGATAGCAAAATCGTAATCAAAAGACGACCGCAAGGAGACTTGCCAGAAGCAGACTACTAACGAGACCAAAGGATCAGGCTTAGGTTGAAGGAGTCTTTGCCTGAGCATTGATGGATCTTATACCGTAGTTTTGTAGTTTAGCAAGTCAATGGTATGTAAAAATTACTATACAACATTTACCAATGAAGCCGAGCAAAGCCTGATTAAAGACTAATCTGCTTCTGGCTTAGTTGAATATAGTGAGGAAGAAATGAAAGAGCAAGAGGTAGACCGAGATGCTTGTAGAGATTGAAACTAACGGTAGAAATAGTTTTGAAAGAAGGTATGAGAAGAAAAGAATTCACAGAGAAAGTAGATAAAAAAGTAATTAACCTAATTGGGAAAAGGTGAAAGACGAAAGACCAAGTTTGGATAACTAAATATAGTAAGTGTACAGTAAGCAAGTATAGTAAGGAAGAAATTAAAACAAAGGAAACAAAGTGCAAGAGGGAGGTAAATATGCTTGTAGAGATCGAAAAAAGCTCCCACCAAACCAATCACAATAAAAACAGAGTTAATCTTAATAGCTAGAGGAATTATAATCTGTATTGAATGGTAGAAGTAGTTGCGAACAAATGGTGTAAGAAGTAGAAGCGCGTTAAGAAAAAAAAACTACCCAGAGAATGTAGTTACCTACTTAAAACGTCATTAACCAAATCAGGAAAAAGTGAAAGTCGAAGGACAAAAGTAAAACAAAGCAATAAAATTTACTAGACATCGCTAGTAATAAGCTGCGTACATGTGTCCACGCCGAACATATAATTGAACATGAAATCCAACAATTCGTCCGGTATTCACGAACTGTTCTAGAGCACCGCGCGAGCCATTCGTTGCGAACCAAAGAAAGTCGGTTTTTCGACGAATACAAAGGAAGTACAGACGACGACCGTGGCAGGAGCGCAAGTGTATACGGTGGGCGCGAACGAATTCTTAACAAATGTTTTTCGTTTTAGTGATTTATTTGTTTACCTGTCAGGGCCGATCCTTTGTTTCAAGTGACTTACATGCATTTGTCAAGTAAATAAACGTATCTCGTTTGTATTTCACGGCATCCATCGTTGACCTAAACGGAGTTGGCGTAAAATTCCACTTAAAGGTCAAGTTTACGATGCCGCGCCGCCGTATCATAAAACTATAAAAAATTTAATGAGGGTATTTATTTCGTTCATCCGCTCCTACATTTTTTAACCAGGGGCGCATCGATTACATTTTTCCTCATAATTCACTTAAACTCTATTGATTAGTGGGATATACTCACTTTGGATGACAAAATCAATGTGATTAAAATGTATACCATTGAATATAGCTTAATCAAAGATGAGCAAACAGTTAATTATTGTTTTTTTTATTTTCGTTATACCCTGAAACCACTGTGCAGCGTAGGGAAGCCGTTCAGCTGTGATATTTGCGTCGTCAATGGTCAATAGATTTGCTCCCAATTGCAATTAGTTGCTGTCAGAGCATGTGAACTCTTTTTTGTCAAACTGTGTTTGCGTTTGGCTGCTCAATTAAGTAAGTGAACTGAGTACGTCCCTTATTTAAAATGTACCGTATCATTTTGCAGCCGTGTTATTAAGAAAAACCCTTTCGTTTTTGTCTTAAATGTCTTTCCACTTGAAATATAATGAATTAACTTTTCAAATTACGAATGTGTGAAAATTTAAAGTGATTTTTGTTTCAGGTATCAACGGACCTCTGAAACTGAAACAATCACCAAAGAGTCATTCGATTGCCGAATATGTGACTTGAAATTAAAATCTAGTAGAAGCTTGCGCAAACATATCTTGATACATACCGGTGAGAAGCCATTCAGTTGCAATCTTTGCGATTATAAATGCCAACAGTTTGGAAACTTGAGGAAGCACAAGCTAAAACACTCCGAGGAGAAGCCGTTCAGCTGTGATCTGTGCGATTACAAATGCCGAAGGAATGGAGACTTGAAAGTCCACGTTTTAAAACACTCGAGCGTGAAGCTGTTCGGTTGTGATCTTTGCGATTACAAATGCCGACAGTTTGGAAACCTGAGGAAGCACAAGTTAATACACTCCGAGGAGAAACCGTTCGGCTGTGATTTCTGCGATTACAAATGCCGAAGGAACGGAGAGTTGAAACTCCACGTTTTAAACCACACAAGCGAGAAGCTGTTTGGTTGTGATCTTTGCGGTTACAAGTTCCGACGATCCAGCAGCTTAAAACGGCATATGTCAATTCACAGTGACGAGAAACCCATAAGTTGTGGCCTCTGCGATTACAAATGCCGCAGGCCTGAACATTTAAGGAAGCACATGTTAACACACAGCGACGAGAAACCGTTCGTCTGTGTAATTTGCAATTACAAATTCCATAGGTCCGACCATTTACAAAGGCACATGTTAAAACATATGACTTGTAAGTCAACAAAATCTGAGGATATGAAGACTTAAGGCGACACATGTTGACACACCATGATTTGATGATGTGGTCGTGTTTTGGTAAAATAAATTTATTCTGACACTTTTAACAATAACAAAATAGAACAATATAAAAATCAACAAATTCCAATCTGTGCAATGCTTCCTTGGGTGGTTATCACCTGGTCTATTGGGGATTGAAGTCTCGTAATAACGGATGTCGAGCACTGAGTTGAGGTGGAGACTATCTCAGGGTATCTTGCTTCGGCTTGGAGTCGCTCTTGCTACTGCTGTTGGTTTCAGAGTTAGTTGTCGAAGGATTATGAGCTTTGGGGTGGCTTCGAAGAAGGTGTATGCCGCCGGCAATTTAATGCGCGGAAGACTTTGGATAAGCTGCACGATGGGAAACTTGTGTGGTGGTTGATTCTTCTGGCAATTTAATGCACGTGGTGGACAAACTCATGTACTGGTTGTGCTTTTGGCAATTTAATGATCGGAGAGCTTTGGAATAATCTTTCCGACACGTGGGTGCCCGGAAAGGTTGGTTATATGTGTGGTGCTCCTGACAATTCAATGCACAGGAGTCTTTAATGAATTTTCCTGACGTTTAATGCTCGGGATCAACTCGTGAGTGTTCCTGGCAATTTAATGCTCGGGAAGATAAAGTGGCGACACTACCCAGTAGCGACACTTAAATGTCAGTGTCATATTTGACCGCCATACTGCTTGATACGTACATAAATGCAAATGTAATGCAATTTACAAATCAGTAGGTATCAAACAAAAACAGCAAATGTGACAGTTATACTCGAGTGTCGTCGCAACGATCATTGCAACGTCGACGATCCGTGCATCTGAAGCAACTTATAACCGCACAATTGAAAACACACCGACGAGAAACCGTTCTTTCGTGGTCTGGGCGGTTATGGAACGCTGAAACGCCTTATGTTAAAACATCATGCAGACTGTATGTTTTGTTTAGTAACTATGTCGAGCTTTACGCGGGGTTATCATTGTTGTTATTAATAAACAATTCTACGTATATTTATTTATTGTTAGAAATTATTTTTCTGCAGCGTGCCTTTATTAAATAATAAACATCCTGTATATGGTACTTTATTAAATTCAGTGATACTATAATAATTAATTTATAATTAACAAAAAATTTTTTTACATATATTCCGTTGTCCTCTAATGTCACTTTTGTTTCAGTTGCCTGCTGATTCCTAAACGTGAAATTGAGAATAGAACAATATTCGAGGACGAACAACCACATCAAGGCGAAGCGTTCTTAATATGTGGCACCGATGCGTTAATACGCAGCAAACTCATCAGCTGTGATCGCTGCGATTACAAATGCCGTTATTCCAGCAGTATGAAACTGCACAAGTTAATTCACACCGGCGAGAAGCCGTTCAGTTGTGACCTGTGCGATTACAAGTGTCGATATTCCAAGGGTATGAAGCAGCACAAGTTAAAACACACCGGCGAGAAACCGTTAAGTTGTGATCTCTGCGACTATAAAAGCCGGGATTCCAGTAATTTGAAACGGCACAAGTTAACGCACAGCGGCAAGAAATTGTTCAGTTGTGACTTCTGCAGTTACGAATGCCGAAGTAGCACAACTTTGAAAAACCACATGTTAATACACACGGGAGAAAAGCCGTACAGTTGTGACAAACGCAGAAGGCAAATTTAACCAGTCATTTGAAGCAACATATGTTAATACATACCGGCGAGACGTTACTAACTCGTCTAGTTTACGATTACAAGTGCTGACAAGTCAAGTATTTTAAACTATACATGCGTGACGCACGTGTAAATGTAAAAAGCACTTAACAATAAATTAGTTTTTGCCACACATAATGTATTAATTTTTAATCGGTTTATGCTTTCTATACAAATCTAGTACTGACCGGAGTCTTCTCGAATAGTCGGGTAGTTCTAGATGGCGTGACGAATGAACAGATATTAATAAAAAAAACCTGTACACCGTTTAACAAGTGATAGGAGAGATCCAAACAAGAAAAAAATTCTAATAAACCCATGTCCAATTGTTAACACAGGTGTCCACGCCACGTGTTCACTCTTCTAGAATTTCTAGTTTTTTTTTAATTCCTTATCAACTCTTGCAATGAGATTTGAGATGGCACGTCGGAGCTTAACTTGAAAAAATAAGCCATCGCCGGTATACAAGTGTTAATATAAAAATTTTACAAACTTTAGCACGCGTTAGTGGAGAACGAAACAATACTCAATGGTACTTGAAGTATGGTTTAATTAGAAAAGAATCAAACAATCAATAACGAATTTAACGCACTAAAATTATCACAGAAGATGTTCGAAGTGTTGTCCTTGCTGTTGTAAACAAAGCCGCAGTCGCCGTCGACTTGATTGAAACCAACTTGACTCTTCAGTTGCTGACAAGCGTTTACAATTCTCTGCCAAAGTTCATCTTCTGTAGGCATAAACACTGTCCCCCAAACAAAGAAATCCATAAGAGTGAGACCCAAAGTAACAGGACCTCCCCAACCAATCCATCTATTTCCGAAACGCTCATTTAAAAAAGTTTCTTATAATAAGGGAAAAGTGGGCTGGAGCTCCATCATGCATGAAATTCGTGTTCCTAATGGCACATCCTCCAATAGTTCATTTAAACTATCACGCAAAAAGATTCGATAGGATTCACCATTCAACCGATTTGGCAAACGAAATGGTCCGATGAAGCAATCACCCACAACGCCTGCCCAGACATTCATTGAAAATCGAAGTTGATGATTTCTAATGAAAATCCTCATGGAGTTCTTGCCATGAGGATTTTCATCGGACCATTCGGGCAGGTAATTGGAGATTCGTCTTTCTCAAGAGGATTAATACCTCCATCTATATCAAAATTGTATTCCTCAGGAGATCTTCTCCACAGATTAAAAGGGTACACTTGCGAAATGAACTTCTAAGGACTTACTTGTCCTTCAAGCATTCGTAGCCTTTTACATCAGTGGACGCCATCACAAGGAATGTATTCTCACATTCAATGTGATTCATACCACGACCATGAGGATGTGACCATGCTTTTTAACTTAGTCCAAAAGGAGAAAGTGGTATTTGCAACAGAAATAAGCCGAGGTCTCTACCTATCAAAACCAAAATCCCAAAAATGTCTGCAATCCGTCACCCATCGACATCATCACAAGGGATGCATTCCAGGATGGAAGGGGAATACAGTACGATCATTCACTGTTAGTTAGAGGACGTTTAGATCGGGTAGGTGCGTGGTTTCAACTTTCTGGGGTCACTAGGCTAAGAAAAAAATGTGATGCTTGCCTACTTCGCGTGGTTCTTTTAAAAAAGTCCAAAATACCTAAAACCGCAAGTCTAAGAGATTATAACAGAGACCTTTGGACACTAATCCTTCTCTACAGAGTCGTTACCTGAAAATTGAAGACTCCATCGCTTCTTCTATAAACATAATTGTTCTAAGAAAATCTGGATTGATGTTAAGTTCTTGTAACAGCCATTGGCAGAATTGGATGCGCGGATGGTAGTCTCTCTCTAACTGTAGATGATGAACCTTTTAGAGCTGACATGGTTGAAGTGATTGCTCTTTAAGAATTTGCCAAACAGACACATGATTTACGCGTAAAGTGCTGCTTACTCACGTGATATTCACACGAGGATTATCATTTACAGTTTCCAAAATAGCATCTTCGATGTTTTGCGTACGGACTGTACGATGTCTGCCACTGACTGATTTTCGCGGCTTAAATTAACTTCTTTCTCGAAGTCTGCGTTCGACTTCTTGAAAAGTTTGATGATTTGGAATATACCTTAGAGGATAACTCCATTGATGGCCTTACGCGAATTTTGACGAGCTTCGCCATAACACAAACGCGTATTCCACTGAAGTAATCATTGCGAAACTAAACTTACTTACTAATAAGTAATGGTCACTGTCAGTATTTACCAACCAAATAGGACAACTTTTGTTTTACAACGTACAAGACCTTGGACTCGTTAGATCAAGTTAGATTTTGATTGACCAGCGATAAAACCCTCGTTCGTAGTCGCCATTTCTAAATCCTGGCAAGACAAATCAAAACTTTAAATAGTTGTTATTAGAGCATGTACTGTAGAGCATGTAAGTGAACTTTGTTTAACTTTACCATTTATAATAAATTTATTATTTAATCTGGCTACGTCCCTTATTTCAAAAAGAACAAATGTTATTAAGAAAAACCGTTTCGATTTTGCTTTAAATGCGTGCACGTCTTTCTACTTGAACTATAATGGAACTATAATGAATAGATTTTTGTTTCAGGTATCAATGGACCCCTGAAACTAAAACAACGAACGAGAAAACATTCGATTGTCGAATATGTGATGTCAAATTAAAATCTCGTAAAAATTTGCTCACACATATTTTAATACATACCGGCGAGAAACCGTTGAGTTGCAATGTTTGCGATTATAAATGCCGACATCGTGAAAGTTTGAAGGTGCACAAGTTAAAGCACGCCGAGGAGAAACCGTACGGTTGTGATTTCTGCGATTATAAATGCCGACAGCTCGGAAATCTGCAGCAACATAAGTTAAGACATTCCGACGAGAAGCCGTTCAGTTGTGATCTTTGCGATTATAAATGCCGACGGAATCGTGACTTGAAACTTCATGTTTTAACGCACACATGCGAGAAGCCGTTCAGTTGCGAGCGTTGCGGTTACAAATTCCGACAATCCAGCAGTTTAAAGCGACACATGTTAAGTCACAGTGACGAGAAACCGATAAGTTGTAGCCTTTGCGATTACAGATGCCGACTGTACGGACAATTAAAAAAGCACATGTTAACACACAACGATGAGAAGCCTTTAAGTTGTAGCCTTTGCGATTACATATGCCAACAGTCCCAGCATTTGAAACGGCATATGTTAACGCACTCCCATGAGAAGCCGTTCAGTTGTGATCTTTGCGATTATAAATGCCGATTCTTCGCAGATTTGAAAAAGCACAAGTTAATACACTCCAGCGAGAAACCGTTCATCTGTCGTCTATGCGATTACAAATGCCGTAGATCCGAACAGTTAAAAAGGCACATATTAAAACATGGAAAGTCCCATCAGTTGTGATTGATTAAATTAATATGTTGAATATCAAGTCCATCCTGTGTATGGAATAATCAACTTCAGATATCAAGTAAATATTCGTATTTCGTTTGTATTTCACGGCATCGGTCATTGACCTAAAAACGGAATTAAAGGTCAAGTTCACGATGCCACGCCGCCGTATCATAAAACTATAAAAAAAACTTTATGAAAGTAGTTATTTCGTTCATCTGCTACTCTTTTTTTTAACCAGGGATGCATCGTCGTTTTGTGGGTAATTTTTGCTTAATTATTTCTTGAAAACTAAAGTAGAAAGTTTTCCTCACGCTCTCGGATATCGCTTCCTATTGTGGTTTAATTTTATCCGGTTAATTGACAGTCCCCCTGTATTTAAGGATAATTATTTCAGTTTTATTTTCGTTTGTATTTATCATCTGCATGTTTAAGACAATTTACTGATTTTTGTAATCAAGTTTTGAACACGTAAAGGAAATAAAGAGTATCATTACCTACCATTAAACAAAATGTATTATTACTAGTACTACACCCCACAGCTTTCCTTTGTTTGATGGAACATACGTTGACGTCTACTTTTTCATATATTTCATATAAATATGAATGAATTGGTGCGTGTTTTAAGAGGTTTTAAAGCATATTCTAATCTAGTATTTACCGGTACTCTAAAATTAATCTCTGGTAATAGACATTCCTCCTCTACGATGTTACCATTACGAATCATTTACACATTACACACATTATTACACCGGGTAAATCGTTAACGAAATTAAAAATTAGTAAAGGGTCGAAATTCGATCTCTGTGGTGTAGCCTAAGATGATTTACAGGTGATTCAAAATAAGTGTCCGACCCGTTAGGGGCGTACTTACTAAGGTCATGTAAGTACGAGATAGAAAGAAATAAATTTATCGGAGGCATTTGAAAAATAAATCTCTTGTGAATCCTAAATCGAAACTGTTTAAATTCCATTGATCATCTTTTTATAACGATAATAAATTTTATTGGCATAGTCAGCAACTTTTACGCGTAGTAAAAATAATAATAATAATAATAATAAGGTCTTTATTGTCAATGAATATATATACGAAGTTACAAGAGAAGATAATTCCGAGGCGAAGTTCAGCTAAATGCTGTTCTTACACTTAACCTCTACACACTAACTAAAACTAGATAGAACAATACTATAGTGAAACAATGATCGATGCGAATAAAAAATAACAACTTTAAATCGTAATATTTTGCAAAAAACATTTTAATTTTTGTTTGAATTGTTCAGCGCTCAGTAATTTAAGATATGCAGGAAGACTATTATATAACTTTGCAGCATTGTAGGAAAACGACCGTTCAAACATTGAAGTAGAATGTTTGGGCAACAGTAGCATGTACTTATTGCGCGTATCGACAGTACTGATATCTTGAGAACGTAACAATTTTTTATGTAAATAGGGTGGAGACTTGGTTACCAATAATTTGTGAGTTAAATTTAATAAATGTAAACGCCAACGCTTTTTTAAAATCAACCAGCCAGCCTCTTCCAGCCTATGTGACACATGATCCCATCGCCTTAAACCGTATGCAAATCGGATGCAATTATTTTGAACAACTTGTAATCGGTTTGCATCACGAGAAGTTATAGCTGGTCCATAAACCATGTCGCAATAACTGATTTTAGACAATATTAATGCATCAGTCAACAGTAACCTTAATTTCGTGTCTAACACGTCCTTATTCATAAACAATTTTTTTAGCATACAGTAGGATCCTTGCAAAAGTGAGCTGACGTGCTTTCCAAATCTTAAATTCGTGTCAATTACTAGACCTAAGTTTTTACATTCTGACAATTGCAAAACATCACCATTGATTGTAACTTTTATGTAATCCAATGTCAGCTGTTTTATTTTATCTGGACCAAATAGCATGACGAATGATTTTTTAGAATTTAAATGCAAACCATGAACCTGAGAGACTTTAATTAATTGACGAATATCAGCATTAATTTTTTCAATTTCATCAGCTGTTTCACTAAAATAAAATGATTTGTACAATTGGGTATCGTCAGCATACTGATGAATTTCGCAATGTTGAATGAAATTGTCAAAATCCGATGTGTATAATAAAAACAGTAAGGGGCCTAAAATTGAGCCCTGCGGCACTCCTCTTATAATAGGTAATAATTCTGAAGAAGAATTGTTTAGCACAACTCTTTGCTGTCGATCAGTCAAGAAGCTACCTATGAAACTAACAACTATAGGATCAAACCCATAATATCTTAATTTCAAAAGCAAAATTTCATGATGTAACATATCAAACTCTTTACTATAATCAAGTAACGTAAGGACCGTCAATTTACTCATATCTCTTGCCTGTATTATGTCGTCTGTAACTTTTAATAAAGCGGTAGCTGTACCATAACCCGATCTGAATCCCGATTGGCAAAGGGCGATTATATCATGTTGATTTAAAAAAGTCGTGATTTATGAAGCTATAATTTTTTCTAAAATTTTTGATAAGAGTGGTAAAATGCTAATGGGCCTTAGTTGAGACGCGTTAGTAAGCATAGATACTTTAGGTAAAGGATAAATGTCAGCAATTTTCCAGCATGATGAAAATATAGATGTAGCTTGCAAAATTGAATATGTAAGTGAGGTGATCAGTTATAAAAGGTAAAAGCAAGTCAATCATCATAACCGATATTTTATCGTGTCCAATTGATTTAGATTTTAAAGATCGAAAAATTTTTTCCACCGTCTCAGACGTTACAAACTTAAGTGTAAACGTTTCATATCGCGAATCAGGTAGTACTTTGTATTTACTTAGTATTTCAGAATGAATATCAATTGGAATATCAGTAGTCGACTCTGAAAAATGCTTGTTTAACTCATTTGCAGTGATAAAATTAATATCAGCTGCGTGACGAGTATTATGACAAATATTAAGATTTCGAAGAGTTTTCCACATAGAACTAGAATTATTATTGCGAAATTGGTATTGAATGTAAGCTTTCTTTTCACGACGTATGGCGCCTGTGATATAGTTACGTAATTGCTTATAGTGAAACCAGTCATTGGAAGACCTAGATCGTTTAATGAACTATTTTGACTGCAAATTTATTATAATCGGCATTGAATTTGGCGCCGTTATATAAGTTAAGGTCAAGTTTTTTGTGAGTTTCATATTAATATTAAAGCGAAACGGTGCATAAACTTAAACTTACGGTTTTTATAAGAGATGCTCGATATGACCCCCTTCTTCTTGTACGCTATTAGTCGCACGATTGATGAATGATGCACGCACCCCAGGAAACATTCGATTCGCATTGTTTCGAATTATTTCTGCTGCGGCAAAAATACGATTGTGAAGTTCTTCAATCGTCTTAATGGGGTCTTTATAAATCAAACTTTTCATGTGGCCCACAAATAATTTAAGGGATTCATATCGGGCGAGCGGAGAGACCAAGCTACTGGCCCACCGCGCCCGATCCACCGATTTCCAAACTAAACTGTTAAAAATCCCGCACATTACGTTGAAAATGTGGCGGTGCACCATCGTGTATCCACCACATATGACGTCGTATGTTCAGAGGCACTTCATTGAGCAGTTCGGGCACCGTATTACGAATAAATTCCAAATACCCATTTCCGGTTAAACGCTGTGGCAATACATACGGCCCAATTAAAAAATCCTGCTCACCGATTAATAAAAAATTGTCTTTGAAAATGACTACTACGGCGCACATGTGGATTTTCGTTGCCCAGACATGACTGTTTCGTGAATTAAAGATTCCAGCACGAGTAAAACACGCTTCGCCTATAAACAGAATGAATTGGGAAATAACGGTTCCTCGATGATTTTGTCTAATAACCACCTACAAAAAATTAATCGTTGGGGATAATCAGGTGGTTCAAGCGCATGCACGCGTTGATGGTGATATGGGTGAAATGAATTTTCGTGCAGAATTCGCCAACGGTAACTTGTGTCACATTTAGTTGACGCGCAAGAGTACGGGTGCTTAATATTGGATCGTCTTCGACACTTTGAAAAATTTCTTTGGTAACTTCTAACCTGCGATCATCTATAACACGTCCGCGTTGTCGATTTCGTGGCACCAGCGAGCCCGTTTCTCGGAGTCTTAGATTGTGCGTAAAATTATCCGAGCTGGTGGGTGTCGACTTGCAGAAAATCGTTCTGCATAAAGGGCAGCAGCTTGGTTACCATTTTGATGACATTCTCCATAAATTAAGAGCATATCTGTTAATTCTTCATTGCTGTATTCCGCCATGGTAATCTTAATACGCACTGATTTCAATAAATTTCCATCAATTGCCAATACGAATAAGCGAACGTTTCGCGCAGTAACACGAACTAATTTGCACTGACAAAATCATAATTGACCCCTACGTATGTCGTAAATAATGCGATTCATTTCTTCCGTCTGCACCACAAGTTCAATGTCCGCAATAAATGAATTGCCCGTTATAAATTCTTTCCGCATAAATAAGGTCATAAATAAAAACGTTTTTAGCTTCGGTGCAGGGCGAACGCACGTGTTTCGTTTTATTTTTGCGAGAGATTATTGCTTTCGTGACGCAATACAGTTATTCCAGTGGACACCAAACAATTTATATCTGAATCTTCAACTAATTTTATCTCAAAAACTACGCATAACAGACCCCCCCCATGACTATAGTTTTTTGTTTTGTTTTTTCATGTATTACCTGTGGTTAACGGATCGGACACTTATTTTGAATCAGCCTGTATAAAGACACGATTGAAAATGAATACACTAGTCCTCAAATAGAACTCCATTAATGCAAGTAGCTTATGAGAAAAACAAATTTCATCAACACTGTATTATTACAGAATTTTTTTTATTACTTTTTAATTACTAATGATGCTATTGTTTCAGTTGCCTGCTGATTCCTAAATATGAAATTGGGAATAGTGGAATATTCGAGGACGAACAATTACATCATGGCGAACCGTTATTAAACGCATGGAAACGTAGTTGTGATCGCTGCGATTATAAATGCCGATATTCCAGCAGTATGAGGCAGCACAAGTTAATACACACCGGCGAAAAGCCGTTCAGTTGTGACCTATGCGATTATAAGTGTCGATATTCCAAGGATATGAAACAGCATAAACTAAAACACACCGGCGAGAAACCCTTCAGTTGCGATTATAAAAACCGATGTTACAGTAATATGAAAAGCCACAAGTTAAAACTCAGCGTCGAGAAATCGTTCGTTTGTACCCTGTGTGATTATAAATGCCGTAGTTATGAGACTATGAAGCATCACAAGTTAAAACACTCTGGCGAGAAACAGTTCAGTTGTAACCTCTGCGATTATAAATGTCGTTATTCCAAGGATATGAAACAGCACAAGTTAATGCACAACGGCGAAAAGCTGCTGAGTTGTGATCTCTGCGATTATAAAAGTCGAGATTCCAGTAATATGAAACGGCACAAGTTAACGCACATCGTCGAGAAATTGTTCGGTTGTGACCTCTGCAATTATAAATGCCGAAGTAACGCAACTTTGAAAAAGCACATGTTAAATGCACACGAGAGAGAAATCGTACAGTTGTGACAAATGCAAGAAGCAAATTTAAACCATCCAGTTATTTGAAACAACATCTGTTAATACATCCCGGCGAGAAGTTATTGACCTGTGTGTACTGCGCGATTACAAATGTGCGTAAGTGTGCATACGCATGTAAATGTTGAGAACACCTACCAATAAATCAGCTTCTGTAACTTTAGCTTTAACTGTAATACATAATGCAAATTTATTATAATCGACAATGAATTTGGCGCCGTTATAAAAGTTAAGGTCAAGTTTTTTGTGAGTTTCATATTAATATTAAAGTGAAACGGCGCATAAACTTAAACTTACGGTTTTTATAACAGATGCTCGATAAGACCCGCTTCTTGTTGTATGATATTAGTCGCACGATTGATAAATGATGCACGTACCGCAGGAAACATTCGATTCGCATTGTTTCGAATTATTTCTGCTGCGGCAAAATGCGATTGTGAAGTTCTTCAACCCTGTTAATGGGGTCTTTATAAACCAAACTTTTCATGTGGCCCCGCAAATAAAAGTCTAAGGGATTTATATCGGGCGAGCGGGGAGGCCAAGCTACTGGCCCACCGCGCCCGATCCACCGATTTCCAAACTGAACTGTTAAAAAATTCCGCACATTACGTTGAAAATGTGGCGGTGCACCATCGTGTAACCACCACATATCACGACGTATGTTCAGAGGCCCTCATTTTTAATCGGTATATGGGTGTATGCTTTCTATACAATTCCAGTACTGTCCGGACGCTTCTCGAATAATCGGGAGGTTCTAGATGGCGTGACAAACATAAAAGTGATTTGTTGATGTAACAATATTATTAAACTAACCGTTGAATAAACGTATTCTTATTTTCTTTTCCTATTCCTTGAAATGCACATGTCAAAATTTGATTACCTCTTGTTATATACCGAGGAAATCAAAATATTTTAAACTGAAGTAAAAGTAGAGTACCTTTAGCTATTGACTTGTTCGATTTAAATGTCGAGCACTTGCACAACTGCTTATTAATATTGTTACGAATTTGACGTCGAATAAATCACTGTTTGTTAAATACTAAAAGTAAATAATAATTCAATGAAGACATTCAACAAAGCGCTCTAGCACTTTTCTATACAAATTAATACCTACCTACTTCAAATTATTTATTATACTACGATTCGCTGTTAACCAGGACAATTGGTTATCTATTTTATCCAACTTCTCTGAGTGTTTGACAGTTGACAGGAGTCATTGCCTTTCTTAACCATCTTATCTGAGTGTTTGAAAGTTGATAGTTGTATCATGACTCAGACAGTTGAAACTATTTGTAATAATAATAATTTAATTTAAAAAGAAAAACTTCTTGTTTCAGGTGCAAAAGGACTTCCAAACCTAAAACTGGAAGTAAAAAAACATTCGAATGCCGAATATGTGGTTCTCGATTCACTAGACGTGGAAGTTTGCGGTGTCATATAACAACACATACCGGCGAGAGGCCGTTCAGTTGTGACCTTTGCGATTATAAATGCCGACGGATGGACAGTTTGAAAAAACACAAACTAGTACACTCGAAGGATAAACCGTTCAATTGTGCTCTTTGCGATTATAAAGGCCGACGGCTCGATGCTTTGAAACTGCACGAATTGATACACTCGGACGATAAGCCACTCAGTTGTAAGGTTTGCGATTATAAAAGCAAGCGGGCCGATTGTTTGAAGCAGCACGTGTTAAGAAGACACACCAATGAATATTCGTTCAATTGTGGTCTTTGTTTTTATAGTTGCCGAGATCGTAGCACATTGAAACGGCATATGTTAAAGCACACCGGATGTGAGAAAATCGTTTAAATGTAAAATTTGTAGATTCACACACGTCCATTAATTTATAAATGAATTGCAAATAGAGAAATCCAAAACACGTTCCACTTGATTTATTAAAAACTAAGCGAAGGTTCTACTATCACTCTAAACGGAAATAATTACAAAGGTAGATGGCACCCATCTCCTTTATTAAAAAAAAACTTTTATTATATTTTCTTTTTGTAAATCAATTGTAATTTACTTGTGTTCACTCTTTTCTCACATTCTCGGACGTCACTTCTTTTAGTAATTCCATTTTGTGAAATCAATAGTGAAAAGCGCAAATAAAGCTCAAATTAGACAAATGACACCAATTTTAAACAAAATATAAAATAAAGCAATTAACAAGGTGACCCTAATTCAATGTCCAGGGACTGTATTGTTTTGACTGACATTTCTTTGTGTGACAAAGTTTCGTGTTATTTATTATAAACAACCGGTTACGATTTCCTTAGTTACTTACCTAAATGTAGCACAATTTTCTTAGAAACATCAGTTTATTTAATTACGTAATAACGCATACCGGCGAGAAGTCGTTAAGTCATGAATTTCGCGATTCTAACCCGGAAGGAACACTCGTCACCAAATTACCAAAAGGACAGTTTGTTTTCTGCCTTTTTACTTGCAGTATAATAAATAGTGAATTCGTTCGTTATTAACCAACGAATTTTTCTTTCAGGTGCCAACGGATCCCCAGAGCTGAAGCACAGCACATGCTGAAACATACCGGCGAGACCTCGTTCAGTTGTGGTCTTTCCGAGTCCAAATGCCAATTACTAGGAAGACCGAATCGGCACAAAAAGACACACATGAACAAGAAACCGATCGGTTGCGATTTTTGCGATTATAAATGCCGACGGGACGCAGAATTGAAAACTCACATTTTTAAGCACACAGGCGAGAAGCCGTTCAGCTGTAACCTCTGCGGCAGCAAATTCCGACAATCCAAACATTTAAAACGGCACATATTAACACACAGTGATGACAAGCCCTTTAGTTGTAGCCTTTGCGATTACAGATGCCAAAGGGCCATAGATTTAAAAAGGCACATGTTAAAACATTCCGAAGAGAAGCCGTTCAGTTGTAATCTTTGCGGTCACAAATTCCGGCAGCTCGGAACGTTGAACCGGCACAAGTTGACGCATACGGACAAGAAACCATTTAGCTGTGATCTCTGCGATTACAAATGCCGATATCATACAGATTTAAAAACTCACGCTTTAAAACACACGGGCGAGAAGCCGTTCAGTTGTGACCTCTGCGACTACAAATCCCGAAGGTCTCAAGATTTAAAAGAGCATAAGTTTACACACAGCGACGAGAAGCCCTGTAGTTGCAGTCTTTGTGATTACAAGTGCCGAAGGTCCGTGGATTTAAAAAGGCACATGTTAACACACTCCGACGAGAAGCCGTTCAGTTGTGATCTCTGCGGTCATAAATTCCGTCAGCTCGGCACGTTGAACCGGCACAAGTTAACGCACACGGACGAGAAGGCGTTAAGCTGTGATCTTTGCGATTACAAATGTCGGCGGCTCGAGCTTTTGAATTTTCACGCCTTAAAACACACGGGCGAGAAGCCGTTCAGTTGTGATCTTTGCGATTCGAAATTCCGAAAATCCCAACAATTAAAGCAACACATGTTGACGCACGGCGAAGAGAAACCGTTCGTGTGTGATCTTTGCGATTATAAATGCCGACAGTCCGGACAATTAAAAGAGCACAAGTTAGGACACTCGGGCGAGAAGCCGTTCGGTTGTGATCTTTGCGATTACAAATTCCGAAGATTTCAGACTTTGAAACAGCATATGTTAATACACACCGACGAGAAGCCGTTCGTATGTGACCTTTGCGATTACAAATGCCGAAGGTCCGTGCAATTGAAAGAGCACATGTTGAAACATATCTGAGAGTATGAATACGTGTTCACACATCTTAATAATTATTTTTATGGCATTCTCCGGTAATAGTAATAAATAATAAATATATAAAAAAGACTTTGTTTTACTCAATAAGACCTCCTCGCAAGTAATTCATTTTAAAATATGCACCGTTTAAGTCGAGTGAAATTAATAATCACCTGAATATACCACGAGATCAAATAAATTTGTAAATGCAGTGAACCGCAACATAACTAGCGACACTGTCAAATTTATGTAATTTTAAAATTGTAAAGCGCATGCGTATTATTGAAGACAATCGCAAAACACAAGCCAAGTTGGGGGTATTGTCAAATCCTTCAAGTATTCCGATTTTGGAATACAAAATAAAAAAATTTTCTTTATAAGTCTATACATTATATTTTCTCTATTCATTAGTTTAACAAGGAATTGCAAATGAACGAATCCAAAACACACCTACAGGCTGTTTCAAAGTAAGTCGGCGCCATTGCTAACTTCTTATTTTTGGAGCTACAGGGTCGATCAAATTCGCAGATTTATTTGAATTTTAACCACCGATTATAAATGTGAAAGAAGAAAAACAACTTTTATTGCAAACTTTTTTTCAAATGGAATAGCCTGTACAGCATTTTCAAAAAATACCAATTAATTGAGGTACGTGAAGTCTTAGCTTTAATTTAATCGGTGTCCCATAGTCAGCGCAATCAACTGACCAACCTACAAAGCCTCCAAATATCTAACACAGACCCTCAAATCTTTTGCAGGGAAAAGGGAAAACTTCATCCTCAATTCCCGGCACTTCGTCCAAAAGCTTCACGAGATATCCTTGGACCCCCAGGACATTCGAGTCAGCTTCGATGTAGAATCTCTTTTCACCAAAGTCCCTATTCCCGACACCATCACAATCATCCAACAACTGTTCAGAGCCCATAACCAACCGATTTCCTTAATAGAATGTTGTTTAACCTCAATTTCTTTTCACGTGATCAATATTACGCACAGGTATCACGTACAGCCTAGGTTCTCCTCTCTCATTTCTACTGTTGGTTCAGATATCTTGATGATATTTTTGCAGTTTGACCCTGAACAACTTCTTTCTTACATCCTGACATTCGTTTTCACTTTGAAATACGAAACTGACCTTCACTTACTTTTCCTCGATATCTTGGTAAGCCACCTTCCGAATGGTAGATTAGGACACTCTGTGTATCGCAAATCGACCCATACTGATTGTTATCTTAATGCGCACTCGCACCTTCATTTTTCTCAAAAATAATCAGTCATTGACTCACTAGTTAGCCGCGCCTTTGCCCTATCAGAACCCTCTTCTCTTCAAACTGAACTGAATCAGGTACAGAAGTCCTACTCAACAAACATGACGCCCAAAGATCCATTTGCCGTCATCTCATCCCAATTCCACCACGCCCCAAATCTTACGTCCAGACATAATGGACCAAATTGGCATAATTCTCGAACAAGAGATCATCAAATCTATTTACTTACCCAAGACCGTCTACCCTCCACAAAAGACCACATCCCCTTACGATCCGGTGGGTATCAAATTCCAAGTTCCTGTGGGCGTGTATACATCGGTGAGAAAAAATGTTCGTGTTTCTGAACATGAACGCTGTACTAAACTACTCCAAATAACTGGCTCTGCCTTTTTTTTTCCTACATGACCAGAACCCGTCCGCAAAGAATGCACCGGAAGCACAGCAGCCATTTAGGCTTATTGTGCTCGCCCTGGTCCTCTTACCGCAACCATTCAGTGAGGCATGTCCCCTGCACCAGCTGGTACAGGTTTTTCACTGATTGCGTGTTGAAATCTTCAGGAACTATCATGAGATGTCCGAATATACGCTGTCTGCGATTTGCCAACGCATCACATCTACACAAAATGTGCATTGCTGTCTCTGATTCTCCATTGCAGTCTGCAATTTAGATCCCCATTGAATTTACCGATTCTCCACAGATGCTCCTTAGCAGTCAGGTCTCCTGTTAGCAACCCTGCTTAAAAGCAAAAGTTCTGCAGCTCTCTTTTTGCAAGGACCTCTAACGAAGGTCTTGCTGTGGCGATGTCCTGGCCTGCTTAGCCAGTATCTGTTAGGTTCCTCGCTTATTCAGTCGCTAAAAAAGCCCCGAATAGCGTTCTTGGTTATTCCTAGAACAGGTTCAGGACCAAGATATGCCATATCCGCACCCTGCCTGGCTAGTTCATCCGCCCGTTCGTTGCCGATAATACGCCGATAACCTGGCACCCACACCAGCGTGACGCAGTTGTATTCCGCCAGGTCATTGAGCTCACTTAAGCATTTCCACACCAGTTTGGAAGAAATCTTTGGGCTCACCAAAGCCTTCAAAGCCGCCTGGCTATCGGTTAGGATAAAGATCCGCTTATTTGAGTAAGCCCTCCTTTTATTTTCCCGCGCACATTGTAATATGGCGTACATTTCTGTTTGGAATACGGAGCCAAATCGGCCCAAAGGGAAGCGTAACTTCTCCTTTGGTCTATGCCCATATATTCCACTCTCAGTTCTGGAGCCGTCCGTATACCAGATCAAACTTCCGGAAGGAAAGTTCTGTTCAGGTTCCCGATGCTCAGCAGATTCATTAATTTCTATCTTAATGAGCAGGTTAATGTTACCTTTTGGAGTCCTTATATGCCCTTATGCTACTTGTATGACCCGTGCTTATATTAAGTGGGTGACATGAATGCTGCAATCTGTGGAGTCCTGGTCTTGCCTCTCTCATTATCATAATGTGTAGGGGAGGGAGGTCTAGAAGGGTTTCCATTGCAGCGGTGGGCTTTGTGCTCATCGCCCCCGTTATGCCTAGACAAGCAAGTCTTAGCTGAACACAAACTAGAAACCCGTTACCAAACCTATTTTGCGACCCAAAACTTTTAACCCGCTCATCTCAACCGTAAAATCCGTGAATCTATAGAAATCTTCAAACACCCCAGTAACCTAAACCGTGATTTTACCTTCACAATACCTGAATGAAGCACCACGTCAATCGCTAATTTCCCGTTGGTGCGGGACGCAGCAGTCTCGGTGACGATCCAAGGACATCAGTCATCCAAAAAAACATGGATGCTATGCGCCAGCTGATCAAGGAAGATCGACATGTAAGATATCGCGAAATTGAGACATCCTTAGGCATTTCAAAAGGTCCTGCATGATGAATTGGGTGTGAGAAAGTTAGTTTCCCATTGGATCTTTTAACTGAAGAACAAAGAACGGCTCGCGTCAATTGGTGCCGAAAAAACCATGGGCCCATTCAAAGAGGAAGCTCAAAAAACGTAAATGGTGACGAATCATAGATTTATTCATATGAACCCGAAAGTAAACGTCCATCCGCTGTTTGGGTGTTTCAAGATGAGGAGGATCCAACCAAAGTTATCCGTTCCCGAAGCGTGTCGAAGAAGATGGTCGTAACATTCCTTTACAAGATCGAAGAACGGTTAATGCTGATCGGTATACAACCGTTTGTTTGCCAGAAGCAGTTACCGTCCTTCGAAAAAACAAACCAGAACGTCGATTAAACCTGCACCAGGACAATGCGAGTTCACACAGAGCTCGAAAGACAATTGAGTTTTTAGAGTTGCAAAATCGAGTTATTAGATCATCCTCCGTACAGTCCCGATTTAGGTATCAACGATTTTCTTACGTTCCCAACGATCAAGAATAGACTGCGTGGTCAAGGATTTCAATCGCCGGAAGAAACCTTCAAAATGGCGATTGAGGACTGGAATAACTGCTTGAATGAATGCGAAAGTATATCAATCTTTGTGGAGAATACTTTGAAAGGCAATAAGGCATTTTAAGCCAATCAACTAAAAACACAACCCTCGTATTCACGAGAATGAAATTTGGGGAACAAGCCGTAGGTGAACGTAGTGAATAATGGCCATTATTGTACTCCTACTATACGGGGTATCGCTAAAAAGCCCTTAAACCACAATATCATACTTTGGTCTAGTATTAGTAATGTGTGTCTGTCAGGTACGCACGTAAAGAAAAATCTTTTAATTGTGTTTTGCGATAAACATCACATTAGAAACTGTCATTATGTAATAAAAATAAATAAAATAATAATAATAATAATAATAGCAATAATAATTAGGATCTCAAGCGCAATATTTTACGGATGAAAAAGACATTTTTGTTGAAGTATTTTATTTGAACATAATTACACTTCGTTGCAACATTTATTGCATAGTTTTTTAGAACATTCTAAACAAATGGGCCTTTGACATTTTATACACTTGTAACCAGTATTTCTGTTCTTGGTGTAAGGACATAAACTACATTTACGCTTTTTTTCAAGCCTGTCACTGTCAGCCAATTGTTGTGGTTGCTGCACTGCTTCATTACCATTTACCTCTTGCAACACATTTTCAATCAAACTTTTCAAAGATGATCATATGTTTGAAATACTTAATCTATTTTGTAAATGTGGCTTCATAAGGATTATAGCTAGTTGTCGAACAAACTCAAATCTCATCATTGGTTTTGAGTTTAGAAAACATAAATATAGTATATAGCTATTTACTGTTGATATGTTCACCATCATATAGAAAATCGCCAATGGCCATCGTCGACTTCTTCTGTTACAGGAATAATTTGAACATTTTTGGTCCATTGAATCAACTCCTCCTTTAGTGTGGTTGTAAAATGCAACAATTTCTGGCTTATTTACTTCAGAATCTACATTTTTGGAGTGATGCATACTAGAAACTAGCACGATACCCTTATTTTTCTTTGGAACGTAATTCACCATAGTTATATTTTGAGAAAAACCATACAATGATGAACTAGCTTCTCTTTTTGTGGAAGGTAAAAATTCCGAGGGAATTTCCCTTTTATTTTTTCTTAAAGTGTCCACATATGTTAGTTTCCTTTTTTGCAGTTCTTGTATCAACTCTATCGACGAGAACCAATTATCCCGTTATCTGTTGCTATTAACGAGTGGAGGAACTAATCTCAGTACACTTTGAGTTGGTATAGAGAACTTCTTTTCTTCAGCACTGAGCCCCATCCCATCAGTCCCTTTTCCACAGTATATATAGCTATTATAAAAGTGGCTAGTACGAGCATCGGTTAGAATTAGCAATTTTATGCCATATTTATTAGGCTTCTTTAAATTTACATTGTCCACGAAATGGTACAAGAGTCTCATCAATGCATGCATATTCGCTTATGGAATATAACTTTTGCAGCTGCTGGATTTTCAGTCTTTCTAGCATTTCTGGTCGTTGCATCATCGAATCGTAAGCATGCTGTAAGAATATCAAAGCGCTTTGCGGACATAACTGCTCTGAATATTGGCCTTCCAGTACAGCAGGTACTAAATAAAATGTTTTCATGGTTTGATTTGAATATGGAACTTAACATATAGAGAGCGAAAAGTCCTTTTATTTCACATTCTTCAGTAGCTCTATAATTTGATTTTTGGTTAGCTTCTGCCTTTTCCCTGACCTGTTCCAATTTTATGTTTGTCCAATGAATAATTTCTTGAATTATCAAATTGTCGAACAAGAGGGACCATATATCTTCAATTGCGACATCTGGACCTAAGAGTTTGACGATGTTAGTCATACCGGGCAATATCTTTATGATATTGTGCTGAGGAGTACGTGTTATTTGAGGTGCTTGAGTTGCCCACTCGAAATCATTTTTTCCATAAAAGTGTAGAGGCAAATTATTTTCCATATGTAAGTCTTCAGCAATATTATTATCAACAACGTCCTCAGTTATCAGTCATCTAATACAGCATCGTCATCACCTTCATCATCATCACAATTGTGAATTTCGATGTCGTCAAGGTTTTCTGGTTCATAATTTGGGTCAACAACAGAATCATCTGAATCGCTTATGTCAAAATCTGGTAACGTTTCCTGATCAATGTCGTCATCCTCAATCTTTTTCTGAGAAACACTGTATTACTTACGATCTGGTTACTCACTCAGAACTGACTGAATATATTTTGCAGTGACGTTAACACCCGAAAGAAGAAAGGTTAAGTGGGGACTACTCAAGAGCTCGGAGTGCAAAAGCTTTGCGTTTAGCCGTACCAACAAAATAAAAATTGGTACGTGTCTGTTAGACACATATTACGGTTTAAGGGGTAGTCATGACTTGACCAAGGATCCTTGGAATGTTGAAAAAATGTTAATTTTTCAAAAGCTCACGTAAACCAAATTAGATGATATGAGAACCTTGGGAAGGTAAATTACATTTTCAGATGGTTTTAGTAATTTGCAGGGGGGAGGTAGTTAAGTAGCCATGATACAGAAATATCAATTATTATCGTCACAGCTAAACATAGTTTATTCTAATTGCTAAAATGTATGTTATTATAGGTACCAGTGGAACTTAGAAGATACGGATGAGAAACCGTTCAGCTGTAATCTCTGCAACTACAAGTGTCGACGACCTGCACACCTAAAGCAACATATGGTCACGCACACCGTCGAAAAACCGTTCAGTTGTGATCTTTGTGATTACAAATGCCGTCAGCTTGGCAACTTGAAACTGCACAAGCTAAAACACACCAACGAAAAGCGTCTGAGTTGTGACGTTTGCAGCTACAAGTGCCGACAATTCGGAAATTTAAAACGCCACAAGTTAAAACACACCGAAGAGAAGCCGTTCGCTTGTGATCTTTGCGATTACAAATGTCGGCAACAAGGGCATTTGAAACGGCACAAATTGAAACACATCGACAAGAAACCGTTCAGTTGTGGCCTTTGTGATTACAAATTCCGACAGTACGAAGATTTGAAAGTTCACATTTTAACGCACGCGGGCGAGAAGCCGTTCAGTTGTGACCTCTGCGATTACAAATACCGACAGATCAAAGATTTAAGGCGGCACATGTTAAAACACAGCGATGAGAAACCCTTAAATTGCAGCCTTTGCGATTACAGATGCCTGCGATCCGAACACTTGAAAAAGCACATGTTAACTCACAGCGGCGAGAAGCCATTTGGTTGCGGTCTTTGCGATTACAAATGCCGACAGGCCGTACATTTAAAACAGCACATGCTAACACACTCCGGTGAGAAACCCTTCAGTTGTGAGCTTTGCGATTATAAATGCCGGTATCTAGGAAACCTCAAACAGCACAAGTTAAAACACACCGACGAGAAACCGTTTGTTTGTGGTCTTTGCGATTATAAATGCCAAAGGTCCGGACAATTAAAAGAGCACTTGTTAAAACATATCAGAGGAAAGCCCCATCAGTTGTGAGGATAACACTGACAGGCTTTCAAGACCTTCATTTGTCATTGCTGCGTTGAATTTAGGAATTCAGAGTCTTCAAAGTTCTAAAATATTACTGACCTGTAAAATAAAAGTTATTCTAATTAGCGTAATTTTCATTTATTTATCTCTTTCAGCGTCTATCTTGATATTTAAATTGAAAATTCCTCAAATATTATTTGAAACTCAATGATGGAGAAGATTATTATTTTTTTTTTTGAGCAAAGAAAATAAAGTTAAAGCAAGTTGATGTAATAATAAATCATTTGTTTCAGGGGCGAACGGATTTCGAAATCTAAAACCGCAAATAAAAAAATATTCACGTGCCGAATATGTGACTATCAATGTACACACCGTGCAAGTCTGCGCCGTCATATTTCGATACATACCGGCGAGAAGCCATTCAGCTGTGATCTTTGCGATTATAAAAGCATACGGCGCTACGATGTAAAAACGCACATGTTAGTGCACACTAACCAAAAGCCGCTCGGTTGTAACCTCTGCGATTACAAATGTCGACGCGTCCAAAGCTTGACAACTCACAAGTTCAAACACGCCAACAAAGCGCCGTACAGTTGTAATCTTTGCGATTATAAATGCAGAAAGTCTAGCGATTTAAAACGGCATAATTTAAAACACACCGGCGAGAAGCCATACGGTTGTGATCTTTGCGATTACAAAGCCACGCGACGATCCTACGTGAAAACACACATGTTAAGGCACACCGACCAAAAGCCGTTCTGTTGTGGTCTTTGCGAATATAAATTCAAAACGTCTGGTGAATTGAAACGGCACGAGTTGAAGCACACCAACGAGAAACCATACATTTGTGATCTTTGCGATTATAAATCCAGCAGGTCTTACGAATTGAAAAGGCACAAGTTATTAAGACACACCGACGAGAAACCGTACAGTTATAATCTTTGCGAATATAACTTGTGACTTGGAACGGCATAAATGAAAACACACCGGCGAGAAGCAATACAATAGTTTTATTCTCTGCGAGTGTAATAGCCAACGGCACGATATTTTGAAAACGCACATGTTAATACCTACACACTTGGAAATTATCGTAAAATTCGTAATTATAAGGTTTGTTCCGTCTGATTAGTCCGAGGCAGTCAAAAGCGCGCAGTGATTGTGAGTTAAAATCGGTCGCTGCTTCGGTAGTGTTGCGATTTAGTCCGGAACTGATTCAACGGTTAATAAATGTCGACGTTTCGAGGTACGTTCTTCAGGATAAATGCCGATTGAAAGGACAATACATATTAAACGAAAGCTCCATTAGTTGTGAAATTTTGAGGATATGACGACACGAATTTCCTAAACATAGAAGAATTAGGTTCTTAGAAGTATCAATTTACTTAATTATGTTCGTTTCAGTTATCCACATTGCTTCTTTAAAAATGGAAAGGCAAGAACTTGTGTTTATACAAAGTGGTCTGTCCGTGGGCAAATAAAATGTAAAAATTACATCGCCTATTTTTTTTTATTAATTAGGAGTGTAACAAATCAAAAGAAATTAACAGCTAAGTCGGTCGCAGCCGCCAACACCCCTCCCCTAAGTTAAGTGGGAGGAAAAGCAAAAAGATTGTTTGAAACTCGCTTAACAGGCAGCGCCCAGGAGAATTTCTTTTGGTGAATACTTTACGACTCAAATTAAAAGCAGTGTTATTTCACATTTACATAGTTTTTTTTTTTATTTGAAATGTAACGCAAATGCACTAACTTATTGTTAATTTATGAAAATCTACAGTTCAACCCAAAAAAAAAACTAGAATCTTTGTAACACTACAATCTTCAGTGTCGTCACCTGGTGGAGTACTAGACTACGAGAGTGGGATGATAATTGGCTAGCCTCCGCATAGATGGCGCTCGTATCGAAAATATTTATAGGTCATTTTGAAGATCAATTCTTAAGTTGTCAGTAGTGATAATTTTATATTACTGAGTCAAGTAGTTTCTTGTTAACAGCTATTGAAACAACACGTGTTTTGTGTTTTATTAGCAATGGAAAATATTGAGCATCGCGCTGTTATCAAATTCCTTTTTATGAAGGGTTTGAAAGGCTCAGAAATTTTTGAGGAGATGAAAAATGTATCAGGAGAAAGTGCTCCGTCATATGCAACCATAAAAAACTGGATTGCTGAGTTTAAACGGGGCCGTACGAGCATCCAAGATGAACCCCGCTCTGGACGCCCAAAAAGTGTCACTACAACAGAAATGGTCGCCAAAATCCACCATATGGTAATGCAAGACAGACGGCTAAAATTAAGTGAAATAGCCAATATTGTAAAGATTTCAAAAGAGCAGGTATCCAATATTGTAACCAAAGAATTAGGCATGAAAAAGCTGTCTGCGCGTTGGGTGCCGCGTTTGCTTACACTTGAGCAAAAACACGTTCGAATGCAACTTTCACAAGAGTCTCTGGATCGTTTTAAGAAAAATCCAAACGATTTTATGCGACGATTTGTTACCACCGATGAAACTTGGGTTCATTACTACACGCCTGAAACCAAACTGCAATCAAAGCAATGGACAGAACCTGGTTGCTCGGCTCCAAAGAAGGCAATGACAGTAAAATCAGCTGGCAAGGTTATGGCATCAGTATTCTGGGATGCAAAAGGGATTTTGATGATCGATTATCTTCCAAAGGGACAAACAATAAATGGCGAATATTATCTTAACCTTTTGGACCAATTGCAACTAAAAATTCAACAAAAAAGGCTCGGTTTGGCGCATAAGAAAGTCATTTTTCATCAGGATAATGCAAGGCCTCACACCAGTGTCATTGCTATGGCCAAAATTCATGAATTAAAGCACGACTTGCTTCCACACCCACCCTACTCACCTGATCTGGCTCCATCTGACTTCCACCTATTCCCCAAGCTCAAAATTTTCCTTGGTGGACAGAGAGTTTGCTTTTGCACGAAGAGGTCAAGTGCGCTGTTGACTCCTATTTTGCAGACCTTGAAGAAACGACCTTCCGCGATGGGATCAAAGCTTTAGAGCATCGCTGGATGAAGTGCATTGAACGTTTAGGAGATTTTGTTGACAAATAAAAATGATTTTGAAAACGTAAAACCCGTCTTTCATTCCCAGGCTAGCCAATTATCATCCCACCCTCGTATACACTGTGTCCCGATTTCGAAGCTCACTATTGGTATTTCGGTTATTAGAAGAGAAAGAGGAACAGTTAAATGGGGAATGTTTTGCAGAATTCAATCCTCGCGACAAATCTCATTTCAAATTCACCATAACTTTTTCAAATTTTAAGATAATTTTAAGAAACCAAAATTTCCCGATTTCAATTTTTCTTAATAACTCGATAACACTTAATGTGACCTCTTTTAAAGTTTTACAATATTCAGACACTTTTTTAAGACAAAGTTCTTGACATAAACAAAAACCCCCGATTGTCATTTGTTTTCAAGTTATAACAGCAAGCAATAACAGCAATTCATTTGATACTTACGACATAAATGCCAACATTATTAAGAACGTAAAAGATACGATTGTATCACCTTTAACAAAATTAATTAATTTATGCATAGCTACCCATAATTTCCAAACTGTCTGAAGACTGCAATAGTGATACCAATTTACAAAAATAATTCGTCAAATTATCGGCCCATTGCGCTCTTACCTGTATTTGCTAAAGTTTACGAAAAAATATTGTTTTTTAGAATCAAACAAACTGCTACATGATACTCAATATGGCTACAGAAAGGGTCGTTCTACAGTTTCTGCAGTTCACAACTCAATCAATTTCATAAACACATGTTGGGAAGAAGGAGAAATGGCCACTGCAACTTTTCTAGATCTCTCCAAGGCCTTTGACTGTATTTCACATTGCAGATTGCTTAGGAAATTAAATTGTTATCATCTAGAAACTTCTAGTCAAGAACTTTTAAAATCGTATTTGACAAACAGATCACAAGTAGTAAAATTTAAGGGAGAAATTTCACAGCCTATAGATATTAGTAGGGGATTGCCACAAGGATCCGTCCTTGGACCTTTACTATTCTTAATATTTGTTAACGATTTACCACGTTCGCTAGAATCACACACAACACTTTTCGCAGATGACACCACACTTATAAATAAAACAAACTCTGTTGGTGGAGCTGTTAACAAAAATAATCGCGCACAGATAGAGGCCTAGGAGTGGTTTGAAACAAACGAACTGAGTCTGAATGTCAGCAAATCAGTAAACAGCATATTTACCCTGAGGAAACTTATCTAGAAAATTTTAAATTATCTTGCACTTAGACAATAACCTGGAACGTCCATGGAGATGTCATCGCACAAAAAATTTCAAAAAACATTTTTCTTTTGAGAAATCTTCGCAATTATTATAGAGTTACTAAGAAAGTGTTATAGAGTTACTAAGAAAAATTGAAATCTGGAAATTTTGGCTTTTTAAAAAAAATTTAAAATTTAAGAAAGTTATGGTGAATTTGAAATGAGATTTGTCGCGAGGATTGAAATCTGCAAAACATTCTAATAATCGAAATACCAATAGTGAGCCTCGAAATTGGGACACAGTGTATGATCACTAAAAGGCGGAATTTACAAAATTGTGTTCCTTTGTGACCTGACGAATTACAAATTTCAAGAATAACAATAATATTAAAGGCCGATTATACAAAATTATGATTTAATTTTAAGCGTCCCTTTATTCCCATAGGTTTTTTGTTTCAGGTGTCAACGGACCCCTAAAGTTGAAGCAATTAAGACAGAAGGCTTCGAATGCCGGATATGCGACTCCAAATTTAAATCTCGTGCAAAATTACAGACGCATATTTTGACACATACCAGCAAGAAGCCATTCAGTTGTAACCTTTGCGATTATAAATGCCGACAGGTCGGAAATTTGAGGCGGCACAAGCTAAACCACACCGACGAGAAATCGCTAAGCTGTGACCTCTGCGATTATAAGTGCCGACAGCCCGAAAATTTGAAACGACACAAGTTAAGACACACCGACGAGAAACCGTACGGTTGTGATCTCTGCGCTTACAGGTGCCGACAGCTTGGAAGTTTGAAACGGCACAAATTAATACACGCAGATCAGAGGCCGTTTGGTTGTGATCTCTGCGATTATAAGTGTCGAGAAGTGCACAAGTTAAAACTGCATAAATTAAAACACACCGACGAGAAGCCGATCAGTTGTGACCTTTGCGGTTATAAATGCCGATACTCCGGAAATTTGAAGCAGCACAAGTTAACACACACGGACGAGAAGAAGTTCCGTTGCGATCTCTGCGATTATAAATGCCGAGAGCTTGGTCGTTTGAAACAACACAAACTGATGCACAACGAGGAGAAACCGTTCGGTTGTGATCTTTGCGATTTTAAGTCCCGACTAGTCGGGAATTTGAGAAAACATAAGTTAACACACACCGACGAGAAACCGTTCTTTTGTGGTATTTGCCATTACAAGTGCCGAAGGTCCAGACAATTAAAAGAACACATGTTAAAACATAGAAGAGAGCCCCGTTAATTGTGAAACTTAGAAGATATGAAGGCTTAACACGACACATTTCGACACAAACTTTAATTTGCTTTAGTAAACTACAAACTATGCGCAATCATAGAAAAACGAAATAACAACTTATTTAATTATTTTCGTGGACAATTGTCACTAGTTTGCTTTCTTTAGATATGGAAATAGTTTGTAATAAGGTAAACTAATGTGCTGAACGTATAATAAAATATTAAATAAGAAATTGCGCTGTTTAATTTCTCATATGATGTCTCATAAGCTGGATTAGATGAAAACAGTTTTTTCGTTTGACTTAATTGAATATCAATTTATTCTTGGATGAAGAAAACACGTGTTATTAAGAAAATTAAATGCCTTAATTACCTTAATAGTAAATTAACTTTCCATGTTGTGAATGAATAAAAATTGAATAATGAATAAAAAGAAATTTTTGTTTCAGGTATCAACAACGGACCGCTAAAACTAAAAGAACTAAAACGAAAACATTCGATTGCCGAATATGTGATTGTAAATTGAAATCTCGTATCACTTTGCGCAAACATATTTTAATACATACCGGTGAGAATCCATTCAGTTGCAATCTTTGCGATTACAAATGCCGACGGCTCGACAGCTTGAAAGAACACAAGTTGAAACACTCCGAGGAGAAACCGTTCAGTTGTGATTTCTGCGATTACAAGTGCCGAAGGAATAGAAACTTGAAAGTTCACAATTTAAGACACACAAACGAGAAGCTGTTCAGCTGTGACCTTTGCGGTCACGATTTCCGACAATCTGGCACTTTAAAGCGGCATATGTTAAGTCACAGTGACGAGAAACCCCTAAGTTGTAGCCTCTGTGATTACAGATGCCGGCGGCCCGAATATTTAAAAATGCACATGATAACACACAGCGACGAGAAGCCTTTAAGTTGTAATCTTTGTGGTTACAGATGCCGACAGTCCGGAAATTTAAAACAGCACATGTTAATACACACCGACGAGAAGCCATACAGCTGTGATCTTTGCGGTTACAAATTCCGACAGTCCAGCACTTTAAAACGGCATATCTTAAATCATAGTGACAAGAAATGCATATGTTGTAGTCTTTGTAATTACAGATGCCGACAGTCCAGGACTTTAAAAAAGCACATGTTAACGCACAACGACGAAAAAACGTTTCAGTTGTAGCCTTTGCCATTACAGATTGCGATGTATTGTAGTTAATAAATGGAAATTTGTTTAAATTATTTTGAATGTATATTTATCAACAAATAACATTAAGACTCTTTTTTTAATTGTTTATTGGGATGGTATCTCAGGGTTGCTAATTGTCTAGCTAACAAATTGGGATTGCGTGGTCCTGTTTTATCTTTAATTTGTTTATAATAATTGAATCGTTAATTAGTTGGTGACTTCGTCTCGTTACGTGAAACGCAATAGGTAAGTAAAAGACAATTTTAATCATGTAAATGTTTATTAAATAAATATTTCGTTTAGGAACAAATTGCAAACTGCACATCATTTTGTTTTGGTTACAGAATGAGTTGTCAAATTTGTTTTTTTGTCAGACACATACTTCGTGAAAAAAAAAAATAATGGCGTGTGCATAAACGCATCTAAATTAAAAACGGAAACAAAAATTAAATAAAACTTACCCTCAACTGATAACGCTGTTTAGAAATGTTTAGAATCTCTGGCTCAGTGCCGGCTGAGTCACGATAAGTGTTCAAAATTCTTTCTCTCGGCCGCTCGTAAACACAAATCTGCCCGGCGAAGTAATGATTCACAAGCGTTATGAAACATGTTTTGTTGCCGAACAGAGAGAAATGCGGCGTTAATACGATCGTTCAATTCTTGGAACGTGTTGATTTCTTCTTCGTATACCAACGCTTTTACGTGTCCCCACAGATAATAATCTAGCGGATTTAGATCAGGTGAACGTGAAGGCCACCTGATCGGCCCGTTTCTTCCAATCCATCGACCAGGAAAAATTTCGTCGAGGTGAGCACGTACTTCTCGTCGAAAATGAGGTGGAGCCCCATCGTGCACAAACCACATCATTGCTCTAAGATTTAAGTTCACATTCTCGAGAAGTTCCGGTAGATTAGTTCGTAGAAAATTTAAGTATTGGAGACCATCGGCAAGATGAACGGGCCGATTAAATTGCCGTTTAGAATACCTGCCCACACGTTAACTGAAAACCGTTGTTGGAAATGGCCGCGATGAATTGCGTGAGAGTTTTCCTCAGCCCACAAATGCATGTTGGGAAAATTGCTCACCCCATCTCTGGTAAAAAATAGCTTCTTCGGTAAACAGGACATTATGAACAAAATTCGCATTTGCCTGTTATTTATGCAGTGACCAACGACAAAATCGTATGCGTAGAGCATAGTCGGCTGGTAGCAAAGCTTGAACTCTTTGAATATGGTACGGATGTAATTGTTGTTCGCGAAGAATGCGCCAAACAACGGAGGACGATAAACGCGTTTGTCTTGAGATATCACGTAAAGTTAACGAAGGATGTTCCTGGATAAGTTGTAGTATTCTTCTTCTCTGTTTAGGATGCGTTGTGGACGCTGCCGTCCTCCACCTCTTCCGCGACGTGCCCTTAAAGTTCCAGTATCCCTCGCTCTTTGCACAACAGAGAGAAATGTGGCACTGGTTGGCAAATGTCGGTTTGGAAAATGTTGTACATACAAACGCCTTGCCGCTAATGCGTTTTGCCCACTTTCACCGTACACTAGAATCATGTCAACAATCTCACTATTTGTAAATTCTGCCATTTTCTTCAGTAAATTTCCGTGCAACCACCTCAACGTACACCTTCAAATTATCCGGCCCGACCTGCGATGACTAACAATAAATTACATCACTCATATTCATCGTAAACATCATAAACTTAAACCAGAGACGTTCAAACGGTTTATCCGTTTGACAAAATTATTTATTTTCTCGAATTTAATAACACTTTGTTCATTCTATTCATTTTCATGCAAACTTTCACTGTTTAATTTATTTTCATGAACACCCTGTTTACTTGGCATGCACAAGTATACAAGGAAATGTTTCGTGTGTTTTAAATAATTATAATTAACTATGAATTTGATAACATGTTAATAATAATCATACATGAACTTATAACCAAAAATGCAATAATAGCCCTTCTTGTGAACAGAAGCAACTCTGGTTATGAGAAATTGTTACAATAGGTAAGTTTTTGATTGTGTTATTAATTAACATTGATTAATTCAAGTTTTAACTAAACAATTACCACGATACAGCCAAGAATATAAATCATCCTTAAGACTACTCACACGGTACTTGTTTAGAAAGCCATTGGTAATAACGCCTTTAAATAACTTAGGCGGTCAAAATTAAAATAATTCTTATTTGTTTTCACACAATACAAAATGTTGCCAAGTTGTGAACAATTAAATAAATCCAATCGTAAATTTTAAAGTAAATCTACTTTAAAATTCGATTTAAATGACAGAAAAATAATCACAAATAAATATGCATTTTTAATCAAAGTTATAAAGCAATAGATAATTCCTACATCTTTCACAACTCACTATTTCTTAAGAACTGATATGTTCAGCTTGAAGACCTGAGTATAACTTGTCAAATCACTCTGGATTTCTCCCTTTTATAGTTAATTAAGTGGACAAAAACTGTGTAACCTTAAATGAAAGAAAAATATAAGTCCTTTAAATGAATGAAATTCAAATTTTAAAGTTTCAAATAAATTAAACGTTCTATTCCTGATTCTAATAATGTAATTACATTTTGAATAGTCCCAGCCGTACGGCTTCTATCTTCAAAAGTCTTATTTTAGTTTGATTTGGCAGTTTTACTACAACACGGCGCCTTCCACCGTTCTTCTTGAAGAAATAAACTCGAGGCTTATCCCTGATGGCATCTTCTTGTGAAGTTGAAGAACGTGAACAACTTCCCAGTGTTGTGTCGTTGGCCTGGAAAGGTCCTTCGCAGTGATGAGACTGTTTCTCAAGACAAGGGGGCTCAGAAGTCAGTTCCGGAGTCTTGGGATTACAGACCCAGAAGTTCTCCACATCATTGAAGACTTCGTTGAACTTCTCGTGAAACCAAGTCTCCGTCATTGATGAAAGCGAGACTTCTAGTGCTTCGTCTGACATTTTCTAAACAAAACGGAAATTTGAAATAAATATTTGCATGTAATTAATTTTTTATAAGAGCTCTGTAGAGTATGAAGTTAATATACATAGTTTTTATAAATTATAATAATAAAATAAATACAAAATATTATTATTATATACAGGTGTCTCTAAATTAAGGAAATAGCACGGCAATATGGCGACAGTCTGAACAATTAAAACAGCACACGTTAACACACTCCCATAAGAAGGCTGTTCAGTTGTGATCTATTCGATTATAAATGCCGATATTTTCAGAGATTTGAGAAGGCACACACCTACGAGAAAAACCGTTCGTCTGTGGTCTTTGCGATTACAAATTCCGTAGGTTCGAAAGGCACATGTTAAAACATAACACCGGAAAGCCCCATAAGTTGTGATTGATCAAATCCTGAGGATGTGAAGACTTAAAGCGACACATCATGATTTGATAACAATAGGCTATGCGTTAATGTGTCTTAAATCTACAAAATCAAATTTCTTAGAAATAACATTGTTTTCATGGTTTCAGTAGTTTGCTTTCTTTAAATACGAAAACAATTTGTAATAAAATAAACTAATAGGTTGAAAGTATAATAAAATACAAAATATGAATTTACATCGTCTAATTTTTATGATTTCTTTTAAGCTATCTTCATTTGTTTTCGAAATTTTTGGATGTGTGTGAATATAACGTATGATTCAATAAATTTCAGCAATCAGGCGGGTGAGGAAAAAACTCTTGACTTAGAAACAGAAGTATTTGGATTGAAGCGCTGTTTCGCTAAAGAAAGCAAGATTCCACGATGTAAGCCTTCCGTCCATTTTGTAAAAATATAAAACAAAAGTTAGTTTGAATAAACTAACATGGTTTAACATTTTAGTTAAGAAAGATCAGGTGCTAAATTGATAAGTAAAACTCAAATATCAAGTTGACAGCAATTTTTTTTTTCGTAAATGACGCTTACAAGTTGCAATTGTGTTTTGTTTTTCCTCCTTTTTTTCCTTTGTGGAATTTCTAATTAACATTGCGTTACGAATATTTATTATTAATTTTTTTTTATTACGATTATCAATTATTTTTCTTACTTTTTTTTAGTAATTGTTTTTCCCACTTTCTTTAGTAATTGTTTTTCCATTTTGATCGTGTCCACGATGGTCAAAATTGTTTTTCATTCCTTTTTGTTTTTGATTGTTTCCATTTTTTTTTCTTGTTTCTCTCTGTCTATAAATGTTGCGATTGTCGTTTGTTTTTCATGTTTATTTTCAATTTTTTTAGGTTTTTTTTTTAATTTATAAATGTTGTTTGCGAGTTGCTATTGTATTTTGTTTTTTTTTTCCTTTTTTTCGTTTGTGAATTTCTAATTAACATTACGTTACGAAGGTTTATTAATAATTATTTTTTGAGCTTCAATTTTTTTTATTACGATTGTCAATGGTTTTTCTTACTTTCTTTAATAATTGTTTTTCCATTTCGATTGTTTTCACGATTATTTTTCATTCTTTTTTGTTTTTGATTGTTTAAATTTTTTTTCTTGCCTCTCTCTGTCCATAAATGTTGTGATTGTCGTTTGTTTTTCATGTTTATTTTCAATTTTTTTACATTTTTTTCGTAAATGATGCTTACAAGTTGCGATTGTGTTTTGTTTTTTTTTCTTCTTCTTTCCTTTATGAATTTCTAATTAACATTACGTTACGAATTATTTTTTTGAGCTTTAATTTTTTATTACGACTGTCGATTATTTTTCTTACTTTCTTTAGTAACTGTTTTTCCATATCATTATTAATACAACAGAAAAGAAGTGAGGTTACGGCATACGTACGGGGCAAAAGTCAATAGTAACTGCGGACAAATCTACGTTTACTTTTTTACAAAAAACGTTGGAGAAGCACTTGATGTGATTTAAATGCTTCAAGTGAGTGAAGTTTACTATTACGTGCAATTAATGATAGAACAGTAAACCCGTTGATGTAATACAACAATCATCGAGGTAAGTTATTCTTATTTTCGTACGAGAGAATACGGAGATTAGCAGTCAGTGATACGTAAGCAATAAAAAATGACGAAGCATTTATGTTCTTTTATTTTATTGGCATTTCAGCAATGGAAAAGTAAATTTTGCACAAAACAATTCGTTCATAATAACATTAATTTATTTCCTTAATTAATTAACTTAAGGAATTAAATTAAAACAGTAATCATATTTCGCATTTAACAATAAGTAAAAAATTAGATGATAATTAATTCAGTAGAGGTCACATTATATAAGTATTATTGGAAAATACTCATTATCCCTTAATTTTTGATTTTATTGCTTTATTACATTCAGGCTACACAAACAAGGATCGTACAGGTTAACATGTATTCATTCAACGAAATAATTGATTATATTTAATGCATTTTTTTTTCTGAGTACACATGTCACTCAGTGTTGTAATGGAAACTAACTAATAATTAAATTCATTTATTATTTCAATTATTTAACAATTACAACACTTTGTTTTATTAATGTAAATTGCTACACTTTTATGAGCAGCCGTTATAAACTCTAATAACAATGCGTAAAAGTTGGCTTATAATTAATTAATTCGGTAATCAACGCAAATGGATATTTAGAATGTACTCCCGTGATTGAATTGCATACGGGCGACATTGACCGAGGGACCGTGACTTCTGTTGGAGCTTTATTGTTTTACGACGTGTTTATAAAAACGCCAGACGCCCGTGTATCTCATGAACGAGCAGAGATTTTCAAACAAAAGACGATGCACTCTTGTGATAGGTTACTTTTTAAATTTCTTTGAGCTAGACCGTCGATATTTGCCGAATTAATCTTCTCATCTGAGGAAGAACTTATAGTATTATCAAGTGAAATTTAATCAATTACATCCTGTATTGTGTCAGTCTAAAAAAATAAAATGGATTCAGAAATTCATTTAAAGAAATATAGGCTAAGACGGTGCGGTGTCAAGAGTGCTGCAATACTATTTTAAAATTTTAATCAACGTAAAATGCAGAACCAAGCTTCCGGACATATTTTAAAAATTCCACCCGGGATTAAATATTTAAATGAGTTTGACATTGTTTCGAGTTTTCGGATAAATACGAGCGGAGAATTTAAAATCTTACTTACTTAGCTTAGTCAAGAAATTTTATTCCATGTCCACCTGTGACCCATCTATGTGTTACGGTGGAGAATTTCGCTAAATTCATTGAATTTTTGGGTCAGCCTGTATATTGGTCGTACCACCGTTTGATCTTTTGGAGCTTTGACCGTCAAAGGAGCTGCCTCCGTACGCCCCTCCTTTGTTATATTGAGTCTGTCCCGGGTAGACACTCGTTTGAATTCTAGGCCTGCTATTCGCCTATCCGAAACTTGTGATTCCTCTTCCCACCCCAAACCTTGCACATTGCAAGCGGCACGACTAAAAGTCCAAGGTTTTTCGTTCTGCAGGCCTTTCCAAACCTGTGCGTCGATTCCACGGTAGGTATGTTTTTAGTCTCGTTTACACTGGTTGGTTCGTAATCCGTGTTTTCTTTTACCTTAGTTATTCTTTCTTCCTCCTTCTTTTTGGTATATTTTGCATTATCTTATTCCGCCTTCCGTTCACCCCCACGTCGTTCCGGACGTTTTACCTGAGTTTGGTAACCGGAGGCAAGCTAGAGGGGGCATCGTTGTGAAACGGCTCGATTAATGGCGTATGCTATCTTAGGGTTGTTTACCTGAACAAGACAGGATACCACTTTAACGCCAACGAAGTGGTAACTGAGAGTGACTCCCTCCTGGCGTTCGCTTTCTCGTTGAAACGGAGCAACATCTGTCAGGTGTTTGACGTGACGCTTTGAGGATTCCTAACCTCGACGGACAATCAAGGGGCGTGGTTTTGTAATTACTATAAATTTATTTTCTTTTAAATAAATAGAAAACCGCTTGGACTTTCTTCTGGGAGCTTTTTTTTCAGGGTTCTGAAGTCTCAGGATGCTTAGGATTTCCTTCACGTTCAGTCCACAGGTTTAGGATCTTGAAGGCACACAGACAAAAAAGGAGCTATTCTCTGTATTCTAAATTCTATTATAATCGAATTTATAATAAATTTTTGAAATATAAATAAAGAACTTTAAAATAGAATCGTAGAATTTATTTCTTAAGACTTGTGTCTGGATGGTATATCAAAATAATATGCAATCAATTGTTTATTAAAAAAAAAAAAATTCTATACAGTATGTACCCCCCAGCAACAGTCAAACATACTGCCTTGTCTCAACAAATTTTTTCGATTCTTTTTTTAAATTATGGGTTATCGTCAAAAATATAACGAATAACAAAATAAAATGTGACAAAGCGCTCTTGTTGGATCAGATCCATGCACGCGTCAACGCGCCTTTGCATTCGGTACTATTCGTTGGAGTCTTTACTCATGAAAGAACGCATGTTCATAAGAGGAACCGTTTCGATTTTACCTTAAATGCTCTCTTTACATTCTAATGAATAGTTTTCATCTTGTATTTATATATATTTATATATAAACATAAAGGGTCTCTTTGTTTCAGATATCAACGGATCTCTAAAGCTATGAATAAAGAAACATTCGAGTGCCGAATATGTGGTTCTAAATTTAGAACTCGCTCGAATTTGCAGCGGCACAAGTTGATACATACCGGTGAGAAACCGTTCGGTTGTGATCGTTGCAATTCCAAATTCGGACGCGCTGCGACTCTGAAGGCCCACATGCTAACGCACACCGGCCAGAAGCCATTCCTGTGCGGTCTCTGCGACTTCAAGTGTCGCAATTATGGAATGTTGAAATGCCACATGACAACACACACGGGCGAGAAACCTTTCAGTTGCGATGTCTGCGATTATAAGTGCCGGTGGGTGCGAAATTTGAAAAATCACAAGCTAATACACACCAACGAGAAACCGTACAGTTGTGACCTTTGCGATTATAAGTGCCGAGAGCCCGGGCATTTGAAGGAACACAAGCTGATACACACCGGCGAGAAACCGTTCGGTTGTGATCTTTGCGATTATAGATGCCGGCGACGTGAACATTTAAGACGACACAAATTGATACACACCGACGAGAAGCCGTTTAGCTGTGGCCTTTGCGATTACAGAGGCCGACAGTCTGAACATTTGAAACAGCACATGTTGTCGCACTGCGATGAGAAGCCGTTCAGTTGTGATCTTTGCGGTTACAAATCCGCACTGGCCAAATGTTTAGAACGGCACATGTCAATACACACCGATGAGAAGCCGTTCAATTGTGACCTTTGCGATTATAAGGGCCGAGACCTCAAACTTTTGAAAGAGCACAGGCTAAGACATTCAGACAGAGACCCGTATAGTTGTGTTCTTTGCGAGTTCAAGTGCCGAGTTGCTAAAACTTTGAAAAGACACATGTTATTAAAACATAAGTGAATGACGTCCGTTGAAGAGCATCGCAAAATTTTTAATAGTAATCAGTATGTACAGGCTGTTTCATAACTCGAGGCGTTTTCAAGCTTATTAGACAAAGTTTCTGGGTGTGATCAATATGAAATCACTTATAAAAAGTATGTCATGAGTGACGTGACAGAACACAATTGTTTTCGAATTTATTAGACGTCAAAGTTGCTTTGTTGGTTTGGTTGTTTTGTTAAACATACAGTACTCTAAGGAGGAATATGGCTTTTGTTTTTGTTTTTATTTCACATTTTTAACCAAAATAGCATCGCCCACACGTGCCTTAATTTTCCGCCTCGTGTTCTGAAACACCCTATATATATTTTTTTTATTTTACTTATTTGTTTCTTTTGTTTTGTCACCTTTCCTTACACTTTTATTAATTATTAGTTTATTAAATTGCGTCGTAAAATCGATTGTCTTTTGTTTTCATTGTTTTTCGAATTTTATTGTTTCGTATGTGTTTGTCAAAAATTGTATTTTCTCTGCATTTTCATCGTTCTTTTTATTAAAAAAAAAAAATTTCTTGTAAAATCGATTATCTTTTGTTTTTCTTTTTGTTTGTTATTAGTCTCCTGAATTGCGTTGGAAAATCGGCCGTCTTTTGTTTCCGTTTTCTTGAACTTGATGTATTTTTAACATCCTTTTGACGTTTTTTTTTCTTTTTTTTCTATTTATTCCTAAATCTTTTTTGGCAACTCTTGAGGGATTTCCGTTTTCATACGTTGGCAACGCTGCATTATGAACGTTCCTTAACTTAACTTAACTCGCCTCGCGTTATGAAACGCCCTGTATATACGTACAAATAGATTCTGATTTTGTTTTACTATTTTGTTTTATTACAATCTAAGTACTTTTATGTAATAATATATCTCAAGGTCATATTTTTCTTACCGTAAATCATGTGTTACAGGTGCTTTATACGTAAGCGCATATTAACGCACACCGGTGAGAAGTCGTTCGGTCATAAATTTTGCGACACTCCAAACAATCGCTTCTCATGGGTCTTTCTACTTCTATTTATTATAATGAATGGTGAATTAACTTTAACCTTGAACCTTTGTTACAGACGTCAACGGATCCCCATAGCTAAAACAACGAACGCAAGATCGTTCGAATGCCGAATATGTGATTCAAAATTTAAATCTCGTTCAAATCTGAAGCTGCACAAGTTAATACATACCGGTGAAAAGCCGTACAGTTGTGATCGTTGCGATTCCAGGTTTCGGCATTCTGGAACTTTAAGAGAACACATGCTAATACACACCGGCCAGAAGCCATTCCTTTGCGGCCTTTGCGACTTCAAGTGTCGAAAGTATCGAAACTTGAAGTGTCATATCTCAACGCACACGGGCGAGAAGCCGTTCGGTTGCGATATTTGCGGTTATAAATGCCGATGGGCCGCTAATTTGAAAGTGCACAAGTTGAAACACACGGACGAGAAACCGTTCGGGTGTGATCTTTGCGATCATAGATGCCGAACGGTCGGATATTTGAGGAAGCACAAGTTAACGCACACCGACGAGAAACCGTTCAGTTGTGATCTTTGCGATTACAGGGGCCGACGACGTCAACATCTGAAACGTCACCAGTTAAAACACACGGACGAGAAACCATTTGGTTGCGGTCTTTGCGATTACAGGAGCCGACAGTCTGGGCATTTAAAGCAGCACATGTTAACACACGCCAACGAGATGCCGCTCAGTTGTGATCTTTGCGGTTACAAATGCGCGTTAACCAAGCATTTAGAACGGCACATGGCAATACACGCCGATGAGAAGCCGTTCAATTGTGATCTTTGCGAATATAAGGGCCGAAAGCACAGACTTTTGAAAGAGCACAGGTTGAGACATTCAGATAAGGACCCGTTCAACTGTGATCTTTGCGATTTCAAATGCCGAGTTGCTAAAACTTTGAAAAGACACATGTTGAGACATAAGTGAAAATAACGACATTTCACTATACATTGACAACTCTTTCAGGATGAATAAGTAGTTGTAAGCAGGGAAATTGTTAACAACTATTTATCAAGTAAATTAAGTGATTCAGTGAGAAATAAAACAAAAGAACGACATTCGTAGGGGGTTTTTGGAATGCGAAAGCATATTCTGTAATATAATAGTTTTAATTTTTCTTGATTTTTATGTTTTTTTTTTTAATATAAATAACAATAATTAAACAACAAAATAAAACAAATTTATTTTATGTACCTATCCCTTTTACCAGCAACACTCATATTAATGTATTATTCCAAATTTATGTATGTAAGCACATAACACACACCGGCGAGAAGTTGCTCAATCATAAATTTTACCGAATAGTTTGAATCGCGACATCCTGCGATCACTTTTTGACACATGTCAAACTATTCGCATTTGCGAATAACCTCGGATAAGTCGGTTTGGTTTGCAGTGGAAGTCTCGAGCTACACTTCTGCTGACGAGGCCCCAAATAGGGCCGAAAGGGCTGTACAGAGGATGGTACCAACAAAAATGTCACCCTAACACGGTCTACTTTGAATGCTAAAAGATCGTAAACAGACTATATGACATACGGTTTTTTTCCAAGGTTAACTAGAGGTACTTTCTTGTTGAAGACCCGATATACACATTCTTAACAATGAATGAAATAATTCTCTTTTTATATAGAAATGTGTTTGAATTATAAGAATTAGTTTGAAAAGCTTGAATAATTTTCCTGTTTATTAAGTATTCATTTTTTTTCTATGCCTACATGTAACCACAAGTATAACAAAATAAAATATAAATTAGCAGAGCGTGGTTTCGATCCACGGACCTCTGGGTTATGGGCCCAGCACGCTTCCACTGCGCCACTCTGCTTATGATAAGTTTGTGCAATTATATATATATTTTTTAAATTATTGTTAATATTGGTACCTATTTTGGAGTATTTGGACAACTTCAAAATGCTTTAACGATTTTTTTAACACCTAAAAAGCACTTTATTTTGATACACTTTTTTTAAAGGTTCCTTTTATTTGGATTGCTAAGTTTACAGAGCTTTTAAAACTTCCTTATCGCCAAAAAGCTTACGAATGGAGACTTGAGTCAGCTAAATTAGAATTTCTCTGCCCACGCGAGCTTCTAAGCGACAAGTCGCTTGCCACGAGAGGGCAGTAGAATTTTGTTTTACCAATTTTTTCATGCCACCAAGCCTACCTCCCTCTGCTGACTGAACAAGAGGTCAGTAAATCAATGCTAAGCTCGCCCCTTCCCTAAAGCAATGAGATTTCCTTTTCGGTTTACACATAATAATTTGCCAAGGTGTAGTTTTCCAACTTTCAATTCTTTATGTCAGAACTTGTAAAGCTTTAAATAATAGGAAAAAAATTAAATTTCCCTACTGTATTTCTGGTTCCTTACATCGTCAATCTCGAAATTATTATTTCCACAGTAGAAAAGGGACCAAAATTCCTTCCACTTAATAAGGGCGCTGAGGACGATTCCTGCCTGGTTAAAAACTAATTCCATAAACGCAAAAATAAAGGAATTGCTACTTCGGTGTTTCATGGTATCACAAAACTGTTGGTAAAACCAGTGAGAGAAAATAAAAGGAAATTGTTGTTGTTTACTGGTGTGCTTTGGGCCCTTTTTGATCACTTCTCTGCCTTAAATTCGTACATGTCTTTCTACTCGAAATATAATAAATAAGTAGTGAATTAACTTTCAAGTTGTGATTCCCCGAAAATTTAAAAGAGTTCTTTTGTTTCAGGCATCAACGGACCAATAAAACCAAAACAATGAATAGAAAGACCTTCGATTGCCTAATATGTGATTTAAAATTAAAAAGTCGTAAAGCTCTGCGCAAACATATTTTACTGCACACCGGTGAGAAGCCGTTGAGTTGCGATCTTTGCGATTACAAATGCCGTCAGCTTGGAAGCCTGAACCGCCACAAGCTGAAACACTCCGAGGAGAAACCGTTCGCCTGTGGTTCTTGCGGTTACAAATTCCGACGGAAAGGAGACTTGAAAGGTCACGTTTTAACGCACACAAGCGAGAAGCCGTTCAGTTGTGACCTTTGCGATTATAAATGCCGACGAAGTGGGCATTTGAAACGGCACAAAGTCATACACACCGACGAGAAACCGTTCAGCTGTGGCATTTGCGATTACAGAGGCCGACATGCTGAGTATCTAAAACAGCACATGTTGACACACTGCGATGAGAAACCGTTTAGTTGTGATCTTTGCGATTATAAAGGCACACTAGCCAAACATTTAGAGCAGCATATGTCGAAGCACTCCGATGAGAAGCCGTTCAGTTGTGATCTTTGCGACTATAGGGGCCGACAGCGCAGATTTTTGAAAGAGCACAAGTTAAGACATTCAGACGAAGACCGGTTCAGTTGTGGTCTTTGCGATTTCAAATGCCGAGTTGCTAGAACTCTGAAAAGACACATGTTAAAACATAGGTGAATGAAAATTATCGCAAAATTTGTAATACACAACGACGTTCACTATACAGGATGACTGCTAATTAACCCGTCAAAATGGATACGTTAAAAGAGCGATCTCCGAGAGTATGGGAAAAATTCTTCTATATAGTTTATAATTAATTAAAAGATTACCCCCAAAATCAAGCTTCGAAATACGAAATGCGACGCCACGTTTTATATATAATCAGATTACAAAAACTTTTTATTGACTATCCGCTTGACGCAGTGCGACTGACCTTGACACATAACTCAATGCGTTTTATATTACACGTTCAACATCTGGGAGTCTGAGTTGTTTCTTTTACGCTACGTAATTATTACTCATTTCAAAAATAAGTGGAATTACGTATAAAAAAAAAGGTAATAGAGTCGCAAATAATTGTGTAAATAATTTCAATCGATTTGTTGGTATGAATGGCATTTAATCAATCTGAAAAGCATTCGCACTGATCGATGCTCACGGAACGAAAAACTTCATTAAATACAGCTATGAATGAATGCCACAGATTACGAGAAAATGTAGAAAAAATTCTGTGGAACAGTTTGTAATTAATTATAAATAATAATTAATTTATTATAAAATTATCCAAAAAAGTGGATATGTTTAGATTAAAAGCCAAATTCACAGCGTACATGTGTTATAAACTTCACAGCGTACATGTGTCATAAACGTTTTATGATATTCGCTTGCAATAAAGCTTGTAAAACTTGACCTTGCTTAATAAACATCTTAAGATGCGTACACATAGCAAGCCTCCGAATGTGCTGCTCGACTTTAATTGAGTTGCTTTAATAATTCGTTACGCATAAAATGAAATTAAAATAATTAATGGAAGCAGTTTAGTTTTATTATTACACAGTTATCATCTGGAAAAGGAAGAACAAAAGAAACGAAATCAATTATACTTAATCCTGTCTCCTCAAAGCAGGCGTTCAAATCGAGGGACATTATTATCGACACACGCTATAGCTTGAGTATCATATTCTCTCGCACTCGTCCGAAAATATGCAGACCATTTAGGATCACAGCAGCGGCATCGAAAATTTTGTTTGTTAACTCTCGCTGAGTAGTTGCTGGAGTGGAATATACAAGCTGCTTCATCCACCCCCTACAAAAAAAATTGCAATGCGGCAATTGTATATTACACGTGCGTAATTGCTTTACAGGTCGAGTTTTGTACTATACTTTATCTACTATTACTATCTACTTACTATTATCCTTTGTATATTGGGTATAAGGCATACGGTAGGTTTCCAATTAAAACATCTTTGAGAAATAATGTCAGATATGTGTAAAAATAGGTAAACATGTAACAGAAGGTAAGTTAAGAAGAAACCAGTATATACGAGGTCTGATCCAAACGTTCCAGACGAATTTGCAAACACTACGGCGCGGCGCGGGCGCTACAACGTGCGCGTTATTCAAACTTTCTAATCAGACCTCGTACGTACAATAATATTTACAGAAAATAGAAATCTTGCTGCATGTTTTTGTTACACTAAGTTTTTAATAAATAAATATGATTTGTTTTCGTGCATTTTTTATTTAAAGTTCATTGTAACAATGAATGGGAACGCTGCCAAACGCAAGACCTCCGAGATTATAGCTGCAATGCTTGTAGGAAAAACATAAATAAATACACAAAGGCGATTTTACGATGACTAAAACAAGCACAATAATTACATAAAGCCTTCCTTCCTAGTAAAACAGGCTAAAAAACAAACCCTATAGATACTGGTGAGTCATTGAAGAGAGCATTAGAGTGTCAATCAAGTCAAAGGGAAGTTTCCTCTTGTTCTACTATGGTATAGTCACAGATTACGAAGGCTAGGCTAGAAATCGAATACTGCAACACGCTGTAGTTTTCAAATTTCGCGCGTTATGAACCACTTAAACAATGGCCGAAGAACACGGCAGTCGCAGCGCACCGCCTGGATACTTCTCACCTGAAAAACTGTTTACAAAAAAAAATTTTTTGTGTGTTTTCTAACATTATTTGTTTCAGGTGTCAACGGATCTTTGAAAATGAAAGCATTCGAATGCGCAATATGCGAATCTCAAGTTAAATCTCGTGAAATTTCGCGCAATCGCACCGGCGAGAAGCCGTAATGATTGCAATTATAAATGCCATCGGAAAGGAAACTTGAAACAGCACAAGTTAAAACGCATAGTAATGGCGAACTTTCGAGAAAGGCTTCAAAACTGCATTGAAAACAACGATGTGATGTGATTTTTAAAACAAAACATAATCTACCATTTGCCTACAACATATTTATGTAGTTTATTGTTAATTTATTATTAATAAATTGTTGGTAAATAATATACCGAATTATGAAACTATCTCCCCAATGCAATTTTAAGCATTTTTAAAATACTTTTCGAAACCTGATCTCGACGAACGTGATCAGGTATATACGGCAAGTAAACTTTGCGCAATTCAGACCGTAATGCAACTTTTCTCTTTTGCTATTTAGGCTTTATTCTTACCCTCCCTGCCTATTGTACCATTTGTTGTGTTAATTGGGGCCAATCGTTGGACACATGATTTGACATACTGACGTCACACTCCTCCGCCAGACCTTGTTACTTGGAGGACATCCTCGACTTTCTAACGGCTAATATGAAGTCAGTTTGGTTGTCTCAAGGTCGGCCCTATTTAGTTTATTTCTTTTCTTGACGATATGTTTGCGTTGAATTTAAAACAAGCAATATTTGTTGCGCGAAGTTAACGTTTTTTTCTGAACGAAAAGCGGATTCGTGCTTCGTGTTTGATTTTACTAACCTAACTTAGTACGTTGTTCGTATTTAATTGCATTTATTTTAGACCTGTAATGGTCTGCTTGTTTGTTAAATTTCTTTACTTAAACTGCACAAATAAAGGCAAGCGTGCAATAACTAGTGATTTTTATTTTCTTTTTAAATTATGCACTTTCTGGGGTTACGTACGTCTAGGACCAGTTCCATTACGTAGAGTTGGCATCAGGGACGATCTTAATTTGCTCCTCTCCCTTGCGTTTGCAAACCAGTAAGGTAGCAAACCGATGTCCCAGGGAGAACAAATATTAAAAAAAGAAACGGGTCTTTAAATGCGTTAGCGAGGCCCCTTTTTCTCTGACGATTTTCCTGCAATTTTCGGGCGGTCAGATTGCAGCGACTAGATCGATCGCTTCAGAAAAATACAGATACTGGAAAATGTCTTTTAAAATAAAGTTAAAAAAAAAACTTATTCTAAATTTATATACGTAGGCACATAACAACACATACCGGTGAGAAATCGTTTAAACATGAATTATGAGAATCTCTAACAGCCATGACACAGAATGAACCATGTTAGTAAGAGAAACCAATTCGCCTTTGCTTTAAATGCATACGATCTTCGCGTACACGAAATAAGACGAATAGCGAATTAACTTTCAAGTTGTAAATGGGTAAACATTTAAAGAGATTCTTTGTTTCAGGTGTCAGCGTATCTCCGAAGCCAAAACAGCGAAGACAAAAACAATCGAATGCCGAATATGCGATTCTAAATTTAAAACTCGTGGAACTTTACGTAAACATATTTTAATACACACCGGTGAGAAGCCATTTAGTTGTAATCTCTGCGATTATAAATGCCGACAGTGTGGAACTTTGAAGTCCCACATGTTAACACACACAAGCCGGAAGCAGGTCAGTTGCAATCTATGCGATTATAAATGCAGTCAAATCAGATACTTGAAACGGCATATGTTGAAGCATAGCAGCGAAAAACCGTTCAGTTGTGGTACTTGCGATTACAAAGGCCGACGGCATTCACATTTGAAATCTCACATGTTAAAACACTCAAGCGAGAAACCGTGGAGTTGTGATCTTTGCGATTATAAATGCAAACATGTCAAAAGTTTGAAAGAGCATATGTTAATGCACAACGATGAGAAGCTGTTTAGTTGTGGCGTTTGCGATTATAAATGCCCTCGGTACACAAAATTGAAAACTCACTTGTTAAAACACACAGACGAGAAGCCTTTTGGTTGTGATCTTTGCAATTACAAGGGCCGACAAGCCAGCTACCTAAAGGTACACATGTTAACACACAAGGATGAGAAACCATTCAGTTGTAGTCTTTGCGATTACAAGTGCCGACAAGTCAATTGTTTAAAAAGGCACATGGTGACACACAACGACGAGAAATCCTTCAGTTGTGATCTTTGCGGTTACAAGTGCCGACAAGCCAGATATTTAAAAATACACATGTTAACACATGACGACGAGAAACCCTTAAGTTGTGGTCTTTGCGATTACATATGTCGACAAGCCGGCAATTTAAAAAGGCACATGCTGACACACACCGACGAGAAACCCTTCAGTTGTGGTCTTTGTGATTTCAGATGCCGGGATTCGGGAAATTTAAAAAGGCACATGTCAATACATAGTGATTAGAGACACATTAATGCAGTGATAAGTGTTTTTACATATTAAAACTACAGCCAAGAAGCTTTTGAGTAGTGAATAAATGCCTGAAACTTTGAAAAGGCACAAGTTCAAACGATGGTGAAGGGCCCTTTTGTCAGTTAAAGTTTATCGCAAATTTTGTAATTACCAGAGACCGGATTTTAGGTAAAATACTTCTCTTTAGTTTTTAAGTTTGTAAAAAAATAAATAAATATGTCTCTTCGTTTCATTAGAAATTTGATTCTATTGTTCGCAATTCTGTACTTGTGATATAACTTTATCATCGTGGAGGACGAAGCAAAATATCTTTAAGTAAGAAAAGCTGCTGGTGATGTCAAGGACTGCAATCCTGCGAACTCTTTAAATTGAGTAAGTAGATTTGAGGTGTAAAAGAAAAATAATAGAGGCCCTAAAATAGATCCTTGGAGGAGTACAATATGTTCTGATTTCTTGCCGTTCAAACAAACGCACTGAGTGCGATTAGACAAGTATGTAAATAAATAAGATGAATAGTGAATTAACTTTCAAGTTGTAAATGGATAAACATTTAAAGAGATTCTTTGTTTCAGGTGTCAACAGATCTCTGAAGCCAAAACAGCGAAGACAAAAACAATCGAATGCCGAATCTGCGATTCTAAATTTAAAACTCGTGGAACTTTACGTAAACATATTTTAATACACACCGGTGAGAAGCCATTTAGTTGTAATCTTTGCGATTATAAATGCCGACAAGTCCAGAGTTTGAAAGAGCACAAGTCAAAGCATCCTGGCGAGCAACCGTTCAGTTGTAGAAGATGCGATTACAAATGCCGACAGTATAGAGATTTGAAATCTCACATTTCAACATGCAAGAAGCAAGTTATTTGTGAAATTTGCGATTCTAAATTCCGATACATCAAGACTTTGAAACGGCACATGCTAAAGCACGCCGGTGAGAAACCGTTCAGCTGTAGCATTTGCGATTACAAATGCCTACGTTATTGCACTTTGAAAACCCACATGTTAACACACGCAAGCGAAAAGCCGTTCACTTGCGATATATGCCAATACAAATGCAAACGATTAACGAACTTGAAACGGCATATGTTAAAGCACACCTGCGAAAAGGTGTTCGCTTGTGATGTTTGCGATGTCAAATTCCGATGGTACGGAAGTTTGAAATCTCACATGATAACGCACACAAGCGAGAAGCTGTTCGGTTGTGATCTTTGCGATTACAAGTGCCAACAAGTCAGATACTTAAAAATGCACGTGTTAACACACAACGACGAGAAACCCTTCAGTTGTGATCTTTGCGATTACAAGGGCCGACAAATCAGATATTTAAAAAGGCACGTGTCAAAGCACACCTGCGAGAAGCCGTTCAGTTGTGATCTTTGCGATTACAAGGGACGACAAAGCAGAGATTTAAAAAGCCACACTTTAAAGCACACCGGCGGGAAACTGTTCAGTTGTGATCTTTGCGATTTCAAATCCCTACATCTCGGGCAATTGAAACGGCATAAGATAAAACATGAAATTTGATATGTCAATAAATATGTAATATATATATCAATCGCGAATAACTTTTAATGTACAATGCGTTAGAAAAGTCTTGAATAAATTGGAAATATGCATTTTCTACGAATATCCTCGACCAGGGCGGTTTAAATATATCTTTCTCGTCCACACTTTCATATTAAAATTTCACAGATGGCGTTGGTGAAACAGCGAATATGTTGATGCGTTTTGTGTCTCAAAGTTTTATGAGAAGTAAATTTTTTTAATATTTCCCATATGGACCCTGTATATATACTGATTTATCTTTAATACTTTGATAAAAATTAATTCTGCTGGAATAACATTTACAAGCAATAATTTATTAATGCTTTGTTTTAATAACGAAACAATTAATTTTTAATTAAATAATTACAATATGGCGCCCCTCTGATCAGGCGCCCTTGTACGTCGAACAATCTGCTCAACGTGGTCTTAAATAGTGAGTTGTAATTGTTGACTTTGAATCTGTAATTGTTCGAAGACTTAAACAGACTCTTTGTTTCAGATGTCAACGGAAGCTTAAAGCTGAAGCAATGAAGACAAAGCCAATCGAATGCCGTATATGTGATTCGAAATTCAAAACTCTTGCAAATTTGCGCAAGCATATTTTAATACACACCGGCGAGAGGCCGTTGAGTTGTAACCTTTGCGATTATAAATGCCGGCACCCCCAGAGTTTGAAAGAGCACATGCTAAAACACACCGGCGAGAAACCGTACAGATGTGATTCCTGCGATTACAAAAGCCATCGGTCTGGCAATTTGAAATCGCACATGGTAAGGCACTCGAGCGCGAAACCGTTCAGCTGTGATCTTTGCGATTACAAGTGCCGACGAGACGTATTTCTAAAGCAGCACATGTTAACACACAGCGGCGAGAAACCCTTATATTGTGGTATTTGCGATTACAAATGCCGACAGCATCAAGATTTGAAAGGGCACATGTTAAAACACACAGGCGAGAAACCGTTCGGTTGTGACCTTTGCGATTACAAGGGCCGAAGGATCATACATTTAAAAAGGCACATGTTAACACACAGCGACGAGAAACCCTTCAGTTGTGGCCTTTGCGATTACAAGTGCAAGCAAGTCGAGAAATTGAAACAGCATGTGTTAACGCACGCCAGCGAGAAGCCGCTTAGTTGCAGCCTTTGCGATTACAAATGTCGGCAGTATGGAAATTTGAGAACTCACTTGTTAAAACATGGCGAGGAGAAACCCTTCAGTTGTAGTCTTTGCGACTATAAATGCCGAATGCGCGACAGTTTGAGGCAGCACATGTTAGTACACAGCGACGTTAAACCCTTCGGTTGTAGCCTCTGTGATTACAGATGCCGACATTCAACAAACTTAAAAAGGCACATGTCGAAACACAGTGACGAGAAGTCCTTCAGTTGTAGTCTTTGCGATTATAAATGCAGATTGCGCGGAAGTTTGAAGCAGCACATGTCAATTCACAGCGATGTCAAACCCTACGGTTGTCACCTTTGTGATTACAAATGCCGTCACTCTAAAACTTTAAAAATGCACATGTCGAAGCATAGTGACGAGAAACCCTTCAGTTGTAGCCTTTGCGACTATAAATGCCATATGCGCCGCAGTTTGAAGCAGCACATGTTGATACACAGCGACGTCAAACACTTCAGTTGTAATCTTTGTGATTACAGATGTCAACATTCTAAAACTTTAAAAAAGCACATGTTAAAACATACTGGTGAGAAACCTAAAAGTGTTGCTGAGGTTGGTTTTGATTTTTTATGAAAAAAATGAGATTTCCTAAACCGACAGACGTGCTTGATAACAGTCGTCTAGTGGTTTTGATTTGTTTACATTTGACTTCATTTCGGTGAGGTTAAATTTGAAGACTTTAAGAATCAAAAACCCAGAAGTTCGATGTTGCCATCTAAGTTTGTAGAAGAAAAAAGAAAATTTGTGTCAAGGAGACCACAGACGTGGCGATTTTTGGGCAATTCGATCGACAGCATTGTATCGGGCGACCAGATTGCTTCTCACATCGTGTTATTTTGATCGCTCGGCAATTTTTTTCGCAACGCTAGTTTCACACGGTTCAATTTATTGACCAATAAATTGATAAAATTGTCCTTCAATTTGTTTATACGTGTAATGCAACTAATTGACATCAAGCTCCTGATTACAATAAATTGTTCAAGAAACTAAGCAAATAGAACACAATTAATTTATTAATCAATTTTAAAAACATTTAGGTTATGTTTTTCGGTTCTACATACAGGATGATTCTTGAATGTACCCCAAAAGAAACTTGTAAAAGGAATTAAGTTATGGGAAAAATGTTAAAAAAATCTTTAGGAAAATTTATAATTAATTAAAAGTGACCCCAAAAAGCACGTTACGCTAATGTGTACGGAGTTCGTCGCAATCGTAAGTTTTATGATATCGTGTTTTCGTACGTTTCATTGAGTTTATTACCCAGAGCAATAAAACTATAAAAGTTAATCGTTAAACTTACTTAATAGAGGGAACGCCGCTGTAATGACCTGCCTTAAACGTTTAATTTATTAGCACGAAGATGTTGACCTGCGAATGTCACTCCACTGGGATACTTAAATCAAATCCGACTAAAATCAGTTTCAACAAAAGACGGTACCACCGTACAAATTTACAGCATGAAATACCCTTCGTAATGCTGGGTGTTTTATGTTTTAAATTGTGGTTGTCGCACTATGAAGTAAATAAAACATAATTGTGATGAATAATTTAAAAATTCTGGTTTTACCTGTCAAAACAGATGCTCAAACTGAAGACCATTGTTATCAATGCCCGTTTTCTCAAGTTTTCACTTACACGTTCGAAAACATCAGGTGTATTTCGAATCACTTCGGCAGCATGTTCGATGCGTTCATGCAACTCCTGTACAGTATGTACTGGGGTAGAATAGACAAGCTGTTTCATCCACTCCACAAAAAAAATTACAGGGATTTAAGCTGGAGACCGCTGGTGCCAAAGTCCAATCCATCTATTATTGTAATTATTGTTTAACCACTCTCTCACAACACGAGCTGCGTGAGGGGGTGTTAAATCGTGTAAATACCACATATCGCGTCCTACAGCTAAGGACTAAGTAGCTCAAGAGCATTATTTAAAAATTCTAAATAATTTATTGGCATTCAAATGCTGCGCTAAAATGTAAGGACCGATCAAACAATTAGCAACAATACCAGTTCAAACATTTGCGGAAAATTGCTGCTGATGATGGAATTCCGCTGTGGCATGTGGATTTTCGTCACTCCATACGTGTGTGTTATGAGAGTTTCGAACACCGTCCCGAGTAAAATGAGCTTCATCGGTTTAAAAATTCGTTGTTTTGGTCAACTTTATTTAATACCCACTGACAAAACCTAACACGATGATTTGCATCTCCCAGCTGTAATGTTTGTACTTTTTGAACACGGCATGGATGCAGTCCCAGTCCAAACCGCCGATTGGGAAAGTCCAACCCTGTATGCCAATCTTCTAGTACTGATGCTGGGTTCTTCGTCGACAATATTTAAAATATTTATCTCAGCATCCAACACTCGTGGAGTTGTCTTTGGGCCGCGAGCATTTGCAGGACGAAAATATCCGTGATCACTCAAATGCTGCACCATCCGAAACAAAAGTGCTCCTATGGGGCACTTGTCGTAAAGAAAATTCTCGGAAAAATTTATCTCGAGGACATTCTTGTGCGTAACTGTCGCCATTGCAGACGTGTTTCTGTCGTTTCCGTTTTTTGCAGTTTTCTTTGAAAACGAACGGTTTCGAGATGTTCCAGTTTGGCCATATTAATTTGAGTCGAAAGCCCCACTGTCGTCATTTCCGTCAGTTTAGCTTCGGCTGCGTTTAATACGTGTTTGTACGACGTGTTTCTGATGTGAATTTATTAAGAAAACTTATTAGATTAAAACAACTATCACTTCAAGACGAAAAACATGTATCAATTATTTATTATTTTTTAGGCAACTAGATTATTTATTCTAACAAGCGCACATTTCTGATTAATATTTCAATAGTTTCGTTATCGTTCTCGTTGGGAAAAAATTAGCGGAAGACTGTAAGTGCATTGTATTTTTAGTTTGTTGATTAGGAATATATTTTCCAAGACCGCTTTTCTTTTATATAGAGTTTTTTTTCTTAACGGAAAATTCTTTTTTTCTGCGTTGTCGTCGAAGCTACCTTTTCTGCGTGATCGTCGAAGCTACCTTTTCTGCGTGGTCGTCGAAGCTGCCTTTTCTGCGTGGTCGTCGAAGCTACCTTTTCTGCGTTGTCGTCGAATTTGCGTAACCTGTATAGATTTAATTTTGTTATTTTACTGCACTGTTTTAGTAATTACAGTTTAAACAGATTACTTGGCGCTCAACCATTTTTGAGTTTATTTATCACGCTTTACGCAAATTTTTATTTAAAAAAAAATATTGTTCAAAGAAATACCCTTCTGAATTCACCTCAGCCTCCGACTAATCTGAGCTATGGCAACAAAATAGGTAAGAATCTACTTACAAAAAAAGTGTATGTCACAAAGAACAGAATATTCTTTTTTAAACAGTTTAACTATAATCTGTGATTTCTATTCTTGTACGGATTATTATTTAGCGGTCCACTGAAGAATCACCCTGTATATTAAGTATATATGAGTGAGGTGACAGAACACAATGGTTTTCGAGTTTATTAAACGTTAAAGCTGTGTTGTTGGTTTGGTTGTTTTGTTAAAAATGCAGTTTTCTACGCAGATATTATTTTTGTGTGTATTATTTTTTTTATTTTACTTTTTTTTAACCCACCGCGTGCACTTTTCATTTTTTTGAAATTACAAATGCCGATAATATGTAGGTTCGAAATATCACATGTTAACGAGAAACTTTTCAATTGTGATCTCTGCGATTACAATAAACTCTCGCCCGGCTTTTTGCAAAAAGTATTTAAAACAAATAACTTTTAAGCTGGAATGATTCTAAAATTGAAAATTGAAAATTTGTTTCAGGTGTCAACGAAAGCTTAAAGCTGAAGCAATGAAGAAGAAATCAATCGAATGCAGAATATGTGATTCTACATTCAAATCTCGTGCCCATTTGCGCAAGCATATTTTCATACACACCGGTGAGAAGCCGCTGAGTTGTAATCTTTGCGATTACAAGTGCCGAAGCATCCAGAGTTTGAAACGACACAAGTTAAAACACACCGACGAGAAACCGTTGAGTTGTACTAATTGCAATTACAAATGCCGAGAGTATCGAGATTTTAAATTTCACATGTTAACACACAGAAGCGAGAAGCCGGTTAGCTGTGATCGTTGCGATTACAAATGCAAACAATTCAAAAATTTGAAGCGGCATATGTTAAAGCATACCAACCACAAGCCGTACGATTGTGATCTTTGCGATTACAAATGCCGTTGGTCTGGAGACTTGAAATCTCATATGTTAACACACACAAGCGAGAAACCTTTAAGTTGTGGTCTTTGCGATTACAAGAGCCGATGGTATGGAGATCTGAAGCGTCACACGTTAACACACTCAAGCGAGAAGCCGTTCGGTTGTGATTTTTGCGATTACAAATGTCGACAGTATAGAATTTTGAAATCTCACATGTTAACACACACAGACGAGAAACCGTTCAGTTGTGATATTTGCGATTACAAGTGCAGACAAGTCCAAAATTTGAAACGGCATAAGTTAACGCACACCAGGGAGAAGCCGTTCGGATGTGGTCTTTGCACTTATAAGTGCCAACAAGCTGGCAGTTTAAAAAGGCACATGTTAACGCACAGCGACGAGAAACCCTTAAGTTGTGATCTTTGTGGTCACAAATTCCGACACGTCGAAAGTTTGAAACGGCACAAATTAACACACAGGGACGAGAAACCGTACAATTGAGATCTTTGCGATTATAAAAGCTGACGAGACAAAAGCTTAGAACAAACATATGTTAATATTTTACTGTTTTCTTTGTCATATGTACTGTTGGATAATAAAGCTTATTATTGGCATTAACTACTTAATAAAGACATTATTATATGTACGAGGTGTGTAAATTAAGTAATTGAATTGATAACGTAGCGTTCGATCTGGCAACATTTGGGATGTAGGACTTGAAGGGGCGGCAGGTGAACATGAACACGCCTTCAGTACGAGTTTGAACTTGCTAAAGTTCTGTAGCGATTGTTTTCGTGAAACAGTTTTTTCTAGTGCTTTCTAAAAATCAATTTCAACCAACGTCGTGCTGTCAGGTTTTGCTTCAGACTTGGGCACAGTGCAACGGAAACTTTTGCAAAACTTCATCAGACCTACGGAGACAGTGATTTGTCAAGAGCCCAGGTTTTTCGGTGGTTTAAGGCATTTTCAGAAGGAAGAGAGTCGATTGAAGATGAACCACGCAGCGGAATGCCTTCATCTTTAAAAACCGATGAAAATGTCCACAGAATCCGGGATCTTGTGCGTTCAGATCGTCGGTTGACAGTCAGAATGATCGGAGAAGACTTGCATTTGACTCACACCATCGTTCATCAGATTTTAACCAATGAATTGGAGATGCGCAAAAATGGTTCCAAAAAACCTTTCGCGGGACCAAAAGGACATTAGAAGGGAAGGTGCGTTGACTTCTTCGAATCGCTGATCCCCATATTCTGGAACTGGTGACGAGTCTTGGGTGTTTGAGTACGACCCGGAAACCAAGCGCCAGAGCATGAAGTGGCACACTTCAACCTCTCCGAGGCCCAAAAAAGCAAGAATGAGCAAGTCAAAGATCAATTGCACGTTGATTTGCTTTTTCGATCCACAAAGAGTGTGTGCCTCGAGGCCAAACGATCAAGCAGCACTTCTACTGAGAGGTTCTTGGAAAGCTTCGAGAAAGGTCATGCATGTTAGACCAAACATCAAGAACAACAAACACGATAATGCGCCTTGTCACGCAGCAATTTCAATAAACAAGTTTTTGGTCAGTGAAAACATTCCTGGTGGCTCCTCATCCTCCTTATTCGCCTGACTTGAGTCCTTGTGACTTTTTCCCCTTCCCGAGATTGAAAAACCACCTCAAGGGAACTCATTTTGGGACACTCGAAAACATTCAATCGGCTGTAACCGACCAGCCGAAGGCTATTCCAGTATCCGAGCCCCAGCACTGCTATGAGAGGATTGGAGGAACCGTCTCCAAGTGGCTTCCCAAGGAAGCTATTTTGAGGCAGACAATATTGAATTGTAATTCTATTCGAATAAAACAAGTTAAAAAAAATCAGTCTCGTTACTTAATTTACACACCTCGTATGTAATATGTTATTTCAAATTTGATTATTCACTGTGGTCGTGAAGTTTGGATTAAATTCATTTAATTTCACGAAACGAAGGATTTTTATGTAAAATCCTGAAATACGACGATTTTTAATTATAAAGTGACACTATTCTGTATCTCCCCCTGCTACCCCCTTCGAGTGACACACCCCTTTAAATTTTTTTAATGGATAAGGGGTCATGCGATACCTCATTTGAAAGGCTTTATTCTCTTTCGGGGGTATAAGAATTTTTATACAGGGTGAATCTCATTACGTGCGAGAAACTCATAGAGTAATTTACATCAAAAAGGTTCATAATCCTTAGAGTTTTTCGCACATAATGAGAATGACCCTGTATATTCTGCTAAAATGGTGTCATTAGAAATCGGCGTGTTTCAGGATTTTACATAAAAATCGTTTGTTTCGTGGAACATGAATTTATTCCAAACTTTTCGAGCGCAGCATGTACGTAAGCACATAATAATACATACCGGCGAGAAGCTGTTCAATCAAGAATTTTTGCGATTCTCTAATAACGACACGTGTTAATAAGAAAAACCATTTCGCTTTTGTTTTCCACTTTCCACTCGAAAGTTGTTTTCTAAGTTGTACTCGTTGTTTCAGGTATCAACGCTTCCTTAATGAAGAGAGAGAACCAATCGAATGCCGAATATGCGATTCTAAATTTAAAACTCCCGCAAGTTTGCGCAAACATATTTTAATACACACCGGTGAGAAGCCATTGAGCTGTAACCTTTGCGATTACAAATGTCGACGCGTCCAGAGTCTGAAAGAGCACAAATTGAAACACGCTGGCGAGAAACCGTTCAGTTGTGGCTTTTGCGATTACAAATCCCATCGGTCCGTACATTTGAAATCTCATTTGTTAACACACACCTGCGAGAAGCCATACAGTTGTGGCCTTTGCGATTACAAATGCCGACGGTACACAGATTTGAAGCCTCACATGTTAACACATTCAAGCGAGAAACCGTTCAGTTGTGACCTCTGCGATCACAAATGCCGACGGCCTCAAGATTTGAAAGTTCACATGTTAATACATTCCAGCGAGAAGCCGTACAGCTGTGATCTTTGCGATTACAAGTGTCGACAAGCGTTTTATTTGAAGCAGCACGTATTAGCACACAGCAGCGAGAAACCCTTGTATTGCGGTCTTTGCGATTACAAATGCCGACGGTCTGGAGATTTGAAAGCTCATATGTTAACGCACTCAAGCGAGAAACCTTTAAGTTGTGATCTTTGCGATTATAAATGCCGAAGGGCCATACATTTAAGGAGGCACATGTTGAAACACAGCGACGAGAAACCCTTCAGTTGTAGTCTCTGCGATTACAGATGCAAACATGTCGAACATTTGAAACGGCACGCGTTAACGCACACCGGTGAGAAGCCGCTTAGTTGTAGCTTTTGCGATTACAAGTGTCGGCAGTATGGAAATTTGAAAACTCACTTGTTAAAACATAGCGACGAGAAACCTCTCAGCTGTAGTCTTTGCGACTATAAGTGCCAAGGTCACCACAGTTTGAAGCAGCACATGTTAATACATAGCGACGTTAAACCCTTCGGTTGTAGTCTTTGTGATTACAGATCTCGACATTCTACAAATTTAAAAAGGCACATGTCAACACACAGTGACGAGAAATCGTTCAGTTGTCGTTTTTGCGATTATAAATGCCGACGGTATACAGATTTGAAACCTCACGTGATAGCCACGCACAAGCGAGAGGCCCTTCAGTTGTAATCTTTGTGATTACAGATGCAGATGTCAAAGCACAGTGACAGGAAACCCTTCAGTTGTATTTTTAACCCTTAACTGGTATGGCTAAAAAAATGTGCACTCAAGCTACGATAAGGTCAAGATTGACCCCCTTGTTGTATTTTGACGTAAAATTTTGCCTTTTTTTTTCTTGATGTCATGTATTGTTAGGTGCTTTTGAGATTCAGAAAACCATAGTCAAAATATAGCAGCTTTATTAATGAGAAATTAATAAAAATTAAGAAAACAATACTTATAGTGACAATTCCTCAATAAAAAAATCTTGAATTGAATTCCAATTAGTTTTCTTTCCTTTTTTGGGCCTTTCTCACTTTCTATATGTACGATGGCTTAATCTCTACAAAAACCAATTGAAGTATTTCATTTATAATCACGAAGCAACGTTCAATGAGATACACCCTTAACCACATAAATTCACTGATAGCGAATACGTATTTCAGTAACAACGTTACCATCTTCAGCACTAAACTGAAAACAACAATATCAGTTCACTGTGTCTATTAGAACCAATCGAAAGCTCAGCATTAGTGTCCAAACCATGCTGCTGGTATTTCTTCAAGTTCTTCATTCAATTTTTTTATTTATTTTTTATTTGTGGTAGCCATGTTTTATTTATAATTCGCGATCATCACTCAAAGTATGACACTGGCATACTGTGTACATATTTATTTTCGAAATTTAAAAATTTTATTTTTTACTTCAGTTTTTTATTCTTGTTTTTTATTTGTTCTTTTCCCCTAATTTTCCTTTTTCCTTTCGTTGATCTTCCTTTAGATTTTCTTTTTGTTCTACTTTTTCTTCTTGTTTATAATATTTATAATAGTAGCAATAGTTATTTTCAATAAAAAGCAATGTCATAATGTAAGGTCATCACTGTTAGAAATTGAAAAAGTCACTTGTTTCTAACTTGTCTCTTTTGTCGATTTTCATTGGCCTTCTCTTTGTTTCCGATTTGTTTTTTTTTTTTCAATTGTTTTTCGTATTCCTTTTCTACATTACTTTCGTTTTCCATTTGTTGTTGTTCATTGGAAAAAAATTGGGAAAAAAGCAAAAAGTGAAAAACAAATAGAATATTTTCTATTGTTTCTTAATTTTTTCCTTTCGATGAACAAATGTAAAAGAAAACTATAAAATTTAAAGCAGAAGATATTCTGTTTTAAATTTTGTTTTTGATTTTTTCATTTCATTTTCTATTTTTGTTTTTCTTTTTTTTTCATATTTTTTTATTGAGTTTTTCAATTTCAAACAAATCGAAATCAAAGACTAAAGAGTCTTTGATTCCGATTTGTTTCTTTTTCTATCGTTTTTCTTTCATTTTTCATTTATTGTTGTTCATCGGAAAAAAATTGAAGAAAAAGAAAAAAGAAAAACTGAAAAATAAAACACAAACAAAATTTAAAATAGAATATTTTCTATTGTTTTTTTAATTTTTTCCTTTCGATGAACAAATGAAAAGTAAAAGAAAATAATAATGTTTGCCTTTTGTTTTTGATTTTTTAATTTCATTTTCTATTTTTGTTTTTCTTTTTTTTACTATTTTTTTCATTGAGTTTTTCATTTGCCTTTCATTGAGTCTTTCATTCCGATTTGTTTCTTTTTTTATAGTTTTTCGTTTTCCTTTCCTTCTCATTATTTATTTTCTTTCATTTTTCATATATTGTTGTTCATCGGAAAAAAATTGAAGAAAAAAAAACAAAAACTGAAAAACAAAACGCAAACAACATTTAAAATAGAATGTTTTCTATTTCTTTTTTTAATTTTTATTGTTCTACTTTTTTAAATTTTGTTTGCCTTTTGTTTTTATTTTTTCATTTCATTTTACTTTTTTTTTTTGTTTTTTTTTCACATATTTTCTTCCATTGAGTTTTTCATTTGCCTTTAGTCTTTCATTCCGATTTGTTTCTTTTTCGGTTATTTCCTTTTCTGCTCATTATTTGTTTGCTTTCATTTTTCATTTGTTGTTGTTCATTAAAAAAAATTTTAAAAAGAAAACCAGAAAGTGAAAACCAAAGGTAAATAAAAATTTTAAATAGAATATTTTCTATTGTTTTTTAATTTTTCTTTTCGATGAACAACAAATGAAAAATGAAAAAAAAATTAAGAAAGTTTAAAATTGTTGTAATTTTTGTTTGTCTTTTGTTTTTCATTTTTCATTTCATTTTCTATTTTTATTTTTGTTTTTTTTCACATTTTTTTTCTCCCGTAAAGTTTTTCATTTGTCTCTAGTCTTTCTTTCTCTATTGTTTTTTTGATTTCCTTTCTTTCTCATTATTTATTTGTTTTCATTTTTCATTTGTTGTTGTTCATTTAAAAAAAAAACAAAAAGTGAAAAACAAAAGGCAAACAAAATTTAAAATTTTAATATTCTGTTTTAAATTTTGTTTGCCTTTCCCTTTGATTTTTTCATTTCGTTTTCTATTTTTATTTTATTTTTTGTTTTTTTTTTCACATATTTTTCTTCCATTGAGTTTTTCATTTGCCTTTAGTCTTTCATTTCGATTTGTTTCTTTTACAATTGTTTCTCGCTTTCCTTTCCTTCTCATTATTTATTTACTTTCTTTTTTGATTTGTTGTTGTTCATAGGAAAAGAAATTAAAAAAAAAAACAAAAAGTAAAAAACAAGAGCCAAATAAAATTTAAAATACAATATTTCCTATAGTTTTTTTCACTTTTTATTTCGATGAACAATTTTTTTTTTTCTTTTTGATTTTGACTGCACATTTTTTTCTTTGTTGTATCAGTAATTTTGGAATAAACAACTATTATTATTGTTATTGTTATTATTATTAATGAAAAAGTGAAAAAAATAACAAGATTTAAAATAGAAAATATTCTGTTTCAAATTACCTTTTGTTTTTAATTTTTTCATTTCATTTTTAATTTTTGTTTTTCTTGAATTTTTTCACATTTTCTCCTTCTATTGGGTTTTTCATTTAGTCTTTCATTTGGTTTTTTCATTTTGAATCGCACTTGTCCCTCTTTTCATTTATTTGCCTTTTGTTTTTCATTTTTTTTCTAATTGTTCCTTCAATTTAATTTACATTTTGTTTTCCCTTTAAATTTGCTTTTGCTGTCCTAGAAGTGCTTCTTGGCGGGGGGGGGGTGGGTTGCTATCGTTAGGGTTAGACAATGCAATCGTCAAAATACAGTAGAAAAAAATCGATTTGCAAAAAATATATCTACATGGAGATCGAAATTGATTGTCCTGATCTTACACTACCTTCCGAGAGCTTGATATCAACATTTACATATGTCACGTGAAGGTTAGAACGAAAAGCAGTGGCGTGCATAGAACATTCATGGAACTTACATACAAACCTAATCTAATTAATAAAGAACATATTTATTGTTTAATCAGATTGTTATTACAATGAATAAACCATTTTTCATGAACGAACGGCAATGAGCTGTCAATAAAATCTTGAGATATCTATGTTGCTAACTTCATTTTAATAATTGGACGTAAATATCGATATCAAGCTCGTGGAAAGCAGTGTAGGATCAAGACAATCAATTTCGATCGCCCTGTATAAGTTACGCAAGGTTCTGATAATTTGTTGGGAGGGGGTTGCATTGATCGCCCTCCCACCGTTTAATTTTTTTATTTCACTTTTGGTTTCTGTTTTTTTTTTTGTCTTAAGAAGTATTTTAATGGGATTAATTTTCGGCCTGCTTAACTGCGAACGTACAAATTAATTTGGGGAAAAGATTTCATGTTTCACATTTATCGTGAGAGAAGAAAATGGCGCCTTTTGGTGACTTTTATGAGGAAGTTGGTGACATTTTCTATAAAGTGTTTTGGCAACCCTGCAGTCAGCCAGCAAGCAGAAAGTAAGTTGGCAACATTTCAGAATTAAAATGGCGTCGAGTCAGTACATCAAAAGGGTTAAAGTTAGGTTATCCAAACAAAATCAAAGTATATTGGAAGCGTAAGCCTGTAATGGTCCAGTAAGTATGAGCCAATCCTTCAAAGGATTCCACCATTGAGTAGTAAATTAGCCGTAGAGACAAAACATTTAATTTATATCAATCTGCCATGAAAAACGGTCGTCTGTCACAATTCCCAAATGAGTGGAATTTGTTTACAAATTCGATTGAGTTTAACAGGGTTTCATGCAGAGAAATCGTTAAATGAAATGTGGCGTTAATTTTGTTTGATGTCTTCGAGAAGGTCACCAACAGTCTTAATGGGATTCATGGTAAGTTCTTTCCTATAGGCCCACATTTGGGATTGATTAAATTCTTCCTGCAGGCCTCTCCCAGCCATGTAAACATCCTTGTCGGAAGCGACTATAGCAGTGTCGTCTGCATATAAATAACACGGGTATTTATGGAAGTATTTATGGACGTCATTGACATAGATCATATAGAGGATAAGTCCTAAAACACTCCCTGTGAGATTCTGGAATCATTGCTGTAAGTATTGGAGATTTTTACACTAAATTTTCTTTCTTCTAAGTTTTCTTATCAAGATATGCATATTCATGTTTATATGTTATATACAGGGTGCATCATTGGTATGGATTTCTTCAATAGCTTAAGCCTTGGTCTATCTACAGCACAAACAGCATGCGTAATGCGCAGTGCGCGATCCGTCAACGATTGCTTCTGTGCTTTCTTATGTAGCTGGTCTAAGTTAAGTGTAATGCAGTCGCGTAAATAAATTTTCTGCTGCGCAGTACGCACCAGTCCCCTCATCGGCAATTTATACGCTGTGCACAGTGTCGGTCATAATATATATAATTGTCAAGAGAACCAAGTTGGATAAAATGTGGTATATATTATGTTCTTTGTATGTATTGCTCTGTTGTTTTACAAGCTTCCATATTTCACGTGGTTTATTTGAAGCATTGTTCAGTTTATTGTTATAGTAATTCTTTTTGCAAATGGTTATTTGCCTTTTTTTATACTCTTTCTTCATGCTTTCGTATGTTTTCTTCAAGTGATTGATTTCCATCTTACGTATCTTAGTCGTTATTGTTATTTTCAATTATTCGTTATTGTTAATGTCAGTTATTTCATTTTCTATGTCAAAATATAATAAAAATTTAAAAAAATCAATAAAAATCAAAAAAATTGTGATTGTTTAAGACAAAATCATGATTTTTATCAACGCTGCAATTAATACAGTAATTCGTAACAAGCTTTGAAAAAAGAAGCAGATGTTGAACTGTTAACTTTTTAAGAAATAAATAATTGCTAACCATAACATTATTTTGACGTACCTCATGGAATAAAGCTCTTAGGTAAATATCTACCGTAAATTTATCATTTTCAAAAAAAAAAGCGTCTTTAAACATGTTTTGAGGAACGATTTTCTTTGTTAGTTTGACGTTTTTATTAAACAACAAAAGCAAAATTTACAATTGATAAAGTGATAAAAAAAATAATTTTATCTATTCCAATGAGCAATTGTTAAATTTGTGTTACATTCAAGGAAAGCGTAGTAAAGTGGCTACGAGAACGTGCACAAAATTTAATTAAAGGCATCAGCAGTTACCGCCAATGATAGGAAAGAATATATAGAAGATTTAAACGCATTTTTTTAAGAAGTGGCACTGTCAGACCAAAAAAACTTCATCTGCTTCTGTGACAGGCAACGAGGCAAATGTTAATTATGTATTAGCAGTCTTTGAAGCTTACTTATTAATGATGTAACTTAATAAATAAATAAAATTGCAATAATTCTAGCAAAATATCCCATTATAATAATTATTGATAACAAAATAAACTAAAAGAAATAGGTATAGGAAATGCTAATACCAATCAAAGTAGAATATGCTGGGTTTCTCAAAACTTATGTCTTTAATTGAAATCACAGATAGTAGTCAAAAAAAGAAGCAAAATTTGTTATACAACAATAGAGAAAAAGTATTTGGTGTTTTTTGTGGCCATAAACGAATAAACGCCGAGATGTGTCTGTTGGGCTAGGCCATGTTTGTCCTTCGCAAAAAACTTCGCCAGGATTTAAAATAAAAACTTCTTCATGCGCGCTGCCGAGAGGTTTCCCACAACAATTGCAATTATTTATTACTACTTTATTTATGCTTAAACGTTTACCTACATTAGCCTTGGCTATTTATTGGTAACAATTGCACTGTCATAAAATAAAATTCAGCTGGCTCAGTTTCGTTCCTCGTACTTTATTGTTTGTATTTATTTTTATTATTATGCTGTCATAAATTCACAGATGCTTACATTAGGGAGGGGATTAGAATAAAAGACGAAGTATTGAATAATTGTTTTTGGGAAAATTCAGTGCGAGCGAGTGTGTATTTTATAAAAGACTGACACATAAAAAAAATTGACGCAGAACGCTTCTGCATCCCTTGAAGTCAAATTGAGAAATGTCATATGAAATTTATGTTGAATGTTTTATACAGTGTGGACACTGAGAATTGAAGATGGTTTAAGAATAAAGTGCGCTTATTTTACAAGATTCAAGAAAATGTCATAAGAATATATCACAATTTATTGTGATTCACCCTTTATACAAATTACATTAGGAAATACTGGTGGGATTGTGAATAGGAAAACACGAAATTATTTCATCTGGTTTCGAGTGATTATTTCAATGCATTCCGAACTTTGTGCTTCCTTGTAGCACAGTTTATGGAAGATACTGTATAAGCAGGCTGTCCCAATAGTATGTTCTCGGGAAATATCTCGAAAATGCCTGAAAATACACAAAAAAGTTTTAACGCAATTTTTTTCTTATTTTAGTGGTCTACAACAGAACTCTACTATACCGGGTGTTGTTAGAGTTCCGCTCAAAATGTAAGAGTGATGATTTTGTTAGGCGAAGATTGGAATTGCTAGAGCACCGGATTTAAATTTTATCAAAAAAGGCTAGTTTGCAGCAGTTCCGTAGTGATATTTTGCTCCATACTTAACCGCAATATTTGTACTTTACAATAAAATTATATTGCTTTTCAAATAAATAATGTGTTTAATTTAAAAACCAAATCCAGCTCGCTCTTAGTGGGCCAGCCTTTGTAATATTATGTTTCTTCAAGTAATTAGATGTTTCATTTGTATTTGATTTATTCACACTCATTGACATAACTTTCTTTAGGGTCCGTTTTTGTTATGTCTGGGATGTACATCGTTCAGGTAATTGTTAGCAAATAGCTGTTGGCCACATTGTATAAAAGTGTGGGCAAACTTTGACGCCGATTGTTTCAAGTGTTTCAATATGCTTTCATCAATACTTACATACACTTTCTTGCCCAACGCTTCACTGATTGTGATCCAAGTTTTCTTCATGTCCCCTTTGCATCTTTCAAAAGTATGACAATTTTTTTTCAGGATTCATTATTTTTAAGGTAATTTTATTACGCATTGTTTTGTATAGGTTTCTACTATAAAATTGTTTGTTTGCAGGTTGGTTGTTTCACCAGAATTTATAAAGTTGATCCCAGTAGTACTTCTCCAATGGTTAGTTGTGATCCTTGAGGTGCTTTCTAATATGATGCACATAGGAAACCCGTGCCGTGCTTACGTTTTCATAATTGTTAAGTTCTAATGAATTGTGCAATTTATTTTCAAATTCTGTGTAATCTAATTTGTATGTTGTAGGAGGCGTTGCAGTTTGATCGAGGAGATAATGCAGCAGTGATTTTATAGGTTTAATTTAATAAGAAATCCAACAGTTTGTTTGAAAAATCCTTTTGCCTTTTTCAGAAATCCTTGCGTTGCAGATAGGTCCTTATGTTGGCATATTTGTCTCTTATAATGAGAAATTTATTTTAATTAAAAAGATGTAGGTTTCTAGTTCATTAAGGAATAAGGCATGTGTGGTCGATATACAGCCTGTTTCGATGAAGATGCACCAAACTCGGTATGACGGTAGATATCGTGAAATGAAATAACAGTTTTCTATACATTTTTTTAATCAATAAATTTTGAGAAAAACCAAAGGAGAGGAGAATCGTATATTTTTAAAACGTACAATAGATGAGGACGAACAGAATTCTTAACCTGCCTTAACCCTCGTTCAAAGAATCGGTTTATTGCTTTATTGCCCCATGAAATGTCGCGCCTCAGATGATATGATGAAATACATTTAGTCCGTTCTTATTAACGTTGTCGTAAGGAGTGAAGCATAATTTCCGTTCATTTGGTATAGTTTATAGTTTTCATTTTTGAGTTTATTAGTGTATGTAAGTGTGTTTGTGTATGTGTTGGTGTGTTTGCGATGAGCGATTTCACGTTTCGAGAATACGAAGATGTGCATTTGTTATACGGGAAATGTTGGGGAAACGCGCGATTGGCAGCACGTCTGTACGCGGAACGGTTTCCTAATCGTGAACGACATCCGCATTATCATACGTCTGTACGCGGAACGGTTTCCTAATCGTGAACGACATCCGCATTATCATACGTTTATCAGGATAGCTCAGCGACTACGCGACGCAGGCTCTCTTTTACCTGAACAAGGAGTCAGGGGCGCAGTGCAACCACCTCACGTTGCAAACGTAGAAGAAGAGCTTCTCAATATGACTGAGAATGACTCCAACGTAAGGACACGGGAGGCTAATTGTCCTAATTTATTAATTGTACCGATTTTAGTCAACTATTCAATTAGTTGTGTACTTCACGTTGGATACAGGAATAAATAAAAACCCGTTACAAGCGTTAATTATCGTACATTATTAAGACTCGCCAAATTTGATGCAATTACGGTTTACATAAATGTCAGTGCGACGAAAACGCACGCTAATACATGCACATTCTTTCAAAGTTTTCACCTTTAACACGTCTTGCGATCAAGGGCAGAATTAAAAGCCTCTCGTAAATTCTTTCGCTTACGATAGATTTATTGCCTTCTTGCAGCCGTGTGCCATTCATAAATAAATTCGCTCGTTTTGTTTCACAGACACGGAGATTTAAATCAATACAGTATTTTCTAAAAATATCGACTCCAATTAATGCAAATTTCAAGTTCCTCCGATTGCAAAATTGTATTAAAATATTTCCCCGAAGTTTGGTGCTAGATTATTATTGGGCCTTTGAGTATCCTCCGTGTAGTTCTCGATTTCGACCCTAATTAGTGTCTCCTCAGCAGAAGAATAGCTCGAGAACTCCATCGCAATTCCGACCAACGAGACTTACGCAAAGATCGCGCGGCTATTGTGCCATGAATAGTAAAATCGCTGCCTCGTAATAATTTTTTTGCGTTTTTCATTGAGGCACTAATGGTCCGCATTGGCCATTTCGTGCGTGGTAGCTTACGAGGCAGCGATATTGCTGCGATTTCGCTAAATCCTTTTGTTATGTTGAATAAATCCTTGCAGGTTAGCCTGTTGTCTTGTCTCTCTTGATCTCTCTTAGAATAATGATTTGCAAAATATCATTTATGTAAATATGGAATTCTTCCAAATGTGAAAATAAAGATCTTATAATGTTGAAGTCGTCATTGTTTTCTGGATGAGTAAAATGTGCAAAGGTATCAATATTCTGAGAAATTATTTGTGCGTTCTTCTGTGGGAGCTGTATGAATAAAATTGATGAGCAGATAGGTAGGTAAACTTGCAGATCAAATATTAATTTGATCTTCCTGTCTTCCAGGCTCATAATATTCTACCCTCTTTGATCCAAACAAATCTCCACTCATGTAGCTTTCGTCCTTGTTTTTCCAAAGCTTCTGTTGAACTTCGCCTCTTTTATATTTACTGCCTAAATCGTACTTATATCGGCTGCCCACGCCATGTATTCAAATTTTCATTACGTCGTAACTCATTTTTTTTTTTTAGTGGGACCTCGTGTTTCTCAATATAGTTCAACAGATTTTTTTTCTGAATACGCTGACACCAAACACTTAATGCTTTCTTTGGAAGTCATTTAAAACACGAGGTTCCGTTAAAAAAATTGAATTACATACGACCTCCTGAAAATTTGAAATGCTGTAAAAATGTTGAAAATCAAAATAGTGATTTTCTCGAATACTTGATCGCATTAGAACGAAAATATGCGATTACAATTAAAATTACGATACCTATTCAGAATCGTAATGATCTGCAGGTTCCAAATATGTAAAATATATATAGGGTTCTCCATTTAAAATCAATAAGAAAGGTGACATCACTTCCGGCGAAACCGGAAGTCCTACCCTGCTCGACAGTATGTCGAAATATATTTATTTAAAATGAATTAAAAAATAAAAATTCTAGAAGGGTAAACACACGACGTGGGATACGCGTTATGCTTATTAACCACTTATGAGATGACATTCTACCTAATTCAATGTTGTATCAATATTTTGTCATGCGTAATAATTTTAATGCATTTGGAGAGATTGTGATATTCATAATATTATTTAAGAGATATTCTGCAATTATTAAAATAGGATCTTTCATTTGCCTACAAAATATTTATGAAGTTTATTGTTAATTTATTATTAATATATACTGCGTGTTTTTTAACTTTATACAAAAAAGGAAACCAGTGAAAGTTTACATTAAAAGTGATAGAATGAAGCAGTTTTTGTATAACAATTGATTAATAAATATTAGAGATAATAAATGTTTTTGGCGAACGATGAAACAGTTTGATAGTCCCCGGTTTATTTTTATGACGTAATTACGTACTCGGAGAAATTTGCTGATGTCAGCATCGGCTGTTTAAGTGGGCTGGTTGTCAGTTGGACTTCATCGCGTTGAAAACACATGACCGAATTTTCCAATACTGCTCTTGTGGACATGATTTTAATTTACGGCGAATGTGGTCAAAATGCGTTGGCTGCAAGACGTTTGTATGCACAGCGTTACAACGTGTCGGTGTTTACAAGGGATGCATGTGTGAACAGAAAAAAATCTAAACACTTCACGGGGAATTGCCGGATGTTGTTATGAATTTTTTAATTTTTTTTTCTTTTAATTTTAATGCATTCGTGAGAATATCTCTCTCACACGCCATTAATTTTTTTGCATCAACTTGCAGAACTGCCTGTATACACAACTTTTATTGTGTTAATTCCATTAAAAAATTGGGTTTTTGTTTTAAACGTGATGCATGTTCACATGTGTCTTTCTATTTGAAATGTAGTTCACGAGTTCACTTAGTTGCAGTCATAAGAGACTCTTTGTTTCAGGTGTCAACGGACCCTTAAAACTGAAACAGTGAAGAGAGAACCAATGGAATGCCAAATATGCAATTCGAAATTTAAAACTCCAGCGAGTTTGCGCAAGCATATTTTAATACACACCGGCGAGAAGCCGTTGAGTTGTAATCTCTGCGATTACAAATGTCGACACAACCAGAGTCTGAAACTGCACAAGTTAAAACACACCGACCAGAAGCCGTTCGCGTGTGGTTCTTGCGATTACTTTTGCCTTCGGTACGGAGACTTGAAATCTCACATGTTAACACACTCGAGCGAGAAACCGTTCAGTTGCGACCTTTGCGATTACAAGTGCCGACAGGCCATGATTTTAAAGAGCCACATGTTGACGCACAGCGGCGAGAAGCCCTTACATTGTGGCCTATGCGATTACAAATGCCGGCAGTATCAAGATTTGAGAGTGCACATGTTAAAACACACAGGCGAGAAGCCGTTCGGTTGTGAACTCTGCGATTATAAGTGCCGAGGAATCTTTCTTTTAAAAAGGCACATGTTAATACACAGCGACGAGAAACCCTTCAGTTGTAGTCTTTGCGATTACAGGTGCAAACTAGTCGGGAAGTTGAAGCTGCATATGTTAACGCACACTAATGAGAAGCCGCTTAGTTGTAGCCTTTGCGATTATAAATGCCGATTGCGCAGATATTTGAAGCAACACATGATAATGCACAGCGACGTTAAACCCTTTAGTTGTAGTCTTTGTGATTACAGATGCCGATATTCTAAAAGTTTAAAAGTGCACATGTTAAAACACAGTGACGTGAAGCCCTTCAGTTGCAGCCTTTGCGAGTACAAGTGCAAACTGCCTGAACATTTGAAGCGGCACATGTTAATACACAATGACGTTAAACCCTTAAGTTGTAGATTCTGTGATTACAGGTGCCGAGATTCTTCTAGTTTAAAAAAGCACATGTTAAAACATAGGGATGAAAAACCTTAAGTGTTGCTGAGATTAAGTATAAGTATAGCTTTTATATCTAAATTCACAGGCACGAAAATGGAGCACCTGCATTAAAAAAAAAATGTTTGATAGGTACTGTATAACTATTATAAAATTATTGAACGATTATGAAAGCTAAAAAGGTCTTTTTGTGTCAAAAAAAAAATGCAAAAACCGTCTAAATCCAAGCAATGGAAGCTGTAAAACTAGTTACGGATATTCTTTTGTTTTAATCTGCAAGTACTGATTGGTGGAAGAAGCTCTACACCTCTTGAATTATCGTCTGGGGTACCCCAGGGTTCAATTCTTGGTCCTTTGTTGTTTGAGATACATACTGCGAATCTTATTTCGTCAATTAAAACTTCTGCGGTGCATATGTATGCGGATGATGTGCAGTTCTGTCACTCTTTCCACCCCGATAATGTAAGGTAAGAAGTAGCAAAAATCAATGAAGATATAAGAAACTTAGTTGACGTAGCTACTAAGCATTGCTTGGCAATAAATGTAAAGAAGATCTCAGTTTTGGTTTATGGACTTAAATGTCAAAAAATGGAAGTCTTACCTAATATTCAGATAATTGTTAATGGAGAACTGGCCAGCAGTACTGATTGTGTAAAGGATTTAGGATAACATGTAGATACGATTTAGAGTCTTATTGTAACTTAAAAATGATCTATAGTATCAAATATTTTTTAAATAAAAAGGTAAAATCGTTACTATGTGAATCATTAGTTCCATCACGCTTTAATTATTGCTGTTCGATGTATGGGTCCTGTATCGACTATGAAACTAATCAGAAAATTCAAGTTCTACAAAATTGCTGTTTGCGCTTGATATGCGGGAGAGGTAGGCGGCAAAGGATCTCTCACAAGCTTCAAGGATTGCATTGGCTCAACAGGCGCCTACTGCAAAATGCTTGTTTGCTGAATAAAATAATCCAATTCAAAATGCCATCATTTTATTTAACAGAGTCAAAATTGGAACGGATGTGCATACTATCAATATACGCCATCATTTTATCTTGAATGTGATGCACATTCTCACGGGTCTTTCTACCTGAAATGTAATAAATAGTCAGTTAACTTAGTTGTAATTGTTCGAAGACTTAAAAAGACTCTTTGTTTCAGGTCTCGACGGATCCTTAAAGCTGAAACGACGAAGAAAAAGACAATCCAATGCCGAATCTGTGATTCTAGATTTAAAACTCGTGCAAGTTTGCGCAAACATGTTTCAATACATACCGAAGAGAAACCGTTCAGTTGTAATCTTTGCAATTACAAGTGTCGACGATATCCAGATTTGAAAAGTCACATGTTAAAACACACAGACGAGAAGCCGTTCGGTTGTGATCTGTGTGATTCTAAATTTAAAACTAGTGCAAGATTGCACAAACATATTTTAATTCATACCGGCGAGAAACCATTGAGTTGTAATCTTTGCGATTATAAATGCCGGTACTCCCAGAGTCTGAAAGAGCACAAGTTAAAACACACCGGCGAGAAACCGTTCAGATGTGGTTCTTGCGATTACAGTTGCAATCGCTTTGGAAACTTGAAATCGCACATGGTAAGGCACTCAAGCGCGAAACCGTTCAGTTGTGACCTCTGCGATTACAAGTGCCGACGAGACGTATTTCTAAAGCAGCACATGTTAACGCACAGCGGCGAGAAACCCTTATATTGTGGCCTATGCGATTACAAATGCCGACGGTATGAAGATTTGAAAGTTCACATGTTAGAACATACGGGCGAGAAGCCGTTCGGTTGTGATCTTTGCGATTATAAGTGCCGAAGAACCACACTTTTAAAAAGGCACATGTTAATACACAGCGACGAGAAACCCTTCAGTTGTGGTCTTTGCGATTACAAATGCAAACTGGTCGGGAAATTGAAACTGCACATGTTAACGCACACCGGTGAGAAGCCGCTTAGTTGCAGCCTTTGCGATTATAAATGCTGTTTGAGCGGAAATTTGAAGCGGCACATGATAATACACAGCGACGTTAAACCCTTCAGTTGTAGTCTTTGTGATTACAGATGCCGAGATTCTAGAAGTTTGAAAGTGCACATGTCAAATCATGGTGAGGGGAAGCCCTTAAGTTGTAGTTTTTGCGATTACAGATGCAAACTGTCTAAAAGTTTGAAGCAGCACATGTTAGTACATAGTGACGTTAAATCCTTCGGTTGTGGTCTTTGTGATTACAGATGCCGGCATTCTTGTAGTTTGAAAAGGCACATGTTGAAACATAGCGATGAGAAACCTTAAGGATAAGAACTACTTCGCCTCTTTTATATTTACAAACTTATTAACTAATTAATCTAATTAATTATTGTGTTGATTGACCTTCCTTATATAGCTTATGAACTGAACTGTTTGGTACCCAGATGTGGATCTCATCATGAGAGGACATCCTCGTCATGCGTAGAAATTAATTATAAGATATTCTGCAATTGCTAAATTGTATACGTAAGGACATGGTAACACATACCGGCGAGAAGTTCTTCGGTTATAAATTTTGCGATTCTGTGACAGCCTTTTGTATGAAATGCGATGTAAATACATGCGGTATTTTGACTTGAAATATAAAGAATAATGAATAAATCTTGAACTTCTAACTTTTAGACTCTTTTTGATCACTTCTGTTTCACCTCAGTCGACCACTCCACTTGAAATATAATGAAATAATAGTGAATTAATTTCGAAGTTGTAAATGTATGTAAATTTATAGAGAATTTTTATTTCAGGTGTCAACGCATCCCTAAAGCTCAAACAATAGATAAAAAAGGCGATTCTAAATTAACAATTCCTCAAGATCTACGCAAACATATTTTGATACATGCTAATGAGAAACCATTCAGCTGTGATCTTTGCGATTATAAATCTCGACAGCCCGCAAATTTGAAACGGCATAAGTTAACACACACGGACGAGAAGCCGTTCGGTTGTGATCTTTGCGACTATAAATGCCGTGAGTCTGGAAGATTAAAACTGCACAAATTAACGCACACGGACGAGAAACCGTTCAGCTGTGATCTTTGCGATTATAAATGCCGCGAGGGTGGAACCTTGAAACGGCACAAGTTAAGTCATGCTGACGGGAAGCGGTTCAGTTGTGACTTTTGCAGCTATAAATGCCGAGAGCTCGTAAATTTGAAGCGGCACAAGTTGAGACACACTGACGCGAAGCCGCTCAGTTGTGATCTTTGCAATTATAGATGCCGATATGTAGGAAGTTTGAAATGGCACAAGCTAAAACACACCGACGAGAAGCCGTTCTTTTGTGGTCTGTGCGATTTTAAATGTCAACGTCTTGAAGATTTGAAAGCTCATGTTAATACACACGGGCGAGAAGCCGTTCAGTTGTGATTTTTGCGATTAGAAATGCCGTCAGAGTGGAACACAGGCGAGAAACAATTACAATTACTGACAATGCGGAAAGTTTAATAGATTTAATTAATTGAAAATCGGCATAAAATTTGTAATTATAATTAATTGACATTTCAATGTACAGTCGGAGTAATAACTTATGAAATAAAAAGTCATTGTGGACGTTTTATTGGTGGTTACGAATGCACGTACATGTCTTTTTGCTTAAAATTGAATGAAATAAGTTTTAAATGTATGAAAATTTGAAGAGAATTTTTGTTTCAGGTGTCAACGAATCCCCAAAGCTGAAACAATGGATAAAAAAAACGATTCTAAATTAGCAATTCCTCCAAATTTAAGCAAACATATTTTGACACATGCTGACGAGAAGCCGTTTAGTTGTGATCTTTGCTATTATAAATCCCGACAGCTCGCAAATTTGAAACGACATAAATTAACAGACACGGATGAGAAGCCGTTCGGTTGTGATATTTGCGAGTATAAATGCCGTGACCGTGGAACATTGAGACGGCACAAGTTAAAGTCATGCTGACGAGAAGTGGTTCAGTTGTGACTTTTGCAACTATAAATTCCGAGAGCTCGTAAATTTGAAGCGGCATAAGTTGAGACACACTGGCGCGAAACAGCACAGTTGTAATCTTTGCAATTATAGATGCCGATATGTAGGAAGTTTAAAATGGCATAGGCTACAACACACCGACGAGAAACCGTTCTTTTGTGGTCTGTGCAATTTTAAATATCAACGTCATGAAGATTTGAAAGCTCATGTTAATACACACGAGCGAGAAGCCGTTCAATCTTGAGGCATCACAGGCGAGAAACAATTACAGCAATTACAGTTACCGACAGCGCGGAAAGTTTAATAGACACACGTGAAGCGGGTCAATTGAAAATCGGCATAAAATTTGTAATTAAAATTGATCGACATTTCAATGTACAGTCGGAATAATAATTTATGAAATTTTATGGACATTTTATTGGTGGTTTCCAGACAACGTAAGTAGATTATACATCAAGGGAGTGAAGTGCATGATTTTCACCCTAGGTGCAGTCGAGAGCGAAGCTCGAGGGCTCTGCAAAGCCCCCAGGGAAAAAAGCATCCACTCCCAAGGTGTATACAATACTTTTGGTACCACCCAAAGATTTTAATTGAAAAGGACATAGTAACACATACCGGTGAGAAGTTCTTCAGTCATAAATTTCCCGATTCTGTGACAGCCTTTGCCCTTAAATGCGATGCATATTCATACGGTGTTTTCACTTGAAATATAAAGAATAAATCTTGAATTCTTCGACCCTATTTGATCACTTCTCCGTCGCCCTGTTCGACCTTAAATGAATGCGATGCACGTCTTTTAGCTTAAAATTGAATGAAATGTATGAAAATTGAAAGAGATTTTTTTGTTTCAGGTATCATCGGTTCCCTAAAGCTGAAACAATGGATTCTAAATTAACAATTCCTCAAAATATACGCAAACATATTATGACACACGCTAACGAGAAGCCATTCAGCTGTGATCTCTGCGATTATAAATCCCGACAGCCCGGAAATTTGAAACGGCATAAATTAACGCACACGGATGAGAAGCCGTTCGGTTGTGATATTTGCGAGTATAAATGCCGAGAACCTCGACGTTTAATATCGCATAAATTAAAACACAGCGACGAGAAAATTTTAAAGCACAGACGCGAGAAGCCGTTAGGTTGTGATCTTTGCGATTACAAATGCTGGAAGCTCGATAGAATGAAACGGCACAAGTTAACACACACCGACGAGAAACCGTTCAGTTGTGATCTTTGCGATTATAAATGCCGACAGCTGGGAACCTTGAAACGGCACAAAGTGACGCACACGGATGAGATGCCGTTCAGTTGCGATCTTTGCGATTATAAATGCCGAGAGTGCGCGAACTTGAAACGGCACAAATTAACACACACGGATGAGAGGCCGTTCAATTGTGATCTTTGCGATTATAAGTGCCGGTATCTCTTAAATTTGAAACGGCACAAATTAATACATACCGACGAGAAGCCGTTCGGTTGTGATCTTTGCGATTACAAATGCCGATGGTCTGTACAATTAAAAGAGCACATGTTAAAGCATCAGACGAAAACCTCATTAGTCAAGTAAAATTTCGTGAAATTTATACATGACGAAAAATTTTGCAGGAAATCTTTCATTTTATCAAAAATTTTCATAAATGTAATCACATTTCAAATTTTGCGCTTCATTTTAAATTTCTTTTTATGGTGATATCACAATAAAGAAATTTACTTCGTATACGGTAGTGATGAAGACGTGTTTTATAGAGGAGCTGTAGTGTCCACAAAATGGTAACCCTCTGTCAGCTGACACTTGCTGGTTGCAGGCCAGTTTTGGACGTTGAAAATGACGTTCACTTTTTTTTTCGTTTTATAAATAAAGATGTATGATAGGGTGGCAGTTCTCGTGTGGTAATCTCTATCGTTTTGAATATCTCCCCGATTTTATGCTAGAATTTACTTCATTATACACCATGAACGATGATGGTTGCCACGACAGTGTGAATAATGATTATTCAGTGGTGGTAGTGAATTATGGATAGCATTAACCTTGACCAAACCCATGAATATTTAATAGATTATTGAATATTAAGATATGTTAAATTCGGTCTTCATAGTAATAGTTGCTGTACCTTTCATGCAAGTACCATCATGGAAAACCATATTGCTGTTGTTACTACGCCATTGGAATCTCTAAGTAGCACGCTGAGAGAGATATTGTATCAACACTGTAGTGACAGCAACAATAACTGGTGAGAATAAATACAGTGTGGATAAAAAGTCTTAAATATTACCCAAAATATTTTCTTTTTGCTCTGACATGTCGATTATTACTACAAATTTGTCATATTTTGGAGTAGCACAGTGGCGTACCTTTGTAGTACAAAAATAATTTCAATATTTTTGAATGGAACCCATCATTTTTTATTACGAATTCTAAAAGGGCATATTTTTACGTGTTTCTAAACGAAACCAAATAGACGAGCAATACTGAACGCAGCTTATCACATCGACACTCCTTATTATAGTCAAATTATTAAAGATACGATGCAACCGCAGAAACAATTAATGTCCAAAATGCATTGGTTTGACAACTAGGTCACTGTCTAATAGTGTATGGGAAACAATGTTGTATTTTGTATTCGTAATAAAAAAATGGGGGTTCCATTTAAAAAATCAAAATTATTTTTGCATCTGAACGGTACGTCACTGTACAAATAACTGAACCAATCCAAATACATAAATGTATGTCATGTCATCAATTAAACGTGTAAGGGCTTGATTCTCCAAATTTCCATGGTCAATCTCAAAAATGTAAAACTGACCCACCACAAGTCCTTTTGTTTTGAAACCGCTTGCTTGGAACTTTTATTTACGTTCAGAAAAACTCGAAAGGTCAAGGTCTCACGAGAACTTTTCGAATGTGAATCCGACCTATCGATCGGCGTGTTCAACTAATTTTAATAAATAATTATTTTTCTTGCTCTATTGTTTTCTTCATTATCAGTTTCAAAAACATCAGTTTCAGGATTTTATTGTGTCGATCAACATCAGTTTCAGGATTTTATTGTTGATACCGTCTACTGTAGCTACTGAACGAACGGTACTGAATGCTTCGAACCGAATATGATAGCATCGACAGACGCAATACAGTGAAAGCTCTCCATATGGACAGCTCTCATAAGCAGACGTCTCTTATGAATGGACAATTTTTCTGGAATCAAAATTTTCATATAAGCGCTTATGAGACCTTTCACTGTACGTATATTCAACTCGAACTAATCACATGTTGACATTTATATATTTTCAATTGCAATTATTCACGTTACAATAAATCTTTTGTTGTTATTTGTTTCGTTTTGTTTTATTTTTATAACGTACGTAAATAAAATTTATTTGCCACTATATATTTTTATTTAATTTAAAAAGAGATTGCATATCGATGAGTTGCAACATATCGATATTAATATAAATCACACGCTGGCTGGTTCGATACTGAATTTTGACATCGTACATCACATTACCAGAATTTTTAATAATCTCACCTTTTGCCAAGTCGGACTACTAGGTACAGAAAAATCTCTTGCTAAAATTGATCGACCAACCTCGTGAATTTTATTTGCTTTACTACTTGCCCAGTTTTTAACTTCAAGTTTATTCGTAACAATATTTCCTGTATTCGGCCGTAACAAATCTAATCTCGAGCGTAATTTTCGGCCAAACATTAAGTGCGCCGGACTAGCCCCAGTGGTTGAATGTTCAGAATTTCTATAATCGAATAAAAACTGGCACATTGCCCTATCTAAATCTTTATTTTGAAAATAGGCCTTCTTAAGAGCTTGTTTAATGATCTTAACATTAACATTGGTTTATAAATATCATCCTCTAACATTTTATTAGGCCAACCATTTAAACAGAACCCTACAATTTTATTTAAAATTGGATCGCGTCTGGTTTCTGAAGCTATTGGTAAATTTTCCTCTATGTGAAAAATATGTCCAAAATCGTTTTCAGGGAAACTCATGTGTAATAAAGGTAATCGCGACAAACAATCAGCATTAGCATTCATCTCCGATTTAACAAATTTTATTTCATGTTGATATTGTGACAAAAATATTGCCCACCTTTGTAAACGACTGGCCGCCATCTCAGGAATTCCTTTTTTACTACCCAAAATAGACAAAAGCGGCTTATGATCTGTAATCAATGTGAATTTCCTTCCCCACAAATGCTGGTGAAATTTCTTAATACCAAAAATGATGGCTAACGCCTCTATCAATTTGAGAGTAATTTTTTTCATTTTTATTGAGTGAACGTGAAGCGAAGGCTATTGGTCTGGAATCCCCGTTTGGGTAAATATGTGAAATCACTGCCCCTAAACCGTAAGCACTAGCATCACATGCCAAAGTAATAGGTAACTCTGAATCATAATGTGTTAACACACGAGATGACGTTATATCATTTTTAATGAAGGTAAAAGCACTTTGCTCTTCACGCCCCCATTTCCAGTTAACCTCTTTTTGAAGTAAATTATACAAAGAATGTAATTTAGAACTTAAATATTGTTACGATTAAACTTGAAGTTAAAAACTGGGCAAGTAGTAAAGCAAATAAAATTCACGAGGTTGGTCGATCAATTTTGGCAAGAGATTTTTCTGTACCTAGTAGTCCGACTTGGCAAAAGGTGAGATTATTAAAAATTCTGGTAATGTGATGTACGATGTCAAAATGGATGATAGAAAATGTGTAAGGCGTCATTCAAATCAAATTATACCGTTAAATACAAATGTCCACTGTCTGCTTTTGACATCCCACAGTCGAACGATGTTGCCATCTCGATGGCGTTTTCAAGTTACGTATCTTTTTTAGTGCAAGGCCCTGTATATTATTGCGTATTTGAATTCTACGTCGTATTTATTGTAATTTGATAGGTCGCACTATGGTTCTAATGTGATTACTTTTTGAGTTACTAGAGGGCGTCGTCTGGAGACTTCTAACGTCTGTATCGCCTTTGTTTTTGGAGCGAAAGGAAAAGTTTTCAGGCAAAAATCGCCGATATTTCTAAGCACTTTCGATTTTCGATTACAAAAATACAATTGAGAATCGCATTTTGAAGTTACTAATGAAATTTACGTTCTTTGAATGCAAAGTCCTCTATATTATTGCATTTTTGTATTGTACGTCGAGTTTTATTGTGATCTGTGATCGCGCAGTGGGACTGATGTGATTGGTTTGATGTTATATTTTCTTACTGTAATTATTTTATGTATTGCAGGAATTACGTATAACCATTTTGAAATGCGTCTCCCAGACATAGAAATACATCTCTTGAAAATCGATCACTATACCAATAATATTTAAGTATATTAGCACTCCTTTAATAAATCCTGATAATAATAAAATTCAATTTTTAAAGTATGTTTTTGTTTCAGGTGCGAAGAGATTTCCAATCGTAAAACCGTAAATAAAAAAACAGTCGTATGCCGAATATGTGATTCTCAATTTAGAAGCCAAAGTAATTTGCGCTCTCATATTCTAATACATGCCGGCGAGAAGCCGTTTAGTTGTGATCTTTGCGATTATAAATGTCAACAACGGAATATTTTGAATGCACACATGTTAAGACACACTAACCATAAGCCGTTTAGTTGTGATCTTTGCGAATATAAATCCCGAAATCCCACACATTTGAAACAACACAAGTTACAACACACTAACGAGAAACCATTTAGTTGTGACCTTTGCGATTATAAATGCCGCCAGCTCGGGCAATTGAAAAAGCACAAGTTAAAACATACCAACAAGAATTCATTCGATTTGGATCATTGCTATTGTAAAAGTCAACGACTTGATATTTCGAATGCACAAATACATACTAACCATAAGCCATTCAGTTGTAACTTTTGCGATTACAGCTGTCGGCAGCTAGGAAAATTGAAGCGGCATAAATTAAAGCACACGAACGAGAAGCCGTTCAGTTGTGATCTTTGTAATTACAAATGCCGCCAGCTCGTCCAATTGAAGCAGCACAAGTTAAAGCACACCAACAAGAATCTGTTCAGTTGTGATCATTGCGACTATAAAAGTCAACGACTGGATATTTTGAATGAACACATGTTAATACACACTAACCATGAGCCATTCAGTTGTAACCTTTGCGATTATAGCAGCCGACGGCCCGGAGCATTGAAGCTGCATAAGTTAAAACACACCGACGAGAAGCCGTACAGTTGTAATCTTTGCGATTATAAATGCCGACAACTCGCACAATTGAAACAGCACAAGTTAAAATACATCAACGAGAAGTTACTTGGTTGTGATCTTTGCAATTATAAATGCCATCGGCGCGGAGCATTGCAGCAGCATAAGTTAAGGCACACCGACAACAATCCGTTCAGTTGTAATCATTGCGGTTATAAGAGCCAACGACTGGATACTTTGAAAACACACATGTTAATACACACTAACCATAAGTCACGATTATAAATGCCGAAAACTCGGTCATCTGAAGCAACACAAGTTGAAACACACCAACGAGAAACCATTTAGTTGTGACTTTTGCGATTATAAATGCCGACAGCCCGGAAATTTGAAACAGCATAAGTTGAAGCATACCAACGAGACGCCCCTCATATGTGAACTTTGCGATTTCAAGTTTCAGGAACGTGAAGAATTACAACAACATATATTAACGCACACCGACGAGAAGCACTGGTGTGATCCGTTAGGATCTGTAAATCATTTAAAACGAAGATGTAGAATAACCGGCAACGAGAACTGTAAATAATCTTTAGAATAAGAAGCTGAATTGGTGTAAAATGTTTTCGTAATTGTGTATATTACGAGGGCTGGCGGTTCTAATATGATCTGCGTGTTATTATTTCTTAAAGAGGTATTGCGAAATGATTTTGCTACCAATTTAAGTTGATTTGCTTGAAGATCAAAGATCAATTAATGCAGCTTATTAAAGTCAACTTCTTGTAAAAGTTAAACTAACCATGCGAAAAGGAAAGATGGAGCTGACTGGATTGGTCTGGAAAGTACTGCCTCCATACGGCCCAGTTTTGGCCCCAATCATATCTTTGGACAACTCAGGAAGTTCTTGAGAAGGGTGGGGGGCAAAAGTTTTACTCTAACGAGGAAGTCAAATTTGAACCGCCCTCGTACTTTTGCCTGCACTGAATGTGGTTCTATTTCAATTGGAATATTACTTTTTCTTATTGGAAGTGCCTTCCTTTATTTAAATAATTACGTCAAATTTTAAAGGGTGCACAGATAATTAAAAAAGAAACCTGATTAATTTTTTCTCTCCTTTGAAGTGGCCCCTTATTTTGATAATGCGCGCTGTATTTTAATACAATATTTTTTGACCTCTTCTTTATCAATTAAGAATTGAAACATTATGGGGCATATTAATAAGCAATAAACATAGTAATGATTATACTACATGTACGATTGATCTAACTTCAATTAACCAGGTTTTCTGTTGGCTGTTGACTGCACTTTTCATAACAGCCGGCAACAATGTAAATAGAAAGAAGCCCTCGAAAATTGTCATTAGGCTATCCTATCACAGAAATCAATGGGTATCTTGTTTTATTGAAATTATATAATAAATATACTTAGTTTTTAATCGTATGTTGTCATGTTTCAACAATTTATATTGTACAACATTGGAAAAATAAAGGAATTGTGGCTGATTTTGAAACATTTCAGTTTTCAGGTTTCCTATGGTTACAACGAATTGGTTTAAAATATTACGGATGTATTATTTAAGCGATTTTATACCTTCTACATTAAGTGAAGACTCAGCCCTTGATTGTCAGTCGCCCTGTATACAGGATGACTGTTAATTAACCCGACAAAATGGAACCACCAAAATGTCCGAGAGTATGGAAAAGATGTTTAAGAAATCCTTTCTACTTTGGTTTTCGAGAAATAATTAATCAAAAATTAGACCCAAAACCACGATGCGCCCCTAATTAAAAAATAGAGGAACAGATGAAGAATCAAATATCCTCATCAAGTTTTTTTTTTATAATTTTATGATACGGCGACGCGGCGTGGTATCGTAAGCTTGACTTTAAGTGGAACTTCCCTCAACGATCCATGCCATGAAATACAAACGAAATACGAATATTTACTTGACATATGCGTGCAATAAAAAACATCACACAAACGCTAACAACGGCCCCACGTTGAACACTTGCCTTTACAGGTAAACAAATAAATCACTAAAAGGAAAAACAATTTAAGTCGTCGTTTTAAGGATTTCTAGTATTTTTCTTTAATACTAATTTGAATTGTAGCGTAAAATGTATTCCCACGAGCAATGTGTCGAATTATTGACAAAAATCTATTAAAAGTTTAACAAATTCCTATGTTTTTAGCGCATTTATTCGCATTATTTCGTCCGCTGGTTAAAGCTGCGTACAGACTTGTGCAAGAACGGGAATTCACCGTCGCGCATTTGTAAAGATTCTGCATGAGAAGTGCTCGCCGTTGAACTAGTTATTCAAAGTCGGCAGTAAACAAATATGGCGAAAACATTACGTCCACATCGAGCACCGACAGCATTCGGATAGAGTTGAGATCCTGCATCGCGAGGCACGCACTTTAATCAGGTCTATTATGCAAGATCAAGTTTTACAAGCTTGTCTGAATAAATATCACAAAACGTTTATGACAGGCGTACGCTGTGAATTTGGCGTTTTGTTTATAATTTTATGATACGGCGACGCGGCGTGATATCGTAAACTTGACCTTTAAGTGAAACTTCCCTCAACTCCGCGCGTTGACTCCTGCGATTGCCAGATTCAAAACCTTGTGATTTTTTTTTGTAGACAATGCATCATCAGTGAATAAAATACTTTAACAATCCGTATTATACTGGCGCGTTTATAGAACGTGGCGAATTTTTTTAACATTTTTCCCAACTTTCGGACATTGCTTTTTTCGTCAGGTTAATTAACAGTCACCCCGTCTATACGTACGTCTTTTAATTTTCCTTGATAGTAACTGAAATAAAATTAACAATAAATTTCTTATTAATGCTGCTACATTTCTGTAAATAAAATAGAGTTCGTGTTCTTCTTTGAATTAAAATCCATGTGACGAGACGCTTATTATTCAAGAGAGTGAAGTACTTGAAGTGAAGTACTGTCAAATTCTTTAAATATTACCAATTTTCCAACAAAAAAAATTATGGCCTACTCCAATTATAAATTTAGTTGATACCAGGGTCTTTGTTATATAAATTTTCAATCAATTTACGGTGAATTAAACTGTCAACTTTCTGTAAAGAATGTGGAATTTAATACTACTCGTTTGGAAAGTAAGAAAAAGCTAAATTTTCCTTTTATGAACGTAGCTTGACTTATTTTTACTTTCTGATTACATGCATTTTTAAAATCTATTTTATTTTAGGTAGTCGTGGACTTCTCATTAAAAAATTGCGAACGAAAGAACATTTACCCGAATATCTGCAATTTTGAATGTCTTCAGCCGGACTCTTCTTCCATCTTCAAGGTACAGTAGCCTCCTCTTCCTTCCGGACTTCTGTTCCTGGATCGGCCAGTGTCTTGCAGCCAATGGTACATTTGGCCTCTTGTCCTACTTTTGCATTATTTTACCCGAGACACCTGCAGCAAGATCTCATTGACCCACAGTACTTCTTAGTCTGCTATTATAATTTCTACGGTACTATCCATTTTGAATTTACTTTTAACTAATTACTCGTAAACGAGAATAAAACTTCTTTTGTTTCGTTGTTATTTGCTATTCTCGCACAGTGGTTCAAAAACGTTTTCAATATTTTTATTTATTAACCCTAACGGAAATATCGTAGCTATACACGAGAACACACTGAAGAAAACTAATCTTTTGAGCATTATCATATATCAAAATTATCTTAGTTTCTTACTGCAATTGTAAAAAGTATAGTAATTAGCATACCTTTACTAAATACTAATACATTTTTTAAAGTATCTTTTTGTTTCAGGTGCGAGCAGATTTCCAATCGTAAAACCGCAAGTAAAAAAACGTTCGTATGTCGAATATGCGATTCTCAATTTAGAAGACATAGCAATTTGCGCTGCCATATTTCGATACATACCGGCGAGAAGCCGTACAGTTGTGATCTTTGCGATTATAAATGCCATCGTCGCGGGGTACTGAAACAGCATAGGTTAAAGCACACCAACGAGAAGCCGTTCAGTTGTGATCTTTGTAATTACAAATGCCGCCAGCTCGGCCAATTGAAACAGCACAAGTTAAGGCACACCAACAAGAATCCGTTCAGTTGTGACCATTGCGACTATAAAAGTCAACGACTGGATATTTTGAATGCACACATGTTAATACATACCAACCACAAGCCATTCAGGTGTAACCTTTGCGATTATAGCAGCCGACGGCCCGGAGCATTGAAGCAGCATAAGTTAAAACACACCGACGAGAAGCCGTTCAGTTGTGATCTTTGCGACTATAAATGCCGACAACTCGCACAATTGAAACAACACAAGTTAAAATATATCAACCAGAAGCCGTTCAGTTGTGATCTTTGCGATTACAAATGCCATCGGCGCGGAGCTTTGAAACAGCATAAGTTAAGGCACACCGACGACAATCCGTTCAGTTGTGATCATTGCGGTTATAAAAGCCAACGACTGGATACTTTGAAAACGCACATGTTAATACATACCAACCATAAGCCATTGAGTTGTAACCTTTGCGATTATAAATGCCGAAAACCCGTACATTTGAAACAACACAAGTTAAAACACACCAACGAGAAACCATTTAGTTGTGACTTTTGCGATTATAAATGCCGACAGCTCGGACAATTGAAACAGCATAAGTGGAAGCACACCGTCGAGAAGGTCTTCATTTGTGAACTTTGCGATTTCAAGTTTCGGGAACACGAAGAATTACAACGACACTTATTAACGCACACCGACGAAAAGCACTGATCTAATCCGTTAGGATCAGTAAATCGTTTAAAACGAAGATGTAGAATAACCGGTAACGAAAGCTGTAATGTATAGAATAGGAAGCTGAATTGGTGTTAAATATTTTCGTATTTATGTATATTACGAGGGCTGGCGGTTCTAAAATGATCTGCGTGTTATTATTTCTTAAAGAGGTATTGCGAAACGATTTTACTACCAATTTAAGTTGATATCGTTGAAGATCAAAGATCAATTAATGCCGCTTATTAAAGTCAACTTCTTGTAAAAGTTAAACTAACCATGCGAAAAGGAAAGATGCAGCTGACTGGATTGGTCTGGAAAGTACTGTCTCCATACGGCCCAGATTTGGCCCCAATCATATCTTTGGGCAACTCAGGAAGTTCTTGAGGAGGGGGGGCAAAGTTTTACTCTAATGAGGAAGTCAAATTTGAACCGCCCTCGTACTTTTGGCTGTACCTATTTGAAATATAATATTACATTTTTTATTGGAAGTGCCTGCCTTTATTTAAATAATTACATCAAAGTTACGCATCTTTTTAGTGCAACGCCCTGTATATTATTGCGTATTTGAATTCTACGTCGTATTTATTGTAATTCGATAGGTCGCACTGTGGATCCAAGGTGATTACTTTTTGAGTTACTAGATGGCGTCGCCTGGAGACTTCTAACGTCTGTATCGCCTTTATTTTTGGAGCGAGAGGAAAAGTTTTCAGGCAAAAATTACCGATATTTCTAAGCACTTTCGATTTTCGATTACAAAAATACAATTGAGAATCACGTTTTGAAGTTACTAATGAAATTTACGTTCTTTGAATGCAAAATCCTGTATATTATTGCATTTTTGTATTGCACGTCCAGTTTTATTGTGATCTGTGACCGCGCAGTGGGACTAATGTGATTGGTTTGATGTTATATTTTCTTACTGTAATTATTTTATCTATTGCAGGAATTACGTATAACCATTTTGAATTGCGTCTCCCAGACATAGAAATACATCACTTGAAAATTGATCACCATACCAATAATATTTAAGTAACTTAGCACTCCTTTACTAAATCCTGATAATAATAAAAATTCAATTTCTAAAGTATGTTTTTGTTTCAGGTGCGAACAGATTTTCAATCGTAAAACCGTAAATAAAAAAACATTCGTATGCCGAATATGTGATTCTCAATTTAGAAGTCAAAGTAGTTTGCGCTCTCATATTTCAATACATACCGGCGAGAAGCCGTTCAGGTGTGATCTTTGCGATTATAAATGCCATCGGCGCAGAGTATTAAAACAACATAAGTTAAAGCACACCAACGAGAAGCCGTTCAGTTGTGATCATTGCGATTATAAAAGTCAACGACTGGATATTTTGAAAGCACACTTGTTAATACACACTAACCAGAAGCCGTATAGTTGTGATCTTTGTGATTATAAATGCCGAAAACCCATACATTTGAAACAACATAAGTTAAGGCACACCAACGAGAAACCCTTTAGTTGCGACCTTTGCGATTATAAATGCCGTCAGCTCGGACAATTGAGACAGCACAAGTTAAGGCACACCAACAAGAATCCATTTAGTTGTGATCATTGCGATTATAAAAGTCAACGACTTGATATTTTGAATGCGCACATGTTAATACATACTAACCATAAGCCATTCAGTTGTAACCTTTGCGATTATAGCTGTCGACGGCCAGGAACATTGAAGCAACATAAGTTAAAGCACACCGACGAGAAGCCGTTCAGTTGTGATCTTTGCGATTACAAATGCCGCCAGCTCGGACAATTGAAGCAGCATAAGTTAAAGCACACCGACAGTTGTGATCATTGCGGTTATAGAAGCCAACGTGTAGACACTTTGAAAACAGACAAGTTAATACATACTAACCATAAGCCATTCAGTGGTAACCTTTGCGATTATAGCGATCGACGGCCCGAAGCGTTGGAACGCCATAAGTTAAAACACACAAACGAGAAGCCGTTCAGTTGTGATTTTTGTGATTATAAATGCCGAAAACTCGGTCATCTGAAGCAACACAAGTTGAAACACACCAACGAGAAACCATTTAGTTGTGACCTTTGCGATTATAAATGCCGACAGCCCGGAAATTTGAAACAGCATAAGTTGAAGCATACCGACGAGACGCCCCTCATATGTGAACTTTGCGATTTCAAGTTTCAGGAACGTGAAGAATTACAAGGACATATATTAACGCACACCGACGAGAAGCACTGATGTAATCCGTTAGGATCTGTAAATCATTTAAAACGAAGATGTAGAATAACCGGCAACGAGAACTGTAAATAATCTTTAGAATAAGAAGCTGAATTGGTGTAAAATGTTTCGTAATTGTGTATATTACGAGGACTGGCGGTTCTAATATGATCTATTTCTTATTATTATTTATTATTATTTCTTAAAGAGGCATTGCGAAATGATTTTGCTACCAATTTAAGTTGATTTGCTTGAAGATCAAAGATCAATTAATGCAGCTTATTAAAGTCAACTTCTTGTAAAAGTTAAACTAACCATGCGAAAAGGAAAGATGCAGCTGACTGGATTGGTCTGGAAAGTACTGCCACCATACGGCCCAGTTTTGGCCCCAATCATATCTTTGGACAACTCAGGAAGTTCTTGAGAAGGGTGGGGGGCAAAAGTTTTACTCTAACGAGGAAGTCAAATTTGAACGGCCCTCGTACTTTTGCCTGCACTGAATGTGGTTCTATTTCAAATGGAATATTACTTTTTCTTATTGGAAGTGCCTTCCTTTATTTAAATAATTACGTCAAATTTTAAAGGGTGCACAGATAATTAAAAAAGAAACCTGATTAATTTTTTCTCTCCTTTGAAGTGGCCCCTTATTTTGATAATGCGCGCTGTATTTTAATACAATATTTTTTTACCTCTTCTTTATCAATTAAGAATTGAAACATTATGGGGCATATTAATAAGCAATAAACATAGTAATGATTATACTACATGTACATTTGTTCTAACTTCAATTAACCAGGTTTTCTATTGGCTGTTGACTGCACTATTCATAACAGCCGGCAACAATGTAAATAGAAAGAAGCCCTCGAAAATTGTCATTAGGTTATCCTATCACAGAAATCAATGGGTATCTTGTTTTATTGAAATTATATAATAAATATACTTAGTTTTTAATAGTATGTTGTCATGTTTCATCAATGTATATTGTACAGTATTGGAAAAATAAAGGAATTGTGGCTGATTTTGAAACATTTCAGTTTTCAGGTTTCCTATGGTTTGGTTTGAAATTTTACTGATGTATTATTTAAGTGATTTTCTACCTTCTACATTAAGTGAAGCCTCAGCTCTTGATCGTCAGTCGCCCTGTATACAGGATGACTGTTGATTAACCCGACAAAATGGAACCACCAAAATGTCCGAGAGCATGGAAAAGATGTTTAAGAAATTCTTTCTACTTTAGTTTTCGAGAAATAATTACTCAAAAATTAGCCCCAAAACCACGATGCGCCCCTAATTAAAAAATAGAGGAACAGATGAACGAATCAAAGATCCTCATCAAGTTTTTTTTTTATAATTTTATGATACGGCGACGCGGCGTGGTATCGTAAGCTTGACTTTAAGTGGAACTTCCCTCAACGATCCATGCCATGAAATACAAACGAAATACGAATATTTACTTGACATATGCGTGCAATACAAATCATCACACAACGGCCCCACGTTGAACACTTGCCTTTACAGGTAAACAAATAAATCACTAAAAGGAAAAACAATTCAAGTCGTCGTTTTAAGGATTTCTAGTATTTTTCTTTAATATTAATTTGAATTGTATCGTAAAATGTATTCCCACGAGCAATGTGTCGAATTATTAAGAAAAATCTATTAAAAGTTTAACAAATTCCTATGTTTTTAGCGCATTTATTCGCATTATTTCGTCAGCTAGTTAAAGCTGCGTACAGACTTGAGGAAGAACGGGAATTCACCGTCGCGCATTTGTAAAGATTCTGCATGAGAAGTGCTCGCCGTTGAACTAGTTATTCAAAGTCGGCAGTAAACAAATATGGCGAAAACATTACGTCCACACTGAGCACCGACAGCATTCGGATAGAGTTGAGATCCTGCATCGCGAGGCACGCACTTTAATCAGGTCTATTATGCAAGGTCAAGTTTTACAAGCTTGTCTGAATAAATATCACAAAACGTTTATGACAGGCGTATGCTGTGAACTTGGCGTTTTGTTTATAATTTTATGATACGGCGACGCGGCGTGGTATCGTAAACTTGACCTTTAAGTGAAACTTCCCTCAACTCCGTGCGTTGACTCCTGCGATTGCCAGATTCAAAACCTTGTGATTTTTTTTTGTGGACAATGCATCATCAGTGAATAAAATACCGGAATTTCTTTTGGATTTCGGTTTTTCGAACGTTCAATTTTTCAATATCATTCCTTCTCACTTGCCATTTTTTAAAATCCGAGCGATATGAGATGTGAAGGAGAGATTCAAAGAAGCGTATGTATGCATGCAAGGTGGAAAGCCAAACGATAAGTAGTCACAACTGGCTTTATTCGTGTTTTTTCGTCTAATTTGTTCATTTGCTTTGGAGTAGCTCCGCACATGTAACACTTTTGGGCAGAGCTCGTGGAGGTTGCAGAATTACAAATTTTACCATCAATCATGGTCAACAATAATTCATGACGGATTTTAATTTTCTTATCTTCATTTAAGTCTACAGCAGTCTTTTCTAAGTTGGAAATCTTATCTTCCATATAGGTGATTTCTTTTAGCTAATCTTACTTTAAGAAATAATCGACCGTTTCCATACATAAAAGCGACCCTGTATATTCAAAGCCGTATTTTTCAAAAAACGGCACCTACCGGCAGCTGAAATTTTATAGAACATGGAGTCGACACGTCTTTCAATATAGAAAATAAAAAACCACGGCGGAAGTTTGCGGGAGTAAAATGTAATACGAAAGTTAAAATTAGATTTACCTAATTTCAACAGTTAAAACCTTGCACCTAACGATGGGCTCTAACTCATAATTTATGTATAATACGTTATACCCCTTACCTTTCTCTATATCGGACATGGCTGCTTCACTAAAGGAAAGTTAAAAAAAATCACTGAAGAGAAAACACTGAGAATTCAGAGCACACAACTATTCACCAAAAACACGTCTTTGCTTCTCTAGTTACACAGAGTAAATGTATCAGGTATAAAAATTATGACCTATTGTCCTTCGAAGAAAAAGGTTAACCCTCAATTAATCCCTTGTTATTTACCCGTTTCCTGGAAATTGAAAAATTCGATTTATTTTTACTTTTGGCCAGAAATTCTTTAATCGGGCCCACTGTGCAGTGGGACTAATGTGATTGGTTTGATGTTATATTTTCTTACTGTAATTATTTTATCTATTGCAGGAATTACAATGCGTCTCCCAGACATAGAAATACATCTCTTGAAAATTGATCACTATACCAATAATATTTAAGTATATTAGCACTCCTTTACTAAATCCTGATAATAATAAAAATTCAATTTCTAAAGTATGTTTTTGTTTCAGGTGCAAACAGATTTCCAATCGTAAAACCGTAAATAAAAAAACATTCGTATGCCGAATATGTGATTGTCAATTTAGAAACCGATGTAATTTGCGTTCTCATATTTCAATACATACCGGCGAGAAGCCGTACAGTTGTGATCTTTGTGATTATAAATGCCGGAAACGCTTTCAATTGAAACAACACAAGTTAAGGCACACCAACGTGAAACCATTTAGTTGTGACCTTTGCGATTATAAATGCCGCCAGCTCGGACAATTGAGACAGCACAAGTTAAGGCACACCAACAAGAATCCATTCAGTTGTGATCATTGCGATTATAAAAGTCTGCGACTTGATATTTTGAATGCGCACATGTTAATACATACTAACCATAAGCCATTCAGTTGTAACCTTTGCGATTACAAATGCCGCCAGCTTGGAGTATTGAAGCAGCATAAGTTGAAGCACACCGACGAGAAGCCGTTCAGTTGTGATCTTTGCGATTACAAATGCCGCCAGCTTGGACAATTGAAGCGGCATAAGTTAAAGCACACCGACAGTTGTGATCATTGCGGTTATAGAAGCCAACGTGTAGATACTTTGAAAGCAAACATGTTAATACATACTAACCATAAGCCATTCAGTTGTAACCTTTGCGATTATAGCGACCGACGGCCCGAAGCTTTGGAACGCCATAAGTTAAAGCACACAAACGAGAAGCCGTTCAGTTGTGATTTTTGTGATTATAAATGCGGAAAACTCCGTCATTTGAAGCAACACAAGTTGAAACATACCAACGAGAAACCATTTAGTTGTGACCTTTGCGATTATAAATGCCGACAGCGCGCAAATTTGAAACAGCATAAGTTGAAGCATACCAACGAGACGCCCCTCATATGTGAACTTTGCGATTTCAAGTTTCAGGAACGTGAAGAATTACAACGACATATATTAACGCACACCGACGAGAAGCACTGATGTGATCCGTTAGGATCCGTAAATCATTTAAAACGAAGATGTAGAATAACCGGCAACGAGAACTGTAAATAATCTTTAGAATAAGAAGCTGAATTGGTGTAAAATGTTTTCGTAATTGTGTATATTACGAGGGCTGGCGGTTCTAATATGATCTGCGTGTTATTGTTTCTTAAAGAGGTATTGCGAAATGATTTTGCTACCAATTTAAGTTGATATGCTTGAAGATCAAAGATCAATTAATGCCGCTTATTAAAGTCAACTTCTTGTAAAAGTTAAACTAACCATGCGAAAAGGAAAGATGCAGCTGACTGGATTGGTCTGGAAAGTACTGCCTCCATACGGCCCAGTTTTGGCCCCAATCATATCTTTGGACAACTCAGGAAGTTCTTGAGAAGGGTGGGGGGCAAAAGTTTTACTCTAACGAGGAAGTCAAATTTGAACCGCCCTCGTACTTTTGCCTGCACTGAATGTGGTTCTATTTCAAATGGAATATTACTTTTTCTTATTGGAAGTGCCTTCCTTTATTTAAATAATTACGTCAAATTTTAAAGGGTGCAGAGATAATTAAAAAAGAAACCTGATTAATTTTTTCTCTCCTTTAAAGTGGCCCCTTATTTTGATAATGCGCGCTGTATTTTAATACAATATTTTTTGACCTCTTCTTTATCAATTAAGAATTGAAACATTATGGGGCATATTAATAAGCAATAAACATAGTAATGATTATACTATATGTACGATTGATCTAACTTCAATTAACCAGGTTTTCTGTTGGCTGTTGACTGCACTTTTCATAACAGCCGGCAACAATGTAAATAGAAAGAAGCCCTCGAAAATTGTCATTAGGTTATCCTATCACAGAAATCAATGGGTATCTTGTTTTATTGAAATTATATAATAAATATACTTAGTTTTTAATCGTATGTTGTCATGTTTCAACAATTTATATTGTACAACATTGAAAAAATAAAGGAATTTTGGCTGATTTTGAAACATTTCAATTTTCAGGTTTCCTATGGTTACAAGGAATTGGTTTAAAATTTTACTGATGTATTATTTAAGCGATTTTCTACCTTCTACATTAAGTGAAGCCTCAGCCCTTGATCGTCAGTCGCCCTGTATACAGGATGACTGTTGATTAACCCGACAAAATGGAACCACCAAAATGTCCGAGAGCATGGAAAAGATGTTTAAGAAATTCTTTCTACTTTAGTTTTCGAGAAATAATTAATCAAAAATTAGCCCCAAAACGACGATGCGCCCCTAATTAAAAAATAGAGGAACAGATGAACGAATTAAACGTCCTCATGAAATTTTTTTTTTATAATTTTATGATACGGCGACGCGGCGTGGTATCGTAAACTTGACTTTTAGGTGGAATTTTTCTCAACTCCGTCTTTAGATCAACGACCGATGCCACGAAATACGAATACTTACTTAGCAAATACATACAATACAAGCAGATTATTCCACACAAACGTAAATATCGCAGCAATATAGGAAAACAACCGAAGAAAATTAATCTTTTGAAAAAAACCATTTTCTTACTGCATTTATAAAAAGCGCTCGGTTTAGTAATAGTACCTAATATACTGGCGTACGTTTAGTAAATACTAGTACTAATAATAATTCACTTTTTTAAAATACCTTTTTGTTTCAGGTACGAACACATTTCCAAACCTAAAACCGCAAATAAAAAAATATTCACGTGCCGAATATGTGATTATCAGTTTACAACCCGTAGAAATTTGCGCTGTCATATTTCAGTCCATACTGGCGAGAAGCCGTTCAGTTGTGACCTTTGCGATTATAAAAGCCGATTGCCCGGAGGATTGAAACTGCATAAATTAAAGCACACCGACGAGAAGCCGTTCGGCTGTGATCTCTGCGATTATAGATGCCGACGGCGCAGAGTACTGAAACTGCATATGTTAAGGCACACCGACGAGAAGCCGTTTAGTTGTGATCTTTGCAATTATAAATGCCGACAGCTCGGACAATGGAAACAGCATAAATTAAAGCACGCGAACAAAAATCCGTTCTGTTGTGACCTTTGCGATTATAGTTGCCGGCGGCCCAGAGTATTGAAACAGCATAAATTAAAGCATACCAACGAGAAACCGTTCAGTTGTGATCTTTGCGATTATAAATGTCGACAGCTGGGACAATTGAGACAGCACAAGTTAAAGCATACCGGCGAGTATCCGTTCAGTTGTGATCTCTGCGATTATAAAAGCCAACGACTGGCTATTTTGAAAGCACACTTGTTAATACACTCTAACCAAAAGCCATTCAGTTGTAACCTTTGCGATTATAGCTGCCGACGTCCCGGAGTATTGAAACAGCATAAGCTGAAGCACACTGACGAGAAGCCGTTCAGTTGTGATCTTTGCGATTACCAATGCCGCCAGTTTGGACAATTGAAACAGCACAAGTTAAGGCACACCGACAAGAATCCGTTCAGTTGTGATCATTGCGATTATAAAAGTCAATACCGCTATAGTTTGAAGAGACACATGTTAATACATGCCAACCTAAAACCGTTCAGCTGTAACCTTTGCGATTATAGCTGCCGACGGCCCGGAGAATTGAAACAGCATAAGTTAAAGCATACCAACGAGAAGCCCTTAATTTGTGAACCTTGCGGTTTCAAGTTTCGAAAACTTAAAGAATTACAGCGACACATATTAACGCACACCGACGAGAAGCATGGATCTGATAAACACCAGGGCCTAAATAGCGGTACAGAAGATGCTTGAGGTATCCACTGAGGTAAACCACATCCCCAAACGACCGACGCCAAATCTAACAAACGATTTGAATATAGAAATGCCTGTTTATCTATCTGTTGTGAATGAATGTAATAATTTCTTTGCCTATAACACGTATGCGTAATAATGTAACTGATGTTTTTGATGCCTTTGAGAATCCTACTTTCAAGTTGTTCATACTCGTGTTATAACAAAAATAATTCAGAAATTAAGTCATACTCAGTTGGTATAATTGTTTTAGTGGAATTACATATACATGGACTTATAATAAAAAATGCAATAGTAGCCCTTCTTGTAAACAGAAGCGCCTATGATTATGAAAATTGTTACAATAGGTATTTGTTATTAATTAACAAACTTTAATGAAATTAATTTATCAGAATTGTGTCATTAACATTTATCTAAGTGAATGATTCAATCTGTATTATTGTTTTATAGGAGTTGATTAATTCAAGTTTTAACTAATCAATTACCACGATACAGCCAAGATTATAAGTAATCCTTAGGACTACTCACACGGTATTTGTTTAGAAAGCCATTGGTAATAACGCCTTTAAATAACTTAGGCGGTCAAAATTAAAATAATTCTTATTTGTTTTCACACAATACAAAATTTTGCCAAGTTGTGAACTATTAAATAAATTCAATCATAAATTTTAAAGTAAGTCAACTTTAAAATTCGATTTAAATGACATAGAAAAATAATCACAAATAAATATGCATTTTTAATCAAAGTTATAAACCAGTAGATAATTCTTACATCTTTCACAACTCATTACTTCTTAAGAACTGATATGTTCAGCTTGAAGACCTGGGCATAACTTGTCAAATCACTCTGGATTTCTCCCTTTTATAGCTAAATATGTGGACAAAAACTGTGTAACCTTAAATGAAAGAAAAATATAAATCCTTTATGAGAATGAAATTCAAATTTTAAAGTTTCAAATAAATTAAACATTCTCTTTCTGATTCTAATAATGTAATTACATTTTGAATAGTCCCAGCCGTACGGCTTCTATCTTCAAAAGTCTTATTTTAGTTTGATTTGGCAGTTTTACTACAACACGGCGCCTTCCACCGTTCTTCTTGAAGAAATAAACTCGAGGCTTATCCCTGATGGCATCTTCTAGTGAGGTTGAAGAATGTGAACAACTTCCCAGTGTTGTGTCATCGGCCTGGATTGGTTCGTCGAAGTGACGAGACTGTTTCTCAAGACTAGGGGGCTCAGAAGTCAGTTCCGGTGTCTTGGGATTACAGTCCCAGAAGACTTCGTTGAAATTCTCGCGAAACCAAGTCTCCGTCATTGATGAAAGCGAGACTTCTAGTGCTTCGTCTGACATTTTCTAAACAAAACGGAAATTTGAAATAAATATTTGCATGTAATTAATTTTTTATAAGAGTTCTGTAGAGTATAAAGGAAATGTACATAGATTTTATAAATTATAATAATAAAATAAATACAAAATATTATTATTATATACAGGTGTCTCTATATTAACGAAATAGCACAGCAATATGGCGACAGTCTGAACAATTAAAACAGCACATGTTAACACATTCCCATAAGAAGGCTGTTCAGTTGTGATCTTTTCGATTATAAATGCCGATATTTCAGAGATTTGAGAAGGCACACACCTACGAGAAAAACCGTTCGTCTGTGGTCTTTGCGATTACAAATTCCATAGGTCCGAAAGGCACATGTTAAAACATAACACCGGAAAGCCCCATAAGTTGTGATTGATCAAATCCTGAGGATATGAAGGCTTAAAGCGACACATCATGATTTGATAACAATAGGCTATGCGTTAATGTGACTTAAATCTACAAGATCAAATTTCTTAGAAGTAACATTGTTTTCAAGGTTTCAGTAGTTTGCTTTCTTTAAATATGAAAACGATTTGTAATAAAATAAACTAATAGGTTGAATGTATAATAAAATACAAAATACGAATTTACATCGTCTAATTTTTATGATTTCTTTTAAGCTATCTTCATTTGTTTTCGAAATTTTTAGATGTATGTGAATATAACGTATGATTCAATAAATTTCAGCAATCAAGCGGGGGAGGACAAAACTCTTGACTTACAACAGACGTATTTAGATTGAAGCGCTGTTTCGCTGAAGAAAGCAAGATTCCACGATGTAAGCCTTCCGTCCATTTTGTAAAAATATAAAATAAAAGTTAGTTTGAATAAACTAACATGGTTTAACATTTGAGTTAAGAAAGATCAGGTGCTAAATTGATAAGTAAAACTCAAATATCAAGTTGACAGCAAAATCGGTACTTAGCTTAGTCAAGAAATTTTATTCCATGTTCATCTGTGACCCATCTATGTGTTGCGGTGGAGAATTTCGCTAAATTCATTGTAATTTTTGGGCCAGCCTGTGTATTGGTCGTACCACCGTTTGATCTTTTGGAGCTTTGACCGTCAAAGGAGCCGCCTCTCCTTTGTTGTATTGAGTCTGTCCCGGGTAGACACTCGTTTGAATTCTAGGCCTGATATTCGCCTATTCGAAACATGTGATTCTTCTTCCCACTCCAAACCTTGCGCATTGTAAACTGCCCGACTAAAAATTCGTGACTGCTCGATCGGCAAACAGACCACATGGAGAATTCTGGCTTTTGGTTAAATTTTCATTGAACTGTGTTTGTTCTTGAGTGAAAAAGTAAACGGATTTAATAATGCGATTGTGAATTGTTCGCTGCCAGTCCAAGGCCTTTTGTTCTGCAGACTGCGTCATTGGCGAAAGAGAGACTTTTGTACTTCGTTTGACATTTTCTAAACGAGACGGAAATTTGAAATAAATATTTGCATGTAATTAATTTTTTAGAAGAGTTCTGGAAGAGGTCTTAAAAGTGCTTAAAAGTTTTCGAAGTACTAGCCAGATCACTGGAAGTAGTAAATTTTGTACTTTGCAATTATGAACCTTACAGCTTTTACAAGCGTACCTGCTGTCCGGATAATGAAACCGGCCTCGCAAACACAGGGATTTAAAATGGACACGAACATATTCAACCAATTTGATTAATTACTTATACTGATAGAAACGCATTCATTAATTGGTTAGTAAATTTAACAAAATTTGTTTCCTAAATATTATAGGTAGGTAAAATAAATAAGGTAAACATAACTTGTTATTTCTAAATCACTGACTTCTTTGCTAATATTAAATGTTAAAGTGTTTTATAGAAATTGGCGAAAATTCAGAAGCAGCGATTAATCTTTACCATTAGTGGTATCCTGAAAGATGACGATCCTTCAGAGATATATTCTTGAGATTTAAAAACAATTTAATAAATTTTTAATCATTTAAACTGATAAAAACTAAAATTTATGAATCTCAAAACGGAAATAAAGAATTAGAGGAGATCATAGTTTTGGGAGAAATTGAAAGTGACCAACTCCAGTAGGAGCAAACATCTTAGCAAGAACTTCTGCAATACGAATTTTAAAGAAACAAAGATTCTGACCTTATTGAATAAGAAAAATGCATCACTACCAATCCTTGAGTTGGTGATGTCAGCTCAAACCATATCAAAACGGAATCGTTTATGTTTAGTACAAAATGGCCGACAATTTGATACTTTATGTAATTTTTGCGCAATTTCGATTACATTAGTATTTATTCGTTATAACTTCGTTATATTTATTAAAAATAAAGTAATATTTTTATGGCTCATTGAATCTTCAAAAAATATTTAGCTATCATCATCCACAGCCTACTTCAATGCTGCAATAACCATCAAAATTTTAATTAAAACATGAAAGCTCTACAACTCAAAAATCTTTTGAATAAAATATCAAGTGTTTTATATTTTTGTAAATAGAATTTTATGCTCTTTTCAGAAATGTAAAAATATATAGGGTGTTCCATATAAAAAATCAAAGTTCTAGCTAATATCTCAAATATTGAGCACTTTGGAAAAAAATAACTTGGAGCAATGAATTCTGCATGAAAAAGTACCTCAAAGAAGTCTTTACAAAAATCAAAAATTTTCACAAACCAAAAAGTTGCAAAGGTTTTTAAAAGTCGTAGAATTTTGAAAAACGCCCTGTAGCTCCTAAACGGTACGAGATATCGAAACGCGGTCTTCACCATTAATTTTGTCTTAAAAATCGAGCTCCAAGGACCGAGGTCAGTTTTTGCCTAACTTGTCTAAAAATAGGAGTTTCCTATTAAAAATGTCGAATTTGGCCCACCCTGTACATAGTTTTATAAATTATAATAATAAAATAAATATAAAACATTATTCTAACCTAACTATTACAGGTGTCTCTAAATTAACGAAATAACGTAGCAATACGTAGGCCGGTAATTAACACGTGTTAGCGAAAAGGCGATTCTGTAAGAGCTGATAGCACGAAAAGGACGCATCTAAAGAGAAACCGTTTCGTTTTTGTCTTAAATGCAATGCATATTCATACACTTGAAATGTAATGAACAGTGATTTGTAGATATTCTTTCAGGCGTCCCTAAGTTGAACCAATTCGGATTCACATATAGGTGCGCCATTTGAAATAAAAAAGTTGTAACCAGTACAACTGTTTTGATTCAGAAGAAGAAAATATGGTAAACCTCTAAAGTTAAAAAAGGAAATGCGTTGAAAATTTTTTGTATCATCAGTAGTTTTCGAGATATTGCCCGAGGACATATTGTTGGGACGCCCTGTATAAACCCCAAATAGGGCCGAAACAGCTGCATAGACGAATTCATTGCAATCAAAACCGCCTTGGTAGTGATTACAGCGCGATAGCGAATAAGTCAAACCATTTCGTTTTTGTTTTGTTTTAAATTCAAACACCTGAAACGTAATTAACTTTCGACATGTAACTATTTTTGTTTTAGGTATCAACGAATCCCCACACCTGAAGCAGACGATAAAAAGAAAATCGAATGCCGAATATGCTATTCCAAATTTAAAAATCGCCAAAACCTGCGCATGCACGTTTTGATACACGCCAATGAAAAGCCATTCAGTTGCGACCTTTGCGATTACAAGTGCCGAAACCCTTGGAATTTGAAACGGCACAGCTTGAAACACACCGACGAGAAGCTGTTCGTTTGCGACCTCTGTAATTTCAAATGTCAACAGTCCAGGTATTTGAAAGTGCACAAGTTAACGCACACCGACGAGAAGCCGTTCGGTTGTGATCTTTGCGACTACACGTGCAGACGCCCTGGAAATTTGAAGCGGCACAAGTTAAAGCACAAGGGCGAGAAGTCGTTAAGCTCTGATATTTGCAACTATAAATGCCGACAGCTCAAATATTTGAAACTGCATAAGCTAACGCACGCCGAAAATAATTTCAGTTGTGATACTTGCGATTTCAAATTCCGACAGCAAGAAGATTTGAAAGCTCACGTTTTATCACACACGGGCAAGAAGTCATTCAGTTGTGATCTGTGCGATTATGAATGCCGATATGTCGGGAATTTGAAACGGCACAAGTTGCAACATACCGACGAGAGGCCGTTCAGTTGTGATCTTTGCGATTACAAGTGCCGACAGCTCGTTGACCTGAAGCGGCACAAATTGTGGCATACCGACGAGAAGCCGTTCAGTTGTGATTTTTGTGGTCTCAGATATCGACAGTCCGTACATTTAAAGCAGCACTTGTTAAGGCACACCGGCGAGAAACCGTTCGCTTGCCGTCTATGCGATTACAAATGTCGACAACGTAGAACATTGAAGCTTCATATGTTAAAACACACCGGAGCTTGAGGAATCGTTTGAATAAGAAATTCGTATGGACGGAAAGCTCTGCAAATAAATTTTAATTTCATTTTCATACTTATCTACAAAATTATTAGTACAGTTATAGTCGACAAGCGTATGAAGATGAGGTATAGGTGTACAGGGTGCTTCTAATCTCGAGGCGATAAGTACGCGTTGATATTTAGGTTAAAAATGTAAGATTAAATTAAATAAAACAAATGCCATATACAAAAATAATATCTGCGTATTCCTCCTTAGGAAACTGCATGTTTAAGGAAACAACCAAGCGAACAAAGCAACTTTGGCGTATCGAAAACAATTATGTTCTGTCACCTCACTCACGACGTACTTTTTTTTATAATTTATTTCATGACGTGCTATTATTTATTGACGTTAAACATTGATCACGTGCAGAAACTTTGAAGTCTAGTAACTCGGAAGACGAGGCCTAACGGCAAAAATTTTATTTTACATTTTTTAACCAAAATGTCATCGCGTACTCGTTCCTTAATTTTTCGCCTCGAGTTATGAAACACCCTATATAAGCTCTTTTATGAAATAAGCTCACAATTATCAATTGTTTACAGACAGTTGGAATTAGACATAAAATTACTTCGTGGATTTGTCACAACGAGAAATATTCTTATTTATTTTTAACGCGTTCGCATTACGCTCGTTCCAATTTCTTCATTTTTAAGTAAATATTTGTATGGTTTTAATTAATTAAAATTTGTTCCAATTTTTTTTGCATTATTAAATAAATACATTTCGATGTTGTACATTCTTCAGGATAAATGTTTGGTAGAAGCTGTGAACGTACAGTGAAACATCGACATTTAATTTTGATTTTATTAACTGCTCGAGCAACTATACATTAAATACCTCCTTTACGTTAAAACATTTATAAAATCAGAAGTATTTTTGGTAAATCGACAGATTGCACAGTGGGCCAGAATTCAAAGCTAGCTGGACAAAATTTTAGAAACTATAGTATTCCAAAATTAAATCAATTCTAAGAAGGACAGTAACTACAACCCCGCATTAGAGAGGGTAAATGTTCTCGGGTCCAGTGAGATTTAAACCCTCACAGTTCGGCTTTTATACTCTTGAAGTGTGGTCCGAAAAGAAACAGTTACGTGCGGAAATCTGTGTAATTTTAACACTTGTGTAATTTTAATACTTGACCATATACAGTTCGTTCCATTTAGATGTGCGTCTAAATCATAAAATCTTTGCGTTGAGAAGACACACGATTCATAATACCGGTCTCTTTCTATATCACACAATTTTTATGCCGGGCAGCTTATTCTGTGCGTTGGCCAGTCATGTCGCGAATTTACATTTTATGACTTAGACGAATATCGAAAAGGAACGAATTATAAGTACATCTGAAAGATAGAGGAGAATATTGCTTCAGGTATGTTTCCTTAATGTCAATTATTTACATTACATCACATGTTTTAGTTGTTATCAATTAATCTAGTAAACAATCAGTGATGATATTAATGCGCTACAGATTTTTTCAGTTATTGAAAAAACCCTGTCTTAAAATTAATATTTTATGTAGAAAAAAATCTACGTTAAACACGAAAATCAACGATTGAAGATTTTTGTGTACGTACTTATGTGCAAGAGAAATTTAATTTAACGAATTGTGCAGAAGAAACAAAAAGGTGCATTAAAAAGCGTTTAACATCATTTAAATCAAATTATCAAAATAAATGGAAGTCCTGTACATAGATTAAAGAGTATGCATAGACGTTTATAATTAAGGTAGATTCTTGTCCGGTGACTTTGTTATGGGAAGGTATGGGAACTTTCATAAAGAATATTTTTTTCTGAGAAATCAATAATAAAAAAGTTTCCTGTACGCGACCAACTTTCTACCGGTTACGAATACGTGAAATATTTTTCTCATCATGGGCGACCATCATTTCATATTTAAGGTCTCCTAATAATTCCTAACACCTTTTCCAAATAATATATGCGCGGATCTTGAAAAATAAAGCTACTTTACTCTTACGTCGATTTCAAATATTTTGATCTCCTCGGTATATTACAACAGGTATTCAAATTTTGATATGCGAATTTTGAGTTTGGAGAAAGGCGGGAACTTTCATGAAGAATATTTTTTTCTGAGAAATCAGGAATAAAAAAGTTTCCTGTACCGGTCACTGTGTGAATACGAACGTGTAAAATATTTTTTCTCATCGCAGACGGCCATGATTTCATATTTGAGATCTCCTGACAATTCCAAACAACTTTTCCAAATAACATTTTCACGTATCTTGAAAAATAAAGGCACTTTACTCGTACGTCGATTTCATAATTTTGACTTCCTCGGTATACGACTAGAGGTATTCGGATTTTGATACGTACATTTTTATTATGGGATGATACAGGAACTTTTGTAAAGAATATTTTTTTCTGAGATATCAATAATAAGAAAGTAACTTTATACCGGTCACTGTGTGAATACTGTGAATATGTGAAATACCTTTCCTCATCGTAGGCGACTATGATTTCATAATTGAAATCTGTTAACAATTCCGAACAACTTTTCCAAATAACATTTTCGCGTATCTTGAAAAATAAAGGCACTTTACTCGTTCGTCGAATTCAAATATTTTGACTTCCTCGGTATACGACTAGAGGTATTCGGATTTTGATACGTACATTTTGATTATGGGATGATACAGGAACTTTTATAAAGAATATTTTTTTCTGAGATATCAATAATAAAAAAGTGTCCAACTTTATACCGGTCACTGTGTGAATACTATGAATATGTGAATTATCTTTTCTCATCGTAGGCGGCCATGATTTCATATTTGAGATCTCCTAACAATTCCAAACAACTTTTCCAAATAACATTTTCGCGTATCTTGAAAAATAAAGGCACTTTACTCGTACGTCGATTTCATAATTTTGACTTCCTCGGTATACGACTAGAGGTATTCGGATTTTGATACGTACATTTTGATTATGGGATGATACAGGAACTTTTATAAAGAATAATTTTTTCTGAGATATCAATAATAAAAAAGTGTCCAACTTTATACCGGTCACTGTGTGAATACTATGAATATGTGAAATATTTTTTCTCATCGCAGACGGCCATGATTTCATATTTGAGATCTCCTAACAATTCCGAACAACTTTTCCAAATAACATTTTCGCGTATCTCGAAAAGTAGAGGCACTTTACTCGTTCGTCGATTTCAAACATTTTGACTTCCTCGGTACACGACTAGAGGTATTCAGATTTTGATACGTACATTTTAAGTTCGGGATGATGCGGAAACTTTCATAAAGAATATTCTTTTCTGAGAAATCGATAATAAAAAAGTTTTTTATGTGTGTCCAATTTTCTGCCGGTCACTGTACATAAAACGAAAATTTTATACTTAATAATAGTAAAATAATATGAAATTTTGATGTAAAAAATTAAGTAATTTTACTACCATTTACAGCGTGCACTGTTGTCGCCTAAAAAAAAAACGGGTAAGATTAAGATTCCCTTTGTAACAAAAGTCAATAATTTGGGTTTAATAATGGACAATAGCTTTCGTTACCGCAGTCAGATCGCTAAATATATTAGTAATGCTTATCTCTTTCTAAAGAAAATTTTTCCTTTTAGATCGGTCTTAAGTAGGGATATAAAAAGACGCTTATGTGAAGCATTTGTCCTCTCTCAATTTACTTATTGCACGCCAGTATACCATACAGCCTTGGATTATATAACTACCCATCGTATTCAGAAGATACAAAATTCCTGTCTAAGGTTAATTTACGGAATCAGAAAATTTGATCATATTTCTCACAAACTCAAGGAAATAAACTGGCTGAACATGAAAAACCGGAGAGAATTACAAACTTTAAATCTGTTTCATAAAATTATATTGCATAAAACTCCACCGTACTTGTACAACAAAATACGTTTTCGATCCGATGTGCATAATATAATCACTAGATTTCGGGGTCTTATATCACCTCCACCACATAGAACATCACTTTATGAGAGATCATTCACATATGCCATTTTCTCCAAATATAATAATTTGCCTCATGAATTTAAACTCTTAACTCCAGCCGCTTTTAAATTGCATTTAAAAACTATGCTATTCGTGTCGCAGTAAATTCATGGATATAGATTGCTACTTAAAATTATTCTTTTCCTTATTGACTTCTCTTCCCTTCGTGTTGTCGCTGTGTGTACACATATAGTAATCTGTCTTTAAAGCAAATAATCTTTTGTTATAGTTTTTTTTTTCTCTCTTTTATAGTTTTTATAGGTTTAGTTTAAATTAAATTTAAGTTTTTCTAATTTAGGCATTTTCATATATTGTATCTAAGTATATCTTTTTTCTCAAGGTTAAGTTGAAAAGCAGAGAAACTCGCGCTGAATCTGAATTTCGCCTTGCGATTGTGCATATTTTTATTTTTTATTTTTACTTATAGCATTTATTTGTATTATTTTATGATTTGCACAATAAAGTCATTTATTATTATTATTATTATTAAGTTAGTTTGAATAAACTAACATGGTTTAACATTTGAGTTAAGAAAGATCAGGTGCTAAATTGATAAGTAAAACTCAAATATCAAGTTGACAGCAAAATCGGTACTTAGCTTAGTCAAGAAATTTTATTCCATGTTCATCTGTGACCCATCTATGTGTTGCGGTGGAGAATTTCGCTAAATTCATTGTAATTTTTGGGCCAGCCTGTGTATTGGTCGTACCACCGTTTGATCTTTTGGAGCTTTGACCGTCAAAGGAGCCGCCTCTCCTTTGTTGTATTGAGTCTGTCTCGGGTAGACACTCGTTTGAATTCTAGGCCTGATATTCGCCTATTCGAAACATGTGATTCTTCTTCCCACTCCAAACCTTGCGCATTGTAAGCTGCCCGACTAAAAATTCGTCACTGCTCGATCGGCAAACAGACCACATGGAGAATTCTGGCTTTTGGTTAAATTTTCATTGAACTGTGTTTGTTCTTGAGTGAAAAAGTAAACGGATTTAATAATGCGATTGTGAATTGTTCGCTGCCAGTCCAAGGCCTTTTGTTCTGCAGACTGTGTCATTGGCGAAAGAGAGACTTTTGTACTTCGTTTGACATTTTCTAAACGAGACGGAAATTTGAAATAAATATTTGCATGTAATTAATTTTTTAGAAGAGTTCTGGAAGAGGTCTTAAAAGTGCTTAAAAGTTTTCGAAGTACTAGCCAGATCACTGGAAGTAGTAAATTTTGTACTTTGCAATTATGAACCTTACAGCTTTTACAAGCGTACCTGCTGTCTGGATAATGAAACCGGCCTCGCAAACACAGGGATTTAAAATGGACACGAACATATTCAACCAATTTGATTAATTACTTATACTGATAGAAACGCATTCATTAATTGGTTAGTAAATTTAACAAAATTTGTTTCCTAAATATTATAGGTAGGTAAAATAAATAAGGTAAACATAACTTGTTATTTCTAAATCACTGACTTCTTTGCTAATATTAAATGTTAAAGTGTTTTATAGAAATTGGCGAAAATTCAGAAGCAGCGATTAATCTTTACCATGAGTGGTATCCTGAAAGATGACGATCCTTCAGAGATATATTCTTGAGATTTAAAAACAATTTAATAAATTTTTAATCACTTAAACTGATAAAAACTAAAAATTATGAATCTCAAAACGGAAATAAAGAATTAGAGAAGATCATAGTTTTGGGAGAAATTGAAAGTGACCAACTCCAGTAGGAGCAAACATCTTCGCAAGAACTTCTACAATACGAATTTGAAAGTCAATGTAATTAGTTACAATATTACAGTATTATATGACGCTGTATTAAAATTGGAGCGACATAAACTGGAAAAAGTATACAAAACTTCCAAATTTTCTCGTAATTAAAATTTCTATAAAGTAATAAAAAATTTTTGAAATAAAAAATTAAAGAACAAACCAGAAATTGCGTATAATTATAATTTTTCAAATTAATTTGCATCATTGATTCTTTACAATAATTTAAAATTCATGTAATTTAAATTTATAAAGATCTGTTATTTAAGAAACTAAAATATTCTAATTTAGGTAAAATAAAATTATTGTTACATTTTTAAGTTAAATTAAATTACGTCAAGGAATAAATGAAACTAAATACTAAATCATAAACATCTTCACCAGCCGCGGCAGTTTAACAGGATTAACAACCTTCTTATCGGGGTACGGAGAAAGTACCATCTTTTCTTAAGGTTCTAAATAAATTAGGCCCGTTTCAATAAGGGTCATATTCGAACAATTTTATTGCTTTTCGTTTCGAAACTTTTAATTGTGTACAGGGTGGGCCAAATTCCACACTTTTAATAGGAAATACCTATTTTTAGAAGAGTTAGATAAAAACTGACCTGGGTCCCTGGAGCTCAATTTTACCAACTCAAAACTTCATGAAGTGTCTTTAACTTGTAAGTGTATGTGTGTACTGAAGGTGACAGCGTAGCTGCCGAAATACGTATCTACGGATATAATCTATTTTGATTTATATTTACGGATATAAACTTTTTTGATTTATATTTACTTTTTTGATTTGTTATTTCTAAATCACTGACTTCTTTACTAATATTAAATGTTAAAGTGTTTTATAGAAATTGGCGAAAATTCAGAAGCAGCGATTATCTTTACCATTAGTGGTATCCTGAAAGATGACGATCCTTCAGAGATATATTCTTGAGATTTAAAAACAATTTAATAAATTTTTAATCACTTAAACTGATAAAAACTAAAAATTATGAATCTCAAAACGGAAATAAAGAATTAGAGAAGATCATAGTTTTGGGAGAAATTGAAAATGGTCGACGCCAGTTGGAGCAAACATCTTCGCAAGAACTTCTACAATACGAATTTTAAAGAAACAAGGATTCTGACCTTATTGAATAAGAAAAATGCATCACTACCAATCCTTGAGTTGGTGATGTCAGCTCAAACCATATCAAAACGGAATCGTTTATGTTTAGTACAAAATGGCCGACAATTTGATACTTTATGTAATTTTTGCGCAATTTCGATTACATTAGTATTTATTCGTTATAACTTCGTTATATTTATTAAAAATAAAGTAATATTTTTATGGCTCATTGAATCTTCAAAAAATATTTAGCTATCATCATCCACAGCCTACTTCAATGCTGCAATAACCATCAAAATTTTAATTAAAACATGAAAGCTCTACAACTCAAAAATCTTTTGAATAAAATATCAAGTGTTTTATATTTTTGTAAATAGAATTTTATGCTCTTTTCAGAAATGTAAAAATATATAGGGTGTTCCATATAAAAAATCAAAGTTCTAGCTGATATCTCAAATATTGAGCACTTTGGAAAAAAATAACTTGGAGCAATGAATTCTGCATGAAAAAGTACCTCAAAGAAGTCTTTACAAAAATCAAAAATTTTCACAAACCAAAAAGTTGCAAAGGTTTTTAAAAGTCGTAGAATTTTGAAAAACGCCCTGTAGCTCCTAAACGGTACGAGATATCGAAACGCGGTCTTCACCATTAATTTTGTCTTAAAAATCGAGCTCCAAGGACCGAGGTCAGTTTTTGCCTAACTTGTCTAAAAATAGGAGTTTCCTATTAAAAATGTCGAATTTGGCCCACCCTGTACATAGTTTTATAAATTATAATAATAAAATAAATATAAAACATTATTCTAACCTAACTATTACAGGTGTCTCTAAATTAACGAAATAACGTAGCAATACGTAGGCCGGTAATTAACACGTGTTAGCGAAAAGGCGATTCTGTAAGAGCTGATAGCACGAAAAGGACGCATCTAAAGAGAAACCGTTTCGTTTTTGTCTTAAATGCAGTGCATATTCATACACTTGAAATGTAATGAACAGTGATTTGTAGATATTCTTTCAGGCGTCCCTAAGTTGAACCAATTCGGATTCACATATAGGTGCGCCATTTGAAATAAAAAAGTTGTAACCAGTACAACTGTTTTGATTCAGAAGAAGAAAATATGGTAAACCTCTAAAGTTAAAAAAGGAAATGCGTTGAAAATTTTTTGTATCATCAGTAGTTTTCGAGATATTGCCCGAGGACATATTGTTGGGACGCCCTGTATAAACCCCAAATAGGGCCGAAACAGCTGCATAGACGAATTCATTGCAATCAAAACCGCCTTGGTAGTGATTACAGCGCGATAGCGAATAAGTCAAACCATTTCGTTTTTGTTTTGTTTTAAATTCAAACACCTGAAACGTAATTAACTTTCGACATGTAACTATTTTTGTTTTAGGTATCAACGAATCCCCACACCTGAAGCAGACGATAAAAAGAAAATCGAATGCCGAATATGCTATTCCAAATTTAAAACTCGCCAAAACCTGCGCATGCACGTTTTGATACACGCCAATGAAAAGCCATTCAGTTGCGATCTTTGCGATTATAAATGCCGACAGCTTGGCAACTTGAAGAAGCACAAGTTAAAACACACCGGCGAGAAGCCGTTCGGTTGTGGCCTTTGCGATTACAAGTGCCGAAACCCTGGGAATTTGAAACGGCACAGCTTGAAACACACCGACGAGAAGCCGTTCGTTTGCGACCTCTGTAATTTCAAATGCCAACAGTCCAGGTATTTGAAACTGCACAAGTTAACGCACACCGACGAGAAGCCGTTCGGTTGTGATCTTTGCGACTACACGTGCAGACGCCCTGGAAATTTGAAGCGGCACAAGTTAAAGCACAAGGGCGAGAAGTCGTTAAGCTGTGATACTTGCAACTATAAATGCCGACGGCTCAAATATTTGAAACTACATAAGCTAACGCATGCCGAAAAGAAGTTCAGTTGTGATACTTGCGATTTCAAATTCCGACAGCATGAAGATTTGAAAGCTCATGTTTTATCACACACGGGCAAGAAGTCATTCAGTTGTGATCTGTGCGATTATGAATGTCGATATGTCGGGAATTTGAAACGGCACAAGTTGCAACATACCGACGAGAGGCCGTTCAGTTGTGATCTTTGCGATTACAAGTGCCGACAGCTCGTTGACTTGAAGCGGCACAAATTACGGCATACGGACGAGAAGCCGTTCAGTTGTGATTTTTGTGGTCTCAGATATCGACAGTCCGTACATTTAAAACAGCACTTGTTAACGCACACCGGCGAGAAACCGTTCGCTTGCCGTCTATGCGATTATAAATGTCGACAACGTAGAACATTGAAGCTTCATATGTTAAAACACACCGGAGCTTAAGGAATCGTATGGACGGGAAGCTCTGCAAATAAATTTTAATTTCATTTTCGTACTTATCTACGAAATTATTAGTACAGTTATAGTCGACAAGCGTAGGACATAATTCACCCTTATGAAGATGAGGTGTAGGCGTACAGGGTGTTTCAAAGCTCGAGGCGATAAATTAAAGAACATGTACGCGTTGATATTTATGTTAAAAAATGGAAAACTTAATTAAATGAAACAAAAATAATATTTGCGTATTCCTCCTTAGGAAACTGCATGTTTAACGAAACAACCAAGCCAGCAAAGCAATTTTGGCGTCGCGAAAACAATTATGTTCTGTCACCTCACTCACTCACTCATGACTTGCTATTATTTATTGACGTTAAACATTGATTGATTAAACATGCAGAAACTTTGAATTCTAGTAACTCGGAAGAAAGGGCCCACCGGCAAAAATTTTATTTTACATTTTTTAACCAAAATATCACCGCGTACTGGTTCCTTAATTTTTCGCCTCGAGTTATGAAGCACCCTGTATAAGCTCTTTTGTGAAATAAGCGTCGCAATTATCGATTGTTTACAGACAATTGAAATTAGACGCTTTTATTACAGAAAATTACTTCGTGGACTTGTCACAACGAGAAATATTCTTATTTATTTTTAACGCGTTCGCATTACACTTTATCTTTAAGTAAATATTTATATGGTTTTAATTAATTAAAATTCGTTTCAATTTTTTTTTGCATTATTAAATAAATACATATCGATGTTGTACATTCTTCAGGATAAATGTTTGGTAGAAGCTGTGAACGTACAGTGAAACGTCGAAATTTAATTTTGATTTTTTTAACTGCTCGACAACTAGAAATTAAATACTGCCTTTAAGTTAAAACATAAAATTTATAAAATCAGAAGTATTTTTGGCAAATCGACAGATTACACAGTGGGTCAGAATTCAAAGCTAGCTGGAGAAAATATAAGAAACTACAGTATTCCAAAATTAAATCAATTCTTAGAAGGACAGTAACTACAACCCCGCATTAGAGAGGGTAAATGTTCTTGGGTACAGCGAGATTTAAACCCTCACAGTTCGGCTTTTATACTCTTGAAGTGTGGTCCGAAAAGAGTCATTTACGTGCGGAAATCTGTGTAATTTTAACACTTGTGTATTTTTAAAACTTGACAATATACAGTTCGTTCCATTTAAATATGCGTCTAAATCATAAAACCCTTGTGTTGAGAAGACACACGATTCATAATACCGGTCTCTTTCTATATCACACAATTTCTATGCCGGGCAGCTTATTCTGTGCGTCGGCCAGTCATGTCGCGAATTTACATTTTATGACTTAGACGAATATCGAAAAGGAACGAAGTATAAATACATCTGAAAGATAGAGGAGAATATTGCTTCAGGTATGTTTCCTTAATGTCAATTATTTACATTACATCGCATGTTTTAGTTGTTATTAATTAATCTATTAAACAATCAATGATAATATTAATGCGCTACAGATTTTTTCAGTCTCAAAATTAATATTTTTACGTAGAAAAAATCTACGAAATAACATAATTGCACTTTTATTTGAAAAAAAAATTCTTATAGGTTACGCTCCTTTGACAACGCATCGCGAATTATATATTTTAATTCAAACACAAAATCAACAATTGAAGATTCATGTATGTACTTATGTGAAAGACAAATTTAATTTAACGGATTGTGCAGAAGAAACAAAAAGGTGCATTAAAAAGCGTTTAACATCATTTAAATCAAATTATCAAAATAATTGGAAGTCCTGCGCATAGATTAAAGAGTATGCATAGACGTTTATAATTAAGGTAGACTCTTGTCCGGTGACTTTGTTACGTACATATTGATTATGGGAAGGTGTAGGAACTTTCATAAGGAATATTTTTTTCTGAGAAATCAGGAATAAAAAAGTTTCGTGTACCGGTCACTGTGTGAATACGAATATGTGAAATATTTTTTCTCATCGCAGGCGGGCATGATTTCATATTTGAGATCTCCTGACAATTCTGAACAAGTTTTCCAAATAACATTTTCACGTATCTCGAAAACTAGAGGCACTTTACTCGTACGTCGCTTTCAAATATTTTGATCTCCTCGGTATATTACAACAGGTACTCAAATTTTGGTATGTAAATTTTGAGTTTGAAGAAAGGCGGGAACTTTCATAAAGAATATTTTTTTCTGAGAAATCAGGAATAAAAAAGTTTCGTGTACCGGTCACTGTGTGAATACGAACGTGTAAAATATTTTTCCTCATCGCAGACGGCCATGATTTCATATTTGAGATCTCCTGACAATTCCGAACAACTTTTCCAAATAATATTTTCGCGTATCTTGAAAAATAGAGGCACTTTACTCGTACGTCGATTTCATAATTTTGACTTCCTCGGTATACGACTAGAGGTAGTCAGATTTTGATACGTACATTTTGATTATGGGATGATGCAGGAACTTTTATAAAGAAAATTTTTTTCTGAGATATCAATAATAAAAAAGTGTCCAACTTTATACCGGTTCCTGTGTGAATACTATGAATATGTGAAATATCTGTTATCATCGTAGGCGGCCATGATTTCATATTTGAGACCTCCTGACAATTCCGAACAACTTTTCCAAATAACATTTTCGCGTATCTCGAAAAATAGAGGCACTTTACTCGTTCGTCGATTTCAAATATTTTGACTTCCTCGGTACATGACTAGAGGTATTCAGATTTGGATACGTACATTTTGATTATGGAATGATGCATAAACTTTTATAAAGAATAATTTTTTCTGAGATATCAATAATAAAAAAGTGTCCAACTTGATACCGGTCACTGTGTGAATACTATGAATATGTGAATTATTTGTTCTCATCGTAAGCGGCCATGATTTCATATTTGAGATGTCCTGACAATTCCGAACAACTTTTCCAAATAATATTTTCGCGTATCTTGAAAAATAAGGGCACTTTACTTGTACGTCGATTTCAAATATTTTGATTTCCTCGGTATACGACAAGAGGTACTCAAATTTTGTTACGTGCATTTTGAGTTCGGAACGATGCGGAAACTTTCATAAAGAATATTCTTTTCTGAGAAATCGATAATAAAAAAGTTTTCTATGTGGGTCCAATTTTCTGCCGGTCACTGTACATAAAACGAAAATTTTATACTTAATAATAGTAAAATAATATGAAATTTTGATGTAAAAATTATGTAATTTTACTACCATTTACAGCGTGCACTGTTGTCGCCTAAAAAAAACGGGTACAACAAATAGTGTTAGAGTGGACGTCGTTGTGAAATTGTTTTAGTTAATGGCGTCCGCAGCCACTTTGGGTACAGTCGTCGTTGGTAAAGAATTAACAGGAGAGATTCGCTTCGGATTGAGACGTGACATCTTGGCGTCACCACGAATAGAGACGGATATATAACCTCCCCCGTTGACTTTCGACTTCGTTTATTTCTCATTTCACTTTCAAGGTTAGTGCCAGAGTGGATATCGTTGTGAAATCGTTTTAGTTAATGGCGTTCGCAGCCATCTTTGAGTACGGCCGTCGTTGGGAAAGAATTAACAGGAGAAATTCGCTTCAGATTGAGACGCGACATCTAGACGTCACCACGAATAGAGGCCATCAGTCTCCTCCGTTGACTTTCGACCTCGTTTATTTCTGACTTCATTTTGAAGGTTAAGCTGAGTGTTAGAGTGGACATCGTTGTGAAATTGTTTTAGTTACTGGCGTCTACAGCAAACTTTGGTTACGGCCGTCGTTGGTAAAGAATTAACAGGAGGGATTCGTTTCGGATCGAATCGCGACATCTTGACGTCACCACGAATAGAGACGGATATATGGCCATCAACCTCCTCCGTTGACTTTCGACCTCCTTGATTTCGAACTTCATTTTGAAGATTAAGCTGAGTGTCAGAGTGGACATATAACAAGGTCGGATTTATTTTGTTTATTATTTTGATTATTATTTTGTTCGCGGATACGTTAAACGCTTGTTCTGCGTTCAATTTAATTTGATATTTTAAGAGGCATTTTGAATTTTGTAAACGAAATACTGTTTTTTCGGCAAAACTATTTTGTTTTTTAATTTGATATTATTTTAGAAATTAATAAAATGACGTCGCATCGTAAAAATTTCCACGAGTATAAAAACGTCCGCTTTACACGAGGAATGTCGTTCAAAACAAATTCAAAAGTGCAACCAACATAAACTAAATAATCACACCAGAAAGTAGTTTCAGCGAGAGTAAAACGAACTCAAATCCGCAATGTAATTCATTGAAAATGTTAATAATTTATTTATTAAACGTGAAGTGATAGTAATAAGGAGAACATAATTATTAAAATTAAAGATTTGTCGCAACAGAAAAGGTCAAACATCGGCCGCAAGATGTCGCGACCTAAGTAATTCAGTGTTGCCAGTAGTAGCAAGTTTTTATTACACTTTTGTTAGTAAAAACATTACGGGGTTTTTGTTTTTAATCGTTCTCTCTTTTTTTTTAATTTATTAAATTTATTGATCTATTAAATCGTGTTGTAAAACGATTGTCTTTTGTTTCTATTTCTTTTTTAATTTGATTATTTTTCGATTTTTATTATTTTGTTTCCTTTGTTTCGTCGCCGTTCTTTACAAATTCTTTTTTTTTTATTATTTATTAATCTATTAAATTGTTTTGTAAAATCGATTGTCTTTTGTTTTTATTTATTTTTTTTTAATTTAATTATTTTTTAAATTTTTATTATTTTGTTTCCTTTGTTTCGTTGTCATTCTTTACAAATTGGTCTCTAAAACAAAATTATTAATCTATTAAATTGTGTTATAGAATCGATTGTCTTTTGTTTTTATTTATTTTTTTTTAATTTGATTATTTTTTTAATTTTTATTATTTTGTTTTCTTTGTTTCGTCGCCATTCTTTTGAAATTGTTTTTTTTTTTAATTTATTAATCCATTGAATGGTGTTGTATCGATTGTCTTTTGTTTTTATTTACTTTTTTTTAATTTGATTATTTTATCCCTTACAAATTCTTTTTTTTTATTTATTAAACTATTAAATCGTGCTGTAAAATCGATTGTCTTTTGTTTAATTATTTTTAAGTTTCTATTATTTTGTTTTCTTGTTTCATCGCCATCTTTTTCAAAAGTCTATTAAATTTTGTTTATTGTTTTTATTATATTTTTTCACATTTGTGATTACTTTTCAATTTTAATTATTCCGTTTTCTTTGTTTCATCATCATTCTTTTCAAATTATTTCTTTTTAGTTATTTATTAATCTATATATTAAGTTATATTGTAAACTCGAGTGTCTTGTTTTTATTTTATTTTATTTTTTTTTTATTTGGGCTATATTATAATATAAAAGATATAAAACGAAATTGTTCCTCTGACACAAGATTAGTTTAAGAATGAAAAAAGATTTTAAGATAAGAGCGTGCAAGATAAGAGCATGCGTTTCCGCATCGTTAAAGTGAAACATACGGTATGCATGTTATAAGAATATTTTTTATTCAAAGCTTCTTTATATTTTTAAGTAAAAGAAGTAAAACCGCTTGAATTTAAATCGTAAACTATTTAGAAGTATTTTTAAAATATTTTTCCCATACTCTCGGACATCGCTTCTTTTAGTGGTTCCATTTTCTCGGGTTAAGTCTTTTGTTTTAAAAATATTAATTGTTTTATATATTTTTTTATTTTGTTCTTATGTTTTGTCACTTTTCCTCCCAAACAGTTTCTTTTTATTAATCCACTGAATGGTAATGCTGCAAAAAATCGATTGTCACTCGCTTTTATAATTTTATAATTCTGCTTCGTATCTTTTTAACACTTCGTCTTTTGTTTTCCTTGTTATTATTTTAATTATAAATCTATTAGATCGTGCTGTGGATTGGATTGTCTTTTGTTTTTATTGCTTTTTAAATTCTATTGTTTCTGTTTTAATTTATTTCTTTATATTTCGTTTTCTTTTTTTTTTCGTCGCCGTTTCCAAATTACTAATCTATAAAATTGCGTTGTAAAATCGATTGTCTTTTGTTTTCATTATTCATTCGTTACTATTATTTTAATTATTAATCTACTAAATCGTGCCGTGAATTCGATTGTCTTTTGTTTTTATTTTTTAAATTTTATTGTTTTTGTATTGATTTTTCAAAAACATTTCGTTTTCATTGCTTTTTCATCTATTAAATTGCGTTACAAAATCGATTGCGTTTTGTTTTCATTATTATTATTATTATTATTTCAGTTAACAATCTATTGAATCGTGCTGTGAATTCGATTGTCTTTTGTTTTTTATGTTTTAAATTCTATTGTTTTCATATTTTTACAACATTTTCGTTCTCTTTGCTTTCTCATCGTTCTTTTAATTTTCTTTTTTTTAATCAATCTGTTAAAATCCTGCTGTAAACTCGATTGCCTTTTGTTTTCATTTTTTAAATTCTATTGTTTCCGTATTTATTTATTTTTTACGTTTCGTTTTCTTTTCTTTTTTATCGCCGTCTCCAAATTACAAATCTATTAAGTTACGTTGTAAAATCGATCGTCTTTTGTTTTACTATTATTTTAATTATTAATCTACTAAATTCGATTGTCTTTTGTTTTTATTTTTTAAATTCTATTGTTTCGTGTTTTTAAAACATTTCGTTTTCTTTGCTTTTAATTTTCTTTTTTTTTTTTTTTTTGTCAATCTATTAAATCCTTCTGTAAACTCGATTGCCTTTTGTTTGCATTATTATTATTTTAATTATTAATCTATTGAATCGTGCTGTGAATTCGATTGTCTTTTGTTTTTATTTTTTAAATTCTATTGTTTTCGTATTTTTAAAGCATTTCGTTTTGTTTTCTCATCGTTCTTTTAATTTTCTTGTTTTTTTTTTTTTATCAATCTATTAAATCGCTCTGTAAAATCGATTGTCTTTTGTTTTCATTACTATTATTTTAATTATTAATCTACTAAATCGCGCCGTGAATACGATTGTCTTTTGTTTTTATTTTTTAAATTCTAAAGTTTCGTGTTTTTAAAACGTTTCGTTTCTTCATCCATCCTCGTGGCCGCTTCCAAATTACTGATCTATTAAATTGGGTTGTAAAATCGATTGTCTTTTGTTTTTATTATTATTATTATTTTAATTTTATTATTTTGAATTTTTGTTATTTTGTGTTCTTTTGTTTCGTCACCATTGTTTGTTTTTGTTACTTAATGAATTTTTAAACGTTTTTTTGACTTTTTTTTTTAAATTTGAACCCGAATACAGTAGGTACCTAACAAATTGTTTACGTTAAGAGGTTTTTTTTGGCAACTCTTGAGGGATTTCTGCTTTTTACACGTTGGTAACACTGATTATGATACTCCCTACTAAGCAGCAGACTTCGGACATTTAGGGACGTTGCCTTGGCTACGCAATGAATGGACAATTTTCATTGGTTCTAGTATTGCGTGACCATGGAAACGCTCCGAAATGCCCCTACCCTGCTAACAGTCACCCTGTATAATTATTTTCTGAAATGAACGCTTTTATTACAACAAATTACTTCGTCAAATTGTCACAACGAGAAATACATAATCTTATTATTGTTTTTAAAGCGTTTGTACTACGTTCGTTCCGGAAGTGTTTAATTTAAGTCTTCTTGCATTTTCATATCTTAAAATGACGAAAAGTATTACCTAAAATTAACTACTTCAAAAAGAGGATCATTCTGATTGATGCTGGCTTAATAATCTTCCTTTTTTTTTTAATTATACCAAGTGTTGTAATGCTTGCTACATTATGAGATTCAATATGTCATTTTAAGATTCTACAAACACTTCCTTAATTTTACTATTATTTTGCCGGTACCATAAAATGCAGGTTAATTTTTATTGAATATATTTTATGTTTATTATCGAATTAAAGTTTTAACTTAAGGTATTTGTGTTTATTTTATATACCCTCAGCCAAATTTTAGGTAAATAGTAACAGGATTGCTCTGGAGACTGACGGAGCTCTCATACATGCATAGATGAAGATGAAATTGTTAAAGAACCAAGTAGTGAACTGCTGATGTTTCTAAGTCCAAAGGAAGAATGGCACAAGTGGATGACAACATCCCTTCATGCTCTACAAAGACAGTGGACACGTGGCTGTAACTGTAACAGATCATGACCCGGAAACAACACGCTTTTGTTTTCGCCATAAACGCAATCCACCTTGTTTGCTTGAAACTTAATGAATAATTAACTCACTTGTTAATTTACGAAAACCTAAAGAGACTTTTTGTTTCAGGTGCCAAAGGATCTCTAACGCTAAGACAATGAAGAAAAAGACAATCGAATGCCGAATATGCAACTTTAAATTAAAATCTCGCAGAAACTTGCGCAATCACATTTTATTGCATGCCAATGAGAAGCCATTCGGTTGTGATCTTTGCGATTATAAATGCCGACAGCTTGCAAATCTGAAACAACACAAGCTAACGCACACCGACGAGAAGTCATTCAAATGTAACGTTTGCGATTACACATCCCGACGATCCGGACATTTAAAACGGCACATGTTGAAGCACACCGGTGAAAAGTCGTTCAGTTGTGATCTTTGCGATTTCAAGTACCGACACCTCGAAAGCTTGAAACGGCACAAGTTAACGCACACGGACGAGAAGTCGTTCCGTTGTGATCTTTGCGATTATAGATGCCGAGAGCTTGGGCGTTTGAAACAACACAAGCTGGTGCACACCGACGAGAAACCGTTCGGCTGTGAGCTTTGCGATTACAAATGCCGACAGCCCATTAATTTGAGAGCGCATATGTTAACACACAGCGGCGAGAAACCCGTGAGTTGTAGTCTCTGTGATTTTAGGTGCAGACTGCCCGTTCATCTAAAGCGGCACATGTTAACACACTCCGATGAGAAGCCGTTCGGTTGTAATCTTTGCGATTTTAAAGGCCGACTATTCGCAGATTTGAAACGGCACAAGTTAACTCACGCCGAGGAGAAACCGTTCTTTTGTGGTCTTTGCGATTACAAATGCCGGAAGTCCGGACAATTAGAAGAACACATGTTGGAACATATCAGAGGAGAACCCCAGCGGTTGTGATGGTTTTTAAATTTAAATTTGATAACTTATGGACTATGCATATTGAAATCCTGAATGTAGAAGAACAAACTTCTTAGAAATATCTATCCATTATACATAGTGACTGTGATAGTTGTGCAAAACTTGAAACCTTTAAAATACTACTGATTCAACTCATTTCAAAAAAGTTAATAATTTTCGCAGCTCAAAATTTCAAATTTACTCGCGTTTACGCTTCATACTCTCAAAATACGAGGAGATTATTTTAATGGAACACAGTGTATTTTTTTTTGTTGACAAACTGTTTCACTTTAAAGCGAATAATGAAGTTGTTGCGATGGTTGTACTCATCATTTACAATTAGATATTTATTTAAAAATTGTAATGGGGCCCTCGGGCATCCTCTCTATAACTATTTCGTCCCTAATTAGGTCCTCATCCGCAGAAGTGTAGCTCCATCGCAATCCGGACGACCAACAAGACTTACGCAAAGACAAATGCAAACACGCCACACGGTCGTGACACCGAGCGACCATTTTCTGACCTATAATTGTGCTGTGAATAACAAAATCGCAACAATGTCGTTGCTACCACGCGCGTTATGGCCAGTGCGGATAATTAGCGTGTCATTTCAAATGCAAACATTTTTACTGCAAGAATGCAATGGAACTCCCAAGCAGCTATTTCGGCCCTAATAGGGGCTTCATCAGTATTTGCGATGACACACGCTAATTATCCGCATTGGCCATCTCGTGCGTGCTAGCTTAAGAGGCGACGATTTGATGGTATTTTGCTATTCACAGCACAATTATAGGACAGAAAATGTCGAGACCGTGTGGCATAACTTTATTTAGTTCAATGCGTTAACAAAACTGACTAATCATACCTACACTACCTTGGAATTAAATAAAGCACCGTAAAAAAACGTGGGCGCGACTGGTATTTCAAACAAACCCCTTAACTTGGAGGTTTTCTCAGGGCTGCGGCTGCTGTTGCTGCTACTTCTCGTTAGTCGACTGATTGAATTGGCTTTCGACGTTTCGTCCTCCGTTGTTACTTCTCGTTAGTCGTCTGACGAGAAATATCAGCAACACCACCAGCAGCAGCCCTGAGGAAATTCTTCTGCAATGGAGAACGAAACATTGACAGTAGAAGCAGTCATGACGCGGTATATAAAAATTTTTCGTTTCCATTCTGGCATAACAAAATCAGTTGGTTATCATTAGAGCTCTCTGTTATCAAACCATAAAATGTTGTGCTGCCCAGTTATGTAAGCGAATTTTGTTGAACTTCATTATTTATTGTTTTTCTGTAAACGAAAGACGGATCCGTGCTTCGGGTTTTCTTTAACATTTAATTTATTTATTTAAATTACATTCCTATTATTTGGATTTCCTTTTCATCTGTCTGTGGCTCAAATAAAGACAAGTGTGCAGAGCTGGTGACTTTTATTTTATTTATATTTAAATTCCAACCTCTGTTTTGGGGCTACGTAACGACCTCAACCTCAACCTAGTGCTGGCCGGACAAGGAGATGATGTTAAAATGCACATTTCAATTGTGAAAACCAGGTAAGGTAGCAGTTTGCGAGGGGAGAAAGTTGTGACGAGGAGAATGTGAATTAAAGGAACATGTTCGTTTCGCAGGTTAAGAAAACAAGCGCTCGCCAGCGACTTCAAGCATGATTCTGGAAAACGCAGGCGGCCATAAATCCTTGGACCCATTAGATCATGTTAGGTCTTGTTTGATCAGCCATAAAACTTAGTTCTCCCTTGTCAAAGTCAGAATTCTGGTATAACAAATGAGAACTCCAATTAGTTCAACAGAGTATCTAAGCTCTCTTTTGTCAAACTGTAAAGTATTAACCTGCTCCATTATGTGAGTGAACTTTCTTTAACTTTATTATTTATAATAAATGTATTAATTAATCTGGTTACGTCCCTAATTTCAAATATACCCTAACGTTGTACAAGCGATGATCCGAAACGAGCACGAGTTATTAAGAAAAACTGTTTCTTTCTCGCTGTAAATACCATGTTTTTCTGTTTGAAATATGACAAATAGTGAATTAACTTTCAAGTTGCAAATGTGTGAAAATTTAAAGTGGTTTCTGTTTCAGGCATCAACGGACCCCTAAAACTAAAACAACGAAGCCAAAAACATTCGATTGCCGAATATGCGATTCGAAATTAAAATCTCGTGCAAATTTGCGCAAACATATTTTAATACATACCGGTGAGAAGCCATTGAGTTGCAATCTTTGCGATTATAAATGCCATACGGGTCGAAGCTTGAAATTCCACAAGTTAAAACACACAGATTTAAAAGAGCATAACACGTTAAGACACAGTGTCGAGAAACCCCTAAGTTGTAGTCTTTGTGATTACAGATGCCGACGGTCCGACAATTTAAGAATGCACATGTTAACACACAGCGACGAGAAACGCCTAAGTTGTAGTCTTTGTGGTTACAGATGCCGACTGTCCGGACATTTAAAGCGGCACATGTTAACACACAGCGACAAGAAATCCATACGTTGTAGTCTTTGTAATTACAGATGCAGAAAGCCCGCAATGTTAAAACGGCATGTGTTAATACACAGCGACGAGAAACCTTTGAGTTGTAATCTTTGCGATTACAGATGCCGACGGTCCGACTATTTAAAGAAGCACATGTTAACACACAGCGATGAGAAACCCCTAAGTTGTAGCCTTTGTGATTACAGATGCATACAGCTCGGAGATTTAAAGAAGCACATATTGACACACAGCGACGAGAAACCCTTAACTTGTAGTCTTTGCGATTACAGATGCCAACGACACGCACATTTAAAGAGCCACATGTTAACACACAACGAGAAACTTTTAAGTTGTAATATTTGTGATTACAGATGTCGACTGTCTAGACAATTGAAACAGCACGTGTTAACACACTCCCCTAAGAAGCCGTTAAGTTGTGATCTTTGCGATTACAAATGCTACAGGTTCGGTCAATTAAAAAAACACATGTTAAAACATGTCGGAGAAAAGCCCCATCAGTAAAGATTGATCAAATTCTGAAGATATGGTGACCTCAATCGACACAACTTGATTAAATGTAGAATATAAAAAACTTATTTAATTATGTTCGTTTCAATTACCCTCTTCACTAGTTTGCTTTCTTTTAATATGGAAATAATTTTGTAACAAAATAAATTAATGTGTGGAATGTAAGGAGTGTCTAAATAAAAAAACTGCTCAAGTAGGCTGTGGAAACACGAAACACCTCTACATCATTCACCGCGTCCACGACATCTGTAAGTCCTGGACACGGTGAATGATGTAGAGGTGTTCCGTCGCCACATTCGGACAGGACAGGCCAACATAAGAGTCAGTGTGCGAGTGAACAAGTACAAAGCGTGGCGAGATTTCAATTAAAAGCGAGAGACGGACCGAGAAGTCAAGTACTCGCGTTGTCTTGTACTCGAACGCCACCGATTTCATCGCGTAGCCGGATTCGTCGGAATACCTGTCTTATCGTCTAGCGTGGTCTTGGATAGTTTCGTACTTTTTAGGAAATAATCCGCCTGTTAAACTTTCGGTTAAAACTCTTTTCTTCCATTGCAAAAGCAGGTTTTAGTATTTTGTAAAAAGAACTGGCAATAGCCCCCACTTGCCAGTTTTGACGAAGTTACTTCATGACGGGCAAATGTGACGACATCGAGTCAGCTCCTGTTACATGGAGACGTCAGCCAGTTAAGGAGTGATCCACAAGGAGTCGCTTCGCGGGAGTACGTCGAATTCACCGGCGTAGCTGGTGTCGACACACCTTTAGAGACAGATAAGGTCGGCTCTATTTAGTCTATCTCTTTTTTTTATAACGCGATGCTTGCGTGAGTTTAAAGCAAGCAACTCTGCTTACAAGAAGTTCATGTTTTTGTTTTTCTATAAACGAAAGGCGGATCCGTGCTTCGGGTTTTCTTTAACATTTAATTATTGGTACTTCTCATTTATTTAAATTACAACCCTATTTGTTGATCTGTCTGTGGCACAAATAAAAACAAGTGTGCAGAGCTGGTGACTTTTATTTTATTTATACTTAAATTCCAACCTCTGTTTTGGGATTACGTAACGACCTCAACCCTTCTCCTAGAGCAAGTACGTGTTCTTGCCGTAAATACGATCTATGTTCCATACATGTTTTTCTGCTTGAAATGTAACAAATATAACAACATAACTTTCAAGTTGCAAATGTGTGAAAATTTAAAGTGGTTTCTGTTTCAGGCATCAACGGACCGCTAAAACTAAAACAACGAAGCCAAAAACATTCGATTGCCGGATATGTGATTCGAAACTAAAATCTCGTGCAAATTTGCGCAAACATATTGTAATACATACGGGTGAGAAGCCATTGAGTTGCAATCTTTGCTATTATAAATGCCAGCGGCACGCACATTTAAAGAGTCACATGTTAACACACAGCGATGAGAAACCCCAAAGTTGTAGTCTTTGTGATTACAGATGCATATGGCTCGGAGATTTAAAGAGGCACACATTGACACACAGCGACGAGAAACCCTTAAGTTGTAGTCTTTGCGATTACAGATGCCAACGACAAGCACATTTAAAGAGTCACATGTTAACACACAGCGAGAAACTTTTAAGTTGTAATATTTGTGATTACAGATGTCGATTGTCTAGACAATTGAAACAGCACATGTTAACACACTCCCATAAGAAGCCGTTAAGTTGTGATCTTTGCGATTACAAATGCCGATACTCCTACCGAATGAATAGCCACAAGCTAATCCACACCAACCAGACACCGTTCATCTGTGGTCTTTGCGATTACGAATGCTACAGGTTCGGTCAATTAAAAAAACACATGTTAAAACATGTCGGAGAAAAGCCCCATCAGTAGAGATTGATCAAATTCTGAAGATATGGTGACCTCAATCGACACAACTTGATTAAATGTAGAATATAAAATACGTATTTAATTATGTTCGTTTCAATTACCCTCTTCACTAGTTTGCTTTCTTTTAATATGGAAATAATTTTGTAACAAAATAAATTAATGTGTGGAATGTAAGGAGTGTCTAAATAAAAAAACTGCTCAAGTAGGCTGTGGAAACACGAAACACCTCTACATCATTCACCGCGTCCACGACATCTGTAAGTCCTGGACACGGTGAATGATGTAGAGGTGTTCCGTCGCCACATTCGGACAGGACAGGCCAACATAAGAGTCAGCGTGCGAGAGAACAAGTACAAAGCGTAGCGAGATTTCAATTAAAAGCGAGAGACGGACCGAGGAGTCAAGTACTCGCGTTGTCTTGTACTCGAACGCCACCGATCTCATCGCGTAGCCGGATTCGTCGGAATACCTGTCTTATCGTCTACCGTGGTCTTGGATAATTTCGTACTTTTTAGGAAATAATCCGCCTGTTAAACTTTCGGTTAAAAACTCTTTTCTTTCGTTGCAAAAGGCAGGTTTTAGTATTTTGTAAAAAGAACTGGCAATAGCCCCCACTTGCCAGTTTTGACGGAGTTACTTAATGACGGGCAAATGTGACGACATCGAGTCAGCTCCTGTTACATGGAGACGTCAGCCAGTTAAGGAATGATCCACAAGGAGTCGCTTCGCGGGAGTACGTCGAATTCACCGGCGTAGCTGGTGTGGACACACATTCAGAGACAGATAAGGTCGGCTCTATTTAGTCTATCTCTTTTTTTTATAACGCGATGCTTGCGTGAGTTTAAAGCAAGCAACTCTGGTTACAAGAAGTTCATGTTTTTGTTTTTCTGTAAACGAAAGGCGGATCCGTGCTTCGGGTTTTCTTTAACATTTAATTATTGGTACTTCTCATTTATTTAAATTACAACCCTATTTGTTGATCTGTCTGTGGCACAAATAAAAACAAGTGTGCAGAGCTGGTGACTTTTATTTTATTTATATTTAAATTCCAACCTCTGTTTTGGGATTACGTAACGACCTCAACCCTTCTCCTAGAGCAAGTACGTGTTCTTGCCGTAAATACGATCTATGTTCCATACATGTTTTTCTGCTTGAAATGTAACAAATATAAGAACATAACTTTCAAGTTGCAAATGTGTGAAAATTTAAAGTGGTTTCTGTTTCAGGCATCAACGGACCCCTAAAACTAAAACAACGAATCCAAAAACATTCGATTGCCGAATATGTGACTTGAAATTAAAATCCCGTCCAAATTTGCGCAGACATATTTTTGTGCATACCGGTGAGAAGCCGTTGAGCTGCAATTTTTGCGATTACAAATGCCGCAAGCTTGAAACCTTGAGATATCACAAGTTAAAACACACCGACGAGAAACCGCACAGTTGTGAGCTTTGCGATTATAAATGCCGGCAACTCGCAACTTTGAAACGGCACAAGATAATACACACCGAAGAGAAACCGTTCAGATGTAATGTTTGCGATTACAAATGCCGACAGAGTAGCTACTTAAGGATTCATGTGTTCACGCACACGGGCGAGAGGCCCTTCAGTTGTAGTCTTTGCGTTTCCAAATTCCGACGATCCGATGAATTGAAACAGCATATGTTAACACACGATGACGCGAAACCCATAAGTTGTAGCCTTTGTGATTACAGATGCAAACGGACCAAATATTTAAAACGGCACATGTTAACACACTGCGACGAGAAACCTTTAAGTTGTAATCTTTGCGATTATAGTTGTCGACAGCCTAGACAATTAAAACGGCACATGTTAAAACATTCCCATAAGAAGCTGTTCAGTTGTGATCTCTGCGATTATAAGTGCGGACTGCTCAAAGTTTTGAAACAGCACAAGTTAATACACACCAGCGAGTAACCGTTCGTCTTTGGTCTTTACGATTACAAATGCTGGAAGTCCGGACAATTAGAAGAACACATATTGAAACATATCATAGGCAAGTCCCATCAGTTGTGATTGATCAAATTCTGAGTATATGAAGACTTAAATCGACAATTGTTGACACATCTTGATTTAATAACTTCTGAACTATACGTAAATCAGTACCACAGAGCCGAACTGTTTTGTCACATTTTTTTAAATTTTATTCGAGAGGATTTCAAAGCTGCATATACGTTGCAACTCTGGAACCACTGGAGATAAAAAATTAGTTTTTCTTTGCTGTTAAAATATGTCTTTAAAAGTAAAGTGGCATAGTTGTGCTTTTGTAAATAAAATAAGAACCCAGAACTTAATACGTATAATGTCATTAAACAAAACAAAAAGCTGGACTTAATACATTTTGGCTCTGAGGTCCAAATCTCTTTTAAATATAACTTGTTTAATTATTTTCGTGGCAATCTACTTCACTAGTTTGCTTTCTTTAAATATGGAAATGATTTGTAATAAGATAAACTAATGTGTTCGATGTATAAATTACACTGCAGCCAACTGCCAAGTTTCAAATTCTTTGATTGTTTTCGAAACGTTTGGGTTGGTTTGTTCATTGGTTCAAAAAAGTTTCTCGAATAATTAACAGCAGCTTTTAATAGCTGATCGTCTACGCCTTGTTGGATTACAATAGTCAGAATTGTTTGGATTCCAAACTGTACAGAAACTTGTCGTTTTCAAGTTCTGGTATAACAAATCAGAACTTTAACAATTAGTTGTTATCATAGCATCTAAGCGATCTTTTGTCAGACTGTAAAGTGTTAGGCTGTTCAATTATGTAAGTGGACTTTGTTTAATTTTATTATTTGTAATAAACGCATTAATTAATCTGGCTACGTCTCTTATTTCAAAGAACACGTGTTATTAAAAAAAACTGTTTCCTCCTTGCCGTAAATACGATGTATTTCTGCTTGAAATGTAATAAATAGTGAATTAACTTTCAAGTTGGAAATATATTCAAATTCAAAGAGATTTTGTTTTCAGGTATCAACTGACTCCTAAAACTGAAACAATGAAGCCATTGAGATGCAATCTTTGCGATTATAAATGCAGCAAGCTTGTATACTTGAAATCCCACGAGCTGAAACACACCGACGAGAAACCCTTCAGTTGTGAGCTCTGCGATTATAAATGCCAAAGACGTGAAACCTTGAAACGGCACAAGTTAATACACAGCGACGAGAAACCGATCAGTTGCGAGCTTTGCGATTATAAATGCCGGAGTCGTGCAAATTTGAAACCGCATAAGTTAAAACACAGCGGCGAGAAGCCGTTCAGTTGTGAGCTGTGCGATTATAAATGCCAAGAAAGTGGAAACTTGAACCGGCACAAGTTAACACACACCGAGGAGAGACCGTTCAGTTGTAATTTCTGCGATTACAAATGTCGGCAGAATAAATCCTTGAAACGTCATATTTTAACGCACACAGGCGAGAAGCCGCCCAAAACAGACGTGAGGCCGTTCGGTTGTGACCTTTGCGGTTACAAATTCCGACAATCTCACCATTTAAAAAAGCACATGTTAACGCACAGCGACGAGAAACCTTTCGGTTGCAGTCTTTGCGATTATAGATGCCGACTGTCCGGAGATTTAAAAAATCACATGTTAATACACAGCGACGTCAAACCTATAAATTGTAATCTTTGCGATTATAGATGTCGACAGCCTAAACAATTAAAACGCCACATGTTAATCCATTCCCATGAGAAGCCGTTCAGTTGTGACCTTTGCGATTATAAATGCCGACGGGTCGGAGCTTTGAATCAGCACAGGTTGATACACACAGACGAGAAACCGTTCATCTGTGGTCTTTGCAATTACAAATGCCGTAAATCCGCCAATTTAAAAAGGCACATGTTAAAACATATTAGAGGAGAGCATCATCAATTGTGATTGATCAAATGCTGAGGATATGGATACTTAAATCTTAATTTGCTAACATCTGAACGTATTTATTTTCGTGACAATTATCTTCATTACTAGTTTGCTTTCTTTAAATATAGAAAATCTTGTAATAAGATAACATGTTGAATATATAATAAAATAAAAATTAAGAAATCATTACAGCCAACCAAGTATCCAACTTCTTCGATTGTTTTCGAAATTTTGGATGGGAAAGTATATTTTACTGTCGTCCACTGTATGCATGAGTACGTCATTTAATATTTTCTAAATATAACTGCTAATAAATATGTATAGAGGACCCCTAAAAAAGGATTCGATTGCCGAATATGTGATTTTGAATTAAAATCTCGTAGAAGTTTGCGCAGACATATCTCAATCCATACCCATGAGCAACCAAGGAGTTGCAATCTCACTATAACCTACCTGATACGGGTGTCTCGTATATACCGTCTCTGAGTGGGTGTCTCACTCTTACCCACCTGGCACGGATGTCTGGCACATACTGTCCCTAAGTGGGTGTCTCACTCTTACCTACCTGATATGGGTATCCTGTATATACCCTCCCTGAGTGGGTATCTAATTCAATATCATACGATCCGTCCGATTCCAGGAGCACCGAATCACAGTCACATTTAAATTACCCGCAACTTAATTTAACTTGAAGGCTTCCGCGGCCGTCGTCCATTGTTGAATTCTTGGCTTCCGGTTGGAACCGCGTGTCTCGGATTTCTTTACTGCCGACGTTTCGTTCTTCGTTGCAGAAGAACTTCCTCAGGGCTGCTGCTGGTGGTGATGCTGCTGCTGTTGGTCTTGTTGCTGCTTCGCGTTAGTCGTTGAGACTGAGTAGGTAAGTCCGTTGTCGTGGTATTTATAGGAGCCGGTGGGAGCAGCGGGGTGGAACGGTGGGCGGGGCGGAACGGTATTTCCAAGTATTGTGAAGGTAGAAGCCATTGTCACGGTTTAGATTGTTGGGGTGTTTGAAAATTTCTATGGATTCACGGATTTTACGGTTAAAGAAATGAGATGAGCGGGCTAGGAGTTTTGTTTCTGAAAACTGGATTTGGTGGCCGGTTTCTAGTTTATGTTCAGCTAAGGCGGAACCAGTTGTTTGTAGTAGTCTGGTGCAGCGTTCATGTTCAGAAACACGAGTACTGACAGATCGTTTAGTTTCACCGATGTATACACGCCCACAGGAACACGGAATACGATATACTCCTTCGGATTGTAAGGGAATGTGGTCTTTCGTGGAGGGTAGGTAGTTTGAGAGTTTTGTCATGGGTAAATAAATGGATTTGATGTTTTGTCGTTTGAGGATTTTGCCTATTCGGTCCGTTATGGTGTGGATGTAAGGTAGGTAAGCCGTAGCAACTGGCGGTGCATCAGGTTCAGGGCGTGGTGGCATGGTGGTTCGATGACGAGCAATGGATCTTTGGATGTCGTGTTTGTTATAATTGTTGTTGAGAAGGACTTTTGTTATATGGTTTAGTTCAGTTTGGAGTGAAGAGGACTCTGATAGGGTAAAGGCACGATCAACTAGTGAGTTGATGACCGATTGTTTTTGAGAAGGATGATGGTGGGAATGTGCTTTCAGATAGCGATCAGTATGAGTTGGTTTGCGATACACAGAATGTCCTAATCTACCGTCCGGGAGGCGACTTACTAGGATATCAAGGAAAGGTAAGTGGCCGTCCTTTTCGTATTCCAAAGTGAAACGAATGTCCGGATGTTGGGAATTAAGGTGTTCAAAGAAGTTGTCCAAGGATTCCTTACCATGTGGCCAAATTGCAAAAATATCATCAACATATCTGAACCAACATTTGGGTTTGAGAGGGAAAGAAGTAAGGGCTTGTTGTTCGAAAGCCTCCATAAAGATGTTCGCTACTATTGGGGATAAAGGGGAACCCATGGCTGTTCCTGACACTTGTTCGTAATATTGATCTCGGAACATGAAATAAGTTGAGGTTAAGCAACATTCTATCAAAGGAATTAGGTCTTCGGGTTGGTTATGGGCTCCGAACAGTTGCTGGATAATAGTAACGGTGTCGGGTATTGGCACTTTGGTGAACAGGGATTCAACATCGAAGCTGACCAGAAGGTCCTGCGGGTCTAAGGATATATCGTGAATTTTTTGGACGAAATGTTGGGAATTGAGGATAAAGGTTTCACTATTACCTGCAAATGGTTTGAGGGTGTGTGCTAGATATTTAGAGATTTTGTACGTTGGTGAGTTGATTGCGCTGACTATGGGACGTAAAGGTGTGTCGGGTTTGTGAATTTTAGGGAGTCCGTAAAGTCTGGGAATTCTAGAGTCACGAGGTATCAAAGATTTTTGTGTGTCTGGAGGGATAGAAGAAGATTTTATTAAGGTCGTTATGGTGCGTTCTATACGGGAGGTAGGGTTGCGTCGTAAAGGTTGGTAAGCTGGGTCGTCTAACAGGTTATTGATTTTGTGGTCGTATTCTGCACGATCTAAAACTACAGTTGCATTCCCTTTATCTGCGGGGAGTATGACTATGTCTGGGTTGGTTTTCAAGGTTTTGAGGGCTTGAATTTCAGATTTAGTGCAGTTTGGTTTGGGGGGTTTGGCTGTTTTTAGAATTTTGGAAGTTTCGTGGCGAATAGGGTCTGCAATATGGGAAGGAAGTTTGATAAGGGCGGATTCAACACTAGTTATGATGTCATCAATGGGTATGGTTTTTGGGGTTATGGCGAAATTTGGGCCTTTGGCGAGGACGGAGATTTCATTCTCGGTTAAGGGATAGCGAGATTTGTTTACCACGGTGTGTGTTAAGGAAGTAGGTTTATGATGATGATTGGGTAGTTGTTTAGAAACCAACTGGTTGAATTTACGGATGTGGGTATTGGTGACATGTTCGCGAGTGCGGGTGGCTTGTTCGTGGGTAAGTCTGTCTATTAGTTGCCAGTCTGTTGGTGTGAGGGTATTGGCAAGTTCTAGATGAAGATGAAAAATTGTATAAGAAAGATCGGAGAGTTGGTGTCTGGTGAACTGGATGCTTTCTCGAACTAAGGCAAAACTTGTGCGTCGAAGGATTTGGTTGGAAGTGTAGGTTTTGATGTGGTGTTTAACAGTTAGGAAAGTAGGTATAACATGATTATCACGACAACGAATAAGAAATGTTAAAGTACAAATTAAACTTACCAATTTTTGTCGTAGCTGTCCCAGCTGTCTCGTCTTCTTCTGGATGTCCTCCCCGTAGAGGCTTCTTAATTTAACTTGAAGGCTTCCGCGGCCGTCGTCCATTGTTGAATTCTTGGCTTCCGGTTGGAACCGCGTGTCTCGGATTTCTTTACTGCCGCAACTTAGTGTAAACGTGTAAAAATAAACTTTACTGTAACTAAAGTTGTGTTGCTAAGGGATTGACATGTTTATATTCCTCTGAACTTGGGCACCGGCCAGCAAACTTCGACACCCAGACCGACGTCGAGAGAGAGCAACACACCGAGCGACCCGCCACAAAACATTTAAAAAATTCCTCCAATTTTGAAAATAAATTTGTCAGTAATTATGATACTAGGAAAAATGATTGGTTACGAGATTAACAAAAACAAAAGAAAACTGTAAATAACGTCAATAAAAGAAACAGTTGAGTACGAGATTAACAAGAACAAAAGACAACTACAACAAAACGTCATTAAAAAGAAACAATTAATTACGAGATTAACAAAAACAAAAGAAATCTGTAAAAAACGTCAATGAAAAAAACAATTGATTACGAGATTAACAAAAAACAGAAGAAAATTACATCGAATGATTTTTTGTGATTTTCCTACGAGGAGATTTCGAAAGTCAAAGGCCGACAAAAAACAAAAGACAACTGTAGAAAACGTAAAATGTATTCAATAAAAGAATCAATTGATTACGAGATTAATAAAAACAAAAGACAAGTGTAAAAACGTCAAAAAAAGAAACAATTGATTACGAGACTAACAAAAAAACAAAAGAGAACTAAATTGAATGATTTTTGCGATTTTCCTGCGAGAAAAATAAAGGCCGACAGAAAACAAAAAAAGAAAACGTAAGACATTATTCGACAAGAGAAACAATTGATGACGAGATTAACGAAAAACAAAAGAAAACCACGTCAAATGAATCAAATAGATCCGTGTAATACGAAAAATTAAATCCACGAGACGAGACAAGGAAAAAGGAAAAAAGAATAATGAGGACAAGAAAGAAACAAAAGAATTCCGCCGGTGATTTTCATGCGAGGAGCTTTCGAAAATCGAAGGCTGACAATAAACAAGAGACAAAAAATGTAACCGTAACAATAACAATTCATTAAATGAAAAAAATTAATTAGGAGGTTAACAAAAGAAAAAATAAATGAAAACTGCGTCAATACGAAAAATTAATTCCGCGAAAAGAAACAAAAAAAAAAGAAAATTCAAACAAAGAAGAACGTGAAGTGCAAGACTAATAAAAAAAAAACAAAAGACAACTGGAAAACGCGAAAAATTATTTCAATAAGAGAAACAGTTGGTTACGGCGTTAACGAAAAACAAAAGAAAACTACATCAAATGAATTCGGATATTAGTGTAATACGTGAAAATAATTCCACGAAAAAAAAAAGATAATTCATGAAAAGAAAACAAGAAAATTCCCGGTGGTTTTTGAGGGCCGATCGAAAACAGCAGACAACTGTAAAAAAACAAAAACTTATTAAATTGATTACGACATAAACCAAAAAAAAACAAAAGAAACTACATTAAATACATTAATAGATCCGTGCAATGCGAAAAATTAAATCCACTAGAAAAGAAGCAGAAAGACAAAATAAAGGAAAATTCAAACAAAAAATAACTTGAGATGCGAAGAAAAATTGGGGACAAAAAACAAAAGAATTCCCGGTGATTTTCTGACGAGAAGCTTTCGAAAATGAAACAAAAGAAACAAAAAAAAAATTAAAGATAATTCAAACAAAAAATAACGTGATATGCAACGAATAATTGGAATAAGAAAACAAAAGAATTTCCGATTGTTTTTGAGGGCCGACAGAAAACAAAAGACATCTGCTCCAGCGCCACCGTACAGAAGAAACAAGGTAATTAGAAATCAAGATGGCGTCAGACATTAGCTTAGAATTATTTGGATTTCAATCGAACCCAAGCTTGGCAAGAAAAAAAAGTAGAGTTCTTCTAAATTCTCTCAGCCAAAACTCGGATAATTTACAGACAAACGTTACACATAGCACCAGAGCTAAACGAAAAGTGATGCCTTAGGACCAAACGGGGTAAGATGACGTCAGCGTTAGCTCAGAATTATCTGGATTTTAATCGAACTCAAGCTTGGCAAGATAAAAAAAAAGTAGAGTTCTTCTAAATTCTCTCAACCAAAACTCGGATAATTTACAGACAAACGTTACACATACCACCAGAGCTAAACGAAAAGTGACGCTATAGAACCAAACGGGGTAAGATGTCGTCTTGGATTTGGATCATTCAAACCTTTGTAATTATTGTAATCCGTAGAATATTGTATTTTATTTTATTTGTACCTTAAACTTATACCTTTTGGAAATATATTTTCCTTTTGTCGCTTTTCAAATCTTGAACTTCTAACTCTTAGACCCCTTTTGATCACCCCCGTCCGGCCTTCAGTGCGATGCATGTACTTACCTGCCTTTCTACTTAAAATATAATGAACGAATAGTTGCGAATGTACGAAAATTTAAAGTGATCCTTGTTTCAGGGATCAGGGGACCCCAAAAACTGAAGCAGTGAATAAGAAAACATTCGACTGCCGAATATGTGATGTTAAATTAAAATCGCATAGAAGTTTGGGCAGACATATTTTAATACATACCGGTGAGAAGCCATTCAGTTGCAACCTATGCGATTATAAATGCCGACAACGTGAAAGCTTGGAAATACACAAGTTAAAACACACCGGGGAGAAACCGTTCAGTTGTGGCTTTTGCGACTACAAGTGCCGACGGAATGGAGACTTGAAAGTTCACATTTTAAGACACTCAAGCGAGAAGATGTTCAGTTGTGATCTCTGCGATTACAAATGTCAACGCAATGGAGACTTGAAAGTTCACACTTTAAGACATACAACCGAGAAACCGTTCAATTGTGACCTTTGCGATTATAAATGCCGATCGATCGCAGATTTGAAAAAGCACAAGTTAATACACACGGAAGAAAAACCTTTCGTCTGTGGTCACTGCGATTATAAATGCCGCCAGCTTGCGAGATTGAAAGTTCACATTTCATCACACACAGGCGAGAAGCCGTTCGGTTGTGACCTTTGCGGTTACAAATTCCGACAATCCAGAAGTTTAAAACGGCATAATATGTTAAAGCATAGTGACGAGAAACCCATAAGTTGTAGTCTTTGCGATTACAGATGCCAACGGTACAGACATTTGAAAAGGCACATGTTAACACACAGCGACCAGAAACCTTTAAGTTGTAGTCTTTGCGATTACATATGCCGAGAGTCCAAATATTTAAAGCAGCACATGTTAACACATTCCCATGAGAAGCCGTTCAATTGTGATGTTTGCAATTATAAATGCCGGCGCTCGGCAGATTTGAAACAGCACAAGTTAATACACACTGACGAGAAACCGTACATCTGTGGCCTTTGCGATTACAAATCCCGTAGGTCCGAGCAATTAAAAAAACACATGTTAAAGCATGTCACAGGACACACACCTTGATTTGTTAATTTATAAACTATGCGTGAGCATAGAAGAACAAATTTCTTAGAAATAACAACTTATTTAATTATTTTCGTGCCAGTTATTAACTTCGCAGGTTTGCTTTCTTTAGAAACACAAAAAATTGTGATAAGGTGAAGTAATGTGTCAAATGTAGGTATAGTAAAATAAAAAATTACAAAATGACATTGTCAATTTTTTATATGAATACCCTTATAATAAACTGACATACTCTCGAAGGCGAATCGAAATGTAGCATAGTGTACAGGGTGGGCCAAATTCGACACTTTTAATAGGAAACTCCTATTTTTAGAAGAGTTAGACAAAAACTGACCTTTAAAAGTTTCTTTACAGGACGTTCGTGGACAGAGATTAAATATAAGTCTTATAATTCTTTTTTGAATGATAAAAATTCCATTCAAATCAACAGCTTGACCCCAAACGCATATCATGTAACTAATGTGGGGATAGACTGTGCTGAAATATATGTTTAGTAGATCTTTAGTAATTACAATGTTTTTTAAGCTCAGGATCAAATAATAACTCTTGTTCAGCTTCAATGCTACGTTGTCAATATGATTGGCCCAACATATTGTAAGTCCTAAGAATCTGGTATGTAGTGTCATTTCTATATTTTTATATCTAAATATATTGGTGGTGTTCATAATTTTATAATAGAAATCGATGCAAACTGTTTTGTTTTAGTTAATAATCAATCGGTTTTTGTTACACCATTCGTTAAATTGTTCAGTAACAATATTCAATTTTTCTTCCAATGAACAGTAATTCGATGCAGTAACTAAAATTGTAGTGTCATCTACAAACATATAAACTTGCCCCTCAGTAATATGATTAGGTAGATCATTTATAAATAATAGAAAGGTTAGTGGACCCAGGACACTTCCTTGGGGTACACCCATAGTGAGATTAAAATTGTTTCAGTAGTACTCATTAATTTTAACAGACAGTTTACGTTCAGATAAGTATGATTCGAGCCATTTTACCTCTAAGACCTAGGTTATTTAGTTTATGTAATATTAAATTAAAATTTAGACTATCAAAAGCTTTCGTTAAGTCATAGAAGACACCGACCACTTTAAGCTTAGAATTAAGAGCGATTCGTATGGATTGTACAAAATCAATGGCTGCAGTTTCGATAGAATAACCTTCACGAAAACCATATTGGTTATGAGATAGTAGATTATATTTGTTTAAGTAATCGGTTATTCTATTATATGCTGCTTTTTCTATGATCTTAGAGAATGAGTTTAATAGTGATATGGGTCCATAATTTTCTATGTCAGTTTGAGCATGTTTCTTGTGAATAGGAATTACTGTTGAATGTTTTAATAAATTTGGAAATTGACCTGATGAAAAAGAGAAGTTAATTATTTTACTTAGAATGGGAGAAATGTAGGAGCTACATTTTTTTAAGATAAAAACTGATACGCCATCTGGACCAATTGTATTTTTCAAGTTTAGTATTAATCTATTGAATTCTTGGCTTCCGGTTGGAACCGCGTGTCTCGGATTTCTCTACTGCCGACGTTTCGTTCTTCGTTGCAGAAGAACTTCCTCAGGGCTGCTGCTGGTGGTGATGCTGCTGCTGTTGGTCTTGTTGCTGCTTCGCGTTAGTCGTTGAGACACCGAGACACGCGGTTCCAACCGGAAGCCAAGAATTCAATAATGGACGACGGCCGCGGAAGCCTTCAAGTTAAATTAGTATTAATCTATTTATTTCTATTTCAGATGTAGGCATAAAAAACATAGTCGAATATGTAGACGTAAAATTATCATTAATACTATTTTTGAAACGATCATTAATTCTTGAAGGTATTATTTTAGTGAAGTATTCTCCAAATAAGTTTGCAACTTCTGTGGGATTTGAATATTTCATATTATTTTGTTCAAGAACAATGTTTAATGGTACTTTTTGGGATTGATTAGTCTGCGATTTCACAATGTCCCACAATGTTTTATTTTTATTTTTTGCATTGTGTATTTTATTTGAGAAAAATGTTTTCTTTTTTAAATTTATTTGCTCACGATATTTCTTTTTTTGAATTTTATAGTTGAATTCGATATTGTCGTCAGAAGTAAGTTTTAAATTTTCCTTACAATTTTTTAAATCATGAATTCTGCATGAAAAAGTACCTCCAAGAAGTCTTTACAGAAATCAAAAATTGTCACAAACAAGAAAGTTACAAAGGTTTTTAAAAATCGTAGAATTTTAAAAAACGCCCTGTAGCTCCTAAACGGTACAAGATATCGAAACGCGGTCTTCACCATCAATTTTGTCTTAAAAATCGAGCTCCATGAACCGAGGTCAGTTTTTGTCTAACTTGTCAAAAAATAGGACTTTCTTATTAAAAGTGTCGAATTTGGCCCATCCTGTACAGTACGTTTCACTAAAGAAAAACAAATTTGGATTGGCACGGCAACACGAAACACCCTATGCAATTGTAACTAATTTTAAATCATGCTCCTATACCACACGTACACATACATAAGTAATAGCGAAAACAGATTTTAAAAATCTGCAATAATAAAGACGTTATCTTCCGAATACGCACTGCGCGCGGAACAAAGTTTGGAAGGTTTGAACCTAATTTTATGTAGCTTGAAAAGATAAAATGTAGGCAAACATAGCGAATATCAGTCCCTATCGAATTGTCGCACACAGAATTGTCGTTCACCTAATTGTCGTACACGGAACTGTCGCTATTACAGTGGCCAAATTCATTGAAATTATTATTAGTTTTCCGGACCACGCAGTATATTGCATGGAAAATTTAACGGTCAGTATTTCACAACTTGTCACATGCAATAATATCCGCTTTACGGAGATGTTTTATTGTACTCTCTTGGCCCTAGTAAAGCGGAGGTCATCTCGTAATCCCAGTAGGATTAACACCCCCCTTCACGGGTTTGTGAGTCAGTGCACGTTCATCCCTCCGCGCGTCAGTTTTGTCGCTGCACACGCCTGGCAGTGATGTGTCCACACCTTCTTGGTGCTTTGTTCTTGTATGACTCTAAGATCAAAGTTAAACTTGTCTAGGAGCACGCTAAGCTTTCTTCTAAGCTTGTTTCTGCTGGAGAAGACAGTTATTGGCAACTTCGTGCGTCGTTGGGGTTATAACGTGTGTTCTTTTTTTGCTCTTTAGGCTTTATATTTCACCTCTTTTATCTATTCGACCTTCTGTGGTTGATTTGGGCCCGACCCTTGCGTAGGAAAATCGTAAGGACCTGAGGACGTTCACGAATGGTATCAAAAGCAAGAATAATTCGAGCCACCGATCATTCCGCTTCCACGTTGACATAGATGTTCGATTTAATTTGACCCCAAATGCAAAAATGAAGTGGATTTGTTTCTAGCGAACGAGCGGGCTAAAGAAAAGGGCTACACCTCCCAATCCTTTTAAAGATGGTCCTTTTCCTTTGTCAGCATGATCCCGAGTCATGATTCCAATTCACTTTTACATTTGGGGTCATGTTAATCGAACGTCTATGCCATGTCAGAAGACGACATACTGGTTCAAATTATTCTCACTTTTGATGCCATTCGTGGTCGTCCTTAGGTATTTCGAAAACTTTGTCGTCATAACTTATGCATCCGAAATCGTGGCCTTCGTTTTGAACATTTCTTATTAGTTTTCTCGATAAATTGAATTTTGAATTCCCCGTTGCTATCACCTCATTTATTGTTTTCACATGCTCTAAATGTTTCCTTTCTCTTTTAGAGAAAATCAACGAAGTGAACACAAAATTGTTCAAATTTGGCCAGAATTATTTGCATGGATTTCACCAACGTAGCACTCGAAGAACTCAAGCCGAACGGAACTACTTTGCATTGATAAATTCTTCCATTTATCATAATGCCTGTATATTTTCTTGAGTGTGGATGTAATGGTAGTTTTTAGATCAATTTTTGTGAATTACCACATTTGCTTAATAATGTTTCAATTATTGCTCTTCTGCTTTTTGTAATTTTATTTAAATGTCTTGTGTCGAAAGATAATCTAATTGTACCATTAGCTTTTCTTACAACTACCAACGGGTGGATATAATTTGTTGTTGACTTTTCAGTTATACCATTGCTGTCATTGTTTCGATTTGTTGATTCCCTTGATCAACATTTTCTTCGTGGGATGGGATCATTTGAACAATTTATTGTTCATCCACTTCCAACTTATGTATGTAGTTCCTTTGCTATCGTAGGTTCACTGTTTTCACCTTCCTTTTCACAAGTGAAGTGTATTTCTTGAGATCTTCCACTTGTTTAATTTCACATCTATCACTAATTTCTATACAATTAATGATTTTCTCCTCATTTCCTGAATCTTCGTGTGATCCTAACCATGGCACTTCTCGTCCTTCTTTACTCAACAATTTTTTCTCAATATTTATTTCGAATTTTAATTTATTTAATGCGTTCGTTCCCAAGAGGCATTTTTTTCGTAGCCCTGTTTATCTTTGTGATCAAAATCCTGCCTGCAAAAAACGATTTCTTTCTTGTAGCAGTGAATAAATTTATTTTATTTATCTGCATTATCTCGAAGAATCCTATCCAAGCCACCTGCAGCAAGATCTCGTCCACCTACTGGATATCATCTGCTAAACTTATTTCTACTCTCCAACGTTCTTGGCACTGTTCATTCTGATTTTTACTTTTAACTAAGTAAAATGCCTTTTGACTTTTCTACTCGTGGATAACAATAGAATTTCTTTTCCTTATTTACAATTAAAATTTTGATAGGTCATTTTCAAACGTTTTCAATTTTATTTGACCCTAACGTGAATATCACAGCAATACATCCTTCATCCTTCCCGAGTTTGTGAGTCAGTCAGAATTCCAAACGAATTCAGTCTTGGAATTTTTTGATCAAACCTCGTACGTACAATAACATTTATAAAAGCGTTTTTGTTACATAACGCTTTTAATAAATCAGCTTAACCTGTTTCCGTTGCTTTTTTGCTTAATAAGAAGCTAGATATAGGGAAAAGTGACGTAACGAACGTGCACGCATAGTAGGTATGTTTGCAATTGTTGCAGATTATGCATACTTCTTTTGTATTCGTATATTTGGGACATTATACATCATTAACTACGTAACTGGAAAGTTAAGGCTTTTGCCTACATACTTTTTTTTATAAAAAAACTAATCCTCTTTACTAATATACCTCCGCGCCTCCAAATATTGCGTTATTTGTTTCAAGCATTCTTTGTATTCTTTGTATTCTTTGTTTCAGGTGTCAACGGATCCCTGATGTTAAAACAGTGAACATGAAAACATTCGAATGCCCAATCTGTAAATTTGAATTTAAAACGCCTAAAATCTTGCGCAATCACATTTCGATACATACCGGTGAGAAGCCGTTCAGTTGTAACGTTTGCGATTATAAATGCCGTCGGAAGGGAAACCTGAAAGAGCACGAATTAAAGCACACCCCCGAGATGCCGTTCAGTTGTGACGTTTGCGATCACAAGTTTCGTCGGCTCACGAATTTGCGACAGCACAAGCTGACACACACGGACGAGAGGCCGTTCGCCTGTGATCTTTGCAACCTGAGATTCCGTACGGCTAACACTTTGAAGCAGCACAAGTCAATACACATGGGCGAAAGGCCATTCGCTTGTGAACTTTGCCCTTCCAAATTTAGTCGGGCTGCAACTTTGAAAGACCATATGTTTACGCACACTGGCGAGAAGCCGCTTCTTTGTGGCCTTTGCGATTTCAAATGTCGAAGGTATGGAATTATGAAATCCCACATGTCGACGCACACGGGCGAGAAACCGTTCACTTGTGACCTTTGCGATTATAAGGGCCGATGGATCGAAAATTTGAAAGCGCACAAGTTAATACACACGGACGAGAAGCCGTACAGTTGTGACATTTGCGATTATAGATGCCGAGATTCTAAGAGTATGAAACAGCACAGCTTAAAACACACTGGCGAGAAACCGTACAGATGTGATCTTTGCGATTATAAGTGCCGAGCACCTAGAAGTTTGAAAAGGCACAAGTTAAAACATCGTTGATTTCCTATTCTGCATGAAAAATTATCTTTTTTATTGTTGTATACAGTTTTTGGCAGTCAAGCGTTAGAGACATGCGCAGATGTAAATTGGGAGAAAGAAATTAACCCACAGTTTGAGATCTCAGCAATTGCATTTTTTTTTAAATATGTTCTTGGCAGACAAGCGCCAAGTTTTCTCTAAAAAAAAAGAATCTATTATTATTACTTTTTAAATAAAAGCCAGGATGTAACTAAATATGTTACAACACTATTTGTAGATTATTTTTAATAGTTTATGTAATTCATTAATTTATAAAATATAAATGAATCCAAAACGCGATCCACTCGATTTTCTGATAACCCAGTGAGGTTTGGAGGTTATCGTGTTCTTGAGCCAAACAATTGATTGTCACAAACACAACGAGAATGTCTTTATTATTAATAATATAAATACAAAGACGTTCATGTGTCAGATCGTCTGGTGAATATGTAGATGATGGACTGTCTCGGTACTGCTCGTTCGGTGGGTGCTTATTCTTCTGTGAAGAGGTTGTCCAACTCTTCTGGTTCAGGGATTCCCCAAAGTTATCCCGATTTTTCGGCTGGCTTTGGTTAGGAGTTTCCGACCTTTCGGCTGGCGAGGAGTTTCCGACCTTTCGGCTGACTAGGACAGAATGAATCTCTTGCTGCTTCGCACGAGTTTATATAGCCATCTTGTAGCGGGGCTGAGTGTGGTGTAGAAGGGTATTAGAGCTTGCTGCGTGGCAGTAGTATAGAGATGGGCCGCAGGTGGCGCTGTGGTCGCTACAGAGGGTTATCATTATACTCTGATTCTACTAATATTTTGAAACATTAAGGACGGAGTTACATAAAGAAAATCAAATAGGTATAGGTACAATTGCGATTAACTATTCGATTGAGCTTGCCATGGTTTAACAATTTGGTTTCTATGGCAACCCAAATTTTAAGCTCAATCGAATTGTTAATCGTAATTAAATATTTGACTTACTTCCTGTAAACCCAAGCTTAATCAGTAACTTTTTCTAAAACATACTCATAGAACAAAGCTATGAGCAGGTTGGGTACGAGAGTACATTATGTTTTGTTTAGCAGCTGTGATTTGTGTAACGTGTCAGTGACTCAAAAGTGCTCTTGATATTTGAGCTTTACGATATTGTTACTGTTGCTGTTAATAAACAATTATATATTTGTTTATTGTTAAGTGCTGTCATTTAGAAATAATTTTTCTCCACCGCACCTTCACTAAATAATAATATATAATTCAATTTTTAAAAAAAGCTTCTTGTTTCAGGTGCAAACGGATTTCCAAAACTAAATCTGTAAAGAAAAAAACATTCGAATGCCGAATATGCGATCATCAATTTACGAGACTTGGAAGTTTGCTCCGTCATATTTCGATACACACCGGCGAGAAGCCGTTCAGTTGTGAACTTTGCGATTGTAGCTTCCGACTGGCCGGAACATTAAAGCGGCATAAACTGAAACACACCGCCACGAAGAGTTGTGATCTTTGCGATTATAAATGCCGTCAGCTTGGAAAATTGAAATTGCACAAGTTAAAACACACCGACGAGAAGCGGTACAATTGTAATGTTTGCAACTATAAAAGCCGACGACCCGGACATTTGAAGCAGCACAAATTAACACACATGGACGAGAAACAGCTCAGTTGTGGTCTTTGCGATTATAAATGCCGACAGCCTAATGATTTGAAAAGTCACTTCTTAATACACACCGGCGAAAAACCGTTCGGTTGTGATCTTTGCGATTATAGGTGCCGCCAGCTCAGACAATTGAAAGGGCATAAGTTGAAACACATCGACCACACCGACGAGAAGTGGTTCAATTGTGATCATTGTAACTATAAAAGCCGACGTCTCTATCATTTGAAAGATCACAAACTAACACACACGGACGACAAACCCTTCAATTGTGGGCTCTGCGATTATAAATGCCTACGTTCTCAGAATTTGAGAAATCACATTTTAATGCACACCGGCGAGAAGCCGTTCAGTTGTGATCTTTGCAGTTATAAATTCCGATCTCTCGATAATTTAAAAAGGCACATGCTAACACACAACGACGAGAAACCCTTTAGTTGTGCTATTTGCGATTACAAGTGCCGACAAAGCTCCAATTTAAAAAGGCACATGCTGATACACAACGAAGAAAAACCCTTAAGATGTAGTCTTTGTGATTCCAGATACCGGGAACCTAAAAGCTTAAAAAGGCACATGTTAAAACATAGCGACGAGAAAACCATAAGTGCAGTTTAAATGATTATTGATGCCCACGGTGCGGACTTTTGAAAATTCACATGTTGAAACATATCGACGAGAAGCCGTTGAGTTGTGAACTTGAACTTTAAAAAGCCACAAGTTAACCGTTGAAAATTATCGCAAAATGGTTTCTTCAATGTCCGAGCAACTATTATTCCAAATTTTGCTTTAAAACAAAATATTGGACAAATCATTTCTCTTACACAAGTCTTTGAATTTCTCTCTGTTTTAACAGAACAATTCCATTCGTATATTTGAACTTGGCGGTGGCTCTGAGGGGGAATCGCCTCCGGTTACCAAAACTCCGGTAAAGCGTCCGAGGGAGGTGGACAGAAGACGGAATAAAAAAAAAATAACCTATGTAAAAAACACGCTTTACGAACCGCCCTACGCATAACGTAAATTCGACGATGAAGCTTAGGAAGGCCTTGGACTCGCAGCAAACAATTCACAAGCGGATCATTACGTCCATTTACTTTTTCACTCCAGAACAAACACATTCTATTTTAACAGTATTTGCCTTCCAGACTTTCTTGCCGGTCTTGCCCGTGGCATTCTCTGGTGAGAATGCCTCCTTTGTCGCTTCTTCTGTTGTACTCTCTAGTGCTTTCTACTACATTTTCGATTTTCCTGATGAACGTTTTAATATTACCCACATTTTCTAGAACAAAGAGTGTCGTGTTTATTTGCTTTATTAAACGATTTAAACTGGTACTGCAATTGTTTTGTTTTTCAAAGTTTTTTTAAGATACTTACACCGATTTTCCCTTTGAGGAAGGAATCTAAAGAGACTCCTTCTTTTAGCTGTCGACGGATCCTTGAAGCTAAAACAATGAAAAAGGAAACATTCGAATGCAGGATATGTGATTTTAAATTTCAATGTCGTGTGTATTTGCGCAATCATATTTTTCTACATACCGGTGAGAAGCAGTTCAGTTGTAATCTCTGCGATTACGTAGCCTTCAACTGTAGTCTTTGTAGTTATAAATGCCTACAGCCTAGGTATTTGAAAAGGCACGTGTTCAAACACTGCAGTGAAAAACCGTACAATTGTAACCGTTGCGATTATAAATGCCGGCAACTCGGATGCCTGAAAATTCTCAAATTAAAACACACCGGCGAGAAACTGTTCAATTGTGATCTCTGCGATTACAAATACCGAGAGTATAGATCTTTGAAGCGCCATAAGTTAAAGCAATTATATATTTCTTTATTGTTAAGTGGTGCGCCTACCTTGAAGAGTCGACCATGTCGTTAAAAAAGGATATAGGTATTCGGAATCTGATATCAGGTTCAATTCTTCATTAAAATACCTTTTTATATTTTATAACCTTTTTAATAAAATTTATTCTTGGTAGTTGGAGCCAGAATCTTCTTGCGGTAGTTGAATTAATAAACAATTATATATTTGTTTATTGTTAAGTGCTGTCATTTAGAAGTAATTTTTCTTCACCGCACCTTCACTAAATAATAATATATAATTCTATTTTTAAAAAAAGCTTCTTGTTTCAGGTGCAATAAGATTTCCAAACCTAAATCTGTAAGTAAAAAAACATTCGAATGCCGAATATGCGATCATCAATTTGCGAAACTTGGAAGTTTGCGCCGTCATATTTCGATACACACCGGCGAGAAGCCGTTCAGTTGTGATCTTTGCGGTTGTAGCTTCCGACTGGCCGGAACATTAAAGCGGCATAAACTAAAACACACCGCCACGAAGAGTTGTGATGTTTGCGATTACAAATGCCGTCATCTTGGAAAATTGAAACTGCACAAGTTGAAACACACCGACGAGAAGCGGTACAACTGTAATCTTTGCAACTATGAAAGCCGACGGCTCGACCATTTGAAACAGCACAAATTAACACACGTGGACGGTAAACAGCTCAATTGTGGTGTTTGCGATTATAAATGCCGACAGCCTAAAGATTTGAAAAGTCACTTCTTAATACACACCGGCGAGAAACTGTTCGGTTGTGATCTTTGCGATTATAAGTGCCGCCAGCTCAGACAATTGAAAGAGCATAAGTTGAAGCACACCGACCACACTGACGAGAAGTGGTTCAATTGTGATCATTGTAACTATAAATGCCGACGGCTCGGAAATTTGAAACGGCACAAACTAACACACACGGACGACAAACCGTTCAGTTGTGGGCTTTGCGATTATAAATGCCGACATTCTAAGAATTTGAGAAATCACATTTTAAAACACACCGGCGAGAAGCCGTTCAGTTGTGATCTTTGCAGTTATAAATTCCGATGTCTCGACCATTTGAAACAGCACAAGCTGACACACACGGACGAGAGGCCGTTCACCTGTGATCTTTGCGACCTGAGATTCCGTACGGCTAACACTTTGAAGCAGCACAAGTCAGTACATATGGGCGAGAAGCCGTTCGCTTGTGATCTTTGCACTTCCAAATTTAGCCGGGCTGCAACTTTGAAGGACCATATGTTAACGCACACTGGCGAGAACCCGCTTCTTTGTGGCCTGTGCGATTTCAAATGTCGAAGGTATAGAATTATGAAATCTCATATGTCGACGCACACGGGCGAGAAACCGTTCACTTGTGACCTTTGCGATTATAGGTGCCGATGGGTCGAAAATTTGAAAGCGCACAAGTTAATACATACCAACGAGAAGCCGTTCAGTTGTGACATTTGCGATTATAGATGTCGATATTCTAAGAGTATGAAACAGCACAGCTTAAAACACACTGGCGAGAAACCGTACAGATGTGATCTTTGCGATTATAAATGCCGAGAACCTAGAACTTTGAAAAGGCACAAGTTAAAACATTCTTTGATTTCCTATTCTGCGTGAAAAATTATTATTTTTTTATTATTGTATACAGTTTGTGGCAGTCAAATAGTTGTCAAGCGTTAGAGACATGCGCAGATGGAAAAGAAAGTCATCTAAATTAACCCACAGTTTGATATCTCAGCAAGTGTAATTGTTTTTTTTTATGTTCTTGGCAGACAAGCGCCAAGTTTTCTCTAAAGAAAAAATGTCAAGTATTGATTGCTTTATTAAACTTTACTATTTTGTTTCTTAAAAGTTTTATGCATGTATTTACACCTATTTCACAACCTGCCACTTGCAATAATATCCGCTTTACGGAGAACGTGAAAACATTGATGACAAGTATGCACTGCTCTAAAACACTCTCAGATAATCTCCATCTCTTATTATTACATGAGGTAATAATGTCAAGATGCCTAATAAAGTGATTCCCGATAGACATGCGTATTTTACATTATTTGCCAAACGCATAGATTATTTTACGTCATTTTTATGATGTATTAAATAATAATAAATTATTCTTTTTCTAAATAAAAGACAGGATGATTTGAAATTTGCGACAGTTAATGTCATTTTAATATGATATGTTCTACACTATTTGTTTTATTATTATTATTAATAGGCAACAATTAATGGCCCTAACGCCAAACCCTGAGGAATACCCAAATTTGTGTCACAATAGTCTGAATAACTTCCTTTAATATTTATTACATGCTTCCTTTTTACCATGTTTTGATTGGACTCGTGCCCAAGTTGGGGTGTCAATAAATGTACTGATTTTTATGTTCGTGGGTGCGTTTCTACTCTCTCAGGGTTTCTCTTTGAATCGCTCGGAATTACCCACTTCCTGTTTTACGGCCCCATGGTGGGCACATACCATGACAAAACACAGAAAATGTGAGGGGGGGAGGGGAAGGAAGTGTCAGTGTTAAATGTATGCGTCCGTAAGTGTCAAAGAAAATATAAAAATTATCGAAAAAGTTGTTGTCTGTCTCAAAATGTACACCGGCTAGCACAAGTCGGTCCTCACCACACCCTTCACAAGGCAGGTGTACCTCTTGTCCTATCCAATGTATATCTTGTTAAAAGTGGACGCCCTGTATCGCCGATCACGCTTGTGCCTCTATTCCTTCACAAGAGCGAGGCGCCCTTCGACAATACCAAACGTCTCCCGTTGTCCGGTGTTCAAATTGAAAAATTTTGTCTGTTTGTCAAGTATGCGCCTACCTTGAAGAGTCGTCCATGTCGTTAAAAAAGATTATAGGTATTCGGAATCTGATATCAGGTTCAATTCTTCATTAAAATACCTTTTTATATTTTATAACATTTTTAATAAAATTTATTCTTGGTAGTCGGAGCCAGAATCTTCTTGCGGTAGTTGAATTAATAAACAATTATATATTTGTTTATTGTTAAGTGCTGTCATTTAGAAATAATTTTTCTCCACCGCACCTTCACTAAATAGTAATATATAATTCAATTTTTAAAAAAAGCTTCTTGTTTCAGGTACAAACGGATTTCCAAACCTAAATTTGTAAAGAAAAAGACATTCGAATGCCGAATATGCGGTTATCAATTTACGAGACTTGGAAGTTTGCGCCGTCATATTTCGATACACACCGGCGAGAAGCCGTTCAGTTGTGATCTTTGCGGTTGTAGCTTCCGACTGGCCGGAACATTAAAGCGGCATGAACTAAAACACACCGCCAAGAAGAGTTGTGATCTTTGCGATTATAAATGCCGTCAGCTTGGAAAATTGAAACTGCACAAGTTAAAGCACACCGACGAGAAGCGGTACAATTGTAATCTTTGCAACTATGAAAGCCGACGACCCGGACATTTGAAGCAGCACAAATTAACACACTTGGACGAGAAACCAATCAGTTGTGGTCTTTGCGATTATAAATGCCGACAACCTAAAGATTTGAAAAGTCACTTCTTAATACACACCGGTGAGAAACCCTTCAGTTGTGATCTTTGCGATTATAAGTGCCGCCAGCTCGGACAATTGAAAGAGCATAAGTTGAAGCACACCGACCACACTGACGAGAAGTGGTTCAGTTGTGATCATTGTAACTATAAGAGCCGACGGCTCGGAAATTTGAAACAGCACAAGCTGACACACGCGGATGAGAAACCGTTCCGTTGTGGGCTTTGCGATTATAAATGCCGACGTTCTAAGAATTTGAGTAATCACATTTTAAAACATACTGGCGAGAAGCCGTTCAGTTGTGATCTTTGCAGCTATAAATTCCGATGTCTCGATAATTTGAAGCAGCACAAGCTGACACACACGGACGAGAAACCGTTCAGTTGTAATCTTTGCGAATATAAATGCCGACGTTCTAAGAATTTGAGAAATCACATTTTAAAACACACCGGCGAGAAGCCGTACAGTTGTGATCTTTGCAGTTATAAATTCCGATGTGTCGATAATTTGAAACAGCACAAGCTAACACACACGGATGAGAAACCGTTCAGTTGTGATCTTTGCGAATACAAATGCCGAAAGTATGAACGTTTGAAAGCTCACATTTTAACACACACAGGCGAGAAACCGTTTAGTTGCGATCTTTGCGATTACAAATGTCGACAACGTACTGCATTGAAACGTCATATGTTAAAACACACAGGAGCTTGAGAAATCGTTTGAATGGCAAGTTTGTAATTGTAAATGAGTTCCCGAGGATACATTTATTAGCACCTACGGACGAGAACCTCTTCAAGTAAATTCTGATTTTATTTTAAGACCAATTTACAAAACTATTAAGACAAAAAAGAACGTAAGGTAGGATATAATTTGGCCTTATGAAGTCGAGATGTAATCAGGTACACATAATTTTTTTCTGAAAAGGACGCATTTGCACTATGCTCGTTCCAATTACTTTAGTTTTACTTAAATATAAAGAAATACAAAGATAAATAAAACTTTTTATGCCATTAATGAATAGATCAAGGGCATACTCTTTTTTTATTATTTCTTTAATCATCATAATTTAAACGTGTCGCGAAAGTTTTACTTTCCTGTCACATATCATCATAGTTGGCTTTTGTATTATTATCATCTTAACCACGGGTCTTTGTATGTATTTCTTATTTTGTCTTTACTATTGCAGGGACTACTATGTTACACATAGCGATATACACACTGTATGTAGAATTTATATTAAAATTTATAAAAGTTTCAATCGTACAACAGTTTATAACTTAAGTCTTCTTGATTTCTATATTAGCTATACTAGGCGTTTCTTAACTTCATGCAAAAAAATGAAAACAGACAAAGTTTACATTAAAAGTGATGGAATGAAGCAGTTTTTGTATAACAATTGATTAATAAATATTAGAGATAATAAATGTTTTTGGCAAACGATGAAACAGTTTGATAGTCCCTGGTTTATTTTTATGACGTAATTACGTCCTCGGAGAAATTTGCTGATGTCAGCATCGGCGGTTTAAGTGGGTCAGTTGTCAGCTGTACTTTGTCGCGTTGAAAACATGGCCGAATTTTCCAATACTGTTCTTGTGGACATGTTTTTAATTTACGGCGAATGTGGTCAAAATGCATTGGCTTCAAGACGTTGGTATGCACAGCGTTACGACGAATCAGTGTTTACAAGGGATGCAGAAAAAAATCCTCATGCAATGTGGTGGCGTAGTTTTCAACAACGCTTTTCGGTCAATCTGTGTCCAGGTATGTTAAACGACACTTTAATTGGTCTATTTGTTTTTCCTAATCACTTGGACGAAATGGTGTATTTACGTTTCTTGCAAACTAATTTGCCGGAACTCCTAGAGGATGTAAATTTAAATATTAGAAAATATTAGACCTTAATCCATTAAATTTTTATCTGTGGGGACATTTAAAAAATCTAGTGTGCGTCGAAGACGTAAATACAATAGACGAACTCAACGCACTCAGTGGAAAATATCCGAAAATAGAACCAAATCCGTAACGCACGTGAATCCCTGCTTCGTTGAGCCAACGTATGTTTACGTCTCGCGCAGGAGGGGAGGGAACTTCGAATACTTATTGTGAGTGAAGGGAATTGCCGGATGTCGGTATGATTTTTTTAATTTTTTTTTCCTTTTCATTTTGATGCATTCCTGAGAATATTTCGTACCACTTACGCCATAATTTTTTTGCATCAAGTTGAAGAACACCCTGTATAAGTAACTTTACATTAAAGAAGGATTATTCTGATTGTTGCTGATTTAATAATCTTCCTTTTTTTAATTATATATTATAATATTTTACGTTCACTATTAAACGAAACTGTTAACTGACCAGCATTTTGTACGCAGCAACTTACACAGCAATAAAATCGTATTTTTGATGCAACACTAGATCGTCACAATAAATCGTATTTCGGAGCAACGTAAGATTGTCAAATTAAACATCAATAAACAATAGTTTAAGAATTTCTACGTTTTATTTCAACGCAGATCGGCGACGAGTACGTATTTTGTAAATATTTTACTGTTATGGTCGTCCTGTCTGACTGTCCTGTCCTGTCTACTGTTGGGTAATAAACCTTATTATTATTAACTACATAATAAAGACATTATTATAATATGTTATGCTATACGTAAGCAAATAATAACGAATACCTGCGAGAATTCGTTCGGTCATGAATAGTTGAGATTCCCTAATATCTGATGTCCCGGAAAGAACGCGCATGTCCTTGAAATGCGATTGTCTTTCTACTTGAAATACAATAAATACTGAATTCACTTTTAAGTTGTAATTGTCCCAAAATTTAAAGCGACTCTTTGTTTCAGGCGTCAACGGATCCTTAAAGCTGAAACAACGAAGATAAAGCCAATCGAATGCCGAATTTGCGATTCTAAATTTAAAACTCGTACAAATTTGCGCAGACATATTCTAATACACACCGGCGAGAAACCGTTCAGTTGTGGTGATTGCGATTACAAATGCCGAAAGCGTGGAGATTTGAAAACTCACGTGTTAACCCACACAAGCGAGAAACCGGTCAGTTGTGATCTTTGCGATTACAAATGTCGACGGTACGGAAATTTGAAACCTCACATGTTAACACACTCAAGCGAGAAGCGTACGTTAAAGCACACCGGTGTGAAGGCGTTCAGTTGTGATCTTTGCGATTACAAGTGCCGGCGGTATAGGATTTTGAAGACTCACATGTTAACACACACAGGCGAGAAGCCATTCGGTTGTGATATTTGCGATTACAAGTGCAGACAAATTGGAAACTTGAAGCAACATATGTTAATGCACACCGGTGAGAAACCGTTCAGTTGTAGTCTTTGCGATTACAAATGCCAACGAAAGGAACACCTGAAACGTCACATGTTAGCACACACAGGCGAGAAGCCGTTCGGTTGTGATCTTTGCAATTACAAGTGCCGAAGCGCTATATATTTAAAGAGGCACAGGTTAAGTCACAGCGACGAGAAACTCTTCAGTTGTAGCCTTTGCGATTACAAGTGCCGACGAAATATAACTTTGAAAAGACATATGTTGACACACAGCGACGAGAAACCCATAAGTTGTAGTCTTTGCGATTACAGATGCCAACGGTACAGACATTTGAAAGCGCACATGTTAACACACAGCGACCAGAAACCTTTAAGTTGTGGTCTTTGCGATTACATATGCCGAGAGTCCAAATATTTAAAACAGCACATGTTAACACATTCCCATGAGAAGCCGTTCTGCTGTGATGTTTGCGATTATAAATGCCGGCGCTCCGCAGATTTGAAACAGCACAAGTTAATACACACTGACGAGAAACCGTACATCTGTGGCCTTTGCGATTACAAATCCCGTAGGTCCGAGCAATTAAGAAAACACATGTTAAAGCATGTCACGGGACACACACCTTGATTTGTTAATTTATAAACTATGCGTCAGCATAGAAGATCAAATTTCTTAGAAATAACAACTTATTTAATTATTTTCGTGCCAGTTATTAACTTCGCAGGTTTGCTTTCTTTAGAAACACAAAAAATTGTGATAAGGTGAAGTAATGTGTCAAATGTAGGCATAGTAAAATAAAAAATTACAAAATGACATTGTCAATTTTTTATATGAATATCCTTATAATAAACTGACATACTCTTCAAGGCGAATCGAAATATAGCATAGTGTACAGGGTGGGCCAAATTCGACACTTTTAATAGAAAACTCCTATTTTTAGAAGAGTTAGACAAAAACTGACCTCGGTTCCTGGAGCTGAATTTTTAAGACAAAGTTAATGGTGAAAACCGCATTTCGATATCTTGTAATATTTTTATGGCTCATTGAATCTTCAAAAAATATTTAGCTATCATCATCCACAGCCTACTTGAATGCTGCAATAACCATCAAAATTTTAATTAGTAAAGTAAAGTGTATTATATTTCAAAACAAACTGTGCAATAATTAAACTTAGTACAGAAATAGCAAAAGATTTTTTAAGCATTGTAATAATTCGATTATTAACAGGTTGAAAACGTTTCATTTAAATTCCGTAGGATATTTTATAGTTCTAGTATTTCTGGGCAGTTTATTGTATAGCTTCATACAGCTACAGAGGGCACTATTCTCGAATTTTGTTAAGATATGTGGAGGATATAAAAAGCAGTCGATGTTCCGTGTACTATATTTGTTAATATTCTTATTTTCAAAATTCGTGAATTTTTTTCTGCAAAAAGATTAAACATTTGTAGATATATATGCCACGAACAGTTAGCATGCGATTTTGTTTGAAAATTCAAATCATTCATGTATAATACGAACAACAGTGGTCCTAGGACGCTTCGCTGAGGTACTCCTCTGGTGATTTCATTCGAACTTGATTGCGATGTTTCAGTTTTGGACTTAAGAACCACCAATTGATGCCTGCAGGTAAGATAAGATAGTATCCCGTCAAAGGCCAGTCCACGGATACCATACTGATGTAATTTTGTAAGTAAGATGTTATGGTCAAGCGTATCAAAAGCCTTACTTAGGTCTAAAAATAAACCGCAGGCAAGACTTCCTTCTTCCCAACTGTTAAAGATGTAATTTGTAAAGTCAAAGAGGGCAGTTTCGATGGTTTTCCCTTTTAAGAAAGCGTGATGCCTAGTGTTCCATAGATTGCACTTTGAAATAAAGTCGTATATCCTGACATACATGATTTGTTCGAAGACTTTCGCGAAAGAAGATAGCAAACTAATCGGTCTGTAATTCGCAAAGTTTCCTTTTTTTTTAATATTGGTATGATGATTGCAGTTTTGAGACTAATAGGAAAGATACCACCCAGCAAAGAGGCGTTTATTATGTTTGTTAGAGGTTTTATAATAACAAGAATAGATTTCTTCAACAAAAATAGAGGAAAGTTGTCAAGACCTGAGCTTTTCTTGCTTTTAAATTTATGTACTATTTCTAAAATCAACTCTTCAGTAACATACATACATTAGCATTAAAATGTGAAGGCTCTACAACTCAAAAATCTTTTGAATAAAATATCAAGTGTTTTACATTTTTGTAAATAGAATTTTATGCTCTTTTCAGAAATGTAAAAATATATAGGGTGTTCCATATAAAAAATCAAAGTTCTAGCTCAAATATTGAGCACTTTGAAAAAAAAATAACTTGGAGCAATGAATTCTGCATGAAAAAGTACCTAAAAGAAATCGAAAATTTTCACAAACAAAAAAGTTATAAAGGTTTTTAAAAATCGTAGAATTTTGAAAAACGTCCTGTAGCTCCTAAACGGTACAAGATATCGAAACGCGGTCTTCACCATTAATTTTGTCTTAAAAATCGAGCTCCAGGGACGGAGGTCAGTTTTTGTCTAACTTGTCTAAAAATAGGACTTTCTTATTAAAAGTGTCGAATTTGGCCCATCCTGTACAGTACGTTTCACTAAAGAAAAACAAATTTGGATTGGCACGGCAACACGAAACACCCTATGCAATTGTAACTAATTTTAAATCATGCTCCTATACCATACGTACACATATATAAGTAATAGCGAAAACAGATTTTAAAAATCTGCAATAATAAAGACGTTATCTTCCGAATACGCACTGCGCGCGGAACAAAGTTTGGAAGGTTTGAACCTAATTTTATGTAGCTTGAAAAGATAAAATGTAGGCAAACAAAGCGAATATCAGTCCCTATCGAATTGTCGCACACAGAATTGTCGCTCACCGAATTGTCGTACACGGAACTGTCGCTATTACGGTGGCCAAATTCATTGAAATTATTATTAGTTTTCCGGACCACCCAGTATATTACGTGGGAAATTTAACGGTCGGTATTTCACAACTTGTCACATGCAATAATATCCGCTTTACGGAGATGTTTTATTGTACTCTCTTGGCCCTAGTAAAGCGGAGGTCATCTCGTAATCCCAGTAGGGTTAACACCCCCTTCCCGGGTTTGTGAGTCAGTGCACGTTCATCCCTCCGCGCGTCAGTTTTGTCGCTGCACAGCCTGGCAGTGATATGTCCACACCTTCTTGGTGCTTTGTTCTTGTATGCTTTTAAGATCAAAGTTAAACTTGTCTAGGAGCACGCTAAGCTTTCTTCTAAGCCTGCTTCTGCTGGAAAAAACAGTTATTGGCAACTTTGTGCGTCGTTGGGGTTATAACGTGTGTTCTTTTTCGCTCTTCAGGCTTTATATTTCACCTCTTTTATGTATTCGACCTTCTGTGGTGTGATTTGGGCCCGACCCTTGCGTAGGAAAATCGTAAGGACCTGAGGGCGCTCACGAATGGTATCAAAAGCAAGAATAATTCGAGCTACCGATCATTCCGCTTCCACGTTGACATAGATGTTCGATTTAATTTGACCCCAAATGCAAAAATGAAGTGGATTTGTTTCTAGCGAACGAGCGGGCTAAAGAAAAGGGCTACACCTCCCAATCCTTTTAAAGATGGTCCTTTTCCTTTGTCAGCATGATCCCGAGTCATGATTCCAATTCACTTTTACATTTGGGGTCATGTTAATCGAACGTCTATGCCATGTCAGAAGACGAAATACTGGCTCAAATTATTCTCACTTTTGATGCCATTCGTGGTCGTCCTTAGGTATTTCGAAAACTTTGTCGTCATGACTTATGCATCCGAAATCGTAGCCTTCGTTTTGAACATTTCTTATTAGTTTTCTCGATAAATTGAATTTTGAATTCCCCGTTGCTATCACCTCATTTATTGTTTTCACATGCTCTAAATGTTTCCTTTCTCTTTTAGAGAAAATCAACGAAGTGAACACAAAATTGTTCAAATTTGGCCAGAATTATTTGCATGGATTTCACCAACGTAGCACTCGAAGAACTCAAGCCGAACGGAACTACTTTGCATTGATAAATTCTTCCATTTATCATAATGCCTGTATACTTTCTTGAGTGTGGATGTAATGGTAGTTTTTAGATCAATTTTTGTGAATTATCACATTTGCTTAATAACGTTTCAATTATTTCTCTTCTGCTTTTTGTAATTTTATTTAAATGTCTTGTGTCGAAAGATAATCTAATTGTACCATTAGCTTTTCTTACAACTACCAACGGGTGGATATAATTTGTTGTTGACTTTTCAGTTATACCATTGCTGTCATTGTTTCGATTTGTTGATTCCCTTGATCAACATTTTCTTCGTGGGATGGGATCCTTTGAACAATTTATTGTTCATCCACTTCCAACTTATGTATGTAGTTCCTTTGCTATAGTAGGTTCACTGTTTTTGCCTTCCTTTACACAAGTGAAGTGTATTTCTTGAGATCTTCCACTTGTTTAATTTCACATCTATCACTAATTTCTATACAATTAATGATTTTCTCCTCATTTCCTGAATCTTCATATGATTCTAACCATGGCACTTCTCGTCCGTCTTTACCCAAAAATTTTTTCTCAATATTTATTTCGAATTTTAATTTATTTAATGCGTTCGTTCCCAAGAAGCATTTTTTTCGTAGCCCTGTTTATCTTTGTGATCAAAATCCTGCCTGCAAAGAACGATTTCTTTCTTGTAGCAGTAAATAAATTTATTTTGTTTATCTGCATTATCTCGAAGAATCCTATCCAAGCCACCTGCAGCAAGATCTCGTCCACCTACTGGATATCATCTGCTAAACTTATTTCTACTCTCCAACGTTCTTGGCACTGTTCATTCTGATTTTTACTTTTAACTAAGTAAAGTGCATTTTGACTTTTCTACTCGTGGATAACAATAGAATTTCTTTTCCTTATTTACAATTAAAATTCTGATAGGTTGTTTTCAAACATTTTCAATATTATTTGACCCCAACGTGAATATCACAGCAATACATCCTTCATCATGTTGTTAAAAGAACCAAGTAGTGAACTATTGATGTTCTTAAGGCCAGAGGAAGAGTGGCACGAACGGATGACGATATCTCAAGAATTGACAAAACTCTGTCCAATTCATGGCATCTTGTAATTCTTGAACCTAAGCGACCTCCTCATTCGGGACGTGGATTAGAACACCATCTTCATTTCTTGTTATTTAATGAAAATTTGATTCAATTGTGTTTGGTAAGCATTAAACTAGTTTTGGACCTTTCATTTTAGTTTAATAATTTCCACGTTTTATTTCATCAACGCAGATCGGCGACGAACCCCCACATCAAGTACGTATTTTGTAAATATCTTACTGTTATGTTTGTCCTGTCGGTCTGTCCATCATATGCAATGTTGGGTACTAATTCTTTGTCCCGGAAAGAACATGTGATCTTTCTACTTGAAATACAATAAATATTGAATTAACTTTCAAGTTGTAATAGTTCGAAAATTTAAAGCGAATCTTTGTTTCAGGTGTCAACGGATCCTTAAAGCTGAAACAACGAAGATAAAGCCAATCGAATGCCGGATATGCGATTCTAAATTTAAAACTCGTGCAAATTTGCGCAGACATATTTTAATACACACCGGCGAGAAACCTTTCAGTTGTGATGATTGCGATTACAAATGCCGAAAGCTTGCAGATTTGAAATCTCACATGTTAACCCACACAAGCGAGAAGCCGGTCAGTTGTGATCTTTGCGATTACAAGTGCAAACAATTGCAATGTTTGAAACGGCATATGTTAAAACATAGCGACAAGAAACCGTACAGTTGCGGCCTTTGCGATTACAAATGCCATCAGTACGGAAATTTCAAGTCCCATATGTTAATACACACAAGCGAGAAACCGTTTAGTTGCGCTCTTTGCGATTACAAATGTCGACGGTATGGAGATTTGAAGCCTCACATGTTAACACACTCGAGCGAGAAGCGTACGTTAAAGCACACCGGTGTGAAGGCGTTCAGTTGTGATTTTTGCGATTACAAATGCCGACGGCGTAGAATTTTGAAGTCTCACGTGTTAACACACACAGACGAGAAGCCGTTCAGTTGTGATATTTGCGATTACAAGTGCAGACAATTTGGAAACTTGAAACAGCATATGTTAATGCACACCGGTGAGAAACCGTTCAGTTGTAGTCTTTGCGATTACAAATGTCAACGAAATGAACACCTGAAACGTCACATCTTAACACACACAGGCGAGAAGCCGTTCGGTTGTGATCTTTGCGATTACAAGTGCCGAAGCGCCATATATTTAAAAAGACACATGTTAAGTCACAGCGACGAGAAACTCTTCAGTTGTAACCTCTGTGATTACAAGTGCCGACGAAATATAACTTTGAAAAATCACTTGTTAACACACAACGACGAAAAACACTTAAGTTGTGGTGTCTGCAATTACAGATGCCAACATTCCGCGCAATTAAAAGAGCACATGTTAAAACACAACCTTATCAGTTGTGATCTTTGCGATTACAAGTGCCGAAGCACCGTACTTTTGAAAAGGCACAAGTTAAGGCACAGCGATGAGAAACCCTTCAGCTGTGATCTTTGCGATTACAAGAGCCGACGAATCGTAAATTTAAAAAGACACGCGTTAATACACACCGACGAGAAACCCTTGAGCTGTGGTCTTTGCGATTACACGTGCCGACAGTCCACGCAATTAAAAGAACACGTGTTAAAACACAGCGTTGAGAAGCTTATCGGTTGTGATCTTTGCGATTACAAGTGCCGAAGCACTACACTTTTGAAAAGGCACAAGTTGAGACACAACGACGAGAAACCCTTCAGTTGTAGTCTCTGCGATTATAAATGCCGGCGGTCTAAAAATTTGGAAAATCACAGTTTAATACACTCCGGCGAGAAACCGTTCAGTTGTGATCTTTGCGATTATATGTGCCGACATTCTGAAAGTTTAAAAAGGCACATGGCAAAACATAGTGACATCTGTAAGTAGACGCCGACAGTTCGGGCATTTAAAAATTCTCGTATTAGGGCACACCGGTGAGAAGCCGTTGAGTTGTGATTGTGACCAAATAGCTAGAATTTAAAATTGGAAAAAACACAAGTCAAAACTTTCTCGCCCGCTGAAAATTATTGTAAGATTTATAATTAGAAACAATTATGATTACGAATTATTAACACAAAATGTGAAACGAAATGTGACTTAAGGGTTTAATTAATTAAAATTTGTTTTAAAAATGTTTCTTGCGTCATTAAATAATAAATTGTGAGTGTATTCCTTTGTTACTTTCCTTTTTTTTTTTTGAATCATCATAATTTAAGCTAAGCGTGCCACGAAAATTTTAGTTTCCTGTCACATATTCTCACACTTGATTTTTGTACTATTTTTCTCGACCACTTGTCCTCGAATATATATATATATTTATACAGTGTGTTCAGAAATGATTGAACGGGCGTTTGAATTTCCCGCTTGCTAGATTATTTTTAAACAATGGTTTCTACTTGAAATATAATAAATAATTGATGAACTTTTAAGTTGTAATTGTAAATCTTTGTTTCAGGTATCAACGGACCATTAAAGCTGAAACAATGAAGAAGAAACTAAACGAATGCCGAATATGCGACTCTAAATTTAAAACCCACGCATACTTGCGCAAGCATATATTAATACACACCGGTGAGAAGCCACTGAGTTGTAATCTTTGCGATTACAAGTGTCGGTACTTCCAGAGTTTAAAACTGCACAAGTTAAAACACAGCGGCGAGAAACCGTTGGGCTGTAGCAATTGCAATTACAAATGCCGACAGTACGCAGATTTGAAATGTCACACGTTGACGCACGCAAGCGGGAAGCCGATCGGTTGTGATCTTTGCGATTACAAATGCAAACAATACAAATATTTGAGACGGCATATGTTAACGCATAGCGATGAGAAACCGCACAGTTGTGGCCTTTGCGATTACAAATCCCGTCGGTATGGAAATTTGAAATCTCATATGTTAACGCATACAAGCGAGAAACCGTTCAGATGTGCTCTTTGCGATTACAAATGCCGACAGTATAGGATTTTGAAGTCTCACATGTTAACACACACAGGCAAGAAGCCGTTAAGTTGTAACATTTGCGATTACAAATGCAAGCAATCGCGAAGCTTAAAAGAGCATATGTTAGCGCACGCCGGTGAGAAGTCTTTAAGTTGTGATCTTTGCGATTACAAATGCCGACGGTATACAATGTTGAAAACTCACATGTTAATACACACAGATGAGAAGCGGTTCAGTTGTAATATTTGCGATTACAAGTGCAGGCAATCGGGTAGCTTGAAACAGCATTTGTTAACCCACACCGATGAGAAACCGTTCAGTTGTGGTATTTGCGATTACAAATGCCGACGGTATGAAAATTTGAAAAATCACGAATTAATACACACGGACGAGAAGCCGTTCGGTTGTGACCTTTGCAATTATAAGTGCCGAAGCGCCAAATATTTAAAAAGGCACATGTTAAGACACAGCGACGAGAAACCCTTGAGTTGTAATCTTTGCGATTACAAGTGCCGACGGAATATAAGTTTAAAAAAGCATATGTTAAGTCACAGCGATGAGAAACCCTTCAGTTGTGATCTTTGCACTTACAGTTGCCGACATTCCGCACAATTAAAAGGGCACATGTTAAGACACAGCGATGAGAAGCCTATCGGTTGTGACCTTTGCGATTACAAGTGCCGGAGCACTGTACATTTAAAAATGCACAAGTTAAGGCACAGCGAGGAGAAACCCTTCAGTTGTAGTCTTTGCGATTACAAGAGTCGACGAGCCGTAAATTTAAAAAGGCACATGTTGACACATAGCGGCGAGAAACCCGTTAGTTGTAGCCTTTGCGATTACAGGTGCCGACACTCGACACAATTAAAAGAGCACATGTTAAAACACGGCGTTGAGAAGCTTATCGGTTGTGATCTTTGCGATTACAAGAGCCGAAGTACCGCACACTTAAAGAGGCACAAATTAAGACACAGCGACGAGAAACCCTTCAGTTGTAGTCTTTGCGATTACAAATGCCGATTGCGCGAAAGTTTGAAGCCGCATATCCTAATACATAGCGACGTTAAACCCTTAGGTTGTAGTCTTTGCGATTACAGATGTAGACGATCTGGAACTTTAAAAAGGCACATGTCAACACATAGCGACGAGAAACCCGTAAGTACAGTTTAAGTGATTGTAGATGCCGACATTCACCGTTCGGACAATTAAAAATTCACATAATAAGCACACCGGCGAGAAGCCGTTGAGTTGTGAACAATCACGTTAAGAATATATCGGGTGTTGTTTTAAACTTGGCGTCGTGACAAGTTGCTTACTGTGAACATACCACAATTTTGATTATTTATTGTAAATCATATTTTCTTATTATCTTTCTTAGTTTATCACAATAAATCTCATTCGTAGTGTCTGTTTTCGTTTATAACATTAAATCACATTCTCGTGTCGTCTTATCGTACTGTTAAGTTCGGAACCTCGAAAGCAAGGTTAGGAATAGCAAGTTCGAATGTCAAATTGACAACTGCCTTGATGATGATGGTTCACAATGAAATTTTCATGGCCAATTTCGATGCCAGATTAAAAAAAAAACACTGTTTAGTAGTGGGGGCTGAGATCTGCCTGCGTTTCACATAGGAGCAATAAATGTTATAAATTTAATATGTATAACAGTAAATTCAAATCTGAGCAGCTCCGTATAAATTGCAATGCTTTTAACAGTTTAATTTAAAAGATTCAAAATATTAATGACAAAACAAACAAACGAGAATGGACGTAAGCGTAAGAAATACGTAAAGATTGTAGATACGTAAATGTAAATTTTCGTCCTGATCTCGTTGAATGCTTCCCGGTATAGTGCCCGGCGGCGGCGACTTGATTATGAGGCAGTAAGATTTAAAACAAATTCTGATGTCTTGGTTGAGCAAATTGCTGGTGGTTTAACAGTACCACAAACTCAAGCAATGATCCGAGGAAGTGTTTTAGAAAAAAAGGTTTCTGATATTGAAGAAAAATTTTAAATAAAACTGAGGGTATATTAGTGACAAAACAAACAAGAAACCAAAACTACAAAACGACACAAATAAGTGCCCATTCATGATGGACGTAAGCGTTAGAATTACGTAAAGATTGTCGATACGTAAAAGTAAATTGTCATCCTGATCTCGTTGAATGCCTCCCGGTATAGTGCCCGACGGCGGCGACTCGATTATGAGGCAGCAAGATTTAAAACAAATTCTGATGCCTTGGTTGAGCAAATTGTTGGTGGTTTAACAGTACCTCAAGCTCAAGCAATGATCCGAGGAAGGGTTTTAAAAAAATTATTGTTTCTGTTATTGAAGAAAAGTTAGAAATAAAACTAAGGGCAAATTAATGACAAAACAAACGAGAAACCAAAACTAAAAAACGACACAAATAAGTGCCCATTCACAATGGACGTAAGCGTTAGAAATACGTAAAGATACGTAAATGTAAATTGTCGTCCTGATCTCGTTGAATGCCTCCCGGTATAAGGCCCGGCGGCGGCGGCTCGATTTTGAGGCAGCAAGATTTAAAACAAATTCTGGTGCTTTGATTGAGCGCAGTACCAACAGTAGTTGGTGGTTTAACAGTACCAAAAACTCAAGCAATGATCCGAGGAAGGGTTTTAGAAGAAAAAAAGGTTGTTTCTTTTATTGAACAAAAGTTAGAAATAGGGCATATTAGTGACAAAATAAACGAGAAACCAAAACTAGAAAACGATATTTAATTGGACATCGATCACATTAAGATCATTTAAAACTCAATATAGGAAGTTTCTGCTTGGCGATTAATTAGAATAACTATAATAATTATAATCATACGGTCAGTTTATCACCAGATAACTCGGTCATGTATAGTTACATATCTAGCTGGTATTGGGGTGCACACATTCATAATAATTTACATTATTCATTAATCTTAGGAAATCTTAAGAAATTATTGTTTTAGTTTTGTTTTTTGTCGTTCTTTTTTTCTTTTTTTTCTTTTCTTCTTCTATTTTTTGAAAGGGTACAAGGAAGAACAGACAACTCACTGAGTTACTCTGATTGTACTCCTTTTGGCTTAAACGAGAATGTCTATGTGACTACCATGTACTTCTGCCAATAAAATTATTATTATTATTATTATTATTATATAAATAAGTGCGCATTCACAATGGATGTAAACGTAAGAAATACGTAAAGATTGTAGATACGTAAATGTCCTGATCTCGTTGAATGCCTCCCGGTATAATACCCGGCGGCGGCGACTTGATTTCTGTCGTGGTGCCTATGGTGGAATCCGCTTCTTGAGAGACGGTGGCGATGTTAGAGCGACCAGAACTACCCTGACCTTTCGACAGCAGTGCAAATTGAATTCATCTCCCGCTTCGTGGAAAAATGGGGTGGATCATGCATCCCAATATAAAGGCAAGAATGCATTTACAAACAAAAGAAAATTACCAGTAATGCACACTTGTCTTTATTCAATACTTCGATCCAAAATAAACAACAAATTCGAACTAACAATCTTAAAAGCACCCAAACTGGGATGTCAAGTTAACGTTAACCGATCCATTTACAAAACGCATTAAAGTGGACACAACAATATGAAAATAATTAAGTGTATTAACGCCGTGTGACATTTTAAACGCTTAGTATTAAAATAAAATGAGTTATAAAATAAAGCTTAAATCCGACGGGCAAACAAATTGCAAAGTGTCGTCCGTCAAGATTAGATTCCAATTGTCATGTTGGCTTCAGCCCCCAACGAGAAAGAAATACAGAGGGAGAAGTCCCAGTTACCACTTTGATGGCGCTAAAGGTGGTAACTCATAGCGGTGGAATTGTTGAGAGTTTCGGAAGCCAATCACAAGATGGCGGACCAAAATCGGCTCACACGACGCCATAGAAAATCCCTTCACAGCGGTGGCTCTGAGGAGGAATCGCCTTCGATTACTAAAACTCTGGTAAAGCGTCCGTGGGGGGTTGGCAGAAGACATATTCTATGTCATATTTATTTGCTTTACTGAACGTTATTAAACTAAATTAAATTAAACATATATATTGTAGTTGTTTTGTTTGTCAAGGTCTTATTAGCATATTTATACCGATGTTCCCTTTGAGGAAGGAAATTTAAAGAGACCCTTTGTTTCAGGTGTCAACGGATCCCTGAAGCTAAAACAATGAAAAAGAAAACATTCGAATGCAGGATATGTGATTCTAAATTTCAACGCCGTATTGATTTGCGCAATCATATTTTGCTGCATACCGGTGAGAAGCCATTCGGTTGTAATCTCTGCGATTACAAGTGCCGAATAGCGAAAGATTTGAGGCAGCACATGTTAAGACACAGCGAAGAGAAACCCTTCAGCTGCAGCCTTTGCGGTTACAAATGCCGACAATCCAGGTATTTGAAGCGGCACATGATCAAGCACTCCGGTGAGAAGCCGTACAGTTGTGAGCTTTGCGATTATAGATGCCGAAACTCTGGAGATATGAAGCGGCACAAATTAAAACACACCGACGAGAAACCGCTCAGTTGTGATCTCTGCGACTACAAGTGCCGACAATGGGGATGTTTGAAACGGCACAAGTTAAAGCACGCCGGCGACAAGCCGTTCAGTTGTGGTGTTTGCGATTACAAGTGCCGACAATACGGGGATTTAAGAATTCACATTTTAACGCACACTGGCGAGAGGCCGCTCGGTTGTGACCTTTGCGATTACAAATGCCGGCGGACCCAACATTTAAAGCGGCACATGTTAACACACAGCGATGAGAAACCCTTCAGTTGTGCTCTTTGCGATTACAAATGTCGGAATCCTGCAGGTTTACAACGGCACGTGTTAATACACACCGACGAGAAACCCTACAGTTGTGATCTTTGCGATTACAAATGCCGACAGGTCGGATCTTTGAAGCAGCACAGGTTGAAACACACGGGCGAGAAGCCGTTCGGATGTGATATTTGCGACTACAAATGCACAGAAGCTAGAACTTTAAAAAAGCACAAATTAAAGCATGAACTTGTCCCCTGATTGGTAATTCCAATAAAAAACAAGTGATCCTTAATTAATTGATTAATAACTAGAGTCGAGTTTTTTAGGTGCAAGCAACTTTTCCTTATTAGGACACCCTGTATATTGAACAATCAGTTTTCGTCACTTCGACGAAGTTTCTGGATTGTTTTTTTAACATTTTCCCCTCCTCGTTTTCCCTTTTGGGGCCAATGTCCTCCTACACAGTTAACTCTGTTTCAAAAATTAAAAAAAAAAAAAATAGGACGCGCAAGAGGTTAATTTAACCGTTTCAAATTTTCGCTGCAAGAAAAAAACAAAAATACTCGACGATTAATAAATAATAAACGAATTTAACTATTTAATTATTAACTATTATTATTTTCTTTCAGATTCCACTGGATTTCTAAATCTCAATCGCTAAACAAAACAACAATCGAATGCCGCGTGTGCGGCTCTAAACTCAAATCGCACCGAAGTATAAGCAAGCACATACTGATGCACGCCGACGAGAAGCTCCTCAGGTGCGCCGTGTGCGATTACAAGTTCAAGGACACGGGAAAACTGCGAAGGCACATGATGTCGCACACCGACGAGAAGCCGTTCGGTTGTCCTCAGTGCGATTATAAATGCCGGGACTCTACGAAACTGAAACGCCACATGTTGATACACAGCGACGAGAAGCCGTACTTCTGCGGCCTCTGCGACTACAAATGCCGCACCGCGAGAAATTTAAAACTGCACGAGTTTATCCACACCGGCGACATGCCGTTCAGTTGCGAGCTCTGCGAATACAAGTGCCGAGATTGCACGAGGTTGAGGCAGCATATGCTGGTGCACACCGGCGAGAAACCGTACAGTTGCGATCTTTGCGATTACAAGTGTCGAGGGCCCAGGGATCTGAAACTGCACAAGTTGGTGCACACCGGTGAAATGCCGTTCAGTTGTGAGCTCTGCGATTACAAATGCCGCGAGTCTACGAAGCTGAAGCGGCACATGCTAACGCACACCGGGGAGAAACCGTTCAGTTGCGATTACTGCGATTACAGGTGTTTAACGTCGGCGAACTTGAAGCGGCACATGTTGACGCACACCGCCGAGAAGCCGTACGGTTGTGAGCTTTGCGGTTGCAAATTCCGACAGCTCCCGCATTTAAAGGGGCACATGTTGACGCACACGGGTGAAAAGCCCTTCAGCTGTGACCTTTGCGATTACAAGTGCCGACAGTCCGCTCATTTGAAGCAGCACATGCTGACACACCAACGGCGAGGCGCGCTTAAACAGACTTTAAAGCAGGTGCTGCCTTTAAAATAGTTTGAAGTTTTATTTTAACGAAATAAATAAAGAAATAGATAGTCTTTGCTTATTTATAATGCGCAAGTGGATAAATATAAAGGGTAATGAACGAGTGCTTCGCCGTTTAGGTCCTCAACTCAGCGCCATCTCATCTGCGTTTTAAAAAACGAGCGGATGATGAGATGGTGCGGAATGGAAGACTTTGTCAATTGAAGTGAAACGACCGTGCAGGCAAATAACACAGAAGGCAAGACAAGCAAAGACACCGGCGCCAAGCGGGATAAATTTGAACTGCATGTCTCAACACATACCAACGAAAATCCTTCCTTATGTTAGACAATGTGATTTTTAATGATTGAAAATACTTCGAATTTAGTGTGGCGGCAAATTTAAATCATCCTCAGTCATTAGAGATCACACTGTACAATTATAGTGTGGTATCTGCCCTTTCGTTGGGTTCTAATATGTATAATGCAGTATCTTCCCTTACGTCGGGTGCCAGAAGTATACAATTATTCGTATTAATTGGCCCCACGTTGGGCGCTAATTTAAATAGTGTGGTGTCTGCCCCACGTTGGGCGCCAATTCCTCTCTAACTCTTTACTTTTCGAGAATAATTTGCCTCGTCCTCTTATTATTCATTCGGCTCTGAAAAAAAGCATTATTAATATTTGTTTTATTTCAGATGTCAACAGAACAACAAACCAAACACTCACGGGCTTCTACGAACACTGCTGACGCACACCGACGAGAATCCGCTCGATTGTGAGTTTTGCGACTTCAAAACCCATAATCGCGACAACTTGAAGCGACACATGAAAGTACACGCCGACGAGAAGTCATTCAGCTGCAATCTTTGCAATTTCAGATGCCGAAAGTCATCAAATTTGAAGCAGCACAAGCTAACGCACACCGACGAGAAGCCGTTCCGTTGCGATCAATGCGAACAAAAATACCGACGACTCGATAGCTTAAAGAAACACGTGTTAACGCACACCGGCGAGCAACCGTTCAGCTGTGATCATTGCGATGCTAGATTCAAGGAAGCCAGTGCTTTGAAGCGACATACGTTAAGACACACCGGTGGTGAGAAGTCGTTCAGTTGTCAAATCTGCGATCACGTGAGCCTACGATTGCAACATTTAAAAGTGCACATGTTAACGCACGTCCCCAAACGGTACAGCTGTCACCTTTGCGAATACAAGGGGCGCCACTCTGGGGCGTTAAGGAGGCATATGTTGACGCACACCGGTAAAAGGCTCTTCAAATGTAAGATCTGCGGTGCGGAATTTAGCCAGGGCAAATATTTAAGGCCGCATTTATTGATGCATGGCGACGTGAAATCATTCAAATGCAGCCATTGCGGCTACACAACCAAGACGTCGCAGGAATTAGAGGCGCACATCTCAGTCCACACGATTGAAAAACCGTTCAAATGTGACCTTTGCAAATATACGGGGAAAAAATCGAGCTACTTAAGGCAACACATTTTGGTGAAACATGAGAAACTACTCAAGTGCAATATTTGCGGGTACACTTGTGGGCTACCGCAGTATTTAAAAAAGCACATGTCGACACACGCCGACGAAATTCCTACCTAATGTTGTAGTACGTTTAGCTTGTAGTTAGAGAGACAAAGTAATAGAATAAACCTTGTGTCTTAAATGGTCCCTCCTATTTATTTAGCTCCGAATATAAAGTCCTAAGAGTTACTAACACTTGTTTTATTATAGATGCCAAGAGATAACCAAGTCCGGAATCGGTGAGAAACCGGTCGTATGTGATACTTGTGGTTTCAAAACCAGGAGTCGCTCTAATTTGAGGCGGCACATGAAAATACACACCGATGCGAAGCCATACGGTTGTGATCTCTGCAACTTCACGTGTCGAACTTCGTCGAATTTGAGGCGGCACAAGTTCATACACGTCGACGAAAGGCCGTTCCGTTGCAATCTATGCGAAAACAAATACCAGAACGGCACTTGCTTAAACAAGCACGTGTTGACACACACCGACCAGAAATCGTTCGAATGTAATCAATGTGACGCTAAATTCCAAGCGTCCGGCAGCTTAAAGCGGCACGTGTTGACGCACACCGGCGACGGGAAGTTATTCAGTTGTCACATTTGCGATTACGTGGGCCTACAACCGCAACACTTGAGCACGCACATGTTAGCACACGCCCCCAAGGAGTACATCTGCGAGCTTTGCGAATACAAGTGCCACCGATCTGATAAGTTAAAAGAACATATGATGCTACACAGCGGTGAAAAACGCTTCAAGTGTAATTTCTGCGATACGGAATTTAGTCAGGACAAGTATTTAAAGGCGCATTTATTAACGCATGCCGACGTGAAGAAGTGCGGCCAGTGCGAGTACGCAACCAGGACGTTTGAGGAGTTGAGAGAGCATATGGCGGTGCATTCGGTTGGAAATTCGTTTAAGTGCTACCTATGCAAGTACACAGGAAAATCTGCAAAATATTTGAGGGAGCACATGTTGTCACACGAGAAACTGCTGAAGTGTAATATCTGTGGGTACACTTGCGGACCGTCGAGGTATTTGAAGAGGCACATGGCGAAACATGCCAGCGAGAATCGCTCCTAGTGTAATAAATCTAGAACTTAGTTTTAATGGCATAGTAAGACCATGAAATATTTAACAAAATTGTAGAACGCCATCACGTAAATCATGAAGTTGTAATAGATGTCGTTTTAATTTCGTAATAGGTTTTCACGTTGTAATAAAAGATGTCGCTTTATTTTCGTAGTAGGTTTTCACATTATAATAATAGATGTCGCGTTACTGTATTGAGAATTAAAGTCCCTAGATGTATAAAGTATGGCAATACGCAGTTTAGGATCAAATTTTAAAAACTAGCCAAAACATGGCGTCTGTGTCACGTGACACAAACAGACTGCTTGCGTATTTGCGTTAAATAAAGAAATATTTTTGTCTAAGGAGTTAAAAGTCGAAGGTTCTCGTCCGTGCCCCATGGTGCTCGTGGTTTGTACGTTGATGTTTGAAACGGTCGCGAATTTTATTTGGAAAACAAATCGCGTTTGTTTATTTGATTGCTTGTTCATAAAGAGAAATTTACGAGTTGCAGCTTGTCACAGGAAGACAACTCGGGTCAAATTTATGATCTTTTAGAATACCGAGTCCGTAAACGGCACTTGAAGCATAGTTGTAGCATATTATAAATCAGAGCTGCCTGTCATTGTACGCTTTAGAGTCTTTGAAAGAATTTTGTAAAATTTAGAAAGTATCATGTTGTATCGTCAGTAGAAAAGAACTTGGCTTTTGTTTTGAGAAAAATCGATGAGCTCTGGATATAATAAATCTGTCAATGGACACTTGCTAATTTTGGAAAAGAATTTAGAAAGTTAAGAACATGTGAACCCCTCGTAGCAGGAGTTTTTTTACCTTTTTTTCTTTTTTTTTGACAATAAATAATTAATTAATCTAACACCTGGCATTTTATTGATACGTATTTAATTCCTTTCATCTCTCAAAAACTCATACACCGTCTCACCAGAAATAGAATCCAGTTACAACGACGTAGGGCCCGTTTTTTTTAAATTTAATTAGACGATCCAGAATAATCGGCAATTAAAGTTTTAATTTTGGAGGTTTCAAAAGCGCCGGGGTAGTTATAGGTAGGAAATTAGTCTTAGCGCCACTTGTAAACCATAACCGTAGTAGGTAGTGACCCTTTTTAGAAGTATCTTTAGAAACCGCATGGGATGTTAATAGTGCTCCCGGCTCTTTCGGAAACCGGCCAAAACCCGCGGTAAAGAGGCGCTTATTGCTTCATTGAATTTAGGCAAATTCTTCGGTCCACTTAATAAATTAATTTATCAATAAATTTTAGTTTGTTTTTGTTTGGACCGGGTTTATTAGTTATTTAGTTGTCCGTAAAGTCAACAAACAAGGCAGCACGTGCGGGCGTGTTACATGTTGTTGACAATACCAATCTACAAGTCAAAAAACTACCTATTACAAAATAGATCGCTCATAACAGAACCATTAAAATATTCTCTTGATGAAGTAGGCCAAGTGAGGCAGGAATTAGTAAAGAAATTGAAAATGAACTGCAACAAGCTAATAATAAAATTAATGACGTTTTAGAAGTTTACAACGTCGGCAACGGAATGTCGTTTAAAATTGATTTGTTGCATTACCACTTGTACTACTTCAGCAAGCAATTAGCATCAGAGTGGGATGAGCATGGTGAAAGGTTTCACATGCCTATGGAATCTGAAACCATAGTAAAAAGTTAGACGCCTCACTGTCTGACGTTTTAATAGGCAGCAAAAATTAGCGACAGAGACAATGACAAAGAAGTCCTAGAACTCGAAAATCCCGCCGTTCAGTGCAACTATGACAGCATAGTGTTGAAGACTTCCAAATTGAACCAGCGACATCAATCCAACCTCCACAATTATAACGACCTCGAAATCTTGAATGAAACTGTTTTAAATTTGTTTGCCAAAAAAATGATGTTCCAAAACTTTTTTCGTAGTTTTTTCTTAAATAAATCTTCACCAATTAAATTTGTTTTAATTTTAATCCCAAAAATGATGTGTTCCGTGCGTTTTACTATGAATGTAACAAAAAAAATTAAATTCTCATAGCAAGGAAACCCCCTATACATCATTTCAGGCGAAAAGTCCAAACCTCAATAAAATCCTTAAAAGACCTCATCCCATCGGATGTGTTTTTTTCTTCCTCCCAAATTTAGCATTTTCGTTGAGAAATCCGAATTCAGAATCTCCTTGCCGCACTGTGTAATCAATTAATTTAATTATATTATTATAAATTACTGCTTTAAAAGTATCCGTACTCCAGTCAAAAAAAAATTGACAAATATATTTCCAATGTCCAACTTTAAGAAAACTAGGTGCTACTCTGACCCTTGTTTATTTTATGTCGGTTCAGGGGAAGATATTACGCTTATTACGACATACGTTGATGATATATTAATTGCCTCTCGAGACGAGAAAAGAATTACGGAATTTGGTAAGGGACTGGCAGCCAATTTTGCAATAAAGGATATGGGCAATGTCATACATTGTCTTGGGATAGAATTCCAGCTGAGAGACGGACAAGTATCGATACATCAGCGAGGATATGTACGCGATTTGCTTTCGCGATTCCACATGAATGACTGCAACCCAGTAGCTACCACTATGGACCCAAGCGTAAAGTTGACCAAAAACGAAGTGCAATCCAAAGACTTCCATACCGTGAATTAGTTGGAGCACTTACGTATTTGGCATCGACTACTAAACCCGACATATCATATGCAGTAAGTTATTTGGGACAATTTAATAATTGTTTCGGTGTTGATCACTGAAAGGCAGTTATTTGAAAGGTGCCATTGACATGGGACTAACTTACAGATCAAAACCAGAGCCCATCAAAGGGTATGTGGATTCAGATTGGGGCAGTTGTTATGAAAGTAGAAAATCTCATACTGGTTACTTATACATGTTCAGTGGAGGACCGATATCTTGGGATTCCAAGAAACAACGAACCATCTCCTTGTCGACAACTGATGGCTCTTTGTGAGAGCGTCAAAGAAGCCATTTATCTGAAACGATTTCTTGCAGAACTGACAATTTTCTGTGATAACCGAAGTTCTCTTAAATTAGTGGAAAATCCAACATTCCACACAAGAAGTAAACATATTGATATTCGCCACCATTTTGTGAGGGAAGTTCTAAAACGCAAAAAGCTTCAGTTACAATATGTTTCAACAAATGATTTTCTAACGAAAACATTGCCCAGAATCAAACATATGAGATGTGTTACCTTAGCTAAACTATGTGCTTCGAATCAGAAACCTACCAACGACCAACTCGAGGCGAAGTGTTAGAATGTGGATTATTTATATACGAGTTATGGTCGTTCAACAACGCCTACTGAAGTATAGAGTATAGTTATGAAAAACAATAGTTGTTGTCTATTAAGTTTTGTGTGTCACATAAACAAGTTTTTTTATATACATTTAATCAATCGTTCGTTATTCTATCAACTTGAGACAGCCTTTATCCCAACAACAACGAACCTCATTTCAATTTAACGACTAAAATTGATTTTTTTTTAATTATATTAACATAACTATTAATTTCTTCTGAAAATTAATTAAAATTGTGCAACTGGCAAATAGAAAGTGTTAGGAAAGAGTTCATACATGTATCCCGGCCCTATTGGGCCTCATCAGAAGTCTGTACCTTAAAAAAAAAATTGGTTTATTGAAAAATTCAGAAAAACCTACCCCTTTTTGTGAATTTCTAAAATCCCCAAAAAGAAGAACAGAAATTAATGATAAAAATATGAAAAATACAAGGAAGCGATTGCATTCTCTAGTAAAATCGCAAAAGTGACATTTTAAAATATTTGCAAAAGATTATCGTATTTTTATCATTGATCATTTTGGGATTTTAGAAATTCAAAAAAAAAGGGGTAAGTTTTTCAATAAACCAAAAGGTTTTTAAGGTACAGAGTTCTAATGAGGCCCAATAGGGGCGGGATACATGTATGAACTCTTTCCTAACACTTTCTATTTGCCAGTTGCACAATTTTAATTAATTTTCATAATTTTCATCTGGCAAGAAAACTTGTTTTTATTAATTTCTTCGTTTAAGAATAATTTTTTTTAAATAAATTTTTAATTGCGTAAATTACAATCTGTTCTAATGTCATTTCTTATGGTCCGTTGCTTACGTCATGCAACAATTGAGCCACTTTTTACGTCAGTGCCACAATTGAGCCAATTTTTTATTCTTTCTCAACCAAAATCTTAGGAAAATTAATTAAAATTGTGTAACTGGCAGTATAGAAAATGTTAGGAAAGAGTTTATACATGTATTTTTTTCAAAATCTTAGGCATAAATAAACAACAAGAAAATACATAGTTTAATTATACAGAGTCTCTTAAAAAGAAATTTGTTTGTATTTATGTATATTATAATAATTAATTAAAAAAGTTGTCATTAAATTAAACTTGTGAAGAGCAAAAATCCGTCTAGCGTTACCAACAAATCCCTTTTCAACATAGCAAATTCCTCAATTTGTTATTAGATTCATGAATAAATTTAAAAAAATATAAAGAAATTCATAAAAAATTAGATCTAATAAATTCTATTACTGCTATTATTATTACGCTAAAGAAAACAAAACAATAAAAATTAAAAAATAATTAAAAAAAACAATAAAAGCAAAAGGTAATCAATTTTACAAAACAATTTAATAAATTTATAATTTTTTTTAAATAAAAGTATTTAAGTATTTACAAATTGAAGACGAAATCCTGACCTGCCTTTAGAATAATCATCTGCGCACCAAGTCATGGGTTTTAAAATCATCGGGCATTTATTAATTTATGACTTCGTGGACGACGATTAATAGCTGTACATACGCTCAGCCTGAGAAATTCAAATCGTATCGTATTTCTATAAAAAAAACAAAAATAATTTTTATCCAAGTTATTACTGAAAATTGCCCAATGGCCTATCTTTTCTTTTCTTGAGTACTATTTGTGGTTTCAATTAATGAGATGAGTTCGGTAATACCCTGTATATTAATTCCAAATAATTAAAAAAAAGATAATTTAAAAGGAACTGTTTGGGAAGAAAGGTGACAAACCAAAACAAAAATTGAACAAAATCTTAAAAAATATATAACCAATAGTTAAAAAAAAATAAATAAATAAAAACAAGAGACAGTCGACTTTAGAGCACAATTCAGTAGTTATAAATAAATTCAAACAATTGGAAGCAAGCAGCGACAAAACAAAAGAATTATTTATCGTCTACGTGATCGACAGATTGGTCGGAATGGTATTAGTTGACTCGGTTAGGATGAATCGCTTCGGCCTTGGCCGTCGTGGCGCAGTAGGCAGTTTTCGGTTTTGTAGCGGGCTTGTCTTGTCCGATCCCGGAATGTGCACGCCGTCCTGATCTCGTTGAATGCCTCCCGGTATAATGTCCGGCGGCGGCGACTTAATTTCCGTGATGCCGGTGGTGGAATTCGCATCTAGAGAAACGACTGAGCCTACGAATAGCAAGTTCGAGTGTCAAATTGACAACTGTCTTGAAAATGATAGTTCACAATTAAATTTTCATAGCCACCTTCGATGCCAGATTAAAAAAAAAACACTCGTTAGTAGTGGTGGCTGAGATCTGCATGAATGATTATTCTTAAGCAATGATTAAGTTTAATTGACTTTTGTGAAACCCAATATCAAAATATTAATGACAAAACAAACGAGACATAAATAAATGCCCGTTCACAACGGACGTAAGCGTAAGAAATACGTAAAGATTGTAGATACGCAAATGTACATTTTCGTCCTGATCTCGTTGAATGCGTCCCGGTATAGTACCCGACGGTGGCGACTTGATTTCCGTCGTGATGGTTCTATGGTGGAATCCGCTTCTGGAGAGACAACTGGGCCTATGGCACGCGGTGCCCGGACTCTTCCCTGACTAATTTCTGATGTTAGAGCGATTGGAACTACCTTGACTTAAAAATTGTCTGAAATCTTTTTCAGAATGCCCGGACCAATTCATAAATTTTGTTACATTAATTCTATTACTCACTTTGACTTTTCAAAATTTTCTTGGCGCCGTTACACAGGCTTAAAGAATGGCGGTAATTTTATTATATAGGGACTTACTAAAGTATCTGCGCCCTCTATTGGGGAAAAAAATCGCTAGTGGTGCCTTCGGCGTTTCATGTCAGTACTTTATCACATCTACTGGCTTTCTCCTACAATAGCGCAAGACATTTTATGTTACCATCCAGAAATGACTGTCAGTTGAAACTTTGCTGATATGAAGTTTGGTGAAAAGGAGATGAAATGATAAGGAAACTATCAGCAAGTTTCAACAGATGGCGCTGCTGGATGTTTTACAATAAAGCAATAACTAAATAAGTTTTAAAAATAAACTTAAAAAGGGATTTATGTATGCCGACATTGCGAGAGAGCGCCACATTTTATTTTACAAGGGAAATTCTCACCAAACTAGATGTAATTCTTTTCAAAACACGTTGTAGCTGCTTATTTAAGTAATAAAGGGTGGAGAAATGCATAACTTTGCTAAACCGCTAGCGCAGGAATCGTTACGTCGCCTTATGGGATGCAACAGAACTAAACTACTCAGTGGCTATAAAGGCAGCGTTTGCAGCGCCACTTTGAGGATGGCGATAGCAAACGTTTGTGTTGTCAAGTGTTAGCTTACTTTTCATCTCACTGTGGTTGCAGTTGTAAGTGTATGTGAAGTGCCTTCACTTCTTGAAAACGTTAGTAGGATTTGCAGATGACTCTGTGAACGTCGTGGTATGTAATTTGGCCTTGCGACCATATGACTTTTTCAATAAATAAAGAAGGCAAATGATGCAAATTCTGTTGTACCGAGACTTTATATCAACTTGACATCAGTTAAGGTATTTTGGTGTCGAATGAATGTTATTCGATTAACTCCTGAAGACTAGCACCGTTTTTGTGAAAATGATGGGGAGAAAGAATGGGGGTGTTTTTTTTTTGGATCCAGTAAACTAACCATTGCATAAAATAATGTCAAAATCAAATTTGACATTTCGCTAAAAAAGAAACCAGTCACAGTTTGTTGTATTTCAAAAAGGAAACTCGGTACTGCTCGTTTATTAAATTATTGAAAATCAATACGATCCTTTTTTCTAGGAAATTTGAACGCCTTTGCAAAAAGACGGAAACCCAAGGCAGAAAGATTAAAAAAACTGGGTCTGTCGTAAGTGCGACGAAGTTTCCCCCACGAGAAAGTTACTTTTCGAACATAAAAAGGGGGTGCACAAGCCTGGAAATGAGTTGCAGTACAGTTACACCTACAATGAAGAAGAAGTGCAGAGTCTACCTGAAATCACCATCACCACCTTTGCCATCAGCTGTGGTGATTGCAACCAGTATTTCCCCTCAGCTTACAGATACACACTCCATGGTAAAGGAAACATAGCGCAGATGGAGTATACCGTTACCCCACGTTTCCCCAACTCCCAGAGTTACCACCGTATTGCAGTACATCAACAGGACACACCTGAAGAAGTATCCGCATTATTGCAGACATTGCGGGAAAGCATTTGGCGACGCCATTGTCTCTAAGGAGCACGAAAATATTCACTTGGGGCTGAAGCCATTTGTGTGCATTGTCTGCAACAAAGACTTCGCCATTTCGAAGTACCTCCTCATTCACCAAGTTAAGAACCACACGGTTACCATCAACGCCTCCTGCACAAATCAATGCCAGCTATGCGTAAAAGCATTTTCTTCGAGTATCACCCTAGAGGAACACTTGAAACGACACGAAACCAGCGGCATTCCTACACCCAAGAAACACCTGTGCGACATCTGTCGGAAGGGGTTTGCCACCAAAGACAAGCTGACAATTCACTACAGGACACATACCGGCTATAAACCGTACAAATGCAGTATTACGAAAAGTGTTTCACCAAGAAAGACTACCTGGTGATGCACGAGCGCGTACACAGCGGGGAAAAACCGTACTTGTGCGAGTGCTGCGGGAAAAGTTTCAACCAGGACTCGCCTTTGCGCATTCACCTGCGAAGTCACACCGGCGAGAAGCCGTACCCGTTTCACCTATGCAGTAACAAATTCGTTTCTAAGGGAAATTATTTTATTTTTTATTTGTACAGCTTTTGCAGTATCTGATAATATAACAGAAATATAAAACCTAGTTAAAAACAAGGGTCAAAATGCACGAAAACAAAAATAATACGAAACAAGCGTCGCTGCGGGTTTCTTTCGACATCGCGTTGCAGTAATCTTTTTGGCACATCGAGCACTTAATCACTGTTCTCAAATTTTCGGGCAACATCCTCTGGCAAACATCGTCTTCAGCGAGGGTGCAGCCTCTTTCCGCCTTATCCACGTCCGTTGAACCAACTGGCACAAAAAAGATATATTATTAAAAAAAAAATGCAAAATGGCTTTTCGTTGATTAAATTAGAGTACCTCGACGAAGTAAATTTGATAAAATGGTATCAGAACTCATTCAGGTCTATTCTCTATACATTCATATCAATTGTGGCTATCCAACAAGCATAACAGGTGACCTTGAAGAGATATAGGTAGCTAGCAATTGATCTATCTCTTCAATTAATTAATGAGCCTCAACAATCTGCTTCGAGAATACAGATGTTGCAAGGTCACATGTTAGGCTCGTAGATAGCAGTAATTGGTACGTGTCAATTGAATTGACCCGATTGACATTTTTTGGCAAAGAGTTTTCTTTTTATAAACCCAAATATTTTGCACATATAAGAAGAATGTCATTGGGGAAGAGGTGACAAGCATATGCACAGATAACAAAAAAAAAAATAAAGAAAAAATATGAAAAAGTAGAAAGAGGAAAGGTGATCGCCAGAAGAGGAAAGACGGAAAAAGTATTACAAAGAATCGTTAGAAGGTAGAGATGTAATAGTGTAAGGACCCGGAGAAATGCTTTAGAGAATTTATTGAATTAATTTATTTTTATTTTATTTTAATCATTTGATTATCAGTCCTGCTTGTTCTTAGAAAGAAGCCGGATTTTCGTATCGCTTTTATGAGCTTCGGATGCGTTTTCAGATCAGTACTAATACCTTTCCCATTGATTCAGCAAAAGTAAATCACGCCACTGTGCGTCTCTGCCCTTGAACGAGCGACGTGGGTAAAACTCAGTAAAAACGAAACGTTTACGCCCTCTCGTAACGAGAAAAGTTTCACTTGAAAGCTACTGTTTGGAGCGTCTGAATTCAAATTCTTGCTGATCTCGCAGAATTTCCCTCCTCACTTTTCCAGGAGTTGACGAGCCTTTAAGTAGCTTAAGCGAGGGAGATAAGCCAGTTCCCAGTTTCCTTATGTTTGGTCCGCGTTAAATCTCTCGTCGAAATTGCAGTTCCCGGTTTCCTTATGTTTGGTCCGCGTTAAAATCTCTCGTCGAAATTTCAGTTCCCGGTTTCCTTATGTCTGGTTCGCGTTAAATCTCTCGTCGAAATTGCAGTTCCCGGTTTCCTTATGTTTGGTCCGCAGAAGCTTTTCCCGCGCAGTTTTACTGTTTTGCCTAAATTAAATTCGTCGTAATCGAAAAAAACCTCGCAAATCTAACTTTAGAGTGTATCCCCAAAAATTTCGGATACGAGAAAAATCTTTTGATTCGTCGCTGGTAAACTCAATGTAATTGTTGTCCGAAAAGTTAATTAACTAAAAGCATTTTTCTATGTGAATTATACCTCTCTCCTTCTTGTCAACATATTTTTTATTGTCATAAATCTTTTAAGATATTTTGTTATTACCTAAAATGGTCTCGTTACGATTTGTTAATTTTAAAATTTGTTGTAAATTCGTTGTTCTCGTAAAATTTTATTTTAATATATATTTTATTTGTTAAAACATTCGTATTTTATTTAAAATCTCAAAGTAGTCTTTTTTTTGATAATCATTAATAAGTCGAACAAGGAGAGGAGAAAGATCCAACAAACCCAAAATAAGTAAGTCTGAGGGTATAAAGGGCCAAAATTCAAACCAAGTCCGAAGAGAGCGGGAAGAACGATTGCTGGCTAATTTTTGGCTAAAACTGGAAACGCTACTAACAAAGCAGTCGCTTCTTGCGCCTCGATTTGGTTTGGAAAAGTTTTGGTTAAAAGGGTGGTAAAGTTTAGAAAGGGAGTTCAGAGAAGACCTCCAATCTCTTTTAATTTTCTCTGTAAACGATTTCTATTTTAGAAATCTCGTGTTCTGGTTAAGAACCGTTTCGACAAAATATAAACCACCCTTCTCCCGTACTCATCAGATACTTACAATAGGAAGAAAACAGATTACAGTTAGAAAAGAACAAGAAATCACAGATAACAAGCAATAATAAGAAAAGAAAATATAAGAAAACCCCAACAAACGAAAGAAGACCCGCAAATAGTGGAACGCAAGATGTGAACAGCCTTTCCAGAAGCCTCAAGAATTACATCAGAATGAAATATAAATTCTCCAGAGCGTTCGAAACGACGAAAGTGTGTGTATGTGTTTGTAATGAAGATGGCAGCATATCTGCCGAAATACGTGTCAATTTGCCCTAGATTTTATTAAATTTATTTTTACTGTTGTAACCTATCTTGTAGGTTGTAAGTCTTATGACAATTACTACCAATAACATTCATTTCTTTCTTCGTTTATTATTGAGGAAATTTAAATATAGGGCAATGGGGCCTACTGCAAATTACTGTAAACACTTCATAATTCATGAAACACGAGCAAAAGCATGTGACCTTGAAAGTTTTGGATACTCGTTTGTTTGCCTTGCCAAAAATCAACGCCCCCAAATCGTCCCAACCCCGTTACCTTTACCTTTCGCAAGTAACGCGAAGCACTTTTGGTTTTCCTTGCAGTTTTCTGTGCTCGTGTGGTTATTCACATTGAAACAGGGGCCGGTTTTGATGTCCAAACACGAGTAGCACAGCACTCCCTCCGCTGCAGGGATAAAGAAATTGATTTGCACCAAATTCGACTGATTAAAGGCGAAAGCTTACCTTGGTAAAACGACCGAAGGAGGATCAAAAGTAGAAACGTCAGTGCTACAGCGGCTGACGACATTTTGATCTGACATTTTCGATTTTTTTTTTCTACCGGAATGAACTATAAGTTATTGTTGTTATTAGCGAATGAAGATTAACTCAACAATCTCATCTCTTAAGCTATCGATTTTGGAGATAAAAGAGAGATTTAAATTGGGGGCGTAATTTTTTTTCATTGTCAAAAATGTAGGTGTTTGGGAAAAAGGCGTCATCTGGAAGAGTATATCTCTGCACATCGGCAACCAAAAGCATTTGTATCAAGGACGCATGTACGCATTTCCCTTCCACTGCCTCCACTCAATTTAGATGATTATGTTGAAGGTTAAGTCAAGAGGCCTCATGCTGATTATAATCTGTTATCGCTGCGAGTTGTGGATTTAGTTCTTCGAATAAACTACGGTAAGTGTGTGGCTTTTTATATCTACTATAGTTGAGTGTTATTTTTAAATCTATCGAGAGAATAAAAATAGCTTGTATAGTATTTTAAAATGCTTATTTAAATTTCTTTATAAATTGCGCGGGCGAAAGGTTAATAATGGAGGAATTATTGTCTTTTATTTCCATCGACCCTTCCTACACTTTCATCACTATGTGATCACCCAAATTAGGCAACCAAACTCACATTTATGGTAAGATAGAATATTCCAATTGCAACAATATGATAAGTACAGGGTGACTGACAATACTTCCCAGAAGGAAAACCACATTATCCGAGAGTATGAGAAAAATGTTCAAAAATTCTTTCTGCCTTAATTTTCTAATCAATCAAAAATTAGCCCCAAAACAACGATGTGTCTCAGGTTGAAAAACAGAAAAGCAGATGAACGTAATAAGTGCCCTCATAAAAGTTTTATGACAGGCACGGCGGTAGGGCATCGCTCGTGAACTTGATCTTTAAGTGGAATTTCGAACTGTCGCCGTGAAATACGAAATACAAAAAAATATTTGACAAACGCATGCAAAATACCTGAAGCAATTTATTCCATGCATAAACATTTCGTGATAATCAAAATTTCAAACATTATAACCGGTAAATGCCTTCGTAATCTGTTAATAATTATAATTTCGTTTTGTGTAAAACTACAAACCACTAATGCTTCAACGCTTCCTCTTATAGAATAATTCTCGAAATACGTCTTTTCGAAAAGCCACAGACATGACTCCTGCAATCAAGATCACGTATTTCAACAGCAAGGCCCTTGGAGAATCGATTCGGATGCTCTTGAAGTACGGAAACATCGATTTTGAAGACAAACGAATCATCTTCGGCGGAGATGAATGGCCACAATTAAAACCAAGTGAGTGATCGACAAATCCACTTTTGAAATGTGTGGTCACAGATTTTAGCCCATGCTTTAGAATTTGAAAAAAATGTTTTTCAGCTGTGCCTTTCGGGCAAATACCCATTTACGAAGAGGACGGGAAAATGGCCCACCAGAGCGTCTCCATCACCCGCTACGTGGCGAAAAAAGTCAAACTCACCGGGGATAGCGATTGGGAAGCCTTGGAAATCGACGCCATAGTCGATACGATCAACGACCTTAGAATTAGTAAGTTGAAACCCTCTTGGACGTTCGTCGAATTTATTTCCTGCGTTAATTTTTTCTCAGAAATCGCACAGTACCACTATGAACAAGACCCGGCCATCAAGGAATCAATTAAGAAACCGCTCTTTGACGAAACGATTCCTTTCTACTTGGAACGCTTGGAAAAAGTCGCCGAGGCTAATAAAGGCCACTTGGCAACTGGAAAGGTGGCCATTTCGCTTCATAATTAAACTTGGGGGTAAACTAGTTTTCGTTTGCAGTTGACTTGGGCCGATGTTTTCTTCGTGGGACTTCTGGACTATTTGAATTTCATGGTTGGCTATGACATCACTGAGAGCCGCCCTAATTTGCAAGCTGTTGTGGATAACGTAGTGTCCATTCCCGCCATTAAGAATTGGATTGAGACTCGCCCCAAAACGATTTCTTGATCACGGGCTGCTTTGTCTCGCATATATTTTGCATTCATTCACGTTTTGTAACGTTGCTTTTATAATAAAGAATTAATTTTCTTTTTGGAATTTTAATCACATCAAGACGCGCTATGGGGTGCTTGGCACGGTGTCATAAGACCGCATTTTGATTTCCTCAAAAAAAATGGGTAGATTAAACCCTAAATTATTAAATTAACATCTGGCACAGTTTTAGAGCCCAAAAGAACCTCCCTCCGAATTTTTTAATAAATGGTCATGTGATTTAGTTAAGCACTGATAGGGCCCCTTTAAACTCCGGTGGTGGCAGCGTACTTATTTAATTTTCAATAATTTTTTCCCATTTGATCAGTCTTTAAAATGCTTATTTAAATTTCTTTATAAATTGCGCGAGCGAAAAAGGTTAATAATGGAGGAATTATTGTCTTTTATCTCCATCGACTCTTCCTACACTTTCATCACTACGTGATCACCCAAATTAGACAACCAAACATTTATGGTAATACTTAAAATATTCTAATTACAACAATAAGATAAGTACAGGGTGACTGACAATAGTTCCCAGAAGGAAAACCACGATATCCGAGAGTATGAGAAAAATGTTCAAAAATTCTTTCTGCCTTAATTTTCTAATCAATCAAAAATTAGCGCCAAAACAACGATATGTCTCAGGTTGAAAAACAGAAAAGGACATGAACGAAATAAGTGCCCTCATAAGAGTTTTATGACAGGCACGGCGGTAGGGCATCGCTCGTGTATTTGATCTTTAAGTGGAATTTCGAACTATCGCCGTGAAATACGAAATACAAAAAAAAACATTTGACAAATGCATGCAAAACACCTGAAGCAACTTATTCCATGCATAAACATTTCGTCATAATCAAAATTTCAAACATTATACCCGGTAAATGCCTTCGTAATCTGTTAATAATTATAATTTCGTTTTGTGTGCGACGAATTATTATTAACACAAATCTATTAAAAGTTTAACAAATTCAAGACGCGTTTGCAACTCTCTATCGTGCGTTTTTGCTGCGATGGTTGTAAATCGTTCCTCGTTCCACCGTAAGCATTCTTTTCACTCAGAATAATTTCTTCGACTTTGAATTAATTTCTTAATTAATTATAAACTGTTCTATGGAATTCTTTTAAACATGATCCCGTAATCTGTTCATTCATTCATGTACGCGATTTGGTTCAAAAATACGCAAATCACCACCGACGTTTAAAACAGCTGTACATAATAAAGTTTTTAATAGCTTAATAAAAAAAAACTTGTCGGCTATGAATCTCAGGTCTAATAAATCGCTTCACATTTTCCAAACAAGCCCAGCAATTTACATTTTTTCGTAATCTGTGACTTGCATTCACGTACGTGATTTGATCAAAAATTGTACGCATGTTTCCGACGGCGACACCTGATACAAGTCAAATTGGGGGGGAGCTGGATATACTCGCTGAGCCTTAGCTTTGTTTAGCACACATAAACAGAGAATAAACAATACATAGCGCACATCGCGCGCCCTCGGACGTTACGGGCCCGCATTGACCCCCCTCGATCACCAGACTTAAATCCTTGCGATTTTTTTTGTAGATGAAGCAGCTGGTACATTCCACTCTAGTAAATAATCCGCAAGACTCGTTTGCGAATTTGTTAATCTTATTTCATATGTAATTTCAGTTATTTTAGAAATTACTAATAATTACGTGGTAGTTGACCCTGTATATTTTTGCAATTTTGAATTGTAGAGGAAATTCAAGATCGAAATGATGTAAAATATCGCATACACCGAGTGATTGAAATTCGAGGATAAACAAAAACGAATCGCTCTTTTTTCATATGCAATTTCTGTTATTTAAAAATTACTAATAATTACGTCGCGTAAAAGAAACCACTCAGGCTTCCGTTCCCAAATGTTAAACGTGTAATAAAACTAATTGAGATGTGTGTCAAGGTCGCATTGTATTGAAGCGTAATCTGTGACATGCAATCACGTACGCGATTTGATAAAAAATTCTAGGCGTGTCTCCGACGATCACAGCTGATGCAAGTGAAATTGGGGGGAGCTGGATATACTCACGTCACGAGCGTTAACTTTGTCCAACACACATAAAGAGAGAAGAAACAATACATAGCGCACATAGTGCACCCTCGGACGTTACGGGCTACGGATGAACCCCGCGATCACCAGATTTAAATCCTTGCGATTTCTTTTTGTGGATGAAGCAGCTGATACATTCCGTTCTAGTAAATAATCCGCAAGAATTAACAAACGATAAACAATTTCAGTTCTTTTAGAAATTATTAATAATTACGTCGTGTAAAAGGAGCAACTGAGACTTCCGTTCCTAGTTGTGTTATAAAACGTGTTATAAAACGAATCGAGATGTGTATGCAGGTCGCTATGTGTGCAAGCGAGTGGTCAACAAGAAAATTTATAATCCTCTTATTCTGCCGTATTTATAGAACGTAGCGTCGCAGCTTGATTTTGGGATAAATTTTTAATTAATTATAAACTGTTTATAAGAATTTTTTAAACATTCCATTTTCTAACGAGTTTATTTTTATTTTTTGGCGAGTTACACTGTATATATTTTTTATCAGTTAATATAAAATACAGAAATTAACTGAGATCGAATATTTTCATGTAGTTTCAGAAAAATTTAATAAATAAAAGAATGAATACATATATAAAAATATTAAATACTTATGTATGTACACTGACGGTCAAAAAATTTAAGACTGACGGAATTTAATTTTACGAGTTGTAATTCGTTGTCTCGATCGGCGTACATAAAATGTTGAAAAACGTCGCCATTTTAACGTTATTTTATACTTTCTCGAGATATTTGAAAAACTTCTACAATTTTTAAAGCGTCAGAACTACTCAGACAGCTGAAAATCTCGCAGTAATACCGCAGTGTTACGAGGGGAATTTTTTTAACGAGACAATTTTCTTGTGTCAAGTTTCTGTGACATTTTATAGTGTCGTCTTGAAATTTAGTCTAGCGATTTCTTTTTGTGGATGAAGCAGCTGGTACATTCCGCTCTAGTAAATAATGTGCAAGAATTAACAAATAAATGAAATAATTATTAACGATACTACTGCGAGATCTGTGGTTGTCTGGGTAGTTCTGACCTTTAAAAATTGTAGAAGTTTCTCAAATTTCTCCAAAAGTAATAATTATCTGTTAATTCTTGCGGATTATTTACTAGAGCGGAATGTACCATCTGCTTCATCCACAAAAAGAAATCGCTAAACTGAACTTCGAGACGACACTATAAAATGTCACAGAAACTTGACATAAGAAAATTGCCTCGATAAAAAAACTCCCTCCCCCCCTATTTGATAAGCAATTCTAGTTATTTTAGAAATTACTAATAATTATGTCGCGTCAAAGAAACAACTCAGACTTCCGTTCCCAGCCATTGTACGTTTAATAAAACGAATTGAGTTGTGTGTCAAGGTTGCAATGTGTGCAAGCGAGTAATCGATAAAAAACTTCATAGTCCTATTATATTGGCGTCGAATTTTGTACGCAGTGCCTCAGCTTGATTTTAAGATAATTTTTTAATCAACTATAAACTGTCTGGAAATTTTTTGCCGCAACCATTCGCTTACACGTTTCTTTTCGGCGGGACAATTGTCAGTCACCTTGTATATCGACGTGGTTTTATTAACGCTCAGCAAACTAAAACGACAATATGACATTATTCTGATTCGTTAATTTAAACCTACTGTAAGCACATACTGTTATAATCCAGAATAAATATTGAAATATTCGGTTTACAGAAAGCCATAAATTGTTAGAACAAAGACGAGAAGATTCAGGGAAAAACGCCAACCAGTCTTGAATTACACTATGACAGTTAATCTCTTTGCCTAAACGAAATTAGTTAAAAAAATCGTTTATTACTTAACACCCCATGTTTTTTTTTTGCTTACCTATTAATTATTTAAATACCTTTACTTTAATCACTAGAAAAAACTACACAGTTTTTTTTTTTGGTGGAACAATTGTCAGTCACTCTGTATATTATTTTAATCTGTTAAAGTACAGAAATTAACCGTATAATTGCAGAAAAATATAATAAATATAAAAATAAATAAAAAAAAGATTAGGATTTGCTTGTTTATCTGATAAATAAAGGAAGTATCTAATTGTAGATAAGTGTAATTAAGCAAAGTGCACGATAATTACGTTGTCAGGTCAATGTCAATCAAGTTATTGCTTATCGTGATTCATAGTTTATTAACCTCGTTACGTAAAAGCAATTTATGATAAACCAAAGTGTAGTAGAATTCTTACACAGTACAACAGATAAGTATAACGTGAAAATCAAATTATTACAATTAAAACCATCCAGAAAGTGTTTAGATTATTTTTTGTTTATAATTTACGTTATTTTGAAACATGCACAATTTTCAATGCGTAGGTTTGTTTAAAATGCATGTAATTTACAATATCAATTCCATCTCCATGAAACTGTCGATATATTAGCAATGTGTCTCATTTTAATGATTACGTTTTATTACATTAATTACAGTGCAAAACTGCATTTAATACAACAGCAATCAAGATGAAAGTACTTTTGTTATTGTTTGTTTCATACATTTTTTTTTTTATAAACACAAATGGTTTCGGAAGACAAAAGGTATCCTTGGGATTGTTTATTGTTCATAGAAAACCAGCAAGGTACATGTAACTATCATTTGGGGAATTTTGTGATTCGTAATTGCTATTTAATTATAAAGAAACATGAATCGGCAGTTTTTTTTTCTACGTACATACGTAACGGAGTGCAATCCAAATATTTCCGAGAAAGAATCATCTCTGGTGATTATTTTTGGGACACTGAAAATTCGAAAACCGGATGTCGTTTTCGATTGTAATTGCACACGTGTATCCATTTTGTTAAAAAAATAATGTAAACTACTCTTCGAACAACAAAGAAATGAAACATTGACGTAGATACATGAGATTTTAATAATAAAATTTTCGAATTAAGTAAGGGAAGATTGGCCACCAAAATGTAAGTACGTGATAACGACGTATTGACGCCCCTGGATAGTAGAAAATAAGTTTTTTGAAATTTTCAAATTTGGACGCTAAAGAAGAAGGCAATTCTCGGTGGACACTCGGTATATACTTTTGCTTTTTGGAATCTTTTGCAGGTGGGTTCATTATTTGGAAGAGAATTTTTCTACATAGTGGCAACGCCGGACGCATTTTGCATCAAGGCCGGTTATTCATTCCCTTCCACCGCCTCACTTAATTTAGACCCTAGGCTCTAGGCATTCGGCGTTCGATCGAAAGTGAAACCTACAGCACCCGCAGCACTCCAAGTTATTATTTTCTGTTATCGCCGGCCGGCATTTGTTTGTGTGCGGAAGTAGCTTAACGACAGAGTTCCGGTAAGTTTGTCTATACTTAGTTGTTATCTTTATTTAAATTTAAAAATAAATGCGAATGGCTTAAAATAGATTGCCTGTTGTATAGTGTGGTTCGATAAAAAGTGAATGGAAATAAGTTTTGTTTGAGTTCGCTTGGTCGCCATCGGTGGCTTTTTATGTTGTACGTAAAAAGCGTTCAATAATAATTGAAAGTCACGTGATTTCGTATTTATTAAAGACCGCGTCGGTAGATCCGCCTGTATTATAACAAACCAATTCATGAAACAATTATTTCTTTAGGCAACTCGTGTTAATTTTTTTATCGAGAGAAAACTGTCAACGTAAGTACAGGGTACAACGAAACATAAATGCAAAATCGATTAATACATAAGAAAACAAAAACTTTTTAATTTTTTGTACAGTTTTGGATATTGACACGTTTTGACTTTTTAATTATACAGGGTGTACTATAACTCTACTCGTGAATATCCACATGACGCGTTTCCTTTAATTACCTGGATACAAATTTAACACTTGCAGCATTCTTTCAAATTATAAAATACAAAGAACCTGCTTCAATAAAATGCAAACAGTATTAAAAAAAAGAAGATATTCATACAAAAAAATAGGCGGTTCTCCCTCTCTCGCCCTCTTTCTGTCTCATACACATTGCTGTAACCAAAATGGTCTAATACAACATGTATATTGTAACAACTCTCCTATCTGGATAGTACTAGCAACTACAAAATCATGACGGACCCATCCGTCCCCCATTTATTTAAGTTTACAGCTACTATTATATACAGGGTGTATCTAGACTTGAATTATTTAATAATGCTATTGATTACCTGTCATACAATAGGAGAGATCTCCAAATTTCGAAGGTCTTGCTAAAAAAATAATAGTAAATAAGTAGGAGTTCTTAGATAAGCGTTCTTTAGGTATGATTTCAAATGCAGGCTACATCGAATTACCAATTTTTTTAATATCCCTGCATAGCTTCTGTTTATGGGAGCTGTCGTATACAGGGTGTAAATGTACTTGAGTCATATTATCTGTTATACAAAGGGTTGATTCATCAAACGTATCCCAATTGGTATTGCTCAGAAATTACTTACATCAATCGCAACATTGCTGATTAGCTCATTAGGACCATCAAGAAGTGATTGTCTTAGGAGTTTCGTACTCATCATGAGCTTGCAGATTTCGGATTTTCTTTTGTTTTCAAACTTCTGCTTAGATAAGTCTTAAGGTCTACTCAGATATGATAAACTCGTTCGGAACATCGAACCACCCACTATTTTTTTCTTATATCCACATGTGGTTTTAGTTTATAATTACAGCCACATACAGGGTGTAACTATACTTGAGTTATTTTCGGTTCCTTATTATTCTTTCCTTTTTCTTTATAGTTCTCGTTAACAATACTGCTATTTCTTCTCGTCATGACTTCCAATATCTTTTATTTTTATGTGTTTCAAGTAGTTATTATTATTTTTTCTGTGAGGAATGCATCACTACGACACTTTAAACTTTCGTTTACAATTTCATTGATTTATTCAATGACAACTGTGCATTTTGATCTTGTGATATTGCAATAACATTGATGTGATTGTAATTGTTTAATTGGAAGTTGAATGTAGGCTCTTTTTTACATATCAAAAACCCTTCATAAATTTACGTCGACAGGAACAATTTAATTCAATCGAGTTAAGCCGGATATTAACTTAAATAAAGGATCATTATCAAGTCACAGATTGAAGCCGACAAGGTCATAAATACAAAACGTAAGTGAGGTAATTGAGAAAGAGTGAATAATAAAAATTCCACTCGGTTTATTCGTTTTATTTACTGATTCGTTTTCTAATCAAAATAATCAAATTGAGTGGAACAATTTTTAAAAATAGGTTTACGTTGGATACACAAAGATACGAGTTATCAATCTTCCTTGAAAAGTTTACGATTTATTTGTTTTATAAGCAAGCGCCATTATCTTGTGAGTAAACCTCAAATCCAGGAATTTTGAAAGCATTGCTGTTGCTAAGCCGAATAAAAATAGATGTATCGGAAACACATTAGCAGAACTAGAAGGCTTGAATTTGTGCTGTGAAAGCCATAATCAATACACATGACATACATTTTAGGGCGACTGCTTACGGCGAAAGAGACTCATATCAAAAGGATCACTTTAACTATATTGGCCTACTTTAGGGTTGATGTCGACTAATTGATTGTTTTGTAATTGCGTTGGACGCCAATTTATCCAGTGGTGATATTATTAGGCCCCACGTTGGGCGCCAATGTACATATGTAGTGGTCATGTTAATAGGTTGCTATATTTTTGGTGTTAATATTTAATTACTTTTAAAATCGCGGAGGAGATTTATATTATTTATCTGACCGCCCAACAAATAGAAGACGTTTTGTAAGTTGGTATGCATTAACCACCAATGTGACCAATTTGGTAATATTGTAACTAGTTCTGGTGACTCCTTTCTGTTGAAATTTCAGATAATTTCTACCGACTTCTGACACGTCGAATGTTTAGTGATTTCATGACCGGCTTTGTAACAAATCTATTGATTTGAAATAATTTTAATTAAACCATAAATAAGTATGTATTTAAGTTGATTTTTTATTTTGTAATGACGTCAGTCGTAAAATTATGACGATTCTTGGAAAACGAAGAACAGAATGAAAGACGATCGGTTTGCTGCCCTTTTTTTGGATAAAAAAAAACAATAATCGTAGCTTCTTTCTTTATAAAGAAAAAAGTCATCGCCCTTTATTTATTTTCTGACGCGAAACTAAAAACGAAAGTTTTTTTTTTATATCCAAATCGTCGAATAAAACGTTTGCTTCTTGCATTTGTTAAACTATCGATCGTCTTTTGTTTTGTTACGCTCATTTTATGAAGAAAAAAGTCGAAATTCGATTAATTCGAACGTCTTTTGTCATCGTCCTTAATAATTCGTTTGGAATTCGAACGTCTTTTGTCATCGCCCTTAATTTATCTTCTAACGCAAAAGTAAGAAGGAAAGTTTTTTTTTTTAATCCAAATCGTCGAACAAAACTTTTGTTTCGTGCATTTGTTAAACTATCGATCGTCTTTTGTTTTGTTACGCTCTTTTTATGAAGAAAAAAGTCGAAATTCGATTGGAATTCGAACGTCTTTGCCATTGCTCTTAAATTATTTCGTTTTATTTATTTATTTATTTATTTTCTGACGCGAAAGTAAAAAACAAAATACTTTTTTTATATCCAAATTGTCGAGCAAAACTTTTATTTCTTGCATTTGTTGTTTATCGATCGTTTTTTGTTTTGTTGCTCTTTTTTTTTTTGAAGAGAAAAGTCGAAATTCGATTGGAATTCCAACGTCTTTTGTCATCACCCTTAATTTATCTTCTAACGCAAAAGTAAAAAGGATTTTTTTTAAATTCAAATCGTCGAGCAAAACTTTTGTTTTGTGCATTTGTTAAACTATCGATCGTCTTTTGTTTATTTTGATTATTTATTTATTATTATTATAAAGTAAAACGAATGTTTTTTTTTTAATATCCAAATCGTCGAGCCAAAACTTTCGTTTCTTGTTTCGTTTTTGTTAAACTGTCGATCGTCTTTTGTTTTTTTACGCTTTTTTTTTATGAAGAAAAAAGTCGAAATTCGATTGAAATTCTTTTGTTATCGTCCTTAATTTATGTTCTTGCGCAAAAGTAAAAATGAAAGTTTTTTTTTAGTATCCATCCCGTCGAGTCAAGACTTATTTCTTGCTTTTCTTAAACTATCATCGATCATCTTTTGTTTTGTTACTTTTTTATGGAGGAAAAAGTCGATTAAATTCGAACGTTTTTTGTCATTTATTTTCTGAGACAAAAGTAAAAATAAAAGTTTTTTTTTAATATCTAAATCGTCGAGCAAAACTTTTGTTTCGTGCATTAAATTATCGATCGTCTTTTATTTATTTTTTTATTATGAAAAGTCGAAATTCGATTGGAATTCGAACGTCTTTTGTCATCGCCCTTAATTTATTTTCTGACGCGAAATTAAAAAAAATTGAAGTTTTTTTTTTTATATCCAAATCGTCGAACAAAACTTTTGTTTCTTGCATTTGTTATCGTCTTTTGTTTATTTTCATTATATTTACTAAGAAAACGAAAGTCGAAATTCGAGGAAATTCGAACGTCTTTTGTCATCGCTCTTAATTTATTGAGCGACTCTTTCTTTGTAACATACCAATCGTCTTTTGTTTTGTTACGCTCTTTTTATGAAGAAAAAAATCGAAATTCGATTAATTCGAACGTCTTTTGTCATCGTTCTTAATAATTCGATTGGAATTCGAACGTCTTTTGTCATCGCCCTTAATTTATCTTCTGACGGAAAAGTAAAGAGCAAAGTTTTTTTTTTTAATCTAAATCGTCGAACAAAACTTTTGTTTCGTGCATTTGTTAACCTATCGATCGTCTTTTGTTTTGTTACGCTTTTTTTATGAAGAAAAAAGTAGTCATCGCTCTTTATTTTATTTATTTTCTGACGCGAAAGTAAAAAGCGAAAGTTTTTTTTTATATCCAAATCGTCGAGCAAAACTTTTGTTTCTTACATTTGTTAAACTATCGATAGTCTTTTGTTTTGTTACTCTTTTTTATAAAATAAAAGTGCGAATTCGATCGTCTTTTGTCACCACCCTTTATTGTATTTATTTTCTGATGCGAAAGTAAAAAGCGAAAGTTTGATATCCAAATCGTCGAGCAAAACTTTGGTTTCGTGCATTTGTTATAATATCGGTCGTCTTTTGTTTATTTTCGAAATAAAGGGAAATCGAAATTTCGAGGGAATTCGAACGTCTTTTGTCATCGCTCTTAATTTATTTCTTTTTTACATCCTGATCGTCGGCGTCGACCAAAACTTTTGTTTCTTGCATTTGTTAAACTATCGATCGTCTTTTGTTTTGTTACGCTTTTTTATGAAGAAAAAAGTCGAAATTCGATTGGAATTCTTTTGTCTTCGTCCTTAATTTATTTTTTAACGCAAAAGTATAAACGAAAGTTTTTTTGTAATATCCAAATCGTCGAGCAAAACTTTTGTTTCGTGCATTAAGTTATCGATCGTCTTTTATTTAATTTTTTTTCATTGATTTTTTATTATGAAAAGTCGAAATTCGATTAGAATTCTGACGTGAAAGTAAAAAACGAAAATTTTTTTATATCCAATATCGTCGAGCCAAAACTTTTGTTTCTTGCTTTTGTTTCCTCCTTTTGTTTCCTCCTTTTGTTAAACTTTCGATCGTCTTTTATTTTTTATTATTTTTTTTTTATAAAAAAGAAAGTCGAAATGGGATTGGAATTCGAACATCGTTTGTCATCGCACTTTAATTTATTGAGCGACTCTTTCTTCTTTACATCCTAATCGTTTCTTGCATTTGTTAAACTATCGATCGTCATTTGTTTTGTTACTCCTTTTTTTATGAAGAAAAAACCCAAAATTCGTTGGAATTCTCTTGTCATCGTCCTTAATTTATTTTCTAACGCAAAAGTAAAAAACGAAAGTTTTGTTTTAATATTGAAATCGTCGAGGCGAAATTCTTATTTCCCGTTTTTGTTAAACTATCGATCGTCTTTTGTTTTGTTACTTTCTTCGTAAAGAAAATGAAGAAATTCGATTGGAATTCGAAAGTCTTTTTTTTTCCTGACGCAAAGAAAGTAAAAACCAACGTTATTTTTAACATCCAAATCGTCGACCATATTTTTTTTTGTTCCTTGCATTTATTGAACGATCGATCGTCTTTTGTTTTCGTTTTTAACAAGAACCATCAACTCACGTTTTCTTCTGCAATTTTGTGCTTCCGCCAGAGTTGCCAGTTCTAATACGCTTTAAGAAAAATCACTAGGAAAAAGTGCCAAAAAAAAGTTTTTAGTTATTTCTGCTTGTGGTGTTTTTTTGTAATTATTTAGGCCTATTGACAACACTGTTAACGACATAGTTTTTTTTTTCTTATTGCTGTTATCCCCTAACTCATAATGACATCGTTTAGTAACGACAATCGTTAAGTGACATATTGTACTAATTGGTCAAAGTCTGTCACTTAACGATTGTCGTTATTTAATAAAGTCGTTATGAGTTGGAGAATAATAAAGGGGATTAGAATGTACGAGGCCAGACCATAGTCTTATGCGTGCTATAGTACAATGTTAGTGACTAGTATGATTTGATTCGAAATTTTTGGTACAATCACAATCCTGCTCATGACCTCATGACCAACAGTCTATAAAATCGCTTGGTTGCCAAAATGTCAGAATTTCCACATTGCCTCCAATTCGAACTTAGTTCACGAATTAATTAAACTGATGTGAGGAATCGATAACAAAGGTGTAATTATAAAACGTCACTTTTAAAGTCAGCCATGACGTAGGTCCTTTGTCCATCTAGAGTCCCGTGACTTTAATTTCAGTTCAAACTGTCAATCAATTGCAAATGACTGACGACGTGGACTTCTGCGAAATTAAGCGAAGCCACAAGACCATAGACATATTTTCCTTGCCAGGTAGAAATACAACCATTTTAAACCCAACTTGATTTCTTCTTCCAATGACTTTTCTCAATTTTTGTTGATAGAGGCCGCCGACATGGCCCCCACTATCAAGCTCACGTATTTCAACGTCACGGCCCTTGGAGAACCAACGCGGATGCTCTTGAAGTACGGAAACATCGATTTTGAAGACAAGCGCTTCGCTAACGATGAATGGGCACAGTATAAACCAAGTGAGTAAACAACAAAACCACTGGTCCTTCCTATGATGACGAATTCACTTCTCCAATCAATCACCAGTTGATCATTGATCACCTTTGGAAAAAGGTGGAAGCTTAATTTCTATCTTTCTTCGAGCAACCTCATCTACACGACGTCTTTAGACAGACACGGATTTCTCATGGCATACCATTCGGGCAAGCGCCGCCCAATTTTTATGGTTCTTCCAGCAACCCCATCTACACGTAGTCTTTTGACGCGAGTTTTATTTTTATTTTGTTTTTTTTTCTTAGACATGCCTTTTGGGCAAGTACCAGTTTACGAAGAGGATGGAAAGTTAGCACACCAAAGTGTCGCCATCGCCCGCTACGTGGCGAAAAAAGTGAAACTCGTCGGGGAAACCGATTGGGAAAACCTGGAGATCGACGCCATCATCGACACAATCAACGACTTCAGAAGCAGTAAGTACCAAACTTTCCTCGACTTCCTCTTACTAATCAGACGCTTCTTCGCAGAAATCGCGCAATACCATTACGAGCAAGACCCGGTCCTCAAGGAATCGAAAAAGGAGCCGCTCTTCAACGAAACGATTCCCTTCTACTTGGAACGTTTCGACAAGATCGCAGAAGCAAACAAGGGGCACTTTGCACTGGAAAAGGTGCGTTTCTCAACTCGAATTACGCAAGCCAGAACTTTCTCTTTGTTTCCAGTTGACTTGGGCTGATATTTTCTTCGTGGCTCTTCTGGATTATTTGAATTTCATGGCTGGCTTGAATCTGACTGAAAGTCGTCCTAATCTGCAAGCCGTTGTGGATAACGTCAAGGCCATTCCTGCTATAAAGAACTGGATCGAGACTCGCCCCAAGACAAACTAAATACTCCAAGTTGACTGTTTTCCTTTCCTTTCCTTGTGTGCTTTACACTCTTCGTATTATCTTTCACGCGTTGTAATAATGTTTCTATAATAAATAAAATGTTGAAAATTAGTTTTTGTCTTTATTATTACCGTCAGAAATCTTAAGGTCATCCGTTCTTTGATTATTATAAATATCTCCCAGATTGAAGTGGTGACGTCTTGAAGATAGGCAGCCCATTTTACTTATTAAATATAATTGAGTTTTATAAAAATACAGAATAAATAGCTTTTAATTTTAATGGCTGCTGCTTACTTGGACATTACAGGAGACATCATAGCGCTGCTATTGCTCAATATTAAATAGTAGTAGTATAATTAGTAATTAAAACAAAATATGTATTACAAAGTACTTGTTGTATTGATTCGGTCGTAGCCAGACTAAATACGATCTAGTATAAGAATGTTTGAAAAAGAAAAAAGAAAAAGAATGACCTTTTTAGAAAAATTCAGCATAAGAATGATCTAAAAATATATTTCCTGTGTTATAGAGTGCGAATCATAGAATTATTCAGCATAGAAATGACCTTGGAACGATTCAGCATAAAAGTGACGTTCATGGAACGATTCAATGTAAAAATGGTCTTGGCAGAACGATCCAGCATAAGAAAAATCTCAAAATATCTTTTCTCTGTTAAACTGGGAATGATTCAGCATAAGAATGACCTTGTCGGAACGATTCAGCTTAGGAATGACCTGAAAATATTACCCCACGCCCACGCTTTAGAGAGCGATTCATCTATTGATTCAACATAAAAAAATGACCTTGATGGAACGATTCAGCATAAAAGTGACCTTAATAGAACGATTCAGCATAAGAACGACCTGAAAATACTTTTCCTCTGTAACATACGGTATGATTCAGCGTAGGGATGTCGTTGATGGAACGATTCGGCGTAGGAGTGATCTGCTATGCTTTTCATGGAATAATCCAGTATCAGAATGACCTTGAACGATTCTGCATTAAAATGACCTACAAATATTTTTTGTATGGGGGTGATTCATGGAATGATCAGCATAAGAATGACCTTGAATTGAACAATTGAAAATCATTCGCGAAAAGAAGCCTTTGAAAACCGTTCAAAAAAAAGTACATACAGAACGAAAGAGAATTGTGAATAATATTGAAGTGAAACAGTATAAAACTGACGAAAAGCAACTCAAAATGAGGAGAAACAATAGACAATCATTAATTCAGGAAGAAAATTAATTGAAGGAAAACAATTGACAATCGTTCGCGAAAAGAAAATAATTGAAAATCGTTCATAAAAATAGAACAAGAGTTGTTAAATAAAACAGAAGTAAAAACTGACGAAAAAACAACTTACAAGCAAGAGAAACGATTGACAACCACTCGTGTAGAAAATTAATTGAAAATCATTTATGAAAAGAAAAGACAATTGATAATCGCTCATTAAATAAAGAAGTAAAACAAATAAGGAAATCGTCACGTAACATTGAACTTACAATAAAGCAAAACAATTGGCGGTTGTTTATGAAAAGAAACAATTGAAAATCGTTAAGTATTAATGACTGTTCATGCAAAAAAAATTGATAGAAAAACAAATGACAATTGCATGTGAAGAAAAACAATTGATAGTCATTTGTAAAGGAAAACAATTAATAACCTAAAAAAAGAATTGACGGTTGTTGGTGAAGAAAAACAATTGACAATTTTGTCGGTAATGAAAAACAATTGACAATCGTTCGTGAAGAAAACTAATTGATAATCGTTCGTAAAGGAAAACAATTATTAATAACCGCTCATGAAAAAAAAAATAATAATTGACAGTCGTTGGTAAAGAGAAACAATTGTCAATTGCTCGTGAAGAAAAACAATTGATAGTCAATTCATAAAGGAAAACAATTAACAATCGAAGAAAGATAATTGGCGATTGTTGGCGAAGAAAACCAATTGACGGTTGTTGGTGAAGAAAACAACAGTTGTCGGTGAAGAAAAACAATTGACGCACGATCGAGATGAAAATTAATTGATAGTCGTTCGTAAAGGAAATCAATTATTAATAACCCTTCATAAAAAAAAACAATTGATAGTCGTTGGTGAAGAAAAACAACTGACAATTGCTCGTGAAGAAAAACAATTGATAGTCATTCTTTATGGAAAACAATTAGAAAACGAAAAAAAAATAATTGAGGGTTGTTGGTGAAGAAAAACAACTGACAGTTCTTCATGAAAAAAAATTGACTATCACTGTTGGAGAATAACAATTGACAATTGCTCACGAAGAAAAACAATTGACAGTCATTCTTTAAGGAAAACAATTAGAAATCGAAGAAAAATAATTGACGGTTGTTGGTGAAGAAAAGCAATTGACAGTTGTCGGTGAAGAAAAAACAATTAATAATCGAAAAAATTGACGGTTGTTGGCGAAGAAAAACAATCGACAGTTGTCGATGAAAAAAAGCAACTGACAATCGTTCGCGATGAAAACTAATTGATAATCGTTCGTAAAGGAAATCAATTATTAATAACCGTTCGTGAAAAAAAAAAAATTGACAGTCGTTGGTGAAGAAAAACAACTGACAATTGCTCGTGAAGAAAACAACTGGTACTCATTGGTAAAGGAAAACAATTAATAACCGAAGGAAAATAATTGATGGTTGTTGGCGAAGAAAAACAATTGACAGTTCTTCATGAAAAAAAATTACTGTCACTGTTGGAGAATAACAATTGCTAATTGCTCGCGAAGAAAAACAATTGACAGTCATTCTTTAAGGAAAACAATTAGCAATCGACGAAAATTAATTGACGGTTGTTGGTTAAGAAAAACAGTTGACAGTTTTCGATGAAGAAAAACCATTGACAACCACTCATGAACAAAAGTTAAGTTACGGGGGAAGAAAAAAGTGACAATAAAGAAAATAATAATTTCATCTCAGGTCAGGGCAGGTTTAAAACTTTTCAGGGCAGGCTTAGCCTCCAATGATGGCCCCCCCAGCCTGATTGGTGTGTTGCCAAGCTTTAAGGTGTTTGTTGGTGATTAAAACAAATGGTTTTTGGCAAACGCATTTCTTTGAAAATGCAAAAATCTCGATGCTTAAAATAACAAGAAAGTAAGTAGTAATTTGTAGACCCCCCCCCCTCCGTATGCAAGAGCTAAAACTCTCGTTTAACAAAAAAATTATACAATGCCATTAGAAATGATTTCAACCCACGTGACCAACTTGAATTAGGTTTTGTTCTCTTAGACGTGGCAACATTGAGAAAAGTGAAGTCGCTGTTTCAAACTGATGTGAATTTGTCACCACGTCTCTATAAATCGATTTAAGTACAATGTATTGCCTACACAGCAAAATCACGTGACTTGAAATCATTTCTGATGTCTCTGTAGAAACACGAAGAAAGTGACGCCATGAATTATTGAACGACGACGTCTTTCAAAACTTGGCCTAATTACGTTCGCAAGGATTCCTTTTTTTGCCCGACTGTTAATTAATAACGAATTAATTGAATGCCAGGAAAAGGAAGCTTTCTGCGAAACTGCATCATATAATTAAACGAATTTCTGAAATGCCCAATTATCTACACCGGTCGGCCTTATCTTTAATTTTCTTTTAAAATATTAAACCGCACTCGTTAAGAGCCTTCGTTTTTCTTGCCCCCTTTGTCTCCGCCTTTTTTCAAGTTTCCGTGAAACTGTTGGTATATTAGCGATAGCGTATTAGTGAATACGTTCTGTTATATTAATTACAGTGCAAAACTCCATTTAATACAACAGCAGTTAAGATGAGAGTAGTTTTGTTATTGTTTGTTTTAAACACAAATGGTTTTGGAAGACAATAGGTAGCCTTGGGATTGTTTATTGTTCCTAGAAAACCAGTAAGCTACATGTAACTATCATTCGGGGAATTTTATAATTGCTATTTAATTATAAAGAAACATGAATCGGCAGTTTTTTTTTCTGTGTATATACGTAACGGAGTGCAATCCAAATATTTCCGAGAAAGAACCATTACTGGTGATTATTTTTGGGACACTGAAAATTCGAAAACCGGATGTCGTTTTCGATTGTAATTGCACACGTGTATCCATTTTGTTAAAAAATAATTTAAACTACTCTTCGAACAACAAAGAAATGAAACATTGACGTAGATACATGAGATTTTAATAATAAAATTTTCGAATTAAGTAAGGGAAGATTGGCCACCAAAATGTAAGTACATGGTAGCGACGTATTGACGCCCCTGGGATGGTAGAAAATAAGTTTTTTGAAATTTTGATTTGTTTTTTGGACGTTAAAGAAGAAGGCAATTCTCGGTGGACACCCGGTATATACTTTTCCTTTTTGGAATCTTTTGCAGGTGGTTTCATTATTTGGAAGAGAATTTCTCTACATAGTAGCAACGCTGGATGCATTTTGCATCAAGGTCGGTTGTTCATTCCCTTGCACCGCCTCACTTAATTTAGACCCTAGGCTCTAGGCATTCGGCGTTCGATCGAAGTGAAACTGCATCACCCACGGCACTCCAAGTTATTATTTTCTGTTATCCCCACCCGGCATTTGTTTGTGTGCGGAAGTAGCTTAACGACAGAGTTCCGGTAAGTTTGTCTATACTTAGTTGTTATCTTTTGATTTAAATTTAAAAATAAATGCGAATGGCTTTAAATAGATTGCCTGTTGTATAGTGTGGTTCGATAAAAAGTGAATGGAAATAAGTTTTGTTTGAGTTCGCTTGGTCGCCATCGGTGGCTTTTTATGTTGTACGTAAAAAGCGTTCAATAATAATTGAAAGTCACGTGATTTCGTATTTATTTAAAGACCGCGTCGGTAGATCCGCCTGTATTATAACAATCCAATTCACGGAACAATTATTTCTTTAGGCAACTCGTGTTAATTTTTTTCTAGAGAGAAAATTGTCAACGTAAGTACAGGGTACAACGAAATATAAATGCAAAATAAATTAATACATAAGAAAACAAAAACTTTCTAATTTTTCTGTACAGTTTTGGATATTGACACGTTTTGACTTTTTAATTATACAGGGTATACTATAACTACTTGTGAATATCCACATCACGCGTTTACTTTAATTACCTGGATACAAATTTAACACTTGCAGCATTCTCTCAAATTATAAAATACAAAGAACTTGCTTCAATAAATTGTAAACAGTATTCAAAAAAAGGAGATATTCGTACAAAAAAATTGGCGGTTCTCCTTCTCTCTCTCTCTTTCTGTCTCATACACATTGCTGTAACCAAAATGGTCTAATACAACATGTATATTGTAACAACTCTACTATCTGGATAGTACTAGCAACTACAAAATCATGACGGACCCATCCGTCCTATTTATTTAAGTTTATAGCTACTATTATATACAGGGTGAAACTAGACTTGAATTATTTAATAACGCTATTGATTACCTGTCATACAATAGGAGAGATCTCCAAATTTCGAAGGTCTTGCTAAAAAAAAATAATAGTAAATAAGTGGGAGTTCTTAGATAAGCGTTCTTTAGGTATGATTTCAAATGCAGACTACATCGAATTACCAATTTTTTTAATATCCCTGCATAGCTTCTGTTTATGGGAGCTGTCGTATACAGGGTATAAATGTACTTGAGTCATATTATCTGTTATACAAAGGGTTGATTCATCAAACGTATCCCAATTGGTATTGCTCAGGAATTACTTACATCAATCGCAACATTGCTGATTAGCTCATTAGGACCATCAAGAAGTGGTTGTCTCAGGAGTTTCGTACTCATCATGAGCTTGCAGATTTCAGATTTTCTTTTGTTTTCAAACTTGTGCTTAGATAAGTCTTAAGGTCTACTCAGATATGATAAACTCGTTCGGAACATCGAACCACCCACTATTTTTTTCTTATATCCACATGTGGTTTTAGTTTATAGTTACTGCCACATACAGGCTGTAACTATACTTGAGTTATTTTCGGTTCCTTATCATTCTTTCCTTTTTCTTTGTAGTTCTCGTTAACAATCCTGCTGTTTTTTCTCGTCATGACTTCCAGTATCTTTTATTTTTATGTGTTTCAAGTAGTTATTATTTTTTTTTCTGTGAGGAATGCATCACTACGACACTTTAAACTTTCATTTTACAATTTCATTGATTTATTCAATGAAAACTGTGCATTTAGATCTTGTGATATTGCAATAACATTGATGTGATTGTAATTGTTTCATTGGAAGTTGAATGTAGGCTCTTTTTACATATCAAAAACCCTTCATAAATTTACGTCGACAGAAACAATTTAATTCAATCGAGTTAACTTAAATAAAGGATCATTATCAAGTTACAGATTGAAGCCGACAAGGTCATAAATATAAGGCGTAATATTTCAAGAAAATAAGTTTTATAAGCAAACACCATTATCTTATGAGTAAACGTGAAATCCAGTAAACACTTTAGGAATTGTGAAAGCATTGCTGTTGCTAAGCCGAATAAAAGTGGATGTATCAGAAACACATTAGCAGAACTAGAAGGCTATAATTTGTGCTGTGAAAGCCATAATCAATACAACTTACATACATTTTGGGGCGATTGCTTACGGCGAAAGAGACTCATATCAAAAGAATCACTTTAACTATATTGGCTTGCTTTAGGGTTGATGTCAACTAATTAATTGTTTTGTAATTGCGTTGGACGCCAATTTATCCAGTGGTGATATTATTAAGCCCCACGTTGGGCGCCAATAGTAGTCATGTTAATAGGTTGCTATTTTTTTTGTTTTAATATTTAATTACTTTTAAAATCGCGGAAGAAATTTATATTATTATCTGGCCGCCCGACAAATAGAAGACGTTTTGTAAGTTGGTATGCATTAACGACCAATGTGACCAATTTTATAGTTTTGTAACTAGTTCCGGTGACTCCTTTCCGTTAAAATATTAGATAATTTCTACCGACTTCTGTCACGTCGAATATTTAGCTTTGTAACAAATCGGATTGCTGCCCTTTTTTTGGAAAAAAAAAACAATAATCGTAGCTTCTTTATTTATGAAGAAAAAAGTCATCGCCCTTTATTTATTTTTTTTTTAATATCCAAATCTTCGAACAAAACTTCTTGTTTCGTGCATCTGTTAAACTGTCGATCGTCTTTTGTTTTGTTACGCTCTTTTTATGAAGAAAAAAGTCGAAATTCGATTAATTCGAACGTCTTTCGATTGGAATTCGAACGTCTTTCGTCATCGCCCTTAATTTATCTTCTGACGTCAAAGTAAAAAGCAAATTTTGTTTTTTTAAATCTAAATCGTCGAACAAAACTTTTGTTTCGTGCATTTGTTAAACTATCGGTCGTCTTTTGTTTTGTTACTCTTTTTTTTTAAGAAAAAAGTGGAAATCCGATTGGAATGAGAACGTCTTTTGTCATTGCCCTTATTTTATTTATTTTCTGAAGCGAAAGTAAAAAACGAGTTTTTTTTTTAATATCCAAATCGTCGAACAAAACTTTTGTTTCTTGCATTTATTAAATTATCGATCGTCTTTTGTTTTCTTACTCTTTCTCCTGAAGAAAACGTCGAAATTCGATTGGAATTCCAACGTCTTTTGTCATCATCCTTAATTTACCTTCTAACGCAAAAGTAAAAGTAAAGTTTTTATATCCAAATCGTCGAGCAAAACTTTTGTTTCTTGCAATTGTTACACTATCGATCGTCTTTTGTTTTGTTTCGCTTTTTTATGAAGACAAAAGTCGAAATTCGATTGGAAATCTTTTGTCACCGTCCTCAATTTATTTTTTATCGCAAAAGTAAAAACGAAAGTTTTTTTTAATATCCAAATCGTCGAGCCAAAACTTTTGTTTCTTGCTTTTGTTAAACTATCGATCGTATTTTGTTTTGTTACTTTTTTCGTGAAGAAAATGAAGAAATTGGAATAGAATTTTCTGACGTAAAAACCAATGTTCTTTTGAAGATCCAAATCGTCGACCATTTTTTTAAGTTAATTTTCGTTCTTTTTAATATCCAAATCGTCGACCATGTTTTTTTTGTTCCTTGTACTTATTGAACGATCGATCGTCTTTTGTTTTCTTTTTTAACAAGAACCACCAACTCACATATTCTTTTGAAATTTTGTGCTTCCACCAGAGTTGCCAATTCTAATACGCTTTAAAAAAATCACTGGAAGCAAGTGCTTAAATGAAAAATTGAAAACATAACTTTTTTGGCACTTCTTCCTTGTGAAATTTTTAAGTGAGTTATTTTCTGCTTGTGGTGATTTTTTAGTGATTATTTAAGCCTATTGACAACATTGTTAACGGCATAGATTTTTCTTATTGCTTTTATCGCCTTATTCTCTAACTCGTGACGACAATCGTACTAATTGGTCAAAGTATGTCACTTAACGATTATCATTATTTAATAAAGTCGTTATGAGTTAGAGAATAATAAAGGGGTTTAGAATGTACGAGGCTAGACCATAGTCATATGTGTGCCATAGTACAATGTTAGTGACTAGTACGATTTGATTCGAAATTTTTGGTACAATCACAATCCTGCTCATGACCTCATGACCAACAGTCTATAAAATTGCTTGGTTTCCAAAATGTCAAGATTTTCACAGTGCTTCCAATTCGAACTTAGTTCGCGAATTAATTAAACTGACGCGACGTGAGGAATCAATAACAAAGGTGTAATCATAAAACGTCGCTTTTAAAGTCAGGCATGACATAGTAGGTCCTTTGTCCGTCGAGAGTCCCGTGACTTTAATTTCAGTTCGAACTGTCAATCAATTAGAAATGACTGACGACGGGGACCTCTGCGAAATTAAGCGAAGCCACAAGACCATAGACATATTTTCCCTGCCAGGTAGAAATACAACCATTTTAAACCCAACTTGATTTCTTCTTCCAATGACTTTTCTCAATTTTTGTTGATAGAGGCTGCCGACATGGCCCCCGCTGTCAAGCTCACGTATTTCAACATCACGGGCCTTGGAGAACCAATTCGGATGCTCTTGAAGTACGGAAACATCGATTTTGAAGACAAGCGCTTCGATGACGAAGAATGGACACAGTATAAACCAAGTAAGTAAACAACAAAACCACTGGTCTTTCCTATGATGACGAATTCACTTCTCCAATCAATCACCAGTTGATCATTGATCACCTTTGGAAAAAGGTGGAAGCTTAATTTCTATGTTTCTTCGAGCAACCTCATGTACACGACGTCTTTAGACAGACACGGATTTCTCATGGCATGCCATTTGGGCAAGCGCCGCCCAATTTTTATGGTTTTTCCAGCAACCCCATCTACACGTAGTCTTTTGACGCGAGTTTAATTTTTATTTAGTTTTTTTTCTTAGACATGCCTTTTGGGCAAGTACCACTTTACGAAGAGGACGGAAAAACAGCAAACCAAAGCATCGCTATCGCCCGCTACGTGGCGAAAAAAGTGAAACTCGTCGGGGAAACCGATTGGGAAAACTTGGAGATCGACGCCATCATCGACACAATCCACGACTTCAATAACAGTAAGTATTAAACTTTCCTCGACTTCCTCTTACTAATCCGACGTTTCTTCGCAGAAATTGCGCAATACCATTACGAGGAAGACCCAGTCCTCAAGGAATCAAAAAAGGAGGTGCTCTTCAGCGAAACGATTCCCTTCTACCTGGAACGTTTCGATAAGATCGCAGAAGCAAACAAAGGGCACTTTGCACTGGAAAAGGTGCGATTCTCGACTCGAATTACGCAAGCCAAAGCTTTCTCTTTGTTTCCAGTTGACTTGGGCTGATATTTTCTTCGTGGCTGCACTGGATTATTCGAATTTCATGGCTGGCTTCAATTTGATTGAAAGTCATCCTAATCTGCAAGCCCTTGTGGATAACGTCAAGGCCATTCCTGCTATTAAGAACTGGATCGAGACTCGCCCCAAAACAAACTAAATACTTGTTTTCCATGTGTACTCTGCACTCTTTTTATTATATTTTACTCGTTGTAATAATATTTCTATAATAAATAAAATGTTGAAAATTAATTTTTGTCTGAGAAAAGTAAGGTCGCTGTTTCAAACTGGTGTGAATTTGTCATTGATGTAAATCACCACGTCTTTATAAATCGATTTAAGTACAATGTGTTGCCTACACAGCGAGATCACGTAACTTGAAATCATTTCTGATGCCCCTGTAGAAACACGAAGAAAGTGACGCCATGAATTATTGAACGACGACGTCTTTCAAAACTTGGCCTAATTACGTTCGTAAGGATTCCTTTTTTTGCCCGACTGTTAATTAATAACGAATTAATTGAATGCCAGGAAAAGGAAGTTTTCTGCGAAACTGCATCATGTAATTAAACGAATTTCTGAAATGCCCAATTATCTACACCGGTCGGCCTTATCTCTAATTTTCTTTTAAAATATTAAACCGCACTCATTAAGAGCCTTCGTTTTTCTTGCCCCCTTTTTCACGACGTTTCATTTATGTTGTGTACCTGGCAACGAACGCTTGTGCGACCGAGTATTTAGGCGTAAGTACACAAATTATTTATAAACAGTTAGTTCTCGTCAATTAGTCTATTTATAAGTAGTTTTCCGCGCGTGTCTATTTTTAGGGCGTAAACTAGATGTTTGAATTAGATTTTCGATCGATATACTTTTTTGTCGCGAAAATGATAAGCATAAATAGCAAAAGAAATGAAAAAAAAAACAATAGGGAGTGTTTAATAGAAACATACTTACACATTTCGAATGTCCGCCCGAATAAAATTATTTGGGGAAATTGGGATAGAACACCTGAGCTATTCTAGCGAGTTACTGATCAGGACTTTTACGGAAAATTTTAGAAATGGCCAAGTTGACGTATTTTCCCCTGAAGGCCCTCGGCGAGCCCATCCGTTTTCTGTTGAAATACGGCGCAATCGATTTCGAAGATGTACGCATCGAATTCGAAGACTGGCCCAATTTCAAACCGAGTAAGACTCCATCCACCGATGCCTTCCTGATAACCCCAAAACACTGTTTTGCAGCCACGCCATTCGGCCAGCTCCCTTTCTACGAGGAAGACGGAAGAATTGCGAACCAAAGCATCGCAATTTCACGTTACCTGGCCAAGAAGCTCCAACTGGTTGGGGACGATGACTGGCAAAATTTGGAAATTGATTCCATCGTCGATACCATTAACGATTTGAAATTAAGTAAGCTCCAAATTATCACCATCACCAACATAATCGTGGGTGATCCCATGAACGTACCTGACTAATAAAATGAGTACTTAACCGTTTCAGAATTAATGATCTACAGCTATGAGAAAGACCCGGAGGTAAAGGAGAAGCGTAAGGGACCTCTCTTTGATGAGATACTGCCCTTCTACCTGAGCCGATTGGAAAAGGTCGCGGAAAGTAATGGGGGCCATTTAGCCCTCGGCAAGGTACGCCCATGGTTTCGGGCTCGTTCCGAAATGTGAGATTCTGTTTTGTTGAAGTTGACGTGGGCCGATTTCTACTTCGCCGGTGTCCTGGATTACTTCAACTACATGGCCGAAAAAGACATCACCGAGGGGAACCCTAACTTGAAGGCCGTCAGGGATAACGTGCTTGAAATTCCGGCCATTAGTAATTGGCTTCAAGTTCGTCCTGACGCTTACATGTAGAAGTTTGTAATGTAGAGTCGTTATGATGTTTGTGAAAGAGGATGGATTAAAACTTCACTAGTTTTTACCGCTTTGAAAATTATTTGGTTAGTCCACTTTAAGGTTGGATTCTTGAAGGCCGTCAGAGAAATTCTCTGGCTATTAGTAACTGGCTTCAAGCTCGTCCTAATGCTTACATGTAGAGTCGTTATAATGTCTGTAAAAGAGAATGTATTAAAACTTCACTAGTTTTCACCATTTTGAAAATTTGTTTTTTAATACTTTAAAGTTGGATTCCACTCAAGCAACATCTAGCATGTAAAGGCAACAAGTCCAACATAATGAAGCGACGGAGTGATTAGTGACCAACTTCCTAAAACAATATAAAAACAGCTTTTGTCATGCATATACATATTGTCATTTACTAGTAAGGAACTTTACATCGACAAATTTGGTTGATTTACAGTAAGCTGTCATATCACATAAAATTGACGCTTCTGCAGTTAAATGTCAACGTTTTATTATTTTTTACTTTTATTAATTACTTTTGTGTTGTCTTAAAATATCGTGAGTCATTAGAACTGCATTCAGGGGTTTAATTCTGTAGCAGCAGGAAAGTCATTTGTAGTTATTGTTGGCTTGTTCCTTGCTCTAGGGTTGATGCTAATTAATTGATTCTTTTGATTCAATTTATCCAGTGGCCCCACATTGGGCGCCAATGGATGTAATCGTCATTTGTTTATGGATGCATTTGTTTATGAAGAAGATAGTCGAAATTCGTTTGGAATTTTAATTTAATTTATTGAGCGACTCTTTGTCTAAGGCAAAAGTAAAAGCGAAAGATTTTTTTTAATATCCAAATCGTCAACCAAAACTTTCGTTTCCTGAATTTGTTAAACGATTGTCTTTTGTTTTGTCATTTTTGTGCGAAGAAGAAAGACATTCGATTGGAATTCGAACGTCTCTTTTTTTTCTGACGCAAAAAGTACAAATTCTTTCTTAGATCCAAATCGTCGCATTTATTAAACGATCGATCGTCTTTTGTTTTTGGTTTTGACAAGGGCCGACAACTCACGTTGAAGTGTTAAGTTCAGATGTCAACAATTTCGTTGACAGAAATTTAAAAGAAAATTATTTAAGAACGTCGCAACGGCAAACGTCACAATGACAAACGTAACACGATGACAGCTAATGGTCACGGTGACATCAACGTAACAGAGTCACGATGACGACCGTCAATAGAAACAAAATTAAAGGTCGCTCCTTAACGAATTACAGCGCAACCACGTTCGTTTCTGATTAGTCAACAATAAGATCGCATACCTCATTTTGTTCGCTACAAATACGAGAAAGTCTGCTTTGCTCAACGTTAATTCGAGCAAGCAAACAGACCTAATCCCCGCCACAATAGAAGTCAGAATTCGTATCTTACAAGGGAGTCTTTGCTGGTGCTGTAACAGTCTGGCGATACTCATCCGCTGGTGCTGCAATAGTCCGGTAAAGCATATATTTCACGAACTAGTGCTGTAATAGTCTGGCGTACATTTTACGCGCTAACTACATATACTTCGCAGGCATCAGGTTATTTCGTTGGATCGCAGAGACAAGGAACTTTAAATCGACAAGTTTGGTTGCCTTAGCACCATCTATTATTCAAAATGTCACATCAAATTGACACTTTTGTGTTGACAGAATTTTAAAATAGTATGTCCAGTAAGAGAAAGGCACTATGCAAAGTGAAGTGTTGTGATATCCTATTGATAAGTAAGTGAGATGTTACAACCTGAATTGTGAGTAAGTATGTCCCCTAGATAGATACATAGAGTTTAAAAATTTTGTTTATAAATAAAAATTAAAACATTAAACACCTTGTATTTCTGAGAAGAATTTGCTTGTCACGTTGGTGGTGAAGTGGTGACATGAAGTCACCGACAGCCTGTATATAACTAATTTCTACGCCAGTGAAACTGAAAAGTCTATTCCAATTTCTAAATATATAAATTAATAAGAGAATTCGCTAGTTTGTAAGGCGGAAAGGCCGAAAGAAAACCAACGACTTGTAAGGCGGTCACAGCTGCAACGTCGAAGATTATTAACCATTTAATAAAAAAATTCTAAAATGGAATGCAGTTCGAATAATAAGATTGGTGAATTTAATTAATAATAATATTTTGCTTTGTTAATTATTAAATGACTAATAAAAGAAAATTAATCAACTAAACTCATTCAGTTGAATCAGCATTCAGTTTTTAAATTATTTTTTTATAGTTTGAAAAGGAGTGTAGAACCAAAAGACAATAATAAATGCAAATACGATATTTTTATTTAAATTAAAAAAAAAGATCCGGGTGAGTATTTTGTTCCAGATAATCGTAATTTAATTGCATTGTGGGTCAATGTCAGAGTTGTTTTTTTTTTGTTTGCTTATCGGTGATTCACTGTTTATTAACATTGTTACGCAAAACATCTATCACAATTGTAAGCAGAAAAAAAATATGTAAACATGTAATGTTATCTTTAAGTGTAGCGTAAGTAAAAATTGTGTATTATGATTAATTAAAAAAATAATAGCAATTTATCGCTTTTAGTTTCATGGACGCTTACTGTCTTTATCAACCAAAGAAACTTTTTTTTTTAATACTTTGTGGAGAAATAAACAATGTCACTGGTTGTATTAATTTTGGGGGTGACAGTAGGTGTTGGTTGTTACATCCTGTATAATAGTTTACCGAAATTAAAAATTTTTAAAGTTTTAAGCAGGAAGTCGCGACCCTCCAATTCTAACTATGATCAACAATGATTGAATGTGCCGCTCTACAGTATTGATTATTGTCCGCACGGTATTTTGAAATAACTTCTCTAGGACGGGAACGCCCAAGACAGTCCAATGCATCGTTGCCAGATCATTACATAAAAGTATGCCCACAGACCTAGACGATCGATCAAATTTGAAATTTGCCTCTAAAACGAAGTTTCTTGCATATTTGGCAACACTGCTCCAATATATCATTACCACTACCACCACAGTGTATTTCTTTTTAATTATACAGGATGTTTCCGTGATGATGCACCAAACTTCGGAGAAACGTGTCTGACATCATTTGGAACAAAATATTTTAATACAATGCTCGCAATCGGAGCAACTTGAAATTCGCATTAACTGGAGTCGATGTTTTTTAGAAATACTGTGGCGATTTAAATCTCTGTGTCCTTGAAACAAAACGAGCGATTCAAATTTATTTATGAATGGCACACGGCTGCAAGAAGGCAATAAATCTATCGTAAACGAAAGAATTTATGAGAGACTTTTAATTCTGCCCTTGACCGCAAGACGTGTTAAAGGTGAAAACCTTTAAAGAATGTGCATTTATTAGCGTGCGTTTTCGTCGCACTGACATTTATGCAAACCGTAATTACATCAAATTTGCCGAGTCTTAATAATGTACGGTAATTAACGCTTGTAACGGGTTTTTATTTATTCCTGTATACAACGTGTACATCATATGATGTACACAACTAAGTAATTGAACAGTTGACTAAAATCGGTACAATTAATAAATTGGGACGATTAGCCTCCTGTGTGCTTATGTTGGGGTCATTCTCAATCATATTGAGAGGCTCTTTTTCTAGGTTTGCAACGTGAGGTGGCCGCATCGCACCCCTGACTCCTTATTCAGGTAAAAGAGAGCCTGCGTCAAGTAGTCGCTGAGCTACCCTGATAAACGTATGATAATGCGGATGTCGTTCACGATTAGGAAACCGTTTCGCGTACAGACGTGCTGCCAATCGCACGTTTCTCCGCATTCCACGTAACAAATGCATATCTGCGTATTCTCGAAACGTGAAATCGCTCATCGCAAACACACCAACACATACACAAACACACTTACATACATTAATAAACTTAAAAATGAAAAGCATACACTATACCAAATTAACGGAAATTATGCTTCGCTCCTTACTACAACGTTAATAAGAACGGACTAAATGTATTTCATCATATCATCCGAGGCGCGACATTTTATGGGGCAATAAAGCAATAAACCGATTCTTTGAACGAGGGTTAAGGCAGGTTAAGAACTCTGTTCGTCCTCATCTATTGTACGTTTTAAAAATATACGATTTTCCTCTCCCTTCATTTTCCTCCAAATTTATTCGATTAAAAAATTTTTTTTGTAGAAAACTTTTTTTTTCACGATATCTACCGTCATACCGAGTTTGGTGCATCTTCATTGAAACAGGCTGTATACAGTTATATAGTGTGATTCAGATATAGTCTTGATATCTTTAGGAATCGATAGAACTTCTTAAAGCAAGTGCCTCAAAGATACAAAGATAAAACAAATTATCGAAAAGAAATAATAGTAATACTTAAAGGATTGAACGATTTAATTTAATAAAACCGCAGGCATAACACATTAAGAACTTCAGAGAGTTACATGTCTGTCTCTCTCTACAAGACTTGAATTCCATAAAGGGATCATTACATTAATGATCATCCAAACAATCATATCAACCATCAAGGTCATGGCATCGTCATCATCATCATTCTCAATAACCAAAGGTTTCTAAGCGAATAAGATTTTGAGAGGTCTCGTCGACTCATAAAATGATTATTATCTAATCTAAACCACCCTGTATATTTTGAGTTCACGTTCGGTTTTTATTCGACTTTTTGTTTAGCCAAATAATGAAGAAATATTTCAGAAGAAGGATTTTCCTACACGATATTTCGTCTCTGGCTTGTTTACAGTCGACAGTCGAGTCGCCTCATCAAGATCTGCGTTAGGAAAAAATTTAAATAAATTTAAATTTCAACCGACACAATCATCAGACGTTTTTGACACAAACATTTATTTTGTGATCAACAATAACATTATTCAGTCTCCTTAGGCATTCATAAAGAGTCTGCGCGTTTAACATTTTATTATCGTCTTCTCGTCTTCGTTCACGAGGTCAGAAGAACCGGGCGGCGAAGCAAAAGAATTTTACCAGAGGCGATTGTATACGTACAAGTGAGTGTGAGCAGACGTCTTTTTCTCCTCTCCAAAGCAGGTATTGTATAGATATTTTCATTCTGCGTTATAATACTTCAAGGAATTACATGTTAAGAGAGATTTTGCTGAAGTATCATTAAACATTGTAAAGCCCACAAGAAAGAATTATTTATTTATTTATTTAGTATGCAAGAATTAAACATTTCGTCCTTTGATAAATCAAATTTCCAAGTAGTAGTTTTGCAATCTGTTTAGTTCAAAAGTAAAAAAAATGCTTCATTCACTTATTATTTCCACATAATACAGGTTGTCTCAAACTCAAGTCCATTTAGAAACAAATAGTGCTCTGGTTTGAGATAGAAACGATTTATTGATTACAATTTTTTTATTTGTCTCGAATTGTTTTCAAAATTGTTTGTCCAATGTACTCACTACGTATTCGCCGAACAAATAAACTGAGCTTTAAGTGACGTTTATGATATAACATTTTGATGTTTCATAACAAATTCTAAGCGACGCTTAAGTTAAGGTAACAGTTTATTTGTTCGGTGCATATGACCAACGATTGAAGAGAAACGCAATTTTCAGAAATATACATTGGACCTAACGTCAGTCTTGAGACACCCTATATAAGATAGACATTCACAATTCACTCTTTAATTTAAGAAAGTGTCTTTGCCCTTCAAATTCAATTATCTTGAGGCGTCGACGCGAGCAATTATTATATTATTTGTTACATATCTTGTTTTTATTAGATTATTCTAATTCAGGCCTGTTTACTTAAGAATCGTTAGAGATAACGAGATGTTTTCTTTTTTTTTTTAATTTCAAAATGCATTTGTTACCAAGCGTCGATTTTCATATTTGAACAAATAGAATGAATAATAAATAATAATTAACTGATATGAAGAAAATTTGTTTGTGTAATTCTTGGTTCTATACAGGGTGTCCGGCTACGATTGCACAAAACTTTGCCTGCGTGTTCTTCGGTAAAAACAAGCAAAAAAGTCTTAATGAACATACCTCCGCAAATGCACCGTTTCTGAGATAATCGCTAATTGTTGTTTTTTTTCTTTACATGTTTGCATACCTGCATTTGTGAAATAAAAAAAAACAAATAGCAAATGTCGTTTTCATTGAGGAATCCCCAGTTCATAGATAAACGTCTTTGTTGATGTGGATTTTCTATTCACAATCCACAGCCTCAGAGTCTAAAGGAACCCAAGTCCTCCTAGCTAGAAATATTTTCGATTTTGTGGATTCTCTGCTTCACAATCCATAGTTTAAGAGTTCGGAGGAACCCAAGTCCTCTTGGCTGGAAATATCTTTGATGTTGTGGGTTTTCGTTTTATTCCACAATCCACAGCTTCATAATTCGGAGGAACCCAAGTCCTCCTGGTTAGAAATATCTTGGATTTTGTGGATTTTCTGCTTCCCAATTCACAATCTCGGAGTACGGATTAACCCAAACCCTCCTGGCTGGAAATACCTTTGATGCTCTAGTATTTTGTTTTGTTTTACAACCCACAGCCTAAGAGTTCGGAGGAAGCCGACTCCTCGGAGTCCGGAGGAACCCAAATCCTCCTGGCTAAAAATACCTTTGATTTTGTGGATTTTTTGCTTCACAATAAACACTTTCAAAGCCCGGAGGAACCCACGTTCTCCTAGCTCCAAATAGCTGAGGTTTTTTCTGTTTCAAATTTTCAGCTTCAGGGCCCAGAGGAACCAAATTCCTTCTGGCTAGAAATATCTTTAATGTTATAGATTTTCTGCTTCAGAGTCCACATCTTTAGAGGCCAGAGGAACCCTAGCCCTGCTAGGTGGAAATATCTCTGATATTGTGGATTTTCCGCTTCGCAATTCACAGTTTCAGAATCCGGAGGAACCCAAGCCCTCCTGATTGGAAATATCTTTGATGTCGTGGTTTTTGTTTTATTTCACAATCCGCAGGCTCAGAGTTCGGAGGAACCTAAGTCCTCCTTGGTTGGAATTTGTGGTTGTCTAATGTGTTTCACAATCCACAGCCACAGAGTCCAGAGGAACCCAAGTCCTCCTGGCTGGAAATACCTTTGATCTGTTTGTTTTGTTTCACAACCCACAGTCTCAGAGTCCGGAGAAAGACGATTCCTCGAAGTCCGGAGGAACCCAAATCGTTCTGGCTAAAAATATCTTCGATTTTGTGAATTTTTGCTTCACAATAAACGCTTTCAGAGTCCGGTTGAGGTTTTTTTTGTTCAGCTTCAAGTTCCAGAGGGACCAAATTCCTTCTAGCCATAAATATTTTTAATGTTACGGATTTTCTGCTTCATTTTTAGGGCTCGGAGGAACCCAAGCCCTACTGCGTGGAAATATATCTGATTTTGTAGATTTTCTGCTTCACAATCCACAGTTTCGGAGTCCGGAGGAACCCAAGCCCTCCTGACTGGAAATATCTTTGATGTTGTGGTTTTTGTTTTATTTCACAATCCGCAGGTTCAGAGTTCGGAGGAACCTAAGTCCTCCTTGGTTGGAATTTGTGGTTTTCTAATGTGTTTCACAATCCACAGCCACAAAGTCCGGAATAATCCAAGTAATCCTGGCTGGAAACATCTTTGACATTGTGGATTTTATTCTTCACGATTCACAGCTTCACGGTCCAGAGGAACCCAAGTTCTCCTGGCTGGAAATATCTTTGACGTTGTGGTTTTTTTTTTTTAATTGTTTCACAATCCACGCTCTCAGAGTCCGGAGGAACCCAAATCCTCCTAGCTAGAAATATCTTCGATTTTGTGAATTTTCTGCTTCAGAATCCATAGTTCAGAGTCCGAAAGAACCCAAGTCCTTTTAGCTGGCAATATCTTTGATGTTGTGGATTCAGAGTCTGGAGAAAATCAAGTCCTGGCTATAAATATGTTTGGTTTTATGGATTTTCTGCTTCAAACCCACAGTTTCAGAGTCTGGAGGAACTAGAGGAACCCAAGCCCTCTTGACTAAAACAATCTTTGATTTTGTGGATTTTCTGCTTCACAATTCACAGTTTCAGAATCCGGAAGAACCCAAGTCCTTCTGGCTGGAAATATCTTCTTTGATGTCGTGGTTTTTGTTTTGTTTTACAATCCGCAGCCTCGGAATCCGAAGGAACCTAAGTCCTCCTTGGCTGGAATTCGTGGTTTTCTAATGTGTTTCGCAGTCTACAGCCATAGAGTTTATGCTTCACGATCCACAGCTTCACTGCCCAGAGGAACCCAAGTTCTCCTGGCTGGAAATATTTTTGACGTTGTGGTTTTTTGAATTGTTTCTCAATTCAAGCTTTCAGAGTCCGGAGGAACCCAAGTCTGCCTTATCTCTCACCTACGACCGCCATTTTGCAATTCCCTTGTTGTTTTGATAATTCTAATAGTAACTCAAAAGAAGATATTATAAGTATAATTTTGTATAAAAACTAACAGTGTTTATGGCGTACGTAAATGGCAAAGAAACCTCTCACAACCAAAAATATAGGAGAATCTGAGGAGATATGCCACAGATATGGTTTGATGGTTTGATCTTCATTTCTTCGTAAGCAATAATGGTCTTTTCCATTTGCAGAAATGTCATCAGCAAACATCAAGGTAAAGTACTTCCCAATAAGAGCACTTGCCGAACCCATCCGTTTTCTCCTGAAATACGGCGGGGTGGACTTCGAGGACATCCGAATTGAATACGAGGATTGGCCCGCCTTAAAACCTAGTACATCAAACTCTAATTGTAAAAAAAAAAATGTTGACACGTCGTAATTGCAGCCACGCCCTTCGGACAGTTGCCCCTCTACGAGGAAGATGGGAAGGTCGTAAGCCAAAGCGTGTCCATAACTCGCTACTTGGCCAAAAAGTTCGGGCTCACCGGAAACGACGATTGGGAAGACTTGGAAATCGATGCCATCGTCGATACGGTGGTCGATTTGAGGCTGAGTACGACACAATGGTAAATCGAGTTTATTTTTTAATTGCGTTCTTACTACAGAAATTCGGGAGTACGGCATGGAAAAGGACCCGGAGGTTAAGGAGAAGCTAAAAGAGCCCCTGTTCGATGAGACGCTCCCGTTTTACTTGGAGCGTCTCGAGCAGATCGCTAAAGATAATAAAGGGCATTTGGCCTTGGGCAAGGTACAAGGTATCCGCTTTGGGTTTTTTTGTTTTTAATTTTGGAGTTGCAGTTGACTTGGGCCGATTTGTATTTCGCCAGCATTTTGGACGTCATGAACTATCTGGCCGAGAAGGATGTCGTTGAGGGCTATCCCAACTTGAAATCCGTGCAGGATAACGTGTATGCTCTTCCTGCGATCAGCGCGTGGGTTCAAAGTCGTCCGGATTCGAATTTGTAATTGTGTTGATTGTGAAAAGTGAATAAATGATGCCATTTTTTTTAAATTTTTTACTATGTAGTTGTACATCTAACGTGAGAATCATAAAGTCACAACTGTGGCTTTAAGATAAACATTCCCAGGTGATAAGCGGACGCGAGGAAATCGTTCAGGCGAAACATCGAGTCTTTTTCATTAAACGTAAGGTCAAGGACTTTACGCGGTCTACTCATCGTAATGACTAAGTATCTCGTGAAAAAATACTACGGAGTGTGATTGCATATTAAATAAAAGATTACTTAAGCGATAGGCCAACTGGCGATACTAGCTAGCAGCATTAGTCTCGCTATCGCTAACCCGTGCAGTCTGTTAACGAAACCTGTTTGGTTGTAATTATGGCACCTCCTTCTGTGAAACTGTCGTATTTCAACGCGAGAGGCCTGGCTGAAGTTTCGCGGTTGCTCCTGAAATATGGTGGAATCGAATTCGAGGATGTGCGCTATGATTTGGAGAAGTGGACCGCAACGAAAAATGGTAAGCACCATTCGGCTCTGATTAAATTAACAGATGAGCTTTGAGGGCGATTGTAAATAAGATTGGCCTTGGATGTTGTTGGCAAGTCAAATTTGTTTGTGGTGCACGACGATAATGAATGCTGATAAAGTATAATGATTTTTTCGTTGTTGATTTAATGCTTCACTTCGTTTTGCTGGACAAAAAAAAATCATAACTTCAAAATGTTTATTTATTTTATAATCAATTTTGCTAGTAAGTGATCTTTAAAAAAATTGTAATCAACTTTTGCCCCGTCATTTATTCTCGAACTAAAAATGTACACTGCAAGCCAAAAGTTTAAGACTTCTTGGGTGGAGGAGAGCCCTTATGAACCCATTGCATGGACTCTTGCTTCGTGGGGGGAGTCCCAGGTCTCATCTTCAGTTACAATTCTCTAGAAGAATTCATTCTTCATCTTGGGATGAATTCTCCTTGCAAATTTGTTTTTGTTCAAGACTGACTAGCTTGGGAATCCATCGTGCCGACACTTTGCTCATTCCCAAATCTACGTTTTTGATATTCCTATTTCTCTAGCAATAACTGAAACTTTTACTCAGCGATCAATCAACACTAAATCTTCAATTTTGTTGGTGATTTCTTGAGTTCGTGCTTCCAAAGGTCTTCCACACAAATAATTATTTGTTAATTCTTGCGGATTATTAACTAGAGCGGAATGTACTAGCTGCTTCATCCACAAAAAGCAATCGCTAAACTAAACTTCAAGACGACACTATAAGACGTCACAGAAACTTGACATAAGAAAACTGTCTCGGTATTACTGCGAGATTTGTGGTTGTCTGGGTAGTTCTGACACTTTAAAACTTGTAGAAATTTCATATTGTCGTTCTAGTTTGCTGAGCATTAATAAAACTACGTCGATATACAAGGTGACTGACAATTGTTCCGCCAAAAAGAAACGTGTAAGCGAATGGTTGCGGCAAAAATTTTCTAGACAGTTTATAGTTAATTAAAAAAATTACCTCAAAATCAAGCTGAGGCACTGCGTACAAAATACGATGCCAGTATAATAGGACCATGAAATTTTTTATCGATTACTCGCTTGCATACAATGCGACCTTGACACACGTCTCAATTCGTTTTATTAAACGTACACCAGCTGGAACGGGAGTTTGAGTTGTTTCTTTGACGCGACATAATTATTAGTAATTTCTAAAATAACTAGAATTGCTTATGAAATAAGGGGGGGGGGAGTTTTTTTATCGAGACAATTTTCTTGTGTCAAGTTTCTGTGGCATTTTATAGTGTCGCCTGGAAGTTCAGTTTAGCGATTTCTTTTTGTGGATGAAACAGATGATACATTCCGCTCTAGTAGGTAATCCGCAAGAATTAACAAATAATTATTACTTTCTGGAGAAATTTGAGAAACTTCTACAATTCTTAAAGGTTAGAACTACCCAGACAACGACAGATCTCGCAGTAGTATCGTTAATAATTATTTAATTTATTTGTTAATTCTTGCCGATTATTTACTAGAGCGGAATGTACCAGCTGCTTGCTTCATCCACGAAAAGAAATCGCTAAACTAAACTTCAAGACGACACTATAAAATGTCACAGTAACTTGACACGAGAAAATTGTCTCGTTAAAAAAATTCCCCTCGTAACACTGCGGTATTACTGCGAGATTTGTAGTTGTCGGGGTAGTTCTGACGCTTTAAAAATTGTAGAAGTGTTTCAAATTTCTCGAGAAAGTGTAAAACAACGTTAAAATTGCTACGATCTTCAACATTTTATGTACGCCGATCGATAAATACGTATTACAACTCGCAAAATTAAATTTCGTTAAAGTCTTAAATTTTTGACCGGCAGTGTACATACATAAGTATTAAATATTTTTATGTATGTACACATTCTTTTATTTATTATATTTTTCTGAAACTACATGAAAATATCCGATCTCGGTTAATTTCTGTATATTATATTAGCCGATATTAATATATATACAGTGTGACTGATAATTGCTCCGCCAAAAAAAAAAAAAAAAACGCGTAAGAGAATGGATGTAATTAAAAGTATCCCAAAACCAAACTGCGATACTGCGTATGAAATACGACGCCACATTCTATAAATGCGGCAGTATAAGAAGATTATAAAGTTTCTTATGGACTACTTGCTTGCACACACATCTCAATTCGTTTTATTGCAAGTGGGAACGGTAGCTTAAAATTAACGTTCAATTTGAACATATTGAAAATTTTTTAAAGCTTGGCAATTATCCACAAAAATAAATGTATTTGAATTGGAAAACCGTGCTTGTTTCGTTTTAATTTCTTCAATGCAAGACTGTTTCCTAAGACGTACAATGGCAAACAAAAGTAATATCGTAGGGATAAGAATAAAAACTCAAACGTACAACCTCGATCAAGAATAATGTCATATTGTCGTTCTAGTTTGCTGACCATCATTAAAATCACTTCGATAAACAGGGTGACTGGCAATTGTTCCGCCAAAAAGAAACGCGTAAGAGAAAGGATGTCACAGATTACGGAAAAAATGTTTGAAAACTCTTCTAAATTAATTAAAAAATTACCCCAAGATCAAGCTGTGGCACTGCGTACGCAATATGACGCCACGTTCTATAAATGCGGCAGTTTAATAGTTTTTTTATGGACTGCTTGCTTGAACACAACGCGATCTTGACACACATCTTAATTTGTTTTATTACACGTTTAACGGCTGGAAACGGAAGTCTGAGTTGTTTCTTTTACGCGACGTAATTATTAGTAATTTCTAAAATAACTGAAGTAAGATTAACAAATTCGCAAATAATTGCTTGTTAATTCTTGCGGATTATTTACTGGAGCGGAATGTACCAGCTGCTTCATCCACAAAAAAATCGCAAGGATTTAAATCTGGTGATCGAGGGGGTCGATGCACGGCCCGTAACGTCCGAGGGCGCGCGATATGCGCTATGTATTGTTTATTCTCTGTTTATGTGTATGCCAAATTAACGGAAATTATGCTTCGCTCCTTACTACAACGTTAATAAGACGGACTAAATGTATTTCATCATATCATCCGAGGCGCGACATTTTCTGGGGCAATAAAGCAATAAACCAATTCTTTGAACGAGGGTTAAGGCAGATTAAGAATTCTGTTCGTCCTCATCTATTGTATGATTTTCCTCTCTCTTCATTTTTCTCAAAATTTATTCGATTAAAAAAAAATATATAGAAAACTTTTATTTCTTTTCACGATATCTACCGTCATACCGAGTTTGGTGCATCTTCAGTGAAACAGACTGCTTTAGTTTGGCATTCACACCCCTGTAACAGGAAAATGACTTTGGTGTAAACAAATGCACCACTTCTGGTTTATTTCTGGAGCGATTCGTTTTTGTTTATCCTCGAATTTCAGTCATTCGGTCTGTGGGATATTTTACATCATGTCGATCTAAAATTTCCTCTACAATCCAAAATTACAAAAATATACAGGATTAACCACCATGTAATTATTAGTAATTTCTAAAATAACTGAAATTGCATATGAAATAAGGTTAACAAATTCGCAAATAATTGCTTGTTAGTTCTTGCGGATTATTTACTGGAGCAGAATGTACCAGCTGCTTCATCCACACAAGAAATCGCAAGGATTTAAATCTGGTGATCAGGGGGGTCAATGCACAGCCCGTAACGTCCGAGGGCGCGTGGTGTGCGCTATGTATTGTTTATTCTCTGTTTATGTGTGTTAAACTAAGCTAAGGCTCAGCGAGTATATCCAACTCCCCCTCAGTTTCACTTGCATCAGCTGCCGCCGTCGGAGACCTGCGTACAATTTTTGATCAAATCACGTACGCGAAGGCATATCACAGATTACGAGAATATCTAAATTGCGGGGGTTTGGAAAATGTGAAACGATTCATTAAGCCTGATATTCATCGCCGACAAGTTTTTTTCTGTTTATTACGGTATTAAAGACTTTATTATGCACAACTGTTTTAAACGTCGGTGGTGATATGCGTAGTTTCAAACCAAATCGCGTACGTGAATGAATGAACAGATTACGGAATCATGTTTAAAAAAATCCCATAGAACAGTTTATAATTAATTAAGAAATTAATTCAAAGCCGAAGAAATTATTCAATGCTTACGGTGGAACGAGGAGAACAATTTACAACCATTGCGGCAAAAACTCACGCTAGAGAGTTGTAAACGCGTCTTGAATTTGTTAAACTTCTAATAGATTTGTCTTCGTAATAATTCGTCACACACAAAACGGAATTATAATAATTAACAGATTACGAAGGCATTTGCTGTTTATTATGTTTTAAATTCTGATTGTTTATGTATGGAATAATCTGCTTCGAGTGATTTGCGTGCATTTGTCAAATTATTTTTTTGTAGTTCGTATTTCACGGCGGTAGTTCGAAATTCCACTCCCACTTCCAGGTCAAGTTCACGAGCGATGCTCTACCGCCGTATCTATCATAAAACTTTTATGAGGGCATTCGTTTCATTCATCTGCACTTTTGTTTTTCAACCTGAGGCTTCGTTGTTTTGGGGCTAGTTTTTGATTAGTTATTTCTCGAAAATTAAGACAGACTTTTTTTTAACATTTTTCTTTTACTGTCGGATATCGTGGTTTTCTTTTTCGGAATAATTGTCAGTCACCCTGTGCTTATCCTATTGTAATTGGAGTTTTGAATACCATAAATGTGAGTTTGGTTGCCTAATAGTTGCTTAATAGATTTGTGTTCGTAATAATTCGTCACACACTAAACGAATTTGCAATAATTAACAGAGTACGAAGGTATTTACTGCTTGTTTACGTGTGAGATCCGGTGATTTACATGCTTTGTCAAATAAATATTTTGTAGTTCGTATTTCACGACGTCATGCGTCGGTCGTTGACCTAAAAACGGAGTTGACGTGAGAATCCACTTAAACGTCAAATCCAACGCCGTGCCTACCCTAAAGTTTTTATGACGGCCTTTATTTCGTTCGGCTACTCCTTTATTTTTTTAACCAGAGGCGGTTTGAGGCTAATTAATAAATACTTGATTGATTATTTCTCGAAAACAAAAGTAGGAAGATTTTTTTACATTTTTTACACGCTCTCGGACATGTAGTTTTTCTTCGGCGGAACACTGATCAGTCACCCTGTATATCTTTTTTATAATTTTAAAATGAAGCTAAGCTTTTATAATCAATTTTTTGCTTTCATATTACGTTTATATAATTTTCTTTTTTTATTCAAGGGCAATCACTCGGCACTCTAACTACTACGAGATACTTTTTTGCTTAATAGTATATCGAATTTCACCAAAATTTGCACCCAACAAATTTATTTGACAATTTCTTGTGTGGGGAACAAAAATATCAACGTCATTATCATAAACATAATTTTCTTTGTTGATAAACACTCTCGCTTCTGTTGACTTTAACGAGGAGATAGTTCAAATGTCAAAGGCGAGAAGTATTTATCTGGTCAGATAACATTTTACTTTCGTTATCTATTAATGTCAGTAATTGATTGAAGAATCTGCACCTGCCTTATCTAATCTCGGCTTGTATATTACTCAAGAAAAAAAAGTATGATTTAAAACATTGATTGAAGACAAACAAAAAATAATTTATTGTTGGTCATAAACAACTTTTATATTAGGTTTTTTTTTTTGATTTGTTTTTCCTTGCCATCACGTCTTTACCCCGAAAAGTACACATTTAAAAGAAATATATTAAATAAACTAATTTATTTAATATATAAATTCAGATTGTAATAATTATTGTAATATTTAAGAGGTGAATACCCCATTTGGATTACTCCCAGTATACGAAGAGCACGGTAAAGTCTCCAACCAGAGCTTGGCCATCGGCCGCTATTTGGCCAAAAAGGTTCACCTAATAGGCGACACCGATTGGGAAAATTTAGAAATCGATGCCATCGTCGAGACCGTCAATGATTTAAGAGCAAGTAAGACGCACTAAACCCAACAGCACTTTCCTCAATACCATTTCATTTTTGAAAATCCGCAGAATGTGCCGAAATGGCTTTCGAGTTGAACCTCGATCGCAAAGAGGAGCTCAAGAAGGTACTCCTAGCAGAAACGGCCCCCTTCTACTTGGACCGCCTCGAACTAATCGCGAAGAAGAACAACGAATTCATGGCTCTCGGGAGGGTAATTTAAATAAGATTTAATAAAAAAAAAGGGCTTGACATTTCTTTTCTCGTTTTAGTTGACGTGGGCCGATTTTCACTTTGCGTCGATCGCCGAAACGCTAAGCAACATGCTTGGGGTGGAAATCACCGAAAATCGACCGAACCTGAAGGCCATCAAGGAGAAGGTGTACGACATCCCGGCCTTGAAAGATTGGGCCGAAATCCGTCCGAAGAGTAATTATTAAAGAATCACCTGTAGAAAACATTTTCAATAAACCACATTGTATCATGCAAAATGCAAAGCAGTTGTTTGTCTTCAACATTTCTTCTTTTAAGAGCGACTTCTTTTTACGGATACCATAATTCAAGGTCATTAAGGACAATACGTGAGCATTTCCAGCCTTAAAAGACTTGATTTAAAGTTACCGTGAAGATTTATTTTATTCCAATAGATATACTTTAGAGGATTGGGTTGGGTTGGGTTGACTTGATTTAAAAATACCTCGAAGATTTATTTTATTCCAATAGATATACTTTACACGATTCTGGCTCACTTTCTTATGGAATTTTTACATGGATGTATCAAACTAGCAAGCTAATGGGCGCCAGTTTCAGCTAAAACAGTTACCAGTTTACAAATAACAGATAAAAACAGGTAACATTTTTTACATGTTCGTTATAAACTGCTACCTGTTATTTATAAACTGCGAAATTTCTTTCTTAAACTAATGAAAATACTTGGTCTCTCAATTTTGGCACAAATCGATCATTTTGACATTAGAATGGACAATCGATCAATACACGAGCGCACACTCACCTTCACTAATCTAATCTCTTTTCAACGATAACGAAAGTAATCTTAAAGTAATATGTTTTGCTTAAAATGTAATGCCAAGTTAATGCAATCTAAACTTTATTTAAATACAGCAAATTCATCGTCATTTCACTTCCATTGTTTTAACTAGTGTTTCGTATCTAGGTTTTAAATTTAATGAGCACTCTTTAAACCCCAAGAGTTACGGATTTGGTTAAACGGAAGAAAAGTTGCCTGTTTTTGAGATATTCAATTTGAAACAGTCTGTATATTCATTTCTTTATTAAACCAACGGGCTGGTTTAATTTTTGGAACTCTTTATATTAATATAAGATTAAAACCTCGATCAAATTATAGGAATATAAAATTCGTGAATAAAGAAGGGGAGTCTATATACAGATCGTGTAAGTTTTAGCTAAAATTAGATATACTGATATGAGGACATCTTGGGAAAGACTTACAAAATTGTGGCAATTGAAGCCGAGTCCCTTTTAAGCCCGGAGGAACAAGGGAGGCAGATCGAGAAGCTTTCCCGACAGCAAGGGAGAGGAAATGGGTAATGCCCAGAAGGAAATCAGAAGCCCTAGAGGAACCTCCCTTCACGCAAGAGGATCTGACGAGAGCTGTCGGTGGAATTAAGAGCGCCCAGACCACGTCCCGCCCGAGGACGTAAAAGCTAATATAGGAGCAAATCCGGAAATATATCTTGAAACCCTAAACCACCGATCGAGGATGGGGTACTTTTCAATGCAATAGAAGATCGCCAGCGGAGAGAAGCCGAAAAAAGCAGGAATAGAGAAGACTACTTGCAAGCCTATATGTCTTTTTGGACGTCGTAGGGAAGGTCCTAGAGACAATCCTAAGGGAGCGGCTGAACGAGGAGCTGGAAAGTAAGCTAGCACGAGTTCCGAACGAGGGAATCAATCCTAAGCGCGCTGGGGCAGGTGCAGAGTCTCGTCGGCGAAGTACGAAACAAGGCGGACAAAAACAGCATTACTGCATCTTGACGTTAAGAATGCCTTCAATATTGCCTCGTGGAAGGGAATAACGATAGTCCTCCAGCGTTGGAATAAAGAGGATAACAGCGTAGGAAAGAGCAGTCGTCGCCCTAGACGGGACGCTGGTAGAACTAACTTGTGGAGTCCCGCAGGGAACGTCCTATACAACAGAGTACTCGAATTGGATATGGGAGCAGGATCCACCATCACTGCGTATGCAGATGGGCTGGCCGTTGTGTCCGCTGTTGGAAGAGAGGGCCATGTATGCCGTAAAGAAAATAGGCAACACCTTAGAGCGCATGGGATTCATCTTGGCAAGAGAGAAGACGAAGATCGTCATACTAGTTGGGAACAGAAATCTGACGCGCGTGGTTTTAAACTCGGAGATGTCGAAAATACATAAAGGGAGTCCACTTAAGCCGAGACTGAAACATGACCACCCATGCCAGAGAATGCACAGAAGTCGTACACGGCCTTGGCATGACTGATGCCGAACGTGGGCGGACCCAATCCAAAAACGAGGAAGTTGCTCGCCGCAGCAGTCTCCTCGATCATGTCGTATTCAGCTCCGATCTGGGCAAATGCTACTAAATATCGCCACCACGAGTTAATGCTCGAGGGGCTTAAGAGGCTGGCGTCTGCGTACAGGACGGTATCGACCGAAGCCCTCCTGCTAATAGCAGAAATTCCTCCCATTTGTCTTCAGATCGCCGAAAGATGCAAGGTGTATAAAGAGGCACACCACATAAAGACCTTGGCCAGGAAAGAACAGACCCAATGGGATAAATACAATGGCTGGAATAAAAAAAGTGGAGAAATGGTTCAACAGACCAGAAAGGGAGGTGGATTATCATGTAACGCAGGCGCTGATCGGACACGGCACCTTCGGGAAGTACCTCAAACAGATTAGAAAACGAGCGACAGCTGGCACTGCTTAGAAGACGAGGACTCTCCTGAACCCAAGGTATTTGTATGCCCTATGTGGGATAAGGTGCAAAACAAAGCGGAAATCGAAGTCGGAAAAAAAATCAGCAAAGAGAATGTAGCAGAAATAAGGGCCAGAAATGGCAAACCACAAGCAAGCATCATAAATATGCTGAGATCTATAATGATCAGAAAATGTAAGGACGAACACCAAGCAAAGGCAGCACAGTAGCGGGACTAGAAGAGGAAGACACAAGAGAAGATGAGGGAAAAGGAGAGAAGAGGAATGAAGAGGAAGGAAGAGGAAGCAAGAGGGAAGAGTGAAGAGGAAGGAAGAGGAGGATTTGAAGACAAGAATTTGATCGAGGAGAGGATGACAAGCGTAAAAAAAGGGGAGTATAGCTGGTAGACCAACTTCCTAGATGAATCCAGCCTTCGGAGCTGATATATCCAGGGGCGTCTATAAAGATTCTTTAAACCGCCCGCTCTGCAGGATAATGTAACTACCTACTATGGTTAAATTCAGTCTTACAACAGTTTTGTGGCGGATGCGCGATGGGCGCAATTCCACTGGGTGCTCAAAAGATGTGTCTACCAACAAATGCTTTATTTACAATATACATACAGGCTGGAACTCGACGTCACGAAGTGCGATCTCCTCGTCTAGGTGGATGTACGCCTGGCGGACCAAGCAAAGCCGTGGGCCCTTGGGATGAAGGGCGCTTTGCGGAACGTAGTGATATTCCGCTGCGGGGATATTCAGCGGTATTAACCGGTAAGTTGGTCGGTACGAGTGATATTAGTTGACTCGGCTAGGATTCTGGGCGTCGTGGTGCAGTAGACGGGCGTCTTTTTCGATTTTGCACCGGGCTGGAATGATCCAATCCCGGTTTCCGTAGACACCCGCGAAGGTGACGGCGGCAATGGTGACAAAGCTCTAGGAATGCCGTACGCCGTCCTGATCTCGTTGTATGTCTCCTGGTACACAGCACAGCGACGGCAACTTGATGTTCTGCGTGTTGGTTCCGTGATTCCGGTGGTCCAATCCCGGTTTCCGTAGATACCCACGAAGGTGACGGTGGCATTTGTGATAAAGCTTTAGGAATATCATATGCCGTCTTGATCTCGTTGTATGCCTCCCGGTATATTGCCCAGCGACGGCGATTTGATGTCCTACGTGTTGATTCCGTGATGCCGGTGATCCAATCCTGGTTTCCGTAGATACCCGCGTAGGTGACGGCGGCAATGGTGACAAAGCTCTAGGAATGTCGTACGCCGTCCTGATCTCGTTGCATGCCTTCTGGTATACTGCCCGGCGACGGCGACTTGAGGTCCTGCGTGTTGGTTCCTGACGCCGGTGGTCCAATTCCGGTTTCCGTAAATACCCGCGAAGGTGACTGTGGCATTTGTGACAAAGCACTAGGAATATCGTATGCCGTCCTGATCTCGTTGTATGCCTCCCGGTATACTGCCCGGCGACGGCGACTTGATGTCCTGCGTGTTCGTTCCATGATGCCGGTGGTCGAATCCCGGTTTCCGTAGATACCCGCGAAGGTGACGGTGGCATTTGTGACAAAGCTCTAGGAATATCGTATGCCGTCCTGATCTCGTTGCATGTCTCCCGGTATATTGCCTTGATATCCTGGATGTTGGTTCCGTGATGCCCTTAGTGGAATCCGCTTCTGGAGAGACGACTGGACCTACGGCTTGCGGTGCCCGTACGCCTCAGTGGCTGGTCTCCCGGTGGAGATGTTAGAGCGACTGGAACTACCCTAACTTTTCGGCCGCAATGGTAGCCAGCTATCGTCCAGTCTGATCTTTCGGCAACAGCGTTGGACGAGCTCTGGTTCAGTGCCGTCCTGGTACGCTTAATTACGCGACGTTCCTGGAACGCTCCTGACGTCAGAGGTTTCATGATGTGCACGTGTTTAATGACGCGCATGTGTTTAATGACACGCACATGTTTTCACGCGCTTCTCGTGTTACGCAGGCTGTATACATATAAAAAAATATTTATAGTAAAATAACCGAGTTTAAGTGTGGCACAATTAAACAAATTTATTTCTTCGATTATACTTTATAATCAAATTTTGTCTGGCCAAAAAATAATAATAATAAAGGAAGAATCAAATCAAAAATTACTTTCTATATTTCATGCTACCATTACGTTACGGTACACCCCGTTTAGGTCACCGAAATTTCGGGAAAGAGCATCCATCCAATACTGTACTGGTTCTAGAAAAGAAAACGATTGCAATTTTACGAGGAAATCGAAATTATGGAAAAAAGATTACCATGAAACGAAGTTGATTTTTCGGGGCAGCCTGTATAATAGAATTTCAAAGAAAGTTGGCGATTTTTCCAAAGACTTGCTTTTCGACCTCACAGTATACAGGTCGTTGCAGTACACAGAGATCATAGAAATTTAACGAAAGCAAGCAAATAGTGAAGGTGACTGAAGATTGAAATATTTGAGGTGCAAAAGGGGTGGTTTTAGGTTCTACTTTAGGGCCTTAATGCATTTGGAAGGTAGTGTACTCACATGTCGTAAGGTGTGAAAATAAAAAAGGAAAGTTTAAAGTTGCTGTTTTCAAAAATCAAAAAAAAAAAAACAATTTTCCTAGTATTTTAAGACAGACACATAAATGAAAAGCAAAAACCAAAAATAAAATGAAAAAAAATGATAAGCAAAAGGCAAATAAAATATACAACTGAAGTAAATAAAAATGAAAGCAAATTGAAAGGAAGAACAAAATCGAAGAAAAATCAAAAGAGAATGCAAATAAAGAATCAAACGAGGTAAGTGAAAAACAAAGAAAATCAAAGCAAATTTAAAGAGAAACAAAATTTAAGAAAATAAATCAAAAACCAAAACAGAAATATATAAAGAATGAAATAGAACAAGGGAATAAAACAGAAAAATAAATCAAATGAAAGACCAGAGGCAAATACAAAATAAAAATAAACGGAAAAAAACATATGAAAATAAAAAATTAAATGAAAAAACGCCAAGTAGTTGCATGGCCAAGATGAGAAGGTCATCTCAATCTTTTACGTATCTATATCGTTTTCTGTCTGTCACACTGTCTACGTTGTAACTTTTAAGCAATTACCCATATATCCAAATTGCATATATTATACCTTGCACCCTGTATAGTAAAGAAAAGTAAATACCGTGTGATTTTTAAATTTTCTTATAAACTCTAGAAATATATACTGCATGTTTTAGCTTAAGTGAAAAGTACGCCATTATACACCTTGATGCTAATTTACGGTTAAGCTAAGACATGCTGTCCAAAGTCCAGGGCAAGAGTTGATAAAAGATTTTAAAAAACACCCGGTATTTACTTTACTATACAGGGTGTCAGTGAATAACTTGGCCAAACTTTAGCGAGGTATTGCACCCTTCAAATTAATTATAAAACTTCGTATGAACATTGTTCGGAAATGTTTCGTTAAAAAGTAATGGAAAATGAAAGATTAAAAAAAAGTAATTGCAAATGTACTGAAGGTAAAGTCACATATTATTTGAATTTCAAGTGAATCATTTTCATTAAAAAAAAATCTCGGAAACGCTTGATTTGCGGACCTATGTTCATTAAGACTTTTGTGTTTGTATTGATGCGATCTATAATTGAGAAAAAATCAAAACATGTTTCTTAAACACCCTGTATAATACAAATTGTCCTTGCGTTATACAGGGTGTTTAAGAAAAACGTTCGGATATTTTATTAAATAATTGCTTACCTTACGATGAAGTGCAATCGCTAATTAATTAATTTGTTTTTATTCCTTTGCTTTCGTTAATGTACAGGACGAGGATATTTTCGTCGTTGCAATGAAGTGATGCGAAAATAATTGTAAAATTCCACAAACTTCCACTGACTTGTTTGGAAATTAAAAAAAAACTCGCACATAATGTGCCGATTTCATCAAAGCAAGGAAGAATACCTACACGTTGATCTTTTTTTAAAATTAATGCGAATGTAATTCGGAATACTTTTACGTCTGGCGTGAATAATTTAATTTTGTCAAACCGAGCGGCCCAACAGTTTTCAGAGAGGAGATTAAAACGTAAAGCAAAATCAAAAAAAAATATATTGAGGTCCATCAAGTACGTACAAAAAAAAATTTCTGATAGACGGAATTTTGCATGTCACTATCTCCGCGTTTTAGCGATAATCCCATGCATGTGTGTGCAATGACCGACTCATCAATTCAAGTCAACAAACTCGAGAATGGGGTCAATTTCAGTAAACGTAAAGATTTCGTTTCAGTCGAACGTAATCGCGACGTTATCATACAGTGCAATAAATACTAAGAACGATATTCGAACTTGGGACTTTATTGTTTAGTAATTTCGTTTGATACGATAACGACGGCTCGCATAATACCTGCCTGATCACACCGAAACGTGCAGAAGTAATCAGCGTGAGGTCGTTTGCAGAGTGCTATGTGAATTTGTGCGAATAAAATTTTATTAAAAGACCGATAAGAATTTGTCTCCTCCAGATAAGGTTTTCGTACAAGTGGTTGTATTTTAGCAACGCGCTATGGCCGTGGGAAAACTGACTTATTTCGACGTGAAAGGCATCTGCGAGCCTATCCGGATGATCTTCAAGTTTGGAGGTGTTGAGTTTGAAGACGTGCGAATTCGCAAGGAAGAATGGCCTGATATGAAACCAAGTGAGTCCTCCTAAATCCCACCAAAGATAACACTAATCTCTTATCGATTGAAATAAAATAAATAGATTAGTTAGAAAGAGGACGTGTCAACGTGGAAAACATAAAACAAATACTTAGTACAAATTCTGTCGAAACTGTCATACAGGGTAGACATTCTAATCAATTTTGTTCATGAAATGCCTTCAAAGCTCGTCCTAAGACTCCAAGTTGGAAACCATCATCATATCTGTATATATGCATGTATGTACAGGGTGACTGTTAATTGTACATTATGGGGGAAATGTTTAAAACAAATATTTTCTTGCTTCACCACCTCTGAAGGGAATGGTTCGATCCCGGTACCGTAGATTCTCGCGAAGGTGATGGCGGCAATAGCGACAAAGCTTTTGGAATGTCATACGCCGTCCTGATCTCGTTGAATGCCTCCCGGTATACTGAGTTTTGTTTTTCTTTACACGATGTAATTAAGTGCTAACAATCCAAGCAAACTTAACACTCCATCAATGATTTTCTTTTGTTTTTCGTTAATTTAATCATTCGCGGTTATTTGATAGCTTCATCGAATTGATTTTTGCACCAATAAATAGATTATTTAGAAAGAGGATGTGTCAGCGTGGAAAATATTTTAAAAAAATGTACTTAATACAAATTCTGTCGAAACATACATACAGGGTAGACATTCTAATCAATTTTGTCCATGAAATGCCTTCAAAGCTCGTCCTAAAACCCCAAATTGGGAACCATCATCATATCTGTATATATGTATGTACAGGTGACTGTTAATTGTTCTGGAAAAAAAACGTGTTGTAGATTATGGGGGAAATGTTAAAAAAAAATTATTTTCTTGCTTCGCACAATGCGACCCTGACACACCTCTGAATGGAATGGTCCGATCCCGGTACCGTAGATGCCCGCGAAGGTGACGGCGGCAATGGCGACAAAGCTCTTGGAATGTCGTGCGCCGTCCTGATCTCGTTGAGTGCCGTCCGGTATCTGAATTTTTTTTTTACACGATATAATTAAGTGCGAACAATCCAAGCAAACTTAACACTCCATCATTGATTTTCTTTTGTTTTTCGTTAATTTTATCATTCGCTTTTATTTGATAGTTTCATCGAATTGATTTTTGTTTATACATTCTTCTTTTGCTTACTGATATTTATGTAATTTTTCTTTACTTTTTGACTCTCCTTCGGATGAGAATCGTCCGTCGTCGTCGTTCTTTTGCTTTCTGTCCATCTAATTTTGTACTTTGTTGTGACTTGTCTCAATTCTTTTCTGTTTCCTCTCACCCAAATTAATTTTCGTATTTCACAATTGATTTTCGTCTACTTTCTTTTGTTACTCGATCATTTTATTGTTCCATCGAACTGATATATTTTTTTTAATTTGAATTGTTTTCGTATTTAGTGCTTTATTTGCTTGCCTGTCAAAGTGGGGAAGTTGATATCCTCATCGTAAACACAAACTCGTATTTCAAGGTCAAGTGCACGCCAGACGCCGCGCCGCACCGTAACAATCATGAAACGCTTTTACGACTGCATTTATTTCGTTCATCTGGTGCTCTTTCGTTTCGTCATTTTTTGCAATAAGCTTTCATTAAATACGTAGAATTTTGTAACACTTTTTCCATGCGCTTCTATTCGTGTCTTTCTTACTCCTAATATTTTTGGCGGAATAATTGTCAGTCACCCTGTATTTTGAATTGAATTCAAAGGAAAAAAAATTGTTCAAAAGTCAACAAAAGTGGATTGGTCTTTTAATTCATAACTTTTCTGTTTTTAGCTACACCCTTTGGACAACTACCCATTTACGAAGAAAACGCCAAAGTGGTTGGACAGAGCAGGGCGATCGCCCGTTATGCGGGGAAAAAGGCCGGTCTCGCCGGCGACAACGACTGGGAGGATTTGGAGATTGACGCGGTGGTGGAGACCGTCCATGATTTAAGACTGAGTACAGAACGTTTCGAATTATTTGAAACCCGTGAAATACTTAACATGAAAGTCACAAACGGATACAGCTTCGTTAATACCAAGTATTTTATGAGTTGTTTCAAATAATTTGGAATGTCCTATACGTAATAACTTTGCGCATCCGCTCCACGGTCATACGTGTGGCTAACATAAATATGCATTTCAGAGATAAGGGAATATTATTTTGAGCGCAACGCCGAACGCAAGGAGGTGTTTAAAGATGCGCTTTTCAATGAAATTCTTCCTTTCTACTGCGAACGACTGGACAAGATTGCCGAAAAAAATAACGGCCATTTGGCAGCAGGCAAGGTACCTACTCGAAAAAGAAAGCCATTGTGGTGGTGTTCGTTTGATTATTTGGGACACACCATAACATCATATGTTTTATTTTCTTTTAAACTCAAAGAAAGATTTGTTTAGTTTAAGATTCCGACAATATTACAATAGTTCGGCTTTTCCCTGCATAAATTGCTATCGATCCTTGCCCGAAACAATTTATTCGCTAATTCCACCCCCGAGGATGTTCTGCACGAGTTACTTTACCTAATCGAAAACGTCGCTGAAGTGATTCGCGACAACCCTCGTGCTTTCGCGCATGTGCGAAAAATTACGTGATTATCTATGATTTCTCGTCGATGATCACGAACATGTCCGCGCGTCTGGAGCCGGCTTTAACATATTTTATTTATCTTGATGTAACAAAAATTGATTTTGGCATGCTCTCATACAAATAAATCAATAAATGCAGGGAGAGCAAGCGACGAGGATGTTTAAACAACAGTATAAATGCCAATGTACAGTTGAGTTATAATATTTTGAATCGAATTCAACAATTTACGCCCGCAATTTATTTTTGCGCGCACAAGTAACTCTTTTGCAGTTAAAAAGCGTTAAAGAAACTGTTTATTTACGGGACTTTGAAGATATTTCAAGTTTTATTTCACAAGTAACAATCTGTTTATGTGCGCGTTAACACGCACTCGAAAGTGTAGTTTTATTTTTATAGATCACTTTCTTTTTCTCTATTTTGATTGAAGTCAGGTATTTAAACAATTAATAGATTAGCAAAAAAGAATTTTTTTTTAAACTAAATTCGTTTAGGCAAACTGTGATAGTGTAATTCAAGACAGGTTGGCGTTTTTCCCTGAATCTTTTCGTCTTTGTTCTAGCAATTTATGGCTTTCTATAAACCGAATATTTCAATATTTATTCTGGATTATAACAGTATGTGCTTGCGGTAGCTTAAAATTAACGTTCAATGTGAATTTTCTAAAGCTTGGCAATTATCTACAAAAATAAATGTATTTCAATTGGAAAACCGTGCTTCTTTCGTTTTAATTTCTTTAAAGCAAGACTGCTTCCTAAGACGTACAGTGGTAAACAAAAGTAATATCGTAGGGACAAGAAAAAAAACTCAAACGTACAACCACGACCAAGAATAATGTCATATTGTCGTTCTAGTTTGCTGACCATCGTTAAAACCACTTCGATATATAGGGTGACTGGCAATTGTTCCGCCAAAAAGAAACGCGTAAGAGAAAGGATATCACAGATTACGGAAAAAATGTTTGAAAACTCTTCTAAATTAATTAAAAATTACCCCAAGATCAAGCTGTGGCACTGCGTGCGCAATATGACGTCACGTTCTATAAATGCGGCAGTTTAATAGTTTTTTTATGGACTGCTTGCTTGAACACAATGCGACCTTGACACACATCTCAATTCGTTTTATTACACGTTTAACGGCTGAGAACGGAAGTCTGAGTTGTTTCTTTTACGCGACGTAATTATTAGTAATTTCTAAAATAACTGAAATTGCATATGAGGTAAGATTAACAAATTCGCAAATAATTGCTTGTTAATTCTTGCGGGTTATTTACTGGAGCGGAATGTACCAGCTGCTTCATCCACAAAAAAAATCGCAAGGATTTAAATCTGGTGATCGAGGGGGTCGATGCACGGCCCGTAACGTCCGAGGGCGCGCGATATGCGCTATGTATTGTTTATTCTCTGTTTATGTGTATGCCAAATTAACGGAAATTATGCTTCGCTCCTTACTACAACGTTAATAAGAACGGACTAAATGTATTTCATCATATCATCTGAGGCGCGACATTTTATGGGACAATAAAGCAATAAACCGATTCTTAGAACCATGGTTAAGGCACGTTAAGAATTCTGTTCGTTCTCATCTATTGTACGTTTTAAAAATATACGATTTTCCTCTCCCTTCGTTTTTCTCAAAATTTATTCGATTAAAAAAATTTTTAATAGAAAACTTTTATTTTTTCTTACGATATCTACCGTCATACCGTGTTTGGTGCATCTTCATTGAAGCAGGCTGTATATCGGGTGGTTTAGTTTGGCATTCGCACCCCTGTAACAGAAAAATGACTTTGGTGTAAACAAATGCACCACTTCTGGTTTATTTCTGGAGCGATTCGTTTTTGTTTATCCTCGAATTTCAATCATTCGGTCTATGGGACATTTTACAACATTCCGATCTAGAATTTCCTCTACAATCCAAAATTACAAAAATATACAGGATTAACCACCACGTAATTATTAGTAATTTCTAAAATAACTGAAATTGCATATGAAATAAGATTAACAAATTCGCAAATAACTGCATGTTAGTTCTTGCGGATTATTTACTAGAGCGGAATGTACCAGCTGCTTCATCCACAAAAAGAAAATCGCAAGGATTTAAATTTGGTGATCGAGGGGGTCAATGCACGGCCCGTAACGTCCGAGGGCGCGCGATGTGCTCTGCGTATTATTTATTCTCTGTTTATGTGTGTTAAACAAAGCTAAGGTTCAACGAGTATATCCAGCTCCCCCCCAATTTCACTTGCACCAGCCATCGCCGTCGGTGACACGCGTACAATTTTTTATCAAATCACGTACGCGAATGCATGTCACATATTACGAGTAAATCTAAATTGCTGGGATTTGGAAAATGTGAAACGATTTATTAAGCCTGAAATTCATCGCCGACGAGTTTTTTTGTTTGTTTATTAAGCTATTAAAGACTTTATTATGCACACTGTTTTAAACGTCGGTGGTGATGCGCGTAGTTTTGAACTAAATCGCGTACGTGAATGAATGAACAGACTACGGACGGGATCATGTTTAAACAAATTCCATAGAACAGTTTCTAATTAATTAAGGAATTAATTCAAAGTCGAAGAAATTATTCAAAGTGAAAAGAATGCTTATTACGGTGGAACGAGGAACAATTTACAACCATTGCGGCAAAAACGCACGATAGAGAGTTGCAAAGGCGCCTTGAATTTGTTAAACTCTTAATAGATTTGTGTTAATAATGATTCGTCGCACACAAAACGAAATTATAATAATTAATAGATTACGAAGGTACTTACAGATTATAATGTTTTAAATTTTGGTTGTCAAAAAATGTTTCAGGTGAGTTGCATGCATTTGTCAAATAAATCTTTTGTAGTTCGTCGGCGTCGCTCGTTTTTGTTTATCCTCGAATTTCAATCACTCGGTATATGGGATGTTTTATCTAGACTTTCCTCGACAATCCAAAATTGCAAAAATATACAGGGTTAACTATTTAATTTTTTTAACTTAAATACACTTAAATTGAAAACAACTTCAGGTTTAAGCGCAAGTGATTTTAAGTTAAAAAATTCAAATAGGACGCCCTGTGTATTTTTGCAATTTTGGATTGTAGAGGAAATTCTAGATCGAAATGATGTAGAATATCCCATATACCGTGTGACTGAAATTCGAGGATAAACAAAAACGAATCGCTCCAGAAATAAGTCGGAAGTGGTCATGATTGAAATTCGAGGAAAAACAAAAACGATTCGCTCCTGAAATAAAATACGTTCGACATTAAATTAAGCGGGAAAAGGTAGTCCAGGAATGTTTTCACAAATTTTAAAGAAGGTCGTAAATAAAGTAGTTGTATTCAATTTTCGAAAGTTGCGATTTTTAGTTTTTCTCCGATTGCAAAGAGACCAGCCAAAATTCGTCAAATTCCTTAACAGGTATTGATCGGCGTGAAATTTGGCAACTATGCAATAAGCAAGATCTCCGTGCTGGTCCTCGAATTTAATGCACCCTGTATGTGGGATATTTTACAACATTTTGATCCAGAATTACATCCAAAATTGGAAAAATATACTGGCTGTCCTAATTTCTTTACTTAAAATCACTTCCGCTTTAACCGGAAGTGGTACATATTGTTTTATGTTGTCGAATAAACCATTGGTAGGTCTGTATTATTTATTTGTTTTTCACGGCGGTAGTTCGAAATTCCACTTAAAGGTCAAGTTTACGATCGATGCCTACCATAAAACTTTTATGAGGGCATTTTTTCGTTCATCTGCTCCTCTGTTTTTTTAACTAGGGCCGCATCGTCGTTTTGGGGCTGATTTATGATTAATTATTTCTCGAGAACTAAAATTTTTTCAACAATTTTTCCATACTCTCAGACATCGTAGTTTCTCTTTGCCAGAATGATTGTCAGTCACCCTGTACGTGGCTACATGAAAAAGGAGTTGGACTAAATTTTTCCCTTGTTGTCGTGTTTCAGATCACCTGGGCTGACATTTACTTCGTGGCATTGCTGGAAGGCAACACGGTCATACTAGGCGAAGACATAACCGATAAGTATCAGAACCTGGCATCAGTCAAGAATAACGTTTTGGCCAACCCTGGCCTCAAAGCTTGGATAGAGTCGCGCCCCAAGAGTGACTTGTAATGGACTGAGTGGTCCAAATCTCTCTAATTACGTCAGTGATATTCCAGTGACACGTAATTAAATTGAAAATTAATATTAAATTAAAATAATCGAAATAAAATAATTAATTTACTTCACTTTCGTTTTCGGATTGACCTTTTTTTTAATATTTTAATTAATAGTTCCGTTTTCCTCCAATTTTCTTAAAAACGTCATGAAATTTAAAAAAATACAGATCGATTTGATTCAAAAAGCAACTATACAGAGTGACTGCAAGCAGTAGAGCTATGGGGGTTAGAAGCCACTTTCTTATGGAGAATTAACATTACATATAAAATGTGTATGTGTGGTTGCCTATCGTCGCTCTGTCAGGCGCGTCAGACTATAATTTATTTACATGGAATGAATTTACAAGAGATAACTGGCTGTTAAAGAAGTCTCCTGTACGTTGTCTGAAAATGTTTGGGTAATCCGAAACCGGTCGGTCGCAGCTTTTTCTTGTACATTACCATTCGGCTACAAATAGCCATGGTGCTCTTCGATGTACAAAATACTTAATCGCACTTAAAGCGACTCCACTGGTTTAGTTAATCTTGACGCAAATCTATTGTTTGTTAATTTTGTTATTGCCATTCTCGTGAGCACCCAGCGAAAAACATATCGTTTTATTCTATTTATTGGGCCAGCTGATAATTTTAAATTGATTATAATGTATTGTGTCAGTCACCCTGTGTTCGATTTAAAATAATTAGAACCGAATTAGAAACAAAAAGTCATAACAAAAGGCCGACCGAGCTGACGTTATTGGCGCACGTTTTCGTTGCCTCGAATTAATGGCACTTGGGGTCCTTAATTTACGAAAACCCGAACGATCGATTTCTCATTAAATCAGCGCGGCGGAATTTATTGTCAGCGCGCCCGAACGTGTTTTCGTTCGGACCTGTGTTTACCGGCCACCGCTAAATCTGAATTTACGGCCGCACATAAAACACGAGAAAATAGACAAAAATTGTAAATATTTAATTCGGCGCGACTCAGTTCATTACTTCGGATTTTAATTTAACCAAATTTATGGGGACCCCCCGATCTCGCCACGCACAGTCGTTCTTCGTGATTGGGTCAGTCTACAACATCCACCCGCATATGTGTGGGGGGTTGGATTCGTTTTTGTTTGTTCGAATGGGAAAGAGGCTTTAAAGGTGAGAAACATTTCAGTTTTTAAACAAATTAAAAGCATTTATTTAATAGTAATTAAGAAAATTATACAGGGTGCAGATAATACTTGTGTGAATTTCAAGAAATAAAATGGTATTGCGTATTACAATACAAAAGGAAAACCTACTAGATTTAGAGTGTTTATAAATATTCTGAAACTAACAATGAGAAATAAAATTTAAATCTTCTTGTGGCAGCGCGTCACAATTCTTCTTTTGTCGACGTTTCGTCTTTTATTCAAAAATATTTGCTCAGGCTGCTGTTGCTTTCTTTATAAATAAGAATTGTGACACAACATTTAATTAAAAATTACCTTTTTTTGTTTTGTTTTTAAATTGTTATACATATACTTTCAGGTGTAAGCGGAATTTTTTTTATTAATACAAATTTAATGCGCTTAATAACGTGTAATCCTTATTGCAAACAAAAAAATTTAATTAGCACTCCACCGGCATTAAAAATAGCAAGTAAATACCGGTTTAATGCCTATCACAGTCCCACAAATTAAATTAAAATTAAACGTCTCACGTGGTACGAAATTATCACATTACGTGAACAATTGCACATGAACAAATTATAATAAATATTTATCGAATATTAAATTTGATGTAAATTGATTTTTTCTTTAAATTGCGATTTAAGGTTCTTTAAACAAAAAAAAAGTAGCGGTGGGTACAACTACAACAACAACTACTTACTATAGAGCGTTCAAAAATGATTGAAAGGCGTTTGAATTTTTGAGTCGCGCAGTCGTGTTAGTAATTTTCATTTTGCAACGTTGGTATTTCTGCTGCGCATTAACCGTAGACTGACTTATTTGAAATAAAAATAATGAAGGTGCAACTGTAAAAAATACTTTCAGCGTCACGAAAATACTATACTTTTAATAAATTGTAATAAATTTTAATAAATTATTTTCATTGACCTTCCTCGTATGTACAATCACCGGCACTAAAACCGAAACGCTGTACAAGACCACCGCTGTTAGCGCGTTACAAACAAGGTTCATTTTCGAACGAGGTTTTTCGTTTCGTTTGTAGTGCCAGCGACTGTACCACTCACGGTAAAAAAAAGTACGGTATTTAGTACCAACTTTGAAAAATACACACTGGGCATCCTGCCTTTCAAACATTTATGTACGTTCTATATTAATATAAGACGACTCGGAATGATAATAAAATGCTCCTCATTATAAATTCAATATAAAGTATAAAGGAAAACCAATTTCTTTTTAATAATAGAAATATCCAGATTTTACTGCTTACTTAATAACTTGTCTAAGACGGGAACACCTTTTTTTTTTTTATAGAGGTTTAGAGAATCTTCGAAAGACGCCTCCGGATACATCAATTCCGGAGGTGTGTTGGATTCACCCCTGCATATCTACAAGGGCGCCTACCAACTAAACTCCTTTCCTCTCTCTCCACTCGACGCAGGGGGTACCGCCTCTCGGCATTTCTTCCCCTGCGCCTGTTGTCTCTTCCTTAGTCAGAGTCATAGACTCTTCTTCTTCCTCTTCATCCTCTTCCTCCTATCCTCTTCTTCCTTTTCATCCTCTTCCTCCTATCCTCTTCATCCTAACCTCATTCAGCCTGTCCGCTTCATCCTATCCTCTGCATCCTCTTCTTCATTCCTCTTCGCCCCCTTCTACTTCCTTCTCATCCTGCTCTTCCTCCTCTTCTTCACCCCTCTTCATACTTTCATTCTTTACTCATACTATTTCAATGTTTCCGCACGTTATGGTTTCCTCGGCGCTCTCTCCATCTCCTCCTTGCATTTGTTTACCACTATGGACCTCAGCATGTCAAAAATAGTCGTCCGTGTTGGTCCATTTAGCTGGAGCAGATCCGCAACATTCTGTTTCATGATCTTCGTTCCCAGTTTAATCTCTGCCACCCGGCGGGCGTCGTCCCATCTGGGGCACACGAAGATTGTGTGTTCCGGTGTATCCCTAAAGCCGCAGTGTTGGCAGTCCTCGTTGTCCCTCTTTTTGATGCTTTTTAAATACGTGCCGAAAGAGCCGTGGCCGGTGAACGCCTGCGTGATAAAGTAGTCAGTATCCCCCTCGGTCCGGTTGCACCGAGCTTTCACGTCTTTAATGAAGACCTTGGCCCATCCTTCATACATCTCCCAGCGCGCCTGCCAGGCTTTATACAGGTCTTCTCTTACCAAGGTCTTTTCCTGGTGCCCTTCTCTATATAGCCGGGCTCTCTCCTCAATCTGGAGCTTAATAGGGGGAATTCCTGCAATTACCAGGACGGCTGTTGATCCTTTCCAGCATCATCTCGTGGGACTGATATTTCATAACATTGTGCCATACCGGGACTGCATAAAGTATTATAGAGGAAACCACCGATGCCAGTACCTTCCTCTTGTTGGGCTTCGGACCACCAATATTCGGCATCAGCCGGGTCAATGCTGTGTAGGCCTTGTGGGCTTTTGTGGCAGTCTCTCTGGCATGTGCCGTCATCCTCCAGTCTCCATCCAGATAGACTCCTAGATACTTGATCTGTCTGGAGGATGCTACCTCGGCACCGTCGACTGCCACTCTTATGTCTGTCAAATTTCTCTTCCCTGCCAGGATAACAGTTTCGGTCTTCGCACCTGCAAGGGAACACCCAAGACAGTCCAATGCAACGTTGCCTGATCATCACATAAAAGTATCCCCACAGACCTAGACAATCGATCAAATTTGAAATTTGCCTCTAAAACGAAGTTTTTTGCATATTTGGCAGCACTCCTCCAATATATCTTTACCACTACCGTCACAGTATATTTTTTCAATTATACAGGGTGTTTCCGTGATGATTGGAGTCGATGTTTTTAGAAATACTGTGGCGATTTTAATCTCCGTGTCCGTGAAACAAAACGAGCGATTCAAATTTATTTGTGAATGGCACACGGCTGCAAGAAGGCAATAAATCTATCGTAAACGAAAGAATTAATGAGTGGCTTTTAATTCTACCCTTGACCGCAAGACGTGTTAAAGGTGAAAACTTTGAAAGAATGTGCATTTATTAGCGTGCGTTTTCGTCGCACTGACATTTATGCAAACCGTAATTACATCAAATTTGCCGAGTCTTAATAATGTACGATAATTAACGCTTGTAACGGGTTTTTATTTACTCCTGTATCCAACGTGTACATCATATGATGATGTACTTAACTACATAATTGAACAGTTGACTAAAATCGGTACAATTAATAAATTGGGACGATTAGCCTCCTGTGTGCTTATGTTGGGGTCATTCTCAATCATATTGAGAGGCTCTTCTTCTACGTTTGCAACGTGAGGTGGCCGCACTGCACCCCTGACTCCTTATTCAGGTAAAACAGAGCCTACGTCACGTAGTCGCTGAGCTACCCTAATAAACGTATTATTCACGATTAGGAAACCGTTCCGCATGCAGACGTGCTGCCAATCGCGCGTTTCCCCGACATTCCCCGTATAACAAATGCATATCTGCGTATTCTCGAAACGTGAAATCGCTCATCGCAAACACACCAACACATACACGAACACACTTACATACACTAATAAACTTAAAAATGAAAAGTATAAACTATACCAAATTAACGGAAATTATGCTTCGCTCCTTACTACAACGTTAATAAGAACGGCCTAAATGTATTTCATCATAACATCTGAGGCGCGCGACATTTTATGGGGCAATAAAGCAATAAACCGAGTCTTTGAACGAGGGTTAAGGCAGGTTAAGAATTCTGTCCGTCCTCATCTATTGTACGTTTTAAAAAAATACGATTCTCCTCTCCCTTCGTTTTTCTCAAAATTTATTCGATTAAAAAAATTTTTTTTATAGCAAACCTTTAATTTGTTTTCACGATATCTACTGTCATACCGAGTTTGGTGCATCTTCATTGAAATAGGCTGGATACCGTGTGCTTTAGTTTGACATTCACACCCATGTAACAGGAAAATGACTTTGGTGTAAACAAATGCTTCACTTCTGGTTTATTTCTGGAGCGAGTCGTTTTTGTTTGTCCTCGAATTTCAATCACTCGGTATATGGAATATTTTACATCGTTTTGATCTAGAATTTTCTCTACAGTCCAAAATTACAAAAATGTACAGAGTTAACCACCACCTAATTATTAGTAATTTCTAAAATAAACAATTCTGAATTCTGAGTTGCTTCTTTCACGCGACGTAATTATTAATAATTTCTAAAAAACGGAAATTGCATATGAAATAAGATTAATTTATCGCTATTAATGGTGTCCTTTATTTGACACTTTTATTTTAGTTTTTCTTAGTATTTTTTTGTTCTTTTTTTTCTTCTCAATTATTTCACTTGTAAGTATTTGTTTATTTCATGATATTGATATAAGAACTTGATTATCGTTCTCAAAAGTAAATTTATGTAAAATTTGAAATTAAAAAAAAAATAATAAGACAGAAGAAGAATATCTTTTAATATTTCCATTACATTTAAATTTGTTTTCCATTTTTTTTTCTTCTTAATCGTTAATTGTCGACTCACTTTACTATTACTATTAATTTTTAATTTTCTTTCCTTCTTTTTTATTTAATATTTAAACAAAACTGAAATATTTTTCCTCTTCCTATAGTTCCAGAATTTATTGTTATTTTATTCTATTTTTATTTTCCTAAACGTTTTCACTTTAATTCTTGTTTTTATGCATATTTTGCTTCTTTCCACTTTTATCTTTTTCTTGCCGCTCACTTTCACTCTCATTTTTATGTATTCAAATAATTATTTTCTTTTTAATTTGATGATGCTTTATTGTTGTTCTTAAAAATGAATTTATTTATTATTCACAAAAAAACAAAAAAAATATTTGAAGCAGAGCATTTAAAAAAACAAAAAAAAAAAAAACAGGAAATGACGCAAGAAGTTACGAGGAACAGAATCATCAAAAACAATTTTTTTTTATTGAAACAAATTTGCGCAAGAAATGGTTTATTTGTGTTAGCAAATGAATGTTAAATATTACGCAAAAATAAATGTTCAAGTTTAGGTCGCGACGCGTTTTGATCTAAACTTGAGCTAATCATCTGCTGACGAGGCCCCAAATAGGATCGAAACAGCTGTCCAGAGTATACTCGAGGAATCCATTGCAATCAAAACCAACTTGCAACAAAGTTCAGATGCAAATATTATAAATAAATAAGTATTACCAATAAAATTATAATAAATTATAAATAAATTTAATTGAAACCTTCACACACGTTATTTCTCTTAATATGAATTATTATTGTTTGTTATTGCTTTTAGTTTTACGGTCGATGTTAACTATAAAAAAGAAAATAGAGACAAATACCGTTTTCTATTCGTTTAAAGTTTCTCTCTTTGTCTTTAATTTGCAGAGAGGTATTAATTACAAAACAAGTTTTTTTTTTAATACTTAAAAATTACAATGTTGCAATTTTAGGTTAAAAATGGCCGACAACAATTTTTTTGGAATTTTTACTAATTTAAATAACATGGTGTGACTTTAAGTAAATACGCATTTATACAGTCTTGGACAGCTTAAAGAAGACTCAAAAAAAAAAGAAATGAAAACTTTAATGCACAAAGAAATGAAGTACATACAGGATGAGTCTTGAATAGACCGAGTGACGTAAAAAGGGACTTCCCCAAAACATGGGAAGAAATTAAGTATTTTAATTCCCCAGAAAAACTTAATGTAAGTGTCACAAACAGATACAGCTTCGTTAATACCAAGTATTTTGTAAGTTGTTTCAAATAATCTGAAATATCCTAGACATAATAACTTTGTGCATCCGCTCCACGGTCATACTTGTGGCTAACATAAATATGCATTTCAGAGATAAGGGAATATTATTTTGAACGCAACGCCGAACGCAAGGAGGTATTTAAAGATGCGCTTTTCAATGAAATTCTTCCTTTCTACTGCGAACGACTGGACAAGATTGCCGAAAAAAATAACGGCCATTTGGCAGCAGGCAAGGTACCTACTCGAAAAAGAAAGCCATTGTGGTGGTGTTCGTTTGATTATTTGGGACACACCATAACATCATATGTTTTATTTTCTTTTAAACTCAAAGAAAGATTTGTTTAGTTTAAGATTCCGACAATATTACAATAGTTCGGCTTTTCCCTACATAAATTGCTATCGATCCTTGCCCGAAACAATTTATTCGCTTATTCCACCTCCTTGGATATTCTGCACGAGTTACTTTACCTAATCGAAAACGTCGCTGCAGTGATTCGCGACACCCTCGTACTTTCGCGCATGTGCGAAAACTTACGCGATTTTTTATGATTTCTCGTCGATGATCACGAACATGTCCGCGCGTGTGGAGCCGGCTTTAACATATTTTATTTATCTTGATGTAACAAAAATTGATTTTGGCATGCTCTCATACAAATAAATCAATAAATGCATGGAGAGCAAGCGACGAGGATGTTAAAACAACAGTATAAATGCCAATGTACAGTTGAGTTATAATATTTTGAATCGAATTCAACAATTTACGCCCGCAATTTATTTTTGCGCGCACAAGTAACTCTTTTGCAGTTAAAAAGCGTTAAGGAAACTGTTTATTTACGGGACTTTGAAGATATTTCAAGTTTTATTTCCACAAGTAACAATCTGTTTATGTGCGCGTTAACACACGCACTCGAAATTGTAGTTTTATTTTTATAGTTCACTTACGTTTCTCTATTTTGATTGAAGTCAGGGATTTAAATAATTAGTAGATTAGCAAAAAAAACATGGGGTGATCAGTAATAAAAAGAAATTTCAAGAAATTGTTTTATTTCATTTATTTGCTTTAGTTTAAGATCCCGACAGTCTTACAACAGTTCGACTGTACTTTTTGGGTAAATTTTTAACTAATAGCAAATTGTCGTTTTCGACATGTTTGTCACGTTCTTTTTTCGTCAGTCTATACAAGAATCAACTTGTATAATAAATACGAGGTGAAACGAACGATTTTCATTTAGCGTCGGGCGCTATCTTTAAGTTGTCCTTGATGGTAGGTAGTTACCTTACTTTTATAGTTGTGTATCTTAAATTCTAAACAGATTAAGGAAATATGTAAAAAACAAACATATGATCGATTCCTCTTCGTTAATCAGCCCAAAGCAACGCAACGGCGAGATAAGTGTTCCGACCGAGCAAATTTTTGCATTCACGTAGGTACTAAGTGGCTCACTTGAACAAATATGAACGTTTAGCACCGTCGAAATCAACAAATATAGGCACCAAGGTCGCCCTCCGTATTTGCATAACCAATTTTTGCCGTAAAAAATACTCCGTCGGCGCGACGTTCTTCAGTGCGCATTCGGACGAAGAACGCTGAAAACGAACTGCACTAGTGCAATGTATCGCAATTAGGTAAACCTAGAAATTATAATTGCACTAAAGGCTAAAGTCGGAGGTACTTGCAGGCTCTGAAGAACGCCCGAGTAAATGCTGAGACGTTTGTTTGTCGTCGGGGTACTTCGAAGTTGAAGGTATGAACGATCCGATGTGCATGCTGTTGAAGTACGCCGGGATTGAGTTTGAAGATATACCCAACACGAAACGTCAGTGGTTGGAACTGAACGAAGGTAGGACCATTTTGCAATATTTGTACAACTTCCAATTATTTAAACAAAACTCTTGAAACCTTTGATTGGGTTTTTATGATTTACTTAACTTTTTGCTTAAGAAAATTATTTGCAAACATACAAGTTTGTATAATTTATTAGTTGCAGTTCATGTTTCGCTTGATAAGAAATTAAATACGTATTTCGTCAGCTAAACTGCCATCTTCAGTACGCACTTCATAGTAGCTTTGGTTGATATGAACTTGAGGACATTCCCCTCGCCAAATATGATCTGGTTCATACCAATCCAAGAGTTCCTGAAGTGTGTACTGAAGATGGAAACGAAATACGTATCTCCAGCCATAAACTCATCGTGGTAAATTTATTTATTTCCAAACAAGCTTCTCCTCTTGGCGTGAAAGTATAAATAAATTAATTTCGAATATACTTACTCAATTTAGTGTATCAAAACAGCAAATGAAATAATTTTCAACAAAATTAATATAAAACTGGCAACCCAAAAAAGAATCATTTCTACGGTATGTACACAATTGGCTTTTCACATTCTTAGAAGTGACGAAACCTGAGGTGATGTAAGGCTAAATAGTAATACAATTTGTTTAAACAAAGTAATTAATAACGAGCATCACAGTCATAGTGTTAAATCGAAGAATACGTCAGGCCAACTCCAGACGCGCAGGCATGCTCGTGGTGATGCTCACATTTCAGCGATTCAGGAGTAACATTCACAACATTTTTTTAATTTGTAAGAGACGGGTGGTTAGAAAAGGGAATATATAATTATTTCCATAAGTACATGTAAACAAAACTAACAAAGATACCCAAAGTACCTACGCACACTCTCACTGTCAAGAAAGCTATTAAAAAATAAATCTCTCAGTTATAAAGACAAAGATTCATTGTAGGAGTAAAAACAAACTTTTATTTTCAAATTTATCAATTTTAGAAGACCTGGTCGAGAAACTATGGTCCTCAAGATGTCACGTCCAAACTCTACGTCTTAATTCACTTTCCGTTTGATTAAAAATAAAAGAAAAAAGAGGACTATCGTGGACTTAATTTCGAATATGAGATTCTTCAAGCTTGCTGCTATAAAAATAAATTTTATACAGGGTGTTCACCCTAAATCGTATTCGCTTAAGTTTTTTGTATAGGCAACCTATCAGTCAAGAGCTTCGAGCTTCAATATGAACTTTTCTGTGCTGTTTAGAACTGTTCTGAAAGGAACACAAATTTCGCGTTGGACAATAGCCGGAAGAATGAAATGCAAGACAACAACGGACTTATACCGGGTGTCCCAGTAAAGGTGGCTACCGACAATATGATACCCAGAGAACTCGACAACGACAAGAGACATCAATTTCGGGTTTTCTCCTTTTGGAAGCTTTACAACCACTGTAAAAAATACACCCTTCCAGATTCTTATTAATTTTTATAAACTAGAAAACTTTTACAATTCCAAACAGCGCCCTCTAACTGATTTCTAACAAAGCAGCCGGAGTCACTTAATGCAAGCCTTACACAGGCTTAAAGTTTTCTTTCAAACGAACCCAAGGTCGTTCATTTTTATAGAGGGTAAGGATAGTTTTAAAACTTGTAGTAATTTGCACCAAACAGTTAAGCTGAGCTTAAATTTAAATGATGTTTATAATGTGTTATACAGCAATGTGTATAAAAGCAAGAGCGCTGACCCTGAGCCTATTGTCTGGAACACTCACCAAAGCCTTCCGTGCAGCTTATTGTCGAAAGCACATCCACACCCTTTTGTGTAGCTTATCGTCAGAAGTATACGCACAACCCCTCCGTGCAGCTTATTGTCGGAAACATCCACCGCACACATAACCCTCCCGTGCAGCTTATTGTCGAACGCAAGCACACAGCACCCTTCCGTGCCGCTTATTGTCGGAAGCACATACAACCTTTCCGTGCAGCCTATTGTCGGAAGCACATACAACCTTTCCGTGCAGCCTATTGTCGGAAACATCCACCGCACGTGTCTCTTATCGAGAGCAACACATATACAATAACCGGCCAAGAGACCGTCGCACATCTCGTTACTTATTGACTTTATATTGTTCATCAGTTGCGTTGAATTAAAATAATTAAAAAATTAAAAAATTTATCAGAACATGCCCACAATTCTGAAATGTCAAAATAAAACCTTTACTTCGTATATTTTGCAAAAATTTCTGAATATTCTAAGTGAAGTTTAAAGTTAAGTTGAGCTTAATATTCAGCTGCACCAAACACTTAAGCTCTGCTTAACTTTGAGGATCACTTAGAATATGACTTACACTATGTTAACTTACCTCAAATATCACATTATAAACGCCTCTTAAATTTAAACTCGACTTAAATGCTTGGAACAACTGGCCATAAGGCTCTAAGGCTCGCATGCATAGACAGAGAATGAGCTTACGCATGCGCCGAGTAGCAGTTTGCACAGGAAAATTGCTGTCCTGCGCTTTCTTAAGCATGTACTTATGCTTGAGCTCTAACTATGGACGCGGGCATAAGTAATTCAACTGTTTCCATAAGTGTTTGTTGCAACCAACCCTAAGGCTCGTATGCATAGTTAGAGCACGAGCATACGCATGCGCCGAGTAGCAGTTTGCATAGTAAAATTGCTGTCCTGCGTTTGCTTAAGCATGTACTTATGCTTGAGCTCTGAATATGGACGCGGGCATAAGTAATTCAACTGTTTCCATAAGTGTTTGAGGCCTAAGGCTCGTATGCATTGTCAGAGCATGAGCTTACGCATGCGCGAGTAGCAGTTTGCATAGGAAAATTGCTGTCCTGCACTTGCTTAAGCATGTACTTATGCTTGAGCGGGCATAAGTAATTCAACTGTTTCCTCCATTCTGATTTGGTTTCAAATCGTGCAGAATTAACTCAACTTTCCAATGACACTTTACTTTTAACTTAAGTTTTATTTACACGTGAATTCAACAATTTGGTCCTGATGAAGGAAAGCTCGACTTAAATTAAAAGGTGTTTCTTTATCACCCAATTGGCTGCATCCCCAAGCATTCAACTTTATTAATTCTACTAGTCAAGATATCAACAAAAACTTTATGCTTGAGCGCTCCCTTGTGGTCAAATCTGATACTTGAAAATATTTTCTTTGAATTTCTCTTAGTCGCTGCTTAAGATGTAGTTTTTTTTCTATCACTAAGTATTACGTTTTTCTTCTAGAAACATTGTCGGGCGCCTCCGTTGTTCGGACACCCGGTATATGGTATTGATTTGTTATTATGTAGCAAAATAAACGCACAGAAATACTTCTTAGTAAAACAAATTCTACCTGTTGCTCCAAGGACAACTTCATCTCAACTTAAACTTTCTTTCTTTCTTTCTTTAATTTAAGTTATTTTTTTAAACTTACTTACTTTAGTCAAACTAAGTTAAGAGCCTAAGTTGGACACGCATAAAATTTGAATATAGTTAGAGCTGCCTATAGCAATATCAAAGAGTCGCCGAAGTGACTCATAGGGAATGCCAGTGTTATGTAAAGTTTTGCTTATTTTAAATCAAATAGAGCAGCTGGTTTAGAGAATGTCTCGATGACTCATAAGGCAATCGTGAAATTTAAAGCCTACATGCAAGGTTTCTCGTAATCGGAATTTCCGGTTTGAACCATGTAAAAAAGGCGTGGATTACAATCAAAGAATATCAAAGTGTGTGATCAAGTTCCGAAAATCCGTCTGTTTCTCTGCATCCACTACCATGGTTTGGTAAGGAAACATTAATGTATTTACCAATTAGTAAGTCTTGTTGGTGAGATCCCAATTAAGGCCGCAAGAGAGGATGCTCGGGGGAACCCTTGCAACCCAGTCGACTTGCCGTCAAAATTCAGAATGCAGATTAACTTAATATGATATCACACAAAGTCAAGACGATACCATACGACACAAATGCAAATTGACGTTCAAAATAATTTTATAACAAGAAACAGCATTTTTCACATCAAAGCAGGCAGTTTTTAGTTTTAACGTAACTAATTGGCAGTTACGTTAATTGTTTTCGGACCAAGCCTTGGTACCAGACGGATTTTCGGAACTTGATCACACACTTTGACATTCTTTGACTGCAATTCACGCCATCGGACTCTGAGTGATGTAATTTTATTGCAAAGGTCAGTCAAGACAGCAAAGTCTTCAACAAAATCGTTTGTTTACATAATTTTTAAGTGGGCGCCTAGGCGACTTCCGCAATAAACTCGACGATATGCAAGATGACCAATGGACTCAATCTAAAGTCATCCTCAGAAGACTACGCTAGCTATCAAAATATTAGGACCTTAAATCTTCTTCAATCTAACTAACAATATGACATGATTTTTAATTCTATAAGGTGCACCCTTCGCCAAACATGAAAAACCCTTCGGTGAAAACAAGGCCGTCGCTCGTTGCCTAGCGAAGAGCATCCACCTCACAGGCGGCTCCATATGCGACGACCTAGAAATAGACGCCATCGTCGATACCATCCAAGACTTTAAATTAAGTGAGAACCTCCCCAAGTTGCAACGCTCTCAACTTACCCTTTTTTTTATTTCCGTAGAGCTCATAGAGTATTACTTCGAGGAAGACCCCCAACACAAGGAGGCCCTTCGCGAAACCCTCCTGGTCAAAATCGTCCCCAGTTACTTCGAAAGACTAGACAAAATCGCCCTTTACAACAACGGACACTTGGCGTCAGGGAAGGTAAGTTTTCGCGCAAGAATTTTGCAATAATTAACAATAATTAATTGTGGTGCAGTTAACTTGGGCGGATTTTTATTTCATCGGTTTGCTGGATGGTGTCAACTTCGTGCTTGGCGAAGACCTCTTGGAGAGATATAGTAACCTAGTGGCTGTGAGAAACAACTTGATACAAATTCCCGTTGTCAAAGCGTGGATGGGAGGTCGTAAGAAGGACTAATTTAATTATTAATTTATTAATTTTTTTTAGTGAAGGCTGGAATCTAATAATAAATATTTTTGCTTTGTAAATGTGTGCTGTTTTTTTTTTCTTTTTTCCATTTTTGTAAGTTCAAGGTCAAAATACTCAATAAGTCATCAGGTCTTCATAAAATCCTGTAGCCCACGTGACGTATGACGTACGTGGTTTGTCACTTTGCGATGCACTTTTGTTTTTTTTTATGATAAGCTTTTACACTTAACGTCTTTCAAAATGAAAAACAAAAATTTTAATTTAATTTGGAGGCTTCCGCGGCCGTTGTCCATTATTGAATTGGCTTCCGGTTGGAACCGCGTCACGACTGCTTTTACTGACGACGTTTCGTTCTCCATTGCAGAAGAACTTCCTCAGGGCTGCTGCTGCCGCTGACGGTGTTGGTGCTACTTCTCGTTAGTCGATGAGACTGAGAAGTAGCTGCAACACCGCCCTGAGGAAGTTTCGCTGCAAAAGAAAACGAAACGTCGGCAGTAGAAGCAGTCCTGACGCGGTTACAACCGGAAGCCAATTGAATTATGGACAATGGCCCTTCATATTTTTCTTGTAGAATTTTTAATGAGGCCATCAAAAGTGTTAACTCTTCCATTAATGTTGAAGACTGAAAAACTAATGTAAAAAAAGTAATAATGTTAAATAAATAAATAAATTTATTTACTGCAATGACTCAAAAATACGCACTCATAAGAGAGTTTCTTTTACTTTGAGAAACAAAAAAAAATGTGCAAAAGACAAAAGACTATCAGCTGTATACCAAAAGCAATTTAATTTTTTTTTTGTTCATCGAAAGAAAAATGAACAAATATCAACAGTTTTTCGTCTTTCATTTTTTTTATCAAAAACAAAGTAGAAAACGAGCAGAAAACAAAAGATACAAAAAAAACTGAAGAATCGTCAATGGTCTTTCGCATTTAGTCTTTTCTTTTTTTTTTCAATCCATTGCTTTCTTCGGAAAACAAAAAAAAGTGAGTAAAAAAACAAAAGACAATCGACCATGTGCTTCATTAAAATTTTCTTTTCTTCATCGAAAGAAAAACGAACAAATGTCAACCACCATTCGCGTTCAACTTTTTTCTTGTCGAAAAAGAAAATGCTGCAAATATTTTTTTTAATTTCGACTAAAAACGACGTTTATCGGAGTATTTACTGGAAACACAGAAACAATCGATTTTGAACCAAATTTCGACTCTTCATCAAAATTCAAATATGTAGCATTTTTTTTTTGCCAAGAGCAGAGGAACAAAAGACGATTAACAACGTAACACCGAAAGAAGAAAAAATTACCAAATTCCAAAAAATTTAATGAAGGTATTTTTTTTTAATTGAGATTCGAAAAGTATCACAATTTGTAATTTTCTACTAAAAAGCATTTTGCGTCCTTTTCTTTATCGATAGCAGAGAAACAAAAGACATTCGACAATAGAACAAATTCTCCACTAAAAAGAAAAAAAAATCGCCAAAAGCAAAAAGAAAATTTCTTCAAATATTTTTCCGAATTGATAAAAGTGCGTTTACTTTTTTCTTCGCTGGTTTCTTCCTGTCCGAAACACCAATGGATGACGAGCGAGTAAGCCTTCGAGTTCTTTTAATTAAAACTCAAATAAATTAACGATAGTTTACCTTCAAACACAGAGTACAAAACGCATATACGATTGAAAGAACAAAAGAACGCTGAGAGCGCAAAACAGAAAAACCAAAACAATTGAATTCTCTTACTTTGAAATTCTGAACAAACTTAGATTGGAAAGATAGAAGAGAAGAAACTTTTTCAACTGCATTCTTCTAAAACAATTGAATCTTGCCGTTTTCCTCTAAAACAATTGAATCTTGCCGTTTTCTTCTAAAACAATTGAATCTTGCCGTTTTCTTCTAAAACAATTGAATCTTGTCGTTTTCTTCTAAAACAATCGATGGGTATGTGATTCAAAAAGCAGTATTGAGCGCGTTTTATAACAAAAAAAAATTGAAACAATTGAATTTCTTACTATGAAACGTTAAGCAAAAAAAATAGACTGAAAAGAACTTTCGAAACAAATTAATTCTGCTTGGTGTCTTGCGCTTTGCTTCTAAAACAATCGAAATCTGATTAGAAAAAAGCAATCCCGGGAGGGCAACTCAACCGGAAATCTGAAACAATTGAAATTTCTTTTTCAAACATCTTCTGTAACAATTGAATTCTGCTGATGACGCCTAAATGTTCTTCTAGTAAAAATTAATCGAAGTAATAGTTTTCACGATTAAGGTCGAAGTGACAATGTCGCTGACGCTCTTTGCACCGGTATTTATACCAAAAAACAATTGAATCTACTCTTGAGTTTGCACGACTCTAACTCACTCGCAGGTTCTAATGTATGGCACAGCTTCACGACTGTAGCCATCTGGAATGACAGCGGGAGGTGGGAGGGGGCTTGATTGCTATTAAAAATTATAAACGTGTCTCCTCATATTGCTATGCCATTTGGTTTATCGCTTTTTATTGTTTTCCCACCTAGTTAGGCATTAAAAATTAGTTGAAGCATAAGTTTTCTCGATTAAGGTCGAAGTGACATTGTCGCGGACACCCTTTGCACCGGTATTTATACCGAAAAACGATTGAATCTGCTTTTGAGTTTGCGCGACGCTAACTCGCTCGCCGGTTCTAATATATGACATAGCTTCACGATTGTAGCCATCTGGAATGACAGCGGGAGGTGGGAGGGGGCTTGACTGCTATTAAAAATTACAAACGTGTCTCCTCATATTGCTATGCCATTTGGTTTATCGCTTTCTATTGTTTTCCTACCTAGTTAGACATTAAAAATTAGTCGAAGCATAAGTTTTCTCGATTAAGATCGAAGTGACATTGTCGCGGACACCCTTTGCACCGGTATTTATACCGAAAAACGATTGAATCTGCTTTTGAGTTTGCGCGACGCTAACTCGCTCGCCGGTTCTAATATATGACATAGCTTCACGATTGTAGCCATCTGCAATGACAGCGGGAGGTGGGAGGGGGCTTGATTGATATTGATTGACTCCTCATATTGCTATGTCATATGGTTCATCGCTTTCTATTCTTTTGCTACCTAGTTAGGCATTAAAAATTAGTCGAAGCAAAAGTTTTCTCGATTAAGGTCGAAGTGACATTGTCGCTGACGCCCTTTGCACCGGTGTTTATACCAAAAAATAATTGATTCTATTTTTTTTGAGTTTGCACTACGCGAACTCGCTCGCCGGTTCTAATATATGACATAACTTCACGATTGTAGCCATCTGGAATGACAGCGGGAGGTGGGAGGGGGCTCGATTGATATTGATTGACACCTCATATTGCTATGTCATATGGTTCATCGCTTTCTATTCTTTTGCTACCTAATTAGGCATTAAAAATTAGTCGAAGCAAAAGTTTTCTCGATTAAGGTCGAAGTGACAATGTCGCTGACGCCCTTTGCACCGGTGTTTATACCAAAAAATAATTGATTCTACTTTTTTTTGAGTTTGCACAAACCTGAAACAACTGAATTCTTTAAGTTCGAAATCCCACACAAACTTGAATTGGAAAGGAAGAAGAAGAAGAAACGTCAACGCCCACATTCTCCTGATAAAACAACTGAATCTTGCTTGCGGTTTTCTTCTGAAACAATTGAAATCCGATTTAAACAGAAAACAGTGCTGGAGCGTATTGCAACCGAAAATCAGAAACAATTGAATTCTTTCGTTTTTAAACGTCAATCAAGTTGAATTTGAAAATAAACGAAATAATTCAATTCTGCTGATTCTTGAATGAATTCTTTCGCTGTTTACTTTTGTTTTTTTGGTGCCCAGAGAAAATCAAAGATGTTCTAACAGTGCCATCTGTGTGCACTTTCTTTAAGCGGAATGGTTTCAAATCGTCGTACCCTTTTGCCTTTTTTTTTAGAGAGAACCTCGTAGAAGATGAAAATAAATTTTCCAAAAAATGTAATCAACACAAACTATTAAATTAAACTCGAGGCGTAATGAGTATCAATTCCTTCTTTCGTTTTATTATTTTGAAGAATGTTTTCTTTTTGTTTCTTAATTTAAATAAATTTGGAAAGGTCTTGGATGTGGCAACGAATGCTTACCTATTATGAAAAATATCATCAGCCCTCGTTCTTTTTAGTTTGAGCATTTATTAACTTGACCCACCCCAAAATTCGTTTTGGTAAAACAAACTAGTAATAGTGCCTCATTTCCCCTGCTAATAGGTAAGCAGTAACTGTGACCTCGAACCAAAAAATGTTAATTGAACTTCTGCAGCAGAATCTGTTACTCGTAAGAGTGGTTTTGCATTGAGAAGAACCTTGAAGTTCACATCATCAATATTGAGTAAGCACATTTTGTACTAACTTAGATTTATGTAAGTTTTCCGAAACATAATCATTAAAATGGTTGCAAGTTTTTCATTCACCAGGCTATTTGATATTTCAGCTCATGAATTGCTATTTTTGATTTATGTAAGGCTGGCGCTGATGGCTGGCTGCTGCTTAAATAGATTTTTACTGAACCCAGAAATATTTACTACAATCTCGACAGTTTCTGTGTTATTTGTTAAAGCTACCGCAAATCATTTAAACTTACAGTCACGCAATCGTGGACTATCAAACACCAGGCCAGACACAAGTAAGTCTTATTTAAATATTTGCAAGAATTTTATAATTTTATTAACAAAAAAATCCTTGGAAATTATATTAATCAATCAATTACGAATATTTCCAGTATCCTACAATTTTTTTTTAAAGATGTACAACCACAACCAAAGATAATGTCGCAGGAAGACCGAAAAAGATTTTTTTACATTCAATACTTGGATACATTGGTATAAAACGTAATCGTTTTCTCTTCTGTTTTGTTGAGATAACTGTTGACCTCTCGTAATGATAAAATTCAGATTCCTCGATTGTTTTTATTTGACTGAACCAGGACATTAGAATTTCAAACGTGACGTCAAGCTGCCTACTTTCACAATTAAAACTCGTAAAACATTTCGACTCCTTTTGAAGTTGAAACGACAAAACGCAAATCACTGTTTAATGTGTAGATTGCGACGCCTAAAATAGTCCCCAAATTGACATCCTGATAAACTCCGTTACCCTTTAAATACTTTGCGGCCGGAATACATCACTCCAGTGATGAACTCGTCGGCAACGGTTTAAAAAGAAAGACCCAAGTTTCATTTAGTTTATTTAAAAGGTAATTTTTTTTTAATTTGTTAGTGACTTTTGGGTGTGGTTTGATTTCCCTAGTAAATTTAAATTAGGGAAAATTTTTCGTAATTTTAACTTAACTAACTTTTAGTTTAATGCAAAATTTTCAGCGTCAATATTTTTTAATTAATTAATTTTCTTTAGAAATGGCTCCAGTTAAATTGACTTATTTTCCTGTCCAAGGGGTGGCCGAAGTAAGTCGCCTCTTAATGAAATACGGCGACATTGATTTCGAGGACATACGACTTACCCTGGAGGAATTTCTCGAAGTGAAAAGCAGTAAGATAATCAGACATTAATAAAATAACTTTTTATAGCTTGACGATTGTATCAAATATACTTCTTTTGTTGCAATTTAAATTTGGCGCTGCTTCTGCCTGTTGATACATGACGACAGGGTTGCCAGATTGGGCTACTTTTTCACTTTCTTCACATAACGAGCGTTTAACGTAACTCTACTTCTAATCATTCACAGCTGACCACTCCCTTCAAGGGCTCGGTATTTTGTCTAAGTAATTTGCTTCGCTCCCGCTTATCGCTCGGGAATGTTTATTTCAAACCGAAAATTGAAGTTCTGTCGCATCTTTCTTACTACCTCTTTTTGCATCTCGCTCAATCTGTTTCTAGAAGTCTTGTGTTTATATTATTTCTTTAACAACGAGCGAATTTTCCACGCCTTACATTTAAGCTTCATTGGCCCGCATTCTTATCCAATTTAACTACAAAACGCTAGTTACTGTGTTCGTGGTCTTCTATATTTTTACTTTTTCTTCCTAAATACGAAAGCGCAAGGGAAACAAGAGATCACATCATGCGGAACAGCCTATCAGGCCATGTAATGCTTAACGTGAGCGGTTTCTCAGGGTTGTCACTCGAAAGCCTAAATTGACCAAAATTCGCCGGTGTTATGACAGCTGGTGCTAATGAATGCTAAAAACCTTGACTGATTTTGGAATATTTGCAACCCTCTGCTTAAAACTTAGTTAGAGGAAAAGTCGATGGTTTTGAACTGTCAGCTTCGACGAATAGTGGAAGACGAAGACCCCTGGTCTCATACTTTTGGCCTGCAGTGTACGTATCGCAAATTGAACTGTACAGGTGATAACTGCGACTTCTTTTCTTCTTAATGTTCACATTTAAGTATGTAAGCACTACATATTCACATTTAAGCTTCATTGGCCCGCATTCTTATCCAATTTAACTACAAAACGCTAGTTACTGTGTTCGTGGTCTTCTATATTTTTACTTTTTCTTCCTAAATACGAAAGCGCAAGGGAAACAAGAGATCACATCATGCGGAACAGCCTATCAGGCCATGTAATGCTTAACGTGAGCGGTTTCTCAGGGTTGTCACTCGAAAGCCTAAATTGACCAAAATTCTCCGGTGTTATGACAGCTGGTGCTAATGAATGTTAAAAACCTTGACTTATTTGGAATATTTGCAACACTCTGCTTAAAACTTAGTTAGAGGAAAAGTCGATGATTTTGAACTGTCAGCTTCGACGAATAGTGGAAGACGAAGACCCCTGGTCTCATACTTTTGGCCTGCAGTGTACGTATCGCAAATTGAACTGTACAGGTGATAACTGCGACTTCTTTTCTTCTTAATGTTCACACTTAAGTATGTAAGCACTACATATTCACATTTAAGCTTCATTGGCCCGCATTCTTATCCAATTTAACTATAAAACGCTAGTTACTGTGTATTCGTGGTCTTCTACATTTTACTTTTTCTTTCTAAATACGAAAGCGCAAGGGAAACAAGAGATCACACCATGCGGAACAACCAATCAGACCATGTAAAGCTTTAACGTGAGCGGTTTCTCAGGGTTGTCACTCGAAAGCCTAAATTGACCGAAATTCTCCGGTGTTGGGACAACTGTTGTCGGACAACTGGTGCTAATGAATGCTAAAAACGTCGACTTATTTGGAATGATTAGAGTTAACTTGAAACCCTCTGCTTAAAACTTAGTTAAAGGTGAAATGGTTTTGAACTGTCAGCTTCACGAAAAGTGCAATACGAAGGCCCTTGGTCTCATACTTTTGGTCTGCAGTGTACATATCGCAAATTGAACTGTACAGGTGATAACTGCGACTTCCTTTCTTTTTAATTTTCACACTTAAGTATGTAAGCACTACATATTCACATTTAAACTTCATTGGGCCGTATTCTTATCCAATTTAACCACAAAATGCTAGTTACTGTATTAGTAGTGTTCTATATTTGTACTTTTTCTTCCTAAATACGAAAGCGCAATGGAAATAAAAGATCACACCATGCAGAAAAGTCAATCAAACATTACATGACCATATAAGGAAACGGGTCAATGCTTTGACACAAGCGGTTTCTCAGGGTTGTCACTCGAAAGCCCAAATTGACCGGAATTCTCCGTTGTTGGGACAACTGTTATCTGACAGGTGGTGCTAATGAAAGCTAAAAACGTCGACTTATTTGGAATTATTAGAGTTAACTTGCAACCCTCTGCTTAAAACTTAGTTAAAGGAAACATCTATAGTTTTGAACTATCAGCTTCGACAAAAAGTACAATACGAAGACTCCTAGTCTCATACGTTTGGACTGCAGTGTACGTATCGGAGATTGAACTGTACAGGTGATAACTGCGACTTTTTCCAATCACTAGCGCTTTGGTCACTCTCGAATGCTTTGGTACTCCCAACTCACACTCTCTTATGTATGGGCGTTTCCAATTTGGTTTCTGTTCTTATCAATTCGCAGCGTAGAGTTTCGTACGGTTTTCTACTTTTCCCTCAATTTGCTTCCAACGATCTCTTCAACGGTCTTCTTCGTTTATACCTCATTTTCCCCAATTCCTAGTACGTTGGCCATTTTTAATCACCTTAGGCAAATCATCCCAATTCAGCTTCTTGTTTATTTTCTATTTGTGTTCATCCTGTAACATTACAACAGTACTGAAGATGCTCCCTGGACCCCTGCAGGTACTCGCAGCGTTTCCTACTTTTCCTTCAATTTGCTTCCAACGATCTCTGCGCCGGTCTTCTTCATTTATACCTAATTTTCCCAATTACTAGCGCTTTGGCCACTCACCAACGCTTTCGTACTCCCAATTCACCCTCTCTTATGTACGAACGCTTCCAATTTGTTTCTGTTCAGAGTTTCGTACGGTTTTCTACTTTTCTCTCAATTTGCTTGCAATGATCTCTTCCTCGGTCTTCTTCGTTTATACCTCATTTTCCCCAATTCCTAACGCCTTGGCCATTTTTATCACGTTAGATAAACCAAATCAAATCAGCTTCTTGTTTATTTTTCTATTTGTATTCATCCTCTAACATTACAACAGTGCTGAGGATGCTCCCTGGATACCTGCAGGTACTCACAGCTTTTGCTACTTATCCTTCAATTTACTTCCAATGGTCTTTTCGCCAATCTTCTTCATTTATACCTCATTTTCTTAATTAATAGCGCTTTGGCGACTCTTCAACGCTTCCAATTTGGTTTCTGTTCTTATCAATTCCTTTTTTCGCATCGTTTTCTACTTTTCCCTCAATTTGCTTCCAACGATCTCTTCCTTGGTCTTCTTCATTTATACGTCATTTTCTCAATTCCTAGTGCGTTGGCCATTTTTATCACCTTAGGTAAACCATACCGATTGAACTTCTTGTTTATTTCGTATTTGCATTCATCCCCTAATAATGCAGTAATACTGGGCATGCTCCTTGGACCCTCGTGGATGCTCCCAACTCAGTCTGTCTCATGTATGGATGCTTTCAATTTAAATTCTTTAGCTTTGGGGCTAAAGTCTTAGAGATTGGCTTCATTTTGTAGGCCTACCTTTCGGACAAATACCAGTATACGAAGAGGGCGGCAAAGTATACAACCAGAGTTTGGCCATCGCTCGTTACTTGGCCAAAAAAGTAAACCTTGTCGGTGTTAACGACTTGGAAAACTTGGAAATCGATGGCATCGCTGACACCCTCTCCGACATCAAATTAAGTAAGAGATCGACTTTTTTATTGAAGATATAGGCGAAAAACAGCAAACTTTTGTAGAAATAGTCGTCATAATCGAGGAGCCAGAAGAAACGGTGAGGAATGCCCTCCGTGCCAAGCTCCTAAACGACACCATCCCCTTCTACTTCAGCCGCCTGGATAAAATAGCCGCGCAGAACAACGGGTACTTGGCTGTTGGAAGGGTAGGCCATTCCTGGTTTGATTTGAATTTGGTTTGACCATGAGGAATTTTGCAGTTCACCTGGGCTGACGTCTATTTCTTCTCGTTGGCGCAGAGCTACTCGTACGTTCTGGGTGAAGACGTTTTCGACGAGTACCCCAATTTAAGCAATCTCGTGGAGAAAGTTGGGGAGGTTCCGAAAATAAAGGCGTGGGTCAAGGCGCGCCCCAAAGAGAATCGAGTATTAGGCATCCTTCTATAAAATTATTTTGTTCTTGTTTTCAATAAATATTTTAATTTTTTGAGCTTTTCATTTACCTGTTACCCTATGTGGATCTATGCTATATATATATATATAGAGAAATTTCTTTTTATTAGAAATAGAAGAGCTCTTTTTAAATATTTAAGTAACATTATTTGTTGAACTAATGCAAATCATCGTTCTTTTAAATTAATCTAAATTCGTACGTGTGTGAAATTCGGCCGACTCATTTGAACCCAGACCAAATAAAGCCAAATTAAATAACAAAGGTTTTATTTAAATATTTGCGTGAATTTTGCTGTCTAATCACTAAAGGCCTGACATTTTTTTTTTTAATTTTGCAAGAACGGGTGTATTATTCAAAGTTAAGTCATTACGAGACACATTCATTAAGTACAAGCACGATTATTAAATCCTAAAGATCTCTTGTGACTTAAATGATGACGTCATGGCTCTCTTATGCATCTATTGATTAATAGATACAGAGAAATAGAACCGAGATAGGCGAAGTTATCAAAGCAAAGTGCAAATCACTGTTTCAATTGTAGATTGCGTTTCCTAAAATAGTGCAGCATAGATACGTTGATAAGCTCTAGTGCCTACCCTTTATATACTTCACGGCTGAAAAATATGACAGTATAGTAACAAACTCGTCATCTGTATAAAAGGACACTGATTCAGTTCGTTTATTAAACAGGTAAATAAAATTTTCTAGTACCTTCATAGTAGATATTGATTAGATATTGCAGTAACAACATTAGTTGATTGCAATCAGATGGCAACTTCAATTTTAAGGATTCTTTTGCTTTTTATATTTCGCACGTGTTCATACTATGATTATTTTTTAATGTTTGATTTGCGTTGTTAATTTTCATCACACTTTCATAATTAATTGTATGTGCATGCAATGTGGGGGTAAATATAAATGATTTGCGCTGCTTTAAATTTAATAGGTTTCTCCGATAATTAGAAACAAAATTATTAAGTTTAAATAAAAATGACAAAACACGCGAGTAATATACCGAGCGGGATACTGTGACACTTTGGCCTTGAAAAATATTTCGGTGGTACGCGTCCTTCTGAAGTGACCATCCATCATTTAAAGTTTCTTGCGCTTTAGTTTTTTTTGTAACTTAAGTCTTAAGCAGGGTCAAGGTCATCCTCTTTAGTTCTTGAATCTGAGGAATTGTCGTTAATGACGTCATCTTATTAAAGGGCGGTTGCGGATGGAATCTTTTGGCTAGCGCGTTCGATCATTGACTTTTCAAACACGAATGGACATGTCTGAACAAAGCAAAGAAATTGCATAAGTTGTAGTTACGATGATTCAAGGCCAAAGTGTCACAGTATCCCGCTATTGAAAGGTAACCGGTCGAAATACCTACCTGGAGGGTACTTAAATTGCCTACCCTCCAGGTAGGTAACCCTAAGTTGTCTACCCTCCAGGTAGGTAACTTAAGTCACTCTGGTAACTGCAACTGACGGAACCAAAAAAAGCAGCACGTTCCTGACGAAATTCTCAGCAAAGCTAGAATTTTTAAGATAAGCAAAGGAGGATCACATTCAAAATAAAAAATAGTCCTTCCTGCGAATTAAGTATTTTTTCTCGTGTACATTCCGAAGACGATTACTGTTCGTACTGAGAATTTCCTAAGGGATTAACAAGTGTCAGGAATGTTGCCGTAAACTTAAAAGAAAGAGTCGCTCCATAGGAGTTCTCTGCCAGGTCTCAGTTCCATATTCTATAATGGTAGGAGTTTAACACGAGTGGAATACAAAAAATAATAATAATTTTTGTTGAAAACATTTTATTAGTTCAAAACAAAGGGTGAATCAGAAGTGAATCAAAATCATTGGCCAGAGGGCGGTCGTTGATGGAATTATTTGGTTAGCGCCTGCGATCATTGAGTTTTCAAACATAATTGGAATGACTGAACAAAGTGTCACGATATCCCGCTTGCTCGAAACAGAGAGCGATACACATTGCTGTTGGTAACGTGTCTATTAGGGGAATGGTAAGCAGAGTCTGTCCTCAAGGTGGCATTCTATCACCCCTACTATGGAACATAGTAGTGGATAGCCTCCTCCGTCGACTTAATGGAGCAGGCTTCTACACAGTAGGATATGCAGATGACATAAGTAATCCTGCTTAGTGGAAAATATGAACAAGTGTTGTGCAACCTAATGCAAAAGCACTCATATTGACCGAAAACTGGTGCGCAGAACACTCTTTGACAATCAATCTCTCAAAGACGGAAATTATTCTATTCACAAAAAAGAGGAAAGTTCAGATCCGTAGAGTTCCCAAACTTTTCCAAACTGAACCAACCTTTTCAGATGAAGTCAAATATCTGGGAGTCATTTTTGACCGGAAACTGACTTGGGGTAAACATGTTAATGTAAAAGTAGCAAAGGGGCGTCGCTTTTTGGCAGTGTTGCCATGCAATGGGCGGAATTTGGGGACCATCATCAAAAGCCGCCGTAATTAGGCCATGCTTTGCTATGGAGCGTTGGTCTGGTGTTCCAAAGTCCGACTATCGACAACATCATGGAGCTTTTGCACGTACAAAGGCTGGCATGCATGAGTGCTACCGGTGCGCTGAAATCCACCTCTACCGCCGCCTTGGAAGCCATCCTTGGCCTCCCTCCACTGAACATATATGTGGAGAAGATGGCACTGGGATTAGCCCTAAGGCTGCGGGCAAGGAAGGCGTGGAATAAGAAAGGTACACATCATCCTGAAGGAGGCTCTACAAGAAATTCCTCTTTTCGGGAGGATGGTCGACTCCTTCTCACCTACATACATATTCAAGAAGCATTTCAACGTTTTCTTGAACGCTGAAGATGCACCCAAACCCTACATATCCATCTTCACTGATGGATCTAAGACTTTGGAATTTTCTCCGACAACCTGGACCTTCACATGGGCATAGCACCTGGCCAACTGACAACTGTTTTTCAAGCAGAACTAGTTGCCATTATAGAAGATGCAAGAGCAATTCTGGATTGGGGTATTCAAAATAAAATCGTTAGGGTAGCTAGCGAAAGTAGGGCGGCACAGCAGCAACAAAATATCCTCAGCAACAACACTCCAATGTCATGGCACACTAGAACAAGTGGCCAAATACAACACCTTGCAACTCATTTGGGTTAAAGGATACGCTGGAACATTTGGCAACGAGCAGGCAAATGAACTGGCTAGACAGGGCTCGGGGTGGTAGTTTTGGGGCCCCGAACCGGCCATAGCACCGTCATCAAGTCTGTTTAATGCCTTACTGAAACAAAAATCCCAGGACCGATATATCAACAGATGGGTAAATCTAGACAAGTGTCAACAAGCGAGAACGGCTATAACGGACCCTCGCTTAAACTGACACGATTCTGTATGCAACTCCTTAGAAGAAGACTACGTCTACTCGGACATTGCAAACTAAACAAAACCATGCACCGTATTGGTTTAGCAGACAGCTCAATTTGTAACTTAGAGGAAGAAACAGCTGAGCATATCCTCTGTGATGGCCCTGCACTCGCCTCGATCAGAGGTCACATGTTAGGGGAGTTCTGGCCTGTGACATGGCAGAAAATTCACAGTGCTCTTTTGTCAGACTTTTCTATTCTTGGTTTCATCAAAAGAGTGGGATGGCTCGAAGAAAGCTGACAGTCAAACACTGCTGAACATGGGGGTGTGGCCTAAGTGCACGAGAATTCTTATTCACCCCCTCACCAATCCAGAATCCAGAATTCCCCTTAATTTGTTGGTCCTTCTTTGCTAATATTTCTCGTTGTCATGTTCTCTTTGCAGACTGTTGGTTGCGTAAGTCTTCGTTTGTTCTTCACCTTTATTGATCACTTATCTTCTCTGTTCTTTCGTTTCCTATTGTTTCAATTTAAATTGGGAATATTTCATATCATTCACACCTTACCTTATCTTCTTCTGTATATTTTCCTTTTCCAGGTTGATCATGCTTTTCTTCCTTTCAATTTAAATTCCTTAATTCACTTGCGCGGTTGGTCCCAAACATTTCATATCAATCACACCTTACATTATCTCCTTTTCTATTCGGTCCTATTGATCACTTCCCTTCTCTCTTCTTTATACGGATACTTGCCTTTCCCACTTTGTTCGTGGTTTTTCCTTTTTCAATTAAAATTCGCTAATTCACTTGCGCAATTGTGGCCTAAGTGCATGTGGATTCTTATCCACCTCCTCACCAATCCAGAATCCAGAATCCCATTTTCTATACTACTCACGCGATACTGGAAGGTGACCGGTCAACTAACTTGGAGGGTAAGCAACTTAAGTCACTCTGGTGACCAAAACTGACGAGACCAAAAATTCCTGACGAAATTGTCAACAAAGCGAGAATTTTTAAAATAAACAAATAAGTATCGCGTTCAAAATTATAATTGGAATATTATAAGAAGGCGAATCAACGTCATATAACAAGCGGGATACTGTAATACTTTGGCTTTGAAAAAAAAAATTGCGAACGGCATACGTCCATCTGAGGTGATCAAAATTTAAGGTTTCTTATGCCAAAGAAATAACCTTTTAGTTTTTCTTGCAACTTATGAAGTGTCTTTGGTCCTAAGCAGGGGTGAATGTGTCGCTCAAGGTCATCCCTTTTAGTTCCTGAATCTGAAGAATTGTCACCAATGACATCATCTTACCAAATGGTGGTCACTGATGGAATCATTTGGTTAGCTCATGCTGTCATTGACTTTTCAAACATAATTGGACATGTCTGATGAACAAAGTGTCACAGTATCCCGCTCGCTATACTACTCATGCGATGTTGGAAGGTGACCGGTCAAAATACCTCGTTACTAACTTGAAGGGTAGACAAGTTAAGTCATTCTGGTGATCAAAAATGATAAGTAGAGTAAAAGAAATCATTTAGACAAAACAAACAAAAAGGTAGTGTAAATAGCCGAAAATTACAAGACTCCTTTTTTTGTTGTTAGTTCTAAAATAAACATTCCCAAGCGATAAGTGAGTGGAATGGGAAATCATTTAGACCTCGAGCCCTTAACTTGGGTCTATCTGCGACTTTAATTTATGATTAGGTACGTTGCTGCATCCAGCTTCACATTTGCTTAAGACTTTAGAAGAATCCAAGTTCTCCTGACTATGTAATTAGTGAAAACAAATATTATTCCGCTAAGAAATTCTTCGAGACGTGCCCGTTCACTTATTTATGAAGTTTTTTTTCTGCTTAATTATTTCCAGAAATGGCTCCTAATATTAAACTTACATATTTACCGGTCCAAGGAGTGGCGGAAGTAAGTCGCCTGCTGATGAAATACGGAGACATAGATTTCGAAGACGTACGACTTCCTTTGGAAGAATTTTACAGTTTAAAAAGCAGTAAGTTAATTGGCTTCGTAAAATAAGGACGTATTTAGAAACTTTTATTTAATTGTAGAAATGCCTTTTGGACAAGTCCCGTTGTACGAGGAGGACGGCAAAGTCTACAACCAAAGCATGGCCATCGCCCGCTATTTGGCCAAGAAGGTGAAACTCATCGGCAATAACGACCTGGAAAATCTAGAAATCGATGGCATCATTGACACCCTCAGCGATATAAAATTAAGTAGGTTCTTCAGATACTCCCCCCCCTCCAATTCATTCGCTGTCCCTTTTTCCTGCAGAAATCGGTGATACTTTCCAAGAGCAAGACGTGAAACTGAGGGAAGTGTTGTTGGCCAAGCTCAAGAATGTGATCGTACCTTTCTACTTGAGTCGCTTGGATAAAATAGCTGAGAAAAACAACGGTTACTTGGCTGTTGGAAGAGTAAGTCACTTTTTGGTTACGATCAAATTGGAGTAAACAGGAAGATTTTACAGTTGACGTGGGCCGATATCTACTTGTTCTCTTTGGCACATAGCTACACGTTCGTTCTGGGTGATGACGCATATGTTCCGTACCCCAATTTGACCAAGCTTATAGAAAAAGTTGGGGAAATTCCGAGAATAAAGGCGTGGGTCGAGGTGCGCCCCAAGGAACATAGGAAAATGGGTTCACTCGTTTAATTTAATTTTATTTCTTTAATGTGTTATTTATCCGACCCTAATGTTTGCTCAAACTGAAGCTGACTTATCAATTAAAAACAGTTTTCCCAATTTTAATTTTTCATTTATGTTTCCATTATAACTTGCATTTTTTCCAGGTTTCCGTAGTTTTGTGTAGAAATTAATAATTTATTTGTTTTCTGTTTGATTCATTTTATTGATTTTTATATTTCGTCGTTGTCGGTTAAAAAAAAAATTGAAACAATTGAAATATTTACTACTTGATGTACAGAGAATACTTTGATACATTTTCTTTGTAAATACTTTTTTGTTTCAAATCACAGACACTTTGGAGGTTGCTTTTACGCTTATTCGACTTGGTGTGGAATAATGACCCACAAGTTTCAATTTTTTTTATATTTTGGGGTTGAGGACTTTCCCTTGTTGGTGCACTATTTTTTGATTAACTTGGAATTTTCTATTTTTTTAGGATCGGTGTTTTATTTATGCATTTATTCGAGGTAAACTCATGAACTGATTTTTGAAAATTGAGTTTCCGAAAAGAATTTTCCATTAAACGGCAGTTCAATTTTGTTGTGCTTGTTGTTTAATTTTTCTAAAATACGTCCTGGAATTGCCCTTTTTCTATGACTGACTGACACACAATAAAACTAAACAATCATGATATGATGAAGTGATCACGTATTTTAATTGAGGAGATTATTTAGTCATTTATTCGATGACTTGCAGTCAATTTATTCAAGTAAATTCTAGACGAAAATCAAAGAAAAAAAAGAAAAATTAAATATAAACAAACATTTTTTACGGTAAAAATCCTCTATCGTACATTGTATTCCACAATAAAATTTTAAAAATATGTACTCGTATTATCACAAAATGAATCATTGTTGATCGGTAGATTACTTTACGTTGCCTAAAATGTCTCTACATATAAAAATGCCTGGCATCTCATTAATGTATACAGTATCTAATACTCTGCCATTGCGTTTGGTTTATAAACTTCCTCCGAAGAAAACCGGATTTCAGTATTAAATTCAGCGTTAGTGTATGAAGGCATTCGTAACTTGAACCGGTAAGAGTTCTATTGTTTTTAATTAATTTTTAAATCAGAACGCTACATAATAAAATATTTAACGATGATGCACATTAAATAAAACAAATCTCTAAATTTAGAACAGACAAAATTATAAGCGATATATTTTGAAGGTCTTTTTTTTTCGTAAATTGTGTACAAGGTTTTTAAGTTGCTGGGTTTCTCATTACTCATTAGCGTTTGTAAAATTATTTTTTTAATTAAATTAACTGCGTTAAGACAAGAAAAATATCACATTTTAAAACACTCCGTTTTATTTAAGTAAAAATATAAAGCATGTGTTTTTTCTTTTACTTTGGAAGAATATTTATTTATTTATGTACAGGGTGCTAACGAACTTGAGTCTTTCATTGAAACCGCGTGTAACATATAAGATTCGCTTACATTTATATATAGAGTTCTACTGAGCTTGAGTTTTGTTTATACCGTGCGTTATACTCACGAAATAAAACCGTAGGTGTAAAGGAAACAGTACACAAGCAATTATCTCTCTTTCTTTTATTCATAAGAACAGTTTGAGCGGCACTAGAAGACTCCCAAAACATCAGCAAAAATCATCTGATAAAATTATAAAGATTAATATGAACTAGAAACAAAAAAGATACAGAAATTGAAATTAAAAAGCTCTTCAAGTATTTCTGCTCTATTTCGTAAAGTATCATCGTTAGCGAGTGGTTACTTTTCATTAGTAATTTATATAAATAAGTAAAATTAAATATAAAGTGGTATAAATAGTTTTATTTTTATAAATATATAACTTTTTATAAGTGGTACAACAATTTGGTATTGCGCAGGCACTGTTATTAACAAAAATTAAGCTGGTTAAGCATGTAACCCACTTTAATAGGTGACGATTACGGGCACGGTTACTTTTCATTACTAGTTTATGTAAATAAATAAAATTATGTATGAAGTAGTGTAACTATCTTTATATAACTTCTTATAAGTGGCACAGAAGCACTTGAAGCAGTTCAGTACCTCTAATTCAATTTGAACGAACACGTATTATGCTCATGGATGGTGTAAATACCAATTGTAAATGAATTGTAAACTGTAGAAGAAAAAGACGTACGAAAACAAACGATGTAAATCAAACCAAACATTCGTTGTACGCAGTACTTTGTCTGTCGCATCAAGTAATTCGATATTAGTCTTTGTCGAAAAGACTATAACATATTTTCCTACCATTTTGACACCGACTTTTAAAATTAATTCTTCTACGCTTAAATAATGTCATACGTCAACAAATTCATTAACTTAGTGACTGAAGTTCAGTAATCCCCTCTACATCACAATGAAAAAAGAAAATAAAGTTCAAGTTTTGAATTTGTATCCCAAGCCCGGAAATAATCCAAACAATTTCCTTTTTAGAAATGGCACCTAAAATTAAATTAACATACTTTCCAGTCCAAGGGCTGGGCGAAGTAATTCGCCTGCTTTTGGCCTACGGCGAGCTTGATTTCGAAGACATAAGGATTTCACATGACAAATGGCCCGAACTAAAAAACGGTGAGTTAAAAAAAAAATTGGATTATCCAAACATTCCCCCAAAAAACTGCGTTTTTTAGACACGCCGTTCGGACATATGCCGCTTTACGAAGAAGATGGGAAGGTATCCGACCAGAGCATCGCCATTTCCCGTTACTTGGCGAAGAAGGTGAAACTCGTTGGTAACAACGACTGGGAAAACTTGGAAATCGACGCCATGGTGGATACCATCGGCGATCTCAGAATAAGTAAGACCATAACACATTCAGGAAGGTAAGACTTTCCAAATCGTTTTCTGTGTAGAAGGGTCTTCGGCTTTCCGGGAAACAAATGAAGAGAAGAAGGTAACGGAGGTAGCCAAATTCAAAGCTGAAACTTTACCATTTTACTTCACGCGTCTAGAGAAAATAATAAAAGAGAACAACGGCTATTTGGCAGTACGAAAGGTATTGAATTGTTTCATTCGAAGGGAAAACAGTTTGGATTTACTTTGAACGTTTTACAGTTGACTTGGGCCGACATCTATTTCTTCTCTTTTGCCTTCAGCTTTAAATCCAGGTATGGGGAGGACCTTTATACACCTTATCCTCTTATAAACGCGCATATTGAAAAAATTTTGGCGATTCCGAGTATAAAGAAGTGGGTGGATGAACGTCCAGAAAATATCCGATAACTTATGTGCGTTGAATTTTGATGAAGAATAAATTGTTTGAAGTGCGTTTATAAAGTGTTTCTGTCGGAATCTCCCCTCTCTCTCTTTTAGTTTAAGAGAAATCGAATGAAAATAGAACGAAACGGGAAAATACATAAACAATTTCGATATCTAAAAATACAGCCAAGATAAGAAATGAATTAATTAATTTTGATAATCGGTACACACTTACTTGCATGTTATCTTCTATCTATGTAATATTAAAATTATCTTGGCAAGTATCATCAAGGATATTTGTTTTTGAAATTTGAAACACAAATTATTAAAATTATTTAACAATTATGGCAAAACTTGCGAAAGTTTAGTTTCAAAATAAACTTTACCAAGCGATAAGCGAGCGCGAAGGAAATCTATTAGAAATAGTCATGTAGATACGCTAAAATAGATAATCCACCCTATGAAGAACTATCGAAAAGAGGAGTACCCCTCCCACGTATTGGAAGACGATGACCATCAAATTCTGTTCAGGCAGATAAAAAATTGTTCCAGAGCAGAGTGGCTGCCCACAAATTTTATTTATTTTTTTAATATTCGGGTAGAGAATCTACCCCCTGAAACGGTCGCGAATTTGATTTGAAAACAAATCGCGTTTGTTTATTTGATTGCTTGTTAACAAAGAGAAATTTACGAGTCGCAGGCCACCGGAAACGACTCGGTTTTCAGATTTATGGTCTTTTAAAACATCGGGTTCGTAAACGGCACTTGAAGTAGCGTTACTATCGGCCATAAATTAATCCGTTTTAAAAGTTGTCTTGTACGATATTGGGATTTTTGAAAGCATTTGTCACGCAAGTGTTTGAGATATTGTGAAATTTCTACTGGCATCGCCAGTAGAAAAGAACTGGGCTCTTGTTTTCAAAATCGTACAACGAGCTCGGGAAATAATAAATATGTCAATTGACACTTGTATAGTGTCGCTATTTAAAAAAAAAAATTAGAAAGTTAGAACATGTGCAGGCCACCGGGAAGCCAAGGGCCGGTCAGAAATTGATAAGTTATGTAAAGTTATAAGTTATGTACATCTCCGAACATCGGATTGATTAATTAATAATTCCCAGTAACAAAGTACACTGTATATACACTGTCACATTGTGCGCTGGTTGATTATTCATAGCGTCTTCGAGTACTAGCTAAGGTGGCAAACACGAGTACCAAGACCAAGCAATTTTGAATAGAAATAAATTAATTGTTGATCTAATTTAAGTCCCAAAGTTGACACAGCCTTAATTGCGTGTGCAACAAGCCACCAAACTGTGAGAATTGAAACGAATTAGATCGCTACGATATTCGGCGTTAAATACGTTAAGCAAAGTTTGGAAGCATTTATTTATTGTGAAAGATATCCATATTTTCAACGAGATTTTTTTCCGCTCAAGTTGACCAGTCCTTCGCGGGGGGTCAACAGGAGTTTTTTTACCTCTTTTCTTTTCTTTTTTTCAATAAATAATTAATTAAATCTAACACTTTTTATTGATACGTATTTAGTTCCTTTAATCTCTCAAAAATTTATTCACCGTCTCACCAGAATTAGAATCCAGGTACAACAATGTAGGGCCCGTTTTTTTTATTTTAATTAAACGATCCAGAATAATCGGCAATTAAAGTTTAATTGCAGGAGTTCCAAAAAAGAGTCGACAATAGGTGTAGGTCAGTAGAAGATTAGCCTTCGCGTCACTAAACCATAACAGTAACAGATAGCAACCCTCTTTAGAAAGTGCACGCTGTTAACGACAGCTGTCGGACTTTTCGGAATCCTGGCCAAACCCTCGGTAAATAGGCGTTTATTGCTTCATTGCATTTAATCAAATTCTTCGGTCCATTTAATAAATTAATTTGTCAATAAATTTTAGTTTGTTTTTTGTTTGGACCGTGTTTATTAATTATTTAGTTGTCCGTAAAGTCAACAAACAAGGTGGCACGTCCAGGCGTGTTACACCCCTTTGAAATAACTGGGAATTACCTTTTTTATTAGAATCTAAAGTCACGGAAACTTTGAAGGTTGCTGTTATCTTTTTAAAGTGCTTTCGATAAAAAAAATTCTTTGACCTATGGTGGGTGAGTACTTCACCTAAAAAGTTTCATTTTTTTTTAATTTTCGGGCTGAGAACCTTCCCTTGTTAGTGCAACATCTTTGGAATAATCTAAAACTTTGGACTAATATTGAACTTCAATGGTCAACAGAACAAATTCAATTACAGGAAAAAGAGAGGGTAAATTGATATGCCACGAATTTCAATTTTTTTAATTTTGGGGTTGAGGACTTTCCCTTATTAGTGCAGTATTTTTTTGACCAACTTGAAATTTTCTATTTTTTTAGGATCGGTGTTTGATGTAGACCTCTGTTCGAGTTAAACTCATGAACTGATTTTTGAAAATTGAGTTTCCGAAAAGAATTTTCTATTAAAGGGCAGTTTGATTTTGTTGTGTTTGTTGTATAATTTTTCTAAAATACGTTCTAGAATTTCCGCTTTTTCTATCACTGACTGACACATAATAAAACTAAACAATCATGATGAAGCTATCGAGGAAAGTATGAAGTCATTTATTCAATGACTTGCAGTCAATTTATTCAAGTAAATTCTAGACGAAAAGATGAATTAAATATAAACAAACATTTTTTAAGTAAAAATCAGTGTAACACATCCTCTGTCGTATATTATATTTCACAATAAAATTTTTGAAATATGTACTCATATTATCACAAAATGAATCATTGTTGATTTGTAGATTACTTACATACGTGGCCTGAAATGTGTTGTTATATAAAAATGCCTGGCATCACATAAATGTGTACAGTATCCAATACCCTGCGTTTGGTTTATAAACTTCCTCCGAGGAGAACCAGATTTCAGTATTAAATTGAGCGTCAGTGCGTGAAGGCATTCGTAACTTGAACCGGTAAGAGTCTAATTGTTTTTAATTAATTTTTAAATCACAGCGTTACATAACAAAATATTTAACGACGATACACATTAAATAAAACAAATCTCTAAATTTAGAACAGATAAAATTATACGCGATATGTTTTGAAGGTCTTTTTTTTCGTGTACAAGGTTTTTTAAGTTGCTGGGTTTCTCATTACTCTTTAGCGTTTGTAAAATTACTTTTTTAATTAAATTAACTGCGTTAAGACAAGAAAAATATCACATTTTAAAACACTCCGTTTTATTTAAGTAAATATATAAAGCATGTGTTTTTCTTTTACGTTGGAAGAATATTTATGTATGTACAGGGTGCTAACGAACTCGAGTCTTTCATTGAAACCGCATGTAACATATAAGATTCGCTTACATTTATCTATAGGGTGCTATTGAGCTTGAGTTTTGTTTGTACCGTGCGTCATACTCACGAAATAAAACCGTATGTGTAAAGAAAACAGTACACAAGCAAGTATCTCTCTTTCTTTTATTTATAAGAACCGTTTGAGCGGCACTAGAAGGCTCCCGAAACACCAGCAAAAATCATCTGATAAAATTATACAGATTAAAGTGAACCAGAAACAAAAAAAATACTGAAATGAAATTAAAAAGCTCTTCTAGTATTTCTGCACTATTTCGTAAAGTATCATTGTTAGCGAGAGGTTACTTTTCATTAGTAATTTATATAAATAAGTAAAATTAAGTATAAAGTGGTATAAATAGTTTTATTTTTATAAATATATAACTTCTTATAAGTGGTACAACAATGTGGTATTGCGCAGGCGCTGTTATTAACAAAAACTAAGCTGGTTAAGCATGTAACCCACTTTAATAGGTGACAATTATGGGCGCGGGTTAATCCTCATTACTAGTTTATGTAAATAAATAAAATTATGTATGAAGTGGTATAGGTATCTTTATATAACTTCTTATAAGTGGCACAGAAACACACGAAGCAAATCAGTACCTCTAATTCAATTTGAACGAACACCTACTATGCTCTTGGACGGTGTAATACCAATTGTAAATGAATTGCAAACTGTAGAAGAAAAAGACGTACGAAAACAAACGATGTAAATCAAACCAAACATTCGTTGTACGTAGTACTTTGTCTGTCGCATCAAGTAATTCGATATTAGTCTTTGTCGAAAAGACTATAACATATTTTCCTACCATTTTGACACCGACTTTTAAAATTACTTCTTCTACGATTGAATAATGCCATACGTCAACAAATTCATTAACTTAGTGACTGAAGTTCAGTAATCCTCTGTACATCACGATGAAAAAAGAAAATAAAGTTCAAATTTTGAATTTGTGACCCAAACCCCGAAATAATCCAAACAATTTCCTTTTTAGAAATGGCGCCTAAAATTAAAGTAACATATTTCCAAGTCCAAGGACTGGGCGAAGTAATTCGCCTGCTTTTGGCCTACGGCGAGCTTGATTTCGAAGACATAAGGATTTCACATGACAAATGGCCCGAACTAAAAAACAGTGAGTTACAAAAAAATTCGATCACCAAACATTCCCCCAAAAAAAAATTGCGTTTTTTAGGCACGCCTTTCGGGCAAATGCCGCTGTACGAAGAAGATGGGAAGGTATCCGGCCAGAGCATCGCCATCGCCCGTTACTTGGCGAAGAAGGTGAAACTGGTCGGTAACAACGATTGGGAAAACTTGGAAATCGACGCTATAGTTGATACCATCGGCGATCTCAGAATAAGTAAGTCAATAACACACTCGGTAAAGTAAGAGTTGACAAATCGTTTTCTGTGCAGAAGCGTCTTCGGCTTTCCGCCAAACTGATGAAGAGAAGAAGAAAGTGGAGATGGCCAACGTCAAAGCTGAAATTATACCTTTCTACCTCACGCGCCTAGAGAAAATAATAGAGAAAAACAATGGCTATTTGGCAGCGGGAAAGGTATCACGTTTAATTCAAGGTCAAACAATTTGGATTAACTTTGAACATTTTGCAGTTGACTTGGGCCGACATCTACTTCTTCTCTATGGCACACAGCATTAAATTCTTGCTTGGAGAGGACGTTCTCACACCTTACCCTCTGTTGAGCGCGAACATCGAAAAAATTGGGGCGATTCCAAGTATAAAGAAGTGGGTGGAAAATCGTCCAAAAGACGTCCACGCCCGATAAACTTGCGTGCGTTTAATTTTGATGAATGTGTGTTTGCAGAATAAATTGTTTGTGCGTTTATAAAATGTTTCTGTCGGAATCCCCTTCCTCCCCCTTTTTTAGTTTAAAAGAAATCGAATGAAAATACAACGAAGGCGGAAAGTACGTAAACAATTTCGATATCTAAAAATATAACCAAGATAAAAATTGAATTAATTAGTTTTGAAAATCGGTACACACTTACTTATATGTTATCTTATATCAATGTAATACTAAGATTATCTTGGCAAGTGTCATCAACGATATTTGTTTTTGAAATTTGATGAAACACAAATTATTATATTTAAATAAAAACTATGGCAAAACTTGCGAAAGAAAGTGATCCTTTAGTTTCAAAATAAACATTCCCAAGCGATAAGCGAGCGCGAAGGAAATCTTTTAGACAAAAGAACGAGCCCTTGAATGAAGTGTTCATTTAGATATACTAAAATAAATAATCCAGACCATAAAGAACTATCGACGCATGGGAATCGAGCATCCACCCTTGCGTATTAGTAGACCAATTAGACAGCTAAAAGTCAATACAATCTTTTATTAAAATTAGTTAATTGTCTGATAATCCGTTTTGTCCGGGCGGGTCGCTACGTGGCATTCCTGAAACCTACTGGGTGGTTATCCCCTAGTAGACTGTGAGGCGGGAACATCGTGCGTTATCCCTTGGTTCCCATTGCACCACCTACAGCGGGCTATGGTTATCGTCTTAGCCGGGGAATGCCAGTCTATTAAATCTAGTGGTTAGATTCCTGAAACCTTCTGAGTGGTTATCCCCCAGCAGACTGTGAGGAGATCAAAAGAACAAATTCAATTACAAGAAAAAGAGGGAGTAAATTGATATGGTGTTGAAAATATTAAAAAGAAATAAAAGTAAGAATATCATCAAGACACGGTTCTAATTCTTGTTTTAAACTAAATAATCCCAAGCGATAAGCGGGCACGAGGGAAATCTTTTAGACAAAACAACGAACCCTTGAGTGAAGTGCTCATTTAGATATACTAAAATAAATAATCCAGGCCATAAAGAATTATCGACGCATGGGAATAGAGTACCCACCCCTGTGTATTGAAAGACGACCAGATTTTTTTATACAAATAACTGTGCTGTGCTTATTCCAGGGTGGAGTAGCTACCCACAAATTTTATTTTGTTTATCTATTTTTTTAATATTCGAATTGGGGACCTTTCTTTTCAGAAACAACTTGGAACTTCAATTTTTATTAGAATCTAAAGTAACTGAAACTTTGATTACTTTAACTAAAACATTCGTTGACCGAAGGTGGGTGGACTACTTCACCCAATAGTTTCATTTTTTTAAATTTCGGGTTAAGAACCTTCCATACCTCTAGAATAATCTGGAATTTTGTTAGAACTTCAAATCGCAGACACTTTGGAGGTTGCTTTTACGCTTGTTCGACTTGGGGTGGAATAGCGTGACGCGCCCGGACGTGCCACCTTGTTTGTTGACTTTACGGATAACTAAATAACTAATAAACACGGTCCAAACAAAAACAAACTAGACTTATTGATAAATTAATTTATTAAATGGACCGAAGAATTTGACTGCATTCAATGAACAATAATCGCCTCTTTACCGAGGTTGACTTCGGAGAAATTCCGCAAAAAGGTTGACAATGCTATTGTTAACACCATGCGATTCCTAAACGCCTAGACCCTAGCTACTGGCTCCCTGCTACAATTACGTTTTACAACTGACGCTAAGGCCAACCCTCTACGACAACGACTACTTCGGAATTCTCACAATTAATAAACTTTTACTGCCGATTGTTCGTGATCGTCTAATTAAAACTGGACCCTGCGTTGTTGTAACTGGATTCTAATTCTGGTGAGACGGTGAATATGTTTGAGAGATTAAAGGAACTAAATACGTACCACTAAGGGATCTGATAAAATGAGTATAAAAACCTGGGTTTAAATATACACTTTTCAAAGAAGTACAATAAAATTCGCTTAACGTATTTCACGTCGAATATCGTACCGATTTCCTTCAACTCACCCAATTGGTGGCTTGTTGCACACGTAATTAATGGCTGTGGCAATTTTATGACTTAAATGAGATCAACAATTAGTTTATTTTTTTATTCAAAATAGCTTTGTCTTGGTACTCGTGTCTGCCACCTGAGATAGTATTCGAAGTCGCTATGCATAATCAACCAGCGCACAGTGTGACAGTGTGTCCACACTGTCACACTGTGCGCTGGTTGATTATGTTAATGTGTGTTAATGGGAGTTACTAATTAGTAGTAATTGATCAATTGATCAATCCAATGTTCAGAGATGTATTTAAATTTATACCACCAAGTATATGAAAAGAAATATAAAAATTCTTGCAATTATTACCTATCCGCGACCCGCGATGAGCACCTCACCGATTCACTCACGCATTGGTTTTTATGTATATATAATCTACTCGCGTCTTAGGTCGCGACGCGATTTGCGTTTATTTACTTGATTGCCCTTCTCTTAACACTATATTTTGACCGTCCCGAAATAATATGATTTAATTCTAATTATGAAAACCAAATTAAACCACTCAGAAAAAAACTTCTCGAGTTAAATTAAAATGCACCTTTCCGTTCGAACGATCAGAATATTTCTGCCTCAGTTTTTGATTTTTTCTTCGCGAGTCACAAATTAGACTCCTCCCCATCCCCCGAAGCAAACTTTAAAAAAACGGTTGACCAATAAGCGCTTTTAGTTCAGAAAAGAACTCACGCTTCTCTCTCTTTCCTTGTACTTACAACAAACAAATTTCGACCCCTAATTTGCACGACAGTCACTGAGTTCCCCGGTGGTCCTGCACATGTTACTGCTTTCCAAAATTCTTGATAATAACTAGACGCTATACGAGCGTCGGTTGACATATTTATTGCTTCCCGTCTTTTCAGTCAACAATTTCAAAACCTAAGCCAAATTCTTTTCTATTGGCGACGTAAAACGCCTTTTCTAAATTTTTCGATAACTCGAGTGCTTGCGTGACAAATTCTTTCGCGTACAAAGACAACCCTTGAGAGCAGCTCTGATTTATAATATGATGCTTCAAGTGCCCTTTACGAACTCGGTGCTCTCAAAGACCATAAATTTGAAAACCGAGTCGTTTCCGGTGGCATTCTCCGACTTGTAAAATTGCTTTTTGTTATCAAGCAATCAAATAAACAAACGCGATTTGTTTTCAAAATCAAATTCGCGACCGTTTTATTAGCGACCCACAAGTTTCAATTTTTTTTTATTTTTGGTTTGGTTTGTTAGTGCAATATTTTTTGACCAACTTGGAATTTCCAATTTTTTTTAGGATCGGTGTTTGATTTATGCCTCTATTTGAGTTAAACTCACGAACTGATTTTTGAAAATTGAGTTTCCGAAAAGAATTTTCCATTAAACGGCAGTTTGATTTTGTTGTTTAATTTTTCTAAAATACGTTCTAGAATTTCCGTTTTTTCTATCACTGACTGACACATAACAAAACTAAACAATCATGATATGATGAAGTGATTACGCATTATAATTGAGGAAAGTATTTAGTCATTAATTCAATGACTTGAAGTTATTTATTCGAGGACTTCCACTGGTAAATTTTAGATGAAAATCAAAACGAAAACGGTAGAGATAAATTAAATATAAATAAACATTTTTTTAAAAAAAATCTTGCAACTTATCTATATACAGGCTGTTTCGCAACTTCGTGAAAAAAAATAATGGCGTTTTAGATATGAGATGTGTGGTTAAATGCATCTAAATAAAAACGGAAATAAAAACAAAATAAAACTTGCCCTCAACTGATAACACATTGACAAATGTTTAGAATCTCTGGCTCAGTGCCGGCTGAGTCACAATAGGTGTTCAAAATTCCTTCCCTCGGCCGCTCGTAAACACAAATCTGCCCGGCGAAGTAATGATTCACAAGCGTTATGAAACATGTTTTATTGTCGAACAGAGAGAAATGCGGCGTTAATACGATCGTTCAATTCTTAGAACGTGTTGATTTCTTCTTCGTATACCAACGCTTTTACGTGTCCCCACAGATAATGATCTAGCGGATTTTGATCAGGTGAACGTGCAGGCCACCTGATCGGCCCGTTTCTTCCAATCCATCTATCAGGAAAAATTTCGTCGAGGTGAGCACGTATTTCTCGTCGAAAATGAGGTGGAGCCCCATCATGCATAAACCACATCGTGGCTTTAAGATTTAAGTTCACATTCTCGAGAAGTTCCGGTAGATTAGTTCGTAGAAAATTTAAGTATTGGAAACTATCTAAACTAAACGATTCGGCAAGACGAACGGGCCGATTAAATTGCCGTTTAGAATACCTGCCCACGCGTTAATAGAAAACCCTTGTTGAAAGTGGCCGCGACGAATTGCGTGAGGGTTTTCCTCAGCCCACAAATGCATGTTGCGAAAATTGCACACCCCAACTCTGGTAAAAATAGCTTCGTCGGTAAACAGGACATTATGAACTAAATTTGCATTTGCCTGTTGTTTATGCAGTAACCAACAACAAAATCGTACGCGTAGAGCAAAGTCGGCTGGTAGCAAAACCTGAACTCATTGAATATGGTACGGATATAATTGTTGTTCGCGAAGAATGCGCCAAACAACGGAGGACGATAAACGCGTTTTCTTAAGATATCACGTACACTTAACGAAAGATGTTCCTGGATAAGTTGTAGTATTTCTTTTTCTCTGTTTAGGATGCGTTGTGGACGCTATCGTCCTCCACCTATTCCGCGACGTGCCCTTAAAGTTCCAGTATCCCTCGCTCTTTGCACAACAAAGAGAAATGTGGCACTGGTTGGCAAATGTCGGTTTAGAAAATGCTGTACATACAAACGCCTTGCCGCTAATGCGTTTTGCCCACTTTCACCGTACACTAGAATCATGTGAACAATCTCACTATTTGTAAATTCTGCAATTTTTTTTCAGTAAATTTCCGTGCAATCACCTCAACGTACACCTTCAAACTACCCGGCCCGGCCGGCGATGACTAACAATAAATTACATCACTCATATTCTTCGTAAACATCACAAACTTAAACCAGAGACGTTCACACGGTTTACCCGTTCAACAAAATTATTTATTTTCTCGAAAATTTATTCAACAAAAAATGGTTCATTCTATTCATTTACATGCAAACTTTCATTGTTTAATTTATTTTCATGAAGTTACGAAACAACCTGTATACATATGTACGTACATGCTTTGCAATGAAATTAAAAAGCACTCGCTTTATCAAAAAAGAAATGAATCATTGTTGATTGGTAGATTACTTACATACGTGGCCTGAAGTGTATGTATATATAAAAACGCCTGGCATCTCACTAATGTATACAGTATCCCATAATCTGCCATTCCGTTTGGTTTATAAACTTCCTCTGAGGAGAACCGGATTTCAGTATTAAATCGAACGTCAGTGTGTGAAGACATTCTTAATTTGAACTGGTAAGAGTTTTGTTTTGTTTTTAATTAATTTTTAAATCACCGCGTTACATAACAAAATATTTAACGACGATACACATTAAATAAAACAAATCTCTAAATTTAGAACAGATAAAATTATACGCGATATATTTTGAAGGTCTTTTTTTTTCGTAAATTGTATTCAAGCTTTTTAAATTGCTCGGTTTCTCATTAGCGTCTTTAAAATTAATTTTTTAACGAAATTAAAACGCCCAGTATATAACCCTCATACCGCAAACGTCATATTAAGTTGATTAAATAGAATGACTTTATTTCAGTCAGCGCCTATACACTACAATAAAAATAAAGTTCAAGTTTGAAATTCGGACAAAACGATTTATATTCCGCGCCCCCAAATAATACAATTTTTTTTTAGAAATGGCACCTAAAATTAAAGTAACGTACTTTCCAGTCCAAGGACTGGGCGAAGTAATTCGTCTGCTTTTGGCCTACGGCAAACTTGATTTCGAAGACATAAGGATTTCACATGACAAATGGCCCGAACTAAAAAACAGTGAGTTACAAAAAAAATTGGACCATCCAAACTTTCACAAAAAAAACTGCGTTTTTTAGGCACACCTTTTGGACAAATGCCGCTTTACGAAGAAGATGGGAAGGTATCCGGCCAGAGCATCGCCATCGCCCGTTACTTGGCGAAGAAGGTGAAACTCGTCGGTAAAAACGAATGGGAAAACCTAGAAATTGACGCTATAGTGGATACCATCAGCGATCTCAGAGCAAGTAAGTCAACAACACAATCAGTAAAGTGAGACTTTTCAAATCATTTTCTGTGCAGAAGCGTCTGCGGCTTTCTGGCAGTCAGATGAAGAGAAGAAGAAAACGGAGATGGCTAACTTCAAAGCTGAAACTTTACCTTTCTACTTCGCGCGCCTGGAGAAAATAATAAAGAAGAACAACGGCTATTTCGCAGCTGGAAAGGTATCACATTTAATTTTGGGTCAAACAATTTGGATTAACTAATTAATGGACGTTTTGCAGTTGACTTGGGCCGACATCTATTTCTTCTCTTTGGTATTCAGCTTTAAATTCATACTTGGAGAAGACATTTTCGCACCTTATCCTCTGTTGATCGCGCACATCGAAAAAATTGGGGCGATTCCAAGTATAAAGAAGTGGGTGGAAAATCGTCCAAAAGACGTCCACGCCACATAAACTTGCGTACGTTAAATTGTGATTAATGTGTGTGCAGAATAAATTGCGTTAATAAAACGGTTTTATCGAGAACGCCCACCCCCCTCCCTTTCTTTGAGTTTATCGTATGAAAATAGAATCAAGCGGAAAAAAGCGTAAACAATTTCGATATCCCAAAAAATACAGCCAAGATAAGAATTAATTAATCAATTTTGGAAGTAGGTACACACTTGTGTGTTATCTAATATTAAAATTATCTCAACAAGTTACGTCATCGATATTTGTTTTTGTTTTGGGAAAAAAATGATTCATTTTTTTTAGAAAATCAGAATGAATGTCTTTAATTAAATTGTAATGAAATGGAATAACATGGGCTCTTTGGAACAACCGCTGTAAGAATAAAGGCAATCTTTTCAATACCATCTACTTATAAGTATAAGTGTTTATAATCGTACAAACTTGCGTCATTGACTCAAGCCGCTGTTATCAAAAAATAATTAGCAAGTTACTGATTATTAGTATTCTTGTGAGATCGATCTGTTTAAAACAAATATCCAATTTGAATGTCAATGTCAATGTTAACATATGCTAATTAACTAAGAAAATGATAACGCATACTTTGATATATTATAATCAGATAGCGGAAATTTTAAGAATGACGTAGCACGTATAATCGGCCTGCTGAATTTTTTATTTATTATGTGTTTATTATTACATTTAATAGTTTCACTAATGAAAAATGGAGGAGAAATTCTTTCAATAACGATGGGTACGGTATAAGATAAGACACGTATTCGCACGAACCTGGGCCATGCACTGAGATCGGGGGGTGCGTGCAATGCGAGAAAGAGAACGGTATAAAGAAAGGAAACTCGGAGGATCGTGTACGGGCGTGCAGACCAGAAACGCGTCAGCAAAACGATCTCAGTGCATGGCCCAGGTTCGTGCGAATACGTGTCTTATCTCATACCGTACCCATCGTTATTGAAATAATGCCCCGTATACCGGGCCTAACTTACTACCTTTTTCACTCGTACACTCACTTCACGCGTTCGTGTGCCGGCACCGAAGCGATGTCAAAGCACCTCTACAGTGATGATACACAAAAGTTCGGGGAAACGTTTCTGACATTATTTGGAACAAAATATTTTAATACCATTTTGCAATCGGTGCAACTTGAAATTTGCATTAATTGGAGTCGATGTTTTTAGAAATACTGGGGCGATTTAAATCTCTGTGTCCGTGAAACAAAACGAGTGATTCAAATTTATTTATGAATGGCACACGGCTGCAAGAAGGCAATAAATCTAACGTAAACGAAAGAATTTACGAGAGGCTTTTAATTCTGCCCTTGACCGCAAGACGTGTTAAAGGTGAAAACTTTGAAAGAATTTGCATTTATTAGCGTGCATTTTCGTCGCACTGACATTTATGCAAACCGTAATTACATCAAATTTGCCGAGTCTTAATAATGTACGATAATTAACGCCTGTAACGGGTTTTTATTTATTCCTGCATCCAACGTGTACATCATATGATGTACACAACTAAGTAATTGAACAGTTGACTAAAATCGGTACAATTAATAAATTGGGACAATTAGCCTCCCGTGTGCTTATGTTGGGGTCATTCTCTATCTTATTGAGAAGCTCTTCTTCTACGTTTGCAACTTGAGGTGGCCGCACCGCGCCCCTGACTCCTTGTTCAGATAAAAGAGAGCCTGCGTCGCGTACTCACCGAGCTATCCTGATAAACGTATGATAATGCGGATGTCGTTCACGATTAGGAACCGTTCCGCGTACAGACGTGCTGTCAATCGCGCGTTTCCCCGATATTCCCCGTATAACAAATGCATATCTGCGAATTCTCGAAACGTGAAATCGCTCATCGCAAACACACCAACACATACACAAACACACTTACATACACTAATATACTTAAAAATGAAAAGTATGAACTATTCCAAATTAACGGAAATTATGCTTCGCTCTTTACTACAACGTTAATAAGAACGGACTAAATGTATTTCATCATATATCATCCGAGGCGCGACATTTTATGGGGCAATAAAGCAATAAACCGATTCTTTGAACGAGGGTTAAGGCAGGTTAAGAATTCTGTCCGTCCTCATCTATCATACGTTTTAAAAATATACGATTCTCTTCTCCCTTCGTTTTTCTCAAAATTTATTCGATTAAAAAAAAATTTTATAGAAAACTTTTATTTCTTTTAACGATATCTACCGTCATACCGAGTTTGGTACATCTTCATTGAAACAGGCTGTATACCGGGTGCTTTAGTTTGGCATTCACACCCCTGTAACAGGAAAATGACTTTGGTGTAAACAAATGTACCACTTCTGTTTTATTTCTGGAGCGATTCGTTTTTGTTTATCCTCGAATTTCAATCATTCGGTCTATGGGATATCATAGAGAGATCATTTCGATCTAGAACTTCCTCTACAATCCAAAAAAATATATACAGGATTAACCACCACGTAATTATTAGTAATTTCTAAAATAACTGAAATTGCATATGAAATAAGATTTCGCAAATAATTGCTTGTTAATTCTTGCGGATTATTTACTAGAGCGGAATGCACCAGCTGCTTCATCTACAAAAAAGAATCGCATGGATTAAATCTGGTGATTGAGGGGGACCGTAAAGTCCGAGGGCGCGCGAAGTGCGCTATGTATTGTTTATTCTCTGTTTATGTGTGTTAAACAAAGCTAAGGCTCAGCGAGTATATCCAACTTCCCCCCAATTTCACTTGCACCAGCCGTTGCCGTCGGAATTTTTGATCAAATCACGTACGCGAATGCATGTCACAGATTACGAGAAAATGTAAATTGATGGGATTGTCTGGAAAATATGAAACGATTTATTAAGTCTGAAATTCATCGCCGACAAGTTTTTTTTCTTTTTATTAAGCTATTGTCACGAAGTAATGTTGTCCATTATGAATTCTGCGATGGCCTTGCTTTTACCATTAGGAAGAGCTTTTGCCTCGACTCAACGGGTTGCATAGTCAGTTACCACTACGATGATGGTCTTGCCCTTCTTGCTTCTGCGGAATGGTCCCAGAAGATCGATGCCAATCATATCAAATGGTGTTGATATCTGGATAGGTTGCAGTAAGCCAGCGGGTTTTCCATATGATCCACATCCTTCTGCAGACCTTCCCAATAAAAACGGTCCTTGATTTTTCGGTAGGTTTTTGTAGTTCCCAAATGACTAAGAATAAGATTTCTCCCACCAATTGTCTTGGAATTGCTAATAAGTGGGATCTTCCTTGGGTTCGGAATTCTTCTTGTTTTGAAGCAAGAAATTTTTCGTTCTTCTTCGGAGACCCATCGTAATGTTTTCATCTTCGGGTTTTTCTAGAGCTGTGATGACATCTTGAAGTTGTGGGTAATCCCTCTGCAGTTTTGCGATGTTGTCATCTTCTAGGAGTAGGGTTGGGATTTCGTTCATCTTTTCTTCATCTTCCTCTTCGGCTGGCAGGGCTGGATTTCTCGATAAGCAGTCTGCGTCGCTGTGGGTTTTACCGCTCTTGTAAGTAATTGTATAGTCGTTGTATAGCCTTGACGATGATCAGATAACTGATTACTGCTAACTGATTCCTTATTACAAAAGATGCCTACGTTATATACTAAAGATGTACGTGACGTCATGACCAAAAGTCCACCAATTTTTAGCGGCACGCGTAGTTACTAAGCCGGAAAGGTTGATGTCAGGATTTTCACGCGATTACCAATTTAATTTAACTGGAAAAGAAAGAATGTGCATTTATTACCGTGCGTTTTCGTGGCACTGACATTTATGCAAACCGTAAACATCGAATTTGCCGAGTCTTAATAATGTATCTATCAGGCTAATTACAGTTCGGTAATTTACTAGTAATATACAGGGAACGAGAAAGAAGTGTGACTTTTTTCTGAACTAAAATAGCGGTTATTGAACAAGGGGGCCGAGGGCATAGGAAGGAGAAGGAGTTTAATTTGTTACTTGCGAAGAAAAAATCAAAAACGGAAAACAGAAAGATTGTAATCGTTCGAACGAACAGTTGAATTTTAATTTAACTCGAGAAGTTGTTGTTGCCGACGACACACTAGTGCGGCCAGCGCAGTCTAACTCAAAAATCAAGACAAATTAAGTACTCGTTATGAATCCCTTAAAATTACGAGGTCAAACAATTTGAACTACCTATAAATAGACATCTTCTTAACAGAACTTCTCTCACACCCTGTGTGTGGACTGAAGTATTGTCTTTGCCGAGGTTAATTGAAAGCAAATTGTCAAGAGACTGAAAAAGCCATAACCGCAAAAGCAGAGTGCCGATAAAACAGTCAATTGGGTCCTTTGCGCAAACAAATTAGTTCGATAATAGGTTTAGCCGACGAAAAACGACGTAGAGGGATCTGAAAAAAGGCGTACATTGTACCACCCTCTAAGGCACGAGGACGTAGTAGGCAAAGATCCTACCCCGTGGCCTGAATTAATTAGGTTAATTATAGAGCTAGGGTCTTTCATCACCTGCGAAAGGAGTCCCTGAAAAACTTATCTTGCAAATTGATCGCCGAGGGCGGCCTTTTGTAACATATACTTCTCCGAAACATCTGATTAATCAATTAATAATTCCCATTAACAAAGTACACTGTAGACACACTGTGCGCCGGTTGATTACTCATAGCGTCTTCGAGTACTATTTAGGTGGCAAACACGAGTACCAAGTCAAAGCTATCTTGAAGAAAAATTAATTGATCTAATCTAAGCCACGGCCACTAATAGCATGTGCACCAAGCCACCAGCTGTGTGAATTGAAGTAAGTTAGATCGCTACGATATTCGACGTGAAACAGCGAATCTTATGAAACTTCTTTTTTTATTGTGATTTTTATATTGTTTTCAAACTAGGTTTTACGCTCAATTTCCCTAGTAGAAGTTTTACCTTTTTTTTACAATAAATAATTAATTAACGTCTCGCATTTTTATTTATACGTATTTAGTTCCTTTCATCTCTCAAAATTATTCATCGTCTCACCAAAAGTAGAATCCAGTTACGACAACGCAGGGTCAAGTTTAATTAAACGATCACGAACAATAGGAATTAGAAGGTTTTAATTGAGGGGGATTCCGAAGGGCCCTGCTTCATACATCTGGGAACTTTAACGGCTCCATCTATTAGTAAATCGAGAAACTTTCTTTATTATTTTTTATTTCAAACAAGAATTGATAAACATAGACAGTAACGATTATTAACAACTATGAACATATGTTTTAGGTAAAAAAAATATATATTTACATGTCGGTTTTTGGACGGGTTTCAACCCACGCTTTAATGGACGGAATTTCAAGGACGTTACTGATGACCTTCTGCAGATTGGGGTACTTTTCTAACGCGTTGCCACCAGTGACCATACCAAACAGACCTTCGAAAGTGCTGAAGTAAACGTCGGCCCAAGTTAACTGAAACATAAAACAATTAAACCCTGCGCCTCGCCGCTAGCCAAAGAGGTGTAAGTTACTTTTCCAGCAGCTAAATGCCCGTTATTTGCTTCTGCGAGTTTATCCAGGCGTGAGAAATAAAAGGGGAAGAGCTCGATGAGGATTTCGTTCGTTGAAGCTTGCTTACGTTCGGGGTCTTTCTCGTGAAACCACGTGCCCAATTCTACAAATTAAAACTGAAATGGAAGCCCGTCTCTTACAAAAGAAAAAAAACTGTACTCTGCAGCAGATCGACGATCGTAGCCACTATTGCGTCGATCTCCAAATTTTCCCAATCATTATCTCCAACCAGGTTCACTTTTTTTGCTACGTACCTCGCTATGGCCGTGCTTTGAAAAGCTAGTTTACCATCTTCCTCATAGAGGGGTAAATGGCCGAAAGGCGTGGCTAAAATTTAGAGGTTTTCAAAGGGATGTCTTTGAGAGTAACCTTTTGGTTTTTACTTGGTTTAATCTCTGGCCATTTGTCCAGTGGTGTGCGCACGTCTTCGAATTCGATTCCTCCGTATTTTAGTAGCATGCGAATCACTTCACCTCCGCCTCTGGTTGGAAAGTATATAAATCTTATAGTGGGAGCCATATTAACAGGAACTGAAATCACAAGACTATTATTTTAATTGCGATCAACGTATGGCCATCTCTTTAATGAATATTTTAAAACTAATTTTTAGATTAAATAAAACTTGCCAAAAATAATAAATAAGAACCACTTCACGTTGCGACCTGGATATTACTGAAAAGTCGATCTCTTGTTATCACCATTACATTATTTTTTATCTAAATTTGGTAAACATTAGTATATCTAAAAAATACTTACAATGTCATCGCATAAACGAATTAATTTTCCTCGATGCGTGACTCACATACTTACCTACTACTGAACAGTTCACGGTTAAGCTGAATGAATTAAATGTATAAATATAGGACTTACAGATTTCAGGTTTAACAAATCTGCAAGTCACCTTCATACATTGTAAGATAATAAACAAATAATTTCCCAATTCAAGGTAGATCATAGAAGGTGATTCCACGACAATTAAATACTAGAAATAATACTGCTCAACTTTTATTTACTGGCGCAATAGCAATTAGCTTTAACGTTATTCTTTATCACACATAACTTCCGATACATTTTTAATGACTGCTTTCAAGTTAGGGTATTGATCTAAAACACCCTGTGCTACGACAGACCTGAACACTTCTTCTTCCAAACTGGCGAAATAAAAATCGACCCAAGTCAACTACAAAAACAAAACAATCACAATCATAATCATAAATAAGTCCATTATCATGTACTTTCCCGAGTGCCAGATGCCCCTTATTATCCTCTGCTATTTTATCAAGGCGGCCGAAATAAAACGGCGCTATCTCATCGAAGAACTTGTCCCTCAGGACTTGCTTGCGCCCACCATTTTGCTCGCTGACGTACACGTGAATTTCTGCAAATCAAATTTTAAAAAAAATTGATTTGCCGTTCAGTGCTTCGTTGCTTCACTCATTAATAGGTCGCCGATTGTATCAACTATGGCATCGATTTCCAGGTTTTCCCAGTGGTCGACTCCGACTAGTTTCACCTTCCTGGCTACGTACCTTGCAGTGGCCACGCTTTGCTCGAAAACTTCTCCACCTAAATAAAGTTCGAGGCTGCTTAGGGAACGGAAAAAAGTACATCGAAATTACTTTCCGTTCCGGATAGTTTCCCTATTTCTTGGGAAACGTCTTCAAAGTTCAGCTCGCCGTATCTTGCAAGCAAGCGAATGGTTTGGGCTACGCCCGTGGTTCTAAAATATCTGAACTCCAAGTTGGGAACCATAATGGTGATGCTGGTTAACTTAAAAATCAAATTATATTAGTAACACAGAATAAATTAGAAATCCTTTTTATTTTTTGAAACTGTAAATCACAAGCCTCCCCCCCCCGCCCCCCAATAAGTAAAAGAGCAATACACAAAACTCTTTGCTTTACGACTGACTTGCGCGTAATTCCGTTGGTAGATGTAATCGTAGGTCTTCGTCCCCAGCATCACTGCAAATCACGAATCCACCCCACACCCCTCAATATCCACACAGAACTAAACAATTGGTAAATCCAGTGCGTTTCTCATAGCTCTGCTAAAGGAAGGGTTTATCGTTTTACTTTGTGCTCTGTCTGTGAATCACGGAAATCACAAGCCCCCTCGCTCCCAAACACGTAATACAACAGATAAATGCAATAGTCGCAATACTATTCATGATACCTTTCGATTTTAAAACTGATTTCCTCATCGTTTAATTGGTAAACGCGTCCGTACTTTTCTTCTTCTATTTTGGCCCCAAATACCTTGGTAAATCACTGGTCCCCCAAAACACGTGATTGCCATTTGATATTTATATATTTCTTTTTTTTAATTTACGACTGATAAGTGGATGTATGGATTTTCAGAGTTCATCATCCGGGATCCCAAAATTCACTGCGAAGCACATGGCCCCCAAAAATCACATAAATCACAAGGCTCCCCAATCGAAACTAGTCTTAAGGCTTTTTAATTTACCGTTGATTTACTCACAGTATACCTAATAGATGTATGAACTTTCGGACTCTATCATCTTGAACTCCTAAAATCACTGTGAATCACATAGACCCCAGAAATCACCTTAAATCACAAATTCGTAACTTATGCAATCGACAAATGCAAGACTATTCTTTTAATTTACAACTGATTTACCACTTAATGGATGTATGAATTTTTGGACCTCATCATCGTGGACCCCAAAAATCACCACGTATCACAAATTCCCCCCGAAATTACACAAACCACAAGGCTTCCCAAACTCGTAACTTGTGCAATCGGCAAATGCAAAGCGAAATGGATGTATGGATTTTCGGACCCCGTCATCTTGGACCCCAAAAATCACTAAGAATCACAAATTCCTCTGAAATCACCATAAATCGCAAGGTTCCTCAAATTCGTAACTTGTGCAAAACGATTCTTAAAGACTTTTTCATTTATGACTGATTAGTGGATGTATGAATTTTCCGATCCCATCATCTTGGACCCCAAAATGCACTGCGAATCGCATAGGCCCCAGAAATCACACAAATCACAAGGTTCCCCAATCGAAACTAGTCTTAAGGCTTTTTAATTTACTGTTGATTTACCCATACTATACTTAATGGATGCATGAATTTTCGGACTCCCATCATCTTGGACCCCAAAAATCACTGCGAATCACATAGTCCCTAGAAATCACAAGGTTCCTCAAATTCGTAACTTATGCAATCGACAAACGCTAAACTATTCTTAAAACTTTTTAATTTACAACTGATTTACCACTTAATGGATGTATGGATTTTCGGGTCCCATCATCGTGGCCCCAAAAATCACTACAAATTACATATTACCCCGAAATTACCACAAACCATAAGGCTCCCCAAATCCGTAACATGTGTAATCGACAAATGCAAAACGAAATGGATGTATGAATTTTCGGACCTCGTCATGTTGGACCCCAAAAATCACTAAGAATCACAAATTCCCCAGAAATCATCATGAATCACAAGGCTTCCCAAATTCGTAACTTATACAAAACGATTCTTAAAGACTTTTTAATTTATGACTGATTAGTGGATGCATGGATTTTCGGACCCCATCATCTTGGACTTCAAAATTCGCTGTATGAATTTTCGGGCCTCATCATCTTGAACCCCAAAAATCACTGCGAATCTCATAGTCCCCAGAAATCACCGCAAATCACAAGGCCCCTCAAATTCGTAACTTATGCAATCGACAAATGCAAAACTATTCTTAAGAGTTTTTAATTTACAACTGATTTACCACTTAATGGATGTATGGATTTTCGGACCCCATCATCGTGGACCCCAAGAATCACCAAGAATCACAAATTCCCCCAAAAATTACCACAAACTACAAGGCTCCCCAATTTGTGCAATTGACAAAAGCAAAACGAAATAGAAGTATGGATTTCCGGACCCCGTCATCTTGGACCCCAAAATCACTAAGAATCACAAATTCCTCAGAAATCACCATAAATCGCAAGGTTCCTCAAATTCGTAACTTATACAAATCGATTCTTAAAGACTTTTTAATTTGTGACTGATTAGTGGATGTATGAAATTTTCCGATCCCATCATCTTGGACCCCGAAATTCACTGCGAATCACATAGTCCCCAGAAATCACACAAATCACAAGGCTCCCCATCGAAACTAGTCTTAAACCTTTTTAATTTACCGTTGATTTACCCATAGTATACTTAATGGATGTATAAATTTTTGGACCCCATCATCTTGAACCCCTAAAATCACTGTGAATCACATAGTCCCCAGATATCACCGCGAATCACAAGGCTCCTCGAATTCGTAACTTATGCAATCGACAAATGCAAAACTATTCTTAAGAGTTTTTAATTTACGACTGATTCACCACTTAATTGATGTATGGATTTTCGGACCCCATTATCTTGGACCCCAAAAATCACCACGAATCACAAATTCCCCCAGAAATTACTACAAACTACAAGGCTCCCCAATTTGTGCAATTGACAAAAGCAAAACGAAATGGAAGTATGGATTTTGAATCATTTGAATCTTGAACCCCTAAAATCACTGCGAATCACATAGTCCCCAGAAATCACCTCAAATCACAAAGCACCTCAAATTCGTAACTTATGCAATCCACAAATGCAAAACTATTCTTAAGATTTTTTAATTTACAACTGATTTACCACTTAATATGGATTTTCGGATCCCATCATCGTGGACCCCAAAAATCACCGTGAATCACAATTCCCCCCCGAAATTACCACAAACCGCAAGGCTCCCCAAATTCGTAACTTGTGCAATCGACAAATGCAAAACGAAATGAATGTATGGATTTTCAGTCCCCATCATCTTGGACCCCAGAAATCACAGCGAATCACAAATTCCCCCAGAAATTACCACAAACAACAAAGCTCCCCAAATTCTTAACTTGTGCAATCGACAAATGCAAAACGAAATGGATTTTCGGACCCCGTCATCTTGGACCCCAAAAATCACGAAGAATCACAAATTCCCCAGAAATCACCAAGAATCACAAGGCTCCTCCCCAAATTCGTAACTTGTGCATAACTCTTTAGTGTACAACTTTATAGTCGACGTCTCTTTTTGACCCCCACCAGAACAAAATGGCGGACAAACTAAATCTAGTGTACTTCCAAAAACAAAAGACAATTACAGTTTAAAGCAAAGAAAACAAGCGTTTCCTAGCCAAGAATCTTGATTGACTCTTAGTCCGACCGTTTGTGGAGACATAAGTCGGTTTTAAAGAAATCGACAACAGAGGGCGGTTTATTTACTTTTAAATTGAGTCCTTTATAAAGAGAGTAAAGACATGAGGTGGCAGTTTGGAAGTTTAATGGCGGGATTAACAGCTAACCAATCGAAATCGAATTGCTCTCTTTATAAATGGGTTTGGCCAGCTGATTAATCCACCATTAATCTTCCGAACTATCACTTCATGAGTTTACTCTCTTTACAATTGATTCTACTTTTAAATTGTTTGATTTTTTTGTTTTTGCTGAAATCCAGGCCTCTTGAAGCGTATTTGTTAAGTTTATATTGGACACAACGAAAAACAAACAATTTAAATGTATAAACTAAAATTTTTTTTAATAAACAAAGTACCCACCCAGAAAATTACGGAGAATTGCGCATTCACTCAAACGTATGTACGTGCACTGTGCTACTAATACAAACCGTGTCGTTATCTCAAGATTTCTTAATGTTTTTATCTCAATAATACTTTTCACAAAACTGCAATTAACCACTTGCTTCATCGCACGAACGCAACCGAATCCTAATCCCGCATTTAATGAGCGCTTGCTTAATCAATCCTACGACTCTCATTAAGTCAAACCAAGATTTAAACAAACCAGGGCAAAAATAAAAACAATAAATTTGAAATACTTTTATTGTATTACTAGTGCACAGAGCCTCAAATATTTATAGATGTGTAATACAAACAAAATCCAAATTGATTTATATACCTAGTGCGTCGGGATTAATTAATATTACGTGCAATAGAAATCCGTCCTGCAACAAAAAAATCACACCATTACATAAAATATGAAGATTTTTATTCTCCTTCAACGAACCTGTGCTTCTAATCTAATTGCATTCCCTCATCATCGTCTTTCTTTTCGTCATCCCCCCGTTCTTTTTCTTTCTCAGCCGGTTTAGTTGCGCCCTCGTTACTCCCGCCGCCGCTTTTCTCCAAGGCCTTGACGAATTCCTGCATGTTGCCTTGCGCGGCGGCGGCGACTGCCTCGGGATTAATCGCCAGCTGAGACACGACCGGCGCCAGCTGTCCGGATTCTAACGCGCTTGAAAATTGAGACACTGCCTGAAAAACCAAGCACGTTAACTTGCATTTTGAATCGCCTGCTCGCATACTTGTTGGAACTGAGGTGAAGCTAAAGTTGAACGAAGTTGTTCCTGAACGTTCCCATCTACGGCAGGCAGGTGGTTCTGAAGTTGTTCCAAAGCTTCGGCGTTGTTTAGGAGTCCCGAGAGGGTTTCACTGGTGAGAGCAGTTGATAAATCCACTAAGAAAAGAAGTTGTAATAATAATCACCATGAGCAGTGGACTGTTTCGGCCCTATTTGAGGCCTCGTCAGCAGAAGCGTCAGGATGTCGCGATTCAAGCTAATAGTAATAATACTTACCCGACTGTTGGTTGGCGCTTGCATTGGGAGATAACCCCTGCAAAAAATTTTGTAAGTCAGCCAATTGAATGGGGTTTGATGCATTGGGTGGGGTTGTTTCAGACGCGCGTTGGGTGGAGCTCCGAGTTGACCTGGCGGGGGCGTCTGGGGCTGTAGTTGGGGCAGTTGTAGTTTGTGGGGTTGTAACAGTGGAAGGTGTGCTTCCCTGACTTGCGGTTGTAGTGGGGGTAGTTGGGATGGTACGGTGCGTGATTGCAGGGGCGTTGCTAGATGCACGAGTACTACCTGGGGGTCGACTAAAAAAAATTATTTATAATTATATTAAATAAATATCCATGAAACCCCTTTTTTATGTGTGTAGATTAAAGTAATAGTACCTAATGGTTCCCAGAAGACTGGAAAGTCCACCCATCTGCCCACTACCAAACAACTGCATTAATTGGGACTGGGATATATTGTTGAGTAATGAGTGCAGGTCTTGGTCGGCACTGCCTGCATTCTGCACCGTACCAGATGGGTTGTTCAGGTACTCGTTGATGCGCTTGCAGTTTTCCTCGTCTTTGTCAGCACGCGGCTCTTGAAGCCAGAAGAAGAACTTCCGGTTCGATGACTTGAATTTCAGCAGATAGACACGACCCGTCGTGCACTGTGGTACCTTCACGTACTCACAGTCGTCAGGAAAGATGATCAAGTCGTCTTCAACAGAACCTGCATAACACACGTTTTGTGATTTCGAAGAGAAAAGATTAGAATTGTGGCAAAAATTTAAACGTAAAAAGTCAATTTCAAACTCAAAAGCAGCAAATTAGGAGAATCTTCGATAACATCTTCAATTCTTTTCAAATTGTACAATAGATGGCGTTGTTAATTGCCAGCAAAGGATAGCCGCAAAGTAAGAACTTTTAGATTAATTCCTTGAGCAAAGAAGAAGGAGAGAAAAATAACTCCGCCAAAACAGTTTATGCCATTCTTAATCAAGAAACGTTGGCAGATCCAAAAAAATAAAATAAAACGCTTTTTAAAGTTCAATCGAGAACAAGATTCGACGTGAAAATCGATTTGAAATTTTAAAATGGCAGTAAATTAGTCTGATTATGATGAAGTTGTTCCTTCGTTCTACAACAGATGGCGCTGTCCAGTTAAGAATATGAGTCATTGTTCCACCATTGTAACATAGATGGCGCTGACCGCAAAATAAGAACTCTTAGATTACTTCCTTGAACAAAGAAGAAGAAAAGGAGAGAAAAATAACTCCGCCAAAACAGTTTAAACCATTCTTAATCAAAAAGCGTTGGCAGATCCAAAAAAATAAAATCAAACGCTTTTTAAAGTTCAATCGAGAACAAAATTGGACGTGAAAATCGATTTAAAATTTAAAAATGGCAGTAAATTAGTGTGATTGTGATGAAGTTGTTCCTCTGTTCTACAACAGATGGCGCCGCCCGAAAATTATTTATAAAATTCGATACCTTCAAGGTAAATTCTAAAAGCAAAGAAAAACAAGAATCCAGAAATACGAGTTTCAAAAGTCTTCAACTGTTTAGCAGTTTAGCCACCAACAAGATTTCGTGTTTAACACTAAAATCGATTATGAATATGAGTATTTGTTCCATCACTGTAACATAGATGGCGCTGACCTTCGCTGTCGCAAATTTTCTTTATAAAATTCGATACTAATTTCGTAATTTTTTTCATCTATTTTATTTTGTTTTATTTATTTGATTTAGTTTTATTTATTTATTTATTTTCTGACGCGAAAGTAAAAAACGAAAGTTTTTTTTATATCGAAATCGTCGACCAAAACTTTTGTTTCTTGCATTTGTTAAACTATCGATCGTCTTTTGTTTTGTTGCTCTTTTTTTTTTTTTTTTTGAAGAGAAAAATTCGATTAGAATTCGAACGTCCTTTGTCATCGCCCTTAATTTATCTTCTAACGCAAAAGTAAAAAAAGAAAGTTTTTTTTTTTAAATCCAAATCGTCGAGACAAAACTTTTGTTTCTTGCTTTTGTTAAACTGTCGATCGTCTTTTGTTTATTTTCATTATTTTTATTAGGAAAATGGAAGTCGAAATTCGAAGGAATTCGAACGTCTTTTGTCATCGCTCTTAATTTATTTCCTTTTACATCCTGATCGTCGGCGTCGACCAAAAACTTTTGTTTCTTGCATTTGTTAAACTATCGATCGTCTTTTGTTTTGTTACTTCTTTATGGAAAAAAAGTCGATTGAATTCGAACGTTTCTGTCATTGCTCTTAAGTTATTTTCTAATACAAAAGTAAAAATGAAAGTGTTTCTTTTTATATCCAAATCGTCGAGCAAAACTTTTGTTTCGTGCATTAAATTATCAATCGTCTTTTGTTTTTTTTTTTATTTATCTTCTATTATGAAAAGTCGAAATTTCGATTGGAATTTTGTCGTCGCCCTTAATTTATTTTCTCGCGCAAAAGTAAAAACGAAAGGTTTTTTTTTTTTGATATCCAAATCGTCGAGCCAAAACTTTTGTTTCTTGCTTTTGTTTTACTATCGATCGTCTTTTGTTTTGACACTCTTTTTATGAAGAAAATGAAGAAATCCGATTGGAATTCGAACGTCATCGTCCTTAATTTATTTTCTAACGCAAAAGTAAAAAACGAAAGGTTTTTTTTTTGATATCCAAATCGTCGAGCCAAAACTTTTGTTTCTTGCTTTTGTTTTACTATCGATCGTCTTTTGTTTTGACACTCTTTTTATGAAGAAAATGAAGAAATCCGATTGGAATTCTTTCGTCATCGTCCTTAATTTATTTTCTAACGCAAAAGTAAAAAACGAGAGTTTTTTTTTTAATATCGAAATCGCCAAAACTTTTGCTTCTTGCTTTTGTCAAACTGTCGATCGTATTTTGTTTTGTTACTTTTTTCGTGAAGAAAATGAAGAAATTCGAATGGAATTTTCCGACGCAAAAAGAAAGTAAAAACCAATGTTCTTTTTAAGATCCAAATCGTCGACCATTTTTTTTTTGTTTCTTGTATTTATTGAACGATCGATCGTCTTTTGTTTTCGTTTTTAACAAGCACCATCAACTCACGTTTTCTTTTGAAATTTTGTGCTTCCGCCAGAGTTGCCAATTCTGATACGCTTTAAAAAAAATCACTGGAAACAAGTGCCTAAATGAAAAATTGAAAACATAACCTTTTTTTAGCACTTCTTCCTTGTGAAATTTTTGAGTGAATTATTTTCTGCTTATGGTGATATTTTAGTGATTATTTAAGCCTATTGACAACATTATTAACGGCATAGATTTTTTCTTATTGCTTTTATCCCCTTATTTTCTAACTTGTGAAGACAATCGTTAAAAGACATATCGTACTAATTGGTCACCAAACGATTGTTGTTATTTAATAAAGTCGTTATGAGCTGTATTGCTAGCAACAAAATTTGTTATTAAATTTAAATTAAAATCGACTTAAAATTTGAAATGTCAGTAAATTATGTGATTGTGATGTAATTGTTGCTCCACCGTGCAAATAGATGGCGTTGGCCTTCGCTGCCCCAAATATTATTTATAAATTTCAATATCTTTAAGGTAAATACTAAAACGAAGAGAAAGAAGAATACTTTCATAATCTTTTTCATCCAATAGAGCAATATTTCGTATTTATTACTAAAATTAATTTCAAATTAAAAATGACAGTAAAAGAAAATGATGTGATTGTTCTCCTACTATACAACAGATGGCGCTGGGCTTCACTGTCACCATGTATGGTAACCATAGGGAGGTAACTTTACATTCGCAAATTGAAGCCATATTTGTGCGCCCCCAAGAAATTAAACAAACGTATGTTCCATGAAGTAAACAAAGCTGGGTTTCTATAACTGTATAATTGCTATATACCTGAAGTACGATCCTGCCAACAAAAGTGCATCAAAGAGTCTTCACTTTGGTATACGTACAGGAGCCCTTTTCTCTTGTCGGGGTAAACAGTATGTCCCTTCAGGTTCATTTTTCCGGCACGCATTTCCACCAGGTGTTTGATACCACCGGTGGAACCAGGACCTGAGCTCGAACTACCAAATAAAGCTCCAGCAGGCATCTGTAAAATTCAAAGCAAATCACAACGGGATATGTTCAATTAAAATACGATACCACTCAGCAAGTTCGTGGTCCTTATAGCAATGAGAAAAAAATCAATAAATAGAATTATGGCACATAATGTAACAAGCAACTTTGGCTAACACTTAAAGTTTTTAATCCTTACCTTCTTTTTGTATTTTTTCCGTTCAACGGTGATCTAACGTTCGAGAAATTAAAATTGAAATGTAATGATAACGTGACTGATGAATTGACAATTACCTGAGTGAACAATACAAGCCGTACCAACTGTGTAAGTGCGGAACTACTTGATTGCCAGTGTTGCCAACGGTCCAGAAAAGTTTTCACTAAAGTAGATGTCGGAAACCACTAGAAATATGCTGTTAGAAAAGCTTTTATTAAAATTTTATTAAATGAAACAAGTTAAAAAAATCGTGCCTGGCACCTAACGAAAGTTTTGTGAAGAGCATTCTAACCAGGAAAACATTGAAATGTCATTTAGTCATTTTACGAAAAACATTAAAATGAACAGTATGTATTGTGTGGCTCGTGTGCTTTTGCCTATGCAAAGATTTCATCTAACTTAATAATAATAATGAATGGAAGCAAGCCATTAATGACAGCTCTTTGCTTGCATCAGTAAAAGCGCCATCTGTTGGTTGCCTCCTTTCGGAAGCAAGACAAACTCCAGGAGTAATACCAACACTAAATTTCATGACAAGAAGAAACTAAGAACTTAAGCTGTTTGGTTTCAATGTTCAACATTTTGAATAACAAATTCACAATTATAATTATAATTTTCATTTTGAATAACATTCTCATAGAATTGACTTCTACAATAAATCGCAAGATTTCGCGGTTTTATTTTTAAAAATTGAGATGTGGAAATAACCCCCGTAATAACGTGTTCGTCACGTATTAGCAAAAAAATACACCATTTTTACGGAGGATGACATTTCAAAATTTTTATAAAAATGCTTCTATTACGTCACGCACTGCCAACTCTTATTAAAAGTTGTTTTCTTTTGTTGAAAACATCGTTTTGCTTATTTTGTTTTCAATTTTTTGAGAGGTGGAAGACGTACTTATCAAACAACCCCCGTAGTTAGGCATTCGCCACTTAGGAGAAAGTGATGCAAAAATATTGAAACAAAATTAATTAATAAATAAATACACCATTTTGATGGAATTTTTATAAAATTATGTTAAGCGCTATCAAATCTTGTTAAACGCTGTTTTCTTTTGTTAAAAAGATTGTTTTGTTTATTTTGTTTTGAGCCTTCCGAGAGATGGACGTCGTACTTATCAAACAACCCCCGTAATATAACGTGTTAGTCAGTCAGAGTGATGCAGAAAATAATTTAAAAAAATAAACCATTTTTTAACTGAAAGATAACTCTCAAATTTTTCACTGACGAACTTTATTAAAAATTGTCTTTTGTTTATTTCATTTTAAGCCTTCTGGGGAAAGGTGGAAGCCCTACTTATCAAACAGCCCCCGTAACATCATGTTTCTCACATTAATTATAAGAAATAATAAAATAAACTATTTATGAATAAATACACTATTTTTTAACATAAAAATAATATCTCTTCACTATTTTTTTGCGTCGACTACATCATTCGCTGTCAAATTTTATTAAAGGTTGTTGTCTTGAATTAAAAACATAGTTTTGTTTATTTTGTTTTAAATTTTCTGAAAGGTGCTTATCAAACAACCCCGTAATGACGTATTTGTTGCATATTATGATATGTCAAAGTGATGCTGGAATAATTAAAAAGAAATACACCATTTTTTTAACTGAAAGATAACATCTCAAACGTTTCACTAATTTTTATAAACCTGCATCGACTGTCATTGTCAAATTTGATTAGAAGTAGTTGTCTTTTGTTTCGCATGTTTTAAACTTCTTGAGGGGCGGAATCCCTACTTATCAAATAACCCCCGTAATAACGTGTCTGTCACCTGTAAGAAATAATTTTAAAAAAAAATTATAAATGCATAGATACACCATTTTCGAACTGATAACTCAAATCCTTTATTAATTTTTATAAAATTGCGTCGACAATGTCACTGTCAAATTTATTATTTTAACATTCATTGATCAAGGCCGTGCTGATAGTTTGATATAAATTGAACTTGGTTACTGAATCGTATTTAGAAACTGAACAAATGAAAAATTGGCAAATTTCACAGGCAGATTCATCCTGAATGAAACTAATAAAATAATCGATATCTGAGATTACTTCAAGAAATATTAATCAAATATTATCCAAAGAATCACGATACGTCCCTGGTTAAGAAAGAGCAGCGGACGAACGAAACGTAAACAGGATCTTTAAGCGAAATTTGTGCAAATAAGAGGGAGGAGGAATGATCTCAACTGCACTTCTGAGAGATGGATGTCGCACCTATCAAACAACCCCCGTAATATAACGTGTTAGTCGCACGTTATGATTTAACAGAGTGATGCAGAAAATAATTTTAAAAAATACACCTTTTTTTTAACTGAAAGATAACATCTCAAATTTTTATAAACCTGCATCGACTGTCACTGTCGAATTTTATTAGAAGTAGTTGTCTTTTGTTTCTTTTGTTTTAAACCTCTTGAGAGGCGGAATCCTTACTTATCAAACAACCCCCGTAATAACGTGTCTGTCACATGTAAGAAATAATTTTTTTAAAAATGTATAAGTACATAAATACACGATTTTAGAACTGATAACTCAAATCCTTCGTTAATTTTTATAAAATTGCGTCGACAATGTCGCTGTCAAATTTTATTAAAAGTCGTTGCCTTTTGTTTATTTTGTTTTTAACTTTTAAGAGACGGAAGACATACTTATCAAATAACCTCTGTAATAACGTGTTTGCCACAGAAGGTAATGCCGAAAATAATGAAACAATTGTAAGTAAATAAATACCCAACTTTTGAACTGAAAGATAACATCTCAAATTCTTCACTAATTATTATAATTGCGTTGATCACTTCATGCACTGTCAAATTTTATTAAAAGTAGTTGCTTTTGTTTGAAAGATCGTTTTGTTTATTTTGCTTAAAATTTTTGAAAGGTGGCGATGTACTTATCAAACAACCCCCGTAAGAAAATGTTAGTCACAGACAAAGTGATGCAGAAAATAATGAAAAAAATACAGCATTTTTTAACGGAAAGATACATCTCAAATTTTTCACTAATTTTATATAAAATTGCGTCGACTGTCACTGTCGAATTTTATTAAAAATTGCCGTCTTTTGTTTATTTTGTTTTAAGCCATCTGAGAGGTGGAAGCCCTTACTTATCAAACAACCTCCGTAATAACTTGTTTATCACAATTAATTATGAGTGATAATAAATTTAACATAAAAATTACATCTCAAGTTCTTCATTAATTTTTTGCGTCGATTGGACACTACACTGTCAAATTTTATTGGAAGTACATAGTTGTCTTTTGTTTGTTTTAAACCTTTTGGCAGATGGAAGACCTACTTATCAACAAAAAAAAAACGCATTATATAACGTGTTTGTCGCATATTATGAGAAATAATACAAAATAAAATAAAAGAGTTTAAATGAACGCACCATTTTTGAACTAAAAGATAACATCTCGAAATTCTGCGCTAGTTTTTATAAAATTGCGTCGATTACCTCAACTACTGCCAAATGTTATTAAAAGTTGTTGTCTTTTGTTTAAATGTATCTTTTGTTTATATTTTATTTTAAACTTTTTGAGAGGTGGAACACATACTTATCAAGCAACCCCTGTAATAACGTGTAGGTCACATATTATGAGAAAGTAAAACAACAAATACTAAAAAAATATTAATAAATAACAAATTAATAAGAATATTATATTCAAATTAAAAAAAAAATGCAATGATGTAAAATTGTGATCGTTGTGTAATTGTAAAAGAATATTACAAATAAAAATCAAATTTCAATCAATTTAAGAGAAAATAATACTTTTGAGACACTCTATACATTCGCTTATTTAGTTCCCGTTTCCTTTACATGTTGTACATTTTAAAGTTTTGCAGTTATACAGGGTGTTTAAAAAACAAGTTGGAAATTTTTACTCAGTTGTAGATCACATCAATACAAATAGAAAAGTCTTGATGAACGTCGGTCCGGAAATCAACCGTTTCTGAGGTTTGATGAATTTTTTAAATGAAACTCATTTGCACGCAGTGGGCGTTGAGTTTTGGTGGTAATGAGAACAGAATGGAAGGAGGACATTAGGACACTGTAATCGATTTTAATCAAGATTTTTTTTGAACACCAATAACGACTGATCAATTGAAAAGTTCCTCAAGTTGGTTATGACTTTTTGACGAAAGAATAAAGAGCGAAAAACCAATTGACGTTCAATTGTACAACAATTAAAGCGTTTTGCGTGCAATCTAACGCGGCATTTCGCATCGATTTAATTCACAAGACCTGCTTCACAACATTATGAAAAATCCATAGGCTAACATGGTGAACTTTTCAAGTGAACACTTGACGTTAGTTTAAACTGAAAAGTTACTAAACTGTATCTCGAAGACGGTTGATTTTCGGACCTATGTTTATTAAGACTTTTGTGTTCGTATTAATGACATCTATAACTTTGTAAACTATACGAAAATATTTTTTCTGTATATACGTTTATTTGGGTGTGTTTTTTTGGAAAGTATAATTCGGATTTTGACAAATTTGTATGTTTTTGAGTGTTAGAAAGAATTTTGCTATAAGCGATAGGTTGACTAGTTACGGACCTGACGGGGGCCCCTGTGTGACCCGGTGCATCCCCTTGTGGCCGGTCCTGCCTGGTTATACCAATTTTTGAAGTGAAATCATCAAACTTGTCTTAATTTAACAGTTAATACTTTTGAATGCAAATTTTAGGAAGCCAACAATTCAACGAATAAGCAACACTTATTACTTACTTGCACATAAGCGGAATTTCTTTTTTCTTTTTCTTTTTTAGAACTAACGAATTCTTGGTATGCGCAACAATGCCCATTCCTTTAGTTTCCTCCGCACTAGGAATATTTTTCTGAATTTCCCGAATGCTTCATTTTATGAGCACGCTTTGGTTCACAGAAAAACAAATAATCAAATAATTTAAAGAACTGGAAACATTTCGAACGAAATAAATAGTTGGGGTTGACACGGATCACGGCACCTCAATAATGTAATATCCGCTATGAGGTGAATTTTTCCCTTGCGTCAAGTCCCACATTTTACAACGTTTACTTCCGTTGTACAGTGGTGCTAGAAAGAATTGCAACGAAAAGCAATTAAATCGATCTCACCTGCACTTGATGGGGTTGATACAGGTCACGGTGGTGAATTTTTCGAATGTGGAGAAAACGGATATGCATCTGCTCTATACAGAATCCGGATGTAATGCACGCCATGTCCATCAACTATTAATGGAAAGATTTCCCTTGCGTCAAGTCCCACATTTTACAATGTTAACTTCCGTTGTACAGTGGTGCAGGAAAGAATTGCAATGAAAAGCAATAGAATCGTTCGAAACTGAGTCGTATGGCAAACTTCCACAGTACCAGGCGATCACGCCGTCGTTGCAGAATTAATTGTCATGACTATACATTGCGGGATTACGGGCAATTTCAACCCGCAGGACATCTATAACAAGACGAGCTAATGCATCGAACATTTCTTTACTGTAAAGGGTAAAAACCAGAGCTTCTTTTTGTATTTTTAAACTGCTGATAATTTTAATGCAAGTAAGCTATTTGACAAATTAAAATAATTTAGGTAAATCGCACCAAGAGCCACAGAATTTATGCAATTTACATAAATTTATCAACTGTATTGACGCAGTTATAAAAGTTAAGGTCAAGTTTTTTTTTTTTTTTGAGTATCTGCTTCCTGGAGTAAAGATTCTCATATGATAACGGGCTTGAGCGGAAAGCCCCAAACCAAAATACTGACTCTAAGTGTCCATTAAGGTACGTTAAAGTCACACCCACGTTCTTCTAGAACCACTGAACAAAATGCCTGATTACTATCCTATGGGGTAGGTAATTGTTTCAAAGGGGAAAACTTTAAATGTAAACAATAAGGTTCAGAAGCAGGTGTGTTCCGAAATTTGTCTTTGTTCCCTGGGGGTGGATCCTGCAGAGAAATGCCGTTTACGTCTTCATTAGACAACCCGGAGGATCAACTAGAACCTGAAAGAAGGTAGAAGAACAGCCAAGAGGTCCTCTGCTACGGCATTTCGTCTTTCCCCTAAAGGTAGGAAGACCTGTACCTCCCCCCATGATCCTTCATTGTACTAATTAATGTCCTTCTTTTATTTTGGGTACCTTCCTGCATTTTTAATTCACTCTATACAGCTTTTGCGTCCAAGGACTTGGTCCTCCGAAAATACAATCATACAAATGGGGGTCTTTCTAAATATTTTAATTAAAATTACGCTGTGGATTAGAGTTTTTTAATGTATTCTAAAAATCACGTAAGAACAAATGAAAAAACAAACACAATAACACCAGCTGCGTGAAAATTTTGTCGATTACTTCCTCATTTGAGCTAGCTAGCGCCTTGTGCACTTATTTCAGGTAATCAAAAATTAAAACACCGTTATTCAACATCGGGCGTTTTAGGAAACGTTGTGCAATGCTTCAATAAAAACTGATTAGGATTACGAATGACAATGCCCAAAAGTTTAGGCATTGCCAAGGACGAATTAATAGTAGCAACAGAGCCTCTCTCATGCCATGCTAGCCTACATAGTTCAGCAGAGAGGGGCCAAGCATACTTCTATGATCACATCGAACTTGAACATTCACAGTACTTGGTTGCTTCGAGTTAGTGAACGTTGCTGACTGATTATATTGTTTGGTGGGTAAGTTTTTCGTGAGTTTAATTTTAGCACGCTTAGAAAAAAATCATTTCACAGGACAAGGTTAAAAATGCTTATGTACTTTCTGGTAAATGTATTCAAAATGAATTCCGGGCGTTGCCTAAAGTACAATTGAGAAAATATCTAAAAAAAAATCGAGTTTCAAAAATAGAAAAAAAAATGTTGCAACAATGTTTATTTTAAATTATTTTACATGTTAAAAATACTGAGCGCCAACAGGAAAACCATCAGATTATAATTTTGAATTGAAAGTAATTTTACTAAATTAGATTTGATGACTCCACTGATACTTTTTAATTGTTTATTAGTGAAATGAGAGACGAGGCAGTTCTGATCGGAATAGAAGAAAATATTTCTTTTCAGTTCTAAAGTGCATCTCACAATTAATTAGCACAGCTTAAAAATTATCATTCATGCTAAAATTTAATTAGTTTGCATTGTCAGTATTTTTAGAATTTTCTACTTTGACATTTTAAATCAATTATCCGTTCATATTTAATTTGTTTGTCATCTCACATTACCTATAGCTTTCGTTTTCCTAAACGGTGTTTTCGTGACTTGACAAAAACTATGTTTTTTTTTGTTTGTAAATTCGAAGTGTCACAAAAATATTTGCTTTGTAATAAAAAAAAAGTATTAATCGTAGTATACTCATCGAGATAATTAATTAAAAACTTTTTTCCTCATTAAAACTTAAGTGTGTTTTGCATGATCACTAATACGCCCGGTATGACTAATTTGTAATTATCTGATAATCTATAAATACGCACATCAATCAAGGTTATCCTTATTTATAATTAATTTTTAAATAACTTTGTTGTCCGTTTGTGATTGTTCCTTTAGATGGAAAAGAAATTTACATTTCCTCGTGTGTTTTTCTATCATTTATTATTATCGTTTAGCTTTTGTATTTTATTTTCAATGATTAAAATGGTTTAGCCCTTTTATTCGAGATCAGCTGTGTTCGTAATTGAAGTTTATTAAATTTTTATTAAGTCGATCGTTTTTTAATTATCTGAATTGATTCTTTTCTTTGATTATTTTTTTTGTTTCACTTCATCCGGCTTTAATTTTTAATTAAAAACAAAACATTATTACTTCAAAGCAGAAAAGAAATAAATGTAGTAATTCTTGTTTGTTTGTTTTGTTTGTTTTAGTTTTCTTTATTTACTTGTCGATCGTCTTTTGTTTTATTTTACGTCAAAAAATTGCACGATTGTCAAACGTCTTAAAATCAGTGTCGATGAAAGTCACGATTATTTAAAGAATAAACAAAAGACTGGCTGACTTAAATAAAAATCACGATTATTTCAAAAAATAAGTAAAAAATCGCTGATTTCTCCATCGTTTTTTGTTTTACTTTGCGTCAAAAAATTGCACGATTGTCAAATGTGTTAAAATCAATGTCGATAAAAGTCACGATTGTTTAAAAAATAAATAAAAAATCGCTGACTTAAATAAAAATCTCGGTTATTTCAAAAAATAAATAAAAAATCGCTGATTTCTCGATCGTCTTTTGTTTTATTTTGTGTCAAAAATTGCACGATTGTCAAATGTCTTAAAATCGATGTCGATAAAAGTCACGATTATTTAAAAAATAAAGAAAAAATCGCTGACTTAAATAAAAATCGCGGTTATTTCAAAAAATAAATAAAAAATCCCTGATTTCTCGATCGCCTTTTGTTTTATTTTGCGTCAAAAATTGCATAAATGTCAAATGTCTTCAAATCGGTCTCGATAAAAGTCACGTTTCTTTAAAAAATAAATAAAAACTCGCCGATTTAAATAAAAATCACGATTATTTCAAAAAAATAAATACAAAAATGCTGATTCTTCGATCGTCTTTTGTTTTATTTTGCGTCAAAAATTGCACAACTGTCAAATATCTTAAAATCGGTGTCAATAAAAATCACGATTATTTAAAAAATAAATAAAAACTCGCCGACTTAAATAAAAATCATGATTATTTCCAAAAATAAATAAAAAATCGCTGATTTTTCGTTCTTCTTTTGTTTTATTTTGCGTCAAAAAATTGCACGATTGTTAAATGTGTTAAAATCAGCGTCGATAAAAGTCACGATTGTTTAAAAAATAAACGAAAAACTCGCTGACTTAAATGAAAATCAGATTATTTCAAAAAATAAATAAAAAATCGCTGATTTTTCGATCGCCTTTTGTTTTATTTTGCATCAAAAATTGCACAATTGTCAAATGTCTTAAAATCAGTGTCGATAAAAGTCACGATTATTTAAAAAATAAATAAAAAATCGCTGACTTAAATAAAAATCGCGGTTATTTCAAAAAATAAATAAAAAATCGCTGATTTCTCGATCGTCTTTTGTTTTATTTTGTGTTAAAAATTGCACGATTGTCAAATGTCTTAAAATCGGTGTCGATTTAAATTAAAAAAATAAATAAAATAAAAATCGCTTGTTTAAAATTAAACGTGACTTTGCAACCCTGCTTAAAATGTATCTCAATTTTAGAGAGTCGAAGCAATTTCGTTTATTTGAAAAGATTATTGTTATTTTTGTTATTTATTTTCAAGGTTTGTTTACTTGTCGATCGTCTTTTGTTTTACCTTCCGTCAAAAATTGCCCAATTGTCTAATGTCTTAAAATATATTTCCATTGCAGAACCAGTTTTGTTTATTCGAAGAGATTTTTCTTATTTTTTGTAATTTGTTTCAATTTGCAAACTTTCTCAAACTTTCTTGATTCATTTCTCGATCGTCTTTTGTTTTATTTTACGTCAAAAAGTGCACGATTGTTAAATGTCTTAAAATCAGTGTCAATAAAAGTCACGATTATTTAAAAAATCAATAAAAAATCACGATTATTTAAAAACATAAATAAAAAATCGCTGATTTCTCGATCGCCTTTTGTTTATTTTGCATCAAAAATTGCACAATTGTCAAATATCTTAAAATCAGTGTCGATGAAAGTCACGATTATTTAAAAAATAAATAAAAGCTCACTGACTTAAAATAAAAATCACGATTATTTAAAAATATAAATAAAAAATCCCTGATTCAAATCTCGTTTCTTTTGATATTTTTAAATAAAAATAAATTAATTAAAAAAAATCGTGATTTTAAACGTGACTTTACAAACCCTACTTCAAATGTATCTTAAATTTTGAAAATCGAACCAGTTTTGTTCATTTGTAGAGAATTTTTTTTATTTTTGCAAATTTTCTTGACTCATTTCTCGATCGTCTTTTGTTTTATTTTACGTCAAAAATTGCACAATTGTCAAGTGTCTTCAAATCAGTCTTGATAAAAGTCACGATTACTTAAAACAAATAAATAAAAGCGCTGATTTAAATAAAAATCACAGTTATTAAAAAAATTTAAAAAAAATCTCTTTTCCTTCGACATTTTTCAATAAAAATAAATAAATTTTAAAAAATCATGATTTTGAAAATAAAATAAAAATAATCCCTTGATTAAAATTAAATAATAAATAAAATAAAAATCACGATTATTAAAAAAAATAAATAAATAAAAAATCACTGATTCAAATAAAAAAATCTCGTTTCTTTTGATATTTTTAAATAAAAATAAATTAATTTAAAAAAAAACGTGATTTTAAACGTGACTTTACAACCCCGCTTCAAATGTATCCTAAATTTTGAAATCGAACCAGTTTTGTTTGTTTGAAGGGAATTGTTTTTATTTTTACTATTTATTTAGTTTTCTTTATTTATTTGTCGATCGTCTTTTGTTTTATCTTCCGTCCAAAATTGCACAATTGTCAAATGTCTTAAAATATATCTCAATTTTAGAACCGGTTTTGTTTATTCGAAGAGAATTTCTTTTATTTTTGTTATTTGTTTTAATTTGCAAATTTCCTTGATTCATTTCTCCATCGTCTTTTGTTTTATTTTACGTCATAAATTGCACACTTGTCAAATGTCCTAAAATCAGTGTCGATAAAAATTACGATTAAAAAAAAAAAAAACAAAAATTTAAATTAGAAAAATCTCGATTTTTTTGATATTTTTCAGCAAAAATAAATAAATTTAAAAAAAATCATGATTTTGAAAATAAAATGAAAATAATCGCTTTATTAAAATCTGGAATTTTAAACGTGACTTTACAACCCTGCTTAAAATATATCTTAATTTTAGAAAGTTGAACGAGTTTTGTTTATTTGAAGAAAATTTTTTTAATTTTTGTTATTTACTTTCAAGGTTTTCTTTGTTTACTTGTCGATCGCCTTTTGTTTTATCTTCCGTCAAAAGTTGCGCAATTGTCAAATGTCTTAAAATATGTTTTCATTTCAGAGCCACTTTTGTTTGTGATTTTAAACGTGACTTTACAACCCCGCTTCAAATGTATCCTAAATTTTGAAATCGAACCAGTTTTGTTTGTTTGAAGGGAATTGTTTTTATTTTTACTATTTATTTGGTTTTCTTTATTTATTTGTCTTTTGTTTTATCTTCTGTCCAAAATTGCACAATTTCCAAATGTCTTAAAATATATTTTCATTTGAAAACCAGTTTTGTTTATTCGAACAGAATTTTTTTATTTTTGTTATTTGTTTTAATTTGTAAATTTTCTTGACTCATTTCGCGATCGTCTTTTGTTTTATTTTACGTCAAAAATTGCACAATTGTTAAATGTCTTAAAATCAGTGTTGATAAAAGTCACAATTATTTAAAAAATAAATAAAAAATCGCTCATTTATATAAAAAATCTCGATTCTTTTGATATTTTTAAATAAAAATAAATGAATTTTAAAAAATCATGATTTTGAAAATAAAATAAAAATCGTTTGCCTTAAAAATCTGTGATTTTAAACGTGACTTTACAACCCCGCCTAAAATATATCTCAATTTTAGAAAGTCGAACCAGTTTCGTTTATCTGAAAAGATTTTTTTATTTTTGTTATTTATTTTCTAGGTTTTCTTTGTTCACTTGTAGATCGTCTTTTGTTTTATCTTCCGTCAAAAATTGCGCAATTGTCAAATGTCTTAAAATCAATGTCGAGAAAAGTCACGATTATTAAAAAAAATAATAATAATAACAAAATATCGATGATATAAATAAAAAAATCTCGATTCTTTTGATATTTTTAAATAAAAATAAATAAATTTGGAAAAATAAATAAAAAAAAGCTGATTTCTCGATCGTCTTTTGTTTATTTTGCGTCAAAAATTGCACAATTGTCAAATGTCTTAAAATGTATTTTCATCTCGGAACCACTTTTGTTTATTCGAAGAGAATTTTTTTATTTTTGTTATTTGCTTTAATTTACAAATTTTCTTGATTCATTTCTCGATCGTCTTATGTTTTATGATACGTCAAAAAATCAGTGTCGATAAAAATCACGATTATTAAAAAGAAAATTAAATAAAAAATTAAATTAAAAAAAATCTCTTTTGATATTTTTCAATAAAAATAAAGTTGAAAATTATTTTGAAAATAAAATAAAAATCGTTTGATTAAAATCTGTGATTATAAACGTGACTTTACAACCCTGCTTAAAATATATCGTAATTTTAAAAAGTCGAACCAGTTTTGTTTATTTGAAGAGATCTTTTAAAATTTTTATTATTTGTTTTAATTTGCAATTTTCTAGATTAATTTCTCGATCGTCTTTTGTTTTACCTTACGTCAAAAATTACACAATTGTCAAATGTCTTAAAATCAGTGTTGATAAAAGTCACGATTATTAAAAAAATTAATAAATAAAAAACACTGATTTAAAGAAAAATCACGATTATTTAAAAAAAATTAAATAAAAGAATTGCTGATTTAAATAAAAATTGATGAAACGAATAAACTAATTGGGCCGTATTCTCACACTATGATTGATTTAATAACGCAACGCTCGTCCGACACTCTCTTACACATAAAATTGACATAAACCTACATCGTTTTTTTTATGTATTTTAATCACGACTTATTGTTAGTCGTAAGATGAGAATACGGGTCAAGTCGTTTAATCAGTGAATTTAAAATTACAAAAGTTTTTCGAAAACGAAAGCTTAATTTAACCGGTGCCCCACAAGATAACTTTATCGGTGCCTCTAAACCTGGGAATACGTAAATATTTGCTTTGCGATAAGGTTCAAACGAAACAAAAATTCCAGGTGATTCGTTCAACATGGCCACCTCCAACATTAAACTCACATACTTCAACATTAAAGGCCTGGCCGAAACCACTCGCTTCTTGCTGAAGTACGGCAACATCGAGTTTGAGGATGAGCGCATCGAACGAGACAAATGGGCCGAATTGAAACCAAGTAATCCCACAAACCAAGTTTCCTTGAAGACATGAGCATTCAAAAAAAATTTTTTTTATTGAAGGTGCTCCTTTCGGGCAAATGCCGCTGTACGAAGAGAACGGCAAAGTTGCAAACCAAAGCGTGGCGATCGCCAGGTACGTGGCGAAAAAGGTCGGCCTGGTCGGGGATGATGATTGGGAAAATTTGGAAATCGACGCCATCGTCGATACGATCACCGACTTACGTCTAAGTACGACCTTTCGATTCACCTCAGCGCACACCATTGATTTCATTTTGCTTTCATTGCAGAACTCGTCGCGTATTTTCTTGAGCAAGACGCAGAGCGAAAGGAAACGGTAAAACAGACTTTGCTTGACGAAACTCTGCCCTTTTATCTGGAACGCCTCGATAAGATAGCCGAACAAAACAACGGACATTTAGCCATTGGAAAGGTAAGAAAGAAATTTCCCCAACTTAATCCCAGAAAGATACGAGGCTCGCCCAAAAAAAAAATTAGTGTGGGGGGCTGTGGTATTTCGTGTTTTTGATCGACCCTCGTATTTTGTCGTGGAAAATGCTTTGCTGTTTGCTCCTGTATAAAAAAAACGGATTTGTTTTCAGTTTCACTTGGACCTATTGGTCTAAAATTTGAGCAACTCAATTAAATGTGTCCTTTCTCTACAAAATGTGCTTTCGGAACAGGTTTCGTATAAGGTGGAAACACCATTAGTATCGATTCTTTCCATAAATAACTTTTCCCTTCTTGCATGTACAAGCAACCGCCGCCAGAATCGTTTATAAATTATTGTTTTCAACAGCCATAAACTCGTCGCCTTTTAGGCTATTTATACCAACTTTTTGTTTGAACCGTTGCGCGTTATGGAGATCGATGCCTTCGTAATCAACGACGAAACTGGGGTGGGCGATAGGGCAAAACCTCGTAAATGAGACCAGGTAACCAAAATCCCTTCTCATCACCAACCACTAAACTTCTTTCATATTCAATCATCAATTAAAGAAAAAGGGACTGCCCTATAGGGTGACTTGATTCTATGGACACGAATTGTGGTGTCAAGTGAAAGACCTTTGGAGTCTGATGATCTCGGTACTACTGAAGCGTTCTCTGTTACCAAATACCAGTAGATCCTTTTCTGAAATTCAGAAGAGCATGTCGTAGGTCTTGCTGATTTCGAAGAGTCCTCCAAATCCTTCTGAACATCGGAAGTAACTTCTTCCGCTCATCCAAAAAACCAGAGAGAGAGTTCCACGAATGCTTAAACAATTTTCCCGAAATCTAAAAGAAAGATTCAAAGAACTGGATGAAGAACTAACTAACCCTATGACACAAAGCCCAGTGCTTCCAATTTTTTAAAAAGTTCCGCCATCACGTCCTCTTCTTAACGCTGGAATAGAGCAAAAGTACCAAAATCAACTAGGAAGAGATGCAAAGGGTGAAGCCTTTAAAAATGCGGTCATGCAATGAAACCCTCATCAGCGAGGTTGGGGTTGGTAACTACTATTGTTTTCTTCTTCTAAGCAAGGTCAAATCATCACTTGTTTTTAATTTAAATTAATTACACCCAGTCACCTTACTGTTTGTCGTCAGCAGGCGAGGACTTAAGGGCTCTTCATCCCTCACTGGTGCGTCCCAGGCCGCCCTCTTGACATGAGAGCCTTGGTGCTTAAGCTTCATTAGTTTCACAATGGATCCACTACTGCTTCTCTTTACATTTTCAAATCTGATAAAAAAATTACGTTTCTTTAATTTCGTATCATTGCCTCTAATTCTACTTCAATTCGAACTCCCCTGGACCAGATTTGGATATTTGGGAAATAGATTAGGGATTTGGATTTTGGGAAAAAATAGAATTGGGGTGGTTTTAGGGGCTTCAGTATTGGTTTAATGATGGGATTGGGTGCATGAGTATTTCTGATTGAGCGAAAAAAATGGGGTTGGATTAAAAATGCATGGGGTTCCCGTAATGGATCAGAGAAGGAGAAGATAAGCTTGGTTGGGATAGATTTCTCTTTGAGTAAGACAACAATTTAAATTAATGACACCCAGTCACCTCACATGTTTGTCGCCAACAGGTGAGGACTTGAGGGCTCAAGGAGCGGAAAGCGAGAGCGGTAGAGTGAAATCTTTGTAATTGGGAGCACTAGCCGAGTATTTCTGATTGAGCGAAAAAAATGGGGTTGGATTAAAAATGCATGGGGTTCCCGTAATGGATCAGAGAAGGAGAAGATAAGCTTGGTTGGGATAGATTTCTCTTTGAGTAAGACAACAATTTAAATTAATGACACCCAGTCACCTCACATGTTTGTCGCCAACAGGTGAGGACTTGAGGGCTCAAGGAGCGGAAAGCGAGAGCGGTAGAGTGAAATCTTTGTAATCGGGAGCACTAGCCCATGAGTGCGAAACACGGACAATGACAAAAAGTGAGGAAAATAAACTAGAAGTATTGGAACAAAAAAATATGTGGAAGAATGAAAGTCGAAGGAGAAGAAACAAAGAACTAGAAGAAGATTGAAAGCAAAGAGTCAGTTGCGATGAAAAAATTTTAATGTAACTAGAAGGCCCCGAAGGAAATGATTAGAGGAAATGAAGGGGGCAAGTAGGAGTCATGGATTGGAAAGAAGAGACAGTATCAGAGAGAGACAGTCACCACAATGTTCTAATAGGTTGTCTCACATCTTCATCCCTCACTGGTGCCTCCCAGGCCACCCTCTGACACGAGAACCTTGGTGCTTAAGCTTCATTAGTTTCGGAATGTATCCACTACAGCCTTCTCTTTGCATTTTCAAATTTGATAAAGAAATTATGTTTCCTTAACTTTCTCCACGTAATCTGTGTATCAAATTCACTAATTCCATTCCAATTCGAACTCCACTGGTACAGATTCGGATATTTGGGAAATGGATTAGGTATTTGAATTTTGGGGAAAAATAGAATTGGGGCCTTGACCTTGGCCATTCTTAGATGGGTGCATGAAAGGAGACGACTTCAGCATTTCTGACTGAGCTGAGTATTTGCGAAAAAATGGGGTTGGATTAAAAATGCATGGGGTTTCCGTAATGGATCAGAGAAGCAGAAGATGAGTTTGGTTGGGATTGTTTTCTCTTCGAGTAAGACGACAATTTAAATTAATTACACCCAATCACTTCACATGTTTCTCGTCAACAGGTGAGGACTTGAGGACTCAAGGAGCGGAAAGCAAGGGTGGTAGGGTGAAAAAAAAATGTAATTGGGAGCACCAGTCCATGCGTGCGAAACATGGAGAATGACAAAGTGAGGAAAACAAAGTAGAAGTATGGGAACAGAAAAATGTTTGGAGGTATTAAAGTCGAAGGAGAATTCAGAAGGAGAAGAAACAAAGAAATAGAAAAAGATTGAAAGCAAAGAGTCAGTTGCGATGAAAGAATTTTAATGGAAGTAGAAGGCTCAGAAGGAAATGATTAGAGGAAATGAAGGAGCAAGTAGGAGTCAAGGATTGGGAAGAAGAGACAGTAGACACAAAAAGGTGGCAAACAAACAATGTCACTAAGTCGTCCTATGCCAAATCATCACAATCACAGAAAATACTCCTTTGGATTGTCTCACATCTTCATCACTCATTGATGCTTCTTGGACCGCCCCCTGAGATGGGGGCCTTGGAGCTTAAGCTTCATTAGTTTCGCAATGGATCCACCACTGCTTCTCTTTAGATTTTCAAATCTGATGAAAAAAAATTACGTTTCCTTAATTTCCTCCACGTACCATTTGCTCTAATTCTACTTCAGTTCGAACTCCACTGGAACAGATTTGGATATTTGGGAAATGGATTAGGGATTTGGATTTTTGGGAAAAACAGAATTGGGGCGGTTTTAGGGGCTTCAGTATTGGTTTAATGTATGGAGGAATTAAAGTCGAAGGAGAAGAAACAAAGGACTAGAAGAGGATTGAAATCAAAGAGTCAGTTGCGTTGAAAGAATCTTAAAGGAAGTAGAAGTGCCAGAAGGAAATGATTAGAGGAAATGAAGAGGCAAGTAGGAGTCAAGGATTGGAAATTACAATTACAATAAATGCTCTATTACGTCCTCTCACATCTTCATCCCTCACTGGTGCCTCCTGGGCCGCCCTCTGACACGAGAGCCTTGGTGTTTAAACTTCACTAGTTTCGGAAGGTTCCACCACTGCTTCTCTTTGCATTTTCAAATTTGATAAAAAGTTACGTTTCCTTAATTTCCTCTACGAAATCTGTATATCATTTCCTCTAATTCTACTTCAATTCGAACTCCACTGGAACAGATTTAGATATTTGGGAAATGGACTAGGGATTTGGATTTTTGGGAAAAATAGAGTTGGGTCGGTTTTAGAGGCTTCAGTATTGGTTTAATGACCTTGGCCATTCTTGGATTGGTTGCATGAAAGGAGACGACTTTAGCATTTCTGATTGAGCTGAGTAATTGCGAGAAAATGGGGTTGGATTTAAAATGCATGGGGTTTCCGTAATGGATCAGAGAAGGAGAAGATGAGCTTGGGTGGGAACTTGCACTTGCACCCTCACCCCTGTCCTATATACACCTTTTTTGCAGGCAAATTGAAAATTATTTTTTTTTTGTTCCAGTTAACTTGGGCAGACTTTTTCTTTACTACTTTGAGTTCACTGTTCGAGTACGCACTTGGGGGTGAGATCTTGGAAAAGTATCCCAACTTGAAGGCGGTAATCGACAACGTCCTTGAAATACCCTCCATCAAAAGTTGGGTGGAGACTCGCCCCAAATCCGATTACTAGAAGCTTAAGCTGCAAACTAACATGTACTCATAAGCTTGAAATCTGTATACGTATATAATAATAATGATAACAATAAATAAAAATTCTGTAATGTAAAGGTTTTATTTTTTGTGCCTTCGAGAACTCGATGATGGTTGGACCACGATCATTATAAACATCGTGTATTACAAGTCGTTGCTTCTTTAATCATCGATTCGGGTCTTCCGTTACTAGGTGATAAATACATATATACGGAATTACAATACATGTATGTATACGGAATTACAATGCGCCAATCAAGGCCACGCTGTAATGTAGGTCAAGTTGCATTTCATAAGCAAACAATTGTTTATGTTGATTTCTTGAGGCAGAGCCTTCTACGTATGTATTGATAAATCCAACCCAATTTGTAGATAATCAGAAACTATTCATCACGAGCGTTTTGGGAAACATTATACAACGCTCAGTAGAAATTGATTACAAATGATAATATACAAAAGCTTACTTAATGCCAAGGATGAATTATATCAACAGCTCTCTCATGTTATAAAGGCCAAGCACACTGGTTACAATCAGTATCTATAGATTCGTATTGGTGAATGTTTGGTGACTTTTTGGTAAGTTTTTATTTTGCGCGAGTTTCATTTTAATACAGTTCACGCGTCGGTGAGTTTATTCAAAAAGCATTCCGGGCGTTGCCTAAATATTTATAAAAAAATATCAGAGTTTTAAAAACAGATTAGATGGATCTATATTTGTATTAAAAAAAAATCATTCTTCGATTCCTTTTTGATTTGTAACTATGAATCTTTCGCTTTCCTAAGTCTTATTGGTGTGACTTGCGATTTATTTATTTACATTTAATCGTCATTTAAAAAAGCTGGTAAGCCTTCTGCATTCATAAAATTAATCTATTCATTTTTTTGTGTATTTATTTTTGCAATGTTTCTTTCATCTCTTACTGTTACTCAAATTTTAAACCGCGATCACTTCTTCTGAAAGAATTTCTATACAGGGTGACTGTTAATTAAAATGAAACCAGTAAAAGAAGCAATGTCCGAGAGTATGGGAAAAATAGTTTTCGAGAAATGATTAATCAAAAAAAATGACGATACGGAGGAGCAGATGAACGAAATGAATATCCTCGTAAAGTTTTCTATTGTTTTATGATAAGGTGGCGTCGCCTTGCGAACTAAGCGGAATTCAGTTTTTGGGTCAGCAACCGGTGCCGTGAAATACGAACGAAATACCAACATTTACTTGACAAATGCATGCAAATCACCTAAAGTAGGTTATTCCATACAAAGGATAACACTTCGAACGCCTGCTCCGACAGGTAAACAAATAAATCACCAAAACGAAAAACAATTGAAATTGCCGTGTTAAGAATTCGCATCGTATTTTACTATATTACTTTGTGTTCGTCGAAAAACCGACTCGCGGTGAGTGACTCGCGCGCTGCTCTAGAACAGTTCGTGAATACCGTACACACTTGACGAAACGTTGCATTTCATGTTCAGAGCGGATATGTATACGCAGCTTAGAACTAGCGATGTTTAAAACAGCTGTACATAAGAGGTTTTACTGCTTTGTTCCATGCGAAATGTATTCCAAAGATTTTACAGCTGTAAGTTCGCACGAATCACAAACTATTGTCTAATAAAGAGAAGAAAAACTTGACAGCATTGAATTTCAGGCCTAATAAATAAATAAACCCCAGCAATTTACATTTTCTTGTAATCTGTGGCATTCACGCACGCGATTTGATCAAAAATTATATGCGTAAAAAATTAACAAACAATTGTTTACATAATTTGCGAATTTGTTACGCTTATTTCATACACAATTTCAGTTATTTTAGAGATGTCTCGCAAAAGGAACAACTCAGATTTCCGTTCTCAGCTGTACTAAAACGAATTGGCACCCTATTTATTACGCAGTGCCGGAACGTGACTTTGGGGTAATTTTTTTCTTCAATTATAAACTATTAAAAAGATACTCTCGCACGTCGCTTCTTTTAGTGGTTCGATTTTGTCGGGTTAATGAACAGTCACCCTGTATGTATGCATGTAAAATTCGAAGTTTTATTCGGCACTCTTTTCGTGGCATAAAAAATATATAATTACGCAGAGAAAAAATTAAAAATTAGGTTTAACTTGAAGGCTTCCGCGGCCGTCGTCCATTGTTGAATTCTTGGCTTCCGGTTGGAACCGCGTGTCTCGGATTTTGCACGATTACTAACATGCACGGTATGAGTAACTCGTAATATGTAATCTGATAATCTATAAATACACACGTTTGTAGTTGTCCTTATAAGTAATGCGATTTCAAATTTATCATTAATCTTAAAATAACATTTGAACTTTTATCAATTCGCGATTGTTACCTTAAAAGGAAATATGTTTTTGAAAGTCTTGGCAAGGCGATTTTCTTATTATTTGTAATTTTCTTATTGTTGCATTTTACTTTTATTTTATTAAATATTTGTCACTGCGTCTGCTCCATTATGTTTGTTTTAATTTTTTATTGATGCGTTTGCTGTTGCTTTGAAATTTAATGATTTTATTCAATTCCTAATACTCTGTTTGTCTGGAGGTTTTTTTCGTTTAATTATGTCTTTTCTCGTTTAAAAATCAATCTACTTTATTCTTTCGTTTTAAAAACAACTGAAGGTAAAAAAAAATGGTAGGTTGATTTAAACAAATGTCCCCCATTTAACTCTTTTTCTCTTTTATTTTTCTCATTTTATAAATATATATGATTATATATGTTTTTTTTTTAATTTAATTTATTGTTTTTACTTTGCGTTTACAATGAACTTAATGTGATATCAAAAATAATTCCTTGCGTGCGTCAAGTTACCAACAATGTCATAAACATGAAATGCACTGTTGCCAGATGTTCAAAATTTAAGTCACCAGATTAGCTGCCAAAATGTCACCAAAAGGACCAGTGCTCGTTGTGATTTATTTTAATTTTTGACATTCACATTGAAGCTTCAGTAGATCAGTAATAATTTTAAAAACAATGAAGACAAAATAATAAAAATGGAAAATAAACAAATTTGAAGAAAAAAATTAATAAAAACAATAGACAATCGATTTAACAGTTAATAAATAAAAAGAAAAACAATTTCAAAAGAATGGCGGCGAAATAATAAAAACTCAAAAACGATCGAATTAAAAAAAAAGATAAAACAAAAGACGATCGATTTCACGACACAATTTAATAGATTAACAAATTTAAATAGAAACAATCTAAAAAGAACGGGACTTAACAATTGAAAACAAAACAAAAGACAACTATTTTACAACACAACTGAATAGGCAATTAAATGTAAAAACAAAAGACAATCGATTTAAAAGTTAGTAAATAAAAAGAAAAAGAATTTGAAAAACTCAAAAACGATCAAATTTAAAAAAAAAGACAAAACAAAAGACGATCGATTTCACAATACAATTTAATAGATTAACAAATTTAAATAGAAACAATCTAAAAAGAACGGGACTTAACAATTGAAAAAACAAAACAAAAGACAAACTATTTTACAACACAGTTGAATAGGCAAATAAATGTAAAAACAAAAGACAATCGATTTAACAGTTAATAAATAAAAAGAAAAACAATTTGAAAAGAATGGCGACAAAATAAATGAAAATTCAAAAAATTCAACAACGATCAAATTAAAAAAAAAGAATAAAACAAAAGACGATCGATTTCACGACACAATTTAATAGATTAACAAATTTAAATAGAAACAATTTAAAAAGAACGGGACTTAACAATTGAAAACACAAAACAAAAGACAACTACTTTACAACACGATTGAACAGGCAAATAAATGTGAAAAAAAAAATTGAAAAGTATGGCGACGAAACAAAGAAAATAAAATAATAAAAAACGAAAGACAATCAAATTAATGAAATAAAATGAAAACAAAAGGCAATCGATTTCGAAACACAATTTAATAGATTAACAAATTTAAATAGAAACAATTTAAAAAGACTGGGACTAAACAATTGAAAAAATAAAACAAAAGACAACTGTTTTAACAACACAATCGAATAGGCAAATAAATGTAAAAACAAGAGGCAATCGATTTAAGAGTTAATAAATAAAAAGAAGAACAATTTGAAAAGAATGACGACGAAATAAAAGAAAACGAAATAATAAAAACTCTAAAACGATCAAATAAAAAAAAGATAAAACAAAAGACGATCGATTTCACAACACAATTTATTAGATTAACAAATTTAAGTAGAAACAATTTAAAAAGAATTGAAAAAACAAAACAAAAGGCAACTATTTTACAACACAATCGAATAGGCAAATAAATGTAAAAACAAAAGACAATCGATTTAATGAAAAGAAAAACAGTTTTGAAAAGAATTCGAGGAAATAAAAGAAAATGAAACAATAAAAACTCAAAAACGATCGAATTAAAAAATAGATAAAACAAAAGACGATCGATTTCACAACACAATTTAATAGATTAACAAATTTAAGTAGAAACAATTTAAAAAGAATGGGACTTAACAATTGAAAAAACAAAACAATAGAGAACTATTTTACAACACGATTGAACAGGCAAATAAATGTGAAAAAACAAAATTGAAAAGAATGGCGACGAAGCAAAGAAAATAAAATAATAAAAATCGAAAGACAATCAAATTAATGAAATAAAATGAAAACAAAAGGCAATCGATTTCGAAACACAATTTAGTAGGTTAATAAATTTAAGAAAAAAGAACGATTCTTCAAAATGTTATAAAATTTTTCTGATTATTTAAGATTTTGCGGAGAAAAAACCTGATAATCTCATTTTTTTTTGATAATCGTTAGGTAAGAAACCAACAAGGTCTGGTAATAAATGATAAATCCCTGGCAACGCTGATAAAATGTCAAATGTCACCACATGACGGCTACCTAGTTAGTCAGTGCTGTCACATGCTAAAGAAACAAACAAACAAAACTCCCAGTGTTGCCAAAAGGCGTTCGCCAACTTTTGGACCGTCACACTCAACTCACGCTCAAACTTGACGTTTTACGTTATTTGAAATTCAGAAAAGCTTTTATATTCACTCGTACCAACAGTCAAGTTTATGGTCAGCATAGGTATTCTGATCATCAGTGATTTACGAAAGGAAATTAAAAAATCCATGGATGCACCAAACGCTTAAGGTCAACTTAATTGAAGTGTCACTTAGAATAAGACTTATGAATGTGAGTTGACGTTTCAGAGAAATAAAAGCGTTCCTGAAGTTCAAATTAATATCAAAGTGTCAATTTGAGTGTGAGCGATATTTCAGAATTTGGCCCTTCGCTTAAATAATCACTAAAAAGTCACTAGACTCAGACAATAATTCACTGAAAACAAATGCCAAACGAGAAAGAAATCGAAACTGTGCTTTCACTTTATTCCTTATCTTAAATATTCAGATATTCTGCTTAACCGCGTGAAGATTGGCAACAGACCATTGAAATTACGAATGAAAGCAACAATCGATGGTTTTCGTTAAAAACAAACAAAAGACGATCGATTATTTAACAAATGCAAGAAACAAAAAGAATAGTGAAGCATTTTTTCAAGAAATAAATTCAAAGCGATAACAAAAAGAAATTACAAAGTAGTAATAAGAATAATCGTGTTTTCTTCCTCGAAAGACACAAAAAAAGAAATAAAGAAACAAATGGTAGAACAGTTTAAAAACAAATTGCTCGATTGCATTTGTCTACAATTTTTTTGCAACCTTAACGATAGCAAATCCCCCCCCCCTCCTTCACCAAGGAACGGAACGAGTGACTCAATTAATTTTTGTGATGAAAATTTGATTCTGGTTTAAAATAATTCAGAAACGTATGCCTTGGCGATTTATTGGTAACAATCGCACTGCCATAAAATAAAATTCAGCTGGCTCATCCTGTATACTACAGAGTGATTTTTTTTAAAATTATTTTATCAACTCTTGCCAAGGAATTTGGACAACGTGCCTTAGCTTTACTATGAAACAGCATCAAGCTAAGTGCCATACCATCCAGATTTCATGGCACTTGTAAACCAAGTAAATAATAAAAAAAAAATTGCAGGTGATTCGTTCAACATGTCCACTCCCAACATTAAACTCACATACTTCAACGTTAAAGGCCTGGCCGAAGTCATACGATTTTTGCTGAAGTACGGCGACATTGAGTTCGAGGACGAGCGCTTCGAGAAAGACAAATGGCCAGAGTTAAAGCCAAGTAACTCTCACCAAGAAGCTTCCTTGGGCGAGTTCAATTTTCTTTTTCTTTTCAAGATACTCCTTTTGGACAGGTGCCTTTGTACGAGGAAAACGGCAAAGTTGCGGGCCAGAGCATAGCAATCGCCAGGTACGTGGCAAAGAAGGTTGGCCTGGCCGGTGACGATGACTGGGAAAATTTGGAAATCGACGCCATCGTCGATACGATCACCGACTTACGTCTAAGTACTACTTTTCGATTCATCACACCACCGGTGCATTTGATTCGATTTTGTTTTCATTGCAGAACTCCTCGCGTATTTTATTGAGCAGGACCAGGAGCGTAAGGAGGCGGCGAAGAAGACTTTGCTGGGCGAAACCGTGCCTTTCTATTTGGAACGTTTGGATAAAATAGCCGACCAAAACAACGGGCATCTAGCATTTGGAAAAGTACGAGAAAAAAATTCATACCTTAGTCCTAGATAGACAAATTTAATCAAACAAGGATCAATCAAAAAAAAAAAAACCGCTGAACTCGGGTGTAATTATTGAAAGAACTCCTTTAGACCAGTGCAAGGTCTCCTTGCTGATTGAGATGTTTGTCTCAATGACATACCTATCATTCCAGTCAAGTCCCTCGTGTCCAGACCTTAAAAGACTAGGAGTAAGATAAAGGGAAGAGAAGGACAATCATCACTGTGGTCAATCTGCAAATCATTTTATCTAATTTTGATTCTCTTCTAAGTTTGCTGGAGTAGGTCGAGTTAGGGATGTTGGAGGTTTGATTATTTGGAGTAAATGGAGAAGGGGATTTGGTTGTGACAAAGACCACCTAGGCCAATTGAAAGGCACCAGCTCATGGTTTTCTAGTAAAGATTTGCTATTTGGATACAAGCTTTGGTCGATCCTTGTCTTTTGTCCTTAGAAGATACTTTCCCTCTCTTTACAATAAAAAGATTTCGTTTTCGCTTCTTTAGTAAAATAAGAAGCCAATCATCCAACTGTGAAAGTAATCTTCAAATAATTGTACCAGAAAACATTCTGGGTCTAATTCCTCTCATCCTCATCCTTATCCTCATCTATTCTTTTAACGTTCCTCTCATCTGGTGTGCTTTTTATGTGACCTAGCCACTGCAATCTTCTTCCTTTGACTGTACCGTTAATTTTAGGTCTTTTTTTTTTTTTTTTTTTTGCCATCCAGGATTCTTCTCCGAATTTCCCTTTCTCCTCTTAAAAGTTGGTCTTCTATTTTTTATTCCCGTTTAGCATCCATTTGGTCTCATTATTGACTTACACGCATATCAGTTCTTTGATCTTATAATGGATCCGAATGACCTTTTCTAGATGGGCAATGACTGAGGCATTTCCATCTTGATCTGAATACCGGAGGAGGGTTAACTTGTTTAACATAAAACAGGAAATATCATAAGTATAAAATAGCAATGATTGGTGGTGGATTGGAAAATGCAAAAGAACGTCCCAATTCCTCCTTTCATGCAGGATTAAAAAAAAATGTTTTGGGAAAGTGTAACATTGCTGTTTTTTTTTGTTGCAGTTAACTTGGGCTGACGTTTTCCTTACTTGTGTTAGTTCACAATTTGAATACGTGTTTGGTGGTGAAGTCTGGGAAAAATACCCCAACTTGAAGGCGGTCATGGACAACGTCCTTGAAGTACCTTCCATCAAAGCCTGGGTGGAGACTCGTCCCAAAACCGAATTCTAAACATTTACTGCAAATCAATAATTCATAAGTTATAACCAAAAAGTCTGCAATAAAAATGTATGAAATGACAGAGTTTTTATTGCAGAATTATTTTAGTAAAAACTTCATACACAGAGTATTTTATTTTTGAAGTTTCTTGTACATGGATGCAACGAATCTATTAAATGATAAGCATTTTCTGCATCTATGTGCAATGTCATTAAAATGATTCGCATTTAAACAATGCAATACAGTACAACGATAATTCCTCGTCGTGCATTACGAGGCATTATTCCTTTTTCGTCGAAAAAAAAGGAACTTTTTAGCGAGCCCAAAGCAGGTTCATGAGTCAGAGTCACGTTTGGACTGGTTCCGTCCTACAGAGACGCAATTCGATTTGAAAACCATCATTAAACAACTGGAATTCCACGCCAAGCCATTATTTAATAGTGTGCGGACGAGGTCATGCACAATTTCCGCTTAACTTGAAACTCGCAGACCTCATAATAACATAATCAAAGCGAGAATGATTCGGATGGTTTAAAGGAGACCTTCAAACTTGATGCAGTCCACTTTCCAATAATGCAATTACATGTTTTTGTAAATACGAAAAAAATAGGTAGAGCATTTTAATATAATCACATACATATAGGGTGACTGACAATTGTTCCGACGATAAGAAGCGATGTCACAGAGTGTGGGAAGCAGTGATACGTTATGACCTTATCCGTTAGCGAATCGGCAAGATAATCACGAACTGGCAAAGATAACGGTACAAATTGCCGTTCGTTTACGTCTAAATGTGATAGTGATGATGATGGTAGACTAAATACCTACAGTGAAACTGAAATATTTATACCTAATCTCCCAGAAATCAGAGAAAAGTATGCGTTGCACTCTTGTATAATAAACCAGTGACACTCAACCATTTTCCAGCAGTACGCGAGGTTTTACCCCACAGTGGAACTGGCAGTTAATCGTAAAAGAAGGTACTTATGGGCCAACTACAACAGCGACTGCACATTACGTCACAAATAGGTTAGGTTACTAGACACGCTTTGTTAACCTACCGCAGTTTATTATTTATCACATTTTCCAAACAACTCCAGCAATTTATATGTTCTCGTAATCTGTGACACGCATTCAGGTACGCGATTTGATCAAAAATTGTATTATGTCTCCGATGCGACAGCTGATGCAAGTGAAATTGGGTGAAACTGGATATACTCGCTAAGCGTTAGCTTTGTCTAACGCACATTAACAGAGAACAAACAATACATAGGGCGCATCGTGCGCCCTCGGATGTTACGGGCTGCGGATGAACCCCGTGATCACCAGATTTAAATCCTTGCGATCTTTTTGTAGATGAAGCAGCTGGTACATTCCGCTCTTGAAAATAATCTGCAAGAATTAACAAACAATTATTTACGAATTTTTTACCCTTAAGGCGATGATACAATGGGTATTGCGTAAGACGTAAGGCAAAATCTATGATGTGAATAGCATTGACAAAATACAATCAAAATACTTCCAATCAGCAGTCAGTTTGAATGGCGGAATTTGGCGAACGCATGTTGCCAGATTGGCCCACCATAAGGTATACCGCAAAAATCCAATGATATTGAAATTCGAATCATCTTATGGCATAAGGTTATGTCTTACGGAACTATTGTGTTATAGCTTACTTCTTTACATAAGCCGAATGAGTTTCTTACGGCTTATATCTTATGTTTTACGCAAATGCATTGTGTCACACCGCCTTTATATCATACGCAATTTCTTTAGAAATTACAAATAATTACGTCGCGTAAAAGAAACAACTCGAGCTTCCGTTCCCAGCTGTTAAATGTGTCATAAAACGAATTGAGATGCATGTCAAGGCCCATATTGTGTTCAAGAGAGTAGTCAATAAAAAAATCAACTTGACAGACCTATTATACTGCTGCATTTATAAAACGTGGCGTCGTATTTCGTACGCTTGATTTTGGGGTAATTTTTTAAATATTTATAAACTATTTAGAAGAATTTTTTAAACATTCTCTTACGCGTTTTTTTTTGCGGAACAATTGTCAGTCACTCTGTATACCAGATGTTGAATGAAACTGTTATATAAATGCAACGAGAGCCGAAAGTACAGACGAAGATTGAAACCTATTATGTGCATTACGAAATATTATGATATAAATCCAGTAAAGAAAATAAAATATTTTGAATAAACAACTAATTAATAAAATGTTCCCCGATTTAGTACCAAGAAAAAAAGAAAAATCTAAATAATGCGTTAATTACAACTACGATTATTGAATAAATAATTAATTCCCCCTAGCTTTCCAATTTTCCTCGTAAATCATCGATGTACATACACACGTGTGTATGCATTTTTAATGGAATGGATTTTCTTCCACATGCGTCCTAAAAATAAACGCGCCCACAATGAACTTTCAATGACCTTCGTTCAGAACCATTAACTTGTGTGTAATTTGTGCGGATGCATAAACTACCAAATCTCAGATCTGATTAGAAAATCGTTTCGCCAACGACGTAATCTGATTACCTACTATCACCGGCTACTTGAGCGGAAATTCTATAGTCCTAATGCTTCCTGCCATAATCATTACGACTAGTTTTGCTAAATGGGTTTTCATTACAATTTAAAGCAAAAAAAAAGACGAACACTTAGATTTTTGCCGAAGAACAAACGTCTTTGATTAATTCACACAAACATGACATGTTTCAGTTTGACAGCTGTCAAGTGCTGGCGCAATAAATGGTTTTCACACTTGAATACTAAATGCACAGCCGAACATTCATGGAATAATTTTTTTTTTCAAATTGATTGATTGCTAAAGGAACTTTAATCAGTAGGTTCCAATTAAGATATTTTTTAATTAATAGGGAAATTAATGCAGCAAACAATTTTTATCTCTGAAAGTTTATTTACGTATCAATCACGTGTTACGACATTTATTAAACGTAAGGGCTTTAATTTGATTAGAGATCCAAACACACTTCTCCTATCGTTATCGGTTAAAGAAGGTATCACGAACACGAATAATTTTATCATTTTACCCAAAGTACCAACATTTACAAACGTTTCCCCGTCTAAAAAACGAATTATACAGTGAACATACAGGGTGATTGACACTTTGTAATATTCGCTGATTACGAATTACAACGAACTAAAGTTCTAGAAGAAGTTAATTTCTTTAAAAGGAAAACTTTTGGTTATAGTTAACTTAGAAGCGTAAAACAAGGGAGATCTTCAAATACAATTTGTCGAAACAAAGAATCATTGATTGCTTTAGACAGATTTGCAACGCACGAAGAATTTGATGTATATAATGACATACCATTACTCAAATGGCATTGAATTCAACAACAAAATAGTATTAACGATTGTTCAAAATAAATATCTTCTTGTTGAATATAATTTTAATGAATATTGATGACAGCCTTGCGAAAATCGAATTTTTAAGTCTTAGCTTCTACAGATAGTCCTACTGGGGCGGATACGTGGTGGGCGCAATTCCACTTATGTGCTTAAAATAGGGGTCTACCAAGAAATGCTTTATTTACAGGACGGAAAAATAATCATAATTTGACGTCATGAAGTGCGATCCCCTCGCCTAGGCGGGCATACGCAAAGCAGTCCGATTCCGGTATCCTGATCTCGTTGGATGCCTCCCGGTATACTATCCGACGGCGTTGGCTTGATTCCTGTCGTGTTGGCTCCGTGATATCGATGGTGGAATCCGCTTCTGGAGAGACGATTGTAGATACATAAATGTAAATGTTCGTCCTGATCTCGTTGAATGTCTCCCGGTATAGTGCCCGCCAGCGGTGACTTGATTTCCGGCGTGTTGGCTTCGGGATGCTAGCCCATACTCTCCTCTGGCTGGTCTCCCAGTGACGATGCTAGAGCGACTGAATCAACTAGTAAGATGGTCGGTGCGACGCTTCCGGGATTGCATTAGGTTGATTCGGCTAAGATGAATCGCTTCGGTCCTGGGCGTCGTTTCCAATTTTACAGCCCGATCCAGGTAACGTAGACAACCGCGAAGGTGTTGATAGTAATGGTGACAAAGCTCTTGAAATGTCGTACGCCGTCCTGATCTCGCTGAATGCCTCCCGGTATAGTGGCGGCGATTTGATTTTCGTCGTGTTAGCTCCATGGTGCCGGTGGTGGAATTAGCTTCTGGAGAGACGACTGGGCCTACGGCGTGCAGTGCCCCTACTCTTCCCTGGCTGGTCTCCCGATGGCGATGTTAGAGCGACTGAAATTACCCTGATCTTTCGGCGACAGGAACGTCCAGCGAAATCAACAGGTAAGACGGTCGGTGCGACGCTCTCGGGGTGGTATTAGTTGAATCCATTAGGATGAATCCGATCCCGGTATCCTGACCTCGTTGAATGCCTCCCGGTATACTGTCCGGCGGCGTTGACTTGATTCCCGTCGTGTTGGGTTCGTGGTGGCGGTGGTGAAATTCGCTTCTGGAGAGACGACTGGACCAATGGCGTGCAGTGGCCGTACTCTTCTCTGGCTGGCCTCCCGGTGGCGATGTTAGAGCGACTGGAACTACCCTGATCTTTCGGCAGCGAGGACGTTCAGCGGAATCAACCGGTACGACGGTTCCTGGGTGGTATTAGTTGATTCGGCTAGGAAGAATCGCTCTTGGAAAGACGTGCGCCGTCCTGATCTCGCTGAATGCCTCCCGGTATAATGGCGGCGACTTGATTTTCATCGTGTTAGCTCCGTGGTGGCGGTGGTGAAATTCGCTTCTGGAGAACGACTGGGTCTACGGCATGCTCTTCTCTGGCTGGTCTTCCGGTGGCGATGTTAGAGCGACTGATCTTTCGGCAGCGGGGACGTCCAACTGAATCAACCGATAAGTTGATCGGTGCGACGCTCCCGGGGTGGTATTAATTGACTCGGCTGGACCCTTTGGTCCTGGGCGTCGTTTCCGATTTTACAGCGGGCTGGTTTAGTTCGGTCCAGGTACCCTAGATGACCGCGAAATTGATGGCGGCGATGATGACAAAGCTCTTGAAATGTCGTACGCAGACCTGATCTCGCTGAATGCCTTACGGTATAAAGGCGGCTTCTGGAGAAACGACTGGGCCTACGGCGTGCAATATCCCTACTCTTCCCTGACTGGTCTCCCGATGGCGATGTTAGAGCGATTGGTACTACACTGATCTTTCAGCAGCGGGGACGTCCAGCGGAATCAACCTGTAAGTTGATCGGTGTGATGCTAGGCAAGGATGAATCGCTTTGATCCTGAGTGTCGTTTCCGATTTTACAACGGACTGGTTTAATCCAATCCCGGTATCGTAGATGATCGCGCAGGCGATACTGGTTATTGCAGAAATACCTCCCATAAGTCTCCAAATACGGGAAAGGCGGAAAATTTACATGGAGCGACACACGGCGAAGACCTTAGCCAGAAAGGAACTCTATGAGGAATGGCAAAACATCTGGGACCAGTATGAAGGATGGGCTAAGGTCTTCATTCAAAACGTGGAAGCCTGGTGCTCCAGAAAGAGCGGGGAGGTAGACTACTATGGCCATGGTAGTTATGGGAAGTACCTCAAGGAAATTAGGAAAGCGGAGACGGCCAAATGCCGATATTGCGAGGAGGAGGTGGACAGCCCAGAGCATACCATATTTATATGCCCAGAATGGAAGGAGGTACGAAGTGAAGCAGTGGCCAAAGTAGGAGAGGGGATAACAATACAAACAATCGCAGAAATATTGCTTCGGGACGAGCAGAGCTGGGACGGAGTGACCCAAATGCTCCGTACCATAACGATGCGAAAGGCGAAGGATGAGTTGAGGCCTTAAAAGAGAGGAAATAGAGAAGAGCAGGGCAAGAGGTGAGAGGACAAGGGAGACAGAAAAGGAGAGAGGTAGCAGAAGAGGAGCAAAGAGAGGGAGAAGAGGAAGAAAGAGGATAGGAAGAGGAAGGGACGAGAATAACATCAGGAAAGCAGGACCCAGAGGGGGACAACATGCGTAGAGGAAGGAGATGCCGGAAGGCGATACACTCTACGTAGAGTAAAGAGAGAGGAAAGGAGTTTAATTGGCAGGCGCCCCTGCAGAAAGGCCTCCGAGGTTTATATATCCGGAGGTGTCTTTTGAAGATTCTCTAAACCTCTATAAAACAAAAAGATGACCGCGAAGGTGGTGAAGGCGATGGTGACAAAGCTCTTGGAATATCGTACGCAGTCCAGTCCTGATCTCGGTATAGTGGCGGCGACTTGATTTTCGTCGTGTTGGCTCCGTGATGCCGGTGATGGAATCCGCTTCTGGGACTACGACATACGGTGCCCGTCCTCTTCTCTGGCTGGTCTTCCGGTGGAGACGTTAGAGCGACTGGAACTACCCTGATCTTTCGGCAACAATGCCAGCTCAGCTTTCGTCCAGTCTGACCTCTCAGCAGCAGTGCTGGACGATGACGCGCACGTATTTTAACGCGCTTTTCGTGTGGCCTCACTGCTAATGATGACAACGAGGAAGATGAACATGCAGAACTTGAGAGTAGCCATTTAAAACAAATTCCAATCATATTAACATGCTGAGATTATTCGTAATTTTTTGTTTAATTGCGAAATACTCCGTAGTATTCTTAATTGAAGTCTGAGTTGCTACCTTTACGCGATTTAATTATTAGTAATTTCTAAGATAACTGAAATTGGATATGAAATAAAGGTAACTAATTTGCAAGTAATTATGTAAATGCCGCCCGGGTGGTTCACAGGTTTGTACGTTTGCCTTCAGATTCGAAATGACGTCGGTTCAATTCCCCCAACCTGGTGGTCGGTTTTTCAATTGCGTATGACAAGCGTAAACTCGCCTTCTTCTCCTTCGGATAGGAAGTAAAGCCGCAGACTCTGTGTCTATACGATGTTTGCCACGTTAAAAACGGCTACTGGGGGTGGAATTCCCCTAGACTTGGCTAAATTCTAGTAGGGGTGGCCATATGACTTCAGTACTTGGAACCTAAAGGTACGAGAAGTATTTCGCAATCCGAAACCTTGCCCAGTAAAGAAAAAAAATGCATAAATAATTGTTTGTTAATTCTTATGGATTATTTACTAGAGCGGAATATACCAGCTGCTCCATCCACTGAAAAAAATCGCAATGATTTAAATTTGGTGATCGTAGTCATTAACCTAGGCTTCTAAAATCATAAATTAATTAATTAATTAATTAAATTCTAGTCTCTCTAAATATCGTATGGTTATAAATGGCCGAAGCAAACTTAATAGGTTGGGAACACTGAGGCAATGACAGTACTTGGTTTATTTATTATTATTGTTATTATATCACACTCCACAGTGTGTGCCATTTTAGGTTAGGGTTGGTAACTGTTGTGGAACGAATCGACATATTTGTAAAAATTACGATGAAATCTTCAGATAAAATAATAGCTCCGATGTATTTTATTTTTTATTTGGCACTGGATGAATTTATTCGACGTATACTTTGAATTTGAGAATCCAGTAACGCCAACGGAAAACGCTGCCAATCTAACGAAACGAATCTCAATCGTTTGTGGTCACCCGGTACTTTTGAAAATTCCCTGATTTTATAAACAGCGGAAATTGCAACGCTAAACCCAATCGGTGGAGTTCAAACGTCGATAGTAAAATAAGTTCAAGTTTAACTGCCGTAAACAACCGGATTATATAAAAAAAAAGATAAGCATCGAGGACTTGAAGACGCCCCTCATCAAAAGCGCACGCAAAAACATATGACAGATAAAATAATCGCGATAAAAATTATCGAAGCACTCTCGAACGTAACGAGAACAACACTCGTGAACGATATCTGAAAGAGATAAAAAAAAGAGCACCTATAAAGAAGGCCCCGTATTTTTCCTGGTGTAAGCAATTTTTTTTTGACTCTCCGAATATGTCTCGAGTAAAGTTGTCCTACTTCGATTTGACCGGCCTCGGAGAGCCAATTCGTTTCCTGCTGACCTACGGAGGCGCTGATTTTGAAGACTTCCGAGTGGAAAGACCAAAATGGCCAGTGATGAAACCCAGTGAGTACCTACACGTTAACATCCAACCTCGCTTTCACGTACCGCGTACGTCACATGCAACAAGGGATCGCCTTAAGTGCGATTAATTATTTTGTGTAGGCGAGTTTAAATTTTATTAGTGTCCTGCTCTAGGCAATTAAACGATTTTTAAACCGTACTAATTGAATTCAGATAAACGAATTATATGAGGGACGCTGAAATAATTGAAACAAGACGGTTTCTTCCGATAACGTAAAACGCTTCATTTTAACCGCAATCTTAAGAGACTTAGAATTATTTTTGTTCGTGTAATCCTATTTTATTTCGTTGAGTGTTCTGTATAAGCATTTAATACATTCCTGTATTCACTTTCGACTGCAATCCCTTACGACCTTGGTTAATCTGATTGTATTTCGTAAGCCACTTGATAGACCTACTTTAAATTCAATTTAATCATAAAGATCGATGCGTGATTGCTGTTACGTTGAACTGATAAAACCCAATTAAATTCACGTGCTTTTTGTTTGTATTGTAGATAATATCGAGCGAATGCTTCGAAAACAGAATCAGTTCATCATTTCTAAGTGTACTGCAAATTTTATTTAATTACGTATGTACAGTGGTGGCCATTAAGATCGTTACTCCTTGCACGTTAACATCAATGCAATCCTTGCAATTGAGTCGTAACGATTTATTTGGCCACCATTGTACATACGTAGGTCGAAAGCCATGACAAATTAATTACTTTTTTAATTATTTTAGCAACCCCGTATGGGCAGGTGCCAATTTATGAAGAGGATGGGAAAGTTGCCCCTCAAAGTTTGGCCATCTGCAGGTACTTGGGGAAGAAGTACAACCTGTATGGTCAAAACGACTGGGAAAACATTGAAATTGACGCCGTGGCTGATGCTGTAAACGACTTGAGACTTAGTAAGTACAAGTACAAGGCCATTCACTTTTGGTAAGCAAAGAAACGAGTCGCGAAACGTCAAGTGTTGAATGCGGAATGGGATTAAAGTTTCCCTTTTCGTAAAAAAAGAAACGCATGGATAAAGGGATGGTCAAGAAGGTAATGCAATAAAAAAAAATACAGCTTTTGACTTTCTCAATATATTATCGAATGGCCATCTGTCAATTGATCACCAGATTGTTTTTTGGATTCCAATGGGTTTTGGTTCACTTAGTGAAAAATCTTTAAAATCGAGGCACCACTTCATTTGTGCTTAAGCGAAAGAAATAAACCATTGTTTAAATGATCCAAATTCCATTTTCAGAGATAGCTCCTTACCATTACGAACCCAATCCCGTCACCAAGGAATCGCTGAAAGGCCCACTTTTCAATGAGACTTTACCATTTTACCTGGATCGCTTCGACAAGACTGCAAAGGAAAACAACGGCCACCTTGCATGTAAAAGGGTGGGTACCGTTAAAAAAAATCGAAAGACCATACCTTTTTACGGGGTGGGGGGATATTTTCAGTTGACTTGGGCCGACTTGTATTTCGCCGGAGTCCTCGGCTACCTCAACATGATGGCAGGCAAGGACCTAACCGAAAGCCACCCCAATCTTCGGGCCGTTAAGGAGAACGTCTATGGGATACCATCAATCAAGGCCTACCTCGAAACTCATCCACAGGATTTACGAAATTGAACGCAACTGTTTTGCTGTTAATAAAAGACTCATTTATAAACTGACTGGTGTTTGATATCCCACTTCTGAATAGTTTGTAAAAAGGAATCTTTTTAAAAAATTGTGGAGTTTAGAAGAGAAATTTAAAAGAGGTGGTTAGTCCCAAATTTCCAAGCATCTCGTCAGCAAAATAAAATAGTCGAATATTATTACTATTTCCTCATTGTACTAAATACTCAAGGGTCAGGAAAATAAATCAGGGGGAGCAATTTTCAATGTCACCACCACTTGTGGCCCATAAAGTTTCCAAATTGGTCGCCCACCAGAGCGAAAGTGATCTAATAATATAAAGCGATCAGAACATCATCGCGATGACAATCACGCTCCATTGTGCAAATTGAGCGTGGCCTTCGTCTGCGATTCGTTCAAGTTCAAATTGCAAAATAAAAACAAGGAACCGAGAAGGAGCGGCGGATACTAGCCGAGTGCAACTCGTCCGTTGGGTTCAGAGTGTGGTGGTGGTGAGGAGCCAAATATAGCGGAGAAACGTGAGTTTTTATTTTTAGGCAACTATTTTTAAAAGCACTTGCACTTTTCTCTCGATAATCTAAATTCCATCACAAAAATCTTATATACGTCAAATATTCACTAGTATAAAAGTAAATAAGTTTTTTTTTTGGTTTAGTTCAGTCGATTAAATTAAAAAAAATAATTTTGCTCTCAACAAAACTGAAATAAGTTACGAAGGGATTCAGACTTTTTCGTTAACCAAAAATTGTACGATGGGACTCACCTAAAACGATACCCTTGTAAACGCAAACCACGCCCTTATGAACACACTCAGTTAAGTAGCGGCAATTATTTAAAAATGATGGCCGGCCTTCGATTTTTAATCATAATTAATATTTTGGGTTAGAAATAAAAACTTCTATACAGGATGCCCCGTGCCTTAATGTCGTCACTCCACCCACGTGACAGGCAATTCAAACTAAAATTTAAAAAAAAACTCTAAAAGCTTCATTCTAAAACAAGGAAAAAGTTGCTAACCAATAAGTAGGTACCAACACTTTTGTGTATTGTGCAATATACATCAATTTTACAGCGTCTATTGTCCAGAAGTCACGTGATACAACTCGAAAGTTTTTTTTTTTTCGAATAAATCCGATTCACCAAACTTGATCTGATGGTGAGGAAGCGGTGAGAATATCCCAAATTTTTACTACTATCCATAATTAGTATTATTTAGTTAGAAATAAAAACTCCTGTACAGGATGTCCCATGACATGTAATGTCATCTCTCGATCTTCGTGACGAGCAGTTCAAACTGCACATCGTTTTCTATTATGTGCCGATCGTATAGCTCTGATCGTGAGTTAAGAAACGAAATGACATGACATGACATGACAAAAGCCGCGAGGCCATTACACAAAAGTCATCGATCGATCGGTCGGCATATAATGAAAAACGTACTGTAAATAAAAGAACTCAAGTAGACTTCCGTTCTAAAGCAAGAACAAATTTGCTAACTAATAAATCGCAGGAAAAATCAAAAATTTTTGATTGGAGAAATTAAAAAACAAATGAACAATGAACAAAACAAATGACGGTCGATTGGTGAACTAACACCAAGTGAGTGATTATTGGATAAAAACAAAACAGAAACAAACGACAACAATGACAATTGTTTGTCAAATAAAAAAAAAGTAACTTCATGAAAATAAACCGAGAACAGAAAGAGACGCGATTTTTGATTTTTTTTTTTTTTGAAAAAAATCACAAAACAAACATTAAAAAAAAAGATTGATGAATAAAACAAATGACAGTCGATCGGAAAGTAACACCAAGCGAGTTTTGGATTAAAGAAAAACTGAAACAAACGACAACAATGACAATTGTTTCTCAGAAATTAAAACAAACCGAGAAACAGCTGACTGATAACAAAATTGCAAATGCTATGGATTTTTAAGCGATAAAACAAATGACTGACGAACTGATTTTTTTTCGTCTGTGCTTTCAAAGCAACCTTTAAACTAATTGAACAAAAAAAATCCAAAAATTATTGAGTCACGATTTTTGATTTTTTTTTAATGAAAAAATCGCAAAACACAAATTTGTTTGGAAAAATAAAAAAGATGACTGATGAACAAAACAAATGACAGTCGATCGGGAACACCAACTTAGTTTTTTTTTTTTTAGAAATTAATAAATTTCAAAAGACGTTGAAGAAGTCACTATTTTTATTTTTATTTTTTTAATCGCAGGAAAAACCAAAAATTCGATTGTAGAAATAAAAAAATAATAATGAACGAAACAAATGACAGTCGATCGAAAAATAACACCAAGCAAGTCGAAAAACAAACAAACGTAAAAACAAACCGAGAAACAGCTGACCGACGAAAAAATTGCCATTAAAATAAAACAAATGACTGATAAATTTATTATTATTATTATTATTATTTTGAAACTAAGACATTCCAGAAAGCGAAAAGCCACGATTTTTATTGGAAATAAAATAAAACAACTGACTGACGAAATTAAATTTTTTTTAGAAATTAATAAATTTCAAAAACAAAACAAATGATTGGTGAAGTAACACAAAGTGAGTGAGTATTGAATAAAAATAAAACAGAAACAAACGACAACGATGACAATTGTTTCTCAGAAATAAAAAAAAATGTAACTTCGTGAAAACAGACCGAAAAACAGTTGACTGACGAAAAAATTGCAAATAAAATAAAACAAGTGACAGACGAACTTATTCTTTTTTTTTAGAAATTAAGACATTCCAGAAAACGTCGAAGAAGTCACAGTTCTTATTTATTAATTTTTTTAATCGCTGGAAAAATCAAAAATTTAATCGTTCGTCAGTCACTTGTTTTATCGCTTAAAAATTGATATCATTCACAGTCACATTTTTTTCTTATTTCGGAAAAACAATTGTCATTACTGTCGTTTGTTTTAATTTTTGTTTTTATCCAAAACTCGCTTGGTGTTATTTCCCGATCGACTGTCATTTGTTTTGTTCGTTATACATTTTTTTTTATTTCTCCAAGCAAGTTTTTGTTTTGCGATTTTTTCAACAAAAGACAAAAATCAAAAATCGTGTATCTTTCAATAATTTTTGGAAAATTTTTCAATTTTGTTAAAATATTATAGTTTAAAGGTTGCTTTGAAAGCACAGATGAAAAAAAAAATTCAGTTCGTCAATCACTTGTTTTATAGCTTGAAAATCGATAGCATTTGCAATTTTTTCGTCAGTCAGATGTTTCTCAGTTTGTTAGTTGGTCATTCCGAAGTCAAATTTTTTTCATTTCCGTCAGAAAAAATCTCCATTGTTGTCGTTTGTTTCTGTTTTCTTTTTATCCAATACTCGCTTGGTGTTATTTCATCAGTCGACCGTCATTTGTTTTGTTCATTATTAATTTTTTGGTTTTTTCCTTGACAAAATTTGCTTGGAGAAATAAAAAAAAATGAGTGAAGAACAAAACAAACGACAGTCGATCGGGAAATAACACCAAGCGAATGTTGAATTAAAAAAAAAACTGAAACAAACGAAAACTGTGACAATTGTTTTTCAGAAATGGAAAAAAATATATCTTCGTGAAAATAAACCCAGAAACAACTGACCAGTGGCGGATTTAGGATCTTTTCTAGGGGGGGGCGCAATATATCTTATTTAAGTCGTGTTGGTGCTAGTACCTAGTAGTAGTGAAATAGGCATTTAATTCTAGAATGTGGCTTACAAAACAAAATTCTTGTTACACTTTAAGCCGTAAAATCTGAAATTTATTCGAAATGAGAATAAATTTAAGTTTTTATTGTAATAATTAACACAACAACATATTTTACTTATATATTTTTTAATGTATGAAAAAACAGTAGAATAGTTTAACAAAAAACTAGAGCTTTTATAAATTCACTGTGACACTAAACAAGTAAATAACACAAAATAATCGTTAAGAAGTAATAACTAAAGTGTGTGGCATTTAATTCGAGATGGCAAATATTTAGATAAGGGGAGGCTATTAAAAATAAAATCAGAGTCTTCAGCATATTTAGTTTAGTTATGTTTAAATTTATATTTCGATGAACATATAATAAAGCTAAACCCGTGGCTGTAGATAGTGAACGCGAAGAGCAGCATTGCCAAACGGAGATATACATCCTCCATTAGACGTTGAGTTTTGCTTAGGCCCCAGTTACGACTGTAAAGCTTTTTCAAAACAGAAAAGTTGCAAACAAGAACCATAACTAAGTTTTTCTGCGCTGCAAGTTAACAGCTAAAGCAGAAATGGCTTCAAGTGTGATATATTCAATTTAACATTTTATTGGACTTTGTAATAGTTAGGTAAGAGATTTGATTGACGATTCAAATCGAAACCACTTTAAAAATATTTAATTTTAAAAATCATTAAAAAAGTTTCTTAGTTGTAAGGGGGGGCGCGCGCCCCCCGCGCCCCCCCTCTAAATCCGCCACTGCAACTGACTGACGAATTGCAAATGCTATCGATTTTTAAGCGATAAAACAAGTGACTGACGAACTGAATTTTTTTTCGTCTGCACGTTCAAAGCAATCTTTAAACTATTTTAACAAAATTGAAAAATTTCTCTAGAATTATTGAAGGAGACACGATTTTTGATTTTTTTTTTTTTTATTGTTTGGAGAAATAAAAAAGTAACTGACGAACAAAACAAATGACAGTCAATAGAATAGAATTTTAAACCGCATGCCACACATACTTCTTGATTTAAAAATATACTTGCAAAACGATACGTGTAAACGATACACAGTTTGGTATGTCGATAACAACAGCGTTATCGTGAAATTCCTTACAAGAATGTTATTTCTGCGAAATAAAAAATTATTTACAAGTTACTGCTAGTCACGATGCACTTTTAATTTTATAAATACCCTATATAGTTTCAGTTCTAAATTAATAACGTTCACGAGACTTTTTCACAATATTTCACAATGAAGAGTAATGGATGATACACTGAGGAGTAATTCTAAAGAAATGTGATTACATCAAACGTATGATGATTGTACTTGTACTTGTACACACATGTCGTAACACGTCCGTACTTGAATAAGTCAATTACCTCTAATTGCGTTTGTACCGAATCATGCGGCAATCACGCCCTAAATTGATCTCCACGATAAACGCCGTTTAAATTAAAAGAGCTTAAAGGCCGTTCAAAATTTAATACGATTAAAACTTTGATTGATAAAGAACACGAGTGTTTATTAAAATTGAACACAAATTAAACAGATACATAAGTAGATAAGATAAGCGTGTTTGAAAAATGATATCCCCCGGAGTAACGTACACCATCTCTGTTGCAGTGTAAAACCAAAGAAAATGTCCGACGTAAAAGTTTCCTATTTCAACGTTGCTGCTTTGGGCGAACCAATCCGTCTCCTGTTGACTTACGCGGGGACCCCCTTCGAAGATAATCGCGTCGAGTTCGAAAACTGGCCGGATCTTAAACCCTGTAGGTATTAAATAATTAAATTAATTGGGGGTGATTCGTTTATTTCTTACTTACTTATTTTACGACTCTGCTGCACGAGTTAGGGATCAACTGGTGCAGAAGATATTTCTTTTGCTAGAAGAGTTTGAGATTCGTATAAAGAGTGTGTTTTTAGCTATGCCTTTCGGTCAAATGCCCATCTACGAAGAAGACGGAAAGGTATCCAACCAGAGCAAAGCAATCGCCAGATACCTGGCCAAGAAGAGCAACCTAGTCGGCGAAACCGACTGGGAAAATTTAGAGATCGACGCCATCGTAGAGACATTCTACGATCTCATCATAAGTAAGTCGTTCTTCATTAAGCAATTGTCCATACTCATTTTTTTTCCATAGAAATCGCGCAGTACTACTACGAACAGGACGAGACCGTCAAGGAGGCGAAAAGGTCGACCCTCGATAACGAGACGTTGCCCTTTTACTTGTCCAAATTGGACGCCATCGCCAAAGAAAACGACGGACATCTCGCCATTAAGAAGGTTCTCCTCGAGCGTGATGGTTTTGCGCGCGAAATTACTTGCGTTTTTTTGTTGCAGTTAACCTGGGCAGATTTTTACTTCAGCGCCCAACTTGGCTACTACAGTGCTATGATGGGGCTAGATTTCATTGAAAATTATCCGAATTTGGTGGCCGTCAGGGATAACGTCTTTGCAATTCCGTCGATCAAGGCTTGGGTCGACACGCACCCCCAGGGAAAGCTACTTTATTAAACCAACTCGAAAGTTGCAGACGCAACTCTAATACTATGTATTAATTATGCTTTAAATAGTTGTGCAAGTATTTTAAAATAAATTAAATTTACTTTCGTTCAATGTGATTATTCTTGTTTCGAATTCGACGGTTGGTAATGTGAAGGGTGTGAAAGCAAGAAAAGTTTTAAAACCCTCTCGACTTAAAGAAAATATTCATTATTTGTAATTAACTTCGATGAAATACGTACATCACATAAATAAAACCACATCAGATTCCATATAATCGACGGTTTTAATTTTTATTAATAATAAAATGCTTTCAGATCTTTTTTTTTACGCAGAAGTTGTCTGCCACGTTGACTCGGTCACGTATCTTGGGGAATTCTCGGTGGAATTGATCGCAGATAAGAATCGCCTGAAAGGTTCCACGTTAACCAGAAAATCACCTTTAAAACTTGAGTGCACACTTACCAGATTTTGAAGGGCAGATCTGGATCCACGTAGATCCAGAAATGGTCGCAACCGTATTTGGCTGGTATTTGATAGAACGTTATGTTGCCTTGGGTTTAGTTTCTGTGAATTCTCGCCATAGCAACCAACTGAAAACAAAGTGATTCATAAAGCCTCATAGTTTCTAATAAAAAAAGAAAAAATAATTATCAATGGTGCCACTATACTAATTTGATACATACTCCCTTTCTATTGCATTTATACAGCCTATTTCAATGAAGATGCACCAAACTCGGTATGACCGTAGATATCATGAAAAGTTTTCTATAAGAAAAAATTTTTAATCGAATAAATTTTGAGAAAACGAAGGGAGAGGAGAATCGCATATATTTAAAACGTACAATAGATGAGGACGAACAGAATTCTTAACCTGCCTTAACCCTCGTTCAAAGACTCGGTTTATTGCTTTATTGTCCCATAAAATGTCGCGCGCCTCAGATGTTATGATGAAATACATTTAGTCCGTTCTTATTAACGTCGTAGTAAGGAGCGAAGCATAATTTCCGTTAATTCGATATAGTTTATACTTTTCATTTTTAAGTTTATTAGTGTATGGAAGTGTGCTTGTGTATGTGTTGGTGTGTTTGCGATGAGCGATTTCACGTTTCGAGAATACGCAGATATGCATTTGTTATACGTGGAATGCGGGGAAACGCGCGATTGGCAGCACGTCTGTACGCGAAACGGTTTCCTAATCGTGAACGACATCCGCAATTTCATACGTTTGTCACTCTTTTACCTGAACAAGGAGTCAGGGGCGCGCGGTGCGGCCACCTCACGTTGCAAACGTAGAAGAAGAGCTTCTCAATATAATTGAGAAATATAAATTGCAATATGTACTTGCTTGATTAAAATCTCAATTTATACGCTGCGATTTTTCTTACAAATATTTTTTTCACAGTGCAATTTTACAAAATGTCAACAAAATGTTTACAAATAATTATTTTTCTGATCGACATATTACACATTGACATTTTGTAAAATTGCGCTGTAAAAAAATATTTGTAAGAAAAATCGCAACGTCTAAATTGAGCTTAAACCGAAAAGAGAACCAGTCAATTCTAGACTGATTATCTACCATGCAGCTAATCACTCTAAAACGAATGATTAATCTCGATTAACATTAGATGATGGTGATGAAATAATACTGTGTCACTTACAATTTTTTATTGAAACATCAATTAACTAACAATAATTATACGTGTGTCGTGTATATATTTCCAAATACAATAATATATAGTGTAATATATGCCATATGTTCCCTTTCAAGATGACATAGGGAATGTACATGTAAAGAAATCAATTTCAGTTTGGTCAATATCTTTTTTAATCAACTTTAATAATAAAATATTGAAACCATTCAATAAATGGTTAGGATAATTTCAGAAGCAGGAGTTTCACCTGAATATTAGACTATGATAAATAAAAACTGATTTCTTCTTTTCCGATTGAAAAACGAACATTTATCATTTTTAAGATATCGAATTAAAAAAAAATTAAAACAAAAATAATTAATGAATTAAATACAAATACATATCAATTTCAGCAGTTTTTGTTGCAGCCTCTTCTGTATGTGCCTCCGTCTCTTCTGTAGTTGTTACAGTTTGCTAGTTTCAGATCTAAAACATAAACAATTAATTATATTTGGCAATACAAAACGACCTAACTTTGGGTTCTTACCAAAAAAATAACAAAATAAAATGAGGAAAACTTTGACACAGTGTTTATTTGAGGTTGTTGAAATGGGCACTCTACAATTCGTGAATGTCTTAATCATGGCAATAAAATTGGGCTTTGAAATCAAATTGGTATATGTAATTTTGGATTTGTGTTGTATGACTATGTTTAATTATATTGTCTTTAATGCAACAAAAATATTCAATTGCTCGAGAGGCGAATGATAACCTAATCAGATTATAATTATTATTCGCAAGGTAAATTGTAACAGGCATGAGCAAAAATCATTAATAGAGAACACATACATACTTACCCAACAAGAAATAAACCAAATAAAACAAAGTTCACAAGTAGGTAAATGTATAAAACTAGAAAACACACGTTGCCAGCGACCTTAACCACAAGCCACACGCACTAAAATGGCTGTAACATCACTAACACGCGCCTAAATTTTACAGTTGGTAACAAATACGACAGTAGCGGCATCTAAGCTTATCTTTAGCTTTTCAAGATAAAGACAATGTAATACAAAATATATGAATCTGAGAGAAATAACCAATAGCGAATAAAGTGGCAATATCAGTTGCCCGTCTCAGGGTTGTCAACTTGTCTCTGGTTCAGAGTGTGGTGGTGGTGAGGAGCCAAATATAGCGAAAAAACGTGAGTTTTTATTTTTAGGCAACTATTTTTAAAAGCACTTACACTTTTCTCTCGTTAATCTAAATTCCATCACAAAAATCTTATATACATCAATTTCTCACTTGTATAAAAACTGCACATCGTTTTCCATTATGTGCCGATCGTATAGCTTTGATCGTGAGTTAAGAAACGAAATGACATGACATGACATGACAAAAGCCATTACACGAAAGTCATCGATCGATCGACATATAATGAAAAACGTACTGTAAATAAAAGAACTCAAGTAGATTTCCGTTCTAAAGCAAGAACAAATTGCTAACTAATAAATCGCAGCAGAAATCAAAAATTTTTGATTGGAGAAATTAAAAAAAAAAAATGAACAATGAACAAAACAAATGACGGTCGATTGGTGAAGTAACGCCAAGTGAGTGAGTATTGGATAGAAAGGGACACAATTTTTGATTTATTTTATTTTTATTTTTTTGAAAAAAATCGCAAAACAAAATTTGCTTGGAGGAATTAAAAAAAAATTACTGATGAATAAAACAAATGACAGTCGATCGGAAAGGAACGACAAGCGAGTATTGGATAAAAGAAAAACTGAAACGAACGACAACAATGACAATTGTTTCTCAGAAATTAAAAAAAAAATGTGACTTCGTGAAAACAAAACGAGAAACAACTGACTGACGACAAAATTGCAAATGCTATCGATTTTTAAGCGATAAAACAAGTGACTGACGAACTTAATTTTTTTTAGACATTAATAAATTTCAAAAAGCGTTGAATAAGTCACGATTTTTATTTTTATTTTTTTTTGAATCGCAGGAAAAATCAAAAATTTGATTGTAGAAATCAAAAAAAAAAATCAATAATGAACAAAACAAATGGCAGTAGATTGGTGAAATAATACCAAGCGAATATTGGATAAAAAGAAACAGAAACAAACGTCAGCAAGGAAGATTTTTTTCTCATAGAAATAAAAAAAAATATGACTTCGTAACAACGAACTAATAAACCGAGAAACAGCTGACTGACGAAAAAATTGAAGGCGCTTTCGTTTTTTCAGCGATGAAACAAGTGACTGACGAACTGAATTTTTTTCGTATGTGCTTTCAAGGCAGCCTTTAAACTATTTGAACAAAATAGAAAAAAATTCCAAAAATTCACGACTTCTGATTTTTTTTTTTAAATCGCACAACAAAGGTTGGTTTTAAAAATTAAAAAAAAAAATGACTGATGAACAAAACAAATGACAGTCGATCGGGAAATAACACCAACTTACTTTTTTTTTTTGGAAATTAATAAATTTCAAAAAGCGTTGAAGAAGTTGCGATTTTTATTTTTATTTTTTTAATCGCAGGAAAAATCAAAAATTTGATTGTAGAAATTAAAAAAATAACAATAATGAACGAAACAAATGACAGTCGATCGGGAAGTAACACCAAGCGAGTCGAAAAACAAACAAACGTGAAAACAAACCGAGAAACAGCTGACTGACGAGAAAATTGCAAATAAAATAAAACAAGTGACTGACGAACTTAATTTTTTTTTATAAATTAATAAATTTCAAAAACAAAACAAATGACAGTCGATTGGTGAAGTAACACCAAGTGAGTGAGTATTGGATAAAAACAAAACAAAAACAAACGACAACAATGACAATTGTTTCTCAGAAATAAAAAAAATGTAACTTTGTGAAAACAAACCGAAACAGCTGACTGACGAAAAAATTGCAAATAAAATAAAACAAGTGACTGACGAACTTATTTTTTTTAGAAATTAATAAATTTCAAAAACAGAACAAATGACAATCGATTCATGAAGTAACACCAAGTGAGTGAGTATTGGATAAAAATAAAACTGAAACAAATGATAACGATGACAATTGTTCCTCAGAAAAGTGTGACTTCGTGAAAACAAACCGAGAAACAGCTGACTGACGATAAAATTGCAAATGCTATCGATTTTTAAGCGATAAAACAAGTGATTGACGAACTTCATTCTTTTTAGACCTTAATAAATTTTAAAAAGCATTGAATAAGTCACGATTTTTATTTATTTTTTTTTATTCGCAAGAAAAATCAAACTTCAAATTAAAAAAATTAATAATGAACAAAATAAATGACAGTCGATTGGTGAAGTAACACCAAGTGAGTGAGTATCGAAGAAAAATAAAACAGAAACAAACGACAACGATAACAATTGTTTCTCAAAAATAAAAAAAAAGTGTAACTTCGTGAAAACAGACCGAGAAACAGTTGGCTGACAAAAAAATTGCAAATAAAATAAAACAAGTGACAGACAAACTTAATTTTTTTTTTTAGAAATTAAGACATTTCAGAAAACGTTGAAGAAGTCACATTAATTAATTTTATTAATCGCTGGAAAAATTAAAAATTTGATTGTTCGTCAATCACTTGTTTTATTGCTTAAAATCGATAGCATTTGCAATTTTTTCGTCAGTCGGCTGTTTCTCGATTTGTTTTCACAAGGTTACTTTGTCTTATTTGTGACAAACAATTGTCATAGTTGTCGTTTGTTTCTGTACTTTTTATATTCAATAGTCACTCAAACAACAATTTGCTTGGAGAAATAAAGAAAAATGACTGACGAACAAAACAAATGACGTTCGATCGGGAAATAACACCAAGCGAGTATTGAATAAAAAGAAAACTGAAACAAACGACAACTGCGAGAATTGTTTCTCACAAATGAAAAAAGAAAGTGTAACTTCATGAAAACAAACCGAGAAACAGCTGACTGACGAAAAAATTGCAAATGCTATCGATTTTAAGCGTTAAAACGAATGACTGACGAACTGAATTTTTTTTTTCGTCTGTGCTTCCAAAGCAACCTTTAAACTATTTTGACAAAATTGAAAAATTTTCCAAAAACTATTGAAAGAGACACGATTTTTGATTTTTTTTTTTGAAAAAATTTGCTTGGAGAAATAAAGAACAATGACTGACGAACAAAACAAATGACAGTCAATCGGGAAATAACACCAAGCGAGTACTGAATAAAAAAAAACTGAAACAATCGACAACTGTGACAATTGTTTCTCAGAAATGAAAATAAACCGACAAACAACTGACTGACGAAAAAATTGCAAATGCTATTGATTTTTAAGCGATAAAACAAGTGACTGACGAATAAAATAATTTACGTCCTTATAAAATCATAAAGTAATTGCAAAATTTATTAAAACCACGAAACAGAGAAAAAAAAATTTAATCCAAGGTAATGCAGACAAAAACAAAAAATAATACATGTATTAAAATTATTATTGTTATATCATTTTATTATTATTATTATTATCTATTATATAATTGGGGTTTCCCCTGCATACCAACACTTGACTTTTCAATAGAATTTTAAACCGCATGCCACACATACTTCTTCATTTAAAAATATACTTGCAAAACGATACGTGTAAACGATATACAGTTTGGTATGTCGATTGTTATCGTGAAATTCCTTACAAGAATGTTATTTCTGCGAAATAAAAAATTATTTCGTTACTGCTAGTCACGATGCACATTTAATTTTATGAATACCCTATAAAGTTTCAGTTCTAAATTAATAACGTCCACGAGACTTTTTCACAATATTTCACAATGAATTTGAAGAGTAATGGATGATATACTGAGATGTAATTGTTACGAAATATGATTACATCAAACGTATGATGATTGTACTTGTACTTGTACACACATGTCGTAATATCTCCGTACTTGAATAAGTCAATTAACTCTAATTGCGTTTGTGCCGAATCATGCGGCAATCACGCCCTAAAATGATCCCCACGATAAACGCCGTTTAAATTAAGAAAAAAAAAAACTTAAAGGCCGTTCAAAATTTAATACTTTGATTGATAAATAACACAAGTGTTCATTAAAATTGAACACTAATTAAACAGATACATAAGTAGATAAGATAAGCGTGTTTGAAAAGTGATATCCCCCGATATAACGTGCACCATCTCTGTTGCAGAGTAAAACCAAAGAAAATGTCCGACGTAAAAGTTTCCTATTTCAACATCACCGCTTTCGGCGAACCAATCCGTCTCCTGTTGACTTACGCGGGGATCCCCTTCGAAGATAATCGCGTTGAGTGGGAAAACTGGCCGGATGTTAAACCCAGTAGGTACTAATTCATGAAATTAATTGGGGGTGATTCGTTTACTTCTTACTTACTTATTTTACGACTCTGCCTGAGAACGTTTTACACCGCACGAGTTAGGTATCAACTGGTGCAGAAGATATTTCTTTCGCTGGAGGAATTTAAAGAGTGTGTTTTTAGCTATGCCTTACGGTGAAATGCCCGTCTACGAAGAAGACGGAAAGGTATCCACCCAGAGCAAAGCAATCGCCAGATACCTGGCCAAGAAGAGCAACCTCGTCGGCGAAACCGACTGGGAAAATTTAGAGATCGACGCCATCATAGAGACATTCTATGATTTCGTCATGAGTAAGTCGTTCTTCATTAAGCAATTATCCATACTCATTTTTTTTTTTTTCATAGAAATCGCGCAGTACTACTTCGAAAAGGACGAGACCGTCAAGAAGGCGAAAAGGTCGACCCTCGTTAACGAAACGTTGCCCTTTTACTTGTCCAAATTGGACGCCATCGCCAAAGAAAACGACGGACATCTCGCCATTAAGAAGGTTCTCCTCGAGCGTGATGGTTTTGCGCGCGAAATTACTTGCGTTTTTTTGTTACAGTTAACCTGGGCAGATATTTACTTCAGCGCCCAACTTGACTACAACAATGCTATGATGGGGCTAGATTTAATTGAAAATTATCCAAATTTGGTGGCCGTCAGGGATAACGTCTTTGCAATTCCGTCAATCAAGGCTTGGGTCGACACGCACCCCCAGGGAAAGCTACTTTATTAAACCAACTCGAAAGTTGCAGACGCAACTCAAATACTATGTATTCATTACGCTTTAAATAGTTGTGCAGGTATTTTAAAATAAATTCAATTTAATTCGTTCAATGTGATCATTCTTGTTTCGAATTTGACGGTTGGTAATGTGTGTGGTGCGAAAGCAAGAAAAGTTTTAAAACCCTCTCGACTTAAAGAAAATATTTATTATTTGTAATTAACTTCGATTAAATACGTACATCACATAGATAAAATCACATCAGATTCCATATAATCGACGGTTTTAATTTTTATTAATAATAAAATGCTTTCAGATCTTTTTTCTTACGCAGAAGTTGTCTGCCACGTTGACTCGGTCACGTATCTTGGAGAATTCTCGGTGGAATTGATCGCAGATAAGAATCGCCTGGAAGATTCCACATTTAACCAGAAAATCACCTTTAAAACTTGAGTGCATACTTACCAGATTGTGAAGGGCAAATCTGGATCCAAGTAGATCCAGAAATGGTCGCAACCGTATTTGGCTGGTATTTGATAGAACGTTATGTTGCCTTGGGTTTCGTTTCTGTGAATTCTCGCAATAGCAACCAACTGAAAACAAAGTGTCTCGTTTAACATGAAGTCTCATAGTTTGTAATAAAAAAAGAAAAATTTATTTATCAATGGTGCCACTGTACTCGCTTTCCAATGCATTTATACAGCCTGTTTCAATAAAGATGCACCAAACTCGGTATGACGGTAGACATCGTGAAAAAAAAATAAAAGTTTTCTATAAAAATTTTTTTTAATCGAATAAATTTTCAGAAAGCGAAGGGAGAGGAGAATCGCACATTTTTAAAACGTACAATAGATGAGGACGAACTGAATTCTTAACCCGCCTTAACCCTCGTTCAAAGACTCGGTTTATTGCTTTATTGCCCCATAAAATGTCGCGCCTCAAATGATATGATGAAATACATTTAGTCCGTTCTTATTAACGTTGTAATAAGGAGCGAAGCATAATTTCCGTTAATTTGGTAGAGTTTATACTTTTCATTTTTAAGTTTATTAGTGTATGTAAGTTTGTTTGTGTATGTGTTGGTGTGTTTGCGATGAGCGATTTCACGTTTCGAGAATACGCAGATATGCATTTGTTATACGGGGAATGTCGGGGAAACGCGCGATTGGCAGCACGTCTGTACGCGGAACGGTTTCCTAATCGTGAACGACATCCGCATTATCATACGTTTATCAGGATAGCTCGGCGAGTACGCGACGCAGGCTCTCTTTTACCTGAACAAGGAGTCAGGAGCGCGCTGCGGCCACCTCACGTTGCAAACGTAGAAGAAGAGCTTCTCAACATGATTGAGAATGACCCTAACATAAGCACACGGGAGAGTAATTGTACCGATTTTAGTCAACTGTTCAATTACTTAGTTGTGTACATCATATGATGTACACTTTGGATACACGAATACATAAAAACCAGTTACAAGCATTAATTATCGTACGTTATTAAGACTCGGCAAATTTGATGTAATTACGGTTTGCATAAATGTCAGTGCGACGAAAACGCACGCTAATAAATGCACATTCTTTCAAAGTTTTCACGTTCAACACGTCTTGCGGTCAAGGGCAGAATTAAAAGCCTCTCATAAATTCTTTCGTTTACGATAGATTTATTGCCTTCTTGCAGCCGTGTGCCATTCATAAATAAATTTAAATCGCTCGTTTTGTTTCGGGGACACAGAGATTTAAATCGCTACAGTATTTCTAAAAACATGCAAATTTCAAGTTGCTCCGATTGCAAAATTGTATTAAAATATTTTGTTCCAAATAATGTCAGAAACGTTTCCCCGAAGTTTGGTGCAACATCACTGTACATGAAGATAAACTGAAATTGGTAATGTGTTCTAAATTAATGGGTTTATTTAATTATTTTTTTCTAAGATCTGTAAATGGGTGGTTTACCTTCTTCCCTAAGGTGTAAGGAACAACGCTGTCGTCTTCCGCACTCAACACCATAATCGGGCTATCAACTTCCAGAATGTGCCTTGTATTTTCAAAGCGGAATCCATTGTGGTACAAAGGGTCTAGCATGGTAGCCTCGAACCATGGCAACCAAGCAAAAATCTGTAAGGAAATTTGAGAATTTGTTTTTTTCTATTATATGACATCGAGTGGACATTGAAAGTTTAAAAAGTAAGCAACTGAAAGACAATTGGTAGTATTTACAGCAATATTTGTCGCATTTTATTTTAAATGTTGCCATTTATAACAAATACCAGAAGAATGCGTGCGTTGCAAAAGAGAAACGAAAACAAATTAAATTTATTTATAGGGGTCGTTCCAACGTGTCCTCAAAATTTTATTTATTTTTTTTGTATATTCAGGCCCGCTGATGCCCGTTGTGCAGATTATGTAACGCATAAGGACCCCAAATTGTACGGAATTATTTAAACAGTTACAACTAAAAATGATTTGTTTCGGAATTAAAATATAGCTAAAATAATTATTCGAAAGCACCTTGCTTGTAAACTTTTTTTCAATAGAATCAACTTTTATCAAAGTGTTACAGATAAATCAGTATATGTATACAGAGTGACTGACAATTAATTCGCCAAAAAAGTCTTCTATGCAATAAAATTAAGCACAGTATTTATTTTATGCTTCTTATATTTCAAAAATAATATTTCTACCAACTTATAAGACAAGATTCCGTTAGGTATAATTTTTCGAGCGCTTTTAAGGCTCTCATTTGATTCTGCCTCGCATTTATATTCTGCGAAATTTGCATTTATTACGTCCGCGTTAAACTGAAATATTTCAGTGTGCCTAATTTTATTGCACAGAAGTGTAATTTGGTTTTCGAAAAATAATTAATTTAAAATTATATCCACGACGACGACAAGTCCCTGGTTAAGAAAGAGCAGCAGATAAGCGACATATAGGGAAATCGAAATTGATTGTCCTGATTCTGCACAGCTTTCGACGAGCTTGATGATATCGATATTTACATCTAATTATTAAAATGAAGTTAGCAACATAAGGAGATTTCAAGATTTTGTTGACAGTTGACAGTTCATTACCATTCAAAAATTGTTTATTTTATTCTAATAGCAATCTGATTAAACAATAATTATGCTCTTTATTAATCAGGTTAGGTCTGGATGTAAGTTTCGTGAAAGTTCATATGATAAATTTAAATGTCAATCAAGCTCATGGAAAGTAGTGTAGAATGAGGACTGTAAGTACAGTCATACAAGTGTTTTATAGTTTTATAATTGTCACAGCGTTGGACGTTAACTTGACCTTTAGACGGAACTGATATGACCAGCTGAATTACGAGCTCCAAGATATTAACGAAATTATTAACAAATGCATGTGAATCACCCGAAGTAAATTATTCAACACTTCAACACAACTTGTAGGAAATAAGGATAACAACGGCCCGGGCCTATTTTGACAGGTAAACAAATAAAGCACCACAACACAAAAATAATGCAGATCTCAGTTTTAAGAATTTCTAGTTTTTTTTTAATTTTAATTGAAATTGTATTGCAAATACTCTAAACACTGGCGTAATTTTCAATTAATTATAAACTATTGCATGGAACTTTTAAGCAATGTTCCCGTCATCTGTGACATTCATTCTGTTGGGCGCTTGATTGGCGGAACAATTGTCAGTCACCCTGTATGTGCACTGCATTATAAATTAAATGTATGTAAATATTGGCTCTTCAATACGTTTTTAGTTAATTGGTAAAGGAATGTAGAGAAAAAATTTCAGTAAAAAGTACAATTACGGTAAGTATAGCTCCAGAAACAAATTGTACGAGATTCACACAATTGTATGGCAAGCGACTCTCTCTACGTCTATTGCTTGATAGGTGAATGATTGGCGCTACTGGGAAGCGACTCTATTTAGACGTCTAGTGATTGACAGGTGAATAATTGGCACCACTGTTTGTGTGTTTATAGGAGGCGATTTATTTTGACAGTTATCTGAATATAGATTACGTTACGCTAATTAGCAGATTTCGGACGTTTCGTAGCGTTGCGCGGTACGAGAACCACCCGTTCATTGCGTAGTCATGGCAACGCTCCGAAATGTCCGACGCCTGCTAATTACTTTTTTAATTTACTTTTCAACTGACGTCCTTTTCAATGTAACAAAGACTTGATACTTTCTTTCCTTCTCAAATGTCCTCTAGTGTACTCAGAGGAGTATAAAGAATTATTTATTAATTTTACTAATTTAATAATTCATTCGGATAGCGTTGGCTTAATTTCGTCAAAAATTCAAGTCAAAATTTTTTGGCAATCAAATTTCGAAAACACAAACTCTAATAAACCTCTGCAAATTCCTGATTTTGAATGAAAAGTACTTAAACTACTCATGTTGATTAATTGTTATAAAAAAATGTAACAACAATCTTACACTCTAAAGGCTATCAACGGTGAAGACGCAAATAATAAAAAACTTGAGTGCAAGGAGTTTATTGATTTCTAAATTATTATAGATTACGAATTTGAATTTCCCGCTTCGCTTAGTGAATGTGTCGGTAAGGCAGTTTCGTCTGCTTTAGACTTACGTTCCGTTTTGCGATCTCAAGAGATTCAATTAAAAGCAAATCGAGAATTACGAAGGCGAAGACGACGAGTGCAACATATGTGCTCGGATGAGGTTTTAAAATCCGAGTTTCTAGCGAAACGCATTGAAGTTGCTTGGCCGATAAAACAGTTCACTACCAGGCCGCAAAGAGAAAAAAAAAAAGAAAACCGAAAAGTCCCCCAATGAATTAAAGTAGCGTTTTCGATTTATTGCTTTCAAGGACAAATTCTGTGTGAATTTCATTAGTGTGGTCAAAAGTCCCACATTTTTTGGGACAGTCCCGATGACCATTCGCAAATTGTCAATTTTGTTTAATCCTAATATGTGGGTATCATTTGGTAATTTGGAAAAATTGCCTCCGAGAGAATTGACTACTTTTAGAAACTTGGTTTACCCTTCCATAAGGATGCACGGGAATCTCCTCTCGCATAGTTGTAAATGGGGCCACCAAAACGACACCAGTTGGAACAACGTTGCTATCTTTCAAGCGAGCTATGGCACTTGTGGCAAGGCTCGTACCCAGCGATTGACCCCAGATGAACACCTCCGAATCCGTCCTTGACCGGACCCATTTCACAAATTGGACGCAATCATTAACAACAGCGTCCTCGGACATGTGACCTCTGCTTGAATCACCATAACCTTTAAATAAATTAGTTTCTCTAAGGGCCAGTCACGCAAACAACGTTCAACTCTCGACTTGGTTCTGTCATTAGGGCCTTTACAAATGTTGCCATGGTAATAGAACCAAGTTTAAAGCTGAACCGTGGTTCAAAATGTTTGAACAACTGACCCTTAGTAGTCTAGACTCTAGACTATAGTTAATGAAGCTTTAAAAAAGAGGATTTATTCTTACTTCTGTAATCAAAAGTAATCACATGGAAAAATATCCTCAGTATTGCGTACAAGTTGTAAGAGTCCCTCCTCGTTTCGCCAGCGCCATGGAAATAAATCACCACTTGATAGCTGCTGTTCCTCAGTGCGTCATTGTAATTGAAATAAGGATCTGTAATGGACTCAGAGACAAGTCCCCAAGGTAGCAAGTGCCAAGCTCCCAACTTAATCGTGTCGTTCGTTTCCAAATCGCTGACGTCGACGTAAAAATTGTCCAGGCCGGCTAAATACGTCAAATTAAACTGTTCGGGGTCGCTGGGGAGGCCAACTGCAATTAAATCGATTAACTAACACCATCAATATCCAATTATATACAGTGTGTTTGTTTTAATGTTCATCAGCTTGTAACACACCAATTAAAAATACATTTTCTTGAAACCAAATTATTACATTTGAAGATTGAGGGTCAAAAGTGACCCCAGATGCGATTTTAAAATAGATGGACGGTCAGAGTTAAGAAACATTGCGTTTTTATTCTTGAGTTGGACATACTGTATACTACGTATTATTAGCTGATGACCATTATATAAATGCCTGATATTTAGACACTTACATCTGGTAAACATGAGCGCATCTTGAAATGAAAACGACAACATAAAAGCTATAGGAATTACAACGAACGCTGTTAAGAAAGCAATCAACGCAAGGATTAACCTGCAAAAGACAGTGTAAAATCCCCCAACCCTTAATGAAAACCTAGTAAAATCAAAATACTTACACTACAATCACTATGATATAGATTATTTTACGTATGTTACACTTCTTGCACCTCCCACTTAACGTGTCATAGTTTTCGGAACTCATCTGCAACAGGAGATTTGCTTTTAGTGTCCTGGATGGATTTCGCCGCTATTATTCATACCTTAAACAAATTCTTCAGTTTCTCGTTCAGCATCCCCAATGCAGAAGGTGCAGCATAGGTTATATTTCCTATACTTTTAAAGAAATTTGAGCACACAAGAATCACAGCAATATCACTAGGCGGATTAATAGCAATCAAGATAAATTCTACGAATAATGAGTCATAACCGCAATAACTCAACCAACAAATAACAATAAACAAATTCACTGGGTTTTTCCAAGTTGTCAATCAGTGTTGCCAACCGACAATGGGAAATCGTATCGGAATCTCGGAAACGCAAAGTAGAAAACTTCTGTACTAACGTCAAATTATAAATCGCTTAGAAAAATTAATAAGTAAGGAAGAAATACGCCATCGGTCCTTGTTTTTAAATAATTAAAGAATAAAGAATTAAACTGCCGGTATAGCAGAGTTCTGTAATTGTTAACATTAAACCACAACTTAACGGGTAGAATGTGGTTATTTCATACATATTGATAGTGTGGCCTTGGAAATTAAAATAGTGAAGCGTCTAAAAAACACCTAACAGATCATGTTGCACCCAAAAAGTAACCTACATTAAACTTCTAGTAGCCAACCAGTGTCGCCAGACGATCAAAATTTAAGTCACTAGATTAGCTGACAAAAGTTACCAGTTACCAACCGGAAAGCACAAGTTTAATTATTAAAAAATTTTTCACATTATCACTGAAGCTTTAAAGATTATGTGAAATATTTAGGTGCAAATTTAAATTTACAGCGTAGGTCGGCAGATTAATAATAAATTTATTTGATAAATTATCTCAAACGGACACTGGAAAATGGCACAAATGCTCAACGTTACCTTAATAATAAGCTACCTTAATAATAAATTTGTTAAAAATTCAAAAATAATTGCATTTAAAAAATAAATAAAAACAAAAGACAATCGATTCTACAACACAGTTTAATGTATTAATAAATTTAAAAAAAAAAAACAATTCGAAAAGAATAATTAAAAAACAAACAAAACAAAATTAAAAAAATTTCAAAATAATCGTATTTAAAAAAGAAAAATAAAAACAAAAGACAATCGACTTTGCAACACAATTTAATGATATTTAAAAAAAAAATCAAATTTGAAAAGAATATTGATAAAACAAACGAAACAAAATTTTTAAAAAATTCAAAAATAATCATATTTAAAAAAGAAACAAAAACAAATGACAATCGATGCTACAAAACAATTTAATAGATTAATAAATTTAAAAAAAAAATCAAATTTGAAAAGAATATTGTTAAAACAAACAGAACAAAATAAAAAAAATTCAAAATAATCGCAAATAAAAATGATATAAAAACAAAAGACAATCGATTCTACAACGCAATTTAATAAAAACAAAAGACGATCGATTTTACAACACAATTTAATGAATTTTAAAAATCAAATTTGAAAAGAATAATGATAAAACAAACAAAACAAAATAAAAAAAAATTAAAAATAATCATAAAATAATAAAAATGAAATAAAAACAAAAGACAATCGATTCTACAAACAATTTAATAGAATAAATAAATTTAAAAAAAATCAAATTTGAAAAGAATATTGATAAAATAAATAAAACAAAATTTAAAAAAATTAAAAATAATCGTATTTAAAAAAGAAATAAAAACAAAAGACAATCGATGCTACAACACAATTTAATAGATTAAATAAATTTAAAAAAAAACAAATTTGAAAAGAATAATGATAAAACGAAAAAAAATTTTAATAATCGTGTTTAAAAAAGAAAAATAAAAACAAAAGACAATCAATTTTACAATACAATTTAATAAATTTAAAAAAATCAAATTTGAAAAGAATAATGATAAAATAAATAAAACAAAATAAAAAAATAGAAAATAATTTAAAACTGAAATAAAAACAAAAGACAATCATTTCTACAACACACAATAGATTAATAAATTTAAAAAAAAATCAAATTTGAAAAGAATATTGATAAAATAAACAAAACAAAATAAAAAAATTTCAAAATAATCGTAAATAAAAAAGATATAAGAACAAAAGACCATCGATTCTACAACACAATTTAATAGATTAATAAATTCTAAAAAAATCAAATTTGAAAAGAATAATGCTAAAGCAAACAAAACGAAATAAAAAAATTCATATTTAAAAAAAATAAAAACAAAAGACAATCGATGTTACAACACAATTCAATAGATTAATAATTAACATAATAATAATTTGGAAAGAATGGTGACAAAACAAAAAAAAAAACAAAATAATAAAAATCATTATTAAAAATTAAGAAAAAGATAAAACAATAGACAATCGACTTTACACCACTTTTTTGTTAATAAGAAAGCCTTTGTGTAATAATAATAATAATAATTCTAAAACAAAAATCACTAGATCTGGTGATAAATCACCACCACTTTTGGCAACACTGTAACCAACACAAAATAAAGATTGCCCAACGAGTAAGGAATAAACAGGAGGAAATCACACTGACATTAGTTTCCTGTCCAAAGTGATTACTGTCAAAGCCTGTTTTGGACGGTCACATTTCTTGTAACAATTGTTACGAAGTGAGTAAGAAGTACCAATTTAATCAACCAACATTCACTATGGTGGCTTATTGTTCTCACTTTATAACGAAATTGTTACCAAATTTGTCAAATGTAATACGGCCAGACGGACACAAGCGTTTTACAAAATCATGGATCGACCACAAACCGTCACAATTCACACCTACTAACCCAACGAGTAAAGAATAAACAGGAGAGAGTAATACTAACGGTAATTTCTTGTCCAAAGTGGTTACTACCAAAGCCTATTTTAGATGGTCACGCCTCCTGTTAGTGAGTTTGAATTTGATTTCGACCTTCCTCCTCCCCGCTCGAATATTCTCATTAGTTGCTAGATTGAAATGTCCGTTCAAACTTATTTGTTCGTGCTAACGGAAATGACGTAAAGTGATCTGAGGTCTGAGGTAAGATTTGTGGGAAAAGAGGCGCAGCTGTCATTCATGTCTCGCGTCGGCCGTCAAAACTAATGTCAAATTAATTCAAAATGACCAAAACGTGAAATGATTTAAAGGCGAATTCCTTACCTTTCGACGAGTTATCCATCACTTTAGAATTTCTGATTTCTTGGTGCTTGAAATTTATGTATATAGCTTGCATCTTCAGCTATGTATGTTTCAGTATTCATCTTTCAAGATACAGTCAGCGTTGCCAATCTAGTGACTAGTTACTAGATCTGGTGATTTTTGTTGACATTTCAGACATTTCGATTTAGTGAGTGACTGAAGAAATAGGCTTTAAAAATCTCTCACCCCTTTACACTTAGTATACTTTTTTCAAATAAATCATATCGAACTAGAATTGGAAGATAAGTGTACAGGGTGTTAAAAAATTGCTACTTTAAAGCGTTTTCGATTCACCTCCACTTAGAGTGGATTTAAAATGTAATAACACGAGATTTTCAAAACGACAGTAGTTGCCTTGTTTTTTTTTTGGGGGGGGGGGGGAAGGGGTTTGGATTTTAAAGAAACGTAACAAATATGTAAAATATCATCTTAATTTAATAAGTATTACTGATTCTCAATAAATGATAAATAAATAAGGAAATAAAAGATTTTTGTATGAAAAACAATTAATTTTTACAGAATTTAAATTTCCAAATTCATCCTTCCGCGCAAAAATCAACTTAACGTGTCATCAGTATCAGGTACGAACAAATTGCGATTTCTTCCTAAAACCCAATGCTTCAGAATCATTTTATCGCTGTGCTTGGCGACGTAGGTGTTGTTTCCATTTTTGTTCCTAATCAAAAAATTCCTAAAACACGCTGTGTTATTAAAGAAGGCAAGTGAAGAAGCTTCCTCGGTCTCTTCATACCGAACATCGTAGGGCAGATCTTGGTAATGGTTGATCCAGTAGTGATCGCATCCATAACCGGATGGGATTTGATGGAAGAAGACGACGCGATGCGAATGATACTTGCGACTTGCAGCTGATACGGCCAACTGAAACGTTTCTCTTATAATCCGGTGAAGATTGGATTTGAATTTAAACCTTCGTTCCCAACTGGTGAGGAATAAGACTGTCGTCTGCCGCGTGGAAAATCAGCATGGGGCTATCGACGGCTTCGATATTCCTCATATTGTCGAAGACTAAGCCATTTTCATGTAACGACTTGATTATGGTTCGCCTGATCCATGGGAGCCACATGAACACCTGAAACATACTGAAAACGTATGAGTGATCATAAAAACGCCATCCATGAACTAAATTGACATGTACAGGAGTGGTCCACAAATTTGATCATCTGAAATAATACCTACCTTCAATACAGGGTGATAGTCAATGGCTTCCTCCAAAGTCGTAAAGGCACTGTTGATTATGAAGACGTCAAAAGCAACGCCTTCGTCGTTCTGCATTTTAAGTGCTGTGCTTATGGCAAAGCTTGCGCCCAAAGAGTAACCCCACACGCAAATATCAACTCGGGTTCTTGCCATCACCCAATCGCAAAGCTGCTTGCAATCATTTACAATGGCAGACTCCGTCATTTTTCCATTGTCAGAATCGCCGAACCCTAAAAATATAAATTCCTTTCCACGGTAACTAATCGGCTCAAGCTTTGCTTTTACCGCGATAGTCAAATGAGATCACGTGACAAAATATCCTCAACATGTTAAACAACTCGACCGAATCCTTCCTGCTCTGACCACTGCTGTGGAAGTAAATGAAAACGTTGTGGCCGCTGGACTCCATCGCCGTACTATAATCAAAATCCGCGTCCAAAATTGATTCATCCACGAGACTCCAGGGTAACATGTGCCAGACCCCCAGCTTCAGGACGTCCGTCGTCTTCTCATCGGTGACGTCGACGTAGAAGTTCCTCAAACCGGGGGTTTCCAGGCTCGGCTCGAAATCTTCCCTACGTTTCGGCAGACCATCTAAAAGACCACTCGAGTCGAAGGTTTAATTAGTGGGGCCTCAAATCGACTTACAATGCTGGAATATTAGAAGGCTCCGCAGTCCTTGGGAGTACTTAAAGGCCACGGGGAAGACGATGAATACGAGCACCAGGACTGTCAAAATAATGGTAACCCTGAAAGGGTAGATTGGAAAGTGAGAGCAAATTTGGAAAGTTTGGAAGCTTACGTCACAAATGTGGTAATGTAGAAGAAGCGCTTTAACATGGCCTTTAGAATTGTTTTTCATTATGTTTAAAAGGTTTCATTTCTGGAGAGAGAGAATTTTGGCATTTATATGTCAATGAAATGTCTGTAATGACATCAGAAAACTCCGAAACACAATCCAATACATAGAACCCAATTTTCTTTCCCTATGACCAGAACCCGTCTGCAAAAAAAAAATGCATCGGAGTTATTTAGACTTGCTATGCTCGTCCTGGTTCCATTAACACAGCCATTCAATGAGGCGGTTCCCCTAGTGCAGGTTTTCATTGATTGCGTACTGAAGCCTTCGGGAACTATCTGCGTTTTTCCAGTGCATCACATCTACACAAAACGTGCATTCCTGTCTCTGGTTCTTCATTACAGAGTCCTCAGTTTGAATTTACCGATCCTCCAAAGATGTTCCTTAACTGACATGTGTCCTGTTAGTAACTCCGTGGTGATCGTGAATTGCAGCTCTTTTTTGCAAGGACCTCTGAGGAAAGTTCTGCTATGACGATGTCCTGGTCTACTTATCCAGTATCTATTGTGTTCCTGGCTTATCCAGTCATCGATTACGACCTGGCGGAACAGAACAAGCGTGACGCAGTTCTGTTCCGCCAGGTCGTTGAAATCTTCGAGCTTAGTAGAGCCTTCAAGGTCACCTGGTTGTCAGTTAGGATGAAGATCTGCTTGACGCAGTTGTGTTCCGCCAGGTCGTTGAAATCTTGGAGCTTAGTAGAGCCTTCAAGGTCACCTGGTTGTCTGTTAGGATGAAGATCTGCTTGACGCAGTTGTGTTCCGCCAGGTCGTTGAAATCTTCGAGCTTAGTAGAGCCTTCAAGGTCACCTGGTAGTCTGTAAGGATGAAGATCTGCTTATTAGTGTAAGCCCTCCTTGTTTTCCCGCGCATGTAGCAAGATGGGGTACATTTCATTTTGGAAAATGATGGGGTACAAGATGGGGTACATTTCATTTTGGAAAATTGAAGCAAATTGGCTCAACGGGAAGCATAGCTTCTCCTTTGGTATATTTCAGACCCGGCACCAGTCCAATTTCTGCTTTCGTCCATAAACCAGATTAGACTTCCAGGAGGAAAGTCCTGTTCATTCATTTTTATCTTGATGGGCACGTTTACGTTGCCTTTGAGAGCCATATAGTCCGTCCTCACATTGAATAAAGGACTCCTGGTGCTATCCACGATACTTGTATGACCTGCACTCATGGTAACTGGGTGCTGCAGTCAGTGAAGTCCTCGTCTTGCCTCTCCCATTATCACATCGTGTAAGGGAAAGAGGTCTAGAAGAGTTTCCGTTGCAGGTTGTAAGGCAAGTCTTTGTGCTATGCTCAGCCTAAGTTTGGTTCTCTGCTTGACCTTGGGCCACCACATCAAAACCACAGAAGTTATTGTGGGTCTGACCATTCTATGGACTGGTTGTACATCATACCTGGTTTTAGGCCTCATGTTCTGTCGTCTGGCCACCGCCTGACTATTTTATCTAAATGTTGGTGAACTTGGAGACAAAAATTACACCAAGGTACTTTACTTCCCCCGACAAGGCTGACTGATTTGCACGAAGACGCAGAGGACCTAAACCCTCTAGGTTTCGCCTTCGAGTGAATGGCACAATGGTGATTCTTTAAGGACTGATCCTCAGACCTTAATCTTCAGCCCACATTCAGGACGACTTGCGAATTTTCCTTGTACTAAATCGCCTGCGTACCCTAAGGGATCAAAGCCTTCACTGCTAGGTCGCCTCAAAAGCTCGTCAATCACACGTCCCACAGCCACCCAGGCCATCAGAGTGTCGTGCAACAGTGATGTATAGATCACCCTTCCTTTGAGAATGCAGTCAATCCATTTGCAACAAATTTCCTCGACCCCTCTGCCCCTTAGAGTCGAGGTAATGAAGTCGAAGGATGTCTAGAGAGGCACCTAAAAGGACTTCTTTATTTTCCCTCCAAATGAGGTGATGGAGTGTTGTCTCAGTAGAATAGGCAAAGTGGTATTGGTGTAAGGGTCTATCGACCAGAATATCACACCTCACTTTTTCTCTATTGCCTCAAGTACAAAAGGCATAAGACTGTTGGGCCCCTGAGTGTACTCCAGCCGGCCAGATTTTGGTATAAATACCTTCTGGTCAGACTCTATACTGTTGGTAAATAGCTTATCGCCAGACAGGCTCTTAAAAGCTTGTGGTGAGCAGAAGATGTTGTCCCATCCGAACCCGGAGATTTGTAACTATCAAATGAGTTCATTGTCCATTCGATACTAGAAAATGTCATGACTCTCCTTTGATGATCTGAAAAGAGGATCATCCGGAACCTGGCCATTTCAGTCATCAGGCGCAACGTCAATAACAATTGATCCAGAAAAAGATTTCAGTCATAGTTTCGTTTCATGTTCCGGTAGGCTTTACCAAAGTATTTAGGTAACCCTGAGGGGATTTGGAAAGCATTTTATGTAATGATGATCTGAAAAGAGGGTCATCCCGAACTTGACCATTCCAGTCATCAGCGCAACGTCAATGACAGTTGATCCAGGAAAACATTTCAGTCATAGTTTCGTTTCATGTTCCGGTAGGTTTTACCAGAGTATTAAGTAATCTTGAGGGGATTTGGAGAGCATTTTCTGTAATCTGGCACATTCTGGAGTACTTTTGATTTTCTCATTCACGATGCCGGCCTCCTGGACCTTCTCAGGACTCAGTTAAGGAAACTTTAGGTACATAGAAACCAAGAGGGGATTTGAACCCACACCTAATAGTTGCCCTGCCAATCGTCAAGTCCGTTGCCAGCGAACTCACACACCTGGGCCATGCAACTACTGAGATGAAAATTTTCTTTTCTTAAATATTTTTTCTCGATTTCTTTGTTTTTGTATCTGTTATCCTTTTTTTTATTTTTTAATGATTTGAGTTGATTTTATCTTTAGTTTTACATTTTGTGATCGGTGTTTGATTTTCGTGTATTTTCATTAGAGCGATTGTATCTTCTTTTTATTTTTTTCTTTCTCAAATCAGCTCTTCATTTGTTGCCTCTAATATGTTTGCTTGATGACTGTTTCTATTATTTTTTTCCTGATATTATCAGCTTTTTCTTTTCTTATCCAATTTACGTTATTTTTATACATTTTTTTTTTATTGTTGTTTTGTCTTCATTAAATGTTCTTATTATTATAGGCTTGCTGCTTCAGATTTCTATATTCACTTTTCACTGCCTATTTTTTTTTGTTGTTGTTCGATATTATACCTTTTCGTATTCCTAATTCTTTTTTTTTTGCTTGTTACGTATTGTTCTTGCTACATTATTATATATTTTTACGTTTTTTTCGTTGAATTTCCTTGTATTTTTTCGTGGCTTTTCCTAAATTTATTTTATAGTTGTAGTTGTTTTATTAACTTCCAACTTTTATTTGGTTTTTGTATTCTTTTTTGTTTGGATTGGTCTTTTGTATTCTATTGTCAATCTAATTATTATGACTTCCTATAATTATGTTGTTGATTTGAACGTTTTTAAAAACAAAATGCTTATATTGTATTTTCAAATAGAATTTTGTTCAATTTGTTTAAATATTTGTTTCCTTTGTATGTTTCTTTTAATTACCTTTTCTAATACGATTTTTATTTCCGTTGTAATTTTTCTATTTCTTATAATTACTTATTGCTTTTATTTCGTTTTTGTCATCACGTGTTTACTTAGTTTATGCCACTTTCATGATGTGTACAGTCGCACCTCTATAAGTCTGATGCTCCGCCCACTTTTTTTAACTCGAAATCTCTAGAACTCGAAGTAATTTTCCAGTCCCTTGAAATTTGAATTATGGAGGTTCAACTGTACTTTTATTTACGTTGATAATCTTCCCACCATTGCAGTCTTTTTCTTGTTCGATTTTATGGTTTTCTTTTTCAATTCTGTATTCATTTTTCTTATAATTCTTTGACTCGTTTGTTACATGTTTTCTTTCCTTGTTCTCTTGTCGTTTTGTGTTTTTTTCTTACTCACTTCACTTTCATTAGCATCAATTTTTCTATTAAATATTTTTCTTTCTTCTATTTTCTATTTTATGTAAACTATTGTTTAGGTTTCGTCAAATCCTTGAATTAGTTTATTTTGTCGTGTCTGTTAGGCATTTATTTAATTTAATTTCCTGCTTCATACTTAACACTTTCTGGTTTCTATTTAATTATGATTTTTTTTTCTTTTATTATTAATGCAGTTGTGTTTTAATTTTTTTAATTATTGTTTGTGTTCGTGTTTTTTGTTGCTACTTTATTTCTACGTTCATAGACTTGCATTGCTTTATTTATATATTTATTTTATGAAACACGACGGTTTTTTTCAGATTGCTTAATTGCTTAAAGATATTTTTTATAGCTGTAACAATTTTTGTTTGATTTAATGTTTTTTCACTCTATTTCATAATGCCTAGAGGTGGGTGGGGTAAGGTGAAGTCTTCGATATCTTGATGACTCACTCCTCTTTTGTCTTTACGTTTCACGTTCGGTTTTATATTTTTTAATATTTTGTTTAATTTCGTTCTATTTTTGCCAAAATTTTATTTCTTTTTAATTATTTTTTGTATTATAATTTCAGTTTTTATTAATTTTTTTTTGTTTTACATATATTTTATCTGAGTTGTACGCGTTCGTTCTATGTTTATTTCACGTTCTGATTTTTTTATTCTTTTCTTTGTTTTCCTTTTTTTTTAATTTTCATTATTTGGGCACATTTATCATTTTTGTTTTACCTACTAATCTTTTTTGTAAATTTTCAATTGCTTTTCTCTTTTTTCATTTATTTTTTTTTTTAATAAATTATGTTAGTCATTTAAAGAGAATTAAATATTTCGATCTAATTTTACTATTCGGTTACTGTCTGCAAAGTAGGTGTGTTGAAAAATAAACAAGCCGAACAAAATTTATTATCAAATACAGTTTATTAAAAATAAAGTAGCAGAGTTAATAAGTAAAAAGGGAGAAACTCGATAAAATAAATAACAAAGCGGGCGTTTTTTTTTTAGTTGACGGTGAATTTATTTCTACAAACAAGTCATTCTATATCCACATAAATTATTATGTACAACCTTTCAATCACACTGCTTAATTAAATAAATGTACGTACTTTTAATATATATATATGTATAATACATGTATATAAATATATATATTCAGTGAAAAGCTCTGGGCCTTATGCGCGTCACACGGCAAGATACTCTTACTACATATGGCACAGCGTTCCTCAACCACCATTTATGTATTTTGAAAATAAATTATAACTCCTTCATATATCTCTATAATTATTTATTTATTTTTGAAAATTGTTTATCATTTTTTGTTAAAATTTGCTTCGACGTTTCAAATTATTTGGGAGTGCTTTAAGCGAATCATTTTAAAAGAAGTTTTAAATAAAGTAAAGAATGCAAAAGGATATTATAGAAAACTTGTACTATACGAAATTAAAAACAAAAGAAAAACGAAGTAAATAGTAATCCTCATATTTTAATAATTTTTTGCGTATGTACAGCGATGGTCCTAAGTAATTTTATTTTCCTGGAATACTTTTTAATAACCTTGATTTCTAACGTTATATCAACAACAAAAGCATAAATGACAATAAAGTACCACAACGCGGGGGCGGCTCCAGCCCTATTACGTTAGTTGTTCGTTTTTATTTTTATTATTGCACGACGCAGTGAAAATTTCCTCATACAATTTCTTTTTCAGAATAATCTATTTGTTTCTGTGCATCTTTTTCTCTCTCGTTAAAAACTCTGCGCGCCAATTGAAGTGTTATTACTAAAGCGCGGATTTTAGGTCATGAGTCATCTTTTTAGACGGGCGTATGAGTGATGACTCGCGATCTGAAAATGCATCCGTGCTTTAGTTATTATTACTAATCAGCGGTAGAATTATAATGGGAGAAGCGCTGACCAATAACCTTGGAAAATCTAATTCTCCCGCTCGTTAGTTATTACTCTAAATTTGGAGAAACTTATTTGCTTGTATGATTCATGTGTTTAATTGTAATAAATCTAATAGATTCCCCCCTCTTGCTTCAACTATAGCTTATCTCATATGCACGATTAAACGAATGTGGAAAAATAATTGAATAATACCACTTCAACTGACCTGCAGGGTTTTTGCAATGCATATACAGCGTTTTTCTTCTAAAATTATTTATGTACAATGCCGGGAACAAATCTTCACTTTATATAATTACTTGCGTTCCTATATCTTTTGTACATTACTGTACAAACAAACGTGCTCATACAAAGCTGGTTTCTTGAGAGTGTTTATTTTTTATTCTATGAAATTTTTGCAGAAGTTTTTAATTGTTTATACGGATCGATAACATCAAGTCTATTGAACAGGGAATTCTAAGATATTAAGAATCTTTTTTTTTTCTCAAGGAAAAGCAGGGCCCACATCATCGAAACCACTATGGCCGGCCTTGTGAAAAAGAAAATACGTGTTGGGTGATGCGACATGGCTTTTGTTCATTACTATACATAGCAGGAGCATTTTTTGAAAAATATTTTTAATAATTGAGCAGAGTTTAAGAAGTTTTCATTGCCAGTAGCAAATTGAATTAATGGATCTTTCTTAAATCGTCGCAATTTTTTTTTAATAAAAAAGTCACTAAATACATGTACAGGGTGACCGACGCAGGCAAATTCGCTCTTATGTGGCATTTGTTTTTATAATAACTACTAAAAACAATTGGTTTTACAAAACTAAGATTACATTTAGAAGAACGCGGATTTTTTCTTAAGTCGTTACAACTTTTTTTTAAATAAAAGTCACCTTGTACTTGTAACGAGGTGACTGAGGCGGGTAAAGTCGCTCATGTATGGCATTTGTTTTTATAATAACTACTAAAAACAAAAGGTGAATTTTGTTTTCATTATAATTACATTTAGAAAAGCGTGGACAATACTAATCGTTACCTTTTTTTTAAATAAAAAAAAAACTCATTTACTAAGCACCTGTACAGTGACTGACGACTGACAAACGTGATGTCGCCTTCTTGCTGCATTGGTCTTTATAATTACCACAAAACGACTACAATGCGCCGGACCCTACAACGCGGGGGGGGGGGGCTCAGAGTTATAGGAAAACCAAATCCTCTTCGTCTGTGTTTTCTTTACAGTCCGGTTGGGTACTGTTGATTACATCATTGGGTGAAGGCATGATTAACTTCATATACAACTCGAATTAGTTACAAAATAAATATTAACATTAATTAAAAGTAAGTTTTGTTTCATGATCATGCAAATATTGAACGGGAAGGAAAATTTTGGCCCTGAAAAGTCGTCTTAGGCCCGAGAATCATCCGGCACAAGAACCCCGATTAAGTATCATAATCCGGGGCCAAGAGGACTTCGTAATAACAACAATTAAAAAAAAAATATATTTAGATGAAAACTTGTGGTAGAGGGGCTCGAATAATTTGCGGGGGGGAGCTAAAAATTTCCCTCACACAAAAGAATTGATTTTATAAAACTTAGGCTGTGAGTTTAAAACATTTGTTTCATCTCCCTCGCTTTATTATCGTTATTATTATCAAACCGCGGACTAAAAAGTACCTGCCTCATTTCGCCAGGTGATTACTGTCACGCCAAGGCAAATTCCGTCTGGCTCACAATATTTACGATAAAATAATAATTATTTTTTTTAATGGCGCTAACACAAGTTCGGTTTAAGTGCATCGACTCTAATCGGATCGTGCGCCGCGAGCCTCCCTTATGAACGTAGCTGAGACGGTACTTTTTAATCCGCGGTTTGATTATTATCATTATTAAGATTTTGTTTGCTTGGTGATTTTTGATTATAATTTTGTACTGGTGGTTGAAGAACGCTGTTCTTCATAGATAAATATACTCTGGGGGTCTCAAGAACCAGCGCGCGGCTGCGCGCACAGCGGCAGTCGGCGAGAGACTCGGTAAAGAGGTAGCCTGCACAACACAACAACAATCGAAATAGATTTACCACTTTTTTTTTTTAATGATTCAACAACACAAAGGTTAGACCACAGTACCTTGCTCTCACAATATTTAACATTCGTATAATAATATAAACATAACTATATAATATATAATAATAATAATAATAAAATTAAATCTTACAATATCTAATAATAATTAATAAAGTGTATATCTATAATTACAAGTAATATTACAGTTGTTAGTCCATCACCACAGTTAAGCTAAGAGGGGGCCCGTTTCTCTCTCCCGAGGCCGACACATGCTAATTTATTTAACAACGCTGAGGTGCTGCAATGTCCGTCGCATTTCTTCAAAAAAAAAATTTTTTTTTTAAAGTAAATTATTTTTTTGATTTCATTTTTGATTTGACCGATTGATTCACTCTCTCTCTCTCGTTCCTGTTTCGCTCGCCGCGCACGCTCCTCCACATTTTCTCGCAAAGCTACGCTAACTCTACGCTAGGATGCCCTTGAATCCCTCCAGAGCACTTCTGGAATGTGTCTTCGTATGTGTGTGAGTGTCGTGTGAAAATGTATGTGTAGGTGTCGATCGATAAAAACTCAAATCAATAATAACATGGTAAAAATAAACAATGGGAGCAGGGTTCTGTGGCCCAGCGCACGCCAGAGCGTCAGCTTTTACTCGGATACAAAAATAAATGGTGGCACTAGCTCGCCGCCCTGGCTCTTTGTACTTCATGAAGGCATCAATGTCAACAACTAAGAGATTTCCAGTAACCTATGTACAGTTTAAGCCTGTATTGCACACGGATATGGTAACAATGTCGGAGGGCGGATGGCCGTTATTTCCGTTTGGCGTGCAGCATCTCCATCAGGAGGGTTTGAGTTGGGGCGCTGCCGTTGCAGTGCTTGTGGTACAGATGTTCCTCGCCTCTCGTTGCTAAGGTGTGGATCTCTGGGAGTAACTGCATCATTTTATTATACTTATCCTGCAACAATACAACCAAAATTAAAACTCACCTACCCGACAAAACATAAAGTAAGGCGGTCGCAGTTGAAACCAATATTAAAAATTACCTGTATTTGTGGGTAACATGTCACCGTGTAATCTAGTAGAGCGTGTTGTATTTGTTCATAGCCTTCCTCGATGTGTTTCCGATTTGTGATGCCCCTAACATCTGCAACAGAAAGAAAGCCATCACACAGTACTAATGTACCTCACACTTTTTGAATGCTCACGGCAGTACACATCGGCCCCGCACTTGCACACAACACTCGAGCACAAATTATAAGTAAGAAAAAATATCATTCCAGAAAATCAGAGCACAATTTAAATTCCATTTCAAATCAGGATCGTCACGTGAACTCACTTCTTGATTTTGGAACGTGCAAAAGAACCATCACCAACAATACTAAAGGCGTCACTTCGTGAGCGAAACGTCGTTTCACTATTGGAGGAAGCCTTCGTCGCACTAGATCAGTGATTCCCAAACATTTCAGATCAGTGATTCCCAAACATTTCAGATCATGGCTTACGAAGATGAGGGGGAACCCCTGGTCTAAGACGAAGTTTGTATTTTACGTACCTGGATTGAGAAGTAGCAGAAATTTTATACAGATGTAGTCGCCGACGTCGAACTTAAGCTCCTGAAGCTTCGTGGTGATGTCGTTGAAGTGATCCGATAAGGTCGAGACACCTAGAAGGCCTAGGCTGAGGAGGTCGAACTTTTGGCCGTTGTGCAGTGTCGTCTCGTCGGGCAGATTGTTGTGCATACGTTGGTGTATGTGATCTAGTACCAGCATGTCCGACCATGAATGCTGGAGCAGTTTCATTTGGTCGTCAACCTGAAAGGAAAAGACCAAAAACATGTATACTATAACAACGTTGAAGAAAATCAATACTATTGGTGGATCCTTAAATGCAAATGTACTAGACTAGTGTTAGTTGTGATTAAATTACGTAATGGTGATGACCTGTCTTGTCTGTTACCACGCAAGAAGTCACTGTCAAGCTCACCCATTCATTAGGTCCTTTAGTTCAATCGTAGTATCTAAATATTCTCAAGCGATCAATCAATACGTATAGGGCGATCATAAAAAAGAAATTTTCTATTGGAGCAGTCGCTAAAAACTGTACTTGCGCGCCAAAGTAATGTATATGTGTGGAATGATTACAAAAAAAAAGCAACGTTGATTTGGATCATTTGAAACTGGCGCTAAAAATTGTGCTTCGACGAAAAAGGCACAAAAGAGCGCGCAATTTAAATTCAACGACTGAATATTTGAATGGTTCAGTGAGAGCAGTTAACAGAAAGAAAACCATTTATCAATTAAATAAAATTTGTAAAAATGCAAAACCTTTCGATCACTAAAACAACTTTAGGCAGGCGAGGCGTCGCGTATGGGTTTCTGTAGGATTCGCGAGAAACGGCGTTAACAGGGTCAAAATCGTAGCACAACACGAAAAGAAAACAACAAATTTTTAAAGAAAAAACAAAAGAAAGTGAGAGGTAGAGAGCATTCTGACTAAAGAACACCTGAGAAATAAAAACCAAAATAAAACAATTTACGCAATATCGAAATTGGCAAACTAAAAAGAAAAAAAAATCAGATTCTCAACGTGAATACCACATTCCCTAAATATAATTTGAATTTACACAATCCGTGGAGCATTATGAATTTGGTGGTCCAACCATTGAGTGCAAAAACCCACATAAACATTACAATCTGGCAAATGTGTGTCAAATGGATTAGAACACTTGTAAGTCAGCATTAAAAACTGATTTGAAATTTTAAAAATTCTTTAAAAAATCCAAAACAGCATGTAATCATAATAAAAAAAAAATACGAAGCACCATCTTTACGTCAGAAGTAGAAACTTCTTTACTTCTGTTATCATTAAAGCACGGATTTAGATGCTTTAATACAAGAGTCAGCGCTCTAAAACGCACACGCGCGACTAAAAATTTGAACTCATAACGTAAAAATGCACCTAAGTCCGTGCTCTAGTTATCATAATAGAAAAAAATCCCCGTTGAATTATACTTAATTTAATTCCTTGTCCAAATATTTACAAGATACTCGTTTTTAAACGAAATGCTCATTCAAAAATGTGTTGATTTCTTTTATAAATTAAACTATATCTATGCAAACTTCTTCTACGTATAAAAAATAATAACTGGAACATCGAACGGTTGAAAAAAGACAAACAAAATCGAAACTTTCAAAACGAAATTTAATAATAATGAAAATAATAATATTTTAGATACTAAAGGCAGCGAACAATAAACTTCTCCGCCATCTAAGTGTTGGATATTTTTTGTTTAGAAGCCCCGCGCGGGCAGAGAAATTCGAATTTGGCTTATAAGTTCCACACGGGCACAAAAATTCGAATTTGGTTTATAAGCTCCGCACGGGCAGAGAAATTCGAATTTGGTTGACTCAAGTGACGTCGCCCCACTTAAAAGTTCTTCGATAAGGAAGTTTCAAAAACCGCCGCGAAGAGGAAAACGTTAGTTTCTTTTGTGTTCTTTTTTCGGCAAAGTTTTCCATTCCATTTCTATAACAGTTAAGTTTCCAGGCAAAGAACTGAAACGCGGAAGACTGATTCAACAAATTCATATCTTCTTCTCTGCCGAGTCGACAAGTAGAACCAGAGACAGAGTATTTCGCATACATTGCACGTCAGAATTGATAAAAAAAACGGCAGTGCCTTTTGTGTTCTCATTTCGGAAAAGTTTTCAATTCCACTCCTATAACAATTAAGTTCCTACGTAATCAATTGAAACGCGGGAGACTGATTAAACAAAATCGTACCTTCTCTGCTGAGTCGACAAGTAGAACCAAAGACAGAGTATTTCGTATACGTTGCACGTCAGAATTGATTTAAAAAAAATGAGACTTGTCCCCCATCTGGTGGTGGCTATTTGTTGTTTAGAAGCTCCGCGCAGGCAGAGAAATTCGACTTTGGTTGACTCAAGTGATGTCGCCCCACTTAAAAGTACTTCGATAAGGAAGTTTTAAAAGCCGCAGCGGAGAGGAAAACGGCAGTTCCTTTTGTGTTCTCATTTCGGAAAAGTTTTCCATTCCCAAAGAGTCCTTAATTTGACTCTACGCGTTGTCTCCATAGGAAACGCTGATTCAATAAATTCGTACCTTCTCTACTGAGCCGACAAGTGGATCCCAAGACAGAGTATTTCGCATATGTTGTACGTCAGAATTGATAAAAAAAAAACGAGACTTGTCCGCCATCTAGTGGTGGCTATTTTTTGTTTAGAAGCTCCGCGCGGGCAGGGAGATTCGAATTTGGTTGACAGGTGACGTCACCCCACTTAAAAATACTTCGATGAGGACATTTTAAAAGCCGCCGCCGAAAGGAAAACGGCAGTTCCTTTTCGGGAAAGTTTTTCATTCCTGGAAGAGTCTTTAATTTGACTCTAGGCGTTGTCTCCACAGGAAACAACGTGCCTCTTCTTCTGAGTCAAGAATGGAATAATTTAGTAAATGAAATGAATTTCTTAAAATTAATAGAAAATTGCAATTAAAAGAAATAAAAAGTTAGATAAGGTGTCGATGATTGCACGACAAAAGGGCGTAAGCGTCATTAACCGCATTTTACAGAATGAACAAGAAACTTAGGTTACTTTTATAATTTTTTTGTCATTTTCGCAATCCAGAATGTTAATTCCATCGTAACGCTCCTCTAATTAAATTTTTATTTAACTTGTTCGTCACATTTGCGGCGCTTAAGCCTTTTCACTTTTACAAAGCGAGCGTGAAGTGGCACTTTGGCCGGATATACATACGTCTTTTATTTATTTACTTCATTTTAGTTGCAAACATGAATTTGAACATTACATGAATATCTAGCGGCTGTAACTGCAGTGGGAATTTATTTAACATTTTCGGATTTTTGGCGCTTACGCCCTTTTTTCGTGCAACTATCCACGTAATATTTTAGCCGCAAATTTTACAAATATTGTTAATAATTGACAGAGTTGATAGTTGTTTATTTAATTCATTAATCTATTATTAGACCACCAAGTATGTTTTACGCTGCCTACGTCTAATTTACTCTCAACAATTATTGAAGGTTTGCGTCTGAAATATCTTCAAAACAAATTTTATTCTGCAACAGGATGAGGATATCAATAATAGTTTCTACACAACGCCGTGCGGACAATACAAAAATATTGCAGAGCGGCACATCCAATCATTGTTGATCACAGTGCATAATAATAATAATGAATAGTATAAGCGCGACATCTCGCCGCCGATTTTTCACCTAAAATTTCATTGCAATCAAAACCGACTTGCAACAAAATTTATCTACTATAGATAATAATAATGACTATAATAATAACAATAATAATCAAATGTCATCAAGGACGTAGATATTTTTATCGTTTTTTTTTTTTAAACCAATTGAATTAAAATTTGTATTAATCGCTAGACTCGTTAATTTTTAGCAATGATGAAGAGTAAGACACTAAATCATAGACAACGGACCGTTTGTCGGTTGGCGAAGCCGACTTTGAAGTGATTTCAATGCATGTAGAGGCAAGAACCCCTTAACGTACGGAGTCCTGGCGGCGACATTAAGGCACCTTGTAAACTAAATGCGAAACTATTCTCAAAATTAGATTAACTATATATATAAATAACCTACAGGGTGTTACAAATTCATGCAACGATGTTACGTATAAACAACAAAAGCACAAACAGAAAAAGTACTACGTCATAGCGGTTCCAACTCTATTACATAATTTTTTTTAATAATATTAATAATGATATTTATTAATCCAAGAACTATTGTACAACGCAGTGAAAATTGCATTTCCATATAATTTCGTTTTCAGAATCATTTATTGGTTTCTGTGCATCTTTTTCTCTCTTGTTAAAAACTCTGCGCGCCAATTGAAGTGTTATTACTAAAGCACGGATTTTAGGTCATGAGTCATCTTTTTAGACGGGCGATGACTCGCGATCTGAAAATGCATCCGTGCTTTGGTTATTATTACTAATCAGCGGTAGAATTATAATGGGAGAAGCGCTAACCAATAACCTTGGAAAATCTAATTCTCCCGCTCGTTAGTTATTACTCTAAATTTTGAGAAACTTATTTGCTTATATGATTCATGTGTTTAATTGTAATAAATCTAATAGATCCCCCCTCTTGCTTCAACTATAGCTTATTTCATATGTACAATTAAACGAATGCGGAAAAATAATTGAATAATACCACTTCAACTGACCTGCAGGATCTTTGCAATGCATGTACAGCGTTTCTCTTCTAAAATTATGTATGTACAATGCCGGGCATAAATCTTCACTTTATATAATTACTTGCATTCCAATATCTTTTGTACATTACTGTACAACAAACAAACGTGCTCATACAAAGCTGGTTTCTTGAGAGTGTTTATTTTTTATTCTATGAAATTTTTGCAGAAGTTTTTAATTGTTTATACGGATCGATAACATCAAGTCTATTGAACAGGGAATTCTAAGATATTAAGAATCTTTTTTTTTTCTCAAGGAAAAGCAGGGCCCACATCATCGAAACCACTATGGCCGGCCTTGTGAAAAAGAAAATACGTGTTGGGTGATGCGACATGGCTTTTGTTCATTACTATACATAGCAGGAGCATTTTTTGAAAAATATTTTTAATAATTGAGCAGAGTTTAAGAAGTTTTCTTTGCCAGTAGCAAATTGCATTAATGGATCTCTCTTAAATCGTCGCAATTTTTTCTTAATAAAAAAAGTCACTAAATACATGTACAAGGTGACCGACGCAGGCAAATTCGCGCTTATATGGCTTTTGTTTTTATAATAACTACTAAAAACAATTGGTTTTACAAAACTAAGATTACATTTAGAAGAACGCGGATTTTTTCTTAAGTCGTTACAATTTTTTTTTAAATAAAAGTCACCTTGTACATATAACAAGGTGACTGAGGCAGGTAAAGTCGCTTATGTATGGCATTTGTTTTTATAAAAACTACTAAAAACAAAAGGTGAATTTTGTTTTCATTACAATTACATTTAGAAAAGCGTGGACAATATTAATCGTTACCTTTTTTTTTAAATAATAAAAAAAACTCGTTTACTAAGCACCTGTACAGTGATTGACGACTGACAAAGGTGACGTCGCCCTCTTACAGCATTGCTCTTTATAATTACCACAAAACAACTATAATACGCCGGACCTTACAACGCGGGGGGGGCTCAGAGTTATAGGAAGACCAAATCCTCTTCGTCTGTGTTTTCTTTACAGTCCGGTTGGGTACTGTTGATTACATCGTTGGGTGAATGCATGATTAACTTCATATACAACTCGAATTAGTTACAAAATAAATATTAACATTAATTAAAAGTAAGTTTCCTTTCATGATTATGCAAGTATTGAACGGGAAGGAAAATTTTGGTCCTGAGAAGTCGTCTTAGGCCCGAGAATCATCCGGCACAAGAACCCCGATTAAGTATCATAATCCGGGTCAAGAAGACTTCGTAATAATAATAAAAAAAATATTTAGATGTTCTTAAATCGCAACAATTTTTTTTTAATGAAATCTTTCACTAAATACATGTACAGGATGACTGACGCAGGCAAACTCGCTCTTATATGGCATTTGTTTTTGTAATAACTACTAAAAAAACCATAGGTTTTACAAAACTAAAATTACATTTTGAAAAGCGCGGATTTTTTCGTTACAAGCGTTACACCGTCGCATTTAATCTGAAAAAGTAAAGGCGTTAGTTCATATTTATTTTTCTTCTATTGGAAAACTCTGATGTATGAGGGAAGGGATTGATTGACGAAATAATTTTACTCCAACAAGGATAAGCTTCAACTCCTGTTTAAAACACCAAACAGTAACCATATTATCCATAATTAGTTAATTCGTAGTAAGTAGAAGATAAGTTCCACTTAATAGTAAAATATTCTATCTGTATTGGTGAAAGTCATCATCGTATTCAATCTAAGAAAGTAAAAATGTTATCCTAAAGGCGTTAGTTCAGACTTATTTACTTTTTTTCTATTGGTAAACTCTGTTGTACGAGGAAAGGGATTAATTGGCGTTTGTTTTTATTTACAAGTTATAACTAGTAGGATATGCGGTGAATGCTTGCTTTAGAATGGAACTGTCATTTTATTGGCGCAATATTGTATAATAGCAACAAAAAAAAATGAGTAAAAATATAATAGCAAATGACACCAAAGGTGATACGAGCTTTATTTACCGGGGAACGTTGGCAAGATCTCATGAACATCCTCATTCCACTTCTTCCAGATTAGTTTTAATATTCTAGTGCAATTATTTCCAACACAAAAGAACAAGGGATAAAAGATGCAATATTGAAAAAATTGCATTCCTCTCTTTGGAGTAAGTAAGTTAAAATACTGAATGTTTCTCAACTTCATACAAAAAATGAAACCATTGAAAGTTTACGTTAAAAGTGATAGAATGAAGCAGTTTTTGTATAACAATTGATTAATAAATATTAGAGATAATAAATGTTTTTGGCGAACGATGAAACAGTTTGATAGTCCCTGGTTTATTTTCATGATGTAATTACGTCCTCGGAGAAATTTGTTGATGTCAGCATCGGCTGTTAAGTGGGTCAGTTGTCAGATGTACTTTGTCGCGTTGAAAACATGGCCGAATTTTCCAATACTGTTCTTGTGGACGTGATTTTAATTTACGGCGAATGTGGTCAAAATGCGTTGGCTGCAAGACGTTTGTATGCACAGTGTTACGACGAATCAGTGTTTGCAAGGGATGCAGTGTGGGCAGAAAAAAAACCTCATGCAATGCGGCGCCGTAGTTTTCAAAAACGCTTTTCGGTCAATCTATGTGCAGGTATGTTAAACGGCACTTTAATCGGTTTATTTGTTTTATCTAATCGCTTGGACGAAATGGTGTATTTACGTTTCTTGCAAACTAATTTGCCGGAACTCCTAGAGGATGTAATTTTAAATATTAGAAAATATTAGAGCTTAATCCATTAGATTTTTATCTGTGGGGACATTTAAAAAAATCTAGTGTACGCCGAAGAAGTAAACAAACTACAAACTACCACCTCTGAAGTTAAGTTTCTCTCTTTTTTTTTGGATAATATTAAGTCCTTGAAAGATAGAAATAACTACCGCACGGGTTGAAATGCCACTTATTAAAATTAAACGTCTCTTAACTCCATTTAAAACGATGGATGCGAAGGAACACTGAAAAGGAGTTGAAAGTATTAACAATAACTCCAGATTTTTGTGTGCGAGTAGTTGAGTTTAGTTACATTTGTGCAATACTCGAGTTTTGTTATAAATACGTAACAACAACAACGTACTCAAAATTCAAGGTGAACACAAACAGACCCTAATGGCACATACAAATACATGGCCAATAAAAACTTTCACGTGAAACTAACGTCACTAATAATTGAATCACCTCTAAGATATTGCAATACTCTCATCCACACGCTCGGTTAAGTCCACGCACATGTAGGTACGTGGAGACATAAAGCCCAACTTTTTCAAACAACTAAGCATGAGAAAGAGAGGCATTTTTTACTTTGGTTTTTCGAAAATCCATGCCAATTTGTCTGTTGTGTATCATCGTCTCTCTTGTAGAAAACATTTTTTCTTATGATATGACGGCGTTGCTGCGTACTTGTTCACGAACTTGCGCGAGCGTGTGGATATTTCCTAAATATTTAATTCCACCAGCCCCAGGATTACCTACTCTATTTAATTACTAAAACGCCACTATAATGTGTTATTAATTTAACGGCAGCAATTGCCTCTTTCCAGCAGCTAATCCTTCGGCGATCGTCCTCCATTACACCCGTATTAATTCAATTAGGATAATTAAGTCCAATCGAAAATGAAATCACACCGCGACGAATATGGACTTGGCCGCCAAAACCAGACGATTCCGAACCAAACCGTTCACGGTTACGCAGAAAAGCAGAAAACGCTCGTTATAATAAAAATACCATTTACGTGCGCGATCACTTCAGAATTTTAATAATTAATTAGAGTGAGTCGGAAGAAACGCGAATGTAGAATTTAATTTTGCTAATTGCTCGTTTTTACTTTAGGAATTAAAGCGGGCGGAAAGATTCCGTTTAACACCTCATAACTTTTTTATAATAAAATGTTTTAATTTAAAAAAAATTGAGATTTTCGTAATTTAAACAAAATTCCGCTTTGTTATGTGACAGTTGGCGACATTGGTTAAATTAATTTCAAACAAATGTCAATTTGGAGGTTATGTTCATAATTTGACATGTCAACAAATGTCGCCAACCTAATAACAAAACACAATTTTGAGTGGTACTTTATGAAACTCGTTAAGCACTCAAAATTTTCCATTTCTAAAATTTGTCAGTTTCATTCGTGTTTGTGTTCAGAGCGTTACGCAAAAAAAAAAAACCTGACGCATCTGAAACAGCTGAGCGTGTATGAGAGAGCAAGCGAGTGAAAAACGACGACGACCGCGTTTTCATTCTGATTACGATGATATTATGCAAAGGCAAATATGAATAAGCGAGCGAAAGTGAAACTTGCGCTATTGCTAATTGGGGCCAAGTTCATTACGTCCGGTGGTACTACTGTATCGGTTGGTTCGCGTGCGCCGTTACCACTACTGGCTCGTCTGAACTAATCGGCCAAATGAATTTGATCCACCATCCATTGATTGATCTATTATTATCCTTTCGTTATTCTTTGCGGCTACGCGACGTGCACGTCGTCCTTAATGAGCCTTTCTAATAATTCCGTTCATCTTTTCAGGATTTGCTCAACGGCGCAATTCATTGGAATTCCGCGTGCGGAATTCAAAACATCCGTCGGGTGTCGGAATACTAATTTAGTTAATATTTCGTTTGTTTTTTTGAGTTATGAATCAATTTAATTCACGTTTCTCGACCGTTGAAAATTTACTAACGGACAACCTTTATGGTGCCACTAAAATCAACGTTTCGCTGTACGTTGGCAACTTTCTCAAGATAATCAAAATAATTGAAGAATAAAAATACTAGTAAAGATCGATGGGCAAGAAGTGTTAAATAAACAGCAAAAGCAGTTGACATTCAACCAACAATAAAAAGGAATTTGAAGAAAACGGATTATAAATGACAATGACGAATTAAAAAAAAAATTAAAAACGTCTGTAATTATCAAGATTGCATTGAAAAACAAAAGACTAATAGAATTCGACGGGTATAAAATAAAAAAAATTTGAATAGATTCTACAGAAACAAATGACAAGTTTGTTTGGTCGAGAAAGAAAAAAAAATCTACAGAAACAAACGACAAATTTGTTCGGTGAAAAAAGAAAATGGATTAACAATGAAAAAAATTAAAAATTAATGAAAAACGACGAGCAAGAAAAAACAAAACAAACGAATACCAGAAAACAATAGAATCAATAACAAAAAAACAAATAAAACGATGAAATTTAAAAATAAAAACAACTGACGACGATCGATTAACCAAAAAGAAATTTAAAAAAATAGAAGGCAATCCCCAAAGATGAACAAAAAAAAAAAACAAATGACAAATCGACGATGTCGAAGCAAAGAAATGAGGAGCGTCTTTGATTTCTAAGCTTGCATTGAGAAACAAAAGAATGGGTATGAATGAATGACAAATGACAATTGCTTGGTCAAAAAAAAAAAAAATGAAAGAGAATGGTCAAACAACGAAAAGGTAAATTTAAATGAAATTAAAAATTAATGAAAAACGAAGAACAAGAAAAAATACAATAACAAACGAAACCAGAAAACAAAACAAAAACAGTAGAGTCAATAACAAAAAACAAATAAAACAGAAGGCGGACGACGAAATGTAAAAATAAAAACAACTGACGACGATCGATTAACCAAAAAGAAATTTAAAAAAATAGAAGGCAATCCCCGAAGATGAACAAAGAAAAAAACAAATGACAAACGACGATGTCGAAGCGAAGAAATGAGGAACGTCGGTGATTTCTAAGCTTGCATTGAGAAACAAAAGAATGGGTATGAATGAATGACAAATGACAATTGCTTGGTCAAAAAAAAAATGAAAGAGAATGGACAAACAACGAAAAAGTAAATTTAAATGAAATTAAAAATTAATGAAAAACGAAGAACAAGAAAAAATACAATAACAAACGAAACCAGAAAACAAAACAAAAACAGGCAATAACAAAAACCAAATAAAACAGAAGGCGGACGACGAAATGTAAAAATAAAAACAACTGACGACGATCGATTAACCAGAAAGAAATTTTAAAAAATAGAAGGCTATCGTTTGTGACGCTTGAATTTAACTGAAATGGAAAATAATTGAAAACGACGAGCAAGAAAAAAAAACAATATAATCAATAAATACGAGAAAACAAAAAATACTCGAGTCAATAATAAAAAACGAAATAAAACAGAAGGCGAACGATGAAATGAAAAATGAAAACAAATGACGAACTTAGATGTTCGTTTGATTTTGTTTTTTGTTCGATGTTTATTTCAGTTTTCCTGTGGTCTTTTTATCGAAATAATTTCTTTTTAAATCCTGGTGACATTTTTTGAAGTTTTCTTTTGTTTTTCTGTCGTGCTTTGATTAATTAACAGCTTTTTTCCAAGGATCTCTAGTTTCTTTTGTTTTCTTTTGATTTTCTTTGGATTTTTTTGCACTATTCCGAACAACCGTCGATCTTTTTTTTTTGTTTTTCGCACTTCCATGCAGTCAGTCGTAGTTTCTTTTGTTTCTTTTTCGTCGAATTCAATTACTCGCTTAGCGTTTCGTCGTTTTTTGTTTGAATGTACCGCTGTTTCTTTCGTTTTTCTGTTTTGAATTTCTTATGCTACTTCTAACAAACGTCGATCTTCTTTTGTTTTTTGTTTTTTTCGTTCATTTTCTTCGTATCTCCACATTGTTTATTTCAGTTCTTCATCGAAATAATTTCTTTTTAAATCCCATTGACTTTTTTGGAGTTTTTGCCCAAGAATATTTAGTTTCTTTTGTTTTCTTTTGATTTTTTACACGCTATTCCGAACAATGTTGATCTTCTTTTATTTTCGTCGCTCTTCGTTAGCGTTTCTTTTATTTTTTCTTTTGAATTTCTTACGCTACTTCGAAGAAACGTCGATCTTCTTTTGTTTTTGTTTTTTTCGTTCACCTTCCTCGATTGTTTATTTCAGTTCTCTATTGTCTTTCTTTATTGAAACGATTTCTTTTTAAATCCCATCGACGTTTTTGGAGTTTTCGCTTGTATTCTGATGGCTCTTTGATTTTTAATAGCTTTTTCCCCCTAAGAAAATAATATTTAAATTCTTTTGTTTTCTTTTGATTTTCTTACACGCAATTCCGAACAATGTCGATCTTCTTTTATTTTCGTCGTTCTTTGTTTGCGTTTCTTTTGTTTTCTCTTGATTTTTTTACACGCCATTCCGAACAATGTCGATATTGTTTTAATTTCGTCGTTCATTGTTTGCGTTTCTTTTGTTTTTTTTGGGCAAATTCGATTAACCAGAAAAAAATTAAAAAAAAAAAAAATAGAAGACAATCCCCGAAGACGAACAAAAAAAGTGTAAAACGAATGCAAACTTAAGTCGAATCTTAATCCTTAAAAAACCTAATAAAGGTCTATAGGCAGACAAACAGCAAAAAAAAACACTTGACTTTCAATCAATAAAAGAAATTGAAAGAAAACAGAGGATAAACGACAATGACAAAGTAAAAAAAAAAAATAAGAACTGTCTGTGATTTTGAAGATTGCATTGAAAAATAAAAGACTGATAGAATTCGACGAGTATAAAATAAAAAAATTACTCAATAGATTCTACAGAAACAAATGACAATTGTTTGGTCAAAACAAAATTGAAAGAAAATGAAAAAAACTGAACGACGAGAAAAGAAAAACAAAGTAATAGACAAACACGTCAAACGTCAGTGACGTACGTGACGTACGTCAGGAAACGTCAAGAGACGTAAGAGACATCAAAGTGACAGATGTCAAGGGACGTCAAAGTGACAGACGTCAGGAAAACAAAAAACAATCGAGTCAAAAACGAAAACGAAATAAAACAGAAGGCGAACGACGAAATGAAAAAATAAAAACAAATGACGGTCGGTTAACCAGAAAGAAATTAAAAAAAAAATAGTCGACAATCCCCGAAGACGAACAAAAAAAACGAAAAATGCCTATAACCTAAATCGAATCTTAATCCTAAAAACAAAATTAATAAAAGTTTATAGGCAGGAGTGTTAAATAAACAGTTGACTTTCAATCAATAATTGAAAGAAAACAGATGATAAACGTCAATGACAAAGTTAAAAAAATGAGAACCGTCTGTGATTTCGACTGTAGATTAACCAGAACCAATCCTCGAACATGAACAAAAAAAATGAAAAACGTCTGTAAACTTAATCGAAAGTTAATTCTTAAAAAAAAAACTAAGAAGGGTCGATGGACAGAAGTGTTAAATAAATAGCAAAAAAACAATCGACAATGAATAAAAAAAATTTGAAGGAAAGCAGATGACAATGACAAAGTAAAAAAAAAAGAGAAACATCTGTGATTTTTAATATTGCATTGAAAACCAAAAGACTTCGAATAGAATTCGACGTGCATAAAAACAGAAATTATTGAAATAAATTGATGACAATTATTTGGTATCAAAAAAAATTGGAAGAAAATGAATGAACACGAAAAAACAAAAACGTCCTCAATGCTTAAATTTAAGTAAAATTGTAAACTAATGAAAAAGGACAAGCAAGAGAAAGCCAGAAAACAAAAAAAAAACTCAGTTGAGTCAAAAGGAAATAAAACAGAAGCCGAACGACAAAATAAAAAAAATAAAAGCAAATGACATTATAAAATCAAATATTATTGAACGGATTCAACTGAAACCAGTAACAATTGTATAGGTGAAAAAAGAAATAAATTTGGAGAAAAAAAATGGATAAACAACGAAAAAAATTCCCGTTTAATTGAAATTAAAAATTCATGAAAAACGAGGAGAAAAACAACACTAAAAAACAATCGAATCAATAACAAAAATGAAATAAAACAGAAGGGGACGACGAAATGAAAAAACAAAAACAACTGACCGTCGATTACGCAGTAAGAAATGAAAAAAAAAAAAACCAAAAAATAGAAGACAATCGCCGAAGGTGAACAAAAAAAATGAGAAACGTCTTCAAACTTAATCGAAACTGAATACTTCTTAAAAAAAAGAACCATTGGTAGAAATGTTAAGTAAACAGAAAAGAAAAACAACTGACAACTGTCATTCAATCCACAACAAAAAAAAATTGAAAGAAAGCAGATGACAAACGACAAAGTCGAAGTGAACAAATGAGGAACGTATGTGATTTTTAAGCTTGCATTGAGAAACAAAAGACTGAGTATTATTGAATAGATTCTACAGAAAAAAGAAGAATTCTTTTTTGTTTGTTTTGTCTTAAGTCACCACCAAGCTATTGTTATACCGTGCAGTCAAATAAAGTCCTTAATAAAGTAGGCTATGTTTTTTTTTTCTTCTAGAGGTTTGTAGCAGTGTTGTCAACCAAAATACGGTACACTTACGGTCCTGATAAGGTTACCATGCGCAATTGTACGGTCGAATTTGTGAACAGTCACATTTAAAAGAAGTTTTATTTTTCAAATCTTAATTTTCTAATATTTATGGCGCCAACCATCGGATAAAAAGCGAAGCTACGTAACTGTCGTAAAACAGGTATCTACTAGATATTTTTGGCTCACTTCGTAATTGGTGCATTGAGAGTGCTGTGAAGTTCAAAAAAAGTCCGACGGTGATTCTAGTGGTGAATAAACCCAAAAAAATTTAAATCTACACAAAAAGTGCAGTCAATTTTTTTGTTTTTATGTTAAAATTATTTACGTGTAGTACAGAAATTTTGTTTTTTTAACTTATAACGTTTTGGTGCGTAGAATACTGTCATTTTGAGGATGGCACAAGCTTTATTCGGTTTTACAAGGTTGGCAACACTGAGATCTGTTTGAAAACATGAAGCGCATGTCACGTTTGTGCATTCAAGCTGAAGGACAGCGTTTTGAACATCGTCTTGAAGCTTCAGTGTCGTTTTGAAGTAATTTAATTAATTACTGTCATGATCAGATATCATGACACTGACAGTTATTGATAACTGTCCTCTCACTCTTGCATTGCATGTCGCCAACTTTATAAAAAAAAAACTACAGCTTACTTTATTTACATTTTCATTTGAAGGCACGGTGCAATATGAGTTTCTCCATTAATTAATTTTGTTTTATATAAGTACGTTAACAAAAAAAATCGATGCAAGCCTAAAATTAAAAAAAAAGAAAGAAGTTTCAGCTCGATGAAAAATTAAAACAAGTATAAAACACGCCTGCTCTAGTTTTCTATAAATAAACAACGTTTTATATATTATTTACTTTTGAAATCATGAGCATAATTAAGCGTTCTAAAAATAGCGCATAACTCGTTCAAGTCGAGCAATGCAGCTAAGACTTACAACTCGGGCAAATTAATTCTAACGTTCGACAAGAAATAATTAGAAAAGATTTATTAACCATTCAATTAACCTGAGGTAGGTATTGCACAAGTCTGTAAAATTTACCCGAGCACATGTAAGCACAAGAGATGAATCTAAATAATTATAAAATTAAAAATTGCTGTAAACTGTAGCAACTAGAATTAAAGGGAAAAAAAATAGGCCACTGTTCATTCAATAGTGAATTAATTGGTTTCATGTGTTGCAATCCGTCTACTAATCAATTAAAAAAATATGCCTTGGTAATTATATTTATGTACACTACGTATATAGGTTCGTGCTTTTGACAGGTTTATTGTTAATTAAATATTAATTGCGCATTCCTAACATTAATCTGGTAAATTAATTAACGCACGATCATTACGCGGGTAAAAAAAAAATCTCGGTTTAGGAAGTGCATATCAGGTAGGGTGTTCAACAGGTGTACTTCCCTTCCCATGTCGGCCGGGAGATGTAATTACCGCCTCGAGGGGACCGGATTGGGGGGGCCCCCCACGAAACACGTGTACCTCGGTGGACCTCGTGACGTGGGAACGTTCCACGCGTGACGCGGCTAATATATTAATGCACACGCTGCCGACTCCGCTTAATTACGATGATGGAAATGATTACGATGAGATATGGTTGTTTAAAGGATCTATTAAGGCGAAATGCTCTGTGTGCAAGTACAAATATTTTAAGCGGACGTCACGAATTCCTCGCCTCTTTCTCATGGACGTTTTAACACTTCTTTGTGAAGGTGCTTGGAAAAAATCTAATCGTGATCTCCTCTTCCTTCGCCTGTTCATGGTATTCCCAACGACTAAAGTATTCTAGTTCATTTGAAAGTAATATGTACTATAATTTAAAAGTCTTCACTATTTGAGCCCAAAGGTTGGAGACAGTAGAAGTCTGGTAAGGAAAACGTTTACCATTGAAAGAGTGGCATGGGCCCCTGAAGGGCAAGGATAGACACCAGCTTTGAAAAGCACTCGAAGTTGTTTTGATGCCAAAAATAAATATGATCTCCAGAAGAGGCTCAAACTGGTTGCCTCATTAACCCATTTTTCCTCAAGAACATGAAGAAACGAGCACCACTTCACCAAAAACCTTTGCCTATCGAATAGGCAAATCTACGATGGATAACCTGGATCACTTAGTGAAGAAAAATCTTTCACAACAAAAGAAGAGCTGACATAGAAAGTGCTTTCGACAAAATAAAGAGATCACAGAGGGTGAGTTAAGTCAATACTCCAGCGACTTTTCTAGGAGGGGGGAAACATCGTTAGCCATTCGAAAGGGTTGCCCACAAACTGGAATGTTATCATCTCTGCAATGATTGATTGGTTTGGATGATCTACTAAAGAAAATGATATGCCCCTCATGTATTATAAAAAAAAAGATTTCAACGTAAGGCCTTAAAATCCCTCGATAGGTTTGGCTTTGGCATTTTCTTTTTTGCCACGAGGAGTCATATTGAACATCAGTACAGGCATCTCAACCTTTGGGATTTGAAAGAATCATAAATTATACATCGATCTTCTTCTATAATACAAAGATTGAGGACTGGCTTTTGGATTTCTTTTTTTGGCAAAGAAAAACCCACGTCTTGTCACTATTTCCATTGATCCTTGGTTTACGCAAGAGTCATAAAAGTTGAGGGCTGTCTTTGGTATTTTTTTGACCAAGAACAATTAAGATGGGTGTACCCCTTGATCCCTTATTTCCCCAAAAGTCATGCCGCCAGTGAAAAATATGGAAGACGAGTTTGAAATTCTACCAGCAGTTTCAAACACATGGGCCTCTTTCCATCAGCTATTAAATAATGAAGATCTTACTTGCGGCGTTACTAATCTCTTCTGGTTTTCTTATCTTGGTACCATAACCCTTATTTTTGGCCAAGAATTTGATGACAGCTCTGTCTCTGTTTCAGTACTCTTGGTTTTACAAACTAAAGACCTTATATGAACCACCAATTGGGGTGCTATAAAGGCATCATATTTGGGCTTTCAAAGCAACCCTTGTGAGCTTCCTTATATCCAATTATTCTTGCTCTTGCTCTCAGCTTTCATTATCAAACAGTCAACCTAACCAAGCCAGAAAATGAAGACGAGAGAATAAAGAAAAGACACAAATCTCTAACGCTTAAGGTCAAGTGACCATAGTGATTCCTCCGGCCCTCCAATTGTATGATCCCTATCCAGCATTGGCAATCAAAGAAACTGGATATTCTACTAATCAAATCGAAGCTAGAAAACGAGGACCAGAGATCGGAGAAATCCTAAGGTGAAGCAACAAAACCCAGGATAACATTGCATTTGTTTTAATATAAATGGCCAAAATGATCTCTCTCGACCTCCATTTATCCAGCATTGGCTATCAAAGAATCTGGACTTTCTATTGAACAAAGCGAAGTCACAAAAAGAGGACCCACAGTGCCACAGATCGAAGAAACGACATAAACAAGTCTCTAACGCTTCAGGTGGAACAACAAAAGCGGCCATAGTGACCTTCCAATTGGGTGATTCGTATCCAGCAAGTGCTATCAAAGAATCTGGTCATTCTATTAATCAAAACGAAGCCACAAAATGATGAGCAGCGAATCAGAAGAAAAAATACAAATCTTTAACGCTTAAGGTCAAGTGGCCATGGTGATCTCTCTGACCCTCTAATTATGTAATTCTTATCCAGTATTGGCTATCAAAGAATCTGCTCGTACTATTGGCCAAAACGAAGCAAGAGAAAGAAGGTGAAACAACAAAATCCAGGATAGCATTGCATTCGCTTTAATGGAAGTGAAGATAGTGATCCCTCTGGTCCTTCAATTGTATGGATCCTTATCCAGTATTGGCTATCAAAGACTCTTAATATTCTATTGATCAAAACGAAGCCAAAAAATGAGGGGCAGAGATCGAAGAAACGATACAAATCTCTAACCTATCAGACGGAACAATAAAAATGGCCATAGAGATTCCTGTGGCCTTCCAATTGTGTGATTCTTAGCCAGCATTGGCTATCAAAGAACTTGGTCATCCTACTGACCAAAACAAAGTCAGAAAATGATGGCCAGAGAATGAAAACAAAACACAAATCTCTTAAGGTCAAGTGGCCATAGCGTTCCTTCTAGCCCTCTGATTGTGTATGGTTCTTATCCAGCATTGGCTATTAAAGAATCTGGTCATTCTATTGAGCAAAACGAAGCCAGAGAATGAGGACAAGAGAACGAAGAAAGAACACTCTCTAACGCTTAAGGTGAAACAACAAAATCCAGGAGATAGCATTGCACACGACGTTTTAATACGAATGGCCATAGTGATCCCTCTGGCCCTTCGATAGTGTGATTCTTATACAGCATTGGCTATCAGATTATCTCGTCATCCTAAACGAAGTTACAAAATGAGGACTAGAGATCGAAGAAACTGAAATCTCTAAGAAATAAGGTGAATTGCACTGCATACGTTTTTAAGAGGCCAAAGGTATCCCTCTCAACCTCCGATTGTATGATTCCTAACCAACATTGGCTACCAAAGAATCTGGGCAAACCTAACATTGATCAAAACGAAGGACCAGACATCGAAGAAAAATAAAACAACAGAATCCAGGATAGCACTGCATAAGTTTAATATGTGTAAGCAGCCATAGTAATCCCTTTCACCCTCCAATTGTATAATTCTTGCCCAGCATTGGCTGCCAAGGAATCTGGGCAAACCCAACATTGATCAAAACGAAGGTTAGGATATCGAAGAAAGATAAAATAACAAAATCCAGAATAGCACTGCACACGCCTAATATGTGTAAGTAGTCGTAGTGATCCCTTTCACCTTCCAATTGAATAATTCTTGCCCAACGTTGGCCACCAAAGAACCTGGGCAACTTAACTTTGATCAAAACGAAAGACCAAGGGTCGAAGAAACTGAAATTTCTAAGAAATAAGGTGAAATCCAGGATAGCACTACATACGTTTCTCATAAGAGGCTAAAGGTATCCCTCTCAACCTCCGATTGTATGATGCCTGACCAGCATTGGCTACCAAAGAATCTGGGCAACCTAATATTGATCAAAACGAAGGACCAGACAACGAAAAAAGATAAAACAACAGAATCCAGGATAGCACTGCATACGTTTAATACGTGTAGGAAGCCTTAGTGATACCTTTCACCCTTCAATTGTATAATTCTTGCCCAGCATTGGCTATCAAGGAATCTGGGCAACCTAACATTGATCAAAACGAAGATCAAGATATCGAAGAAAGATAAAACAACAGAATCCAGGATAGCACTGCATACGTTTAATACGTGTAGGAAGCCATAGTGATACCTTTCACCCTTCAATTGTATAATTCTTGCCCTGATTGGCTACCAAGGAATCTAGGCAACCTGAAATTGATCAAAACGAAGGACCAGATATCGAAGAAACTGAAATCTCTAAGAAATAAGGTGAAATCCGCATACGTTTCTTATAAGAGGCCAAAGGTATCCCTCTCAACCTCCGATTGTATAATTCCTGACCAGCATTGGCTACCAAAGAATCTGGGCAACCTAAAATTGATCAAAACGAATGACCAGAGATCAAAGAAAGAACCCTTAAGATAAAACAACGAAATCCAGGATAGCATTTCATACGTTTAATGTGTGTAAGTAGCCATAGTGATCCCTTTCACCCTACAATTGTATAGTTCTTGCCCAACATGAACCTGGGCAACTAAATATTGATCAAAACGAAGGACCAGAGATCGAAGAACGAATAAAACAACAAAATCCAGGATAGTGATCCCTTTTACCTTCCAACTCTTGCCCAGCATTGGCTACCAAAGGATCTGGGCAGCCTAAGATTGATCAAAACGAAGCCAGAAAGTGAAGACTGGTTATAGATGAAAGAACATATGCTTAAGAGGGGTTCTTGAATGTCCCTTATCGACGTTTCACATTCAAACAAAGCAAGCAAAATTAAAGGTCTTCATCAACAATTAGTTTTCCATGCATCCAACTAAATTACTTCGACGAAGTCGAGAAAGGAAATAGAGCCTGGGATAAAGCGGCACGGACAAACAGTTCGTGAGTGAAACGCCCGCTTGATTCTTTTTTTTTGCGTGTAAACCACACTCAAGGTCGCTGAAAATAATAATAATAATAGTCTGTGGCCGGCGATCGACGAATATAATATTATATGAAAGCGAGAATGGGTTCATAACGCAGAAGCCAGAGGAATTTCCGCCGTGCAAAAGAGATGGCGGCGGCGGCGGTGGCGACGCACGCAACAATAACAACAACAACAATAAAAGCGAAAAACTTTCGCCGCATTGCATTGTTGCTATTCATTCGTTCGAGAAAGCGAAACACTTTCCATTTTTGCCATAGAATCCGCCGTTTCGTAACCACACCATCGTCGTCGCCGCCGCCTTACGTACTTGACCCACTGGCAATGGCCTACTTGGATTCACCATTCGATGGAGAGAGAGACGGAATGATGCAGCAGCACGCAAGACAAGACACCCAGTAATTTACATACATACTAGTTATGCCAATAACGCAATTAGCATGCGGTACACGACGAAGTTGGGCAAATGAGTAAGCGGAACGCGGACGGTGCTGCCGCCGTCAATCAACGACACTCTCGCGTACTATTCAATGGTCATCTACGTATGTACAACACGAACAACGTTGCCAGATGCACAGGATTGGAACACTTTTTTGGGAATCTTTTTTTATACGCGAAATTATAGTAACATTTAGTTTAAGGAGATTTTAAATTCTGGTCCAATTTCTAAGGAAACTGAATTTGGATTAATTAAAAATACCACAGTGGGTGATCGAAATTTGGGTATCACAGTGACTGTTCGTCTTGCCAAGATTTGAATCACTTTAATTCACTATAAAAAAAAGTGCCTTCATCTGGCAACACCGGTAGCATAAATACAACATTACAAACGCAATTTCGGAGCGACTTGTTTAACGTTCAGTAATTTTTTTATTCGTCTACAACGTTACTAATTACTTTTTGGGAAACTGGACTTTTTCAGCGAACGCGCGACGTTGTCACACTTGCCGGCCAGAATTAGTCATCAAATTAGTTTCGTTATGCAAATTGCTGTGCAAGCACAAATTACTAAACTACGTAAGTAATTATTTGCGCCTTTTTTATTCGTTTTGGTATTATGAATGTGAATGCGCGCGGTGGATTGCTTCGGTGGCTGGTTTTTTTTTGGGGAAAATAATGGTACAGAATAAAATCCTTTAACTTAAGGATCATGAAGTAATTATTGAGCTTTGAAGCTTTTGGCAAAGAAGACCTTGCAACCTTTTGGAAGACCAATCAAGAGGTCCTGGATCAGGATCATTCTTTTAGACCCACCAAGAGACACCAGTTAGAGGATATTCCTTGGAGGTTTTTCACTTTTGCCTAGCAAAGGCAACATCATTTTCCAGAAGCAAACAAGAGGTCCTGTGCCAGGATGATTCTTCTGGATATATCAAGAGACGATGTTTCCAACTTCTCAAGCAAAATTAAAAAAATAGAAAGGAGTATAGGAAGATTGCACGGATTTTACTAACCCAGTTAGAGGATAAACCAAGACACGCGGTGTAGGGCGTAGGAAGATTGCACGGATCTTATTAACCTTTCTTAACTTCTTAACTTAACTTAACTTCTAATGGAAAATGGATCTTGCTTAACAGAGGCAACATCATTTTCCAAGAACACTCAACAGGTCCTGTACCAGGACTATTCTTCTGGATAAACCAAGGCATGCAGTGCAGTAGGGTGTAGGAAGATTGCACAGATTTTACTAACCCAGTTAGAAGATGGGTTTTCCTTTGACGTTGTTACTTCTAACGAAAAATGCGCGCCAGTGGATAAAAAGAAAGCAAAGGAGTGTCTAAGTTATTAAATCAGTTTCGCAAAATGTAATAGCCGTTGTCTATCCATCAGCAAAACAGAAGGCCATAAACAATAAAACGCATGAAAATATCATTTGAATACCGTCCGAATTTGGTTAAAGCCGTTTGGCTTGCTCAATGATGTTCGAGTTCGATTGCTATCTGGGTCGCCCCGGTTGCATTACCGCCAGTTACCTTTGACTCCGGTACATGTGTAACACCGAGGGAGTGCCCTTTGTAGCCGCTTATATTAACACATACACATACAAACCGTTCTTAGTAAGTATATCGAAAGCTTTGTCACTCGCTGCTAACGTTTGATTTATGAACACCACACGCTTTCGACTTCCAGTCGCCCTGTGGGTAGTCGGGCAAACAAATCGTTCGTAATTCAGACAAAATTTTTAATGCTTACCTTGAGATCTTTAAAGAACAAAGAGTTTCGCGCCCAATCGACTTGCGAGAACAAGTTTTGGTCCAACACTTTACACATAAGTTCAAAGAGGTCCACTTCACACTGATTATACGTTTGGCTCTGTAGGAGTCCATATAAACTATTTTGCCACTCACGATCGTCTATCGCCACTACGAAGTCTCTGATGAGGGGTGAGATTTTGTTGGAGGGCGGCGGCGCGCTGCCGCCTTGCACCACCGTGTCGTACTGGAACGCCTTCGGACTGAGAGAGTGCGGCGACGTCGTGGTGGAGTTCGCCGACGCCCAGAGTTTGTTATCCGTCGTCATCAAGATGGAAGATTGCGTGCTCTGGACGTTGACGATCTGGAGGGCGGGTTGCTGACTGGACGCCGGCTGAGTTATGGTGGAGGCGCTCAACTGGCCGAGCGCCACCGCCGCCGGACTGGGCGAGGAATCCGGCGAAGACGTCAGAGAAGACACCTGCGGTATCTGGATCTCCTGCTTGATGTGTATGTTTGCAAACGGCGACGTCCCCGGCTGGTTTGCGTACATGCCGCCTTCTCCCAATGGTCCGCGCAGAGACTGGGCGGCTAGTTGTCTCTGGCGCATCAGTTGAAGTTTCCTAGCTCGGTCTCTTTTATACATGGGTCCGAATTTATTTCTACCGCCTCTCATTCTATCCGCCCGAACAGCTGAAACAAAACAAAAATCAAATTTCTTAACTTTAACACTTTGGTGGGGCGAGGGTACAACGTAGTGAAGGCAACAGCCTAAATCAGGAATGGGCATGGGCATTAGCAAAATGCCTGCGGGGCTACATAGAATTAGGTATCACGATTTTCGTAAGTAATCGAGAATAGGGAAAGGCTATCAGCCCTTCATCAAAATTAAAACCCAATTAAACTCTTGGGGGTGTACAGATCCAAGTATTGTAGTGAAGACAAAAGTCGAGATCAGGACTGGGCAATATATTAAGTGTTTATAGCAAAATGAGCGGAAGGCTGTCGTATCAAAATTATTTTAAGTAATGGAGAATATGGAGAGCTCATCATCACATCATCAAATTTAAAACCCAGGAAATTTTAGCACCACCAATTTGGCTATAGGCTCAAGCAATGTAGTGAAGGAATCAGGTTAGATCAGGGGTGGCCATTACGTTAAGTGTTTAGCAAAATGAGTGGCTGCCTGTCTACAGCGAATTAGAAAGCTCTAAACAAGTTCAATAAGGATTTCTAGCTAGTGCTACGATGTGATCTGAAAAAGCAGGGATCTTTGTACGCCTACGTTAACAGTAGACTTCATAGAGTGATTCTTCGGATTGCATCGACAAGTATGGATTCTAGAACAAGTACTATCGGGCGCAAAGTGTTGAATTTGGTATGTAAAGTTATTCTAACTTACAACAAACTGTAATGTTCGGGTAAGAGCTCCAAGTTGCGGTGCTAATACGCGTCCGTGAGCCCCTTTTTTCTTGCTTTTGTCGATTATTGTCTTTATGTATGTGGGTACGTGTACTACTTTCTTTTTGTCTTTCTCTCGGGGGTTTCATGAGTCGCTCGGAATTACCCTCGTTTCGTATTTTGGCCCCATGGCGGACATATACAACGACGAACACAGAAAAATAAGGGGGAGGGTGCTAGTGTCAAATGTATATGCGTTCGTGTGTGTCAGAAAAAGAAATGAAGAAAAGGGTTTTTCAAAAAAGGTTGCTGTCTGTCCAAACTGTACACCTGTTAGGCCAAATCACCACGTGTTTCACAAAGTTCGGTGGGCCTCTTGCCCTATCAGATGTACACTTTGTTAAAGGGGGACGCTGTACCGCCAATCATGCGTGTGCCAAGAGAGAGGCGCCCTTCGACGATACAGGTTACTGTCCCTCCAAACTGTACGCCTGTTAGGACAAGTCGACCAAATCACCTCGCCTTTCACAAAATTCGATGGGCCTCTTGCCCTACCAGATGTGTACTTGTCATATGTTTGATCTCTTTTTGTTTCTGTTGTCACGTATACCCTACCTGGAAGCGTTCTCCATGTTGTTGGTGAAGGAAAAAGGATACAGAGTATTCAGGATCCAGTGAATGTACTTTGGTTCTTATTAATGAAAAGACCTCGTTGTATTTTAACAACTTTTTTAATAAAAATTTTCTTATTCTCTTGTTTTTACCGAAGCGTTACCTGCAGAGGTCGAGGAAGGAATCCGTAAATCGCGGAACACTCGCATTTATAGGACTTCGTTCTGTTTATTTTTTTGTTGTCATGGTTACCGGAATATCTGCGTTCTGATCTAGTTACATACTAGATTTGAGTTGGTAACTAAACTTCACGTTTTGACAATTAGCGTTACTACACGTTTGTGCTACTCGGAACTAGTCCGGAGATGATCCGAAGCGTTCCAATTGTGTAAGAGCGTGAAGCACCTGAACTAATCAGTTTTGATTTCCCTCTTCCCCTCGAGCACCTGTCATATCGTTTGCGTTGGAGCACCAAAAGGGTGGGGATAAAGTCCCTAGATTACCAAAGTAACGCGAACTTTTAAAATGTCCTCATCAAAGTACTTTTAAGTGGGGTGACGTCACTTATCAGCCAAATTCGAATTTCCCTGCCCGCGCGGAGCTTCTAAACAAAAAAACAGCCGCCACTAGATGGCGGACAAGTCTCGTTTTTTTTATTAATTCTGACGTGCAACATTTACGAAATACTCTGTCTTGGGTTCCACTTGTCGGCTCAGTAGAGAAGGTACGAATTTACTGAATCAGCGTTTCCTGTGGAGACAACGCGTAGAATCAAATTAAGGACTCTTTCGGGAATGGAAAACTTTTCCAAAATGAGAATACAAAAGGAACTGCCGTTTTCCTCTCCGCTGCAGTTTTTAAAACTTCCTTATCGAAGTACCTTTAAGTGGGGCGACGTCACTTGAGTCAACCAAATTCGAATTTCTCTGCCTGCGCGGAGCTTCTAAACAAGAAATAGCCACCACTAGATGGCGAACAAGTCTCATTTTTTTTAAAGTCTCTAGATTACCAAAGTACGGCGAACTTCCACCATTGTGGCTCCAAAAAATTTGGCGCCAAATTTTAAGATAAGTAAAAAGTAAAAAAAAATTATTCGTACATATATGCACCCTGGTGAATGCACCCACATACATAGGTGCTTTCACATGCACTGGGTTCATTGCTTGGCCTATCTCTAGCACAAACTAACATTCACCTCACAAATAACTGATCGAGGGCATAGATCCTTTCTATTTATAAACTCACACCAAATTTCTCTTCGTTTCCTTCTTTTGGAATTCGGTATAATTAATATTCCTTTTCAAATCTATTTTTACGTAAGACCACACAACAGCCCGGCATATTTCGAAATAGAGCTGTGAAAATACGATTGTCACTTTGAAATGGTGACAGCTATCTGAACGACGTCGCCATTGTGACTCCATTGGCTTTACTTATCGCGTTACTTTGGTAATCTAGGGACTTTAGGTGGGAAAAGGGAATACATGTGGCGCGTACATGGTCAGTTTGACATACACGTCACAACTGATACTTGTTAGCGTTCCCATTACGATTTCTAAAGTGTAGCTCGGATCAGAACAGTTCAGGTGCTTAGAGTTCGTAAATTGGAAAGCGCCTATGATTACATTTCAAGGAAATCAAATCAAAAATCAAATTAAATTGAACAACCTAACTGTAAGTAACAGGTAAGTATCTTAAATACATTATTTTCTAATTAATCTAACCTTTAACGCCTTACTTATCTTGAAATAATTCGCAACGTATTACTAATTGTCAAAAATAGCGTCCTATACTCTTATTATTTGCACTTTGTCTTTTTTAGTTTTGACACTTCCATACAAGTGTTCGTTACACAACGCTTCATAGTCTATTAAGAAGTCGGGAACCTGATCCCAACGAAGGCACACTCGTCGGCCGTCTTCCAAGTAGACTGGCCTTCTCTTATTCTCGCTGGGCTTTTTCCCGTCCACCGGATAATGTGTGGCTGTGAGTGGCCCCCGAAACAAGCCATTCAAAATATTCTACCACCTTTGAGCTCTCCTCCTGAATGGTTATTTGATTCGTCGTGCTGCTTTCTATAACTGCTGCGTTTACATTCGTGAGTGTCCCTTTTCGTTTTGTATTTGTCCTCTAGCCTGTTTGTTTGTTTAGACGCTTGTCGCCTAGCTCGTCAAGTTGTTTCGAAAGCCGTTGTCGAACTGGACCGTGGCATTGTTGTAAATGTTTTAATTCTTCCCACGTAATGTAATTGTTTAAATAAAAATTTTCAAAAAGGTAATTAATACTGCATTACGTGTTCATTCCTATGGCCCCCCTTATCCAAATGTATTTGTACGTACTGTGGAAATTTACCAGCGCGACTCTTAAATGGGTGGGCACCTTTACAGCCGCAAAGCCCGAGCGTGTATGGATACCATTAGCATTTACAATCCAACAAACACAGCTCATATTTTTCTTTGTTGCATCGTTGTACACGCATTGTACGAGTTGTACGTTGACTTAAGTTAATTTTTTTTTTTAATTTTAATATCTGCTAGGAGTACAATAAATATTTTTCCGAAGCTAACGTGCGTTTCTATCTGCCCAGACTAAATACACATTTCAGAAATTGCAAGGAAGTGTATATGCATGCGAGCCGATTGCGCTAATTATAGACGAAACAACTCGTTTCAAGGCCATTCGGTTTAAGAATCTTTTCCATCCACGCACACACGATTTCGCGTGATTGCTGCTGCTTCGCCGCTCGTTTTGCAGCACCACAAATTCTGGTCTGTTCGATGCATGAGAAAAAGCGAAGCTTCATTCCATTGCTTGAGGTATAGCAGCCACTCCCGAAGAATTATAAAAAAAAATTATGTATACGCGTAAAAGAAAGTTACATCCAAGAACAACAATAGTAAATATTTTAGGCACAATTCACTCGTCCTGTATTTTCGAGAAAATGTAACGAATTGTGGTGTATACAGGTAGGTGCAGATACAAAATATGTGAACAAAGAAAATATATTCGTGTAAAAGCATGTTACATCCAGGAACAACAAAACAAAGTATCCTCATAGCATCCACTGCCATAATTGAGTTATCTTAAACTTTCTCGAAACCGTAACGCGTCACTTCGGGTATACAATCATACAAATGTCAAAGTTGCTTTTGAACATGAACATGAACAAAAAGTACATACTCTCTGTAATCCATTCACTTTTCACATTACATCGAAATGCTCGTTGGTCTTTAAATTTATGGACAGTGGTATACATTTACTTTTTGTTTTTTTTAATAAATGGTGAAATGATATGTGGGTTTTAGCTTGTGATATCGTGGGATGGTAAGTACTGATTTTCAAAAGGGGAAGAGAACATCATCGGGTATCGTCTCGAGAATGTTATCAGATCGCATCGAACCCGCGCCCATTAAATCCAGCTTAGTCTCGTCGGTATAACAAAAGTGAAATCGAGATTTAAAGTTTCACCGCTGAAATATGCCCGCCGTTTTGTGCCGTGTTTGAACTTTCGTTTCGGATGGCGCATGCCTGTTCGATTGAATAATAATAAGGCTGCGGCCACATTGTGTCACGTGTATATAAATAAACACACACACCGGCTTTTCACTCGCGAGATTATCTGTTATACAATTTCCTTGTGTCTCTGTTTGCTACCACCCGAAAGCGATCCTTTTACGGATTTACGTTCACATAATTTATGGGCCGAACCAATTCCGTGATTTACACGAAACTGCAACTAAATGACTGTGAAAATCGAGATTGCCCAGCCCTAATTTGTTGTGCCACGTCAGTACCGTTTGGGTATTTCCTTGTAGACTCGAACGGAATCTCTGTTTTGAAGAAACGATAAATTTTCACGCTGCAGCAGAGCCTGACCCAAATGCAAAGCAGAAGCTCCATTCCGAACACATGGATTTCGTCATGCCCATCGATCGCGTAACAGAAGAGGCGGCGTTGTCCGCCAAATGCTAATAATTACAACATAAAAATTATTGCCTTATCGCCGATAAATCCGGCGCAATAAAAATAAATAAATATTCTCCCGCGCCAATTAGCGCTGTGTACATAACCCAGATCGAAACGAGGCCGTTAAATTTTTTATCGCCTTTCAAACGTTTCGTCCAATGAATAAAATAACACTAAAAACAAATTTTATGCATGCATTTCGAACTATCAACTTCATGCGAACCTACAGGGTGATTCTTGAATAGGCCCCCACGTTGGGCGCCAACCGAAGAATCTCCAATTACCTGACTGACTTGACATGGGCAACTACAAATAGCCCAGCGACTTTAGAACAGTACAGGAAAGCTGTTGCACTTGTGCTCAGCAAACAATTTGAACGGAAATAATACGGTTGCGTAACCGCCGTTTTGTTATTAGTTATTATGCGCCGATCGATCGGTTACGAGCGTGTTTTGAAAACGTTTCATTAGCGCGGACGCGGAGCAAGTCCAAGAAACCGATGCACGGTGCAGTGGTCAAGTAGGGTAGCACGTGTCTTTCGATATGGCTTCGAGTTTGCTGCTCAAGTTACACTTCGGCCTTTCAAGTGCCATTAATGTGAGACAGCTTTGGTACTAAATCATCCGACATGTGCTGCACGGTGTTTGTTCTTACTTTCAATAAGGCTTCCAGTACCTACGCACTTGCATAATTTTACTTATACATATTTATACAAGCGAAGTTGATCATTGATCAGCTTTTATATTGCTTATTTAGCACAGATCACGTGACAGGTTGCTTCAAATAGATTTCTAAATCAATTTACCCTCTTTTGGTGTGTCTCAAGATGGATATCTTAATCCATTCTACTTGAAAACCATTAAAAAGCTGCTGCCTGTTGTTAATACTGAATTATTTGATGACCCGCGCCCACCCCAAACAATTCCCAAAAGCATGTTCCGGAGGGTTCACGTCTGGGGATCGTGAAGCTCTTCACGATAAGGTAATTCCAATTTTCAAGAGAGTTCATTCAACAATAGTCGCCCTCTACAACATCAGCAATTGGTTCAAACAGCGTTTGATCCACAGACCTTTTGGGGAAAAATCGATCTGTTCTTCCTTGGCGAATTGTTCCTGCCAGGGTGTCCTTGGAAAGCAAAGACTTCCTCATATGCCTTTAGATGATTTTGAGGTTGTAGTTGTCTCCAAATTTCATGTTTCGTGACTTCCTTGGAAAGAGAAGACTTCCTCATTTGCTTTTAGGTGACTTCGAGGTCCTCGTCCTTTCCAAACATGAATATCAAAACGAATTTCAAATTTGGGTCCATCTAGAAAAAGGACGTTTGACCAATCTTGAAGCTGGATTGCCCATTCGTTGCGTTGCTTTCGATTTCTTATATCTAGACGCGGGGTCAACTCGTACGATGTGTTTCTTAAGTGCTAATAGAAAATTATTCTTGTCCACACCGTTACTGTGGGTATTCCTGTACATCTTCAGAAAAAAAAGACTTCCTGATCTACCCTTAAGTGATTTTGAGGTCCTAGTTGTCTTCAAACATGAATCATTTCATTCGTTTTGAGTTAGAAGTGTGGACTTCCTTGGAAAGAAAAGACTTCCTGATCTGCCCTGCCCTTAAGCGATTTTGAGGTCCTAATTGACATGAATCATTCCATGCTTGGAATTTATTTTGAATTAGAAGTGTGGGCACTACTAGACTTCCTCAAACGCCTTTAGGTGACTTCTAGGTCCTCGTCCTTTCCAAACACGAATTCGTCTCGTATCAAAATGAATTCCAAATTTGGGTGCATCTGAACAAAGGACGTTTGACCAATCCTGCAGCTGGATTGCCCATTCGTTCCGTTGCTTTCAATTTCCTATACCTAGACGCGGGGTCAACTCGAACGATGTGTTTCTTAAGTGCAGTTTCGTCGCTCATAGATAATTATTCTTGTCCACACCGTTACTGTGGGTATTGCTGTACATCTTCAGAAACAAAAGATCTACCCTTAAGTGATTTTGAGGTCCTAGTTGTCTCCAAACATGAATCACTTCATTCATTTTGAGTTAGAATTCTGGACTGACTTCCTTGGAGAGAAAAAAACTTCCTGATCTGCCCTGCCCTTAAGTGATTTCAATATGAATCATTTCATGTTTGGAATTTATTTTGAATAAGAAGTGTGGGCATTACTGGACTTTCTTGGAAAGAAAAGACTTCCTCGAATGTCTTTAGGTGACTTCGAGGTCCTCTTGTTGTTTCCATACGTGAATTTGTCTTGAATTCCAAATTTGGATCCACTTGACCCTGATGTTGAAACTTGATCATCCACTTTGTATCGTTGCTTTTTGATTTTTCATACTAAACACGGGGTCATCTGGATACGAGGTCAATTCATGTGATGTGTTTCTTATGTACAGTCTGATTGCTGATACTGATGCACCTCTTAAGGGAGTCGCTTGACCTCTCCAGGATCACTGATCTGTAGTTAAAGATCTTGTTGTGGTGTTGTTTTATATCCACAGTCTGGCTCTTAAAGGGAGTCACCTGACCTCTCCAAGATCACTGATTTGTAGATAAAGATCTTGTTGTTGTTGTGGGGTTGTTTTATATCCACAGCCTGGCTCTCAAGGGAGTCACTTGACCTCTCCAGGATCGCTGATCTGTAGATAAAGATCTTGTTGTGGTGTTGTTTTATATCCACGAGGTCAACTCATGTGATGTGTTTCTTATGTACAGTCTGGTCGCTGATACTGATGCACCTCTTAAGGGAGTCGCTTGACCTCTCCACGATCACTGATCTGTAGTTAAAGATCTTGTTGTGGTGTTGTTTTATATCCACAGCTTGGCCCTTAAAGGGAGTCACTTGACCTCTCCAGGATCATTGATCTGTAGTTAAAGATCTTGTTATGGTGTTGTTTTATATCCATAGCCTGGCTCTCAAGGGAGTCATTTGACCTCTCCAGGATCGCTGATCTGTGTAGATAGAGATCTTGTTGTGGTGTTGTTTTATATCCACAGCCTGGATATTGTTCAAAGGCATTCCCTGCAGTGAGGTAATGAAGCCAGAACCTCCTGATACAATTTCGAAATATTCCCAACTCTCCCGCCACACCAACTTGGCGCTTCTGCCAGCCTCCAACATGCTCCTGTCATACCAATTTGACGCCTCCGTCTGTCTCCAACATGTCCCTTTGTGTTAAATTGTATAAAACTTGTACAGAAACAAACTGGTCAAATTGAAAAAAGAAATCGGGATAATTTCGTTCATGATTGGCTAACAAATTGGATTGCATCCTCAAATTGGATCGCATCTTCAAATTGGTCGCTGAGACAATCTTCGGAGCAAACACGAAAAGACTGTCGCTTGACGAATGAGACACAGCTCTGTTCGTCGTTGATGCAAGCCATGCATTCAGACCAATCAAGCAAAGCTGCTTGCCTTATACAAGCGTGATCGCAGGTAACTCACGGCCGTATTCAAAGTACCTTGCTTAAGTCATACTTACGTTAAGCTTCACTTAAGAAAAAGTATAGTCTATATCTAACTTGCGTTTCATAGACAAATCTTCGAGCATAGAGTATAGATTATACCGTATCGAGCAGATATGTGACATTTCGGCCAATTTCCTTGATTGGTGCGCATGTGGTAAAGTTAAAATATCGTTTGCGTCTTTTGTGTCGCATGGTTGTAGAGTAAAGATTGTGAAATAACTCGAAATTTTCCATAATTTCTAATAACGAACACCTTCAACCTTAACTATAAAATATGCAGATGCACATAACCCAAAATGGATGTAAACAAATATGACATAAGTTGCAAATGGAGCGGTCTTGAGCAAGAGTTTATCTTAAGGTGTACTTATTGGACTGTGAAATGTAATTCTTGCTGTAAGTGATGTCTGAGCAAAAGTCAAACTTATGATTTCTGTATGAATACGACCGCAAACACCAATTGATCGATCATCAAGTAGAGTTACTTGACCCCCGCTTCGAAGATGCCCTATAAAAGCGAGATCACAAGCGGTTCCAGCTCAGTGTCTTCTTCTGCAGCATTTTGTCGAGAACATCAACTGCCTTGGCATTGATCAACCCTCGTGGAACACTATATCGCTTTGGCACTGATCGGTCCTCGTGCGATACACATTTGTCTTGGCGTTGACCCATCCTTGCGCAGCATTTTGTCGAGCAACCATACATAACAATGCTTGCGCAGAATTTTGTCGAGCAGCCACCACAACACTGCTCGCGCAGCATATTGTCGAGCAAACCTCACGTACCACCGCTTGCGCAGCATTTTGTCGAGCAATCTCACACACACCACCGACGTCAGTTGTTGGAGAGAAGAAGTAAGGTGCATCGCAAAGAAAGAGGCGTCCTGAAGGAGTGCCTGCGTCGTCCTCCAGCATCAGTTACTCCATTCTCAGTGACACCACCCTCCAAGATCCTATTTTATATTTATTAAAGTTCAAGTTGTGTTAATATAATATCTACAAACACGCTACAGTGTGAAAATAAATTATAAATATATGTGCAAATCCCTTTTTAAGCAGCTGTTCTTTAAGTTTGATATTATTAAATGTATCGGAGTTCATTTTATAAATGTTGGAGTCGTTGAAGGTCATTGTCAAACATTGGTGTTTGAGTTATCTCGCCCGGTTTCGACCTCAGTCATTTTCATGGCTTTTTTCGAGACAAATCAAATCGCCAGAACTTGAAAGTATGCCGGGAGGTTACATTTTAATTGTTTTAACTTGAAAATATTTGTTTCTTTTTGTGTATTGTTCTTTGTGTTCTTCCCCCAACTGTCCATCTAGCTTTCGTAAATTATCAAAGAAGGATAGCAGCATCGACCCTGAAGAAGTTCACAATTAGGAACGAAACGAATCAACCAATCAATGTTGTTGTTCGTTGAAAATTAGCTGGGAAATGATAGTCAACTGTCATACGTCACAAGTCACGTGGAATACAAGAATAAATGAAGACCTTATACAAGAAGGAACTTAGAGTTTTAGAAAGAATGCGATTCATTGTTGTGCAGTCTGTTTTCCCAAGGCAAAAATATTTTGTTTGGTTGGAATTTTCTGGGTTTTATTTTCCATTAATTTGAAAATTTCGCCGTCGCCCTGGCCATCCTCTAAAAGCTCTGAAACCGCGCGATTTCTCAACGGAACGACTTCTATTCCCGGACTAGAGTAATTTCAGGCGATATGTAAATGCCGCGGCGCCCCAACTTTCGTTCCTCTCTTTTGGCGAGACTGAAAATGAAAATAGAACGGAATTTATTGTTTGGCTTGGATGCACTTAGCTTTCAGCGCCTTTGATTTTTTTCCGCATTTATCTTTCTTCTCCGCTTTAATGGACACACCGCGCGCAAAGACAAAACGGTTTATAAAGAGGTCCTCCTTTTTAAATTTATATGCCTGTTTGAAATGTAACGAACTTGATGTAGGTAGATAGTTTTTTTAAGAACATCTGTAAGTTTTTGGACAGAGATCCGCATTATTCTCGATTTATTTCTACGACGACGCACACTTTTTAACTGTTGCAATAATTTTGCACGCAAAGGAAATTGAAAATCCTAAACGCAACGATCATGGGTCAACTTGCAAATGAGCGAAAGAAGAATCGATTTTAGGGCCCCAAGGTGGGCGCCAAAAATTGGATACCTCTTTTATAAAGAGGTCCTTTTTTTTGGGGGGCTTCGGAGTTAGCACACGATTTAAATTGTTTCAGCCATAGATCAACTTTAATCTTCAGTTTATTTCCATAGTTACAATTGTTTCTATGGGAAGCTGTGACTGAAACATCGGGCCTAAGAAATGGAACTAAATCTTATGGTAAAGGATAAGGCCTCCCCTTACCATTCAATTTAGAATGAGTTCTGTAATGATTCCTTTTTCATTCAAAAGCAACAACGACGTTGTTAAATCGCTATTCAAGTAAGGTTAAATGATTAAACCGACCGATTCAACGGTCACCAAAATATTTCAAGGTTTTATTTACGCGACTGGACCGGCGTCGTAAACGGACGCCCTTGAAAACAGGCGGCGGCGGCAGTGGTGGAGGCGGCGGGCGTCACCGTCATCATCAATTCGCTCAGATCTGGACCGCATCCAACTGCGAATGCACGCACTCGTTCCCTGCAGCAGTTTCTATTTTTAGCTTCAATGGCAACACCGCACCGGCGTTCTTCTATCTAGTAGGCTCTTTGTGCCGATAACTCGTTATGCAACTGTTTCAAGGCCAGAGAAAGTTGATCTGCTCGCCGCTTCGATCGATCGACGATATTTGACGGACATTCGGTAATAGAATCCGGCGATGTGTGTATTAGATTCTGGGGCAGATATCTTCGTGGAGGACGAAGGATAAGGGGGAACAGGTGCACGGGACGCAACAGCTGCCAGATATTCGAGGAACGGACGCACGCACAACCCTTTGTCGTTTACCTCCTCGGAGGTGTCGTTCTTATTCCGAATTTCTGGAATTCAATTATCCCAGCTATAATATAATCATATTCACCTATGTACCCTTTCTTCTTATCATGTTATTGGAGTTCCTAAATGGCCATCAATAACGTGGAAGGCACTTTCTCCATTTGGTGCTCGAGCGCATTGCACTGGTACAGTCGCGATCAAGCAAATCAAGACCAATCGAGAATTTTCTGACCCTCACTGTCAGCGTCTTGCCATTTCAGGGGCCTATTGGTAATGGTAATTAAATGGCCCTTCAAGCTTTAGTTAGTTGAATTAGATGATCTAAATCCAGGAGAAAGTCTAATGTTTTTATTAACCAGGCAAAAGGGGATGGGAGTGAGGAATCCCTATATAACTTGGAAACCCTAGAACCGTAACTGTATCGCGCATATAAGACCTGACAATCGATTTATCAAACAATAGAATTACACACCCAATTTGGAAGCCTCGCGAGCAATACCAAGAGGAAACGAACTCAACCTTGTTAAATTACTCTCAAAGTTAATTACAAGTCGCCCGACAGCAGTAAACAAACATGTCCCCTAATGGCACAAACATGTACATAAATTCAATTTCGCAACGGCTATTAACAAGAATCGAGCCCGAGCAGAAGAGGTAACCGATTAACATGATAATAAATGCTGGCCGGCTTGTTGGGCTGATAATAATAAGGTATCTTTGAAGTGTTGGGCAACCAAGTTAAATTCGAGAGCTGCGGCGAAACAACGGACGCACACGCACGCCGCACTCGTGAGAATGTTTACTTAACATCTGTGGGCGAGGAGGTTTCTTCATCGGGGGACTTGCAAAACTGTGGAAAAAACTTAATTGCGCTATACAACACAACTTGCCGCTTTGTGTAATAATTCCTCCGCGCCGTTGACCCGATTTTCTTCTTCTTCTTCTCCTTCTCGTTCTTGCCGGGGCACGTGTCCACCGCCGCCGCCGCGTCAGTAAAACGTCGTACCTGTTGCTTCTTGCCTTTGCTAATTAGACCTTTCATTTATTTTCCGCGCTCCCCGTCATTGATTTCATTCATCATTGCGCGCTGATTGCTGTTATTGTGAAGCGAGCGATTATTGGAATTAGAAAGACCTCGTTAACTTGCTCGCTGCAGCTGCTGCCTTTATTCGATTGGAGGGGTAATTAAAGCTGTGATTGAAATGGTTTGCCCTTTTTTTATTTTGTACGTTTCATGTTGCCCCCAAATTGAATTTGCTCGTTACTTATCAACTTCCTCCAGATTTAAATTTAAGTAGGCTTTGCTTATTTTCGGTTAGGAATTTGTGGAATGCATGCCCTTCACGCATCCACTCATCCAAGTAACTCTGCCTCATGTATCTTTGCCCAAAACAAATACTACCTCTTCCTCTCTCAACTATTAAAATCAACTTCCTTAGCTTTTTTGTAAAAACCCAGTAAAACTTGATTTATTGGTCTTTTAATAATTTTGCCAATTTATCCCAATCATCTCATTGTCATGTTCTCTTTGCAGACTGTTGGGTTGTGTAAGTCTTCTTTCGTTCTTCACCTTCCTTCGTTTTTCATCGTTCAAGTTTCTTCTCCTCTTCAATTTAAATTAGGAACATTTCATATCTGTCACACCTTACCTTATCTTCTTCTCCAGTCGTCTCTGAAGGTCATGTCACGTCATCTTTATGCGAATAGTTTCCTTTCCTAGGTTGTTCATGCTTTTTCCCCTTGATTTGTAGACAACACCTCATCCTGGAGGAGGCTCTACGAGAAACTCTTCTTTTTGGGGCAGTGGTCGACTCCCTCGCATCTACATATATGTTCAAGAAGTACTTCAACGTTCTCTTGACCGCTGAAGAAGCACCCAAATCCGATATATCCATCTTCGCTGATGGATCTAAGACTTTGGAAGAAACAGGATGACCTGGATCTTTACATGAGCATAGCACTTGGCCAACTGAAAACTGTTTTCCAAGCAGAGCTAGTTGCCATTATAGAAGGTGCAAGAGCAATTCTGGGTAGGGGTGTTCAGAATAAAATCGTTAGCGATAGTAGGGCGGTACTCTTGGCCCTAAATAGCAACGAAATATCCTCAGGAATAACACTCCAATGTCACGGCACACTAGAACAAGTGGCCAAATATAATTCATTTGGGTTAAAGGACACGCTGGAACATTTGGCAACGAGCAGGCTAGACAGGGCTCGGGGAAATCCTTTTGGGACCCCAAACCGGCCATAGCACCGTCATCAAGTCTGTTTAATGCCTTACTGAGACAAAGATGCCAGGACCGACATATCGACAGATGGGTAAATCTAGACAAGTGTCACCAAGCGACCTCCTCGCTCAAACTGACACGATTCTGTATGCAACTACCTAGAAGAAGACTACGTCTACTCGTAGGAATGCTTTCACAACATTGCAAACTAAACAAAATCATGCATCGTATTGGTTTAGCAGACAGCCCAATTTGTAGAGGTTGTAACTTAGAGCAAGAAACAGCTGAGCATATCCTCTGTGATTGCCCCGCACTCACCTCGATCAGAGGTCCCATGTTAGGGGGAGTTCTGGCCTGACGTGGCTGGAATTTGCTGTGCCCCTCTTGGCTTCATCGAAAGAGTGGCTCGAAGAACGCTGACAGTCAAACACTGCTGAACATGGGGTAGTACAATGGGCCCAATTCGCAGTGTCCCTCTGTCGGACGTTCTTGGTTTCATCGAGAGAATGGCTCAAAGAACGTTCAAACACTGCTGAACATGGGGGTAGTACATGGACACACCAATTGTGGTCTAAGTGCACGTGAATTCTTATTCACCCCCCTCACCAATCCAGAATCCAGAATTGCTCTTAATTTGTTGGTCCTTCTTTGCTAATATATCTCCATCATCTCGTTGTCATGTTCTCTTTGGAGACTGTCGGTTGTGTAAGTCTTCATTTGTTCTTCACCTTATCTTCTCTGTTCTTTCGTTTCCTATTGTTCAAGTTTTTTCCCCTCTTCAATTTAAATTAGGATCTTCTTATCCATATTTTCCTTTTCCAGGTTGATCATGCTTTTCTCTCTTTCACTTTAAATTCCTTAATCCACTTGCGCGGTTGGTCCCAAACATTTCATACCAAACACACCTTACCTTATCTCCTTTTCTATTCCCTTCCCTTCTCTCTTCTCTATACGGATACTTTCCTTCACTTTCTTCGCGGTTTTCCCCTTTTCAATTCTAATTCACAATGACAGTTGTCAGGAAACGTCCAATTGACAGACATGGAGAAACGTGAGATTGACAAAGTCAGGTGGCATTTGTGTAACAAAGCAACAATGACGATCGTCACAAATAAGCAAAATTAAAGTGATTACTTTAGCTTCAGTGCTTCCTGTGCAGCATATTGTCGGGAACATTCACTAAAGCCGTCTGTGTAGCTTATTGTCGGAAGCACATCCAAAGCTGTCCGTGTGCAGCTTAATGTCGGAAGCTCAAACACAACCCTTCCGTGCAACCTATAGTCGGAAGCACATACAACCTTTTTATGGAGGTCATTATCAGAAGCACACACATCCTTTCCGTGTAACTTATTGTCGGAAACATCCATCGAACACATCTCTTATCGAGAGCAACACTTATACTCCACACAACCATCGACATCTTCAAAACCAGCCGTTGAACAAGAGAAGAAGTGGAACTCAAGTGTTCAACATCCGTTGCTACGTTACCATAGACTTTGCCTTCCAGTAGACCAGTCGAGCGTCGCTTGTTTCTGTTGTGGGGACTTGCACGTTGCCCAGCGCGCGATGAAACGCATCATAATGCGACATCACAAGACGTCAAAATGACAGTCATCAGAAACGTCAAATTGATATCATATATAGATTAACAACGTCAGATGACATTTGTGTAACAAAGCAAGCATACGATCGCCACATATAAGCAAAATTGAAGTGACTACTTTAGCTTCAGTGCTTCCTGTGTAGCATATTGTCGTGAATACACACTAAAGCCTTCCGTGCAGCTTATTGCCGGAAGCACACACACGCAATCCTTCCGTGAAGCACATCCAAAGCTGTCTGTGTATCTTAGTGTCGGAAACACAAACACAACCTTTCCGTGCAACCTAAAGTCGGAAGCACATAGAACCTTTTCATGGAGGTTATTATCGGAAGCACACACAACCTTTCCGTGCAGCTTATTGTCGGAAAAAACCACCGCACAAGAGCAACACTTACACTGCACACAACCATCGACATCTTCGAAACCAGCCGTTGAACAAGAGAAGAAACAAGTGTTCAACATTCGCTACTACGTTACCAGAGACTTCGCCTTGCAGCAGCCCAAACGATAACCGACCAGGAGAGCAGAATGTCGCACATGTTGTTTATTGATTTTATATTGTTCATTTGTTTACTTCTATTCGTTATTAAAGTTCCAAGTTGTGTTGAATAAAAATATATACCAGAACACGCCCACACTGTTTATCGAATTAATTTTGCTTCCAGACTTTCTTGTTGTTTTTTCTGACAGACAAATTTTATGGGAAGCTTTTAATCTTACCACTCACTATTACTCTCATTATATCTTTTGCAATTGCAAAGATTCATATAAAGTTACACGAGTCGCAGGCAACAACAATTATGATTTGTTTGTAATAAAGAGACCGACTGAAAGTAACGTTACGATTTCAATGGAGAGCATTTGTTATACATACGCGAAAGAATGTGTTTCTCTGTAACAAGTAGGTCGTGACAATATAATGTAACTTTATCCATGCCGGAATTAATTTATTATTTAAATTCCATTATTTCATCGATACAACCCACATGTGAATGCGACGAGCGAAAGAACGCTCCCCGGACTTGCGGCCGCGACATGAATAATCTGGCGGATTAAGAAACGTCATAATAATATCTCCTGATTTATCTATTCCATCTGCGAGCCGCCGCAATATTTTACGCAACGGTGCTTTTTACGATCCCCGCCTTATAATTAAGCCATTGAACGACGTTTTACATAACAATCGAGTTAATTTGTCGTCCAAAAACGGCACTGCTTTGATAGATGCCATCGCTTTTGTCTCGTCGTCTGTATGTGTGTCTTGAGCTAAATGTCAGCGAACGATTTTATAATGCGGGCGTTGGAGGACCGTAATGATTTTTTTTTTATTTACATACATCTATGTATGCAGATCGACTCGCATGCATAAGTAAAATAATAGTGGAAGTGAGTAAGCGTGCGAGAATTGTTGTTATACGCGTCGAGAACCCATCGGGGAAAAAGTAAGTTGATATCGAAATTTAAATGCTGACTCATACCTTGGTTCGATTGATTCCGTGTTAAATAACTTACGAGCGAGCGTAGATCAAAATCGTTCTTACCTGAAACAAAGAGAAAAATGAATTAGTTACAAGTAAGCCACTTTCTTTCTTTTGTTTAAAAAAATAATCAAGATTATTATTAAAGTATTATGCAGGAAAGATTGGTGGCAAGCGGAGGGAGTGACACCGCCTCAAAAAGCTCAGGCGAGTCGGGAAGGATTGGTGGCAAGCGGAGGGAGTGACACCGTCTCGAAAAGCTAACACGAACGAGTCACTTCGAGAAGCTATTCTTTTTTTTATATTCTAAGCAACAGGCATTTTGAAAAAGGCTGATTTATTCATGGTTTCAGTCATTAATAAAGTCAAAAGTATTTGATGAAAGCCAACATTCAAGACAGACACTTGCAAAAAAAGAAATAGAAATTCCTCCAATTTTTCCTCTTATTGCGGATCTAGAGCCCTTTGTTTATTGTGCCCAGGAGTCTTGGTCTAAAATTGAGAATCGTCAAAAGTCCTTTCGAGCGTTGATTGGATCAACAATAAAGGAACAATGCTCAGAAACCACAAAGGACTTACAAAATTAGGATTAACAAACTGGAATTGGAAAGTACAATATAAACAGATGGGGAAAAAGTGTAAGTAAGAGACTTTTGAGGTCCGCAGGGGATCTCTTTCGGTTTGTTTCCTAGATCAATGCAAGGTGTAGGAACAGGATCCACCTTAATGCTGCCCTGCTTACAATAAACACAGTCAGAAATCGTCCAGATCATACAAGTCCGTAATGAGGAATGTGGATGTAGTTCAAACTTCGAGAGACCAGAAAATATGAAGAAAACAGTATAACAGTACCATCCCAATCAAATGACCTACGAACAAAAGGGTGGATTGGAAGTAGCTACATACAAAAGAAGGTGGTCGTAAGGAAATTTGGATTGGCTCTTCAACAGATTACATAAAAGGTAAGAGGAGTTGGACAAGCAGGAGAAAAAAAAAGCAATAGCAAAGACGTCAGAGAAAAATAAAAAAAAACTACTGAAGAAAAGGGAAGGAATCGGGAGTAAAGCGTATGAGTATGTGGGCAGAAAACAGAAGGATCAAGAAGACCCATCACAATGATGATGATCTATGACTCAAAGAGTAAATCTGAAGTACATGTAAACAAAAGAAGGAAACTGATTCGGCAAAGATTATGAATGCTCTGGCAGTTCAACAGATAAAAAAAAGATAAGAGGAATTGGGCTAAATTGAAAGGCAGGAGAGGAAACAATAGCAACGACGCAAGAGGAAACGGAAACAAATGGAGAAAAGGGGAGAGAATTGGTAGTCAAGCACGTGAGTATGAGAGCAGGAAACAGAAGAAATACACCGAAGAAGACAAAAGTATAAGTGATCTACCACAATTGACGGCCTAAGAGCAAAAGGGTAAACCTAAAGCACATACAAAAGGAAATTTGAGGCAAAAGTGGTAATTGGTGATAAAGCATGTGAGTATATGAGAAGAAAACAGAAGGAATACAATGGAGAAAACAAAAGAATATAAAACACCCATCACAATCAGACGTCCAATGAGCAAAAGGGTAAATCTGAAGCACATACAAAAGGAAATGGTCATAAGGAAACTGATTTGAGGCAAAGGAAGATAATTGATAGCAAAGCACGTGAGTATAAGAGTAGAAAATAGAAGGAATACCACGGAAAAGACAAAAGAAAGTGTGAGGGGAATTTGGCACATTAATGAGTCTAATTGAGAAGACTTGCTTTGCTAACGTTTTCAAGACTTCAGCTTTTGCTTCAATAATGGACTGGCCAATGCAAAATCCTCTTTGTTAAGTCGATTCAATTGGAAATTGTGAGACCAATTAAACCATAAACAAGCGAAAGAGTCTGGTAAGCTTGAGAAAGGAAGGACACGTCATTGGGAAGCATTTTGTCTCACATTTAAAAGAAACTGGCGAAAGTTCCTTGTCTTGATTACACTTTAACTTTTGAACCCGAAGGATGTGGATTCAATTCAAGGCATACCATGGCTGACACATTAAGAAAATTGCTACTGGAGGTGGAATTCCCCTAGATTTGGCTAAATTCTCGAAGGGTGACTATATGACCTTAGTAGTTGGAGCCTGAAGTTAGAGGAAAATTCGGCAACCCAATACTTTAGCTATGAAAGAAAAAATATAATAACGAGGTCAATTACACCACCACCAATAAAAAAGGAAGGCCTTCGACGAGTTTTTGGAACACAAAATCCAAATTATTGAGTCAATTTGATTTGACACGGTGAGACCAATTAGACCAGACACAAATAGTAAGCTTCAGAAAGGAAGGATAGGTCGTGGGAAGTCATTTTCCCCAGGATGTTCCACATTCAAAAGGAACAAGTAAGAGTTACCCATGCTTGATTAAATTTTCAATCACGGTGTCAAACCCACCACCAATAAGGGACAGAGGAAGGAAGGTTTTCGGCAAGTTTTGGAAATCTAAGAGTTGGGTCTAGGGAAGTCAAAAATCCTAATTAATGAGTCGATTGGATTTGACGTTGTGAGACCGATTAGGTCACAAAGAAATAGAAAGGACCTCTGGCGAGCTTAGGAAACGAAAAATAGGTCACGGGGAGGTATTTTTTGCCAGGATTTTCCACATTTGAAAGGAACAAGCAAGAGATACCTGTTCTTCACAAGATCAATTACACCTCCACCAATAAGGGGTGAATTAAGGAAGGTTTCCGGCAAGTTTTGGAAACTGAAGAGTTAAGTCACAGGAGGTCAAAAATCCTAATTCATGAGTCGATTGGATTTGACGTTGTGAGACCGATTAGGTCACAAAGAAATAGAAAGGACCTCTGGCGAGTTTCAGAAAGGAAAAATAGGTCACGGGGAGGTATTTTTTTGCCAGGATTTTCCACATTTGAAAGGAACAAGCAAGAGATATCTGTTCTTCACAAGATCAATTACACCTCCACCAATAAGGGGTGAATTAAGGAAGGTTTCCGGCAAGTTTTGGAAACTGAAGAGTTAGGTCACAGGAGGTCAAAAATCCTAATTAATGAGTCGATTGGGTTTGACGTTGTGAGACCGATTAGGTCACAAAGAAATAGAAAGGACCTCTGGCGAGTTTCAGAAAGGAAAAATAGGTCACGGGGAGGTATTTTTTGCCAGGATTTTCCACATTTGAAGCAAGATATACCTGTTCTTCACAAGATCAATTACATGTCCACCAATAAGGGGTGAATTAAGGAAGGTTTCCGGCAAGTTTTGGAAATTGAAGAGTTAGGTCACAGGAGGTCAAAAATCCTAATTCATGAGTCGATTGGATTTGGCGTTGTGAGACCAATTAGGTCACAAACAAATAGAAGGGACTTCTGACGAGCTTTAGAAAGGAAAGATAGGTCGTGGGAAGGCCAGGATGTTCCACTTTTGAAAGGAACAAGCAAGAGTTACCTATTCTTGAAGTCAATTACACCAATAAGAAAGGGTGGCTTCTGACAAGTTTTGGAAATTGAAGAGTAGCATTTTTTTAAAGAACCTCAACGTAAAAAAAGTCGTTTGGATTTGAAATTGTGAGGCCAATTAGACCAGAAACAAATACGAAGTATTTCTGGCAAGTTTTAGAAAGGAAGGTAAGTCATCTTTTCCCCCGAATGGCTCACTTTTAAAAGGAACGAGCAAAATATACCTATTTTTGATTAAATTTTGAATCATGAGCTCAATTACTTACCCCACCACCAATGATAAAGAGGGGAGATTTTCGACAAGCTTTTGGAAACTGAAGAGAAGGTCATAGGAGAGCATTTTTTTTTACAGAACATCAGCGCAAAAATCCTAATTATATTTGAAATGGCGATCAGATCTTTAGACCACAAACACGAGGGAAAGATTTCTGGCAAGCTTTAGAAAGGACGGAAGCAACTTTTTCCAGAGAATGTCTCACACTGTTTTTGATTATTAAATTTGAAATGACGAGCTCGATTAGGCTACCAAAAGGAGCATGTCGCAGGGAAGCAATTGGTCCATGGAATGTGTAGCAAAAGTAAAGATTCTTTCTGATTTCTGCTTGAGGGTGACCAAATGTATTTGGGTTCATTTATTTTTGTATCCTACTCCTTTCAAAAAGAGCAAGAAAAGTGATTGATTTGCAGTTATTAATCTAAATACATCAAAGTTGGAAAAATCTTTAAACCCAATCGAAGATTAATGTCATGTTTAACAACTGTCTCGAAAAAAAAAAACTGATTAATTCTCGTTGTAAACCATTAACTAATTAATTACGAATGCAAAAGCAGGTTACATAAATAGCGTGTGTGTGCGTTACGTTAAAAATCGCGGCGCGATTTCATTTCTATTTTTTCCCCCCAAGCCCGAACGTGTCGAAGTTATCTTTAGATGTAACCGACCAGTCAATGCACCTTTTACTCAGAGAGCTCTCTCCACACTCTCTCCGAAGCCGAAGCGGTCGGTAATCACGATCTTGCCTTGACAGTGACCCATTTTACGTAAATAAATACTATTACGCTACTTTATTACGTTATTACGTGATCTCGCGCTGGTTGAAAAACTCTCACCGCTTTTCCACGCCGTTATTATTATTGTTATTAAGCGGCGGGGAGTGAACGAGTCTGCTGTGTCTGTTACAAGAAGAATTTTATTGTGTTAACAATTCTATAACGCAACGCAGCCACGTTGAGTAATACCTGATATTTATAGAACGATTTAACATTTAATGGCAGGCTTTGACTTATGGGAAGTGTTACCACGGCATTAATTTTTAAGGCCCTTTACACACGCGCCTCTAACTCCACTAACTCTCTTCTCGTTGCACATCTTTCTTAGTATCCATCGCCTCGCTTGCAAAACAATAAATTCCACGAGCATGTCTACGTGTTTGTGTGCAGGGGAACTTTAATTCGAAAACTTTCGGAAACATCGAAGCAATTAAATCCGACTTTCTTCCCACAAATAGTTTAATAATGTGTTCGTGTGCCATTAAATATTCATTTGTGAACGCCTCGTCGATCGCATTACTGTTTACAACGGGCGATAAAAAGAGTATGTTGGGTGTTAAGTTGCAGACTCATCGCCCGCCACAGTCTAACGACGAAAACTACAATGAATTCGTAATGGGTTAAACAAACTTCCTGAACCGTATCTGAAATCCGGCTTGTAATTCCCGTTAACGCACTTCAGTCGAGTGTGCCGAAGAAAGACGCAGAGATAAAAGAGAAAGAGCGGGAACGAGAGGGAAGAATTTTTTTTTACTTTTGGAAAGTGCGCCCGTAGATATTCGGTAGATAATTTAAAACTCGTTTGTGGAACTGTCGGGTTAGAAAGACCTCTGCCTTTTTAATGAGGTACGAGTGGAAGGAAAGTATTCAAATCCAGGATTTGAATTTGACGTAGACGATGACGTCGATTAATTATGTTAATTTACGTAGGTGACGTGAAAAGTTGAAACGCTTGGATTTGGAAATACGCATTGGCCTCAAATTACGTCAATGCAGAATAAGTTAGTTTAGATTAAAATCTGTTATAGTTTTAGTTTAATTGCTTTATGTTTTATTTTAATTTTTTACCTCTTCGTGTTTCACCAATCAGTTTTTGTTTCGTTTAGATTTTTTGTTTTGTTTCATACACTTTCAAATAGTTTTTTTTATATGTGCTTCAAACAGTTTCCCTTTGTAGTCAATTTTTTTCTTTATTCAGGTTTTCTGGGCTTTGTTTTCTGTATTCAGTTTCTTTTCCTCTTTCTGACTTCTACTTCTTGTTAGGTCTGCCTGTAAAGCTATTTCCTTTTTTCTACAAAGTTTTACTATTTTTGTTTCTCATTGCTTAGAATATTTTGTTTTCTTGATCAGCTTCTGTTTTGTTTTTTAATTTGTTTTCGTTTCGTTTGAAACTCTTTTCACTTAAAAGTTGAAATGGAAAATATTCATTTGTTTAATTTAATTAATTTTTTTTTAATTCATTTCTTTATTCGTTTCTTCTCATCTGCTTGGTGTCACATTAATTTTTTTCACCTGTGGAAATGCATTCTTCGTTTGTTTAATGATTTGTTTTTTGCTTCATTTCGTTTCATTTCTTTCGCTTTTAGTTCTTTGTATTTCATTAGTCATTTTTTGTTTCGTTCGCTTTGAAAGCTTTTTTTTATTTGTTCGATGTCTAATTTTTTTTGTTTGTTTTTGTTTCATACATTTTCAGATTTCGTCTCTTGTACTTTAAATAGTTCCCTTTACAATTTGTGTTTCTTTCTTTTTTTCTGCGTATGGTTATAATTTTAATTTTTATCCTTTATTTTCTGTATTCAATTTTATTTTTATTTTCCTCTTTCTGACTCTTCCTTCTTGTTGTTCTGCTCGAAAAGTTATTTCTTTTATTATTTTTTAAAAATCGTTATAGCTTTCAGTTTCTCATTCTTTAGAATACTTTGATTTCTTGATCAGCTTTTGCTTCATTTTTAAATTCGTTTTTGCTTTGTTTTTTGATTCGTTTTTGCTTCCTTTGAAACTCGTTTCAAATATTTATTTGTTTAATTCTGTTTTTGGTTTTAATTTTTTTAGTCGTTTCTTATTTGTTTGGTGTTAATTTTCTTTTCTCTTGTCAAAATGCGTTCTTCATTTGTTTATTTCATTTGTTTCATTTTATTTCGTTTGTTTCATTTTATTTCTTTGTTGATATTTGTTTTTCGGCCATCAACCTTTTCAAACAGTCACGTCTGTCTTGTTTTATTTGTTTTGCGTTTCATTTTTTTTTTTTAATTTTGTTCCTTACACATTCGGATTTTTTCTTCTTCTTCATACTCCAAAGCATCCCCCCCCTTTTTATTTGTTTCATTCTTCATTTTCTATGTATTTCGAATTACGAAGCACTATCGTCACCTTGATGATTTTTTTTTGGGTTTCGTTTATAATTTTTCCTTTGTTTTCTGTGTTCAGTTTTTTTATTTGTTGTTAGATCCGCCTGAAACGTTAGTTCATTTTTCATAAAAAGAAAATACTGCTTTTGTTCTTAACATTTATTTTGTTTTCTTGATTAGGTTTTGCTTTGTTTCTTAATTTCTTTGAAACACTTTTCACTTCAAGGCAGAAAAGTAAGAGATTCATTCGTTTTTTCCAGTTTTTGTTCCATTTTGTATTTTTTTTAATTCAATTGTATTTGTTTTTCAGTTTTTCGTTATTTGTTTCGTATTAGAATTTTTTTTTTGGTGCATTTTACGTTTGTTTTATTTCATTTTTATTTATTTTCACCTTTTTCTTTACCTGACAATGTACTTTTTATTTGTTTTGTCTCTTTTGAAATTTTTTATTTGTTTCTTCGTTCAGATTTTTTTATTTTTATTTCTTACACTTCTTTATAGCGAGTGATTTTTTAAATTTTTTATCAACTCTTGCCATGAAACTGGACGGTATGTCTTAGCTTAAGTGAAAAGTACGTCATTGCACACCTTGATGCTGTTTTACAGTAAATCTAAGACATGCCGTTTAAATTCCATGGCAAGAGTTGATAAAAAAATGTTAAAAAATCACTCGGTACATCAAACAGTTCTCTTCTTGATTTGCGTTTCTTACTTGTTTTCTTACGTATTTCGTATTTTGGGTTTCATTCGTAATTTCTCCTTTGTTCTCTGAATTCTATTTTTTTTTTTGGTTTCTTCTTTTTGACTTTTACTTCTCGTTAGGTCTGCCTGAAATATCATTTAATGTTTTATTTAAAAATTATTTTTACTGCTTTTGTTTCTAATTCATCCAAAATACTATTTTGTTTTCTTGATTGGCTTTCACTCCATTTCTTAATTTGGTTTTGTTTCGCTTGAAATATTTTTCACTTTAAAGCTAAATTTTTGTTCCATTTTGTATTTTCTTTTATTAATATTTATTTCTTTGTTCGTTGCTTCAGTTTTTACGTTATTCGCTTGAGGGCTTCCGCGGACGTTGTCCATAATTGAATTGGCTTCCGGTAGGAACCGCGTCACGATTGCTTCTACTGCCGACGTTCTTCTGCAATAGAGAACGAAACGTCGGCAGTAGAAGCAGTCGCGACGCAGTTCCAACCAGAAGCCAATTCAATTATGTCTTCCTTGTTTGTTTAGTTTTCGTATCATTTTATTTGTTTCATTATCGAACTAATAAAAATACTTACGAAAAATGATAAAAAGAATTATTACGAAGCAATAGTTTTTCACAAATTTCGCTATTAATCTAATAGATATAAAGTTAATAATAAAATAATTTAGCAAAATTTGAAATATAAATACATACACATTAACACAAATGAAGAATACAATAAGCATAGCTATTTTTTAGACTGATCACGCCATCTATAGAGCCCAGACACTCTATTACTTTCAAGACTCGTTCTAGATGGTGGTAGAATTTGCTACAACGTTCGCTATTCTCGAAAGAGTTAGTTACCACACAAGCCAGCGGCGGCGCGCGATTTAAACCAGTTTCGATTTACTAAGCGATACGTGCGAATATAGCGAATTAGTAGAACGGTTAAGTCATAGAATGTTTCTTGTTGGACAAGTGTTGCAGCACGATTTTAATTTGTGAACCCCGAAGTCTAGCATTCATTATTGACTGTCGCTTACTCAGTACGTACAACGAAGTGTTGACGATTCGGTTGCTTTTGGTATTTCTTAAAAGAACAACCAATTTTTAGCATATAACTCGATATTAATTGTTTTTCTTTTTGGAAGCTTTTTCTGTATTTGTCCCTCACGACTACAAGCATCCTTTTCATAGTTACCATTTCCAATACCATTCCGACTTACGACGTTAAGTTAGCCCACGTCGATGGCGGCTATTGATCAGGTAGACGTTTCCTCATTGTCCAATTAGATGTGTCCTATACAATCTTAGTCTTCAAGTTTCCGTCTTCAACAGAGACCCTTTCAAATATTAACGAGCTTGCCTTTTCCTTCTTGCGTATCGTTAAAGAAACTACCTACTTCAATAAGTCCTATTCCTTTCACCGATGCTGATCGCTCTTTGAACTGTCGTTATTTCCCCTTACCTCGTTAAGACATTTTTGATAAATCTTATGTTGTGCGATCTCTTCGATTTTTTCAGGAAATTGCAACTCGGCTTTAATAAATACAAAATACGTGATACTTTTTTCCAAAATCAAATTCATTGCATCAATTTTTTTTTAATTTTAATTACATTTTCCCCTTAGATCTTTAAACACTTTGGGAATACCTAAAAGAGTTGATGGGACTTCTTAATGGAAACAAAGGCACATTCTCCCGCAAAGCAGGCAAAAGGGCAAAGCATTCACGAAAACAGTTGCTCTCAGTTCTTCCATTAGAATCGGAAAGGTCGAGAGGACGACAAAGAAGCAAATGATATTCTTCAGGAAGAACAATGAAGGAAGAACATAGCGAATCAAAATAAGAAAATCGATACTTAGGGATGGAAAGGGATAAAACGATAAGAAGACTATACGAAACAAGAACACGAACAAGAGGAGGAACAAGATAAAAAGAGCAGAGGAAGATCCAGCTAGAACGAACTTTTTTCTCGTTCTAGCTGGAGAAGACCCAGAGAAACATGAAGGAAGGAAGAACATAGAGGATCAAAATATGAAAATCGATACTTAGGGAGAACTTACAGACAAAATCAATTCAATTCGCTATAGAGGAAGTCCGACTGAGATGGTTTTGGTATGTAATGGGGATGGAAAGAGTTAAAACGATAAGGAGACTATACGAAGCAAGAACGCAAACAAGAGGAGGGACAAGTTAAAGAAAGCAGAGAGGAAGATCCAGTTAGAACGAGAAAAAAAAGTAGTGAAGCAGACCCAGAGAAACATGAAGGAAGGAAGAACATAGAGGATCAAAATAAGAAAATCGATACTTGGGGAGAACTTACAGACAAAATCAATTCAATTCGCATTAGAGGAAGCCTGACTGAGATGGCTTGGGCATGTAATGGGGATGGAAAGGGAAAAAACGGTAAGAAGACTACACGAAGCAAGAACGCGAACAAGAGGAGGAACGAAAAAAAGAAAGCGGAGAACGAGAAAAAAAGTAGTGAAGAAGACCCAGAGAAACCTAAAGTGAAGGAATAAGGAAGACAACGGAAAAGAGGGACATGAAATGGTTAGAAACGAGGCAAAGCACACAGGTCAGCAAAGGAAGGAAAGAGGCCTGAACAAAGAGATGATCTCCGCCCAGCCTTACTCCCGCAAGGGTAGAAAGAAGGTGATAAGGAATAACTAAGTTTAATTTCCTTCTGATCCTGTCTCTTCTAATCATTTCTTTATAACCGATCTCCTCTCCTCTGATCTTTTCTTTATTACCGATCTTATTTTCCCAATGTTCTTTTTATTATGAATCTCCTCACCTCCAATACATAGGGAGAATTTACAGATAAAATCAATTCAATTCGCTATAGGGGACTGAGATGACTTGAACATGTAATGGGGATGGAAAGGGATAAAATGATAACGAAGTAAGAACGAGAAAAAGAAAGGCGATTTCCTCTCCTCCGATCTTTTCTTTATAACCGATCTCGTCTCCTCCAATATTTTTTTTTTATTATCGATCTCCTCTCCTCCGATCTCTTCTTTATTACCTCGTCTCCTCCAATGTTTCTTGTATTATTGATCTCATCTCTTCCAATTGTTTCTTTATTGCAAGTGATTTATCCTTTAGCTTATCCTCCTCTTATAGAATAGAGTTGACCATATTAAGTATCTTCGTCTGGCACTGTTTTCTAGACCTGGTTCGTTTTTTTGTGGAAGCTAATCGCATGTTTGATCATTTTTGCTTCATTTGTTATCCATTCTTACTCTTCCTCATTATTTCTGGCATCCCTTTTTTTTATCTTCATATTCCAATTCAACTCATTTTGTTTTGGTCTTGGTCTCGCTTTGATTTATTTTGTCAGTATTTCACGTCTTTCGTCCTTTGACTTGTCCTTCTTTTATTCTAAAACTCTCTTCATTTATTTTTCTAACTTCTTCCTCTTTTGTTAGTTTGAATAAAGTTGTCCATATTAAATATCTTTGTCTGGCACTGCTTTCTAGACATGGTTTGGTTTTTATGTGGAAGCTAATCGCATGTCTGATCGCTTTTGCTTCATTTTTTATCCATTTATTCATTCTTACTTTTCCCCATTATTTTTGGCACCCCTCTTTTTATCTTCATATTCCCCTTAAACTCATTTTGTTTCGGTCTTGGTCTCGCTTTGATTTATTTTGTCAGTATTTCACTCTTCCATCCTTTGACTTGTCCTTGTCTTATTCTAAAACTCTCCTCATTTATTTTTCTAACTTCTAACCTCTTTTGATGGTTTGAATAGAACTGCCCATAATTTCTGCGCTTTTCGTTATTTCGCGATGATCATGACGATCGTCATTTGTTTTTCTTCAGATATTTTCGTTTCCATTGAGTTTTTCCTGTCGTCCAAAACTTTCATTTTTTCTTGTTTTCTTGTTTTCTAGAGAGTTTTTGATTTTTTTCTTCGGTTATTGCTAGAAAGAATGTCGCGCTGCTGTAGGTTCAAATTAATTAATTTTTTGTTTATTTATTTTTTGAAATTATATTTCTTTTCCCTTCGTAAACACTACGATCGTCATTTGTTTTTCTTGTTTTTTTTCTTCTTTCGTAAAATTTACGATCGTCATTTGTTTTTCTTTTCCCCGTTGAGGTTATCGTTTTCTCTCTTTCCTGTTCCGATTCGTTTTTCCAAGAGTCAAAAATGTTTTGTTTTTATTTGTTTCTATGTTTAGCGATTTCAAATAGTCATAAAATTTCTGCGCTCTTCGTTCTTTCGCGATGGTCGTGACGATCGTCACTTGTTTTCCTTCCGAAATTTTCATTTCCATTGAGTTTTTGCCGTCGTCCAAAACTTTCTTCTTTTTTTCTTGTTTTCTTGGTCTTCTGTCGTTTTTCAGAAATTAAAAAATCTTATTTCAGATTTCCGTTTCTTTTTTTTTTTTTCGTAAATATTATGATCGTCACTTGTTTTCCCAGTAGGTTCAAATCAATTAATCTATTCTTTTTTTATTGCATACATTTTTTGAAATTATATTTCTTTTCCTTTCGTAAACACTACGATCGTCTTTTGTTTTTCTTGTTTTTTTTTCTTCTTTCGCAAAATTTACGATCGTCACTTGTTTTTCTTTTTGCCGTTGAAGTTATCGTTTTCTCTCTTCTCTGTTCCGATTACGTTTTTCCAAGAGTCAAAAGTTTTATTTTTATTTTTATTCATTTTAAATGATTCTCTTCATTTTTTCTTGTTTTTTGGTCGTTTGTCGTTTTTTTTTTTTTTTTAGAAAATAAGAAATTTTATTTCGAACTTCGGTTTCTTTTCCTTTCGTAAATATTATCACTTGCTTTCCTTTTTTTTGTGAATTTCGAATTACTGTCTTTAAATGTTGAATGAATTATGTCTTCATTGTTTATTATTAATTGTTTTTTAGAGAAACTTTAGATCAACGATTCGTTTTGAGTTTTTATAGTCGGTTTTGATTGCAGTGAACTTCTGGAGCATCCGCTGGATAGCTGTTTCGGACCTATTTGGGGCCTCGTCGGCAGAAGGATTCTGCTGTCAGTCCTGTGCAATATTAGGTCAAGAAAGTAATCGCAGGATGTCGCGATCTAAACGTTTCATTATTACTATTTTTATTATGTTTTGGGAATTTTTTTTATTCCATTTCGATTCGTTCTTATTTTTTGTTCTTAATCGTTTGGCATTTTTCAGAAATTAAAAATTTATAATTAAATTGGCTTCGAGTTGGAACAGTGTCATCGACTAATGAGAAGTAGCAGCAACACCGCCACCAGTAGCGGCAGCCCTGAGGAAGTTCTTCCGCAATGGAAACGAAACGTCAGCAGTAGAAGCAGGCGTGACGCGGTTCCAACCGAAAACCAATTCAATTACGGCCGCGGAAGCCTCTAAGTTAAATTAATTAAAAGTTTATTTTCAATTTTTTACGTTTTTTGTTTTCCTTTCGCTTTTTTTTTGTAAATTTCTAATTACCATTACGTTGTGAATGTTTTTTTTTAATGAAAATTAATTTAAATTGTATAACTGGCAATGTAGAAAGTGTTAGGAAAGAGTTTATACATGTATTTCGGCCTTATTGGGCCTCATCAGAACTCTGTACCTTTTGAAAAAATTTGGTTTATTGAAAAATTTAGAAAAACTCGCCCTTTTTTTTGAAATAATTGTTCTTTTTTAGTTTTAATTTTTTATTACGACTGTCATTTGTTTTCTAGAGGGATAAAGAGCCATTTCATTAGAGTTTCTTGTATATAAATTTGCGACTTTTTGCTGATTTTTCAACTTTTCTTCACGTTCTCAATTGCCCTGGTCCACAAATGAACCGCCATTTCAGCTCTTCTTCATCGTTATTTTAATTTTCAGAAATAGAAATTTACGTGTACTATAAAAATTTACAAAAAATGTTATACAGGGTGAATGAAAATAGACAGTACGAAACATCGATGAAAAAGTTACCATACGTCGAAATAAATTTTTGATAAAGTTATGTCATGGAAGTGTAAACAACGTATGTCGTAACCAGTCAGTTTTTGACATTAGAGGCATGACAAGGAGTAAAATGTGGCAAATTAAACTTCGATTTTGTTTCGATTTTGGTCTCGCTTTCATTTATTTTGTCAGTATTTCACGTCTTTCGTCCTTTGACTTGTCCTTCTCTTATTCTAAAACTCTCCTAATTTATTTTTCTAACTTCTTCCTCTTTTGTTAGTTTGAACAAAGTTGTCCATATTAAATATCTTTGTCTGACACTATTTTTAGACATGGTTCGGTTTTTTGTGGAAGCTAATCGCATGTCTGATCGTTTTCTTCATTGTTATCCATTCTTACTCTTCCTCATTATTTCTGGCACCCCTTCACATACCTCTTCAACTCATTTTACTTCGGACTTAGTCTCGCTTTGATTTATTTTGTCAGTATTTCACGTCTTCCATCCTTTCACTTCTCCTTGCCTTATTCTAAAACTCTCCACATTTATTTTTCCTATTTCTTCCTCTAGTGTTAGTTTCAATAGAATTGCCCGTAGTGAGTATCTTCGTCTTATACTGTCTAGTCTCAGACTTTTTCCTTTCATTTATCTGCCAGCGTTTCGTGTCTTCTTCTTGCTTTCTTGCGTTCGTTTCCTGGCATTCCTTTGCCTTCCTTCACTCTACTGTCTACTTTATTTGTTCCCCAACTTTTAATTCACTGCTCTGAAGCACTTCCAGGGCATCCTCTTCTTGTTTTAACCTTACGTAATATATGAGAAGGAGATACTTTAAGAGTGTTTTGGTGCAGTGAATCGAAAACGGTAGAAGTTTTTCTGCGCGATCAATATTCCGCCATAGCAAAATATTTTCAGATCAAATTCTTTTCGTATCCAGAAATATTTCCTGCTCGATAAGAAGGAAGCTAACCGTTAATTAACTCACCAATTGCTTGAATTGACTTGGGGGAAGACAGAGAGAGGGATTATTTTCCATTGACGTCCGAAGATAGGGGTGGACTAATTGAAGTCCAATTGAAACCCACCCTTCGCCTCTTCGCTCTCTTAATAGCCCAGCTAAAAACACACATTCCTCGCTTGTAATTGCCATAATCACATTCATGTTTGCACGCAGCTCAACAAAGTAGGTCATTTGTCAAGTGGTTTTGCAATCGGTTCAAATTCGTTTTCGATTCTTTCGAGCATGAATCATTACAGATTTAGCCATGATACAAACGGACCCCGGCTACCGGTCGTGTTCTCTTAATTGTTAAGGAGCGGCCCGCGGGCATCGTTTCGCGCCGGCTCTGCACACACACACACACCAAGTCATGACATAAATGCATGTAAAGCTGACGGCCGATTTATAACGCGACAATTAGAACGGTAAATAGGTGCAAGATAGATTCCGGTCAGTCGTGTGCGTGTGTATGTGAAAACTGCAAAGGCGACACTTTTTTTCTGGCTTTCGTACGTAACACAAAGGGAAACTAATTGGGTGTCATTAAAAAGTCTAGACGTTGTGGTGCTTGGGGGCAGAACGTTTATTTTCACTCGGAACCAACCAGCATTAGATTGGATTTGATTTTTTTCCAACGCCAACTCAAAGCCAAAACTATTTCATTCAGAACCGAAACCTCCAATGTCCAAAAGGAATGTCACATTTTCGATATGAACAAAATTACCTCGCAAGACCATCCGAAGCGGATTTACGAAGGGGAAATTTTGCAAAAAACTTTTGGGGGGTGGGAAAAAGTCTCTTCCTTACTCCCTCGGTATTCCCTTTTACTTTTGCCCTAGGATTACGCTTTGGATCCACCACTGGATTATACTGACTTTTGTTCTCTATAAATAGCTTGTTCATAGCAACTCATTCAGGCTTGTCTTTTTTGAGAAAAAAAAAAAAGCGAAAAGCAAAAACTGATTTGCACATGTTAATTTCGACGTACACAACTTGTACATAAATAGAAATTAATTTCTCATGCAAGTTACTCAACGGCGTAACAGTAACCTAAATATAGCGTTCTCGGCAAATATCAACAAGAATTCAACGCACAGATAAAGTATTCATAAAGATTACGTTAGAGTAGTGCTGACCGACAGCAGCGCCGCCGAGAACGAGAATTACCTACTCTTTTGCAGGTCCTGTGCCGGTTACGATAGCGACCTGCCAACCTACATGCCCATGATCGTCGGTTGCATCACATCTCGCGTCTCTAGTCCGCACCTGACCCGCCACCATCGGTCCGTCTCTGTCGGACGCGTGTCGACATGCAAGCAGAATTATTGCGCGTGTTCGAAACATCAGACACACTTTCGGTTTCGTTTTTCACTTTTGTTGTTGTGTGTACCGCTGCTGCTGCTGCCGTCGAGAGCGAGATTTATTTCGTTTCTTTTTTTCCAGGACGACCATAAACGGTTTAACCCAATTTTATACGTAGAAGAACCGAATTATTCAAAATACACGATTTAATACCACATGTTGGTGACCCAAATATTTTTAGTTGACCACAGGATCGTGGAAATAATGCTTTGATAAGTTATGGGCCCTTAGAGCGTAGTTTGAGCACTATTAAGCTATGGGCCCTTAAGTGTCGCTTGATAGTCTTCAAGCGAAGAGCAATTTGCTCTGGTGTTGCACTCTACGCGGTTCAGCCTGGAGGAACCACGTTCCGATGGGTTTGCCTGATCCGTTTAAAGTAGGGCCATTTACAAATTTCCAAACAAATGCTCTACTCGCCCCAAAAGCACATCTGCGCCGTGGAGTGTTAATGACACATCTTTGGAGTTGTTGCTCAAGTTCAGCACATCTACGGGGGGCGTTAGCGCAAACCGACTGAATAAAAAGAGGGAGTGTTTTGTATTAATGGCCCTCGTGGTGACATAGAGGCCGAACTAAATTGAATTTGTTAATTATGGGGCGAAACAATTAAGCTGTGACAATCTCCTGTCTGTCTCTCAAAAGGAAACGTCGATTAGAAAGCGTTCTAAAAGCTGTCCGAAACAAAATATCCAGAAATTCATTGTTTTAATAGTCATCTACTGTATTCGTCTCTTTGGGCCTTCAGATTTATTTTGGTGACATTACCATCTCCACGTCAACTCTCTCTTGCAGCCTTTAGTAAAATCTCTTTTTCTATTCTTCGTTTGGGTTTTCGTATTTCTCCTTGGCAAGATCAAAAACGAAATATGCAGAGAACAGTTGAACAGCGGTGGAAACAAACATAAAGCGACAATTGGGTTGAAGGGTGGTTTGAACACGCGCCAGAGGAGAGTTTACCAGAAGTGTTTGAGGTAAGGGGCCACAACATGACCAATCTAGTTGGTAGAAGTAGGAAGAGGACGAAGGAAAGCGGCATTCAAGAGAAACATCAAATGCAGGAAGGTTAAGAATTTGGTGCAGAGTATAAAAGCACAAATCACATACCAACACCTAAGGAAAATTGCCTTAGAACTGACGATAGCTATATCTTTCAGAGTATGACTGAACTGGCTTCCGTTTGGAACCACGTCACGTTCATGTCTTCTACTGCCGATATTACATTATCCATTGCAGAAGAACTTTCTCAGAGCTGCTGCCGGAGAGTCAACAACTAACGAGAAACAGCAGCAACAGCATCCCTGAGGAAGTGCTTCTGTAATGGAGAACGTAACGTCGGAGGTATATAGAAGACATCAACGTGAAGTTCTTCTGCTATGGACAATGAAACGTCGTCCATGATTCAATTGGGTTCAGGTTGGAACCGCATTATGTTGCTGTTTCCTACTCCCGACATTTCGTTCTCCATTGCAGAGGAACTTCCTAGCCGTTGAGGCTCTTGCAATAGCCCCGAGGAAGTTCTTCTGCCATGGAGAACGAAACGTCGGCAGTAGAAAACATCAACGCGACGTGGTAGCACCGGAAAGCCAATACCTTCATAGACTACGGCTGCGGAAGCCTTCAAGTTAAATTTTACGATGTACTTTGGTAGCTCTACCATCTCTTTTCTCAGCCTTCTTCTGCCGACGTTTTGTTCTCCATTGCAGAAGGGGTGCTGTTGCTGCTTCTCGTTAGTTATTGAGACTCCGACAGCAGCCCTGAAAAAGTTCTTCTTCAATGGAGAATGAAACGTCGTCCATGATTCAATTGGCTTCCAGTTGGAAGCGCTTCACGTTGATGTTTCCTACCCTCGACGTTTCGTTCTCCATTGCAGAAGAACTTCCTATTGGTGTTGTTGCTGCTGCTTCTCGATAGACGTTGAGACTCCTGCAGTAGCACTTAGGAAGTTTTTCTGCAAAGGAGAAAACATCAACGTGACGTGGTTCCACCGGGAAGCCAATACCATCATGGACTAGGGCTGCGGAAGCCTTCAAGTTAAAATTTCTGATGTATATTGGCAGCTATACCATCTCTCTTCTCAGCTTTTGATAAAATCGTTAAATTTTTTCTATTCTTCAACTGGGTTTTCGTATTTCTCTTTGGCAAGATCAAAAACGAAAGGCGCAGAGACTAGCTGAAGATGAAAGTGATGGAAACAGTAATAAAAGACAATGGGGGAAGGGGTGGTTTGGACACACGTCAGAGGAAAGTTTACCAGAAGTGTTCGAGGTATGGGCCCGGAACTCAAACAATTAGGTTGGTAGTGCCAAGAAGAACCGCCAAGAAGACGCAAAGAAAGACATCCAAAAGAAACACCAAATGGGAGTGGGTTAAGGATTTGGCGTAGAGCGAAGCAAAAATCATACGAACACCTAACTAAGGAAGCGATGGGCTGAAGAAAATTGGAGGCATCTAGTATCTCACGTCTGTGTTCTCACATAACTATGAGGCCGCCCTAGTTTCCCCCAATTTTTTTTAGCCCTTCGCTTCCTTAACAGCAAAGTTGAGCCCATGTAACTTGCATTGCATAGCATGCCAAGGAATTTAATTTTTAGCCTGAAAATTCCTTTTTGCCTTGAGGGTAGCAATTCCCTATTTCTTCTAGATTTTTCCAGTGCCCAAAAGGAGACGACGAGCGCCTACTTTGGGAAGCCAGGAGATAGAGACGAAGAGACGAAGAGACATTTGAGAACATTTCAATCAGAGCTAAAACCTGACCCCTGAATATCGACTCCTTAAAAGAAAAAAGAAACATCGACCGTTAAGCCCGTAAGTTGTATATAAAGGACATTGTAAAACATACCGAGGAATTTAATTTTTAGCCTGAAAATCCCTCTTTACCTTGGAGGTAACAATTCTCCATTTCTTCCAGAGTTCTCCAACGCCAAAAAGGAGTCGATAGCGCCTAGTTTGGGAAGTCAGTAGAGAGAGACGAAGAGACATTTGAGAACATTTCAATCAGAGTTAAAACCTGACCCCTGAATATCGACTCCTTAAAGAGAAAAAAGAAACATCTACCCATAAAGCCCATTTTCCTTAAAGAGAAAAAAGAAACATCTACCCATAAAGCCCATTCTCCTTAAAGAGAAAAAAGAAACATCTACCCATAAAGCCCATAAAGGCCATTGTATAACATACCAAAGAATTTAATTTTTAGCCTGAAAATCCCTTTTTGCCTTGAGGGTAGCAATTCCCCATTTCTTCCAGGTTTCTCCAGTGCCCAAAAGGAGACGACGAGCGTCTACTTTGGAAAGCCAAGAGATAGAGACGAAGAGAAGAGACATTTGAGAACATTTCAATCAGAGTTAAAACCTGGCCCCTGAATATCGACTCTTTAAGAAGAAAAAACAAACATCGACCGTTAAGCCCATAGGTTATATATAAAGGGCATTGAAGGAATTAAAGGAATTAAAATTTTTAGCCTGAAAAATCCTTTTTGCCATGGGGGTAGCAATTCCCCATTTCTTCCAGATTTCTCCAATGCCCAAAAGGAGACGACGAGCGCTTACATTGGGAAACGAGAAGAAAGAGACGAAGCGACATTTCAATCAGAGTTAAAACTTGAGAAGAAAGAAAATATCGACCGTCTTCTTCCTCTTTCAAACTTATTGCAACTCTAAAACAATAGGTGACTACTATATGAAGAGTGCTCTGATTGGAGGGCAATCCATGTACTTCTCCTTTTGGACTTCAACGCAAAATTATTGATTTCTTTTAATACCTAATTATCTCCTACGAAAACTAACTAATTCCTTAGAGGAGGTACTGTGTCCCCTGTAATGGATGAAAAATTAAATGGAACGATACAAAGGAGATTGCATTGAATAGACCCCCAATTCATCACCAGAAATTCCCAAAGATTCATTGATTGAACCCCAAGGGGTTGACATAGAACCTATTGGCGACCCCTGTTTACAGTATTGCAAAACCACAGAACTAGAACGCATAATCAAGGGATCAGAAGGAATGGAATGAAATTATAAATACTGTTTGAGACACCAAGCTGTGGATTACCGTAACCATATTGCCTATATATAAACCTAAGAGGTTTTACATCGTAAATATCGGTGAACAACTTTAGATCTTAAAGACTAAAATTAATAACAGAATCCTCAGTGCCACCAAATTTTGGTAACGTCCATTAAGAAAAAGGATATTTGTACAAACAAAAGCAAGACCACTTAATAGCACACCAAGTTACTAAGTAGCTGAGTGTAGAGCTGGTGATACTAAATAAAAATAGGAAAAACTCATTGGGGTTGATTTTGATACATACATTGACAAAAGCAAAGAATTAGAGTGTGAAATGAAAAGACCTTAGACACTTAGAGCATGCAATGGAAAAGACCTTAGAGATCTAAGCCTAGATAAAAGAAGACGAAATGAACTCATGGATGGTCACCCCCAGCAAATGGATTTCGATTTTCGGGCAACATCCCCAAATTGCACCATAACAGAAAGTGGAGTTGATTTATTTTCCTTCTACTCTCTAGGTTTAGGTCTATTCTTCTTTACATGTTGGAGACGATTTCATTTGTCGAAATCGTTCGGAAATTCCAAATAAATTCCTGGAGGGACTAGGAAATAAATACCTTCAAGTTGATTGCAATTCCCACTAATGGTGTGATATTTAAGGAACCAAATCGAAAGCAATCATCGCTGGTGTGAAGAAACCCTCAGAGGAATTACAGGTTGAGAATTATTAAAGAAACTCAAAAATACTATTTGAAAGGACACGTGAAATAGACGAAGATCTTTGCCAGGGCAAAAAAAGTGAAGGCCAGAGAGGTTCTTCCTTTTTGAGGTGGGTTTGCACTAGAAGAAGAAACTATTTTTTAAGGGTCTTTTAATCTATGATGAACCAGTCAATGTGGTTTGTTCTCCTTATAGTATACAGAATGTGTACAAAGGAAAAAACGAGTAGGTACAAAGGCGTTCTATTCTTAGACATAATGAGCATAATCCTTAAACCTTCATCGAAAAGAATGATTTCATGCTCGCAGCTTGTTGTACCCACTATTAAAATACACCATGATTTATCTGATGCCAAACAAAAGTTGATCTGGTAATGGAATGAAAACAAGATGGGCAAATTTCTCGTGGCTACTCCCAATAAAAAATTATTATTACGCCAGTTGTGGAATGACAAGTGTATTTTGTACTAAGAGGACGACGACGACGACGAAAATTTAACCCATTGGGGCGCCCAAAACCGATCGTTGGCCTCACGACCAAATGAAACGGGCGCGCGCGCGCACACACACACACACATAGGCAGACAGGTAAAACTCCACACAGGTAAAACGCAGCGTTGCCAGTCACGGTTAGAATATTACAATATTGTTATTTAGCGACCTCGTCCCACTTCACGGAACTCGTAGTCTTACTCAAACGATGATAATAAAGCCACGGCGAGGAGATTTCGCGCTATCCAACTTCCGATCGGAGCCGCGCGAAAGGGAAATCTCGAGGCGATTCGGAAACGTTTCGATTTTTCAGGGCTTTCGGGATTTGGACGGACGGCGACGCCTTCGACGTCGGCGCTCTGTTGCGGTGTGAATTGGTCTTGTGTTTGGATCGTCAGCCAAGCGCGACTAGTGAGGCTGGAACATGCAATTGACTGAGTGTACGCCGCAAACAAAGTGGCCTATCCCGACATTCCGATTAAATGCATGTAATTTATTTCAGAAATGGATTCATTCGTACTCCCTCCTGTAGGCCCTTTACTTCTTCTTCTTCTTCGTACGTAAGCAAGAGTACGTGGGACTCGTAACTAACCCATAAGAAAATTACATGCAATTAGTGTAATAAACCGACGTGAAATGAATATGAAAATTATATAAGAACGATTTTAGAAATGGGGAGAAATTATTGCCTAGAGTTAGGGAGTTACGTTTCTGAGTATCAAAAACGCGATGGGAAAAGTTTTGATTCCATCTAGGATATGGAGGTCGCTTATTTTTTCACCTTTTGCGGCCTTACTCTATAACATTGTAGTTCTAAAAAGAATGGGGAATATGTCAGAAGTTTCCCTGATCCCTTCCCTTTCTTCTCTTTGGTTTTCTGCTTCCTTCTTACCCTAATCCCTAATATTTCTTTTGCAACTTCCTCAATTGGCCCAATCCAATTTCCTTCCACTGTTTTGCAGAGAACCCATTCTACCCCCCAAAGAATCTTCTTCCACTGCGCCAATTTTATCCAATCCAACATCTCCCTCTACCTTCCTTACGAGCCTCATTTCCATCACTTCTATTTCATCGAGTAGACGTAAATATTTCTTGCCACCTGAATTATTTTTCTTCCTTCTTTTCCTTTTCCTTCTCCTCTACCTTCCTTACGAGCCTCATTTCCATCACTTCTATTTCATCGAGTGAACGTAAATGTTTCTTGCCACCTGAGTTATTTTTCTTCCTTCTTTTCCTTCTCCTTCTCCTCTACCTTCCTTACGAGCCTCATTTCCATCACTTCTATTTCATCGAGTAGACGTAAATATTTCTTGCCACCTGAATTATTTTTCTTCCTTCTTTTCCTTCTCCTTCTCCTCTACCTTCCTTACGAGCCTCATTTCCATCACTTCTATTTCATCGAGTAGACGTAAATATTTCTTGCCACCTGAATTATTTTTCTTCCTTCTTTTCCTTCTCCTTCTCCTCTACCTTCCTTACGAGCCTCATTTCCATCACTTCTATTTCATCGAGTAGACGTAAATATTTCTTGCCACCTGAATTATTTTTCTTCCTTCTTTTCCTTCTCCTCTACCTTCCTTACGAGCCTCATTTCCATCACTTCTATTTCATCGAGTAGACGTAAATGTTTCTTGCCACCTGAATTACTTTTCTTCCTTATTTTCCTTCTTTAATAAAATTTAAAAATTGAGTTCTGCCTAACAGTTTCGTAACAACAAAGTTTCTTTTTCAACTAAAAACTCCTGGCAGCAAGTTAACGAACACCTCCTCATTAATAAATCAACTCTTAATGTACGTTAAAAAATAGTTCTCACGTTTCTGGTCCACAAACAAATTCTCACGCATTACGTAATTATAATTTCGACCTTGGGCAAAACGTTGGCGAAAAACCAGAATTTTATGAGCCGGGCAGGTAGGCCGAAAGGATTTTAATTAAAATTTTGGTTTACATCGAACGTAAAACGCATTTCCTTCAAATCCGGATAATTCAAGAACTGAAATTTTTATATATTTGCCACGTATTTATTCCGTACCTTTTAGTTGCCAAAAAAATCCGTAATAAAATGGGCCACGACTTGGGGCAGCAAAAAACATGGCATGTCTTTACTTATTACGTCACTTACATTGAACAAAAATAAACAGTAAAGTAAGTAAAGGTTAACAATTGCTGTTTAACGATAGTATAAGTGAGCATCTTTTGGCAAGTCTCCACAGAGAGGTTTCCTTATTTCGGGAACTCCAAACTCCAAACGTGGGATTTTTGAACGCAATTTTGGTTATGCACATGTTACAGAGTCGTTCGGATTATGAGTTGAAGTAGTTTTGGGATTAATGAAAAGGTTTGCCCCCTATTGACTTATCCAAAGAACCAGCCTTCCCAATGAATGTTATAAAAATATTGTAAATTTGCCTTCAAGCTTCTTTTGGTTTCCAAAATACTTTTGCTCCAGACAAAAAAATTGGTAAAACAGGAAAGGCACTCTTCTTCTAGAATTTCGTTTCCCGTTTGTTTCGGAACGCTTTGCCATTCACAATTATGCTAAATTTCTCTGGTGTCATAGAGCCACACAGGTTTTGTAAGTCCCAATTTTCCTGCATTCTTTTCTACTTTTCGTTTTTCTCTGTCGGGGCCCTCTTAGGTTCACTATGTCACTCAATATTTTTTTGGTCCTGCCTTTTGCTTCCTTCCTCTCCCGAAAACACGGTCTTTCATCCAACCGTGCTACATGTTTCAAACACCTCTTGGCTATTTGAGAAATATTTGCCCTTTTCTCTCTTCTATCTTTCCGTAATCTATTGCGCATGCCAAAGCGCGTTAAAAAGTCAGGACCCTCTTAGGTCCACTTCTGCAGCAGTCATTCACAATTTTCTTGATTTCCATCCTTCTCCTGCCAAAAGCATTGTCTTGGAGGTTTCAATCACCTCTTGGCTACTTGAGAAATATTTGCCCTTTTTTTTCTTCTATCTTCCCGTAATCTACTGTGCATGCCAAAACGCGTTAAAAAGTCAGGACCCTCTTAGGTCCACTTCTGCAGCAGTCATTCACAATTCTCTTGATTTCCTTCCTTCTCCTGCCAAAAGCATTGTCTTGGAGGTTTTGTATCATCCAACATGTCTCAAACACTTGTTAGCTCAGTGGAGATATAACGTTGTTAAAAGAAAGGCGCCAGGGTGAACATACCCAGCTGAAGGTGATGCGAAAATTCGCATTCGCAATAGTTATTATCTTCCACTCGTATGGTGAAGGTTTTGGCACAAATACCCAAATCGTTACATTAATTGCTGCTTTAATTAAAAACGCAAATTAAGATTACAATTGATTAAAGGTCGCAGAACACGCGACTAGTAAAGCAAGCAACTCAAAGCTATTGCACCCGAGTGCACAGTTTAACTAATTACTTGCTAAGGCACTTCAAATCTAAATCATTGCAAACTCCGTTTAATTAAGTCGCAAAATTGGTCGAAAATTCGCTGGTTAGATAAAATCCAGCATGTCGAAGCAGTAAGACAAATTAAAACGATACAAACTCAAGACTTCCAAAGTGTATTCTGCCAGCGCCACCTTACGGTCAACCTTCGTAACTGCTTTCAAGGTTTGATGAATTAAGTGAGGTCCAGAAGGGTATTTCACAAAAATGAAAATATCAGATCGTACAGAAGAAGAAACAAGGTAATTAGAAATCAAGATGGCGTCAGACGTTAGCTTAGAATTGTCTGGATTTCAATCGAACCCAAGCTTGGCAGTATCCTAGGTTCGCTTAGTGGTGCGAGTGCTTCTAAATTCTCTCAACAACATGTTTGCTTAGATCATCTGATTCGATAGCGCCGAAATCGTTCCCTTATCGCTTTTACGTTCCTTTCGCTGGATTCCAGAGGAACCGAAATTATATGTACATGACCTTGAAGCGCTTATGTACACGTTGTAAATCGAGGGTCTTCGAATGCTTTTGATAAATTTCTTCGTTTCTTCCTAATCAAAGCCTCGCCTTTCCAATTTTCCATACCCAAAAGGCTCAGTTCCTTCCTCTTTACCTTCCGCTTCCTTCGCTGCTAAGAGGAATATGCTTTACGCACTTCTGTATTTTGTCTCTACCATTTTGGTAGGAGCTCTTATTGTTCTTTCTTGAGCTTTCGTTTCACCGAAAATCTTTCCAACCATTTCCCTATCCCATATCTCCAATTGTCTTCTGCTTTCTTTTATTGAAACAAAAATGGTCTTGGTCCTACTATCCTGTTCCAGTCTTCGTCATCATTCGTACCCCTCCATCAAGTAACCCGAGATGTTTAAAGCAAACAACTCTTTACCATCCTCGGATTTTCCATTGGCGTTTCCTCTCTTCTGCTCATCGTATGTTTGTGTTGGTTTTCATTTTTTCCTTTCCGTAATCTATTGATCAAAATTCCAAAATATCCTTGCCCACTCCATCGTAAATCGATTGATATACGCATTTAAATTCCTCAAACCTTGCCTGAGGAGGACCTACTGTCATAGTTATTTGAAGAACGTTTGAAGCATTTCTTGGAGAATCTCTGTGTCTCTTCTGTCACTAGGTATAAGGCTATACAATTTTTCCTATTACCAATTAGGTCTCGCATTTGACTTCATTCCACGCCTCTTCTCTTTAGAGTTTCCTTCACGTCGTCATCCCAAGTTTCCTTTGGTTTTGTGCCATTTTTGCTAGTGGCATTTGACTTCATTTTACGCCTCTTCTCTTTAGAATTTCCTTCACATCGTCATCCCAAGTTTCCTTTGGTTTCGTGCCATTTTTGCTAGTGGCACTGTGCCGCCTTCACATTTCTGTCTTCTTTATTGTCGGTGTTGCCTGAGCCATCGGATCTCCTACTTTTAATTCTGCGGGCAGAATATTCAGTTATATCCTGATCCTGAGTCCTTCGTGTCTCCTTCACCTTTCTTTACTTCTAAGGAATCGTACTTATTTTGTTTTTCTACTCCTTCCCCGACCTAATCTGCTCCTGGATCTCCTCACCTACTTTTTGATTCAAATAGGGCTCGAGGAAACCATCGTAATCAAAACCGACTTGTAAGAAAGTGTCTGTCGATTTAACTTGAAGGCTTCCGCGGCCATCGTCATTGAAGGTTCTTCTGCAATGGAGAACGAAACGTCGGTAGTGGAGGACATCAACGTGACGACGCGGAAGCCAATTCAATCAAACCCTCTGTTGTTTTTATTGTAAGAAATGTCTTCCTAACTGCCTTCAACTTCTTCTTCAATCTGCCCTTATTGGTTTTTATCCTCTTTTCGCTTTAGAACATTTTATGGTGTTTTATTTTCTTTTCTCCTACCAGGAGTAGATTAGGTCAGCCATTTGTTGATCCAAATAGAGCCGAAATAGCTGTACAGAAGTTGCTCGAGGAATTCGTTGCAATCAAAACCGACTTGCAACAAATTCTTTGTTGTTTTTTTTTTCCAATAAATATCTTCCCAGCTGCCTCCAATCCACCCTCAATTTCTTCTTCAATGTGCCCTTGTTGGTGTACATTTTTGCCACTTGTTCTAACCTCTTTTTTTATGGTGCCTTTTTTCCTTCGCCTATAATCAATCCCTTGGTTCCCCCGATGATAATGCTCATTGCCTTTTCTCGTTTCTCTCTCGTATAGACATTCAGGTTATTTTGAAGTATTTTTTCCGGTTTACTAATTATCATCGTGTCTTATTTCTATTTTCTATTAGCATCCTACCTTCTGACTTCTTCCGTTGTAAATAGAAAAGAGTTCCTTTTTCCAAAATATCAAAATGTCTCCATCACCTCATGCCATGTCATTCGCAAACCTCATCTTGTTTATTTCTGCTTTCTTCAATTTCGTTTTAACTTCATTCATTATAAATAGGAGAGGGTTCAAGTTACACACTTGACTTACGTTTTCCCAATTTCTAAAATGTTTCCATCACTTCATACCGTGTCATTCGGAACGACCATCTTGTTTATTGCTACGTTTTTCAATTTCCTTTACCCTACCTTCTGATTTTATCCACTATAAATAGAAGAGGTCTCACGGTACACCCTTGCTTCACGTTTTCCCCAACTCTAGAATGTTTCCCTTACCTCATGCCATGTCATTTGTAAAGACTACCTTGTTTATTGCTACTTTCCACAATTCTTTACCCTACCTTCTGACTTCAAGCATTATAATTAGGAGAAGGTTCAAGTTGCCTTATCTTTTCCCAAGTAGTTCCATCGCCTCATACCTTATCCCTCCTCGACTTACTATTTTCGTATAACCTTCCGTCTACTTTGATTGTTCTAATGCTTAGACTTCTTTATATCTCTCCCTTTTCTTTTTAGTTTTTAAAAGCCTTCTCTAATATACAAAATGTATTAAAAATTCACCATTTACGATGACACATCTAAATGCAAGAGGAATAAATAAATTAAAAGATAATCTCCGTGATTTAAGCAAACTTCTTCAAAATCAGGCCAATCCATCGAAACTCCAACATTTGCAGACAAACGTTACACATACCACCAGAGCTAAACGAAAAGTGATGCCGTAGAACTAAACGGGGTGGGATGACGCGCAAGAAAAACAATTGCGTGACGGCCTACCACCAATCAGAAGTCGTTAAAGTTTTATATGCCCTTAAAAGGAAATACTTTGACGCATGCGGTTTCGTTGTCAGGGTTGCCCTGCCAAAGCATAAATTGGCTAAAGATTTGGAGTGTTGCCAACTTATTTCGTGCGAAATTCGGAACGTAACAACAGATGAGTTTAGGTGGTAGCAAATTTTGGCGCCCAACATAAGGCAAAATAATTAAAAGAAGATAAAAGGCAACAGAACTTATTACTCCGATAGTATGGTGCTTTTTTATTTTTGTTTTTTTTTTTTTAATTTGCTTTCCCACGTCCGATTTACTAAACCATACAGCGCTTAACACAAATGAAATTAATTTAGGCTAGCAGAACACTCCCATTCCATTGATTCCAGCCCCCTAGCGTACTATATAATTCAATCGACTCAAAATTATCAATTTCGAAATTAAATTCGAAACAACCGCAACTCATTTGACGGGAGCGCAAAGCGCGGCGCAATATTAAATCGGATAAACGTAATAGTAAGCCACCGCAATACCGCAAGAATTTCCGCTATTCGTTTCGTACCTCATTTCCAAACCACCCGCTCGCTTATTTACTTATTCGCTCATTTATCGGGCGGCGGCTTATTGCCTTCGTGCTCGGCGCGGCGCGCGGCGCGCGGCGGGAAATAAAGTCACGTCCGCGCTTTTTTCCGGGCGCAAGGCGGTTATTAAGCGTTTTCAAAATCGGCCGGGAACAATGCGAGAGCCGCAATTATCCGGCGGAAAAATCCGGACCTCGCCGATGATAATTCACATGTGTAATTACTATTATTTATCGACGGTGCGCATTCATTTGTTACCGGCGTGACTTCGAAGCATTCTAGAAAGATTCGATTTTGGAAAGTAGTGTTTAAGTCAATTCATGATGAATCGTTTTTGGAAAAAAAAAGTCTTAAACTTCTGCCTTTAAAGCTATTGAACTAAGTAAAAATAACTTGCAGCAGCCGCAATGAGTGGTGGCAAACGGTGGGAGTGCCTACTTGCAACTGATGCACGTTACAGTTGGTTCGGAACGAGCAACACACGACGATTATTCTATAAAGTAACTAAAGAAGCCGAAGAAAGAATGTAAAGTTAGAAACTAAAAAGGATCGAGTAAGTTGTAGGTGCTATAAAAACAAATTAAAATCGAAAGGTGGCAGAAAACGAAGCAAAAAGAAGAGAGTGGAGAGAAAACGTAACGCAATTTCAGAAACTATAGAAAGCTGACTGTAAATAAATACATTTATTTTTCAATTAAAAAAACTGAACCATAAATTACATCTTATGTTATGTAATTGTTTTTATTTTCTTTTTCGCGAAGTTCTTTCTTTAATTCTGTTGAAATATGTATATATTTTTTTTTATAAATGTTATGGGCATCTATCTTTCCCAATAATTCAAGAAGTCTTGAGACGAATGCGATAGATGGTTCTGGAATTGTACTCGAAGGTTCTGGAAACACGAAACCTGTACAAAAACCGAGCCGGGCGCGCACTTCAAATCAGTTTCTTTTTAGAAAGCGACTCGTGACAAAAAAGTTCTTAATTTAACAGAGATTATTTAGAAGAATCCCGAATTCGTAACAATATTACAAGCAGTTTTCGTTACCCATCACAAAAATAGCAGCGATGGAAGTAATCGCTGTCGATGTTATTCCTTTGCACGAGGAATTTTTTTTAAGTAAACTTCTTTTAAGTAAATAATTTGATTTGCGCTCGCCGTCGGATGAGATCATTTTTTTCTTGTCAACAAACTTGTTTACAGTGTTTTTATTTTCATAAGAAGCGGTCACGCGTTTAAACGAAAGTCTTTTTCACGGGAAGCACTCGTTTACTACTCTCTTTCTCTAAGAAACTAACAAATTTTAAAACGAAAATTAAAACAAAAAAAGAAAATACATTTCCTTTTGACATTGAAGTAAACAAACAAAAAAATAAAACGATGAACTTGAATCGCTAATGATCACGTGCGTGTGTGGGGGGTGGGTTTTCCAAGGGTGAGAGATGCATTAATTTTTGGTGTCTCCCTGTATAAGACGATTTTGCGTTTTCTTTAGTTTACTTTTCATGTATTTTCTGAATCTAGGGCGACTATAGGAATTGTCAAAACGTTTCCTTTGATCTGCAATCTACGTTTCCACACAAAGTGCAGAGAATTACAGCAAACTTGCTTATGAACGGATTTCGAACACGCAAACTTCCGTTTCCTTTCCGCCTTCAAAGGTCCAACGTAAGCAGCAATTTTAGTATTTCAAAGAGCAACGTGCGTCAATACCGTTCCTTTCAACTTTCCTAAACATTATACTACTCACTTCAAACTGTATGAAATGTATGTGTAACAATAGCAAAATTAGAATTAGGAAAAATTGAATTAATTGTTTAAAATAACATAACTATAAGCACCTAATTCTTAATTATGAATAAAAGAGAAACTTATTTCAATTTTAATTTGAAAGCTCAATGGTGATGTGCTGGCCTGATGAAAAATTGGACAAACATAAAGAAATGCGGGGAAAACTGTCTCTAATTTGAGTAGAATGCTGTACTTTTATTGAGCCTAAATGCTTGCAAGGCAAAAATCCTCAGTAAGCAATTGTTTTTGTTTTGGATGAGTCTTCGAGTCTACTGATTTCGTTTCTCCAACAATGTGTTGATGTTAAAATTGATAAAAAACTAACAGCGAAAATTTCCACTATTGGGAATTTCTTGGACATCATAGAATATTTGATTTGAATTTTTGGAAGTTGACAAGGATGGTGGCATTTCCAACGAACAGCCTGTATATAGAAAATTTGGAGCCTCAAGTAGAATATAAGGAGTACCTATACAAATTACTCCCTATTCCTTTCGGCAAAATTAAAACAAAGAAAAAACTATGTCAAGGACTTTGTAGTGATTTCAAAACAATTTGATCTTATCTTTTGATCTTAACTCCATCGTCCCACTTCGTAATCATCAGGTAATCATCAGGTAAGAAAAAAAATTGGTTTTAAAAAGGGGCCGGTTTATTTCTGTTGAGCATTCTTGTGTCTTTTTAACGCAAGGGCGTCGGTGCTTTCTCCATTTAAATCTTTTTCTCAAGAAACTTTGTTTAGAAATGTTTTTTTTCTGAAAACTTTGGGTCTGGGCACAATTTATTTTTGGAAATCACAGAAAAAAAAAAAAATCAATTAATTATTATTTCTGAGGTTGTAGTAATCGCATTACAAAATATCCAGCTAAAGGCAAATGGCTGTCATGAAGACGTAAAACCTAAAGTGAAATTGACAGACCGTTAACGTCTTTAATATAGATTTTTGAAATTATTAATTAATTAAAGTAGATGAAAATTTGTATGACGATCTCTTTTTAATCTTTAACGAACGGACACTTTAAAAATTGTACAATCGCTCAACGTTTCACTATCGGTTGATAGCTTCGTCAGGAACGAAGAAAAATTAAATTTTCTTGTGTCTTTTTCACTCCTAACGAAGCTATCAACTGATAGTAATAGTGAAACGTTGAGCAATTGGGCGATATTTTGGTGTTTTAAAGCGAGTGAGTAAAGAAAGTAATTAGGAAAACGATAGCATGTATAAACATTTTTTTTTCGTTTTTTATAGTTGTCTTTTGTTTTTTTCTTGTAATAATAATTAGATAACAATTCATTGCATTTCACGTTATATTTTGTTTGAATTTTACTTTATTTTTATTTTCCTTTTTTGCGGAGTTAATTTTTCGTACTACACCGATCTATTAATTCACTTGTTTTATTTTTTTATTTTTTGTTTAATGCCGTAACCAATTGTTTCTTTTATTGAAATAAATTTTACGTTTTTCTTGCAGTCTTCTTGTCCCTTTTATTCGTTGCATGTCACGTTATTCATTGTTTGTCAAAAAATAAATAAAATGCAATATTTTATTGTTGTTGTTTGTCGCTATTAATTTCTTGAAAGGTGGCAATCGATTTTATAATTTCTTTAACCTTCATTTTACATTGCAAGAGTGAAAATTGAAAAAATAAATATAAAACGGAGGTAGGTGCACAGGGTGAGTAAAGAAAATAGGAAAACAATTAGGAAAATAATAGCACGTATAAAAATATTTTTTTATAGTTGTCTTTTGTTTTCTTTTTTGTAATAATAATCGATTAATAATTCTTTGCGTTTCACGTTATAGTTTATTTTATTTTATTTTTATTTTTCCGGATCTATTAATTCATTTGATGTAGTTTTATTTTTTTGTTTATGTCGTAACCAATTGTTTCTTCTATTTAATAAATTTTTAATTTATTACAGTTGTCTTTTGTTTTCGATCAGCCCTCAAAAACCACCGGGAATTCTTTTGTTTCCTTGTCCCTATTATTCGTTGCATATCACGTTGTTTTTTTTTTGTTTCATTTTCGAAAGTTTCTCGCCAGAAAATCACTGGGAATTCTTATTTTGCCTATTTTTTTGCATTTCAGGTTATTTTTTGTTCGGGTCTTTTTAAAATTTTATTTTTCTGTTTCTGTTTGTGGATTTAATTTTTCATATTGCACGGATCTATTAATTAATTTGATGTAGTTTCTTTTGTTTATGTCGTAATCAATTGTTTCTTCTATTTAATAATTTGTTCGTTCTTTCACAGTTGTCTTTTGTTTTCTGTCGATCTGGAATTCTTTGTTTTGTTTTTGGTCCCTACTATTCTTTGCACTTCACGTTCTTCTTTGTTTGAATTTTCCTTTTTCTAATTCGTTTCTTTTCGCGGAATAAACTTTTTATATAACACTAATCTACTAATTCATTTGACGCAGTTTTCATTTGTTTTTTTTTTGTTTACCTAGTAATTAATAGTTTCTTTTTTTTTGAATAAATTGTTATCGTTACAGTTATCTTTTTTTGTCTTTTGTTTACAGTTAGCCTTCGATTTTCGATTTTCATCGGGAATTCTTTTGTTTATTTTTTTTGGTCCCATAACTCTTTTTTCCTTTTTTTTGCCTCTTCTCGTGGATTTAATTTTTCGTACTCAATGGATCTATTAATTCATTTGACGTAGTTTTCTTTTATTTTTCGTTAATCTCGTCAGCAATTGTTTCTTTTGTTGAATAACATCTTACGTTTTCTGCAGTTGTCTTTTGTTTTCTGTCGGCCTTTGTTTTTCGAAATCTCCTCCGCGGGAAAATCGCAAAAAATCATTCGATTTAGTTTTCTTCTGTTTTTTGTTAACCTCGTAATCAATTGTTTCTTTTAGTGACGTTTATTATTGATTATTGAATACATTTTACGTTTTCTACAGTTGTCTTTTGTTTTCTGTCGGCCATTGATTTTCGAAATCTCCTCGCAGAAAAATTGCAAAAAATCATTCGTTATAGTTTTCTTTTGTTCTTGTTAATCGCGTAATCAATTGTTTCTTTTATTGACGTTTTTTACAGTTGTAGTTGCCTTTTGTTTTTGTTAATCTCGCAATCAGTTGTTTCTTTTATTGACGTTTTTTTACAGTTGTAGTTGCCTTTTGTTTTTGTTAATTTGGCAATTAATTGTTTTTATTGACTTTTTTTACAGTTTTCTTTTGTTTTTATTAATCTCGTAATCAATTGTTTCTTTTATTAACGTTTTCTTACAGCTGTAGTTATCTTTTGTTTTTTATAATCTCTCAATCAATTGTTTCTTTCATTGACGTTTTTTACAGTTTTTTCTTGTTTTTGTTAATCTCGTAGTAAATGGTTTCTTTTATTGACGCTTTTTTTACAATTTTCTTTTGTTTTTGTTAATCTCGTAATAAATAGTTTCTTTTAGTGACGTTTTTTTACAGTTATGGTTGTCTCTTGTTTTTGATAATCTCGCAATCAATTGTTTCTTTCATTGACGTTTTTACAGCTTTTTTTGTTTTTGTTAATCTTGTAGTAAATGGTTTCTTTTATTGACGTTTTTTACAATTTTTTTTTGTTTTTGTTAATCTCGTCACCAATTGTTTCTTTTGTTGAATAATGTCTTACGTTTTTTAGTTGTCTTTTGTTTTCTGTCGGCCATTGATTTTCGAAATCTCCTCGCAGAAAAATTGCAAAGAATCATTCGATGTAGTTTTCCTTTGTTTTTGTTAATCTCGTAATCAATTGTTTCTTTGTTTGATGTTTTCTTACAGTTTTCTTTTGTTTTTGTTAATCTTGCACTCAATTGTTTCTTTTATTGACGTTTTTACAGTTATAGTTGTCTTTTGTTTTTGTTAATCTCGCACTCAATTGTTTCTTTTATTGACGTTTTTTTACAATTTTCTTTTGTTTTTATTAATCTCGTAATAAATTGTTTCTTTCATTGACGTTTTTTCACAGTTGTAGTTGTCTTTTGTTTTTGTTAATATCGCTCTCAATTGTTTCTTTGATTGACTTTTTTACAGTTTTTTTGTTTTTGTTAATCTCCTAATAAATTGTTTCTTTTATTGACGTTTTCTACAGTTTTCTTTTGTTTTTGTTAATCTCATAGTCAATTGTTTCTTTTATTGACGCTTTTTACAGTTGCAGTTGTCCTTTGTTTTTGTTCTTTTATTGACGTTTTTTTACAGTTTTCTTTTATTGTTGTTAATCTCGTAATAAATTGTTACTTTTATTGACATTTTTCACAATTGTCATTTGTTTTTGTTAATTTTGTAATCAATTGTTTCTTTCATTGACTTTTTTTTGCAGTTGTCATTTGTTTTTGTTAATCTCGTAATCAATTGTTTCTTTTATTGACGTTCGTTTTACAGTTGTCATTTGTTTTTGTTAATCTCGTAATCAATTGTTTCTTTTATTGACGTTCTTTACAGTTGTGTTTTGTTTTTGTTGTGCCTATTATTTTATTACTTTGCATTTCATTATTCTTTGTTGAATTTACTTCTTATTTTTTTTTAATTAATTCACTCAAATTCCTGTTTCTTGTTAATCTCTTAATTGATTCTTTTTTTTTGTAACTGAAAACATTTCGCGTTTTGCATATTCACCGGAAATTCTTTTGTTTTTCTATTATCCTTCGCATTTCATTGAATAGGAGTTTGAATTTGCTTTTGTTATTTTTTTTTGCTGAATAAAGTTTTCGCATTACATCGATTCATTATTGGTTTAATGCAGTTTGCTTTTGTTTTTCTGTTAATTTTAGAATCAATAGCTTCTTTCTTTGAATAATTTTTTTATTGTTGCAGCTCTCAGCCGGAAAATCAATCGAAGCTATTTGCTCAATTTATGCAGAACTCTACTGTCAGACACTTCCATTTTCGCCGTCATCCCGCGACCTCAACAATGTGACAATAGGCGCCTGACACTTACTGTATTTACAACTGAAAACAGGGCATCGATTAATTTTTGTTTACATGATGAATCATTGATAAAATAAAAAAATGAATCCACTCAGTGGTTTCATTTAGTTTTTTCTTGTGTATATATTTTTTGTATAGTTAATATTGTTACGTATAATTAAATTTAATTAAAAAGCAAATTCAATTAACACACAAACTAGCAATCAATCAATTAGTAATCTCGGTGCGTTTGGGATCAATTTGCGTTTCGCAAGCAGCACATTTGCATGTGGAGATGATCGCAACCCACTAATAACGGCAATAAAAATAAAAGTGACGCTTAATAAGATTAATTAAGCGCGATTATAAAATTAGAGCGGCGATGGAATTAAAATTCCTCATCGGAGCCTAGACGCAAAAGCAAGCAGGTCAGTCAATTACGATTGCGAACGGAGGAGGAAGGAGAATTTGACTTTATCGAATCGTTAAGGAACACAGTTTCGTTTCGCATGTGGCAACGCAGAAAATGAAAGCGTAATATTTCAGATCGTGCTAAATGCTGTCCAAACAACGATTTTCACTTGAGCGCGAGCGACGACGACGAATGCGTGTACGAAATAACAAATTATTAAATAATAATATCGGGTTTCTCTTTTTCAATTTCTCGTTGTAAATCGTTTACTAATCGCTTTTAAAAAGTCAACGAATGGAAAAGTAAACACAACAAAATAAATACTGCCCCACGTACGTACACTGTCGTGCATAAATTTAAGCCCAGGTTACAGCATAAGCAAAAACAATATTTTTTTTCTGCTTTGATGGGTTTAACTTGAGGCACCCTGTATAATGTTTTTAATTAATTTTCTTTGGCGATTAAAATTGTTCTCGTTATTGACAGAGAGTTGATTAATTCGTTCGGAAATTCCATCACGTACCATCGCGATCCGCGTGGCTCGCTCTTCAACCATCAAATTACTGTTTACGATTTTTGTCCGTGCATTTGTGGGACTCGTCTTGCATAGAAATTTTGCAACATCAAATCTGACGAGCGTTCGAACGAACGAACGAACCAACTCGCCGTTGTTATTTACTCTTTCACTTTCGTTCCGTCACATTGCAGGCCGCTTTGAATTATTTATGAAGATATTGAACTCGTTGCCTGTGCTGTTCAATTTAACGTTGTGTTGTGTTTTTTTTTTTCTGTTTGTTATTGTTGTTTTAATAACACATTTTCGATTGTGAGTCATTTAAAAATGTACACTGTCGAACATAAGTTTCGATGCACCACATTCTATTTTACTATGAAACTTGTGGTTACAACAGTTTTGTGTACATTTTTAGTAACACGTGAAGACTCGAGGTTATTAATACTCATTATTATAAAAATATTTGGCTTTGTATTTTTTATTCAATTCTTTTTGTGAACTCTCTATCATTGTTTAAAAAAAAAAAATAATAGTAACCGCAACAAATCATTGACTTCGCACGCAGCGATTTCGCTTATTCATAAAAACTGAAGTGTATGTAAATTAATGCAGAATATTTATCCTGAACGGAATCTAATTTTAGAGTCGGCTAATACCGGAGATTTTCCGACCGTCTCTTTTTTTTCCATCAACTTCCACGTATAAATAGAAGGTGTGAGCGAAATCATACACATACGCCAACGGTCAAGTACGGTATAATTTTCTTCATGCAAATAGCATGCCTGTGATCACGCGAAAAACATCCAAGAGGCAAAAAAATTATGCCAGAGCAAGAAACGTCAGGATTCTTTTGAAACACATACGAAGATTGCTCTTTTTTCTTCCTTGAACAGACCCTAATTTTGTATACTTGGATATTTCTAATCCTAATTGCGATTTCTTTTTCTTGTAGTGCACGTGTACAGTACGATCTCGATAAGCCCAAACCTCAATACTCCAACCCAACCCAACCCTAATTGCTATTTATTTTTCTTGTAGCGCACGTGTACAGTACGATCTCGTTAAGACGATACCTCAATATTCCCATCCAACTCAACCCTAATTGCTATACCTTTTTCTCGTAGAGCACGTGTACAGTACGATCTCGATAAGCTCATCCTCATGTTCTACCGCTGAGGGCAAGTTCCTTAATAAAGTAAATCCAAAGTCTAAACGGCTATGGTTTGGAGTTTATCAATCCAAAATTAAGCAGCAAACTCGTTCAACGGATAACTACGATCAAGAGTTGAGCTAACAATAAATTAATTTAAACCGGATGAAATGGGGATAAGATGTAAAATAGATGGGTGCACTCTTTGGCTATCGTACTCAACCCAGTTTTGTTCTCTTTACTTACGCAAAACGATTTTGTTCTTGTAGCCCACGTGTACAATACGACCTCGATAAGCCAATACTTCACTATTCCGACTAATTCTTCCATTGGGGGCAAATTTCTCAATCAATGTTCACCCAAAGCAAATCCAAAGATAAAACGGCGTGTTTTTAAAACAAAAATTAAGCAGCAAACAACTCGTTCAACAGAGAATTGAGATCAAGAGCTGAAGTAAGTCATCTAAACCAAACGAAATGACACGCGGTCGTACGGAAAATATCCTTCGGTGGTTGACACTCCTTGGTTATCGTACTTAACCCAGGTTTGCTCTTTATTTATGCATATATGGAGCGCTACAGGCCCATGGCTTGTATTTTTCCAACGATTTCCCTCCATCCTGTTTTATCCTTGGCCTTTTCCTTACAGTTTTCAATTCCTATAGTTCTTAGGTCTTCTGTACACATCTCTTCTTCTTCGTTCTTCCTTCCCTTTCTAGTATCCAACGATTTCCGTCCATTCTTACTGGGTGTCCCAACCATGCCACTCTTCGCGCCCTTATTACTTGGGTTATCTTCGAATTCCTAAACAGCTCTTTTAATTCTCTGTTCGTTCGCCTTCACCATTCTGTCTCATTTATTCGTATCCCTCAAATTTTCCTTTCCCATGTAGCACTTTTCCTTCGTAGTCGTCACCCAGGTTTCGAATCACTGTACTGTATAGACGTAGCTTTGCTTCTCCAGAAACAATTCTTGATTTGAAGATTCCTTGCAAGGCCTTGCTTCCTCTTGCTAGTCTTTTGTCAATTTCTTTTGGTTCCTCTCCTCTGTTTGATAATGTAGTTACTTTCATTTCTTTCTTCTTAGTCATCATCCAGGTTTCGTCTTCCTACAGTTTGGTAGGTCGGCTGATTGTATTGTAAAGACGTAGCTTTGGCTCTCCAGAAACAATTTTTGGCTTGAACAATCTTTGCAAGGCTTCTACTGTCTTTGCTTCCTCTTGCTAGTCTTTTGCCAATTTCTTTCGGTTCCTCTCGTCTGTTTGATAATGTAGCTACTTTCATTTCTTCCTTCTTAGTCATCACCCAGGTTTCGTCTCCCTACAGTTTGGTAGGTCGGCTGACTGTATTGTAAAGACGTAGCTTTGCCGCTCCAGAAATAATTTTTGGCTTGAACATTCCTTGCAAGGCCTCCACTGTCTCGCTTCTTCTTGCTAGTGTTTTTTCAATTTCTTTCTATTCCTCTCCTCTATGTGTTAATGGAGCTATTTTCAATTCTTTCTTTTTAGTCATCACCCTGGTTTTGGCTCCCTAAAGTTTGGTAGGTCGGCTCACAGTATTGTAAAGACGCAGCCTTGCCTCTTCAGAAAAAATTTTTGGCTCGAACAATTCTTGGAAGGCCTCCACTGTCTCGGTTACTCTGGTTAGTCTTTTGTCAATTTCTTTCGATTCCTCTCCTCTGTTTATTAATATAGCTGCTTTCATTTCTTCCTTCTTAGTCATCACCCAGGTTTTGGCTCCCTGCAGTTCGGTAGGTCTTGGCTCACTGTATTGTAAAGACGTAGCTTTGCCTCTCCAGAAATAATTTTTGGCTTGAACATTTCTTGCAAGGCCTCAACTTCCTCTTGCTAGTCTTTTGTCAATTCTTTCGGTTCCTCTCCTCTATTTATTAGAGCAAATGCTTTCATTTCTTCCTTCTTAGTCATCACCCAGTTTTTTGGCTCCCTAAAGTTTGGTAGGTCAGCTCACTGTATTGTAAAGATGTAGCCTTGCCTTTTCAGAAAAAATTTTTGGCTCGAACAGTTCTCGGTTACTCTGGCTAGTCTTTGTCAATTTCTTTCGGTTCCTCTTCTCTGTTTGTTAATCTAGCTATTTTCATTTCTTCCTTCTTAGTCATCATCCAGGTTTTGGCTCCATACAGTACGGTAGGTCTTGGCTCACTGCATTATAAAGACGTAGCCTTGCCTCTCCAGAAATAATTTTTGTCTTGAACATTCCTTGCAAGGCCTCCACTGTCTTGGTTCCTCTTGCTAGTCTTTTTCCAATTTCTTTCGGTTCCTCTCCATGTCCTGATTCCCGTATCCATCTTATTAGGGCAGTTTTTCTCCACCACACGTCATCTCCTGCACTCTTGTTACTTTTCATCCAATCACATTTTTCGCTTCTTGTTTGGTTGGTGCATCAATTTCTTGCGCTGGCTCTTTACCTCCCTCCTTATCGGTTAGTAACCCTCGCTTCTTGTTTGGTTGGTGCATCAATTTCTTGCGCTGGCTCTTTACCTCCCTCCTTATCGGTTAGTAACCCTCTCCCCATCAAGCTTTCTCCCCATTAACCCAGCTTCCCTGTTAAATTTCCTATTAACTCACCATTTTTTGTTTTGCAGTATTGCTGAGCACTGGAATGGCCATCTCTGCTCCTTTTTGCTTCCTGGTAGAAATTTTCGATTTCATGTAGCTTTTCATTAACCTGTTCCCGTTTCTTATTGCGACAAATCCGTTTAGCTCTTAATCTTTCTCCTCTGTCCTGTTCCTTTGTTTCTTCATTTACGTTGTCCAGCGTATTTAAGCTAGCCATGTTTCTTCGCTTCAGTGCCTGTTTATAGTCGTCATCAAATCAAGACATTCTTAAGAAGCTGCGTGGTAGCGAAAACGTTTCTAAAATGGCCGAAACGTTTTGATTCGGGCGTTCTTCAATTCACGACAGTAAGACTAAAAATTGAAGAGTATTGAACATGTAAAGTGTTCCTCCAAGAACGTGTTAAATACACTTCTGCTTCGACGTTATCCTGCGAGCAAATGGTAAACAGTTCTGCCGAAAGGTCACGCAACGCCAAAGAGGATTTTAGAGTAAGGGACGGTTGGATAAATCAAAGAAAAAACTCCTGTTGGCCATACCTGATGAAAAAATCTTCAAAATTTCAAGAGGTTTACTTGGGTTAGACCAATTATATAATTTAGATGAACAAAGTGTTTGTTCTTTCATAAAAATAAGTGCACCAAATAAGGTAAGCAAAGACCATGCTTTAATACAAGCGGAACACTTAAGTTTGACCTTTCTTTTGGGGAAAAGCTAAAAACTCCTGGAGTTTCTATAAATGGGTCACAAAACTCAATATAAAATTGAAGTGGCACGATGGTTTTTGCTGAAAGGATATTGCAGCAGGTGTTAAGAAATTGATATTGACTAATATCCCTGTTACCTCACTGAAGAAGACTTAAAATTCAGCTATGGAATGGATTGGGGTATTGTTTTTATATGTCTTCATTGGAATCGATGAGACGTTAAGCTGCGTCCTAAAAATATATCATGTTGTACAGATTACAGTCATCGTCAGAAGTCCATGGAAAACCAGCATGTCCTAGATAGACTCATAAAACCTAAGACCTCATTGGAAGCTCAAATTTTCTGATTCTACCCCTATCAGAAAATTTGGGCTTCCAATGGGATCTCAGGTATTATGAATCTATCTAATCCATGACCTATCTACGACGTGGCCTTCTGAATATGGATCTCTTGCTATCTCTTTCAGCAGCAGTTCTTGGAACTCTGCCCGCAAAGTGTTCTGGAAGAAACTCGGTCTATGGTCAACTGCCTCGAGGCCACAAGAGGCTTTGATTTAAAAGAACGAGAAGTAAGCTTTTTCCCCTTGCTTCAGTAATCTAAAAACCTGAATAATTCAGACCTAGAAAGTCTACTATTTGGAGGTTGGATCCTGTGCTTCTTCTTACATTTACAAATGACAGAAATAGAATCAGTGATTCATTTGCAACCCCCACGTAATCTCAATCAATTTTTTCCTCTCTGTCAGACTTTAGGAAAAAAAGAACTAAACAAGAATCTTCAAAAGTCGACCATCAAAGTCTGGATGATTTGAAAAGTCACCGATAAGTTCTGGGTTGTCACAAATAACGCTTAAGATTTCGTATATGTGGGGGAAAGAGTCGATTGCCGACTTCAGTTGATGGGCCTAACAAAAATAACTTTGAATGAGGGATTATGCTACCCTTTCCCTTCATAAACAATTGAATTGGGGTGGGTTATTATACGTTGTAACACGTAAAGGGTGTTGGTTTTGACTTTTTACTGAAAGAAGAAAAAAGGGATGGTTTCCCAAACCGAACAGTGACATTTCCCATTGACCTAATTCAAGACCTGCTTCACAATGTCATGGAAAACGCAATTGAGTATCTGCTACCTTTTCTATATGAAATTTTCCCATGTTTGTGAAAAAATGTCCAATTTAAATAAACCTAAAAGCGTTATACGTTATTATCGTAAGGAAGCAGCGCGAGCTTATTAAAATTTATTTGGCCCATAATATGGGAAGACGTGAAAAATCAAGCTGCCCCCAAATCGAAAGCGTTGCGATTTCCAGTCGACAAACCGCGCCGGATCCAGTGAGGGGGTGTCATAATGGGCGACAATTACACGTGGGTGGTGTTTCTACATCGACTGTTATATGGAACATTTGCGACATTCTACGGGCTACTTTAAATATCACTAGGAACTGACTTGCTCGAGAAACAATGAAGCCAGCGTTTAAAAATAGATTCGATTAACGTTTATTTAAATTTTCGGGAGGCGCCGCGTTTCAAATTTAAATTTACGATAGGTTAGGGATCGTCGGGTATTCGGAATACGACGTTACATCGAAGCCAAAATTGAGCGATTAATTTAAGGTTGTATGTAATTTATGTAAAGGCAAATTAGTTTATTGATAAATAATCGAATCGGCGAAAGATCCATTTACCAATTACGTGGACAAAAAAAAATAGAAAACCTAAATAACGTTGTGGTTGATGTAGAGGGTTTTTCGATGGTGAAAACGATGTGGCATTTTCATCGAAAATATTTCTAAAAACTTACTATAGGAACTTAAATCTACAAAAAAAAAAAAACTTACATTGAAGCATCTCTGACTTCAGTGCTACTAACCTGTAACAAAAAGAAACACAAATTAACTACGTCTAATGATCTTAGATTTTTTAATTTTCTTATCGAAGGCATACGCAAAATTTTCATATTTTCTTTATTTTTAATAAAAAAAATGATCAGTATTGAGGGTTACGAGGGTGTACAGGAAAATGTCACACAACGAAACTACCGTTCGATTTTGTGTGCTTTATTATTATCGTTTACACTGTATATGCAATGAATCATTAATAAAAAAAGCAAACTGTAAAACTACCTGTTCACTATCGTTGCAGATCAAAATGCACACATTAGTATATAATTAAAGACGCAATCTCAAATGCAAGCTTTTAATTGCTGATCTTTCGCTAAATAACTTGATACACCTTGCTTTAAGGCGAGGAATTATTTTGTAATGAATCGTTTATAGCTTCGGAACTTAATTTCGATTGAACAGAAGTTTAAACACGATTTAGTTAAATGGTTTTTAATTATTTACATAAAAAAATCTATGTAAGCAGCTGTTACAATGTGTTTCAAAAAAAATGAAATGGTAACAACAGAATTTCCCACTCGTTTCAGAACTCGTCAAATTAATTTCAAAATTGACAACTATCTAGGAATAGTTGTTCTAAAATATACATTACTTCTTTGCAAAAGTCTATATTTAACGAATTCCTCAAGAAAAAAAAATTAAGTGGGTTTTTGGTGGTTTCGAATGTGTCACAAAGAGAAATGAGGATTAAGATTTTTAAGGCCATTTGGTGGCAGGAGTTTAAGGCGTGGAGTATTTGGGGAAAACTGAAATTCACTGGCGGAAAGCTGAGAGGTGCCAACAGAACTGGAAATTGAAAAGAAAAGGAATTCAGGATGAATTCTGTTAAGATTGTCAATGGCTAAAGCCTCATGTGCCAAAAACGTCCAAAACTGTACCCAAAAATAAGAGGCCTGGAGTCTCATGTACAAGAAGAACGTCAGCGGACAGTTAGCTGAAGAAGCAATTCAGAAACTATGCAGTAACAACTAACCATTCCTCTCTTATCGTTTGCTATGGATTTCGGCGTCCTAATTTCTTACATTCAATCGTTTCTTCCTTTACCTTCCTCCTTCACTTTTCAACAATGTCATTCGTTTCAGAACTCGTCAAATTAATTTCAAAATTGACAACTATCTAGGGATAGTTGTTCTAAAATGTACATTATTTCTTTGCAAAAATCTGCACTCAAAGAATTCCCCAAGAAAAAAAATGAAGTGGGTTTATAGTGGTTTCGAATGTGTCACAAAAAAATTGAGGATTAAGATTTTTAAGACTATTTGGTGACAAGGATTTGAGGCGTGGAGTATTTGGGGAAAACTGAAATTTATTGGCGGAAAGCTGAGTTGTCAAAAGAACTAGAAATTGAAAAGAAAAGGAATTCAGGATAAGATAATCAAAACCTCATGTGCCAAAAACGTTCAAAACTGTACCTAGAGATAAGAGGCCTGGAGTATGATGTACAAGAAGAACGTCAGCGGACAATTAGCTGAAGAAGCAATTCAGAAACTCTGCAGTAACAACCAACCATTCCTCTCTTATCGTTTGCTGTGGATTTCGACGTCCTAATCTCTTACACTCAGCCGTTTCTTCTTTATCCTTCCTGCTTCACCTTTCAACAACGTCATCTAGCACAGTTCCTCTGATGCATTCGATGAACCATCTTGCTCTCTGCACTTTTGCTTTAGACTTAGGTTTTTATATCTATCTGGTAGTTCTGGGTTCGTCATTCTTCTCCATTCCCCATTTACATTTCTGATTCCACCATAGGTTCGTCTAATAATCCCCTCCCCTCCCCCAACCCATACGTTTAACTTCCTTTGTACGTTTTGGTACAAGATTCAAACTTTGCATCCGCAAAGGACCGAAGCTCTAATAACTGCCCTACTTGAGCTGTATTCCTTTCACATAAAGGAGCTGTCCGGGATTTAAAGCCCTGTGATCCTTTCCACATGAGCGTGACACCGAGCGAGAACTTCACGCCCCAAAGTCACACTTTCCCCTCACCCTTCAAAGACCACCGCGTAACTAGAGGCGTCAAGCTCTGATCAGCTGATCTCCATGTTTTAAGGTTATGCCATTGGTTATATGCACAGGTTGTGTCCGAAAATTTCGCGCCATTATTTTTGGTCATAAGATGGCTTACACACCGTTCCATTGAACAAGTAACCCTGAGTGATCCTGGGCTGCTCCAGGCTTTATGCCCCGAGGCATCATAACTTTGAATGGAAAGCAGTGAAACTCCTGGGACTAAGCTCTGAACCATCTCTTATACTCAATTGACTCTCAAATTTGACGTTAGTTGAAATCAAAACTCGGGTAATCATAGTTTATGGTCAGTACATGCAGGTATTTCGATTATCAGTGATTTATGATAGGAAGTCGAAGAAATGAGTGTCAAATCAACATCGAGCTGTCAATTTGATGAGGGCTCACACGTTGCCCAACTACCATCATAGTGAGATTTAACGGCAAAACTCAAATGACAGTTGTCAGAAACGTCAATTTGGCGCAGACAACGAGAAACGTCAGATTGTCAACGTCAGGCAGTGTCAGAAGGACAAAACCGGGCATACAGACATTTGTTCAACAAGGCAACAATGGCGATCGTCTCAAACAATGTCATTCTAGCACAATCTTTCTGATGCGTTCGATAAACCATCTTGTTCTCTCCACTTTTACCTTAGAGTTAGGTTTTTATATCTATCTGGTAGTTTTGGATTCATCATTCGATTCCATTCCCTATTTACATTTCTGATTCCACCAAAGGTTCGTCTTAAAATTCCCTCCCCTCTCCCCATACGTTTAACTTCCTTTGGAGGTTTTGGTTCAAGATTCAAGCTTTGCATCTGCAAAGGACCGAAGCTCTAATGACCGCCCTACACACTCCTGGGGCCAAGCTCTGAAGCAACTCTTACACTCAACTGACTCTCAAATTTGACGTCAGTTGAAATGAAGACTCGGGTAATCATAGTTTATGGTCAGTATATGTGGGTATTTTGATTATCAGTGATTTATGATAGGAAGTCAAAGAAATGAACATCGAACTGTCAATTTTGTGGGGGCTCGCACGTTGCCCAGCTACCGTCATAGTGACAGCTGACAACAAACGTCAAAATGACAGTTGTCAGGAACGTCAAACTGACAGACAACGAGAAACGTCAGATTGACAACGTCAGACAGTGTCAGAAAGCATACATACAGACGGCGATCGCCACAAACAAACAAATTTTAGGCCGCCCCTTGACGAATAAAAGTGAAACGCCATTCGATCGATGACTATCCCGTAAATAAGATCGCAATTCTCAAAATACCGTCGCTAAGACAAACTCCGGAGAAACACAAAATGATTGCACCCCCGACGAATGAGATACAGCTCTGATTATCGGTTTACACTCTTAGGCCAATGATGTTCGTGTTCATAATGCTTCCTTGAGGTTTCCTTCAATAAGGGATCCCTTAGAATGGGTACTGTCATAATGCACCTGCCTTACTACCATCCCATTCTAAGGGTTCCCACATTGAAGGGAACCTCAAGGAAGCACTAAGAATACGGACATGAAGCAGAGTTACATCATCCCCGCTGCGGAAAAAACCCTATAAAAGCGAGACCCCTTAGCTTCAGTAAATCAATCAGTAGCACGGGCAGTAGGGATTTTCGTTGCTACAGTTTTGGAGCGCGCATGTCTGAAAACAAGCGGACCTTCCACAAACGGCCGTGTGCGGCGCAATGGCGAATTCATGAATTGCTTTTAAGTGGGCGTTTTTTAATTCGGCATTTTGTGTGTGATGGAAAAGATTGAACAAAAAATTAGAGTGTGATGGATTTATGTCGTATAGAAAGCGTTAAGTTTTGTAAAACGACATCGCACTCTATGATTTACTTGCAATCATTGATATTCGTGCCGCTTTGCCAATCAGTGACATCTAGTAACAATAAAATGAAGGCTCGCCAATAACGACCATATTGTACCTGAACATCAACGGCGCTTACACGAGCTGTTCCTATTGGTTGATGTGTTGATTCCGTGCACTCAAGTGTCAGGAACACTCGCCCAAAGTCTTCCGTGTATTAATTGTCATTTCCGTGCCATAAAGTGCCGGAAGCACAACCAAAGCCTGCGTGCGTGAAGCATAGGAAGCACAACCAAAGCCTTCCGTGCATGTGCAGTGAAGTGTCGAGAGCACATCCAAAGCCTCCCGTCCAAATACTTGTCAGGAACCGTACAAACTGAAGCGTAGGAAGCACCTCCTAAGGCCTCCCGTGCATTCTTGTCAGAAACAATACACAATCATTCCGTGCATCAATTGTCGGAAGCATCTACACACGCACTGAAATGTCGGAAGCATCTACACAGGCATGAAGTGTCGGAAGCACTTCCAAATCCTCTCGTGCAAATACTTGTCAGGAACCGCACAAACTGAAGCGTAGGAAGCACCTCCTAAGGCCTCCCGTGCATCCTTGTCAGAAACAATACACAATCATTGCGTGCATCAATTGTCGGAAGCATCTACACACGCACTGAAATGTCGGAAGCATCTACACAGGCACTGAAGTGTCGGAAGCACTTCCAAATCCTCTCGTGCAAATACTTGTCAGGAACCGCACAAACTGAAGCGTAGGAAGCACCTCCTAAGGCCTCCCGTGCATCCTTGTCAGAAACAATACACAATCATTGCGTGCATCAATTGTCGGAAGCATCTACACACGCACTGAAATGTCGGAAGCATCTACACAGGCACTGAAGTGTCGGAAGCACTTCCAAATCCTCTCGTGCAAATACTTGTCAGGAACCGCATAAACTGAAGCGTAGGAAGCACATCCAAAGGCCTCCCGTGCATACTTGTCAGGGGCAATACACAATTACACCGTGCATCAATTGTCGGAAGCATCTACGCACGCCTCGTATCGAGGGCGTGAAGCTTAGGAAGCATATCCAAACCCTCCCGTGCATCCTTGCCAGGAACAATACACAACCATTCTGTGCATCAATTGGCGGAAACATCTACAGACCCACTGAAATGTCGGAAGCATCTACACACGCACTTAAATGTCGGAAGCATCTACACACGCACTGAAGTGTCGGAAGCACTTCCAAATCCTCTCTTGCAAATACTTGTCAGGAACCGCATAAACTGAAGCGTAGGAAGCACATCCAAAGGCCTCCCGTGCATACTTGTCAGGGGCAATACACAATTACACCGTGCATCAAATGTCGGAAGCATCTACGCACGCCTCGTATCGAGGGCGTAAAGCATAGGAAGCATATCCAAACTCTCCCGTGCATCCTTGTCAGGAACAATACACAACCATTCCGTGCATCAATTGGCGGAAACATCTACAGACGCACTGAAATGTCGGAAGCATCTACACACGCACTGAAATGTCGGAAGCATCTACACACGTACTGAAGTGTCGGAAACACATCCAAAGGCCTCCTGTGTATACTTGTTAGAAGCAATACACCACAATACCGTGCATCAATTGTTGGAAGCATCTACATATGCCCCGTATCGAGGGCGTGAAGCGTAGAAAGCACATCCAAATCCTTCCGTGCATACTTGTCAGGAGCAATACACAACCATTCCGTGCATCAATTGTGGGAAGCATCTACATACGCCTCGTATCGAGGGCGTGAAGCGTAGGAAGCATATCCAAAGCATCCCGTGCATACCTGTCAGGTGCAATACATAACCATTCCGTGCATCAATTGTCGGAAGCATCCACACACGCCTCGTGTCGAAGGCAGGAATACTCATACTCCCCAAATCCATTGACAACCAACTCTGAAGCCAGCCAATAGAAGGCGAGAAGAGGCGCACAAAAACCTATCATGCTTCCACGCACTCTACCATCTACTAACACCGTGAGAAACGTCGTTTCGAGGAGACGAAGAAGACGCCCCGAGAAGGTATCCACGATACAACATAAAAACCAAATTCGGTCAAGTCTAACCGAGCTATGAAGCAGAAGGCCAGTTAAATTAGGCTTGACGAAAGCAAGAAAGATTAATCAACGATCGACACCGATCGATTTGGACCAAGTCGTGATGATCGATCCTTTCCCCGGCGCTTCACTGTACACGAAACTTACCGGCGAGGATATTTATAGAATCTCATAGTTTACATCATTTATTTTACTTTTAGAAAGACTGTTGAATAAAAATCGTTCGTGTTGCGTTTCAAAAGTGATCAACGAACACGCTATAATTTGAGTGTGAGTTGAATATGAGTGATGTTTGAGTTGAATATGAGTAAATTTCAGAATTTGGTCCTTAATTTAGTCCGTGGACGTCACCAACGAAATGACATGACACCGGCGAAGTAGGTGTAAGGTACATACCGAACTATAACGGCATCAGCGCGTGAAATCGCCAGACTATGCAGCACTAGCAATACTGGCTTGAGGTTGCGCTTTAATTCGTTAAAGGGCCGACCTCGTGACCGTGCCACGTAGATATTAACGTGACGTTTCGCCCGTGCCTGTCATCGTGACATTGCTTGACGATTGTGGTTGTGACGTCTCTTGTTGTCTGTCATCGTGACGTGATCTTAATTGAGATGTGCTTGGATTTTAACAATTTTTTTATTGCTTCGGCTGCTTCGCTTTCTCCCTCGCGGTTACTACGTGTTAGCACAAAGCTCAAATATTCTGTCAAAATTTACACCGCTCTCTTTCAGTTCCATTGTTTTGTTCTTCGCTCGTCCATTCCTTTTCCAAATAATAACTCTTCCACGCATCATGGCTTATCAGACGATCGACACTTCTTTCTTTTTACGTTTAGCTGGAATGCACAAACGTATCCTACGCTTCATGTTTTCAAACGCGTTTGCCTAGTGCCAGGGGTTATGTTAGCACAGACAAACCTTTAGGTTTAGGAATTTGTTTATTTTGAAAGAATGTGATTTCTTACTTGAGAACATTAAACATCCAATTTGCGCTTCCTCAAAGTCAAAAGGCGAAGTAATAATTTAGTAATAAATGGAACTTTATAAACATTAAACTTGATAAATAGTTCGCGCCACAGTTAATTGCGCACGTCATTTTTTCTCCGAACATTAATTTTATATTTTCTGCGGATAATTAACGACCGCAATTACGCTTTTTATTTTTTAACAAATTTAGTCATTAAGTACATAACACCTTGTATAGAAAATGTAGTAATTAGTTTGAATTAATCACCTAATATGCGCAACTTAAATAAAACACGTTTATTTTGTGTAATTTATTTTTATTGGCAAATAAGCAGCACAACTGAGTGTCATTTAAATGAAGAATGTAATTGATTATCATTTGTTTTTTTTTTTTTTTAGTAGTGTGTTGTTATTTCTTGGTGTATATACAGTGATGTGTTTCATAAAAATTGTTGAATGCAAGATTTTTCCCACTTTAAGAGCAGGCTAACCTTTGAAATAATCGCAGTTGTACATTTCTTGTACAGTTACCTATCCTATAAACAAATTCTGTCAACTATGATATTTACACCATGCTTACGACGACGGGGCTCGGCGCACAAACCGCGACGCGCGTTATTATCGTCCACAACGATAGCAATCATTGCCTGACATTTCTCTATGAACGGATTGTATTGTTGGGTAACTCTGGCCACTTTTTTCGGTTTTCGTGCCGTAAAACAAAGCGACGCAGCTGTACGTACCACCGCCGAACATAAATTGTGAGTTGCTTTTATTTGCAGGAAGTGTCAAAATCATGCGCGCAGGAAATAGATTTTTTTTTCGGCCAGATAATATTTTTTTGTTTGTCGTCGTGCGCGGTGTTATGTTATGAAATTATGAAATTGTTGTGCTTTACGCATGACTTGATGCCGGGATGTAACGGATAGTACGTTGCACTTAATTCCGCGTTTAATAGCTCACCCACCCTTTTTGTTAAACGTGATAATCACACAGGCGTAAGAGTCGATTGGTAAGGAAATCAGGTCACAATAAATGAAACTTATTCAATTACACCCTGTATAGTGGGGACTCCTCGCTGGTATCTTTGATATTCCACTACATTTAAAAAATCTTCTTGAATGAAAACGAAACAAAGGAGGAGAATTTAACCGAGCATGTGTTTCAAAACTAAACACCCAATAATGTATTTCGCGTGTAACATTATCGTTTAAATAAATTATTTCCCGGTGTTCGCCTCGAACGACCAATGGTAAACGTCGAAACTGTCCTCCTGGTGTGCACATGTCGCGGCGTTCCGTCTGCCTGTCCGTCCGGTCGTTGCAAAAAGGATTACAAAACGGATAACAAACAAGAAATACCATGTCACGGACTGAATACTGCATATCTCGATTAAATGTGCGGGCCGAAGCGTATTTTTTCCCGAAGTGGTCCCACCTTGTTGAATGAATTCTCTTGGAAACGCGCCGGCCATATAAAGATCAGGCAAATCTCATGGCGCGCGGTACAGCACACGAGAGTGAAAGGAGGTTGTGAAGTTTTAAATCGCCTGCTTCGATTTTCAACACAATTTCGTTATCAAAAAGATACGAGGAAACGGGAACGTGCTCTTAATTCTCACACCAAGAGCGATTAAAACGGGCGCGATCTTCGGCGCAAGAATCTTACTTAACATAATCCCAAATCAACACGATTCGAGTATATCCAAAGTTGTTTCGAATCGAAATCGAATGAAAACTAAGTTATTAACCTTTCTCTGGCTTTGGCTCGGTGGATTGTGGTCAATTTCGTGTTTGATTTTATAATGAGAAGTCAACATTTATGTATTTATATACAGGGTGTATTACAACATCCGAAAAATAACGACTCAACGTGATTTTATGTTCAAAACTGTGTAGGAGGTCATTAATTATTATTTTGTGCATTTCTATCACCGATAAAAAAAATTAAAATTGCTTACGTATCTCCGTATTCGTACGAAAGTCATCAATGACCTGCCTCGACGTTTACTGCATCACATCAGTGGGTTTTACTGGGCAAAAATAGGATTCAGTTTAGAGAAAGATCTCTAGGTCATCACTTCTTTAACATCGCATCATATGAAATTCAATTTATGTCCCTAAGCGACATAAATTCCAATCATTTTTGGGATTTATCTCACGTAATTGGGACGTAATCCCAGATTGCCAAAAAGCCGTGGGAAAATTTTAAATATCCAACCCTACACAACGCCTGCCTAAGGATATAAGGGATAAAAATCCCAAAAGTGACATGATTCATGTCGCTATGACATGAGGGATAAGTTGTGACTTGAATATTTAACATTTCTTTATGGCAATTTTTGGGATGTCTTCATAGGAACAAAAAGGGGACATAATTCACATCGTAGAGAAGTAAATCATAGCCTTATGATTTGGTTTCTGTCTTCTTAGGGACATAAGTCATGTTATACGGTCGTAAATCATGTTATAGGGACATTCCAAAAGAGCTATCAAGATATCCAAAAGTCAAAACTTACCCCTCATGTCATAGGGGCATAAAATATGCCATAGGGACATAAATTATGCCAAAGGGACATAAATCTCAAAAATGGTGATGAAAAAATGTCAAATATCCAACAAGTCGTAGGTTACTCCTCTCAGTCACCTCCAATTGCTGGAAACATCGCCGGATCTACATCCCAAAAGGATATAGTTACATATATTGCCGTAATATTAAATCTGATGTCATGTTTCGGATTCACGTCCCTTGATGTCATAGATCTCAAGAATGACATTAAAATTAACCTGGGGTGCACCACGTCTTTTTGGATTTTCGTGCCTTAGGGGCCGTCAGAAGCCATGAAGGAATTTTGAATAGCCAAGAAGTCCAACCCTACACAAATCCTACGCAAGAGCACATTTAGTTCAATACTAGAGAATTTCAATAGAAGAAATCTCTTAATTTGAGGCGAAAATGTGATTTCATCCTCCCCCCTCCCTTTCGTCATCCCTAATTGCATTGAATGGAAATTTCGCCGGATTATATTTCCCTTGAGGTCATAAATGCTGTGATGTCATTGTCGAGATTCACGTCCCTTTTTGTCATAAATCCCAAAAATGACACAAAGCTGTGTCCCTAAGAGTCGTAAATCCCATAAATGACCTAAGATGAACAGTATGGCCGCTGGAGGACACGAAGAAATTTTGATTATTCAACAAGTTAAGCCCTACACAAAATTTTGAAACAATCCTTGAAAGACCACGTTCAATATTGGAGATTTACGTAAGGGACACAATTTTCTTGTCATTCTTAGGAGATTTATGTCCCTTCATGTCACAAATCCCAAAAATAACGTAAAATTTTGGGATTTAGGTCCCTTAGAGATACTATTCCAAAACTTTGTGTTATTTTTGGAATTTTCTGTCCCTTAGGGATATTATCTTGTCATTTTTGGGATATATCACTTAGAGAAACATAAATCACAAAAATGACAACAAAATTGTGTCCCTGCGAGTCATAAATCGCAAAAATTTGACATCACAGCAATTATGTCCGGAAGAAAAGTATAATTCTGTCCTTAGGAATATTTTTGTTGTCATTTTTGGGTTATATGCCCCAAAAGTAACATACATTTTTGGAATTTCTTTTGTTGTCATTTTTGGGATTTGTCCTTTTAGGTCATAAAACCCAAAAATAACACGAATTTTCCGGATTTATGACATAAAGTATACATAACTTCTAAAAATGATAACAGAATTGTCTCCCTAACGGTCATAAATCACAAGAATGCTCAATGTGAAGTTTGACGCCATTGTTGGGATTTTATGTTCCTTCTTATCATAAGTTGAAAAAATGACACAAAACTGAGCACGTTTAGCTCCATGCTGGAAATTTACGTCCCGTAAGGGACACAATTATCTTGTTATTTTTAGGGGATTTATGTCCCTTAGAGATACCATTCCAAAATTTTGTGTTATTTTTGTGATTTTATGTCCCTTAGGGAGACTATCTTGTCATTTTAGGGATATATGGCTTAGAGAAACATAAATCACAAAAATGACAACAAAATTGTGCCCCTACGAGTCATAAATCTCAAAAATTTGACCTCACGGCAATTATGTCTGGAAAGAAAGTACAATCCTGCTATTAGGGAACTTTTGTTGTCATTTTTGGGTTGTATGACCGAAAAGCTACATAAATTCTTGGAATTTATTTTGTTGTCATTTTTGTGATTTGTCCCTTTACGCCATAAAACCCAAAAATATTATGAATTTTCGGGATTTATGACATAAAGGGGACGTAACTTCTAAAAATGATAATAGAATTGTCTCCCTAAGGGTCCTAAATCACAAAACTGCTCTAATGTCAAATTTGACACCATTGTTGGAATTTTATGTCCCTTCTTGTCATAAGTTCCAAAAATGACACAAAACTGAGCACGTTTAGTTCCATACTGGAGTTTTACGTCTCGTAAGAGACACAATTTTGTTGTCATTTTAGAGGATTTATGTCATAAAGTCGAAGAATAACAACATTTACGTCTCTTAGGGGTCCTATCTTGTTGTCTTTTTTCAGATTTATGACATAGAAAGACATAAATCCAAAAATGATAAGAAAGTCGTGTCCCTAAGAGTCATAGATCCTAATCAAATCCCGTAAGGGACATAATCTTGTTGTCATTTTAGAGGATTTAACGTCATAAACTCCAAGAATAACAAAATTTTGGGATTCACGTCCCTTGGGGGTACTATCTTGTTGTTGTTTTTGAGATTTATGACATAGAAAGACATAAATCGCAAAAATGATGAGAAAATCGTGTCTCTGAGAGTCATAGATCCTAATCAAATTCCCAAAATTTGACATTACGTGCAATTATGTCCCTATTCAATGACATTTTTGGAATTTATGTCCCTCAGGGATACAGTTTTGTTGTCATTTTTGGGATATATGTCCCTTTATAACATATATCCCAAAAATAACAAATATTTGGAATTTATTTTGTTGACATTTCTGGGATTTGTCCCTTTGCGTCATAATTAAGTCTTAATGACATAAAGAAGCATAAATTCTAAAAATGATGGGAGTAACAGAATTGTCCCCAAATATTACAAAAAACTGTGTTCCTAGGGATCATAAATCCCAAAAATTAACTTAAGGGGAACAGTTTAGCCATCAAAGGTCAAGAAGAAATTTTAAATATTCAACAAGTTAAGCCCTACTCAAAATTTTGAATCAAACTTTGAAAGAGCAAGATCAGTTTAATATTGGAGATTTACGTCCTGTAAGGGACACAATTTTGTTCTCATTTTCTATGTGCCTTTATGTCATAAATTCCTAAAATTGTGTCCCTAGGAGCCTTAAATCCTAACCAAATCCCAAAAAGTTGACATTATGACAATTATGTACCGAAACGAAATCTAATCCCACCCTAGGATAATTTTAATGTCTTTCTTAGAATTTATGTCCTTTAGGGATACAATTTAGTTGTCATTTTTTATGAAATTTATGTCTCTTTATGTCATGAATCCCAAAAATAACATAAAATGTTGGGATTTGTTAGTTCCTTAGGGTACTACCTTGTTGTTATGTCATAAATCCCAAAAATGATAACAAAATTGTATCCCCAAGAGTAATAAGTCCCAAATATTTGACATTACGGCAATTATGTCCCAAAGGGAAATGTGTATATATCCCAAATGTCGTACATTCGAAAAGGAATTTAAACCTCTGTTGTCATTTTCGGGATTTGTCCCTTTACGTCATAAATTCTAAAAATGATAATGGAATTGTGTTCGTAAGGGTCATAAATTCCAAAAATGACGTCACGGCGATTATGTCCCGAATGGAAACATAGTCACGCCTAATCGTTCACCCTAGATTAATTTTTAATTAATTCTTGAGACCTACGGACGTTAGGGATTGAATTCTGTTGTCATTTTTGGGATGTATGTCCCTTTATGTCATAAATTATGAGAGTAGCATGAATTCATGGGATGAATGTTCCTTTGGAATACAATTTTGTCCTTTTAAGTTTTACATCCCAAAAGTGACATAAATCTTAGGAATTAATTTTGTTACAATTTTGTCTCTTTGCGGCATAAATCCCAAAAATAACAAATTTTTGAGTTAACTGACATAAAGAGACATAAATTCTAAAAATGATAACAGAACTGTGTCCCTAAGGGGCATAAATTCCCAAAAATTACATAAAATTTGACATCACGGCAATGGTTTTACTTCCCGCAGGGAAGTAAAACCACGCCAAATCGTCAACCCTAGATTAATTTTAATGTCATTTTTGAAATTGATGGTCATTAGGGATAGAATTCTGTTGTAATTTTCGGGATGTATGTCCCTTTATGTCATAAATTCTAAAAGTAACATGAATTTTTGGGATGAATGTCCCTTAGGGATACAATTTTGTTGTCACTTTAGGGGTACATGTCCCTTTGTGTCATAAATCCCAAAAGTAACAGGAATTTTTGGTATTTACGTGCTTTTATGTCATCATTTATTGCACGCTCAGCTGGGGCATTTAAACATCATCCAGTGCTTCTCAAATGCTTCTTGTAAAAAGTAAACGTAGATTCTTCCTAAGGTAATATTGACCTTTGCCCCATACGGAACTTTTCTTGTGTATTAACAGTGGCTATAGTAAGTGACACTTATTCGATTACACATTGTATAATTCAATTAATTTATACAAATATCAAATGCTAGTTCTAATCATCTGGATGAAGAGGTCTTCTACTGATAGCTGACTATATTTAAAAATATAACAATAAATGGTGTGATGATTTACTATTGCCATAATTCCTGCGTAAAGCTAAGCGAAAGTGATCGTGGAATATACCCATTTTAGGATCCAATTTAAAATTTAGAAAGCTGGAAGAGTTGGGCCACTCTGTATAAAATGAATGAACACACATAGCAAATTGGTTTTTCTTCGCCGGTGTAGACAAAATAAAACAACTTATAAGTGACTCATAAATAAAACTATTTATACCCGACTTTCGCTGTTTGATTGACGGCCTTATCAATAAGGTCCTTTGATGATAAGGCCGTCGCGTTAGAATAAATAATTCGCCATTCAAGAAACTATCTGACTCTATTCAGTCGAACACAAACACTAATATACAGATTGTAGTCTTCCATTCATTTTGCTCTTGCACATTTCCACGAATTACTTCTCTGTTTTCCGCCATGTTCATCCAGTAAATATAATTATTGTGCAAGTGGGTAAACATTTATTTGTCCGAGGCGATCATTAATTCATCGATAAGAGGAAAAAATGACTCGTTCTTTAAGTACGTGTGCGTTTTCGTTAATAAACTTCGAACGCAACGACGCGACGCCATTGTTCGGAATTGTTTGTGGAATTGCGTTTTTGTGCTTCCACCACTTGCTTTGAAACAAGAAAAAAAAATGGCAAACTAGGCCAAACGGCGTAATCCGCGACGCATGCATTGTTTGCTAACGACGCAACTACAACCCGGTTATAAAGACCGTGACACGTTTGGAGCTGCTTGTATAAATACCCGTGGATTTTTTTTCCAATTGGACTTAATTTGAAATATGAATACATTTGGCATTCATTAAGCTAATAAATTGCTTCAGTTTATACCGCCATTGACGTCGAAGTATTTGATTCCGATGTGTAATAATTAAATTATTACCAATTTTTTTTTGATCAGAGAGATAAGCAAAGTTTTATTTCCATCAGCACAACTTTAATTAAATTAATGCAACAATAACTGTCTTCCTTTCTTCTATAATGTCTTGAAAATGGCGAAGGCCGAAACCAGTGAGGACATTTGTTCGTCGGGATAAAAAAAAATTACCTTTTCCGTCGATCTCTACCTTCCATGAGTAGTGGAGGTTCTTCAATTGCAATGGAAGTCAAAAATTATATTTGTTTTGTTCGGCATGTTTCTAGTTCTTTAAATTATTTAATTATTCGTTTTTCTGTGAACCAAAGCGTGCTCATAAAATGAAGCATTCGGGAAATTCGGAAAAATATTTCTAGTATGAAGGAAACCAAAGGAATGAGCATTACTGCGCATACCAAGAATTCGTTAGTTCTAAAAAAGAAAAAGAAAAAAGAAATTCCGCTTATGTGCAAGTAAGTAATAAGTGTTGCTTATTCGTTGAATTGTTGGCTTCCTAAAATTTGCATCCAAAAGTATTAACTATTAAATTAAGACAAGTTTGATGATTTCACTCCAAAAATTGGTATAACCAGGCAGGGCCGGCCACAAGGGGGTACACCGGGTCACACAGGGGCCCCCGTCAGGTCCGTAACTAGACAACCTACCGCTTATAGCAAAATTCTTTCTAATACTCAAAAACATACGAATTTGTCAAAATCCGAATTATACTTTCCAGAGAAACACACCTAAATAAACGTATATACAGGGTATTTAAAAAATGTTTTCGTTTAGTTTACAAAGTTATAGATGTCATTAATACGAACACAAAAGTCTTAATAAACATAGGTCCGAAAATCAACCGTCTTCGAGATACAGTTTAGTAACTTTTCAGTTTAAACTAACGTCAAGTGTTCACTTGAAAAGTTCAGCAAGTTAGCCTATGGATTTTTCATAATGTTGTGAAGCAGGTCCTGTGAATTAAATCGATGCGAAATGCCGCGTTAGATTGCACGCAAAACGCTTTAATTGTTGTACAATTGTCATCCGTTAAACGTCAATTGGTTTCTCGCTTTTTATTCTTTCATCAAAAAGTCAAAATCAACGTGAGGAACTTTACAATTGATCAGTCGTCATTAGTGTTAAAAAAAATCTTGATTAAAAACGATTACGGTGTCCTAATGTCCTCCTTCCATTCTATTCTCATTAGCACCAAAACTCGACGCCCACTGCGTGCAAATGAGTTTCATTTAAAAAATTCATCAAACCTCAGAAACGGTTGATTTCCTGACCGACGTTCATCAAGACTTTTCTATTTGTTTTGATGTGATCTACAACTGGGTAATAATTTCAAACTGGTTTTTTAAACACCCTGTATAACTGCAAAACTTTAAAATGTACAACATGTAAAGGAAGCGGGAACGAAATAAGCGAAAGTATAGAGTGTCTCAAAAGTATTATTTTCTCTTAAATTGATTGAAATTTGATTTTTATTTGTAATATTCTTTTACAATTACACAACGATCACAATTTTACATCATTGCATTTTCTTTTAATTTGAATATAATCTTCTTATTAATTTATTATTTATTAATACTTTTTTATTATTTGTTGTTTTACTTTCTCATAATATGTGACCTACACGTTATTACAGGGGTTGCTTGATAAGTATGTGTTCCACCTCTCAAAAAGTTTAAAATAAAATATAAACAAAAGACAACAACTTTTAATAACAATTGGCAGTAGTTGAGGTAATCGACGCAATTTTATAAAAACTAGTGCAGAATTAGAGATGTTATCTTTCTGTTCAAATGGTGCGTTCATTTAAACTCTTTTATTTTATTTTGTATTATTTCCCATAATATGCGACAAACACGTTATATAATGCCTTTTTTTTTGTTGATAAGTAGGTCTTCCATCTGCCAAAAGGTTTAAAACAAACAAAAGACAGCTATGTACTTCCAATAAAATTTGACAGTGCAGTGTCCAATCGAAGCAAAAAATTAATGAAGAACTTAAGTTTAATTTTTATGTTAAATTTATTATTACATAATTAATTGTGATAAACACGTTATTACGGAGGTTGTTTGATAAGTAAGGGCTTCCACCTCTCCGAAGGCTTAAAACAAAATAAACAAAAGACGGCAATTTTTAATAAAATTCGACAGGGACATTCGACGCAATTTTATAAAATTAGGGAAAAATTTGGGATGTATTTTTCCGTTAAAAAATGCTGTATTTTTTTCATTATTTTCTGCATCACTTTGTCCGTGACTAACATCTTCTTACGGGGGTTGTTTGATAAGTACATCGCCACCTCTCAAAAATTTTAAGCAAAATAAGCAAAACGATCTTCTTAACAAAAGCAACTACTTTTAATAAAATTCGAAAGTGCATGACGTGATCAACGCAATTATAATAATTAGTGAAGAATTTGAGATCTTATCTTTCAGTTCAAAAGTTGGGTATTTATTTACTTACAATTGTTTCATTATTTTCGACATTACCTTCTGTGGCAAACACGTTATTACAGAGTTTGTTTGATAAGTATGTCTTCCGTCTCTTAAAAGTTAAAAACAAAATAAACAAAAGGCAACGACTTTTAATAAAATTTAACAGCGACATTGTCGACGCAATTTTATAAAAATTAACGAAGGATTTGAGTTATCAGTTCGAAAATCGTGCATTTATGTACTTATACATTTTTAAAAAAATTATTTCTTATATGTGACAGACACGTTATTACGGGGGTTGTTTGATAAGTAAGGATTCCGCCTCTCAAGACGTTTAAAACAAAAGAAACAAAAAACAACTACTTCTAATAAAATTCGACAGTGACAGTCGATGCAGGTTTATAAAAATTTGAGATGTTATCTTTCAGTTAAAAAAAAGGTGTATTTTTTAAAATTATTTTCTGCATCAGTCTGTTAAATCATAATGTGCGACTAACACGTTATATTACGGGGGTTGTTTGATAGGTACGACATCCATCTCTCAGAAGTGCAGTTGAGATCATCCCTCCTCCCCCTTATTTGCACAAATTTCGCTTAAAGATCCACGTTATTACGGGGGTTATTTGATAAGTAGGGATTCCGCATCTCAAGAGGTTTAACAGGTGAAACAAAAGACAACTACTTCTAAGAAAATTCGACAGTGACAGTCGATGCAGGTTTATAAAAATTAGTGAAACATTTGAGGTGTTATCTTTCAGTTAAAAAAATGGTGTATTTCTTTTAAATTATTCCAGAATCACTTTGGCATATAATATGCGACAAAAACGTCATTACGGGGTTGCTTGACAAGTACGTCTTCCACCTTTCAGAAAATTTAAAACAAAATAAACAAAACTATCTTTTTAATTCAAGACAACAACTTTTAATAAAATTTGACAGCGAATGATGTAGTCGACGCAAAAAACTAGTGAAGAGATATTATTTTTATGTTAAAAAATAGTGTATTTATTCATAAATAGTTTATTTTATTATTTCTTATAATTAATGTGAGAAACACGATGTTACGGGGGCTGTTTGATAAGTAGGGCTTCCACCTTTCCAAAAGGCTTAAAATAAAATAAACAAAAGACAATTTTTAATAAAGTTCGTCACTGAAAAATTTGAGAGTTGTCTTTCAGTAAAAAAATGGTTTATTTTTTAAAATTATTTTCTGCATCACTCTGTCTGACTAACACGTTATATTACGGGGGTTGTTTGATAAGTACGACATCTATCCCTCACAAGGTTTAAAATAAAATAAACAAAACAATCTTCTTAACAAACGAAAACAACTTTTAATAACATTTGATAGTGCTTAACATAATTTTATAAAAATTCCATCAAAATGGTGTATTTATTTATAAATTTTGTTTCAATATTTTTGCATCACTTTCTTTCATGTGGCGAATACAAAGCTACGGGGGTTGTTTGATAGGTATGTCTACCACCTCCCAAAAAATTTAAAACAAAATAAGCAAAACGATGTTTTCAACAAAAGAAAACAACTTTTAATAAGAGTTGGCAGTGCGGAAGCAATTTTATAAAAATTTTGAAATGTCATACTCCATCAAAATGGTGTATTTCTTTGTTAATACTTTTTTCATCATTATTTTATTGCATAATACGTGACGAACACGTTATTACGGGGGTTATTTGATAAGTAGGACTTCCACTTCTCAAAAGATTTAAAACAAAATAAACAAAAGACAACAACTTGTAATAAAATTTCACAGTGACATTGTCAATGCAATTTTATAAAAATTAATGGAGAAATCGAGACGCTATTTTTCAGTTCGAAAATGGTGTTTTTATTTATTTATTTATTTCAATATTTCTTGCATTACTTTCTCCTAATAAGTGACGAACACGCTAATACGGGGGTTGTTTGATAAGTCCGTCTTCCGCCTTTCAAAAAAAAAAACTTAGAACAAAACTAAGAAAACGATCTTTTCAATAAAAGTCAACTACTTTTAATCAAATTTGACAGGGCGTGACGTAATTGACGCAAAAAATTAGTGAAGAACTTGAGATGTTATTTTTCAGTTAAAAAATGGTGTATTTAATTGAATTGGCTTTCGGTTGGAACTGCGTCAAGATTGCTTTTACTACCGACGTGTCATTCTCCATCGGCTAACGAGAAGTAGCAACAACACCGCCAGCAGCAGCAGCAGCCCTGAGGAAGTTCTTCTGCAATGGAGAACGAAACGTCGGCAGTAGAAGCAGACGTGACGCCGTTCCAACCGGAAGCCAATTCAATTATGGACAACGCCCGCGGAAGCCTCCAGGTTAAATTAATGATGTATTTGTTCATAAATACTTTTTTTATTATTTCGCATAATTATTGTGACAAACACGTTACTACGGGGGCTATTTGATAAGTAAAGCTTCCATCTCTCAAAACGTTTCAAATAAAATTAACAAAAGGTAACTACTTTTAATAAAATTTGATAGTGCATGATGTAATTGAGGCAGAAAAAAAATAGTGAAGAACTTGAGATGTTATTTTTCAATTAAAAAATGGTGTATGAATTCATAAATAGTTTCTTTCATTATTTCTCATAATTAATGTATCAAATACATTGCTACGGGGTCTGTTCGATAAGTAGGACTTCCACCTCTCAAAATGTTTAAAACAAAATAAACAAAAGACAAGTTTGAATAAAATTTGACAATGACAGTGAAGAATTTGAGTTATCAGTTCTCAAATGGTGCATTTATTTTTTTTTTCAATATTTTTTGCGTTACTTTCACATAACACGTGACGAATATGTTATTACGGTGAAGATTTGTTCTCAAAAAATTTAAAAAATAAACAAAACGATCTCATTAGCAAAAGACAACAATTTTTCCTAAAATTTGACAGTGCATGACGTAATCAACGCAATTATAATAAATAATTAGTGTATGGAATATTTACTTATCTATTTTTTAATTATTTCTTGCATAACTTTTTATACTATGCGAAAAACACGGTATTACGGGGGCTGTTTGATAAGTAAATCTCCCATCCTTCAAAAAATTTAAAACAAAACAACCTTTCGAACAAAAGGCAACAGCTTTTAATAAGAATTGACTGGCATGATGTAATTGGCGCAATTTTATTAAAACTAGTGAAGAATTTGACGTTATCTTTCAGTTTAAAAATATTATTATTAGTTTTTTTCTTATTTTTTGTATTACTTTCTCATGATATGTGACAAATACGTTATTACGGGGTTGTTTGATAAGTAGGTCGTCCACCTCTAAAAAAATAAAAAACAAAATAAACATAACAACCTTTTTAACCAAATACAATAACTTTGAACGAAATTTGACGGCGATTAACTTGACTTAGTCTACGCAATTTTATAAAAAAAAATTGAGTTATGTGACAAACATGTTATTACAGGGGTTGTTTGATAGGTACATCTCCCATCTCTCAAAAAGCTTAAAACAAAATACAGAAAACGAAACAATAAATTGAAATAAATATCGACAGTGTTTGATTTGATTTCGTCGACGCAAATTTCAGACGTTATTTAATAGTCCAAAAAAGAGATTGCACATGAAGCATCTCGAAATAATAAATCTCCCAGATTATTACACCTTTTCGTGTAACTATTTATTAAAAAAAAATTAAAAAAGAAATAAAGCAAGCGGCAATAGAATTACGTAAACGCAACAGGCAACGGTAATTACTCACGTATGGTTACGTTTTGAAACGCTAATGACAGTGGCATTAAACCGAACCGGACGCTTGTCGTGTTACTTTTATTATTATCACCGTATCAAATGCTGTCACCAAAAAAAAAAACAACAAATGGGAAAAATTTCGCTTTTTCACTTTTCAACTTTGAAACCCAACGAACGACAAAAGCCTGTCGTTGTCGACTTCGGGTAAAGCTAAAGGCGGTAGCGAAGTCGTTGAAAAAACGACGCAGCAAGTAACCGAGATAATAACAATAATAACAACGCCGCGCTGTTGCCATCGTAAATCACAAGGTATGATTTACTCGGTTCGGATTCCGAACGGAGATGGCGGCAATTAAAGTCGTACGTACCTCCGAGACACCTTTATATCGTCGACTCTCTGCAATTATTAATAACGAAAGACTGTAATTCTACGTCCAACGTCCGAAAGGTTAAATTCGTTCCTCGTTGTTGGTGGATGTATGTTACACACATGCGAGGCTTTCTTGTATTATAGAAGAAGTTGAAGGAAATGATTAATTTACATTAGATTTAAATTTTGAGTAAAATGGAGGAGCTTTAAACGAATCACAAGATGGTGGGTGAGCCAGTTGCTTCCTACCTTGCATTGATAATAGAGTGCACTAGTTGGTAATAGCTAGAAGTCATCCTTACACCAATTAATCTTTTCCCTGTGTACAATTTTTTTCTCCAAAAAGAAACAAATTTGTGAGGAATTATTAAATTATTACTGTTTCATCATTAATCGTGACTTTTGCTTGCACGTTACAAAAGTGACTTTCATTTTTCGAGCTTGTTTACGAACCACTTTTTTTTCTACCAAAATATACAACTCTCCAATTACAAAATACTCTAAATTTAAATTTGCCTGCGCCTTTTCAAGTTACTTCTGAACTTATCGACCGCCAGCATTTTGGAATTGTTCAACAATCGCACTGTGCAGAAACTGTGTTTACATAGACATACGTATCGAAATATGTACATACAATCAACCGTCTGTGAGAGATAAGTACATTATCGATTCATATTTACATTAAAGATTAGCAGGCGCAGACTTTAAAAAGCGAGCGGAACGAGTCGACGAAGAACGCGGTTTCGCTTTCGTCTCTTCAGCAAAGCGGCGCTAAAAATCTAGGCCGCTTTTTGGGCTCCTGCGGTTTCATAATCATCGGCACGGCGTCGATTTCGACCGGGCACGTCTTGCAAATGTTAAGTGGATTTCTTTCGTTTCGACCGAGAAGCAAGAGCGGCGTTCGTATTGCCCAACGAAAGAACGAACGCTCTGGGAACGCTAACGTAATGAATATGTTCGCGCAATAATCGAGCGCTTGGTATTTAAGAGTCGTGCTTCGGCTCCGATACAGTTCCTTTTTGTATGGGTTCACAGAATGAAGATTTCCTGCGTACAGATTACATTCAACGAGAAACTTTAACGTCTGTGTGCTGTCAGGTTGCTGGATCATTAAAACTTGATCTGCATTAGGGAAAGTTACCTTATATAGACCAAACTCTATACTTAATAATACTTTTCTTATGGGGGGCTTGCTCTGGTCTTGCACATAATCTTCCTTCAGCCAGCAACTTGTCTCAGCAACCAGGAAGTGTGAAACTCTTTTAATGGTGATTGATATACCGTACCACCAATGGGAATCATCACACGTGAGATTCAACTTTGTTTCTACCGCTTCACACTTTAGGTATAGCCATTGAGGTGTTGTTGAAATGAAAATCCCATAGACTTCAAAAGAATTAGGACGCTTGTGATAAGCATCTGTCAAACAATGATCCTTCTCGTCATCGTCACAGTCAGTTTGTTAAACACAAGAACAGATGATGGGGTAACATGCTTATTGTTTATGTCAAGTCGATGGCCCCCCTCAAATGTCCAAATCCTCAACGTTTGGAGGAAGCGAAAGTATCCCGAAAACCCTCAAACATTACAAGCCACGATTATTTAGTGTAGAGTATCTTGTAGCTATTGCGTTAACCCTCATCGATACAAGGAAGTAATTGATCAGCCTTTATGATTAATCAATGTAAGAATGTCTTGTAGCTATTACCAACGTCGTGGGTTGATCCTCAGATCATCAATCATTGATGCAAGGAAGCAAGAAGCAACAGTATGTGGAAATTCCTCAATATTCACGATTAATCGGTGTAAGGATGTCTTGCTATTACCAACTCGTGAGCTCAGACATTGCCATGTCACCGAGTCTATTCGATTAGTGTCTACAATTAGCTACAATTAATATTTTCAATAAAATTTAATTTGGATTTCAAACTTAACTATTTGGCACTAGTCTAAAATAAAAGTTTAAGTAAAAAATCTTCAAGGTAAGAGGTGACAGTTGTAAGTGTATAGTATGGTGGAAAAAAAAAATAAAAGAGACTATCAGCAAAATGAACAAAAATAAATAAAAGACAACAAAACAAGAAAGATGAAAGAAATTTAATGAAAAGGGCACAAAAGCGGAAGCCAAGAATCTGGAGGAAATGACAACGCATAGAATGTTCTTAAACAAAATAAAATGTTTAAGTAGAAAGATTGGGAATAATAACTACTGCGAGAAAATTTAAGCTGAAGAGAAAAGGAAATAGGCATGTCACTATAGAGAGATGAGAGAAAAGGAACAATTAGGCGAAATCAAAAGAGAAGTCATTAAAATTAAAACAAAAAAAGGAAAAAAATGGGCAGCCAAGTAAACGAAAAGAACTCGTAATCGATTCGGAAACAGAGATAATAGAATTTTCTGGAATAAAACAATTGGTGGGAAGAGGAATTGGAGGAGAAAAGAAAAAACTATTATTCTTACGAGAAAAAATAAACTGGGAAAAATTAAATAGACATAAAACTATAAACATTTGAGAAGTCAGGCGAAACATGAAACTATAAATAGAAGAGAACAATTAATTAGACGTTATATCAAAAAAGAACACGACCAAAATACGCAAGAGTAAAAGAAATCCAGTAAAATGAGCAATAAAGAAAGTGAAAATAATTTGTTTAAGAGGGAACAGTAATTAGAGAAAATATATAATAATAGGAAAAGAATATCAATTACAGGTGAATGCTAAAGGAAAACTCTTATTTTAGAAGAATTATTAGAAGACAAAATAAACTGGTGAAAAGGCAAGCAGACATGAAACTATTATAAAGATAAGAGAATAGGAACAATTAGGCAACATCAAAAGGTAAGATACCAAAAAAAGTTTAAAAAGGAAAGCAGGAAGAAACTGATTTAGAGAAAAAATGATCCAATGGCAACAGGAAATAGGCATCAAACGATAAAATAATAGAAGAGCAACAATTAGGTGAGACATTAAAAGAGAATTTACAAAAAGAGGATTAAAATAAGAAAAGCAGGCGAAGAGAATGGCATAGATTCAAAGCGGAAAGGAAAGGAAATCGACATAGTTATAAAGAGAAGAGAAGCAGTTAAAATAACAAAAGATTAAAATAATAAAGCCAGGAGAAGAGGTTGACACGCTTACGTCGATCTAAGTTAAAGAAAATAACGAATGTGAGAAGAAGAATCTGAAAAGCTTTCAGAGACATAGATAATAAAATTCTCTAGAAAAAAATAATACGTTTAAGAGGGAAGAGAAAATTTGTAATAATAGGAGAAGTCGCAGTTTAGCCCTCAGATGCTCAATAATACAATACGATGATAGAAGGGATTAATCGCTATAAGGGTGTCTTGTAGTTATTACCAAATCGTGCACTAGGCCCCTCAGGCTCAATAATTGATACAAGGAAGCAACGGTATGTCGAAATTCTCAGCCTATATGATTAATCGGTGCAAGGATGCCTTGCAGCTATTACCACCTCATGCACCAAGGCCCTCAAATGCTCAATCTTGAAGTTTGGAAGCAGCAGTATCCCAAAAACCCTCAAACATTACCATGTCACTGGGTCTATTCGATTATTCTGTGTAAGGTATCTTGTAGCTACAGCCAAAGTCGTACTCTAGCCCTCAGATGCTCAATAATACAATACGATGATACAAGGGATTAATCGCTGTAAGGGTGTCTTGTAGTTATTACCAAATCGTGCACTAGGCCCTCAGATGCTCAATAATTGCGGCAAGCAAGCAACAGTATATCGAAATTCTTCAGCGTCTACGACTAATCGGTTCAAGGATGTCTTGTAGCTATTACCAACTCATGCACCAGGCACTCAGAAGCTCAATCATTAAAGTTTAGAAGCAACAGTATCCCAAAAATCCTCAAACATTGCCCTGTCACTGGGTCTATTCAATTATTCTGTGTAGGGTGTCTTGTAGCTACAGCCAAAGTCGTACTCTAGCCCTCAGACGCTCAATAATACAATACGATGATAGAAGCGATTAATCGCTATAAGGGTGTCTTGTAGTTATTACCAAATCGTGCACTAGGCCCCTCAGGCTCAATAATTGATACAAGGAAGCAACAGTATGGCGAAATTCATCGGCCTTTACGATTAATCGGTGCAAGAATATCTTGTAGCTATTACCAACTCATGCACCAGGCCCTTAGAAGCTCAATCATTAAAGTTTAGAAGCAACAGTATCTCAAAAATCCTCAAACATTACCACGTTACTGGGTATATTCGATTATTCTGTCTAGGATATCTTGTAGCTAATAAGCAAGCAATAGTACGTCGAAATTCCTCAGCCTCTACGATTAATTGGTATAAGAGTGTCTTGTAGCTATCACCAACGTCGTGGGTTGATCTTGATATGCTCAATCATCGATGCCAGGAAGCTATCGTATGTCGAAGTTCTTCAGATGTCTTGTAGCTACTACCAACGTCGTGGGTTGGCCCTCAAATGCTCAATCTTTGACAAAAGGAAGTAATAGTAAGTCGAAATTCCTCAGCCTTTACGATTAATCGGTGTAAGGATGTCTTGTAGCTATTACCAACTCGTGTACTAGACCCTCAGATGCTCAATTATTGAAGTTTGGAAGCCACAGTACTCCAAAAGCCCTCAGACATTACCACGTCACTGGGTCATTCGATTGTTCTGTCAAGGGTATCTTGTAGCTAATAAAGAAGCAACAGTACGTCGAAATTCCTCAGTCTCTACGATTAATCGGTATAAGTGGGTCTTGTTGCTATCACCAACGTCGTGGGTTGTTCTTGAAATACTCAATCATTGATGCTAGGAAGCTACAGTACGTCGAAATTCTTCAGATGTCTTGTAGCTACTACCAACGTCGTGGGTTGGTCCTTGAATGCTCAATCTTTGATGTAAAGAAGTAACGCACGTCGAAATTCCTCAACCTTTACGATTAATCGGTGTAAGGATGTCTTGTAGCTATTACCAACTCGTGCACTAGGCCCTCAGATGCTCAATTATTGAAGTTTGGAAGCCACAGAACTCCAAAAGCCCTCAGACATTACCACGTCACTGGGTCATTCGATTGTTCTGTCAAGGGTATCTTGTAGCTAATAAAGAAGCAATAGTACGTCGAAATTCCTCAGTCTCTACGATTAATCGGTATAAGTGGGTCTTGTTGCTATCACCAACGTCGTGGGTTGTTCTTGAAATACTCAATCATTGATGCTAGGAAGCTACAGTACGTCGAAATTCTTCAGATGTCTTGTAGCTACTACCAACGTCGTGGGTTGGTCCTCGAATGCTCAATCTTTGATGTAAAGAAGTAACGCACGTCGAAATTCCTCAGTCTTTACGATTAATCGGTGTAAGGATGTCTTGTAGCTATTACCAACTCGTGCACTAGGACCTCAGATGCTTAATCATTCAAGTTTGGAAGCAACACTGTCCCAAAAACCCTCAGACATTACCATGTCACTGGTTCATTCGATTATTCTGTCTAGGGTATCTTGTATCTAATAAGGAAGCAATAGTATGTCGAAATTTCTTAGTGTTTACGATTAATTGGTGTAGAGGGTCTTATAGTTATTACCAAATCTTGCACTAGGCCCTCAAATACTCAATATTTGATGCAAGGAAGCAAGAGCATGTCAAAATTCCTCAGCCTTTACGATTATTCGGTGTAAGGGCATCACCAACTTGTGCACTAGGCCCTCAGATGGTCTATCATCGATGTTTGGAAACAACAAGTACGACGCTCGATTATTGATACAAGAAAGTAACGATATGTCAAAATTGCATTACATTACAAACAACGTCGATTTGCACTGGCCCTTAGATGCTCAAACATCGATGCATACCATTTGGTCTATTCCATCAATAGGTGTGAAGGTTTCTTGTAGCTAGTTACAACAATACTGACTTCTGATTGTATGCATTTGCTGTATTATATTTAAAACGGGGTTGTTGAGGTTAACTGACATTTGAGTTTAGTTACATACCTATACAGGCGTGTGCAGCTTAAGTGCTACAACTTGACAGCCTTTTACCACGAGGTTTTAAGGGTGAGGTTTGCGTGCGTTGTAGGTGCGCATGGTTGAAGACCGAAATAGTTATCCTAGCAGACAAAAAGAAGCTTGAGCCAATTACCACTAAACGTAGATTTCCACATCCACGGCAAACAAGATATAAAAATACCTTGAGGTGCACATAAGGGACGAGGACGACAACTCCTATTAAAAAGAACTTACGAGAAGGAGTAGCTTTATCAAGATTAAAGCCTAACACAGAAGGCCCCCTATCAAGACTATCAAGAAACAGAAAAGTCCCCTTCACGGTCATGTAGTCGATCATCCTGTATGCAGGCACCAATCTGGGCGTAAGCTCTAGAATACAGGTATTAGGAAAATATGCTGGGAAAGCTGAACAAGAAGATGGCAATTCGGATTATATTGGCATACAGGGCCGTATTTACGGAGGCAATATTGGTCCCCGCCAGTGCAACTCAGGGTATAGGAGAGACTAAAAATGTACCAAGAAGGACATCAAGCCAAGAACGAGGAACGTAAGGACCTAATGAGGATGTGGCAGGAAAGATGGTGTAAGTACGAAGGCTGGGCAAAAATGGATGGTGCAACACGAAGTATGGAACCAATACACCAGAACCGTAACATGCTGGTTCTGCAAAGAGGTAGACACACCCGAATATACACTGTTCGTCTGTGAGAAGGGCAAGAGACAAGAGAGGAAGCAAATAGGAATGGGCAAGCGTAGCAAGAGTGTTGAATATCATAATGGAGGCCAAATGTAAGGAAGAGATGAGGAGAATAGGAAGAAGAGCCTAAGGAGACTGTACGTATATCTGAAGGAATACCGGAAGATGGATGTTAGATATACATAGAATGCGAAGATGAGGAGAAGGGTTTAGTTGGACACCTTCTTTAGCGAAGATTCCCCAACCTCAATTAAAAAAAAAAGTGCGCAAGGCTATACTAAGATTCTAAGTATAAACTTAGCTAGTATCTTTATAATGACACAAAAAGGACCGGAATGCCAATTCTGTTGGTGCAAAAAGTGTAGAACTTCTTGAAACCTCAACGATATAAAACCTCTCAAAGCTTCAGGCAATCTCAAACAAGACGTGAGTCGAAGTAAATACAAATAAACGTAAATGTCATAGGGAATTTTGTTTAAGTTGGCCAAGTAAACTTACTTGTGCAATTGAACAGAGACATGACTTGAATCACGTTATATTTTTGGCAATGCAATAGAATTGTATCACCCATGAGCACGGCCTGTTGTGATACACAAATTGTGTCTTGCAAAGCGGGCTTCATGGTGGCACATCGTTTGTGTTGGTTATAGCCACACTCACACCCAAAATTGATGTTTAATTTCAATCATGTTATGCCAAAATCCGTTATCCACAGTTTCCATTATTCAGGGAGATCGATAATCGAGGTTTCACTGTATTAGAAAAGCCAAAAATTAAACTCGACTGACAGCAGACAATATAGAATGTCTTTGAATAATAGTAGCAGCACTTGTTTTCCAAAATTTCAAATCACTTTAAAAAATGTACGATTTCATAAAAGAAAAGACTTTTCTTCCGAAACTCAAACTCGTATAATGGAGGGATTGTGAATGAACTTTTGAATCGTGCTAGGGATTGTATCAAAGAGGCAGCAGCAATGATCACGTCTCTCCAGTTGTTTACCTACAGTGCATGACCAATTTGGGGAAAAAATAATGATTGTTTTGGTAACGTGACGAATTACCTGCGATTTTCGACACCGACGGTAACTACAAGCATGAATCACCTAACTAATCAACTTTAGTTCCACAATTAATAACTCGAACAGATTTACATGAATGAACAGATCCACATAAACCCATTTCATTATTACGTATAACTAACAAAGAACGATAAGTAAAAATATTATTATTCACAGTTAAGAATTTATAAATATATAAAAGTGAACATTCACTGGGGATGTTCCATAATGGCAAAATTACGTATAGTCATAAACCGAATGGAAGAAAATCGCCGTTAATGTGCGGTGAAATCACTTATCTCTACTCCTTTACTTTTCAATTTGCATTCCAGGAATGCAATTAACTGTCATTTGCGAATTAAAACGTCATTCGCTCATTTTAATAACTCACTAAGATCAGACGTGAAAGCCTACTCTAAATCCCACTTATTTTCCAATTACGCACTTATTACAAAACAAATTCCAGAATTACATATTTCATTTTACAACCGCCAGAAGAAATGAAGACGTCGGCAAAAAAAAGAAAGTTATTTACTTTTACGTTTCAATTTAAATGCACCTGAAAAAATTCATTGAAGATGCAGGCGAAACGTTGGACGTTATGCGATTTTTTAGTTCCGTGAGAAATTTGCCTGCCTTGAAAGGTCGCCTCTAACTGGTTATGACGAAGAAATGACGATCGATGTTCAGAGGAGCTGAAGAAATGATCCAACATCACACAGACCCACTTGCAACAGCACGTGTTGGGCAATTTAGAAATTCACCTTGTACAAGTTGGTAAAGTTACGAGAACACCAGCGAACGCCATGAATGTTTATGTAACGCGCATATGTGTGAGTTGTACACACACACGAAATATAAATTAAATTTTTGCCGCCGCTAATTTTCACACCGTAATAAATATAATTGGTAATTGGTTTCCATCAAAAAAACAAAAAAAAACTAGCTAACTAAAATACAGTGTGTAATCGAATAAGTCCCACTTACTAACGTGACTTTTTTTCTAAATTTCTCCTCGTAGTTGGCCGTGCAATGTTAGTTGTGAACCAACCTTTCTTGAAACTTAATAAGTAACCTCACTTTTCTCTTTTTTAATTTTAATTACAAGAGAAACAAAAGAAACCATCGTTTACGTTTACTTGTGTTTGTGGAATTGTTTCTCTCTCTTTTTTTTTTGGACAATTTAATGCAAGGCTTGAATATCTAAAATTGCACGAAAACTACTTTGAAAAGCAAATCAAAAAACAAAAGAAAAACGTCGTGTTCGAACCGACCTTGCTCGAAACTTAATAAATTGACATATATCACAACCTGACTTTTCTTATTTTTAATTTTAATTAGAGAGAAACAAAAGAAACCACCGTCTAAGGTTTATTTGTATTTGTGCAATTGTTTCTCTTTTTTTAATTAAAAAAAATGGCAAGAAAAATCTAAAATTGCATGGAAACTAGTCTAAAAACTAATCAAAAAAAAAAAAAAAAAAACAAGAAAATCGTTGTATTGCGACATCGTTTGCATAATTATTTTCCTTCAAAATCTTCGAAAGCAAAAAGAAAAAATAAAAAACAAAAAAAAGACAAACTAACTAAAATACAGTGTGTAATCGAATAAGTCTCACTTACTAACGTGCCTTTTTTTAAATTTCTATTCGTAGTTGGTCGTGCATTGTTAATTGTGAACCAGCCTTGCTTGAAACTTAATAAATTGACATAATCATAACCTCACTTTTCTTATTTTTAATTTTAATTATAAGAGACACAAAAGAAAACGTCCTTTTTGATACGATTTAATTGAAAACTTTAATTTAAAAAAAAATTGCTAAGAAAAATCTAAAATTGCATGAAAACTACTTTAAAAAGTAATCAAAAAAACAAAAGACAATTGTTGTGTTGCGAGACCGTTTGCATACATGTTTTCCTCCAAAATCTTCGAGATCAAGAAAGACCCATTATGTACAAGAACATCAAAAGACTCAAAAAAACAAAAGAAGTTAAACTAACCAAAATACAGTGTGTAATCGAATAAGTCCCACTTACTAACTGATCTTTTTTTTTAATTTCTCCTCATAGTTGGCCGTGCATTGTTAGTTGTGAACCAGCCTTGCTTGTAACTTAATAAATTGACATACATCATAACCTCACTTTTCCTATTTTAACGTTAATTATAAGAGACACAAAAAAAACCGTCGTTTTTGATACGATTTAATGCAAGACTTTATTTTTTTTTAAATTGCTAAGAAAAATCTAAAATTGCATGAAAACTGCTTTGATAAGTAATCAAAAAAAAAAAAAAAAACAAAAGAAAATCGTTGTATTGCGAGATCGTTTGCATAATTATTTTCCTCCAAAATCTTCGAAAGTAAAAAAAAAGACCCATTGTGTACAAGAACACCAAAAAACCATAAAAAAAAACAAAAAATGGCAAACTAATTAAAATACAGTGTGTAATCGAATAAGTCTCATCGTAACCTCACTTTTGTTATTTTTAATTTTAATTACAAGAGACACAAAAGAAACCGTCGATTTTGATACGATTTAATGCAAGACTTTAATTAAAAAAAATTGCCAAGAAATGAAAACTACTTTGAAAAATAATCAGAAAAACAAAAGAAAATCGTTGTGTTGTGAGATCGTTTGCATAATTATTTTCCTTCAAAATTTTCGAAAGCAAAAAAGATCCATTATGTATAAGAACCCAAAAAAAAACAAAAAAAGGCAAACTAACTAAAATACAGTGTGTAATCGAATAAGTGCCATTTACTAACGTGTCTTTTTTAAAATTTCTTCTCGTACTTGGCCGTGCATTGTTAATTGTGAACCAGCCTTGCTTGAAACTTAATAAATTGACATATAACATAACCTCACTTTTGTTATTTTTAATTTTAATTATAAGAGAAACAAAAGAAACCGACGTTTTTAATACGATTTAATGCAAGACTTTAATTTTTAAAAAATTTCGAACAAAAATCTAAAATTGCATGAAAACTGCTTTGATAAGTAATCAAAAAAAAAACAAAAGAAAATCGTCTTTAATTAAAAAAACAATTGCTAAGATATGAAAACTACTTTGAAAAGTTGCGAGATTGTTTGCATAATTATTTTCTTCCAAAGTCTTCGAAAGCAAAAAATACCCATTATGTACAAGAACCCAAAAAACCAACGAAAAAACAAAAAAAAGGCAAACTAACTAAAATACAGTGTGTAATCGAATAAGTCTCACTTACTAACATGCCTTTCTTAAAATTTCTCCTCATAGTTGGCCGTGCATTGTTAGTTGTGAACCAGCCTTGCTTGAAACTTAATAAATTGACATATATCATAACCTCACTTTTCTCTTTTTTAATTTTAATTACAAGAGAAACAAAAGAAACCGTCGTTTTCGATACGAGATTTAATGGAAGACTTTAATTTTTTTTTAATTTCGAACAAAAATCTAAAATTGCATGAAAACTGCTTTGATAAGTAATCAAAAAACAAAAGAAAATCGTCGTGTTGCGAGATCGTTTGCATAATTACTTTCCTCCAAAATCTTCGAAAGCAAGAAAGACCCATTAAGTCCAAAAACATCAAAAAACAATCAATAAAAAAAAAAAGAAAAACAAAAAAAGCAAACTAACTAAAATACAGTGTGTAATCGAATAAGTTCCCACATACACTGACACGTCTTTCTTAAAATTTCTCCTGGTAGTTGGCCGTGCATAGCTAGCTGTGAACCAGCCTTGCTTGAAGCTTAATAAAATGACGTAGATCATAACCTTACTTTTCTTATTGAAGAATTGCTGAATTTAATTTTACTTTTTACTTCGTGCTTACGCAGAACTGAACAAACGTCATAACATAAACGTTTCCTCAGTTTGAAAGTGGGATTATGCTGTTTTCATACGTCAGGTCGATCGAGGCTGGTTCACAACTAACAATTCAACGCCAAGGGTGAGAAATTAAAAAAAAAAAAAGGCACGTTATAACAACTATGAATACACAAGAAAAGAAGCTAATTTACGGAGGGGGAGGGGAGAGGGGCAAAGGTCAATAATAACTCCGGAAAAATCTAAAATCACTTCATATAAAAAAAAGCGTTTGAGAAGCACTGGATGTGATTTAAACGTCCCTTGCTAATCGAATTTTAATATTACGAGCAGTAAACCCGCAGGTGTAATACAACAAACGTCGAGGCAAGTCATTTGTGACTTCTTTCTTTAAAATAATGATGAAAATTTACGTTCTAATTTTTTATTTAAGTTTTAGAAATGCACAAAATAATTCTTACGTTTGGAGGGACCCGCCATCCCTTAATTTATGATTTTATTGCTTTATTACGTTCAGGATACACAAACAAAATTACGAAAGATCATGGAGACTAACACGTATTCATTCAAAGAAGTAAATAAATGCATTTTCTTTTCTGATGATGCAGGTCATTCGGTTTTATAACCAAAAATAACTAATAATAACATTCAATCGTTTAACAAATTAAATCACACAGTGTGTTATTTGTCTACAACGTATGGAATATCCTCTTGGGATTATCGTCGATTGTCTTTTATTGATGTAAAATGCTACGCTTTCATGAGTAGCAGTTATAAACTCTATTAACAATACGTATAATTGGCATGTAATGAATTAATTCGGTAATCAGGGCGAGTGTAATTTCGAAGCTTCTTCCGTTATCGAATTGCTTAATGGGCGACATTGATCGAGTGACCCTGAACTTTGCTGGAGCTTCATTGTTTTACGCCAGGACGCAGATGCATGTGTACTTCACGAACGGGCAGAGGTTTTCAAAACAAAAGACGATGCGCTTTTGTGGTAGGTCAGTTTTTTTTTTTTTTTTGGGGGAGCTATTCTCTTATGTAAATTACACCCTGTACACGAGGACGATTTTTTTTCCCTAAATAATCTACGCGAGTTACTAAAAAAGATCGCTGTGTGTAGAAAAATATTTTTAATGGTTTTAATTAATCCGACGAAGAAAAAAAGTCGCAAGGAAAACAAAGCTACAAGGGCAACGCGGATTTATAAATAGATGCACAATTTGGCAGTAAACCGTACAACTATACTATAAACTGCTCACTCACTCGCTCGCACTCGTAACCTGGTCGTAAATTTACATTTTAAATTTCGGCCCTGAATCATTCATTTTTAAGTGTGACGCAAACGGGCACTCGGTTTTCTCACTGAACCAGGAGCTTTCGTCGTCGTCGTCGCCGCCGCCGCCGTCGTCGTTCAAAAGGAATTCCGGGCGCTGGCGGATGCATTTCAGACGAATTACGACGGACTTTACAGCTTCAAACATTTTCGCCATCTCAAGGTCACTTCTATTTCTCTCTCTCTCGACGACCAGCCCGTTTCTTTATGCCGACCGCAAATTAATCATTATAATTACACCCGAACTATTTTGCAATTTCACTGAACTACTACTACTACTACTAAAAGTTTCCAAATCCGCCTGTTCGAAACGAAATTTTCCAAAAAAAAATAAAGAACATCGCTGGTCGTTTCTAAAAAGGGCCTTCGGACTTCGAAAACTAAAAGTTACGCGGCGAGGGTGAACGACTCTAAAAACGTTCTAAAAATAAAAGTCCTTCGACGCTTTTGATACGGAATTTCCACATTGCTCCGTCACTCCGAGCTACTTACTTATTAAACGCTTGTATTTTTCTCTGAATGATTCAATGCGCCGGGGCTGCATGTTGTGCCGCTAAATGACTTTCGTATTTTCAAAAAAAAAAAAAAAGGGGGGGGACAGATCGGAATCCGGGGTAACTTGTTTGGATTTGATTCGGACAAAAAGTAAAATAAAATCTAGTAGGTGTTTGATCGACCTTGAGATGGCAATATTTGGACTTAGCGTTGACCTGGACACTCGTCGGGGTTGGTGTTGTAAAGCGGTACTACAACATCCATTTTATACTTATTAAAGAATTTTAGAAAGACAGTTGAATTGTATGGTATGATATTAGATGAAATGCTGTTAGATTTTGATTTCTGACTTTTGACATTTACAAAATCTTAGACCTCTGACCTTTGAAATGGCTCGACGTTTCGGTTGCCAATCTTAAGAGAGAATGAGAGTCTCCACTGAGCCCTCAACCTGCCTACTCCTCTACCTCTACTACTTACAAGTCTACCTAATGAGTTCAGTAGAATGTACCACCGTAGTTCGAGTAAAGTTGCATGTTTAGTTTTATTAAGATTTATGCTATTTTTTTGGCCGTTGGTTAACAAGTTATAGCAAAATTGTTACAATAGTTTTCACTTTTCAATTTATTCATATTAAAAAAAAAAAACCGACCGCAACCAATAATAAAAATTAAGCGAAAAACCTTGAAATATACTGAGAATTTCAGAACGAACGTAGCCAATCTATCCGTTGGAGATTAATTAAACAAATTTGTAACTGTTTTGCGGACAATTATTATAATGTTTGGAATATCAACGTTTTGTTATTCGTTTGAAAAGTCTAGCAATATTTCAAAAAATCAATACATTTTCACAGGGTTGATAAAAATTATGATTTTTTTTAAACACAATCACGATTTTTTGGATTTTTATTGATTTCTTTTTATTTTCTTGCATTTGTGGAATGATCGATCGTCTTTTGTTTATGTCTTTAACAAAAGCCATCAACTAACCAGGTTATGTTACTGCAGCACTACTTGGACAGTTTTCGTCTTGTATTGAAATTGCCTATCGCTGTCAAACTGGGCAGTTGCATAACCTAACTTTTGTTTCGATAAACTTTCCCCCATTGACGTTAGTTGAAAACTCCCGAAATTGACACTGACTACACTCCAAACTTTTTTTTTCTTTTTCCCTGAAACCTACTTTTAGAAATAATTATATTTCAATCGACTCTGTCATTTTGAATAGGTGACATCTGTCATTTTGAATAGGTGACATCTGTCATTTTGAATAGGTGACATCTGTCATTTTGAATAGGTGACATCTGTCATAAGAGAACCAGCAATAAAAAACATTGCTTTCGCCAACTTGTAGAAAAAAAAATCTCTTTTTTGACAAAGAAAAATCATTTTATCATTAATCGCATTTTGTTTCTCTTTTCTATTTATTTTTCTGCGTCTTTCGAGGAAGAAAACGCGATTATTCCAGATTTATTACGCAGTTGATCGTGTTTTGTTCTTCGATTATGAAAAAGAAAATCGGAATTCGGACGTCTTTTGTCATCGCTCTTAATTTACACCTATTTTCTGACGCCGCCGGAGATTTTTCGTTTGCTTCCTGCACTTGTTAAACAGTCGCGATCGTCTTTTGTTTATGTTTTAAACAAAAATCATCAAGTCGCATCTTATTTCGCGATTTTATACGCCGAAGCCAGCGTTGCCAATTCTAACAAGCCTAAGTGGAATGACAAAAAGAAACGAAAAGATAATTGAACGCAAAGAAAGATTTTCAAAAGCTTCGTGCCGATTGCAAAAAGAAACAGAAAAAAAAATTTGAAATGCAATGGAAACAAATGAAAGCTTTATTTATTTATTTATTTATCAAAAAAGTGAAAACATAATTTGTTTTTTCTTCGTCATTTGTTTATTTATAGTGAAATTTAAGCTTAAAATTAAGCTGAATGCTGAGACTTTTTGCGAAAGCCTAGTGGCAACATTGATCACGTTAAAGACAATAAAAATTAGGTTATGTTCTATCGTTTGTCAAACACGATCGATCGTCTTTTGTTTATTTTTTTTAACAACAAAATCTGCAATAATCTGGAAGTAAATAAAAAAATTGCCGAAAAGTCGCAAAAAAGTCACAGTCTCAGGTCATAGGTTTTACGAACCTTAATAGTCAGCGACACTTAGACTGTGATACGCTTAATAAAAAAATAAAAACTCATCAAATTTCTGCAAAGTCATAAAATCATAAGCCTACAATTTAGGATTTTTTGTATTTTTGCACTTAATAAAATGCGCAATTTTTTTAATGTTCACAATTTTAAAATTACCTACAATTCACTTTCCTTTGCGAAATTATTTCAATGATTTCTGATCATTACGATCGTTTTGCAGTCAGGTGAGCAATCAGACTTGCGCTCAAAACGATTGTAAAAAGAAACAGAAAAAACGTTAAAATGCAATGGAAAAACAAATGAAAGCTTTATTTATTTATCAAAAAAGTGAAAACATAATTTGTTTTTTCTTCGACATTTGTTTATTTATAGTGAACTTTTCAACGAATTAAGCTGAATGCTAAGACTTTTTGCGAAAGTCTAGTGGCAACACTGATCACGTTAAAGACAATAAAAATTAGATTATGTTCTATAGTTTGTCAAACGATCGATCGTCTTTTGTTTGTTTTTTTTTTTTTAACAACAAAACCATCAACTCGCGTTTTTTCTTTTGCAGTTTCATGCGGAAGCCAATGTTGCCAATCGAAATATGCTTAAATAGTAACGCAATACGTTTAAAAAAAAATAACAAAAACAATTGATTTTCTCAGCATTTGTTTCTAGTGATATTTAATAAGCTAAACGTTCAGGTTTTTTGCAAACACCTATTGGCAACACTGGTCATTCAAGAATAAAAATTAGGTTATGTTATATCATTTGTTAAATGATCGATCGTCTTTTGTCAGATTTTTAAGAAAAAAAAAAAAACATCCACTGACGTTTTCTTTTCCAATTATTTTAATTATTTAATTATTTCATGATTTAAATTTAAAAAAAATCAGTTGATTTAAATTGTCGCAACATTTTTGGGCGACCAGAAATACAGCTAAATAATAAAAATGCTCTAAAATCTAAGATGACTAATAGAAATTAATTTTCGAAGTTCAATTCGAGGAAGTAGCAATAATCTGGAAGTAAATAAAGAATTGCCGAAAAGTCGCAAAAAAGTCACAGTCTCAGGTCATAGGTTTTACGAGCCTTAATGGTCAGCGACACTTAGACTGTGCCATGTTTAATAAAAAAATAAAAACTCATCAAATTTCTGCAAAGTCATAAAATCATAAACCTATAATTTAGGATTTCTTGCATTTGTTAGGTTTAAACACATACTAAGGCCATTAGGAATAAAACTAAATAAAAAAATACTCTGAAATTTAATATGACTAACTGAAAATGCGCAATTTTTGTTAATGTTCACAATTTTAAAACTAAGCTCTGATTTACAATTCACTTTCTATTGCGAAAATTTAAAATTCAGTTGATTTAAATCGTGGCAACCCTGCATTTTCATGCATACACCGATTATTTCAATGATTTCTGATCATTAGGATCGTTTTGCAGGCAGGTGAGCATCAGACTTGCGTTCAAAATGAAACGTACGGTATGTATACACAAGAACAAATGTTAAAGTTAAAGCCTCCGAAATTGCAGGATAAATTATGAACAGACTTCGGACATTTCGGAGCGTCGCCATGGCTATGCAACGAACGGGCACTTTTCGTTGCGTTTCCATGGCGACGCTCCGAAATGTCCGAAGTCTGATTATGAAACGCGAACAAACAATTAAGTGATTTTAATTCTGTAAAATATATTAATAGAATTTGTGTGACGTGGGTAAAACTAACTGTGAAGCGTTTTTTCAGCTTTAGTCACGAATTTTTCCCTGCACACAAACACTTTGAGGTACATATTAATTAGTCGTCGTGTCTACGAAGTAAGTCAACGTATTTAACCATCTAATTTGCATTGAAAGTAAAATCGGCAGCGACACAACTACATTAAAAAAATTTGCATTTATTGCAACACACACACAGACACACACGAGAACTACTGAATGAATACACCGAGTGGTTCCATAAAAAAAAAACACACACGCACGCACACAATTGCGTTCAGTTTATATCTCGCGGTTATGGGATGTTAATTTTTTTTTGTCTCTAAAAACATCTGCGAAAACTTTGGATCAATCCATAAATCCATAAATAATTAGAAAGAAATGTTCAGACAGGTGTCACCTGAAAATGACACAATCAACTGAAATAATTAGTTATTTAATTTAAAAGAATTTGAAACACTAAACCTTGGATGGTTTGGTTAAAATCATTTTCAAATGAAATCACCTGAATTAGTAGAATCATCATTAAACTCAAATCATTAAAATGTCGACATATCTGAAGCAGCGTTGCCAAGTCACTCTCTAAAAATTTTCCACCATATTTCTCCAGATTTCTTGTTTGTTCTCAGTGCACAATTTTCCACGTAACTGACATGAAGCATTTCTCTCTTCACTTAAAAGAGCAATTCAGAGGCCTCTCTATAGTCCATTTTTAGACCAAAAATAATCCTTTCAGAAATTAATTGAATTAAGGACCGATCCTAGCCAATTAAAAAAATGTTTCTTGTCATTTGCAAATTCTAAAATTCATGCAAAATTTTAAACAAATTATATTCAACACGTCCATCAAATAAATCTTGTTACTTTTTCCTCTCTGTATGTACTGTTATGGAGAGGGGGGAAGCACAGAAACAATCAGATCAAAAAACCGACTCTTTACAAGCAGCATCCATCTGAAAAACCAAGATTACACGCTGAAAATCGCAAGTCATCAGTTTTAAATGAGATCTAAAACTGATTAAACTGGTCGCTTACAGGAGTTGCTGTGACTCATGCAACCAGTAGCGGCTCGTTTTCTCACTTTCCGTAGTTCGCAAGGGTTTTGTTGGAGCGCTGATGTTCAAGGTTGACTCCGTCTTTAAAATTACTTACTTGCCTTTTGCTTTGACCTACTTTACACAACGAGCGTACACTTACACATATGAAGGAAGACAAACAATTTGAAGGTTTTTTTTTTTAAACAATTTCATTGACATTTTCGTTTTACAGCAAAAGTCGTTAGGCAAAATATTTCAAAAAAAAAAGAAATGTGCGACTCAAAATAAATTAAATTTAAAGAAGTGCTCGGTCATTTTATTTTAAGCGCAATGCGAACGTTTTCCGATCGTATTTTTTTAGTTGAAGGATGTTGTTGCTCATGTCTATGGTTTAATTAATGTGTGGTTCAGAGAATCTGTTAATTTAAAAAATAAATTCTTCGGCAACGGGGAAGAAAATAAATGTGTGATTAATGTAACCTCGGATCAGTTAAGTGGAAACAAAACACATCTGAAAATTAGTTGAGATTTATTTGCGTTGTATTAATTAATTGTTTCAGTACAAGTCGATTATCTTATTTCAATTAATTTGCAATTTGAAATCGTTACAAATCGTGTTATACAATGTGTAAATCAGTTTATGTGACGTAGTTTGCATGAGGGGTGAGTCAAACAAGGAAACGTCAAGCTGTCAACTGTCAAGCAGGGTTGGGCTAGTCATAGTGTCTCTCCCATGCTTCAAAAAGGAATTACAGAGGGGTTACCTACCCATGGAAAGCTTTAAAATCCATTGACTGTCAATAAAAAGCTGCGTCCTTTCTTCTATTTTTCATACACGCGATCGTCTTTTGTTTTTGACAAAAAAGAAGCGCTGCGTCCATATCGCCGATCATTTTTTTTGTTTTCTGCTACAATCGATCGTCTTCTGTTCTCTTCCTTTGTCAAGAAAAAAACCACTGTATCCAAATTTTCGACCACTTTTGTTAACTACATTTGTTACACAAGCGATCGTCTTTTGTTTGTTTTATGTTTTTAACAAGGAAAAGAGTGCAGCGTCCAAATCGCCGAGCATTTCTTTGTTTTCTGCTGCAATCGATCGTCTTCTGTTTGTTATTTTTCACTGACAAGCAAAAAATAAACATTGTATCCAAATTGTCGACAATTTTTTGTTATCTACATTTGTTACTCAAACGATCGTCTTTTGTTCCTTGTTTTTCACAAGAAAAACTCCGCGTCCAAATCGTCGAGCACTTTTTATTTTTCAAACAGGCGATCGTCTTTTGTTTGTTATGTTTTTGACAAAAAGAAAAGCTGCATCCAAATCGTCATCATTTCCTACGTTTCTTATACAATCAAATCTCTTAGTTTGTTTTTCTTTTTTGGCAAAAAAAAACGCTGTATACAAATCGTCAGCCTTGCTTTGTTTCCTCGTTTTCTCATACAACAGATCGTCATTTGTTTACGTTTTTGACAAAAAAATAAAACATGTATTCACATCTGCGACCATTGTTTTTTTTATTTTTGGTTTTGACTATTTTTTGTTTCCTTCATTTGTTGTCTTTTGTTCGTTGTTTTTCACAAGCAAAACGATGCGTCCAAATCGTCGACCATTTCTTATTTTTTATATAAACGATCGCCTTTTGTTTTTTACGTTTTTGCAAAGAAGACACTTTGCGATCAAATCGTTTTCTGCTGCAATCGATCGTCTTTTGTTTATCTTTTATTGACAAGCGAAAAAAAAAACATTTTATACAAATTGTCGACATTTTTTTGTTTCCTACATTTGTTACACAAACGGTCGTCGTTTGTTTGTTGTTTTTCACAAGAAAAACACTGCATCCAAATCGTCGACCATTTCTTATTTTTTTATATAGACGATCGTCTTTTGTTTGTTATGTTTTTGACAAGAAAGGAGCGCGATGCGTCCAAATCGCCGACCATTTTTTTTTGTTTTCTGCTACAATCGATCGTCTTCTGTTTGTTATCTTCGAGAAACAAAAACAAAACACTATGTCCAAATTGTCAACAATTCTTTGTTTCCTACATTTGTTACACAAACGATCGTCTTTTGTTCGTTATTTTTCATAAGAAAAATAATATATCCAAATCGTCGACCATTTCTTATTTTTTATACAAGCGATCGTCTTTTGTTTGTTACGTTTTTGACAAGAAGACACCCTGCGTTCAAATCGCCGATCATTTTTTTTGTTTTCTGCTGCAATCGATCGTCTTTTGTTTATCTTTTATTGACAAGCAAAAAAAAAGACATTTTATACAAATTGTCGACATTTTTTTGTTTCCTACATTTGTTACACAAACGATCGTCCTTTGTTCGTTATTTTTCACAAGAAAAACAATATATCCAAATCGTCGAATATTTTTTACTTTTCATACAAGCGATCGTCTTTTGTTTGGTCATGTTTTTGACAAAAAGAAACGCTGCGTCCAAATCGCCGACCATTTTTTTTTTGTTTTCTGTCACAATCGATCGTCTTTTGTTTATTATGTTTTCTTGACAGAAAAAAACCCTGTAGGTATACAATTCGCCAACAATTTTTTTGTTTCTTGCATTTGTTATAAAGTCGATCGACATTTGTTTGTTACGTTTTTGATAAGAAACCCTTGTTTTCAAATCGTGGCATATTTTTTTGTTTCCTACACATTTCTTTGTTTCTTTTTTTTTGGCAAAAAAAAAACTGCTGTATACAAATGGTCGACCTTACTTTGTTTCTTCGTTTTCTCATACAATAAATCGTCATTTGTTTACGTTTTTGACAAAAAAAAAGCACGTATTCACATCTGTGATCATTTTCTTGTTTTCGTGTGTTATGTTGTTTGACAGACAAAGTCGACAATCTTTTGTTTCCTACATTTGTTACACAAGCGATCGTCTTCTGTTCGTCGTTTTTCACTAGAAAAACGCTGCATCCACTTTTTTTAAATTTTTATGCAGGTGGTCGTCTTTTGTTTGTTATGTTTTTGGCACTGCGTCCAAATCGCCGACCATTTTTTTTTGTTTTCTGCTAAAATCGATCGTCTTTTGTTTCTCTTTTCTTGACAGGAAAAAAAAGTAGTGTATCCAAATTGTCGACCACTTTTTGTTACCTACATTTGTTATAAAATTGACCGTCTTTTGTTTGTGACTTTGATAAAAAAAAAAAAAAAAGAAACATTGGAACGCTAAAGCTCTTCAACTCTCATTTCCTTTTGTATTTTTTTATTGTTATTTATTAATATAACTTGAAGGCTTCCGCGGCCGTTGTCCGTAATTGGAATTGGCTTCCGGTCGGAACCGCCGCGTCACGACTGCTTCTACTGCCGACGTTTCGTTCTCCATTGCAGAAGAACCTCCTCAGGGCTGCTGCTGACGGTGTTGCTGCTGCTTCTCGTTAGTCGATGAGACTAACGACTGCTTCTACTGCCGACGTTTCGTTCTCCATCGTTCTCATCGATTAATGAGAAGCAGCAGCAACTCCGCCAGCAGCAGCCCTGAGGAGGTTCTTCTGCAATGGAGAACGAAACGTCGGCAATAGAAGCAGTCGTGACACGGTTCCAACCGGAAGCCTATTCAATTATTGTTATTTATGTTAAGACCAGTGTTGCCATCCTAGTAAATTATTTGTATTACGTTACCCTAGAGGTTTTAAAAAAAGTAAAAAAGATTAGGACTTATTATTTAGCAAAGATTAATGAAAAAAAGGAGAAACTATTCTTGGAATATTATAATAAAAGCCAACAAAAATCCTAAAAGTGTTTGGAAATTGGTATATCAAGAGAGATGTCCCCCAATATATAATACAGACTGTCAAATAAAACCCAATGAATTTAATACTTTTCACTACTATAGGGAAAGATATAAGCGAGGCTCTGCATTCAAATAATTTGAATTCTCTTAAACTAACCGCAAATGCAGTTCAATGTGAAAAAAACTCTTTTTATTGAACCTGTTGATGAGATAGAAATATCATCGATTAGCAAATCAATGTTCAATAGTTCTAGTAATGATGTTTACTGCTTTAGTAATAATTTACTGAAATCTTTGGATCACTCCACTCACAATTATCATAAATAGTATTAGTCAAACTGGAATATCCCCCACAGCACTAAAAGTCACTAAAGTTACTTCACTTTATAAGAAAGGCGATACAAACTCACTAAATAATTATATCAATTATCAATATCAATTATTCCTATTATCTCAAAACCAATCGAAATCGCTTTCAAAAATAGGTTCTACAAATTTCTGGAAAATAGTCATTTATTACCTTCAAATCAATATGATTTTCCTAAACACATATCTACCAAACCAGCCATTATCCAACTTTTACAAACAATAACAGAACCCTTTGAGAGAGGTGATGTTCTGTCTGCCACGTTTTGTGATCCCTCGAAAGCTTTGGATTGTATTTCCCATAAGATCTTGATAAATAAAATTACATCATTGTGGTTTGAGAGGAGTTGCACTAAATTTCATTTCTTCCTATTTAGCAATAGATCTCAGATTGTTGATATTGATAACATTAGATCAGAGGCTTCACAGGTAACAGTGGGTATACCACAAGGATCAATTTTAGGCCCTCTATTATTTATCATTTACCTTTTTTTAACTACATAACTAACAGTAAAGTAATACAATTCGCTGATGACACAACTATACTAAATGATACTAGACAAACTCACATAAATATTTTAACATGAACGGGTAACAATGTTAAAATATTCCAAACCCATGTAATTAGGAGAATTTCGAACCACATTAAATTTGCTGAAAGGAGGCCGAAATTTTTCATTGTTCCGTACGTCCCTGGAATGGACGTCTTTCGTTCTAATACACTTTGTTTTATTTTGAAAAATATATACGTACAATTCAAATACATATAGAGATGTGATCGTCATGATTTGAAGATTTTTGAATAGTTCACGGCAAGAAGAAAAATTGGAAACACTTGTCATGATCCTGATTATCGTTTTTTGTATCACAAGTACGTCTTTGATCAGCGTTGATCTGACCCAAAAGCGCACTAGCCTCAACCTGCGCGAAATAAAGACATCTAAGTTGATCCATGTTTAGGATTGATCTCAGATTACGGAAGAGAAATGTTAAGGAATTAAGTTTGGTAACTAGTTTTTGACAGTGGTTGTTCCAGTTAATGTATTCGTCAATAATCAATTCCAGAAAGCGTGTTTCACTGACTGTCACAGCATTGCTATTGTTTACATTTATAATAAGCTTAGGCATTTAATTTCTGCAGAAAATTGATGCATTTAAAAGAAGACTGTGCGAGAGAATTGTCTGATACGATTATAGAGTGCAAATAAAGATTGATTGATTGTATAATCTCGATGGAGGATATTTAATAATTAAAATAAACAAGCGAAACGTTTACTGCAGTTTAAGGTTCCTTTGTTTGAGACTAAGTAAGTAATTGAATTAGCAATCAATATTCATCAAAAAATATCTTAATCTCTTTTTGAGTTTAGTTGAAGTCTCGATTTCTGTTATGAATCGCGAACATTTTTGTTCCTTTTTTATGTCGTCCAAGCTTCAAGAAAAGTTCAGCCAAGACGAAGCAAGGATATCCAATACTAATATTTTTTTTAATTGAAAAGGGAAAGTTCATTTCAGCCGAACATGAAACAAGCTCAGGCAAGCAAAAAATATCATCATAGTTTTTTTTGAACAAGAAATTGTTGTCATTGACTTTAAACATTCAAATAAAAAAACGAATAAAATTTTTAATGTTTTTCATAATTAATTTAGTTCCTGGATCAACTTTATTATTTGAGATGAGTTTAGATGAGACGGACGTTGCTAATAATGTCAAAAAAATTCGTGATATTCTCAGTTGTTTCGTTCTTAAAAAAAAATAAATAAACGATTTTAATTTCTTAAACCTGTTCTCCCGCGTTTAATTCAGAGGTACACGGAGCGCTCATCAAAATGTGAAACGCTTTTCCCCGGGGGGTAGAAAAGCTCATTCCCTCCAACATATTTGCTTTTATAATTAAACGACAAATTCCAGGAGATTCATGGAAAGAAATTAATTATTGGTGCTACACAACTTTTAATATTTCTCGAAGATGACCCCGAGAGTTCTTCGATTAATCCACTTTGAAAATTGAATCAATTTTTTCCTTATCCTGAAAATACCATGCGTTTCCAAAAAAAAATCAAATATGTTACGCGAACGCATCTGTTTGGCGTTCGTTTTTTCAAAACGTATGAAACAGTATGGTTCAAGATCGACATCTTTTTTTTCCATGGGCCACTCTAATTGAAAATATTTCGAAACACCTTTCAGATGTGACTTTAAGTTTTGCGTTCTGCAATAAACTAGTTTTTGTAACACGTTCGTTTCCAATTACTTGTTTTATGAAATTCCATGGAAAATGAACGAATACATTTTGAATTTTGAACTGGAACTGAAAACTTCAATTTTATTTACTATGGGTTTGTTTCATTTATCGTAGTTTTGGTGTAACTCACAATAACATTTTTTGAAAACTATTTGATGGAGCTTCAAGTAACGTGTGTCAAAGGCAAAAAAAAAAGGGGGGCCGAGTAGTTTGTAACGCACTTTTATTTTCATGATTAATTTCATTTGCATTTCAAACTTTAACAGATTGACGAGTTGATGGCGGTTAATTTTGGTTCATAAAAAATAACAAAATCGAAAGCTGCTCCAAAGTGTTTCTGGAATATTTTGTAAGTTTCTATAAACTACAGAATTTTGACGGGAGCCTGATTGGAGGTCTTCTGTAAAAATGGTTTATAAAATTGATCGAAATTGGACGTATTCTGTGGATAGATGCCTTGAAGAATTTCGTGCAGAATTTCTACAAACTTTAAAGATTACGCCAAGCTTCTTAGACTTGCCCCCCTTTTCTCAACCTTTGGCCAAGTTTTGATAATTTTTCGCTCGCTCGTAATAATTTGTTTTGAGGAAATTTCTAAAGTGTTTTGCACCAATTTGGAAAGAAACAATGAAATAAAATTATTTTATAATCGAATCCAAACAAAATTACGCCAAGCTCTTAGATTTGCCCCCCAATTTTTGCATTCTTCTCAACCTTTTGGCCCAGTTTTGATAATATGTTTTGAGGAAGTTTCTAAAGCATTTTGCGCTAAGTGTCTCAGAAAATAAAACATAATTACGCCAAGCTTCTTAAATTTGCCCCCTTTTCTGGCGTTCTTTTCTATTTTTTTGATTTTTGATTCCCGTTGCCCATAATAATTTGCTTTGAGGAAGTTTCTAAAGTGTTTTGTACTAAGTGCGTAAGGAAGCAATTTTGTAATCAAATCAAAACAAAATTATGCCATGCTTCTTAGATTTGCCCCCCCAATTTTTGCATTCTTCTCAACCTTTTGACCCAGTTTTGATAATATGTTTTGAGGAAGTTTCTAAAGCATTTTGCACTAAGTGTCTAAGAAAACAAAACTTAATTACGACAAGCTTATTGAATTTGCCCCCTTATCTTGCGTTCTTTTCGATTTTTTTGATTTTTGATTCCTGTTGCCCATAATAATTTGCTTTGAGGAAGTTTCTAAAGTGTTTTGTACTAAGTGCGTAAGGAAGCAATTTTGTAATCAAATCAAAACGCCAAGTTTCTTAGACTTGCCCCCACTTTTCATGAATTTTCTCCACCTTTTGGTCCAGTTTTGATAGCAATTTTGTTTTGGGGAAGTTTCTAAAGTGTATTGTACTAAATGATAAAGAAACAATTTTGTAATCAAAATCACACCAAGTCTCTTAGATCTGCCCCCCTTTTTATGATTTTTCACAACTTTCTGGTCCAGCTCCTATGATTTTTCTCAACTTTTTGGTTTAATTTTGATAGTAATTTTGTTTAGGGGAAGTTTCTAAAGTGTATTGTACTAAATGGTAAGGAAACAATTTTGTAATCAAAATTAAACCAAGTTTCTTAGACTTGCCCCCCTTTTTAAGTTTTTTCACAACTTTTTAGGTCCAGTTTTTATGATTTTTCTCAACCTTTTGGTCCAGTTTCGATAGCAATTTTGTTTTGAGGAAGATTCTAAAGTGTAAGGAAGCAATTTTGTAATCAAAATTACACCATGTCTTTATGATTTTTCTCAACTTTCTGGTCCAGTTTTGATAGCGATTTTGTTTTGAGGAAGTTTCTAAAGTGTTTTGCACAGAGTGTGTAACAGATTCGTGAGGAAACAATGGAATAAAATTTCGCAAGCGACAATTTTATAATCGAATCAATGTAGGTAATCTGAAAATTGCGCAAGCCGAACGGCAATATGTAGGGCAAGGAGGTGAGATAAATAAAAATACGGCGGAGACAACCTCCTACACGTGGATTGGCAGCGCAGCAAAGTTTGCAATGTTTATAAAACCGACTCACCTTCTAGCTTCATGCCAACTTCGAGGCACTTCTGAAACCGACAGAACGGACACCTCTTCCTCTGGGTCTTGTCTATGTGACAGCTCCTTTCCGCCACGCACGTATATACTTTCTTATTTTGTACGGTCCTCTTGAAAAAACCTTTACAAGATTCACACGTTAGTAGGCCGTAGTGATAACCGGACACTTTATCCCCGCACACCGGACACAATTCCTCGAAGCCTTCCTTGGTGTCGGGAACATCACCTGAAGAGAGCGACGACGGCGGCCCCGATATCTGGTAACTTGCTCCCAAATCGACATTCTGCATGGTACCAACGCCTGGGGAAAACAAATACGAGGCGTCGAGGTTATTCATGTTTTGATAGAGCATCATGTTTTGCTGGGGGAGCCCCATGTTTTGTTGGCAACTACTGTAACCACCCGAGGGTGGCGAACTGTAATGGGGAGGCATGGGGCTTGGGGTTTGGTTATTAGCACCGCAGACTGGAGAATCTCCAGAACTGGCGATGAACGGGGACATGTTCAGCGAAAGCAAAGTAGGATTGTTCTCCATGTCCAGTAACATTTCACAAACCGAGTCTCAAACTATTTATTTTTGCAAACTGGAGGAAGCATCTTTCGCGCGCGTCGCTTACGAACACAAACAACAAACATCAAGTGTACAACAATGTTACGACGGCGTAAAGCAGCAACAGCGTCATTTTCGTGTACAGTAGCAGTAGTAGAAAGGTGCACCCATTCGACATTAAAAAAAATTAAATAAATAAATTCAACACCGCACACTTTCGTAATATCCGAGGGTTGCGCAAGTAATCCAAGCTATGGGGTGGGTAGGAGGTAATCCGAGTTGAAAGAAGAATCAAAAAAAAAAACACAGCACACACGCACTAAGTGAACGCCGACGAGAAAACGCGGCACCTCCAACTCTGAGCGAACGACAATGACTGAGACTGCCCAGCAGGCTGTTACAGAACTCTGCGCTGTTGAACGGCACGGGGCTACAAAGGAAAATGATTAGGAGCCCATGTAAGAAGTGAAAGTGACTCGGGACTGCTGACCCACTTTCCAAATAACCAGGTCTATGTTAGTGCTGTTGTGAAGTCATACACACACACACTTACAACATCAACACACACACTATCTGGGCAGGCTCTGGAGAGGGGCTCAATGGTGGGGACTAGTGGGGATGTCCCACTGACCTAGATACATCCCAGCGCATCATAACGCGCCGAGCGTAGGGCAGGGAAGAGACGGCAGGACGCTCTCCATCCCTTTACCTGCCGCAACCCTTATTTTATTCAACGCGGCCGGCGGCGCACCCCGAGACGAGAACGAACGCGATTTTCATCAAATACTTCAGCCACCACAAACTACATTTAACTTTTCAAAAAGAAACACAAAAATTAACCAATTCTTTAATTTCAAAAAAGCGACATCAGATTTGTATCGGATTCATTATAATCCACATTTTAAACCCCAAATTAAAATGTCCCGTCGAAGTTTCCATTAAAAAATACTACGCGGTCTTCCATGAAGAAGAAAAGTGATATGTACAGTTGCAATCGTAATTCATGACGCTTACAGAATCTTACTACATATTTAAAAGTGAGTCTGGGACGACGTAAATTATTTCTCTCCTTGGAAACCACAAATAAAATGTGCACGTTTATTAGAAAAAAGAAAAATACTAAAATGCAAGGTTTTAAATAAAATTACAAACAAATTACTCTCCTAATTATAACTACGAGAAGCATTCCAATAATCTGTTCGACCGTCTATGCGCTCCTTTGAAGAGCATACCAACAATCATGCTCGACCGTCTATGAGCACTTCAGGTAAATGCTCGAAGTTTCCTAATTTTTTTTTTTTAATTTAAGTAAGTCTTCTAATGTTCACGTATAGAATTCTAGATAAAGCCTCCTTGTTTAAGTAACTTGGAGAAGTTTTTTTTTTTTTTTAAATACATGCATTTCGACAAGTCTTTCGTGGACACCTGTGTACGCACAGCGTGTTTTAAATGCTCTTTTTATGATTTTTTTTTTAGAATTTTGTTCCGTTTTTTCTTTTGTTTTCTCTCAGAAAACAAAAGAAAAACAAAAGACGATCGATTTTGAATGATTTTTGAACTGTTGTCAGATAAAAATCAAATTAAAAAAAAAGTAGGAAACAAATGACGATCGATTTTGAATGATTTTGAACCGTTACCAAAACAAAATCAAACAAATACGAAAATAGAAAACAATTGACGATCGATTTTGAATTATCAAAAAAAAAAAAAAAATAAAATAGAAAACAAAAGATGATCGATTTTGAATGATTTTTGAACTGTTGTCAAGAGGAAACAAATGACGATCGATTTTGAATGATTTTTGAACCGAACCGTTATCAAAAGAAAAGCAAATAAATACGAAAATAGTAAACAATTGACGATCGATTTTGAATTTTATCAAAAGATATATAAAAGCAGAGAAAACAAAAGACGATCGATTTTGAATTATTTTTGAGCCGTTGTCAGAACAAAATCAAATTTAAAAAAAAAGTAGGAAACAAATGACGATCGATTTTGAACCGTTATCAAAAGAAAATTAAATAAATATGAAAGTAGAAAACAATTGACGATCGATTTTGAATTGTTATAAAGAAAAATAGAAAACAAAAGACGATCAATTTTGAATGATTTTTGAACTGTTGTCAAGAGGAAACAAATGACGATCGATTTTGAATGATTTTTGAATTTTTATCAAAAGAAAATCAAATTAAAAAAAAATAGAAAACTGACGACGATCGATTTTGAATGATTTAGACTGTTTTCGAAAGAAAACCAAATAAATTTAAAAAAAAATAGGAAACAAATGACGATCGACTTTTAATTGTTATCCGAAGAAATATAAAAAAAATTGACAACAAAAGGCGATCGATTTTGAACGATTTCTGAACTGTTGTCGAAAGAAAATCAAATTAAACAAAAGAGGAAACAAATGACGAACGATTATGACTGATTTCTGAAACGTTATCAAGAGAAAACCAAATAAATTAAAAAAAAAATAGGAAACAAATGACGATCGATTTTGAATTTTATCAAAAGAAATATAAGAAAAAAGAGAAAACAAAAGACGATCGATTTTGAATTATTTTTGAACCGGTCAGATGAAAATTAAATAAAAAAAAAAAAAAAAAAAGGAAACAAATGACGATCGATTTTGAATGATTTGAACCGTTGTCAGAAGAAAATCAAATAAATACGAAAATAGAAAACAATTGACGATTGATTTTGAATGATTTTTGAACCGTTGTCAGATGAAAATCAAATTAAAAAAAAATAGGGAACAAATGACGATCGATTTTGAATTGATATCGAAAGATATATAAATAAATAAATAAATAAATAAATAAATAAATAAATAAATAAATAATCAAAAATAGAAAACAAAAGACGATCAATTTTGAATGATTTCTGAATTGTTGTCAATAGAAAATCAAATTAAACAAAAGAGGAAACAAATGACGATCGATTTTGACTGATTTTTGAAACGTTATCAAGAGAAAATCAAATAAAAAAAAATAGGAAACAAATGACGATCAATTTTGAATGGTTTCTGAATTGTTGTCAACAGAAAATCAAATTATACAAAAGATGAAACAAATGACGATCGATTTTGACTGATCTCTGAACGTTATCAAGAGAATATCTAATTAAAAAAAAAATAGGAAACAAATGACGATCAATTTTGAACGATTTCTGAATTGTTGCCAAGAGAAAATCAAATTAAACAAAAGAGGACACAAATGACGATCTTTTTTGACTGATTTCTGAACCGTTATCAAGAGAAAACGAAAGAAATTTTAAGAAAAAATAGGAAAAACAAATGACGATCGATTTTGAATTGATATCAAGAGAAATATAAAAAAAACAGAAAACAAAAGACGATCGATTTTTGAATGTCTATGTCATGAATTATGATTGCGGCTGTACCTATGCATAGGAAGGGCTGTAGGAAAACTTTTCTTCAAAATTGAACCTTTCAAACCATTTTGATCATTTAATTCGGACATATTCCGGCAATTACGATAAAAAAGATTACTTTTCTTCTAAGATCCAATTGAATTTTCAGGAAAAGTAAAAAAGAACAAGACTTTTAAAGTAGGTAAGTATTAACAAGAAATGTAAGAAAATCAAATCGGCTAGAACTTAACACTTTACTTGTACAACTTCGTACAGTGTCGAGCTGATTTAAATTACTTGATTAAAATCAGTGACTTTAATGAAGCAATTTTTATTTTTAAAAATCGTGATTCAAAAAAAAGAAATTAAAAAAAATCTCATTAAAATAAACAAGACGGGATCAATATAAGTGTATTTAAACAACAGTAAAGAAGACTGTGGTTTAAGAAATAATTAAAAATTAATCTCCGTAGATACGTATTTCGGCAGCTAAGCTTAAAAAAAAAGGTTATTGATTTATAAATAACCAAATTCAAACAAATTACCAACGAGAATCTCGAACGAATTTTTGTTTCAAGAAGAAAAAATCTCCATACTCTCGACATACACAAATCGAAAGTAAACTTTCGTTTACCAGCGGGTTCCCCCCATTTATATACAATTTTACAACTAACTGTAGTAATTTGTTGACCAAAAGAAAAAGAGGCCCCTGAAAAACTTACGAACTCCTTTCACGTCCCTCTTGGGTGCAGTACGAAGCAGTGGCGGTGCCTTTGAGCTGCAGTAAACGGATGCAATGTAATAAAACAAATTTATACAGTTACATTCCGCCCCTATCTAAATAAATGTCTTTCAGAACGTTTACGGGGGCTAAATTGTACGTCGTAAAATTTTCAGATTTCTGGCAAAGAATTTTTTACCGTCCCATTTTTATTGTACCGCACCCGGACTTCTTGAATTATGTAATTTTTTAAAGTTTCATCAGATTAAAAAAAAAAACGCCGCGCTTCATTTAAATGTTGCTTCATAAAATTGTGACACTCATTTGGGATAGATAATGTAAAATGGAAAAGTTACTTTAAGATGTTTTCTTCTAAACGGATTCTAACCAAAATGGGGTAGTTTAGTTTAATTTATTTTAATCGAAATTTCAAGCAATTACCGTCACGTCAAGCCCGATAAATTTCGACGTCGTCGTCGCCGAACAATTAATTAAAAATTTTCCAATTTCCGCGCTGAATTTTCATTAAGCGTCGTCGAGGAGGAATGCGCAAGAAATCATTTTTTCCCCTGTTAATTTTTCAATAATTAACAAACTTGATGGACGTAAAAAAATGTAAGATTGTGGAAAAAAAACCGTCTTTTTAATTTCTAAAAATATCTTGTTGCAAATCCTGCAAATCGAAAGCAAATAACATAATTAAACTCGACCTGCAGCAACATGAAAGACGAAGTTGTTTGTGTTCTTTGAAACTTTTATGCCCCTTCGTCGCTATCTCCGGCTCCGACAGCAAAACAAACAAAGCGAATCTAAAGAAACAGCGGTGAGAAGCATCAATTTGGCCAGCTGTATTGGCAATGTTCGAGAATTTGTTCCCATGTGTTGTCGTCGTCGTATACGTAAGTGGGTCACCTAATTCAGATCAGAGATCTTATTCGACCCAGTTTTGGACGGGAGCCGCTCCCCGCCCCCTACCCGGTGAATGTCACCGCCACTTTTTGCTTATTTCATCTGCGAGATGCAACGTGCATTTAAATTCCGAGGTTTTATTGTTCCCGACCGTGGTGGTGTTTATGCCCGCGGATATTTGGGTCAGTTATGTAAAATAAAAACGTCCAGTTATGCGCTATGCGGATTGTTTGTTTTATTAATAGTAAACGCGCGATTATTTTCGTCATTCGAGGACGATTGTTACGTTTAGAGAAAACTTTTGACCGCACATGTTTAATTAAGAAAAATAAATTAAAAACAAACACGCCAAGAAGTTTTATAACAAACGCAGAAGGAGTGCTGACCGAGCAAGTTTGCTTTCCTTGAAGCAAAACAAAAACTGAATCTGTTGATGTAGTTAGTTAATTAATTAATTAATATACAGGGTGTATCAAAACCTCCGACAAATGCAAATCTGACGTATAAAACTATACCTTCCACTTAACTCTATGTTTATGACGTTGCTAATTAACGGCTGATTTAAAAAGGTGTGACAAATATCGTCTAAATTACATAGCACGTGCAACATTTTATTTTTTCCCGGCAAAGAAACAAAAGACGATCGCCGGTATAAAAGAAAACTACCGATTATCGTTACTCTTTTCTGTCGACATATGAATCGAGTGTCATTTATTTCTTCTTCGTTTTTCTTTCACAAAAAAAACACGTTTTTTTTTTTTAGAAAGACAAGGAAAATAAACAAACAAAAGACGATCGCTGGTGGAGAAGAAAACTACAGATTTCGTTATTTTTCTTTTTTTTTTTTTGAACAAAAAAAAGGACATGAATCGAGCGTCATTTGTTTCTTCTTCCACGAAATTGCGAAAACTAAAAATTCGCTTTTTTTAGAAAGACAGAAAATAAAGAAACATAAGACGATCGCCGGTAGAAAAGAAAATGAGCGATTATCGTTTTCTTGTCCAAAAACAAAAACCATACATGAATCGAGCGTCATTAAATTCTTCTTCGTTTTTCTTTCACAAAACTGCTAAAATTAAAAACGCGTTTTTTTTTGTTTTTAGAAAGAGAAAATAAAGAAACAAAAGAAGATCGCCGGAAGAAAAAAAAACGACACATGAATTGAGCGTTTTTTTATTTCTTCTTCGTTTTCTATTCTTTCACAAAATTGCAAAAACAAAAACATGTTTTTTTTTAGAAAGACAAAGAAACAAAAAACGATTACCGGAATAAATAAAATTACAAATTATTGTCTTTTTTGTCAAAAAAAAAAAAATGGACATGAATCGAGCGTCATTTATTTCTTCTTCGTTTTCTTCTTTCACAAAATTGCTAAAACAAAAAACGGGTTTTTCTTTTGTTTCTTTAAAAAGACACAAAGAAACAAAAGACGATAGCCGGTATAAAAGAGAACTACCGATTATCGTTACTCTATTTTGTCAAAGAAAAAAAAACGACATATGAATCGCGCGTCATTTATTTGTTCTTCGTTTTTCTTTCACAAAAAAACGCGGTTTCTTTTTAGAAAGACAAGAAAAATGAATAAACAAAAGACGATCGCCGGTTGAAAAGAAAACTGCAGATTACCGTTATTGATTTTTTATACAAAAAAAAAAGACATGAATCGAGCGTCATTTATTTCCTCTTTCACAAAATTGCAAAAACTAAAAACGCGCTGTCTTTTTAGAAAGGCAGAAAATAAAGAAACATAAGACGATCGCCGGTAGAAAAGAAAATGACCGATTACCGTTTTCTTGTCCAAAAAAAAAAAACCATACATGACTCGTTTTACTTCGTTTTTCTTTCACAAAACTGCTAAAACTAAAAACGCATTTTTTTTTAGAAAGAGAAAATAAAGAAACAAAAGACGATCGCCGGAAGGAAAAAAAAACTACCGATTATAATTTTTTTTGTCAAAAAAAAAAACGACACATGAATCGAGCGTTTTTTTATTTCTTCTTCGTTTTCTATTCTTTCACAAAATTGCTAAAACAAAAAACAGGTTTTTCTTTTGTTTCTTTAAAAAGACACAAAGAAACAAAAGACGATGGCCGGTATAAAAGAAAACTATCGATTATCGTTACTCTATTTTGTCCAAAAAAAAAAAAAACGAATATGAATCGGGCGTCATTTATTTCTTCTTCGTTTTTTGTTCACAAAAAAACGCGTTTTTTAGAAAGACAAGGAAAATGAACAAACAAAAAACGATCGCCGGTTGAAAAGAAAACTGTTTATCGTTCTTTATTTTTTTATACAAAAAAAAGACATGAATCGAGTGTCATTTATTTCTTCTTTCACAAAATTGCTAAAACTAAAAACGCGCTATCTTTTTAGAAAGGCAGAAAATATAGAAACAAAAGACGATCGCAGGTAGAAAAGAAAATTACCGATTATCTTTTCTTTGTCCCAAAAAAAAAAAACGACATGAATCGAGCGTCAATTATTTCTTCTTTCACAAAATTGAGAAAACAAAAAACACGTTTTTTTAAAAAGATAGAAAAAAAAAGACAAGGAAAATAAACAAAAGACGATCGCCGGTTGAAAAGAAAACTGCAGATTATCGTTATTTATTTTTTTATGCAAAAAAAGGGACATGAATCGAGCGTCATTTGTTTCTTCTTTCACAAAATTGAAAAAACAAAAAACACGTTTTTTTTTAAAGACAGAAAACAAAGAAACAAAAGACGATCGCCGGTAGAAACGAAACTACAAATTATCGTTATTTTTTGTCAAAAAAAGAACTTGAATCGAACGTCTTTTCTTCTTCGTTTTCTTCTTTCACAAAATTGCTAAAACAAAAAAAAAAAGAGTTTTTCTTTTATTTTTCTAGAAAGTCACATAGTAACAAAAGACGATCGCCGGTATAAAAGAAAACTATCGATTATCGTTTTTATCAAAAAAAAAAGACATCAATTATTTCTTCTTCGATTTTCTTTCACAAAAAGCGCAGTTTTTTTTAGAAAGGTAAGGAAACTAAACAAACAAAAGACGATCGCCGGTAGAAAAGAAAACTGCAGATTATCGTTATTTTTCTTTTTTTGTACAAAAAGAAGGACATGAATCGAGCGTCATTTATTTTTTCTTTCACAAAATTGCTAAAACTAAAACGCGCTTTTTTTAGAAAGACAGAAAACAAAGAAACAAAAGACGATCGCCGGTAGAAAAGAAAATTACCGATTATCGACATATCAATCGAGCGTCATTTATTTGTTCTTCGTTTTTCTTTCACAACATTCTTTTTTGTCAAAAAAACAAGCGAATCGGTTTTTTTTTTAAAAAGACAAGGAAAATAAACAAACAAAAGACGATCGCCGGTTGAAAAGAAACTACCGTTTATCGTTATATTTTTTTGTCAAAAAAATAAAAGACATCAATCCAGCGTCATTTGTTCTTTGTTTTGTTTTTCTTTCACAAAATTGCTAAAACAAAAAACGCGTTTTTTTTAGAAAGACAAAAAGAAAATAAAGAAACAAAAGACGATCGCCGGAAAAAAAAAAGGCCAATGAATCGAGCGTCATTTATTCTTCGTTTTCTATTCTTTCGCAAAATTGCTAAAACAGAAACGCGTTTTTTTTTTTTTTAGAAAGACACAAAGAAAATAAAGAAACAAGAGACGATTGCCGGTAGAGAAAGAAGTACCGTTTATAGTTATATATATATATTTTTTTTGGTAAAAAAAGGACATGAATCGAATGTCATTTATTTCTTCTTCGTTTTCTTCTTTCACAAAATTGCTAAAACAAAAGCTACGTTTTCTTTTTAGAAAGACAAAGAAAATAAAGAAACAAAAGACGATCGCCGACATGACATGAATGAAACGTCAGTTGTTTCTTCTTTCTTTTTTTTCCACAAAATTGCTAAAACAAAAAACGCGTTTTCCTTCTTTTTTGAAAGACAAGGAAAATAAAGAAACAAAAGACGATCGCCGGTAGAAAAAAGGAACTACCGTTTATAGTTATATTTTTTTGTCAAAAAAATGACGAATCCAGCGTCATTTGTTTCTTGTTTTTTTCTTCTTTCACGAAATTGCTAAAACAAAAAACGCGTTTTTTTTTTTTTAGAAACTCAAAGAAAATAAAGAAACAAAAGACGAAGGCAGAAAAGAAACTACCGATTATCGTTATTTTTTTGTCTAGAACAAAAAAGGACAGGAATTGAGCGTAATTTATTCTTTGTTCTTTCACAAAATTTAGAAAGGCACAAAGAAAATAAACAAAAGACGATCGCCATTTATTTTTTCGTCGTTTTCTTCTTTCGCAGAATCTTTTTTTTTTTTTTAGAAAGACACGAGTAATAAAGAAACAAAAGGCGATCGCATTAAACGACTTTAACCACACACGTAAGTTTCTTCCGAAAACGTAAAACGCTTCATTTTACATGCACTCAGTGAAAATCAAAATTATCGGAGAAAGCAAGAAAAACAAAAGACGATCATTAATTAAACATAAATGAGTATTTACTTGTACAATGTTCATTGTAGCACGATCTGAATAGACATATACAAATCGAATTTGGTTTTTATAGTGTCTTCATAATATATATAAAAGCGATAAAGTTACTGCATTATACTAGTATGAAAATGAATGCCAAAAAGTTTGTTTTTCGAAACGGTAATGATTTTGGGGTTGATTCTAAATCTGGGCCAAAAACAACATGTGTTTCGAAGCGGGAGGAAAGAAGGGGGGCATTTTCTAACCAAAGTGCGTGAAAAACGAACAACATAGTAAAACCATTGACAATGACGAATTACAAACGGGATTATGCAACGCAAATCGTTTCCTACCAACAGCCGTCGAAAAGTAGGATACCAGAGGAAAGTGAATCGCGCGCGCGAGCTCGATTCATTCATATTACATTTTATGCAACAGAAAGTCTACATGTATTTATCGCCACCGCCGCTTTCTACGAGAAATAAAAGTGAATCTGATCCGCGTCGGAGGAGCGAGCTTGCGATTTCAACGGGGGCCGCCCCTGTCGACGGCAACCTGTTGGCTGTGATGTCACAACTGTTTCGCGGCGAAGACCATGCGTGTTTTGTAGTTGCTTGCGTAACCGCATTATATGGCGGCCTGACACCATTCCCAAACGGCCCCCCTTCTTCGCACGCCTCTCACCATCTATCGACACCGCGAGCTGCGGGCTTGCAACAGACGGTTACCAATTCTCCGACTTCTATTAACGGAAAACGCGTATAGGTGAAGCGTTTTAACGACAAAAGGAGGCCGAAAATTAACACTTTTAAGAGCTATTATCCGAAAGCAACAAAGGATGTACAAAGAGAAGGACCACCTTTGGTAATGCACCAACAGGAATTGGGGCAATTCAAAACAATCACCAAAATACATTTTCATTACTTCATTGTTGGATTCTATATAGATTTTTGGATTTAACCCATCCTTCATGCAGTCATACAGGGTCTTTATTTATTCCTGTATCCCATGACCTATGATGAATTTGGCAATACCATAAAACAGGGGTCCCCAATGAAATCGATATCGACTCCTTGGGGCAAGGGATCGATGAAAACTTGTATACCATGATCTATGACGTTTGTAAGTGATTGATTTTGAGTTGACTTCAATCAATCAACAATTACCTGGACATACTATACAGCAGGGATTCCCACCATGATCGAGATCGATCCCTTGGAGCGAGAGATCGATGAAAACTTGTATCCCATGACCTAAGGCATTTGTAAATGACTTGTTCTGAGTTGGGGTCAATCAATCAACAATTACCCGGAGATTACTAATACTGCAAGGGTTCCCAACGTGGTCAATATCGACCACTTGTGGCAAGAGGTCGCTGAAAACTTGCCTCCTATGAGGTATGACATTTGTAACCGACTGGTTTTGAGTTAACTTCAATCAATCAACAATTACCTGGACTTACTAAACAGCAAGGACTCCCAACATGGACGAAATCGACCCCTTGGGGCGAGAAGTCGATGAAAACTTGTATCTCATGACCTCTGACATTTGTAAATGACTTGGGTTTAATCAGTCAACAATTACCTGGAGATTATTAATACTGCAAGGGTTCCCAACGTGGTTGATAGCAACCATTTGGGGCAAGAGGTCGTTGAAAACCTTTCTCCTATGACCTACGACATTTCTTTTGAGTTGACATCCATCAATCGACAATTACATAGACATACTATAAAGCAGGGATTCCCAACATGATCGAAATCGACCCCTTGGAGCGAGAATTAGAAAAAAATTTGTATCTCATGATCTAAGCCATTTGTAAATGACTTGTTCTGAGTTGGGTTTAATCAATTAATGGCCTCGAGATTACTAATATTGCAATGCTTACCAACGTGGTTGATATCGACCACTTAGGGCAAGAGGTCGTTGAAAACTCATCTCCTATGAGATATGACGTTTGTAATTGATTGGTTTTGAGTTCACTTCCATCAATCAACAATTACCTGGACATACTGTACAGCAAGGATTCCCAATATGGTCGAAATCGACCCCTTGAGGCGAGAAGTCGATGAAAACTTGTATCGCATGACCTATGGTGTTTGTAAATGACTTGTTCTGAGTTGGATTCCATCAATCAGCAATTACCTGGAGATTACTAACACTGCGAGGGTTCCCAATGTGGTTGATATCGACCATTTGGGGCAAGAGGTCGTTGAAAACCTGTTTCCTATGACCTAAGACGTTTGTAACTGACTGGTTTTGAGTTGATTTCCGTCAATCAACAATTACCTGGACTTACTATACAGCAAGGACTCCCAACATGAACGAAATCGACCCCTTGGGGTAAAAAGTCGATGAAAACTTGTATCTCATGACCTATGGCATGTTGGGTGCAATCAATCAGCAATTACCTGGAGATTACCAATACTGCAGGGGTTTCCAACATGGTTGATATCAACCATTTGGGGCAAGAGGTTATTGAAAACCTTTCTCCTATGACCTATGACGTTTTTAAATGATTAGTTTTGAGCTGACTTCAATCAATTAACAATTATTAAGACATTACTATACAGGAAGAGTTCCCAAAGGGGTCGAAATAGATCCCCATGAGGCAAAAGCTCGATCAAAACTGTATCCCATGAGGTCTGATATTTGTAACTAACAGGTTTTGAGTTGCCTTCAATCGATCCCTTAAGGAAGGTTTAAACATTTTTCGCCAAGAACTGGAAAGAATTTATTCATGAAGAAGTGGGTCTGTTCCAGACCAATAGATACAGAGTTAGGACAATGAATGATTGATGACAACTTAAAGAAAAAACGACATAGAAGAAGAAGTCCACAAATCTAATTGATTCTTGACGAAAATTGATTTTTAACCAGGAAATCAAGGTAAGGCAATGATTAGTAGAGTTCCTAAAGGGAGTACATCGGGACCAATGCTCTTTTGTTTATTTGCCACCGACTTTTCTCGCAAGTCAACCTCTCATATAGAAAATCACTTGCACCAGGATGAGAATTGGACGTATACCTCTATAGTTGCCCAACCGAATGTCAAATCTGGCACGCTATGTAACTAAATAAATACTAAATCCTAATTTGGAGGCCAAACTTTCGAAGAATTTGTAAAAATCTGTGAAATGATGCGAACTTTTCTTCGCAAGGTGAAACCCCACCGGGGTTAAGCCTCCACTCTCGGCGTCTCTGGTTCTTTGTTGACGCTTAGCGTCCATATGTTAACGTCTCGTCGTGAAAAGTGACACCTCGTGCTGCACGGAACAGTTAATCACATATTTGCTTTCGTTTGTTGTAAAACGTGCGCCTGTTTGCACTAAAACGCAAAGCAAACGCCTGACACAATTGCTGTTACGTCGACGGATTACGTTGCGACCTTTTGTGGTCGCGAGAGTTGAGCCAGAAGAGCGAGAATCAAGCAGAAAAGTTTTGCAAAATTCGAAAGAAAGGTTTTACGCAAACTAAATTTAGGCGATTGACAAATTCTGGATAGAGTGTAACAAATAAAAGAAAAATCATGTACATTGGGAATTTCCTATGGGGTCAACATGGACCCTTTGGGAATCGATAAATACTCGAGAAAGCGTCGAAGCGTCGATGAATTGGTGTTGGTTTAAAAGAAAACACAAATGCATTCTGCCTCCAATTTGTGATGAGCTTTTGTTTCTTGTAATAACTCTAAAAGACATTACGTGTAAAACCCAACAACTTTTTCTCTAATCCTTAAAATATGCCTCTGGATAGACTGCAAAATTTATTTAAAAAAAACCTATAGATTAGGAGTTCCAAATGGTGTCAATGTACAACATGTACAATCATGTTTGAAAAGTCAATGCCCGAATCAAAAAATTCCATCAACGACCACCCTCTGGTAAGCTGTCAAGAATTCTTCAAATGCTAGAACGAAAGGAGATGACCTTGAACGACCTATACACCCCTGGCTAAGATCAAAGACATTGTCGACACTTCTTAAGTTACAGAAAAAACTAAAGGGTTGCTTCTTCAGCCTATGAAATAACCCTTCTAGAAGGAGATTGACCTTAAATGATGACGTCCGCAATTTTTCAAGGTCAAAGTGCCACAGTATCCCGCTTGCTATACTGCTATCGACTTTATAGGAGTCGATGATAGTCGCTGAGAACTTGATGCCAGGAGTTTCTCTCCGTTTTCCGAAGTGCTTTTGTTTTTTGATGATAACTATAAAAAATACTAAACCAAAGGGGATGACCTTGAATGCCATATACACCCCCTGATTACGACCAAAGACATTGTCCATACTTTTTAAGTTACAAAAAAAAAAAACTAAAGCGTTATTTTTGCGACACAAGAAACAACCCCTCTGGAAGGGTGATAGAACGATGGTCACTTCAGATGATAGCCGCTATTTTTCAAGGCCAAAGTGTCACAGTATCCCGCTTGCTATACTACTGCGAACCCTATGGGAGTCGATGAAAATCGATGAGAACTTGAAAAGCGTCGATGAACTTTAGGGGTTGGTTTAAAAAACACGAATCGAAGTTTTTCCCCACTCTGCTATGCGCTTTTGTTTTGTTTTATGATAACGCAATCTTTTCAAGGCCAAAGTAGCACCGTATCCCGCTTGCTATACTACTATCAACCTAAGAGAGTCCATGATGGTCGCTGCGAACTTGGTTTCAGGAGTTTCCCTCCGCTTTGCGATGTGCTTTTGTTTTTTGATGATAACTATGAGAGATACTAAATTAAAGGGGATGACCTTGAACGGCACATACACCCCCGTTTACGACCAAAGACTTTGTCCATACTTCTTAAATTACAAAAAAAAACTAAAGCGTTATTTATTTGGCACAAGAAGCAACCCCTCTGGAAGGGTGATGATCATTTCAGATGCCATCCGCTATTTTTTCAAGGCCAAAGTGTCACAGTATCCCGCTTGCTATACCACTGCTGACCCTATGGGAGTCGATCGATGAGAACTTGAATTTTAGAGGTCGAGTTTAAAAAACACAAATCGCGATTGTTCTCCACCATGCAATGCGCTTTTGTTTTTTGTAATAACTAAGCTAGAGGGGATGACCTTGAACGACACTTACACCCCTGCTTACGACCAATGACTTTGTCGACACTTCTTAAGTAAAAAAAAAAATCAAAATAAAGGATGACTTCTTCAGCACAAGAAACGACCCCTCTAGAAGAGTGGTGATTACTTCAAATGCCATCCGTAATTATTTTCAAGGCCAAAGTGTCACCGTATCCCGCTGGCTATACTACAATCGACCCTATGGGTTGGTTTAAGAAGAAAAAAAAAACAATCACAGTTTATCTCCATCTTGGGATGCGCTTTTGTTTTTTGTGATAACCATGAGATAACTATAAGCTAAAGGGGATGACCTTGAACAGCACACACCCCTGCTTACGACCAATGACTTTGTCGACACTTCTTATGTTAAACGAAAAATCAAAATTAAAGAGTGACTTCTTCAGCACAAGAAACGACCCCCCTAGAGGAGTGGTGATTATTTCAGATGACATCTGTAATTATTTTCAAGGCCAAAGTGTCACAGTATCCCGCTGGCTATACTACAGTCGACTCTATGCGTTGGTTTAAGAGAGAAAAACAAATCGCAATTTTTCTCCACCTTGCGATGCGCTTTTGTTTTTTGTGGTAACTATGAGCTAACTATAAGCTAGAGGGGATGACCTTGAACGACACATACACCCCCGTTTACGACCAATGACTTCGTCGACACTTTTTAAGTAAAAAAAATCAAAACTAAAGGCGATTGCCGGCAGAAAAGAAACTACAAACTATCGTTATTCTTTTTTTTGTCAAAGAAAAGAGATGAAACGAGCGTCATTTGTTTCTTCTTCGTTTTCTTTTTCACAAAATTGCTAAAAAAAAAGGTGTTTTTTTTTTTAGAAAGACAGGAAATAAGACGATCGCCGGTAAAAAAAATTACTTATCATTTTTTGTCAAAAAAAAAAAATAATAATAATACATGAATCGAGCGTCAGAAAATAAATTACGTTATTTTTTTTTGTCCAAAAAGAAAAACGACATCAATGAGCGTCATCTTTTGTTTTTGTTTTACAAAAATGATAAAACAAAAAACGCGTTTCTTTTTTTTTAGAAAGACAGAAAACAAAGAAACAAAAGACGATCGCCAGTAGAAAAAAAATTACCGATTATCTTTTTTTTTGTCAAAAAAAACGACACATGAATCGAGCGTCATTTATTTCTTTTTCGTTCTTCTTTCACAAAAAACGTGCGTTTCTCAGAAAGGTAAGGAAAATAAGCAAACAAAAGACGATCGCCGGAAAAAAAAAACTACCACTTATAATTATATTTTTTTGTCAAAAAAAAAATGACACATGAATCGAGCGTCATTTATTTTTGCTTATTTTCTATTGTTTCACAAGATTGCTAAAACAAAAACGCGTTTTTTTGTTTAGAAAGACAAAGAAAATAAACAAACAAGAGTCGATCGCAGACATGACATGAATAATACAGGCGTCATTCGTTTCTTTTTTTTTTTTCACAAAATTGCTAAAACAAAAAACGCGTTTTTTTCTTTTTTAGAAAGACACTACGAAAATAAAGAAACAAAAAACAATTTCCGGTACAAAAGAAACTACCGTTTATTGACATGTTTCTTTTTTGTCAAAAAAAGGACATGAATTCAGTGTCATTTGTTTCTTCTTTTTTTTTTCTCCATTCACAAAATTGCTAAAACAAAAAACGCGTGTTTTTTTTAGAAAGACACTAAGAAAATAAAGAAACGAAAGACGATCGGCGGTACAAAAGAAAAAACAAGCGATTATCGTTACTTTCCTGTCCAAAAATAGGACATGAATCGACCGTCATTTATTGTTTCGTTGTTTTCTTCTTTCGCAAAATCTTTTTTTAGAAAGACACGAGAAATAAAGAAACAAAAGACGCTCGCATTAAACGACTTAACTACACTCGTAGGTTTCTTCCGAAAACGTAAAACGCTTCATTTTACGTGCAATCACTGAAAATCAAAATTATTATTTTGTGATAACTATGATATATTAAAAAAAAAACAAAAACAAATCTGTACGTGATGGTAACCAGCAACAAAAAAGTCAATCAAAGCAACAATGAAGTAACAAAAGCAGTTTAATGCAGGTTTTATGACGTTCCAAACAATTTACAAACAATAACCAACCAATCGATAGTTGCGACGTATACGTACACTCAGGTAATAAAGAGACGTCTCCCCCATAAAATGTAAATTTAGTTTGGAACACTATATCGAGTAAGCGGACATTTGAACGGAAAAACAGGTCGGGTTCGATTGTCCGCCTGCTTCGCATAGCGGTTAGCACTACTGTTGCACTTTATGAGGGAGACGTCTCTTTATTACCTGAGTGTACAGGTGTCCCGGGAGGAAAGGCCAATATTTTGAGGGGGTATAGAATGAGCTATTGTAAATCACACTTTTACACTTACAAACAATATGCAGCGCCACATTACGGCGAAGAATGGAATCAACATGAAGCGCCAAATTTAAATTAATCAAAACCTGCTCGTAAAAACTTCTCGACCCATTCTATTCCATACCACCAAGAAATATCGAAATTTTCTCCCTGTATACAACAGCATGGTTTAGAGTTTGTAACCTAATTATAATGTATACAGAGTGTTTCAAAACAGGAAAGTCATCTTTAATATTTCACGAATTTGTTACTTTTTACTAATTTTTTTTTTTTTTGTACGAATAGATTGTACTTGTTTCTACGCGATGGCCAGTCTAAACCCAGCTTTACGCGGGCAACTAGTTTTCTATTACTAGATCTAACGCGCGGAACGACGCGGGCGGAAAGGGGGGGCCCGTAATGAAACGAGCCCACAGAACGGGGCCTGCGCATAAACACCCGCGACAAAATCGGCTCAAGTGCACTGGGTTTGTGGGTCAACGAGATAGAATAGAGAAGAGGAGGCGCAACAGATCGAAGTGCGCCTCGCCAAGATAATCGGGATAGATAACGGGCCCCCTTATCTATCTGGCAATGGCGAGGAGGCGAAAGCTTATCTCTTCTTTGCGACGAGGTGAAATCCAAAGAGGTTTTTACAAAAATTATAGGAAGTGGGTTCGAAATCGAAACAATCAGTATATATTTGAATGGCCCAATTAGAAATACTCACTCATTTTTTTTATTAATTTTAATCGAGCGCTTAAAAGCACTTGAAAAGAGAATGATCTTTAACTAGCTAAAACATTTAAAGCGTTTTTTTTTTTTTTTAATAATGAGAATGTAATTTTAATTATATCAATTTTGAGTCGTAGGTAATTTTTTGAGCACGAAACTATCAATGTGATCCATTAATTCAAGTGAGTAACTCGCGCGTATTTGTGTCAAGGATTCGGCAATTCGTGTACAATTTTCGGCCGTATTATGTAAGCGCGCAGTAACAGGTTTACCACATTAGCTATTTCGTTAGAGATAAATTTAATTGTAAATTAGTTTTTACAATGGCGAGATTTGATCGCCTTTGAAGTCCGATTATGTCGTTTCACAGAACTCAATTAAACCTTATCGTCCTTACACCACTTCCTAGTTACAATTACGAACAAAATATGTAACGATTTAATTTTCAAGTTGACTGTATACATAAAATAGAGATTACAAAAAAAAAAAAAAAGGTCAAGAAGGGTTTTATCTTATTTGAATAACGAGAGGATCAATTTATCTGGGACACCCGATATATATGTGTGTAAGTGTGTATAGAGTGAGTAAGAAGAAGATTTTTCTCTTTAATTTGAGCAGAGTTGTATCCAGGCAGTGAAGTCAGCACACCGAAAATTTACCTGCCAATTTACTGCTTGCCTAACACTGTTAATTATATCTGTGCAACCATGCTTAATTATGCGTTTGTTTCTTATCTGACTGTCCCACATTTACAATAACACACTCGTATAAATTCGTTTTGTTTTTCTTGAAACGAAATTTAAAAAAATTCGCTCCCAAATTACTTCTATTTTAGTCACTTCAGTATTTGTTTCTTACTTCTTCTGGTTCGCAAGTACATATTTATTTTTAATCAAAAAAAAAGAAAAATTAAATGCCTGGCATACATTATCATTTATCATATTACAACAACTTCGAAGTTTGATCGACCGTGACGATATTTACAGAATTTAGTGTGGAATTGCGCAGCTTGGAATTACCTTAACCCAATTCTGTGACATGTACGTTTCGATTATTTTGTAAGTGAATTTCTGGCAGATTTTTTTTAACCGTCGCCGAACGGCTGGGGTCTTTTTTGACCCCACGTACAGTAGAATCTATTTTTTTTAATATTCATTATAGGTTTGGTGACTTCTTTCTATTCCTGGATATGCTTCTATCTAACTTTATTGAATACTGTTTTTTGTCTTTAAGTTTTTTAAAAATATTTCTACGTCGGGGTCAAGTTTGACCCCAGGTGGGTTCCACGTAATAAATTCTTTTCAGTGCGCTCTTAATTTTTTATTCCAAACTACGCTTTTTATAATTTGAAACAATGTTCAATAACATGTGTACAAAAAGTTTTCCCATCTAGTGTGTTGCTCTCATTTTTTCGCATGTTCTTCACGTATGTGAACGCCAAATTGACATAACGTCAACAGAAAATCATAACCAATAATTACGATTTATTACGTATTTGAAACCAAACAAAATAAAATAACGTTGAACGTGAATTCACAACAGATGTTGAAAATGGCCTTCGTCTTCTTCGAGGCATTTTCTAACTCTTCTGCTCCATCCACGAAAAACATTTTGCAAAATGTGGGGAGCATTGTTTATTTCTTCATACTTTTCGATGATTCTTTGGGTAAGTTCCTGTTAATCACTAACGGGCGTTTTAAAAATGGAATCTTTCAGGTAGGCCCAAACAAAGAAATCCAAAGGAGTTAGATCGCAAGATCGCGGAAGCCATATGTTTGCTAATTATCCGATCTCCAAACAACTCTTGAAGGAAATTTAAAGTATCTCCAACAGCATGGGCCGTTGCACCATCCTGCTGGAAATACTTGTATCTCATGACCTCTGGCATTTGTAAAAGACTTGTCCTGAGTTGGGTGCAATCAATCAGCAATTACCTGGAGATTACCTATACTGCAGGGGTTCCCAACGTGGTTGATATCAACCATTTGGGGCAAGAGGTCCTTGAAAACCTGTCTCCTATGACCTATGACGTTTATAAATGGTTGGTTTTGAGTTGACTTCAAGCAATTAACAATTACTAGGACGTTACTATACAGTAAGGGTTCCCAAAGGGGTCGAAATCGATCCCCATGAGGCAAGAGCTCGATCAAAACTTGTATCCCATGACGTCTGACATTTGTACCTAACAGGTTTTGAGTTGACTTCAATCGATCCCTTAAGGGAGGTTTAAACATTTCTCGCCAAGAATTGGAAAGAATTTATTCATGAGGAAGTGAGTCAAGAAGGAAGTACTGTTCCAGACCAATAGCAACAAAGTTAGGACAATGAATTGCAAATCCATAGATTGATGACAACTTAAAGAAAAAAGAGTCGCAACGACGTAGAAGAAGAAGTCCACAAATCTAATTGATTTTTGACGAAAATTGATTTTTAACCAACAAGTGAAGGTAAGGCAATGTTTAGTAGGGGGTATACCGGGACCAATGGTCTTTTTTTTATTTGCCACCAACTTTTCTCGCAAGTCAACCTCTCATATAGAAAATCACTTGCACCAGGATGAGAATTGGACTTATACCTCTATAGTTGCCCAACCATGTGTCAAATCTGACACCCTATGTAACTAAATAAATACTAAATCCTAATTCGGAGGCTAAACTTTCAAAGAATTTGTAAAAATCTGTTAAACAGTGAAATGATGCGAACTTTTCTTCGCAAGGTGAAACCCCACCGGGGTTAAGCCTTTACTCTCTAAACAAAATAAAACATTGAAAATAACGTTAAACGTGAATTCACAACAGATGTTGAAAATTCGAGGCATTTTCTAATTCTTCTGCGACATCCATTAATAACATTTTGCAAAATGTGGGGAGAATTGTTATTTCATCATGCTTTTCGATGATTCTTTGGGTAAGTTCCTGTAAGTCATTAATGGGCGTTCTAAAAATGGAATTTTTCAAGTAGGGCCAAACAAAGAAATCCAAAGGATCGCAAGATCGTGGAAGCCATATGTTTGCCATATTTCTGCTAATTATCCGATCTCCAAACAACTCTTGAAGGAAATTTAAAATATCCCCAGCAGCATGGGCCGTTGCACCATCCTGCTGGAAATACTTGTATCTCATGACCTCTGGCATTTGTAAAAGACTTGTCCTGAGTTGGGTGCAATCAATCAGCAATTACCTGGAGATTACCAATACTGCAGGGGTTCCCAACGTGGTTGATATCAGCCATTTGGGGCAAGAGGTCCCTGAAAACCTGTCTCCTATGACCTATGACGTTTATAAGTGGTTGGTTTTGAGTTGACTTCAAGCAATTAACAATTACTAGGACGTTACTATACAGTAAGGGTTCCCAAAGGGGTCGAAATCGATCCCCATGAGGCAAGAGCTCGATCAAAACTTGTATCCCATGACGTCTGACATTTGTACCTAACAGGTTTTGAGTTGACTTCAATCGATCCCTTAAGGGAGGTTTAAACATTTCTCGCCAAGAATTGGAAAGAATTTATTCATGAGGAAGTGGGTCAAGAAGGAAGTACTGTTCCAGACCAATAGCAACAAAGTTAGGACAATGAATTGCAAATCCATAGATTGATGACAACTTAAAGAAAAAAGAGTCGCAACGACGTAGAAGAAGAAGTCCACAAATCTAATTGATTCTTGACGAAAATTGATTTTTAACCAACAAATGAAGGTAAGGCAATGTTTAGTAGAGTTCCTAAAGGGGGTATACCGGGACCAATGGTCTTTTTTTTATTTGCCACCAACTTTTCTCGCAAGTCAACCTCTCATATAGAAAATCACTTGCACCAGGATGAGAATTGGACTTATACCTCCATAGTTGCCCAACCATGTGTCAAATCTGACACCCTATGTAACTAAATAAATACTAAATCCTAATTCGGAGGCTAAACTTTCAAAGAATTTGTAAAAATCTGTTAAACAGTGAAATGAAGCGAACTTTTCTTCGCAAGGTGAAACCCCACCGGGGTTAAGCCTTTACTCTCTAAACAAAATAAAACATTGAAAATAACGTTAAACGTGAATTCACAACAGATGTTGAAAATTCGAGGCATTTTCTAATTCTCCTGCGACATCCGTTAATAACATTTTGCAAAATGTGGGGAGAATTGTTATTTCATCATGCTTTTCGATGATTCTTTGGGTAAGTTCCTTTAAGTCATTAACGGGCGTTCTAAAAATGGAATTTTTCAAGTAGAGCCAAACAAAGAAATCCAAAGGATCGCAAGATCGCGGAGGCCATATGTCTGCCATATTTCTGCTAATTATCCGATCTCCAAACAACTCTTGAAGGAAATTTAAAATATCCCCAGCAGCATGGGCCGTTGCACCATCCTGCTGGAAATATCCAAATTGCAACTCGTCATCATTAATAAATGGATGCAAAATCTCTTCCCGATATCCAAGTGCTGTTAGTGTGCCATTAAAAATATTGGACCTACCAATCTTCTCCGACTTAAACCTATCCAAACACCAATTTCTTGTGGATGGATTGGAGCTTCAATGAAAAAACGAGGGTTTTCTGAACTCCAGATCCTCATATTTTGGGAATTAATGTATTCTGTTAAATGAAACCAGGCCTCATCGGAAAAGAAAGTTTTGACCAACAAATCGTCATTGTCACTATTGTTTGAAAACCAATGACAGTATCATCGCCTTGGTTCAAAATCTAGTGGAAGCAATTCATGCGCGGCAGTCAAACGATAAGGGAACATTTGCAAGTCCTTTCTTAGAATAGTCCTGCAGGTCCTGACAAAAAGATCAACTTGTTGTGATACGAGGGGAGTTCAAAGTATTCTCGGTATCGGGGTGATTTGCGACTGATGTGGGTAATATATTTAGTGACATTATTTGAGGTTATACAAACAAAATGTCAAATAATTGTGATCATTAGTTCTCTAGTAACCCTTAGTGAAAGATAACCATAATGACTGACGCGACAATGTTGAAGAAAATCGAGCACCGCACTGTGATTAAGTTCCTTACAAAACAAGGAAAAAGTCAAAATATTATTCACGAAGAGATGGGGCCGTTTACCAAGAATCTGCGCCTTCATTATCTACTGTTCAAAAGTGGGCAAGTGAATTTAAAAGGGGCAAAGAGAAGTATTGAAGACGACCCCCGCTCGGGCGGGCCGGTTACTGCCACCACTGAGATGTAGAAGGTGGAAGTGAGACGAGAGCAGGTAGCTGGGTTCGACGAAAGAAGCCCTTTAGAATGTCTGTCTGGTGACATCATTCTTTGCCTCTTCTACCCATCAATGGCACGACCTGGCGCCGACGTAGTAGGTACAGTTGATGTATGGTGTTTCTACACCATATAGTACCAGTATAAGTCTATAGTTTGCTAGTCTACATAACACTATGGGGCGTATGGTTTGCCAGACTATACAGCACTAGTGCGGCAGTGGAGTGTGTGTTTTGCTGGACTATTGCAGCGCCAACAGATGAGTGTTGCCATACTCTCCAGTACTAGCAAATGCTGGCTTGCATTGATACGCGTACTGCCTTTTGTACTCTTATCTTGTAGCGGGGATTAGGTAACTGTAAATCATTGATCTGTTTGCTTTCTCGAATCAGTGATGAGTAGAATTGCACCTTACCTCTCAGAGGACACTGTGTTTAGCTCGGTGATTGTCTTAGTGACAAAAATTAGGTTTGCGATCCTATTTGTTAGCCAATCAGAAACGAATGCGCTCTGATTTGTTAAAAGGCGGCCTTAATTTTGTTTATTTTGACGGTCGTCATCGTGACACTATTACATTGATGTCGACGAGACGTTTCGCCTGTCATTGTGACGTTGAAACAACCAAAAACGAGAAAGAATTTTCGTTCATCGAGAAACACAATCGAAAGGAAAAAAGTAAAAACAACAACGATCGTAAATTTCATGAAAGAAGAAAACAAATGACGATCGTAAATTTTACGAAAGAAGACAGGAAAACAAATGACGATGGTAATATTCTCGAAAGAACGAGGAGCGCAGAACATTTCTGATCGTTTGATATCAGGTAGCAAAGATAACAAATAAAAACAAAACAAAAATGCATTTTTGACTCTTGGAAAAATGTAATTGGAACAGAAAAGAACGACAACGTTAATTTCAAAAAAAAAGAAAATGTGGAAAAAATTGAGATGACTAACTTATCCGTTGGTACAATATTTACTGTTCTGCATGATTACCTTAACCTTTCAAAGATCAGTGCAAGATGGGTCCTGCGAATGCTTACTGCACCTCAGAAACAGGTGCGAGTAGTGTGCTGTAGGGAGTTTTTAGAGCTCTGTGGTGACAGTCCATCCAATATTTTCGACCGAATTGTGACTGGAGATGAAACTTGGGTTCATCACTATGACCCTGAAAGTAAACAGGAATCCGTGCAGTGGCATAAAAGGAGTGCTGACCCTCCGAAGAAATTTAAAGTCACTCCATCGGCCGGAAAACTCATGGCCACAATGTTTTGGGAATTTTATTGATCGAGTACACGAAAAAAGGTGAAACCATAAACGCAGCATCTTACGCAACCACTTTGCATAATTTAAGGGAAGCAATTGAAGAAAAAGGGCGAGGAAAACTGACCGCAGGTGTGTTGCTTCTTCACGAAGCAACACACGAAGGTGTTTCGAAGGCTGCTGTGCGAGACTGTGGTTTCGAAGAAATAAACCACCCACCCTATGGTCCGGACCTCGCCCCTAGTGACTACTACCTATTTCCGAATTTGAAAAAAGACCTTCGTGGAAAGCGATTTTCCGACGATGAAGAGCTGCGGGCGGCAATTAACGCACATTTTTTGGACAAGGAAGAAGGGTATTTTTTATGGAGAATTGAAAAGTTGATTTCTAGATGTAATAAGTGCATTGATGTTATGGAAGATTACATTGAAAAGTAAAAAATATTTCAAGGTATTATTTCTTTTCTTTACTGCTGATACCAAGAATACTTTGAACTCCCCTCGTAGGTGACGGATGGAAATGCAAGGAGCATCAGTCATAATTTGTCTCACATTTTCAACTACCTCATCAGATCTTACTTTAGGCCTACCTGTTACCTGCTTTCTAGCCACACTGCCAGTTTCTCTGAATAGTTCTACAGAGTACTGAAGTTGATTAACAAATTTGTGGTACAAAAACACAGTTTCTGGAAATTTTTTCTGAAACTCTGCAATAAAGTTACGTTTGTTTACTTGCCTGTTTAGTGTATGGATCAAGTAAGGAACATACGTGAACATGCGAAGAAATGAGAGCGACACACTAGATGGGAAAACGTTTTGTACAATTTTCTATGTTTCTGCAGGTTGTAGCTTGTTCTTTGGGCGTTGAAATTTATTTGTATGTAATTTTGAAATAAGATTCAGTATAAACTTGCAAAGTATTCTTGTTACTGCAAGTTATGACCTGTTTATTGTGTGTTGCAAGATACTACGTAATCTTGACACCAATGTTTAGTATAAACATGTTTCTGCAAGTTTTGATATGTTTGTTTCGATATAATTCTTGTCTAACGTGTAGCATAAACTCGTAGTGAAACGCGTATGTGCAAGTTTAGCATCAAACATGTTAATAGCCAGAGCACTTATAAATGTAGTCCTTTGGGAAGCGCTCTCAATTTACTGTTTTACAGAGTAATTGGTGGTGCAATAAGCTATTATGGCGGATTATAATATAAATTTTTTAAGAGGCTGTAATGCAGAAGAAGCTTTGAAATATATACATATATAATTCTAATTTTGAGCTAATAAACAATGAAAGTGATGATGGAGAGGAAGACTTTACTGAAGGTCAGGTAAACGAAAAAAATGCAGCAAATCTGTACAATTCAGATAGCGACATTGATGATAGGAATGAGGAAGTGTGGGTTAGCAAAGATGGAGCAATACAGTGGAGTACTATGGAACTATAAAATGTAAATTCACAAATCCCTACTGTGACATGACCGGCTAGAACACCCTTTATTTATGAAAAGTGTTTTTTTTAAATTTGGCGTCGAAATTGGTCGTGAAAATTGAACTATGAACCATCAAGATGACAGTTTTTAATTGTCAATACTGCATGGGGAAATGATTGATGGAATTCTTTAAAACAACTTCGAATTGATACCGCCACTCATCATGAAATTGGTTGAAAACCATTTTATACGAGAGAGAACCAATTTGAACTTCAAAACTCAAAGAAATTGACTTGACAGTTAACAGACGTTTCAAACATTGCCGCTAACTTCAACGCCAAATTAAAAAAAAAAACACGCCTTACAATAGTTACCTATTTTTTTGCATTTCCCTTTACACTTTATTATTAATTGATTTTGTTTCGTTCCACTTATGTGTAATGCTTTTTTTAAATTTATTTTATGCCTACTATGTTTACTTACTTTTGATTTATTGTTTTTTTTTTAATTATCTTTGCGCTCTACTAAATTACGTTCTTAAAAATAATAAACTTATTATTTTTACTTTAATGCACCATTTCCTTGAAGAGAAAAATTAAAAAATTAAAAGAAAACATATGACAATTAAAAAAAATCAAAACAAAAGACAATCGATTTTGGAGCACAACTCATTTGATGTAAATGAAAAGAAAAAACAATTAAAAGAAATGGTGACGAAAAAAATTCTAAAATTCCAAAAATAGTAGGAGCATTGAATAAAAACAAAAGACAATCGATTTCAATAATAGATTGATGCTTTTTTGAAAAGTGAAAAGAACGACGAGAAAGTGAAAAAAAAAAAAATAAAACGATAGAATTTAAAAAAAAATACGTAATAAAATTTGAAAAAGAATAAAAACAAAGGACAATCGATTTTATAGCACAATTCAGTCGTAAATTTAAAAAAAAAAAAAACAATTTGAAAAAATAATGACAAAAAAATTCAAACATTCAAAAAATAGTAGGAGTATCGAATAAAAACAAAAGACAATCGATTTAAATAATGGATTGATACTTTTTTGAAAAGTGAAAAGAACGACGAGAAAGTGAAAAAATTAAACGATAGAATCAAAAAAAAAAACCCGAAATAAAATTTAAAAAATAATAAAAACAAGAGACAATTGATTTTATAGCACAATTCAGTAATAAAGAAATCGATTGTCTTTTGTTTCAAAATTGATTGTCATCTGTTTGAGAATTGATTGTTTATTGTTTCAGAATCGATTGTCTTTTGGTTTAAAATTGATTTTCTTTTGTTACAGAATTAACTGTCTTTTGATTCAGAATTGATTGTCTTTTGTTTAGAAACTAAGTTAATCCCCTGTACAAGTTGTTTGAAAGCGATTGTTTTTCGCCTTAAATAGTTTATGCGTCTTAAAATCTTGTTGTCTTCGTTGTTTCGGAATCGATTGTCTTTTATTTTAAATTCGATTCTCTAGAGACTGCAAAATCGATTGCTTTTGAAAAAGATAAGCTTTTTATGGGCCGTTTGAAAGTGAATCTCTTGTCTTTTGTTTCAAAAATTGATTGTCTTTTGTTTAAAATTGATTGTCATCTGCTTCAGAATCGATTGTCTTTTGTTTCAGAATTGATTGCTTTTTGATTCAGAATCGATTGTCTTTTGTTTCAAAATTGATTGTCGTTTGTTTAAAATTGATTGTCATCTGTTTCAGAATCGATTGTCTTTTGTTTCAGAATTGATTGCCTTTTGATTCAGAATCGATTGTCTTTTGTTTCAGAATTGATTGCCTTTTGATTCAGAATCGATTGTCTTTTGTTTCAGAATTGATTGCCTTTTGATTCAGAATCGATTGTCTTTTGTTTCAAAATTGATTGTCGTTTGTTTAAAACTGATTGTCGTCTGTTTCAGAATTGATTGTCTATTGTTTCAAAATCGATTGTCTTTTGTTTTAAATTCGATTCTCTGTAGATTGCACAGTCGATTGCTTTGAAAATAAGTTAAGCCTTTCATGGGCTGTTTGAAGTGTTTTTTTCTCTGTATTTTGGTCTCGGAATCGATTGTCTTTTACTTTTAAATTCGATTCTCTTTTGTTTTAAGTTCGATCGTCTTTCGTTTTAAAAACTCAAACGTCTTTCGTTTGTTTCAAGAATCAATACCCTATCTATCGTTTTTTCTTTTTTTTTTATACAAGATCAATGGCCTTTTGTTTTAAATCGATTCGTTTGTTTCACAAAAGAAAAAAAAAGTGGGACTAAAGGTGACAGAGCAAAGAAAACGAACGAAATTTTAAAAAAGCATACGACAATAATGTATTTAAAAAGAATAAAAACAATCAGTTGTAAATTAAAAAAAAAACAATTTGAAAAAAATGGTGACAAAAAAAACTCAACAATTCGAAAAATAGTAGAGCAGTGAATAAAAACAAAAGACAATCGATTTCAATAATAGATTAGTACCTTTTTGAAAAGTGAAAAGAACGAAGAGAGAGTGAAAAAACGATAGAATTAAAAAAAAATATGCGAAATAAAATTTAAAAAACAACAAAAACAAGAGATAAACGACTTTACAGTACAATTCACTTAAATAAATTTAAAAAAAAAACTGTTTCGGAGAAAAAGTAAGAAAACAAAGACAACGAATGAACAAAAGATTTAAAAATGTAAACAATATTTTTATAAAATAAAAACAAAAGGCAATCGTTTATGCCACACAATTAATTAACAATAGATTAATTAACAATACATTAAAACTTTTTTTTGTAAAATAAAGGAACGACGAGGAAGCAAAGAAAATGAAACAATGGAATCCTTTAAAAATACGAAATAATAAAGTTTAAAAAAATAATAAAAACAAAAGATAAACGGTTTCACAGCACAATTTGTTAGATTGACAAATTAAAAAAGCAACTGTTTGAGAAGAGAGGTAACAAAACAAAGGAAACAAATGAAAAAAAAATTTAAAACTATAAAACAATATTCAAAAATTAACAATAGATAAATAATTTGAAAAGAAGTGAAGAGAACAACGCGAAAGCACAGAAAATGAAACAACAGAATTTAAAAAAAATAAGAAACAAAATTTTTAAAATAAAATAGTTCGTTCTTTTTAGGCATTTCTACAGCTAAAATGACGATATTCAAAATTATAGTGAAATAAACATTATACTGGAAAGATCGTTCTTACTACAAGCGCTTATACAAGACGGAACCACAATTGCCAACTACTATCTGCCACATGTTTTACAACCGCTGTAAAGTACTATGCATTATTTAAATTGTGGTTTATTGTTGCCGACTATATGATAATAAAATTCAAAAGATTTATGATTAATATTTTCACAGATAAATTAGAAAATTAAGGGTGCCCAATACTTTTGGGCAAGGGTGTACATACAGTTTCCTCTATTGCACCGATTTTTTACAACTCGACTGTCTTTTGTTTTCTTTGTTTCACCTTGATTTTGAAAACGAAAGAAGCCAGAGGATGCTCCCCAGCCGAAACTAATCGAAACGAAATGAAATAAATACGAAAAAATAAAACAGAGGCTAATTGGACAAAAAAATTTTTTTTGAAGCGCTCAATGAACGAACGTTTTTAAAGAACATGTTTAAAATAACTCTGACTTGTTTAGCGATAATTTCTAACACCGAACATGCGGGAAGGATAACAAATAGCACACAAAGTCGACTGAAAAATCCTTATCATCTGAATAATGCTTGAAGGACTGTTCCACCAAAAGTGACTCAGACCGCCGGGCAAAATTCATTGTTTTACCGCTATAATAATAATAACAGCATACACGGGATTCCATTGTTTGAAAATTAGGTGACTTCGCAAATTTAAAAGCACGTAAGAATTATTACGGTGCGCCTTAATTAAGTTAGTCAATACAATTAGCTTTTATACAGGGATCAGAGTTTTTCTCGGGCAACAAAATAGGACTTAAAAAAATATATTTTTGTCGAAATTGAATGTGTAACTTGAGTCTTAATTAAGGAATTCGATCGACGTAAAAAGCGTTCACAACGAAACATTCTTCCACTTGTCGAAGTGGTTCAAGTGCAGTGGGTCACAGCTAGGGTGCGCTGAAACTAGGACGATCGACGTCGCGGCGTCCGTTTATTACGTCGACATTGACTTCAGGGAACGTCGCCGGAACTTCTTCCCGATCGATTTGTCCTTTGCAAATCTCTTAGCCCCCCCCCGCTTAATCAAGAAAGTTTTCCTAGCTTTCAAGAAAATATCTCAACCCCACGCACGAGGACCACACAAAACCAAATTATTTATTTTCAAGCGTTTTTGCTTTGCTGCGTTTTGTTTCACGAAAGAAGGTAAGCGTTCTCTCTCTGCCCCAAAAAGAAAACATTAATACGGCGCAGTTTACAACAACACAAGAGGGAAAAGTCTCCCCTCTAAGTGCGACATGAGGTGCAGCAATGTTCCATTGTTTATTTTATATGAAATTATCGCGCCACGTGAATCTAGTGTTTTCCAGGTGTATCAATTTTATAATACCGGGAACACTAGAGGGTCTAAAAATAACTCGCTGGTCTGAGCATGTACGCACGCAAATGCAATTATCAGTCTGTAATATCGTACGTGTGTGTACCTCAAAGTATTGCACAGTATTATTTGAAAAGTATGCAACCTGCAATTATAATGTGACGTGCATCAGTATTTTCGAAATAACAAGTGAATCGTTTGGTACTTAACGTGATATAACGAGTGATCAGAAACGAATGGTTTTCGGTAATCAATTAAAACAGACAAGCGAATGAATTTTGTTACGTAACGAAACCTTTCTTGGGTTTTCACGTTTCTCTCCTCGGGTTACCTTTTACGGTGGCCCATTTTAAAGCGCACGTTTTGCTGAAAATTATCGTCGCCTGACGTAACACAAAAGCGCACGCACACGCTCTCAGACATTTCACCAAAACGCTTTATGGGCTTCAGGTAATCCTGCTACGCTTTCTCTTTTCTTTAACAGTTCGGACGTCCGTTCGTAACTCGAGCGCTTTACTGACAGGTGCACAAAGGCACTAGAACGTTTGTTTGAAAACAACTCAGCAGGTAACACATTATTCTATTTTTTTTTTTTTTTTGGGAGGGTGACCCACATAAACTTTATTACGTAGCTCATGGAAGTACTTAAGGGAAGAATTTTTCCAAGAAAATCACAAGGAACATTAAATTGTTAAAAATAATATGACTTAATTAAAGCATGAAATGTATATTTACGACCCAGAATCCTATTGCATCTTGCGACACGCACCGGTTGTAAACTTCGATAAATGACTTCAGGCGGTAAAAACCGTGGAATGCCTTATTTAATTATTGTTAATTTCTTGTTCCAAAAACCTACAGAGTAGTTTCCGTTCTCTGACAATGACACATTTCTAAAAGCGTGTTGGTTCTTATTGTTTCGTAGATGATTAGAGCGTACGCACAAAAACGAGTTGTTTTACATCTATTGGGTAACTTGCATGGTTTTTTTTTTTTTAAGAGAACTCGCCGAACGAAACCACAATTAAGAAAGTCAGCGGCGTTCTGTTTACCTGTGCGGTGCTTTTTTCCCTGCTCTCCGACGTAAAATTGTGTCACGCTCGTAATCAGTCACGGTACGCGATTGTCCTTGTCGTTCGTAAAACACAACAAAAATGGAACATTTTCCGCGCTGATTTATGCAAACGGGACTGACAAAG